>JALPQD010000008.1:14792182-16019682 GCA_023101885.1 Typhlomys cinereus | reverse complement strand
CTTTCTCACCTGCAGAATGGCTACTGAGCAAGTAAGTGTAGACTGCCAGGGAGAGAATGGCAGCTGGCACGTGCTTGGGGAAAGGATCCAGGAGAGTGTCAGGAACAGGGAGACTGGGCAAGTCTCTCCCCACCCCATGCCCCAACTCCTCCCTCCTAGACAGTGCTCTTGTCCCCAGGGATTCAAGTTACTCTTTAGAGTACCTGCTCCTGCCGCCAAGAAGCAGGTGAAAATCTAGTTTCCTTTAATAAATGAGATGGTATCTCCTCGCCTCACCCTGGCCTCGGGCTGACTTTGGTAATACAGAGCTGTGTGGGTTTGTTGTATGGGTATGTTTTAATAAACAATCATGTCCCCGGGCTCGTGTTAAACAGAGAGAGTTCTGCAGAGTATTTGGAGGAAGCAAAACTGCAAATTAAAATGACCGCTGACCTCACCCAGCCTCCGAGAATGGCTAGAGGAGGGGGAATGTCATTCCTATCCCTACTACCCCTAGAACTTCTAAGCCAGGTGACCCTAGACTCACCTCGAATCAGCAGTAACAGGCGCTTTCCAAGAACCACAGCAGGATCTTACTCTGAACTGCCCGCTCAGAGTTATCTGTCTCACCAGCATCTCGGGCGTGCTGGAACCTCCAAGCTGCTGCACTAAAACCTGTACGTGACAGAGCCAGGGTGTGGTGAGATGCTCTGTAACTAGGCAAACAACATCTCAGAGGCAGGCATTTGTAAAAATGAGCTGTTCTGCTTCAGTGAGGCTTGTTATAAAGAAGAGGACTTGTTCTCTTTTAAAAATACTCCAACATCCCTCAGATAAGAAAAAAAAAAGTACAATAATCCCCTCTGGATTGACTGACTCAAAGCAGTTGGGGAAGAAGAGCCCTACGGGAACTGGCTAAGCGCTTCGTGGAGGACACAATCCCAACGCTGCACCTCTCAAAGGCCCCCCAGGAGCACCCACTCGTCTGAGATCCAGGCTTGAAGCCATTCCCAGAAGGATGCGTTCAGCTGGGACCGCGCAGAGCGCCTCACGGTCCTTAAACAACATGGAGAGCTGGTTGTGCAAAGTCAGTCCTTGTCGTCAGAGGCTGCTGAGCAGCACGCCAGCAGGGTATGGAGTGTGTTCTGCAGAAGAGGAAGCGTTCCTAGGCAGTGGGGATGGGAGGAAGGGAGGCTGATGCCTCAGGAACCAGCCAGTGGCTAAGGTAGAGCTCGAGACAACAGCAGAACAAAAACCAAGAAAAGTCCCAGCAGACACTCAGGGGTAGATTCAAGCTCACTGTTTGCTGGCTATGCTGCCCCCCCCCCAGTCTCCTCTGTAAAATAGGGCAATAACAGTCCCCTTTGTGAGGTGCAAACATTGTGCCATCCACATATTCTCACCTGATTGCTGTAACCACGCAGCGAATGACACAACTTGCTTTGACTAAGATCAAACTAGCTCATGCAGTGACAGGCAGAAGAAGTGGGTGGAGCTGGGGTCTTGTCTGTACCCATCACTCAGCCTTCTCTCATTCAGTCCTGTCCCTCACAGCAAAGGGGATGGGGTCATAGGGAAGACCCCAAGACTCACCTTCTCTCAAGTCAGAAATGTTCTTACCTCTCACTTTCCCTTGATGTGGCCGTCAGTGACACCATGTCTCCTCTCAGGAAGGGTCTGGATTTCTTAGTGATACCAAGGTCCCCGCACTAGGACCAGAGAACTGATTATCTGAACTATCTGTGGTTCCAGCAGGCCTAACAGTCCCTGATGAGGATAAGGATGAGGTAGGGGCTGTGTGGTCCCAGTAGGCACTGTTCACAGCAAAGAACCCCAAGCCTTTCTACACCCACTCATCACTTCAAGGGTTTGCAGAGTCCTGTGCACATGGTCCCCATTGCTCTGTTCCAGCCATCACCAACAGAGACCACCCAGGGTCTGGCCTTCTTTTCCCTTATCTGTACTCGAGTGTCACATAAATTGGTTGACTCCCACGAGCCCATATGTTTGAATTCTTAGCGCGTATTAATGGTTGAAAAGGTTGTGACCCCTTTAAGTAAAATCTTGCTGGAAGAAGACATGTTACAGGGGGTAGGCCTTGAGGTTTGGTAGCCCACTTCTGCCTTCAGCTCCCGCCACAATGAACTACATCCCTTCTAGAACCGGAAGGCAAATAAATACCCCCTTTCCCCCAATGTTGCTTGAGTCTAAGTACTGTCTCACGGAAAAAACAGAAAAGTTAACTACAACACCATGTCTTTTCTGCCCCTGGCTGGTAGAGCCATGCCCACCCAACACTGGCCCAAAGTCCCAAGAAAGTCAAGATTCCAACACCTGTGTACATCCTAATCAAAGCCCTCCTCTGAGATACTCACCATTGGTCACAGCTCAGCCTTTCTAGCTTTGAATTCCTCAGTGCAAGCCCAACAGAGTCCTCTGCATCTTTATCGTACCCTCCCTGATCAGCATTCTGCCCTGATGGGAATCTGTGACCAAACATTCCCTACCCCTAAGCAGCTGGGAGGAAACGTGGTTGATAGAAACCATTGCGAGCTAAGGGGTGCCTTGCGATCATTCCATACGAGAGAGAAAAAAGTGGTGGGCCTTCCTGCCACTTCCCTCTTCCTCACCTGGGTCTAGAGCAGGCACAGCCACTCCCTGGACCAGCAGAAATAAGGAAAGTACAGGTGAGGATGCGAGGAAAGCAGGGCTGTCGCCAGCTGCAGGGGGGTACAATGGTGCAGCCATCTGGGTGGTCTTCCTGCTGCTCATGGAGGAGTCCCCTGCAGCCTGCTTCAAAACGCAGAGAGAAGGGGGAAATAACCCGTTCGTCCATTAATAGGATTTATTTTTTAAATACAGAACACAGCAATTCAAGAGAAGCCAGCTAGAGTTGTCTGTTTGGATATAGTATCTAGAAATCACATTGTTGAGTTAAAAAAAAAAAAAAAGAGGCAGAACAAGGTAACTAGTAGAGTGCCTCTCATGAGAAGGAAATCCATGAGGAGACGTCGTTATTTCCTATGGCTACAGGATCGCACATGAAAGCCTTTCTCTCCTTTTAATTTCCTTCTTCAGAGCTGAATACATCAAAATATCAATGGGAAGAAAAGAAAGGGTTTGTATTTTTGAGAGGTGGAGACTTCAGATTTATCTGCCGACTGAATTTTTTTCACAGGCAGTGAAGCACTGTAGGCGCATACTCCTGTCCAGTTTGGGGTAACTCTGATAAATGCTAGCAAGGAAGATATGAGACTTGCTAGTTTTGATTCAGCATATTTTTGACAATGTTTTGTTTTCAAATGGCCAGGGAAACTGTTCAGCCAACTATGGAGTCCACCGGGTGCCTGACTGTAGCAAGGAAGGACTGCAATCATGAATCACTCCCTTGAAGACAGAAAATGGGCTTTTCCCAGATTGTAAGGAAAAGGCAGAATGGACCCCAAATCTAACCATTGACCAAAGTATGAAGGAATGTCATCAAGCCAGTAGAAAACACCATTTCAATTTTCATAGTGATAGAGACTATTCCAGACCAGCTCTGGTTCTGAAGTATATTAATAATCCAGTTAATAACTTAGATTCGAGCAATTACTTAATATTGGAATTTGCTAATCGAGGAGAAGGAGATATGCGTTACCTGGCAGGACCTGGGAATCTTGTAAGGAACAAAGGGATGCTATTGTCTCCGTCTACTTCCTTCTGCTGGTGGGGAAAGCTATTCAGTGCCTAACCTGGACTCACAGGTGCCACATCCAATGGAAATCCACTGCTTTTGGTCTTGGAGTCCACGTTTATTAACCGTGTCTTTCCTTATAAAAATTAACTGAGCATGTTGACTTGGCTCCTCCCCCACTCCAACCCCTCCCTCCTGCTATATGCTCCAGAAGAAAATCCTGAGGCCAGGGTTCAGTGCCAAGATGACTAGCAGGGAACTGAGCAAGTGCATTGGGAGGCAGCTGTAAAAGGCAGATGTGATGGATACAGGTGTGAACTTGACAAAGGGGAGACTCGAGATAGTTAATCTTGATTGTCATCTTGACTGGACCCAGGACTAGTTAACAGATTAGCTGTAAAAAGAACCTGAAGAAATTATCTGGATTAATATATTTAAAATACAATGACTGTCATAGTTGGGCACAGGTGTCAACTTGATGGTTGCGGGTTTGAGCTCTGGGCACATTTATGGAGAATTAGTAGTTAAGTTGAGCCCAGAGCAAACCTGAAGGAGATTGTCTAGCTGATGGGGAAGGCCCAGCCTATGGCAGGTAGGATTAGGCCCTGGAATAAATCATGGAGAGCTGGTTGAGAGAATGGGCATCCTTGTGTACACTTGGCCAGACATGCTGGTCTGGCAAGTAAGGATCGTCCCCTTTCTCAGCTGTTGTGTACAGATGGTGTGGCCAGTTCCCTCAGCCCTGGTGTGGTGCATGCTCTCCTGTCAATCTGCACTGAGAACTATAACCAGACTGTCATAAGGAAATAAACCCCTTGTTCCCTTAAGCCATTTGATGGTCATTTATCAGCAACCATGCAGGTGAATTGCAACAGTGATGAACCCTAAATGTGGATGGGACCTTCCAATAGCAGACCAAAGCAAATGAAGTGCAAGAAAGAAGAATTCAATTCTCTCTCTCTCTCTCTCTGTCTCTCTCTCTCTCTCTCTCTCTCTCTCTCCCTGTGCTGGAAAACTCTTCTTTTCTGCTACCATCATTCTTCTCTGACATCAGCTTCCTCAATCCTCAGTGTGAGTGAAGCTCAGAGACTCTCCAGGAATCCTTTGCCCCTCGGCACCAGCTGGGATTGCTGAGCTATTCAGTTCTTGAACTGAGCAGCTACAGGCAGTTGTTGTTGGATTACTTGGTTATGGCCATGGGAGATTACACTTGAAGACGGAGTCAGGACTAACTGCTTTTGAGAGGAGAAGATTATCCCAGATTATCCAAGTGAAACCAATATACCTTCACCAATGCATTCATCTGAGGAAGAGGGAGACGAGACACACCAAAATTATGACATGACAAAGACCCAGTCAGCCATTCCTGGTTTTGGGGATGGAGGGGAGTCACAAGTTGAGAAGAATAGTGACTAGTGAAAGCTAGAAGTCGTAAAAAAAGGAATTCTTCTGTGGAGCCACTTGGAAGGCCCTGCATTGTCTTGATCCAGCAAGACTTGCTGAAGACCCAGTACAGATGGCTACAGGAAACTTTGGGAAAATGTGGAACCACCTAGAATCAGCATTGTGGGAGAAGGTGGGGTATTCAGTCATTGTAATGGGATGCCCCTCTCCCCTGTGCAGATAGAACGGAACAAAAGAATGGCCTTCTGTCCACTGTTGGATGGGTTGGAGCTTTATTAGGGACTCACTGAACAGCAAGGCCTAAGGAAGACAAGAATTCCTCTTGACAGGCACTATCCACAGTGCTCCCCCAAATCCTCCTCTAGGCACAGATCCACCTTGAAGAACCTCCAGACCAAGGCAGGAGAAACTCCATTTTCTCCTAAGTGATGACAAGAAGACCAAGAGAGATTAAGTGACTTGTCCAAGACACGCAGCTTGCAAGTAGCTGGGCCTGGGTTAGAACGAGGGTCATCTGTCTCCTCTTCATTATCAAAAGAATGTATACTTAGCAGTGTCTGGCTCTTGGTGGTCTGCCGAGAAATACCCTTAGGAAGGGCTGAATCAATCCCGAGACAAGCCACAGGGACAACAGTCAGTGACCAGAATTTCCAGTCATTGGCTTCAGAAAAGAAACCCCAATGGCTAGTGGAGGCTTCACATCCTCCCTTCTAGCTCTTGCTGGGCCTCTGGCCACTCTAGGAAACAGCCCAACCTGGAGTAGAGCTGCCTACATCGAAATGCCAGCCCAGACCTTGCTCGAAGCCCAGTGCACGGTTTATCCCTTCCACCTGGACAGCAGCATCTACTCAGACTGAAGAAGGAAAATAGGGGCCAGGTGATGGGGGCCTGAGGAATTGGGAGGTTACACGGGTTTCCCAGCCACATGAGGAGCCCTGGTTGGTTTGGGAGAGAGACTTGGATGGCAGCTTCCTCGCTCCAAAAAATGAGGACAGTCAGCATGCACACCTCTCTCTTCACAGGGATGATTCTGCATGAGCAGGACACGCAGCGTGAGTGGCATGTCAACGGTCATCCTGGGGATGAGGCAGCCGGTGCTGAGCTGGGAGTCCCAACCCCGCCTCAGCTGAGCGCCGCATGTATTTCACAGTTGCTGAGACGTTGGAGGGCAAGAGCAGGGCTCCGAGTCAAGTGGAATTGGGTTCCATCCACAGCTCCTCCATCCATCATCCTGGCAACCTTGGGCATGTTATTCAAATCTTTTGCCCTTTGTTTCTTCACCCACAGATCACGCATAACTGGTTTCTCCCCAAGCACCATGGGAAGGGAAAAAGGGGTGCTGTGTGCAAAGAGCCTAGTGTGATGTCAGCCAACAGGCAGCTGGCGTCTGTCCATCACTTTCCTCTTCACCGGGCACCACAAGCTGACATGACCCTCACCCTTCCTGGATCAGGACAAGGATGGTGCCACAGGAGGGTCCCCAAGATGAACGCCAGACGCCCTCCTTCTGGCCCACTACAGGTCAGGCAAGTGCATGGGGCTGACAGAGTAGCCACAAGGCAGTTTCTGAAGGGGACACTCACTTTCAGAAAGGAGAAGAAGCCCTCCGAGTCACCAGTGACCAGGATGTCCCATGGGCAAAGAGGGGTGTCCTGGGTTGCTGTAGAGTTTGTTGGGAGAAGGCTGCCCCTTATATTTCTGTTCCCATGGTCACCCCCATGTCCTCACTGCAAAAAATGAGGGCAGTCATTGGAGGGGTCAGCCAGGTTGCCTTGGCTCCCTCAGGCCCCTCACCTGTACTTCTTCCATCCATGTATGAATAAAAGAGGTTGGATATCCATCCTGATTTATGGATGTCCCTTCTTCTCTGCACCCTAAAGCAGAAGGAGTTAAGATATATCCCCGAGTCCTGGTGGCCAAGCTGCAGCCCACTCCAATGTTTACGGATCCAAACCTGTACGTACTGCCTCCCCTCTTCCCTCTCCCCCTCCTGTCAAGCCTGTGTCTCTATTTACCTTACCTACCATTCCTCTGTGTGTGTCTCGGGCAGAATTCCAGGACACTGTAAAAGGGACTCCTGAAAGTGACACCCTGAAGAAAGACTCATGATCTAGCAAGAAGCAGGTCCAGGGTAAGGCAAGGAACCAGGATTCTGGGAGATTTCAGGAACAGCAGCAGAGGGGAGCAGTCTGGGCCTCCTGGTGCCCCAGATCCTCTCAGTGGCTCATCGGACTGTAGGGAAAACAAGAGGTTCTCACAACTCAATGTCTCACAACTCAATGTGTCTCACAACACAATGATCTGAAGCAAATGCAAATGGACTCCGGAAGAAAGAGTTTCATGAAGAGCCCAGGTCACGGTTGGACAGAGCTGACCACAGTGGGGAGCGATAGCTTCAGCAATCCCAAAGCGATCTGGAGCCAGGATGGTACCCTTGACTTGGCCTAAAATGAGGTCAGTGGAGTCCAAACCTTCAAAACGACTTTCCTCATCCTAGCCTTAGCAGAGACAGGGAGACGGAGCTGGCAAAGACTCTAGAGCCTGGGGTCTGGATGGAAGGTCCTAAAGGTGGGCTCCGGGAAGAAGCCAAACCCAGAATCTGCTGGCTGAACAAGCAGAGGATGGAGCGCAGTGAATGCAGAGACCAATTTCCTTGTTGCTCGGTCCTGGCTGATTGGCCCTGAGCACTCCATCTCTCCGCAGGAGGGATCCAGGAGAAGCCCCGCTTCCCAGTCCTCAGGCTCCAGGGGACCTGAATCAGCTGGCCCGTCCCCTGCAGAGAAGCTAACAGAGACATCAAAAACTCACCTTCCGGGCTTTCAAGCGGCTTTGAAGGGCATTTCTAAGAAGGATGCGCCCGGAAAGATGAAAAGTCCTTCTACTGAAGAATCTGAGGGTCTCGAGCTTCAGAAACAGAGTGGGTGGGCTCGGATATGGGGAAGTGGAGTGCTTTTGTGCACCAGGCGGTAGAATAGAAAAGCCTGAAATAGGACCTCACAGAATAAAAATGTGCACTGATCCGAAGCAGGAGCACGGAAAGCGAAGTTCCAGGGTCTCTAAAAAGGCAGCAGGAACAAGTAGAGCCCCTGCTGGGGTCAGGGGAGCAAACCAGGAGGGAAGAGAAGCCCTCTCAGTCATTCATTCATTCATGCAAAAAGGATTACTGGGCATCTACTAAGCACCCGGCACTGCCAGGAGGCAGGGTTCCGTGGAATAGGGCAGGCCTGTGGTGCTAACAGCCTGCTGGGAAAGCCAGACAGAACTGAAGGAGCTCAGCTGGGCTGAGGAAGTGTGGGGGACCGGGATGCGATTCCGGGAGGGCGTCTGGAGGAAGCAAGCTGCAAAGGAACGTGCAGCTGGCCAGGAAAGGGGCGTGGTCAGAAGAGCCTGCAGGGAAGCAGGAGGGAAAGGTGCTATGGGGTAGAAGGGGGACGTGGAACATTATTGACTCCCACCAGGCCTTGGAGACCTGAAGCATGGGCTCCATCAGAAAGCCGTGAGGAGCCATGGAAGGGTCTTGGGCATGACAGGGTCCTAATATGGGTCAGAACATGAGCTGCCCCACCAGCCATTGAAGATTCACATATAAAATACCTCTGCGAGTCACAGCCAGATCCTCAGATCAGTGAGAGATGGACCAGTGAGACTGAAACGAGCTGAGGGAGAGGCCGAGCCCATGAGCTTGGCAATCAGAGCCAGATACGACCTTGCTTCTGTCTACACTTCCAGCCTTCTCTCCGGGATTTAAAACCCACCCTGCTTTCTGTTGCTTTAAATCCTGCCTTCCCCTACCGTGCTGAGCTACATCACTCCCCAGACCCTCACTCAAGCCTTTGCATGAGTCAAGGAGGACCCTGCCCTGCCCAGTCAGTAGGGACTCCTGCCTGTTCTTAACCATCAGCTACCACCAAGGTACACACCTGGCTTGTCAGTGTCACCTCTTGGGCTCACTGGGCCAAATTTTCATGTCTGTCTACAATCAATAAAAGCTGAGCTCTCAAAGTATTTTGCCCATGCAGACCAGAGAACACTAGAGTTTAGCTCTGTCCGTGCCTTAGAGCCCTGAATTAGGAGGACTTTTTATAGATTCCTCTGCCGAAAGCTGAATGTCCCTAAAATTCACAAGCTGAAACGTATCTGCCAGTGAGGCAAACCCTGGTGACAGGGATGAGTGATTAGGAGGTTTCAGAGATCTGATCTCTTTCTATCCTTTCCATTCTTCTATGTGGTGACAACACAGCATTTGTCACCCAAGAAAGATATGCAAAAAGGCTGAACCATGAGAGAGAGAGAGAGAAAGAGAGACCCATGACAGGTATCACGTGACCTAGCCCCTTAACCTTGGACCTCTCAGCTTCCAGAGCTGTGAGAAAGCATTCTGCTGCTTGTAGATTACTCAGCTAAGGGACGTATATTAGCAGCACAAACAGATGGAGACAAATTCCCTTTGTTAGCAAGAGAGGATGGGAAGGAACCACAGGGCTCTTCCTGGTGTGAACTTCTTGCAAACGTCATGTCTTGTCACTCTTGAATATCTCAGTCCCGTACAGGTACTTAGAGATCAGTATTTTCCCAAGGCCCCTGAGCTAATCAGGAACCACTTCCTCCAATAGGGCTGCAGATCACTTAAAAGAGGAAGAAAGAAGGTCATGTCACTGTGGTCACCTCCATGATGCCTTCTGAAGTCACCCAAGCCAGTTAATTTCATCCTGGCTCTCAAGCTCCACAGCCACCTAGCAAGTCGGATTAGACATCCTTATCCCTTCCCAAAGCTCCCTGGGGGCCTAGGGTTCACAGGTATCCCAAGGGCATGGTCTTGAGGCAAGGAAAGTGACTGGAGACACTCTGGTTCTTTGTCACCTGTGGGAGCTTTGATGGTTCACTGCCCTTGTGACCCTGCAGATCAGAGTCAGGCCAAGTCACCAGGCCTGGCATGGGAGCCCCTGGGCCCAGGCAGATATCCTGGCAACGCCTCTGCTCCATTCACAATGGGAGAGATGCTGTCCCTTTTCATAATGTTTGCATCATGCCTGCAAAGCCACTAGGTTCAAGCAAGCAGACAGAGCTGCCCTATCAGTAGGAGGGGGCTGTTCAAGCCGGAGAGAGGAGAGGGTTGAAAAAGCTGACAGTGACTTTCCAAATCAATGACTTTGATTAGAAGAGAACCTACTGATCATGCATGCGCACAGGAGACTGGGGGAGCCTTGCCTCTTCATACTGAACCACAGACAGTGCTCAGCGCTGTGTGTCTTACTTACTTGTGACAGACAAGACCTTTCTGCACCAGAGGATTAGGGAAGAGAGGACAGGGTGGCCCGTGAAAGACCACACGGTGCGGACATGCAGCATTGAGATGCAAACAGTTGTTGTTCTTATTCATATTCCATTATGATTTCATTGAATGCTGTCTTGTTGGTCATATCAAATCCTTCGGGGAATGAAACAAAGCAAAATAAATGCTTCGAATTAAAGCAAGAGAGGAAAAGTATCCAGTGGTAGAAGTGAGGCAGTGGTGGCAGCTCCAATCTAGAAATGACTACAGCCTCCTAATTTCATAAGATAGGCCTCCATGTTCAATCCCTCACCTATCACCGATGGTCCATCTTCTTGCTCAGCTCCTTTGAGCCTAGCACTGTGCCACACAGCCCGACAGAGGGAGTAGAGGGTGTTTGGTGATCCGGAGTCAAAACACAATATTCAAATCCTTGTTCTATTTCATCCAGTTGCATGAATCCTGGGCATACTGCTTAAATTATTTTAATAGTATATATTCAATATACAAAATAATGACATTTGTTATGACATTTTCACATATATCACATAGGTTATCACACCTCCGTTACCCTCTCTTGTCCCCATCCTTCCTCACCCTCCCATTGGTTGGTTCCCTTCCTCTTCCCAAGTAGTCCTCTTTCAACTGATGTGTCTTTCTATTTTTCAGAACTCTAGATTCCACAAGGAAAAGATATATGCGATGTCTTCTTTCCAAGCCTGACTTATTTCACTTAACATGATGTCCCGTTCCATCCATTTCCCTGAAGAATACATCATTTCATTCTTCTCTATGAATGAGAAGAACCCCAATTGTGCATAAACGCTACATGTTTCAATCTATTCTTCTGCTAATGTGTGATTCCATAACCTGGACATTGTGCATCATGTATAACAAACATGAACGCCCAGGGTGGTACAACTGAATCACATGGATGCTCTACTTTCAGTTTTTCTAACTGGGATTAGATAGAATCTCAATATAGTTTTAATTTGCACTTCCTTGATGGCTGAAGATGCTGATCATTCTTTCAGTATTTAGTGCACGTCTCTTAAATTCTTGCAACTGAAGTGACATCGCATAGGGCCTTCCTGCTCAGGGCGGGCTTGAGTTTAATGCATGGAGACACTCAGCAAAGCTCAGTGCTGACAGCAGACCTGCCACCAGGAGTTACCACCCCAAGGCAGGCAGGAACCAGACTCAGAGGGAATTCATGGAACAGGGTCAAAGGTCCCGTGCTGTGTTCAGGATTGTGGGTCCCAAAGACCCAAAGCAGTAGGAAGGAAGAAAAGCTTCAGAGGGGAGGAAGGACGTCTCAAATACTAAAGACAACAATTCTCTAAAAATAGGGACCAGAGTGCCTGCCCCTCACAGCACTCCACATGTGGAGTCCATGAATTTGTTTCTAGCTCCTTGCCTGTCATGGATTCCATGCCCGGAGTCTATGAGTTCTCCAGGGCATCCTAGCCCCTGATGGTACTCCATGTCTGGAGCCCATGAGCTCCATTCTTTCTCTCCTCTAATAAACTCTACCTTAATCCTCAAAAAAAAAAAAAAAACAGCAGGAAGCAGAAGGAACAGAGGCTTAGAGCTGAGAGAACTGTAGGGGGACTCACCTAACCACCCATGAGAAATGGGAAAGATCCTGGTGACATAAGACACTCAGCAAATGTGGTCAAATCTGAGCTCCAGTGGTTACATCTCTCCTGTTTCAGACTGCAAACTAAGCAAACAGACCAGCAAGATTCATGCACACAGGTGGCTCAAATCAGTGCGTATGTGTGTGTGTGTGTGTGTGTGTGTGTGTGTGTGTGTGTGTTTATATGTACATATGCATGTCTGTATGTGCATTTATATGTATATATGCATGTGTGTATGTGTGTGTGAATGCAGGGTACGTATTCAGGTTGGGGTAGGTATGACTGTGTGTATATGTGTGTATGTGTGAGAGAGAGAGGTAAGTACTTGAAGCACATGAACTAGAGAATTCTTAGATAGATCCAAATGACAAGCCTTCTGGAATCTTTGCCTTTCGTTGGAATTTTTGCTGATTTGTCAGTTTAAAGAACTAAAATTGGGCTTGTGTTAGAGAGTAAAGTCTGAAGTACTAGCACTCAATAGATACCTGTTGGAGGAATGAGTGAACCACCTGAAAGCCATTTATAGCGCGTAGGTACAGCCATCTCGCTTGTGAGCTGGAAGATGGCTACTATTCTCATCAACTTAACATCCAGGACAGAAAATTGTAAGAGAAAATAAAACCCTTGTACCCTTAAGCCATTAGATGGTCATTTATCAGCAGCCATGCAGGTGAACTGCAAGAGACCCCAATGCAGCAAAGAGGCATTGCCCACCCATGTATCTGTAGTCATAACTGAGTTCCTATTCCCACCCATTTGGATGGCACCAATGTCATCCTCCACAGAGCATCGATCTGAGCGCTGGTTATGTCGGAGATCCAGCTAGACCCCAACTCATTTATCTGGAGATGCTGGGAATTTGTCTTCATCCTTAAGTCAGTCACCTGGGCAGGATTCCTATCTCCCGGAAAATTTGATCTCTCTGCAGGCAGGTCAAGAAATGGGAGGGGAAAAAAAAGAAATTTAAAAATGAAAAAAGGAAAGAAAAAGAAAAAAAAACGGGAGGGGTCTGCCTTCTCTACCCATGAAAGTTCTCTCTCTCTCTCTCTCTCTCTCTCTCTCTCTCTCTCTCTCTCGCTCTCTCTCTCTCTCTTTTCCTGTCTTTCTGAGCTTTCTAAAAGCAAAGTTCTCTCTTCTGTACTCTTGTCTAAATTTCTAAAACTTACACACATGCGTCCCCTGATAATCAAGACTTTCTCCTGCTCCTCTGAGAACTTTCACTTCTCCAAGTGCTCACTTGCCTCTTCCCAGGACTCCCAGCTGCTTGGATCCCAGTTTCCAGTCCTGCTGCTTTTTATTTTAAAAGAAATGTAAATAGTCGCAACTCTTTCCCGCTTAATTAGTTTTTATTTCATGGAGAAATGAACCTGTATCCCTTGCCTGCATCTCAAGTTTGTCCTCCATTCTCCCTCATGGAATCCCCGGTGGAAGACAGCTCAATAATGCAGTGCACCCCACTATTGAGTGTCACCATTGTAATGGGCTAGGACGAAGCTTCAGAGAAGAGAAAAGGAAATATTTTCACTTGGGAACAAAGGACTTGGGGCATTATGCTTACTCCACAGTTAAGAAAACCTCTCACTCGGCTATCTGTGATTGTCTGTCTTTTTCCCCCAGGATTCCACTGTTGCTCGAATGCACACTTGGCAAATGTTCAAAACCCTGCATCTCCAAATGGAGTGCAGGAATCATTCCTTGTCCTTCATGACTGGCCTCCACCATCCTCTGGTGCCCACAACCCCAGCGCATGACTCCCTGCACATCAGAGAAACATCGTAAAGGGGGACAGAAGAACGAAGAGTGAGTGCAACAGAATGCAGTCGTCTTGCCTTCTTTCTCCCTGGGGAAACCATGCCCTGGTCCAGGACAGTCACAAGAGAGACTCTAGAAGTCAGGGATACAAGTGCAGTGTAGAATTCCCTGGAAGTCTTCGTGAACGCTGCACACTCCTTGCCAGTCACCAGCCACATGGTCCCCACTCATGGTGTTCAAAAGTCAGGAGTGGTACATGCCTGTAATCTCAGCACTCAGGAGGTTGAGGCGGGAAGACCACCAATCCAAGACCAGCCTGGACTACCCAGACAGACCTTGTCTCAAGAGAAAGACAGAAAGACAGAGGGGGGAGGAGAGAGGGGAGAGAGGAGAGGGGAGAGGGGAGAGGGGAGAGGGGAGAGGGGAGAGGGGAGAGGGGAGAGGGGAGAGGGGAGAGGGGAGAGAGGGAGAGGGAGAGGGGAGAGGGGAGAGAGGGGAGGGCTGGAAGTTTAACAATTTGCTTGTTTTTTGGAGGGCTTGGTCTTTCTGCTGAGGACTCTGGCTCCCTCTAGTGGCCATGATGAAGATCAGCATCACGCCTTGGGCCTGATTCTAAGCACAAAGGGAAGTTGGGGCAGAGAAACAAGGTCAAATTCCCCTATCCTGGGCTTCAAGGGCCAGTCTCTAGTCTAAGAGAGCCCACAGCTGTGCTGGGTGCAGGATCCTTGCAGAGCCGACGAGGTCCGTGGAAATTTCATTAGCTCAAAATACGAATGTGTATTAAAAGGTCCTTTAACTCCCTAAGGACTTCAGTAACCACTGTTTAAATTTGATCTTGGAGCTAGAAATTAATAACACTGCTATTGACAGAGTGTGGGCTTTGAAAGTGCTCCTAAAAGCCTTTCCCCCCAGTTTCCAATATCTAGATAATTGACACTTTTTAATAGCTATCGTTGACTCAACGACAGCCTCCTATTAAGGCACTTATCAGAGTTTTCTGGCTCTTTTTGCCTTGGAGGGAACAAAGTTCCCTGGGTTGCAGTAATAGCAATGATTTCCCAGCAATCCCAACGCTATTCACCAGTCGGGGTCTCCCACTGCCCAAGGGCGGAAGGGGAATACAATCAAGACCCCGCTCAGATCTGCCTTAGTCTGCAAAGCCAAGCTACTGCCCCGCGGTTCTCCCTGGACCAGAGCACCTTGCTGGCTCAGGAAGGCTGAGCAAGCATAAGATGAGGTGGTTCATCTCCCTGGCAGTGGAACTAAGAAAATGACCCACCCAACAGCACCTTGGCATCTCAGCTCCATGCTCCAGCAGCCCAAGAATCACGACTTGGGTATAAATGACAGTGTCAGCGCCCTATTTATGTCTCTGGTCCCGGATGCAAGTAGGATTCCAACACTAGATCATCCCCCAAGAATTCTGACCTTTTGTCATCTCTCCAAGTTAGCAAGTGGCTGGCACATACCCATCAGACGCATGCCAGTCCTCCTCTGCTCCGATCTGTGCCAGGCTTTCAGGTCATGACTAATCTCTCAAGGAAGTAAGAGCAAACCCTTCGCTGAAAGAGACTCAAGTAACTCTCCAAGGCCCTGCCCGAGCCTCTGGGACCTGTATGGTTCGCAAGAATGGCTGATGTGCACTGGGGCAAGACTGGTGTTCCCCAGAAATAGTTACCCCTTCTGACACCCGTTATCCAAGTTTGCTTCCCCTGGCAAGCAATAATCCGAAGAGGCTTCTAGGTGACTCCTGCAGATGTTCTTTCTTTTCAGGAAGTTTGACACTTTAAAAAATGATACTTGGCAGATTAGTCCTGCCTGAGAAGAAACACACTTTGGCAAGATAAAGGAACTTAAGACAAAACTCCCAAAGAAAACAACCCATATTTATCTGGCCACACAAAACACTGAGATGCCAACTGGACCTCATTCTTCAGTCAACAACCCCTCCAAAATGAATCCCTCTCTGCATCTAGTCTCCCCATCAGCTCAACCCAAGGGTACTCTGAGGCCAACATAAGGCACAGTGACATCTCCTGGTCAAGCACTCTCGTTCTATATCACCATCTATGGGACATGTTACTTCTTTCCCTTAAACTCAATCATTTTGTCCTTTTCCCATGGTAATGGTGATTGTGTTACCATGACCATAAATATGTTCTTTTTCACCTAAAGCCAACTATCTTTCATCAGCTGCCTAAGTGAAGGAGGAAGTATAGCAGTCCCTCCCCACACTTGTGCCCTGAGCCTTTGTCATCTCCCCTGGACCAACTGCTAGAAGAGTGCCCCGCATCACTCCAAAGCAGCTCACCCATCCCATCATCTTCATGCTTTCAGAGATCAGCTCCCAACACCAAAAGCTACCCCCACATACACATCTTCAAATTCTCCAAAAGCTCTTCCATCACTTCTGTTATAAAACCCACTTCTCTGACTGCAGTCTGCACCATGGTTTGAATGTGAGTTTCCCCCCACAGGCTCCTGTGTTTGTGTCTGTAGCTGATGTTAATGTTGAGCAAGTGGTGGCACTTTCAGGAGATGGAACTTGTGGAGGAAGTCACAGGGAGCCCGCCTTGAGGCTTTGGTAGCCCCACCCATCTTGTGCGACCCGGACCGTGGCTCTGGATCTGGCTTGAAGGACTAGCATCCTACCTTAGCAGGTGAACCAATCCCTGAGATTCCATTTCCTTGTCTGCAAAGCGGGGACAGCAGGGACTCTTACCTGGGTGCCCTGAAGCCACTGAGTGGGCTAATGTATACAAAGAGACTCTCAGCACCCTAGATTTGGGAGAGCGTGTCACAAATATTGAGAGGAAAAGCTGCTTCTCCATACTTGCAGTGAGCCCAGAGGGGCACAGAGCCGGGGAACCATGACCCCAAAAGCCTGGCACAGACAGAAGCAGAGAAGAACTGGCATGTGTCCGGCGGGTATGTGCCAGTCACTCGCCGCCCCAGGGAGATGACAAAAGGCCTAAATTCTTGGGGAAGATCTAGTGTTGGAATCCTGCTTGCATCCTAGACCAGTGACATAAACAGGGGCTGACACTGTCATTTATGCCCAAGGCATGATTCCTGGACTGCTGGAGGCTGTGAGAGGCAGATAGATGGTACTGCCCAGTGATTTGTTGGGAGAAATTCTCAAGATCTAGCAGGAAACCTTGGTTAGGCCAGGGAACAGACAAGGCTTAGAAGCTGTATGGAAGGCTAGGTAGGGAAAGGTTCTAGAAGAGGGAAACTTTCTCTGGATAGCTTCCTTCAAATTCTGGACTCCCCAGAGCCCAAAAGTATAATAGAGCCCAACCCACCTGCAAAGCCACTACACACTAGGAGCATGGCCAGCGTTAGTGCGGCTCACCCCACTGCGAAGCCGCAAGGACCCAGCTCAGGCACCTGGACCCGGCCTGTCACCATCAAACCTGTTGGATGGGCCTTCTCCACAAACGACGCTAATTAACTTGTGATTGCGGTAGGGGTTCCGCTGCATCTTGCACCTGCCAAGCTAATTATGAAACAGTTCTTCCAGGCTGGCTCAGGGCGTTAGGTGGTCCCAGCACAAGCACCAAACAGCTGGAGGGAGCAAGGACTCTCCCTGCCACCCCCCATTCCCTGGAAATAATAACCAAATAAAATAATGAGAACCGCTGAAGGTGACAACAGTCGGACCAGCCAGTGTACACTGCACTGCTGTGAGGCGACATGTACGCACAGATGTTACCCTCCACATGTCCGAGGATTCAAAAGGTACTGGGGCCAACATTTCCCAAAGCAGGAAGCTAAGGTTCAAAGAGGGCGTGTGCGGTGACAATCACTTAATCACAGAGCCAAGATATGAATGCAACGATGTCTCAGCCCAGTGCCGCCGTTCTTATGGTCTTCACTTCTGGAGGGATCATGATCCTTTGCACCACTCGGGGAGTGGGAGCTGAAGGAGTTTTGGGGAACCCCCTCGGAGTCCAAGCACAAGAGATTGATTGCAGGAGCGATCACAGTGGCGGTCACAGTGCGAATGCACAGAGCAGCAGCAAGCGCGCCGATTCCTCTTGTATAGACCACAACCCGCGGGCACTAGGGGGCGTGGCAGGAGCAACCACACTCTGAACTTTACCAGGTAAGGGGAAAAAACGGCTGATGAAGAACTCTCGCGAGAGCTGCGGCCCATCTGCGGGAGCGCGTACCCGAGGAGGGAGGGGGCCCGGGGCACTATTTTGGGTTGGGGGAAGAGCACGTTGGCCCAGAGGTGCGATCCCAGGAAACCAGGGCAGTTTTTTATCGGGAAGGAAGAGTCAGCGTGTGGTGCAATAGCCCAACGGGGACTGCTGTGGTTTGAAGGCCCAAGCAGCCCCCAAACAGGCACCTTTGTCTAAACACTTGTTTCCCAGGTGGAGCCTTCTAGAAGCAGAGCCTAGATGGAGGGAGTGGGTCACTAAGGGGTGAGCTTTTTGGGTCGTAGCCAACCCTGCTTCCATTCTGAGCTTTCTGCTTCCCGATCAGCGGCCAAGATGTGAGGAGTCCCAGCCACACGCTTCCGTCCTGCCAGAAGCTCTACCATACCTTCCCTGCTATGATGGAAATAAACCTTTCTTTCCTTAAGTTGTCTGACCACTGCCTGTCACGGGGATAAGAAAAGTACTAATATGGGGGACTTCAGACCCCTCCCCATGGCTACATGATGTTTAAGCCTGGTCCTCCAGCCCTGTTTCCAGTAAGACTGATATCTGTCATCTATATCAACAGTTGCCTGAGTCCCACTGACCACACAGTAAGACCCACCTTTAAGGGACCTCAAGTGGGGGTCACAATTTGTTTCATCACCAGAAGCCACAAGACCTCTGTCCTGCAAGCAAAAGTCAGGTTCTCCCCACCATCTCCAAAGTTAGGCGCTTCCCCCAACAGGGTCTCAATACAGGTCACCTGCTGGGTGCCAGATACCACGGGGCGGTGAGCAGGAAGGAGGATAGAGACTCAGAAATGAACAAAGATCAGAGATGGCACTCTGAGAGTGAGGCTGGAGTTCAAGCCCAGATATGAAAGAAAATAGGATGGTGTACAGACCAGAGGGGTCACGAGGGGTCGTGGGGGCAGGGAGAGGCTTTCGACTGGACCTGGAAAAGCAGGCGAACTAGACCCTGGAAGGAGAGGTGCTCGAGGCTAAGGAATCAGCAGGAGCAAAGATGCCAAGAAGACAAGGGATGAATGAGTGGTCACATGGCTCATTAAATCATACATGCAGCATCAGAGAGCCAGGTCTGTGGAGGAGCATGGCTGCAGAGCACTCTAAGGTCAGGACGCATGCCTGCCTTCCACTCCAGAACAACGGGGGTATGGAAAGGTGTTGGGGATGTGTAGATGTCGTCTACAAACTGGGAAGGTGGAGGATGCTGGAGGCAAACAGGACCTAATGGTGAGATGACGCTGGGCATCAGCTAAAGCTAAAGCCCGGAGCAGCTGTGACTAGACATGGCTCAGAGCAGCTCGAGGGGCTATTAGATGTCCAATGTTCTCCAAATGCCCCGGAGTCAAAGACTTGGTCCTCGAGTTGGTATTTTTGACAGCTGGTGGAAACTTTAGGACGTGGCACTTTGCTAGAGACCTTTAGGTTATTGGGATGTGCTTTAGAAGGGAATCGTGGGATCCCAAGTCCTTACCCTTTTCCTTTCTGCCTCCTAACATACGACATGCTATGACATGCCATTTCTCCACATGCCCAGAACAACAAAACTAGCCAATTCCTCAAACTGGAACCTAGAAAACAGAACCACATCAACCTTTTTTCCTCAAAGTTAATTGTCTCGGGAATTTCGTTATAGGCACAGAAAGCTGAATAACAAAGATAGGCCACAAAGCCACCATCCCAGAGCTGCGTCCAGTTCTTCCATACTGTCCCTTCTAATCTCTGTTCCTTGTCACTTTTATTTTCCTCCATTTGTTTACTTGGTGGCTGTGACAGGCTGCTCACTGGAGAGAAAAGCAACATACAATCAGAATGACACAGTGGTGTGTTATATTGGAGCATTAGAAGGAAATGGACTCTGGAAGATAAGCTGGTTTCAAATCAATTTGACATTGCAAGCACGCATGGAAGCACACACACACACACACACCAGGCATGCACATATCATGCATACCACATATACACCGTACACACACCATGTATGCAAACATCATGAATACACAAATGCACAGTACACACGCATACACACCAATGCACATACCATGCATACATGCACCACACAAACACACACTGCACAAGCACACATGTACACAAACACCCTTTTCAGAGACAGGCCCTGGCTGGGGGAGGGGAGATGCACTGTGGCCACCACCAAAAAGCAGGAAGGGCGCTTGCAGGGTGCTCACAGGGGAGAGGACCAGCGATGGCCTAAGACAGACGGGGTGGGGGGTGGGGGGTTGAGGAGCAGGTTAGGGATCACCAGAAGGCTGGCATTGACCACATTTACCTGAGGCAGCCTTGGTTCCTGTCTCTCCCCACCTCCCACCAGTGGACCTCAGTCCCTAAGGGACTTGCCTTCTCTTTCCACCAGGCTTTTATTTTGAAAGCCCCACTCTGGGAATGAAACGCTAAGCCCCATGTGCCTTTCCAAACCAACCCATTTCTTGGACAGGAGCTTTGGGCTGCTCTGCTGAGCCCTACCTGGCCCTATCCTATGGTTCATTCTCTGAGTTTTTGTCTTGCAAGAGTAATAAGCATGAATTTGATACACCTTATTGCAAAGGCAGAAATACCTTATTAGCTTTTTAATAGCCAATTAAACCTAGCGTAGATCCTCCATCCCAAGGTGGTGAGAAATTGAATCTCAATTTCTTGAGGCAAGGTGAGGTGCACCCTGGGTGCAATCAAGGTAGAGCCTGTGTTCCTCAAGGAGCCTTGATTTCCTTGACTTCAGACTGATGTAACCCCGGCAGAGAAGACAGATGAAGCCCGGGGGTCTCTATCTTTAACCCGCTTCCCTCCAGGTCTATCTAAACACCCATACCCTAATCAGTGCCTGCTCTCTCTCTCCCATTTCTTTCACTCTGGGAAGAGCTGGGTCAGGTTGCCCCAGCACCAAGACCCTTGGCTTTCTTCGGAGTCCCACAAAAGCAGCCCCCTTCTGACCCAGCTACCTCTCCTCCAAATGCTATAGGGATGTTGCCAAACTGTCATGCCCTTCTTGGTCCTGGGCATTTCCTCCCACATTTTCTTCCTCCCCTTTTCTGCCTACACATGCTTCCTTCCAGCACCCCTGTTCTTATTCCCTGGACATGGGACTACAGGAAAGGAGATGCCAAGCACATGTCTGTTCCAGCTAATTCGCCCTTTGCATGGACATACTTACATTTCTTCTATTAAGGATTGTTTTTTAATTAGTGAAGTTCTTAGTCCACTGGTTTCAGCAAATGAATGGCTTAACATATAACACCATTTAATACTTTTAACATAATAAACAATAGTGAAACAAGGACTTGCATTGCAGAGTGCACCAGACCACGTAGGGATTCATCTGTTATCTGCATTCCCTTCGGAGAACTGCAACAGCCGGGCCTGGGAGCTGTTCTTAAGTGCTGAAGTCAAGCCCTGTCTTCCTAAAACCTTTAATGAAACAGGAGCACATGAACTCCAGGAGGACCCGGGCACTCGTTTATTTCAATCACCTATGATTCTAAATGTGCCATCCGGTCTAAGAATCACTGGCATAGTCCTCACCAGGACCCTTTAAATGAGTGTTAACGCTGTCTCTGTTTTGTAAATGGGATCAATGAAACCAGGAAGGGCGTGTGGAGGGGAGGAAGAGATGGAGGTAAGAAGAAAGGTTTGAGAGAAAGGAGGGATCCACAGGAGTAGTCAGCCTGAACTTTAACCTAGTTGCAATCTATGCAGATGCCACCCCTGGGCTTTAGGTCAAAAGAAGCCATCACAGCCAGTGGCCCAGGGGAAAAAGCCCTAATGGTGTCCCTGCCTGTCTGCAGATCAACCTTCCCAGGGCCCGGATGGAGTCCTGTGGGCAAGGGTTGTTTATGTTCCTCTTATTTCCCCTAAACCAGGCCAGAACAGGACAGGCTAAATTGGCTGGGTGGGGCTGGCTAAGGCTGAGACAGGAGGCAAGAACAAATGTAATATGGGATCAAATTTGGCAATAAAAAAGTAGCGGCCCCATGAATCAAACAATATGTGGGGGTAGAAAGGGTGAGGCCATCTTGGCCCCTGATCATCCATTTCAATTCCCTCAACTGGCAGCAAAGTCATGCAGGGAGGTGTAATTAGCAGTTGCTATTATATTAGCACGTGCGACACATGCTGATTAGACGCCACCAACAGAAGAAGAAGGAATGACTCGTACCCCAACCTCAGCCTGAGAGAAGCCACAAACCAGGAAGGCAGAAGGAGGCCTACAAAGCGGGGAGGGAAGAGTGGAGGGACTGCCAGCCAAGCCTCCAGACTCCGTGGAGTGACCAAAGCCCAAGACATGGCCCCCATATTCACACGCAAATAACCCGACCCACCTCTGTCCCTACCAGGGACTGATATTCCTCTCTTCTCAGAGGCTGTGTACCTACTGGACCCACATCCGCTTCCCTCCAAAGCAGCACGGTGGGACCGGCAGCCATGCTTAATATTCCCCACCAAGAGCACATCCTGTGTGTTCATAAATTCAGAACACTTGGGGATTCTGAGCAGCTGGTTCTTTCAAAAGCAGCATTTTACACAGTTCAGCAGGCAATCTAGGCCCAGGACTGAGAGCAAATTCAGGCCTCCCGGATCAGAGCAGCTCATCCTGGTTCACAGAGCTGTGTCTTGGGGGTTGGAGGAGGATGCTGGGCCTCGTTCAGCCAGGTTGCTTGTGGTGTCTGTAAAAATGCAGATTCCAGGGTCCCCCCACAGCCCAGAGGAGTCAAGCTCCTCTTGACTTTTCTTGACTCCTCTTGAACTTTCCTCTGATGCTTAAGCTGATCTTGTGTTCCTAAATTCAACCTCTCTTCTTACCTGCAACTATGGAAACAAGCCACCGCCCCAGTTAAGATAATTGCATTTTTATTCACTCTCATCGGACGACAGAGCAAGAAGCCCCACAGTTACTCATTCCAATAGCCAGGATGCCCTGGGAAATTGCAGAGACCCTGGGTCACGCACCAACAGACCCCTGGCATACATACTCTTGGTTACACACGACATAGAGGTACCCATCACCTTATACAGACTAGAAACCTGAGAGTCTCAAAGATTGAGATCCCAGTTCTAACCTGTCACCTCTGCTCAGAGGCCGTGACCCCATAACCCTCTCCCGAGTCACTACCCACTACCAAGTTTTAAAACTTAAACATAAAACTGAGATGATTTTGTTTACTGGCTGGTTTGAATTTCTCACATGCCTGATCACTGTGGTCTTGACAACCCTGCTTGTCACCCACCAGAACCTCAGTACATTGAATGACAGAGGTGACAAGGTCAGAGTCGCATCCTGATATGGTAACTCCAAGCAGGCCACTGGTCCAGAAAGGACTGGTTAGGTTGGGTGGCCACTCAACTCTGAGACAGACGAGAAGCCTGATGGGAGGTCACAGGTCCTGTTGAGCAGGTGAAAAACCCATCCAGGGGGTGAAATGATAGATGATAAACTCAGAAGCCCCCCCCCCAACACACACACACACACTCCACCCCACCCCTTTGCCCAGGGGTGCAATTCTTGCTTTCCCCATCAGGGTTTTAGGTGCTGAATCCCCAAGTGGACTCAGGTTAGCCAATCCAGCTTTCCAGGGTTCTGGAAAGGTCTGCCGGGCTAGGCGAGGCAGGATGGAATGTGGACAAACAGCCGGGTCACATCTGTGAGCCAAAGACAATTGCAGTTGAGCTGCTTTCTGGGAGAGGCTAATATTTATGCTGCATGATGAGCAGCTGCGGCAGCTGGAACACAGTGAGGCCTTCAAACCCGCCCCACCGGCGCCAGCTCTGTCCCAGGAAATGGACTTTTAACAGGCAGGAAATGAACGTGTCAATCATTCCACCACCTGTGAGGGCTAAGGAGAAGGCAGGGGGATGGTGACCTTGTGAGACGGCTGTCCCCAATAACACCAGTCTCCTCCCTGCCACGGTAACCCGCCCGGCCACAGACCCTTTACATCTAGCCTCCATTCATCTCGAGCTGAGCAAAGGCCACAGCAGACAGTTGGGGGAGGGAGGGACCTGGGAGTTAACTCTGACTGGAGACAGGGGCTGGTCAGCCCTGAATTAGACAGTGGCCTGCACCATGGAAAGGATGTGACAGTTCCAGAGTCTAGCATGGAGGGGTGGCCTTCTCCTTCCCCTCTGGATTCCACGCTATCAGAAAGCACCTTCATTCTCCAGCCAAATCAACTCCTGCCTCGCCCCTGCCACACCCCCTCAGGACATCTGACATCTGATCAACTCCCTCCAGCCATAACTTCTGCTTTCCCCATCCTGGACCACACTCCCAGTCTGCCCAGCTTCCTCTCTGTGAGTCAGGTCAGAAGAAACACTTTTCCCCTGCATTCCCACACCACCCTGGAGGGTATTTGCTGCGTAAAGGCAAAGAGGGCACCTATGGGAACACCACTGGGCTGGGGACTTTACCTTTGTTGAAACCACCTTAAGCTACATGCTCCAATGTGTTAGGATCACATTCTACCCAGAAAACAGAGGTCAGTGGAGCTGAGGGTCCTTTACGTCAGGCACCATGTATAGCAGCCTTGGAACAAAGCAGGTCATGCTGGGAGCCCTGGTGACTAGAAGCCTGGTGTGCCAGCTCAGGGTTCTGTTTATCCATTTGTTGATGACGGTGTCTTACTATGTGATCCATGCTAGCTTTGAATTATAAATCCTTCTATCTCTGCCTCCCGAGTGCTGAGACCACAGGGCCACCATGCCTAGCTCTAGTCTGGTTTTCTTCCCACCACCTAGCCAGACCTTCACTTGTGCTCCCTTAGGCATTTTGTATTTAAGATTTCAGTATAGAATGGTTCGTACACAGGTGATGTGCTATTTTAGCTAACTCCCAGAAACCAGGTACATTTATACACACTCGGACTCCACCAAGAATAACCACAGCTCCCCCACCCCAGCCCACCCTATCAGCTGCCGACCTTGTGGAAACCTCGCTGTATGTGCACACACCTTCAGCTTGACGCTGTCCCATCCCACAAAGCTCTGACTGCTGGCAGACATTGCCCATACCTTTCTCCCCTGCCAGATGGCCATCGCCTGGTGACTTGTGACCTCATTCAAGATCTCTGGCCTCCCCTGCCTCTGGCTGCCTGAAGCTCCCTTTGGAAAGAAAAAGGAGGTTCCATGGAAGGTCCAGAGTTGGACAGAACACCAGCCATAGAGATTCCATGGTCCTGGGACATACTGGCAGCCTGCTAGTCACAAGTGGCACCTGCAGGTCCTATTTCAGGTTATAATGAAAGGAAAGGCGTTTACTACAAAGACTCATGGCTGTGCAAAGTGCAGAGAATATGCAAGTGTGGAGCACTCAGCCCTAAGTAGGACATTTATACCTCCTCCCCACAAAGCATAGAGAACATTGTTAAGAAGGGGCAGAGAGAGGGCATTTCCAAACAGCAGGCCATTGTACCCATGAATTCCCTGCAGCTGGGTTTACAATAATGGACCTCTCAACATTATATCACAGAAGGGGGAAGACTTCATGACACTCCACCCCACCCTAAGGGACTCTGTGTGTGTGTGTGTGTGTGTGCGCGCGCGCATGCGCGCAGCACATGTTGTATATGCTCATAGAAGCTCAAGGGTGACAATGGGAATCATCCTGGATTACTTCTGCCTCCTTTTTGCTTTACTCTGGGATTTCCCAGGCTTCACTTTCCAATGCCAGAAGTGTAGGCCACTGCCATTTCTATCTGGAGCTTTTTAATGTGGGATCCGAAATCTGACCTCAGGTCCTTCTGTTTGTGAGACAGTCTTAAGCCCCGAACTATCTCTACAGCCACTTAAGGGACTATTGATGGTCAATGCTGGCTGTGGGAAGAAAGCCACTTTTCTTCAGTGGTGTAACTACTGACATATCACCCATGCTCCACCAAGTGGCCAAGCAACGCCAATACCGACAATCCTGATAAAACTCAGTTGGACACGCAGAGATTCCAAAGATGAAAAGGGGGAAACAGAATCAGGTAATATGGGGTGACAAAAGATTTAAGTTCATTATATATGAAACTGTCACCCAAAAGAAAAGAAATTATAAAACAGAGAGAGAGGAGAGAAGGAGAGAAAGAGAAGAGCGATCCCAGGTCACAGCCAGTACTTGCACTTTTACAGATGGGGAAACTCAAGTAAGAGAGAAGAAAACATTGCCCAAAGACACACAGGAAGCACATAAGCCTGCCAGAGATGGGAGACCCTGGACATGGTGTTTCTGCAGGCTCTAGAGTGGGGAAGCCAAGGCTCACGAAAAGGCAGAGC
The DNA here is from genome assembly GCA_023101885.1 of Typhlomys cinereus. NCBI lineage: Eukaryota > Metazoa > Chordata > Mammalia > Rodentia > Platacanthomyidae > Typhlomys > Typhlomys cinereus. The sequence goes on along the minus strand of JALPQD010000008.1, from coordinate 15,993,526 downwards.
TTCTACCCATGCTGTCGGCTCCCACCTGAGAGGCCTTGGAACTGAGGAGATGTTTGAAGATCAGCACTTTACCCAGAAATGGTGGTAGTGAGCTGGACTGCGGAAAGGAGCAGAGGGGCAAGGGCAGCCTGTCTGACACTCTCACAGAAAGCCCCAAAGCTAATGCCGCTCGGTCGGCGGTGCTGGAGTCAGCAAATAAAACACCAGGCACCCTGTTAGAGTGTTGAGTTTCAGACTCAAGTGTTTTTGTTTTCCAGGGCTGCTCTAATGAAGTACCACACACTGAAGAGCTTTGTTTATTGTCATGGTCCTGGAGATGTAAGAAACCAAGGTGTGCAGGCTGCTTGATTTCTCTGAAGGGGCTAGAGGAGAATTCACCCCACGCCTTTCTCTCAGATGCTACGATGCCAGTGTTCCCTGCTGTTCTCTGGCTCCCCTGGCATCCCTCAGCATCTCTTGGCATCCCTGGGCTGCGGGTACGTCACTCCATTCTCTGATTCCTTCATTCCATGGCATCTCGTGGTGTGAGTCTGTGTCTTGACGTGACCATCTTGTTCTTGTTTAGAAGGATGGCTTGAAAGTGGAAGCCATCAAGAAGAAAAGTGGAGATGGGCAGATATTCAACACCTGCTTGTGTCCAGATCTGTTATGGGCACCACAGGAAAGACAGATCAAGGAGCTAGAAGGCAGGTCAGGTGGGTACTTGGTCCCAAGTGATGGCAGACATGCAGAATAAAGGTGACCTCAGGCACCTCACGATGCACTGGCAGTTAGTGGCAGGACATTTAGAAGGGATTAGGAGGGCGCAGAGAAAAACAAACATCTACGAACCAGGAATCCAGGTCTCACCAGCTGCCAAGTTTTGGATTTGATCTTAGACTGCCTCAGAATCATGAGAAATGAGTTTCTATTGTCTGTAAATAAGCAAACAAACAAACAATGTCTGAAGTATTCTGTCACAGCAGCCTGAATGAACCAAGATGCCTCCCCTTCCCAGTGAGGCTGAAGGTTTGAGTCAGTTTGGGGGTGCTGTGAGGGTTTGAGGCTGGAATGCTAAAGTCAGGGAGAGAGCAAGCTTAGGAGTCTACAGGGAGAACCGCAGATGGAGCACCCCCACCCATCTCTACCAGCATCATCAGCCACCCTTCCTGAATACCTGCTACTGATGGGCATCCTCCCTCCCTCTGAAGGTTGGTAAGAATGCAGTGCCCGAAGGAACACCCATTTCATTGTTTAGTTAAATTGAGCTTAAGGGTACTTGTTAGCTGATGATAGAGCTAAGAATCTCCTTTGGGGCCACATCCAGAACAGGCCCAGGACAGAAGAGTATGGGTCTCTGGAGAGGGTCAGCTGGTACCAGTGAAGCAGCATGCTCTCCCTCCTCCCTCCCCCCTAGACCAGCATGTGCAAAGTGGAAAAGGCTTTGCCACCCAGCTCCTGGCAAAGGGACGCTATGTGAGCTTCCAAGCTTTCAACAGAGGCAGCGCACTTGAGTCTAGGGCAGCAGGGTGGACGAGGCTCACCAAGCAAGCTAAGGAAGTTGGTACATCTGGTTCTCATCACAGATTTGGCATCCAGCCAATTTGGGAAGCACTGGCCAGGAGTTGGATGTTCCCCCTTCCACAGATTCCTCCGGGGTCTCTCATTCAGACTAGTCTCAGTTTAGTTCCTTCCCTTGTCTATTATAGACAGAATGTCACCACGTACTCACGTGGATGCATATATTCACAAATGCTGTGTACACTTGTGTGCTGGATCGTTCGTACTTTTAATTTTACAATACACACCTTTTCACAGGCAGATCCATCTGGATGCACATACACTTGTGCACACAGTTCATAGCCAACTATTGAAAGCCACGGACTAGACTTCACAGATGTACGCATACGCAGAAAGCTCTGGCTCACAATGCCCTCCTTCCCCATTGCACCCATGGCTTATATTTAAAGCATTTTCCTGGCTCGCCAGTGAAAAATAAATTTCTTCTCTCACTTTCCAGATTTGCTATAATCAACCTAGTGCCAATTTCCATTTAAAAAATGGCACCCAAGAAAGAACAAGAACCTAGAAAGAAAATGAATCTCAATCTCGACAGGTGGACTGGCACCAGAGCCTCCCACAGGGCTGTGGACGCTGAGTAGCTGCTTCTGTGGCTGAATTACAAGGTCATGGGCAGAGGCGAGCATACGAATAAGCATGTTGGGCTGGAGCTCCTGGTAACAGCAGGCAAGGATGAGGGATAGACAGCCACAGATGCGTGCCCATATACAGGGGGAACAGAAGGGAAGAACAATGTATGAAGCACAGTGGTATTTACCTACAATCCCAGAACCCAGGAACTTGAAGCGGGAGACTCATGAGTTCAAGTTACAGCCCGAACCTCATAACAAAATCCTGTCAAAAAAATTAAGGATTGGAGAAATGAATAGTTAAAACTCTTGCCATGCAAGTAAAAGGACCAGCATCCAAATCCTCAGAGCCTATATAAAAATGCCTGGAGTCTATGAGTTCTCCAGGGTGCCCTTGACCCTCATGGTACTCCACGTCCGGAGTCCGTGAGTTCTGTTTTTTCTCTCCTCTAATAAACTCTGCCTTAATCCTCTAAAAAAAAAAAACTGGGAGAGCATGGTGGTCTCTAATTCCAGCCCTGGAAGATGAAGCGTGGGAATTCCCAGAGCAAGCTGGCAAGCCAGATTAGTCCTAATGGTGTCTTCTGAGTCAGCTAGAGACCCAGCCCAAAATAATAAGGTGGAAGACTGATCTAGGATGATTCCTGCTATCACTCTCAGGCTACACACACACACACACACACACACACACACACACACACACACACACACCACATACACATGGAAAGGAAAAAGATTAAACATAAAAAAAAGAGTGTGAGTAACGAGAGGTGGCTAGAGCATCAGGATCAGGCAGAAGGTCACTGTCAGTGACCACAATCATCGCTCCAAAGTGGAAGCAGCTGGAACTCCACAGCAGCAGGTGGAACCTTGTAGAAAGCCATGGTGGTAGCTTAGCCCCTCGCCAGGAAGTGACTTTCGCCTTTTGTAACAGTATAAGCTGGATGAGAAGAATGAAGCGGCCTGCCAAGACTCAGAGCACAAGAGTGAGTAAAATCAGAAAAAACCCCTGTATTCCTTTGCAAGGTAGCCCCTGACTCCCACAGGATCCGGTTTTGGATGTTTGTTCTCCAGTCCGTGAGAGGTTCTAGGGACTTTTGGAAGTAGGCCTGGCCAACAGAAGTAGAGCACTAAGGACAGGTGTGCTAGTTAGACACAGGCGTCAACTTGGCACTGAAAGCTGAGCTTTGGGCACATCTGTGAAGAGCTGGTAGGTAAGGCAGCCTTGAGTAACCCTGCAGGGAGTATCTAAGAGTCGCAGGAAAACGCAGTCCATGGCAGGTGGTATTTCCTTGGACAGGTAGATAAGATGGAGGCAGCTGGATCAGTAGTTTGGCATTCTTTGGCATACATTGGTAGACTTATGATCTGGCAAGCGAGGTTTGCCCCCTCTCAGCAATTCCTGTGGATATGGTGTTGCCAGTTCCCTATACTCCTGGTATTGTATGAACTCTTTTGCCAAGCTGGACTACGAACTATAACAGAAACCTCTGTTCCCTTGGGCTGTTCAGTGGAGAAATTATCAGCAACATGCAAAGTAAGTGCAACAGCAAGTTATTGATGGTTATACCTGTCCACTGGCTCCTGCCTCAGTCTGTTTCCTTGTTCTCACTGTTACACACAGCTATGTGCTATTACAGGGACCAATTTGACATTTAAGCATATTTTTGAGGAACTACCAGTAATGCAAGAAAACTCAGTCCATAGTGGGCAGGACCATTCCCCAGGCAAGTAAAGAAGAGGAGAGAGAGAGAGAGAAGAAAGAAAGAAAGAAAAGAAAGAAAGAAAGAAAGAAAGAAAGAAAGAAAGAAAGAAGAAGAAAGATAAGAGGAAGGAAGGAAGGAAGGAAGGAAGGAAGGAAGGAAGGAAGGAAGGAAGGAATAGAAGTGGAGGAGAGTGGAGGAAGGAGGGGAGGAAAGGTGAGGGAAGAGGGAAGGAAGGGGAAAAAGGAGAGGAGAGGAGAAGAGGAGAAGGGAGGAGAGGGGTGGAAGAGAAGTTGAGGGGAGGGGAGGGGAGGGGAAGAGGAAAGGAGAAAAGGGAAGAAAAGGAGAGGAGAAAAGGAAAGAAAGAAAAAGAAGGAAGGGAGGGAGGGAAGGAGGGAGGGTAGGAGAGAGAAGGGAGAGAGAGAGAATAGATGAATCTTAAAAACCCTTCAAGTCATTCCTATCAGGTATTTTGTCATGGCAATGAAAAAGTAACTATTATACTGGGACTGTGTTACCCAAACACTATGAAAGGGCAGCTCTAAAAACAGGACTTTATTGTCTGTATTCTCTAGGCTGGAGAAGGTACTGGCCTGGCCCCTTTCTGAGAGCTGGAAGGAACACGTGTTCCAGGCCTCTCTCCTTGGCTTGTAGATGCCACACTGCCCTGTACTCTTCACTTATAAGTCCAAATTGTACCCCTTCACCTAGACATCAGGCATATTAGATTTGTCTAAGGAATATTACACCTTGGGGGTACTCGGAGTTAGGACTCTAAAACAGGGACTTGGACAGGTACAGGTAAAGAAATAAATTTATAATACCCCCATAGCAGTTAGCCTGCATGGTTCCTGATAAATAACCACCAATGGCTTAAGGGAACAAGGGGTTTATTTTCTCTTATGATTCCTGGTTACAGTTGTTTGTCCATCTTAGCAGGAGAGCTCACACCAGCACCAGGTCTGAGATAACTGACCACAATCTCCATATAACAGCTGAGAGAGAGACCTTACTTGCCAGACCAGCATGTCTGGCCAAGTATATACAAGGATGCCACCTTTCTCAATCAGCTCTTTCTATTTTATTCCAGGGCCTAATCCCACCCACCATGGGCTGGGCCTTCCCATCAGCTAGATAATTTTCTGCAGGTTTGCTCTGGGCTTCACTCAACAACTAATTCTCTATAAATGTGTCCAAAGCTTAAACTCTCAACTGTCAAGTTGACACTTGTGCCTAATTATGACACCCCCTCCCAAACCAAAGAAAAAACACTTAGTCCTGGTGGTTCATGATGGGGCAGATGAACAGGAAGATCCCAGTAACCAGCGGTTCCTTCACCAAAATCCTGGCCACCATCAGAGTTTCCTCAGAAAATCCAGGCTCTGAGCTGATTTTAAAGCTTCTCGTTGGAATAACTTATTTATTGTTCTTGCACAATCTTCCAAGGAGGACAAATGGCTTTACTGTTGCCCCTAATTGAGAATGAGCAGAACTTTTTGTGTTGGCTGAGCTCATTAGCGTGAAGTCCACTCGGGCTCATTTTACCAGAGTTGGTGAGAGAAATTGACCTCCGATGAAAATCGGGGTTTACGACTTTAAGCGAACAAACACAGTTTTCTCCAAACAGTCTAATAAATTTAGTTTCCCATAACAAATATTCACAGTCTCCAATGTAAAAGTCTATAGTCCTTGGAACGATTAAAATAAACCTTTCAATATTTCAGGAAAGCACCTCGCCCCCGGAGGAAATACACTTGGACAGAAAATCAGCTTTATGATGACAAGATACAGAATAAATACAGATTTAACTTGAATTGCACAGTAACTGGTATGTAAATATTTGGAGCACTTCTTTCTATCTAAATAAAGGCTAATGGCTAATCTGGATTTCTGCATTTTCCTGATGCTCTTGCTCTCCCAAGGTACCTACTACCCAAGCTGGAAGCCTCTGGCCTCAACTTTTAATTAAGTCTGATTTGAGTGCTTGGAGTTTATAATTTTATTTTATTTTATTTATTCTTCAGTGCTAGGAATTATGAGCTTTACTCGTGCTAGGCAAGTATTTCCACCACTGAACTTCATCCTTATCCCTTAGCATTTGTAAGGTATAATTCTGTAAAGCTTTTGAAGATATCATGACCTTGCAGGGATCTTGAACCAAGTCCAATAGGATGAAGATTCTACTGTGCATCAATCCTGTGACCTGGCATGAATGAGCTATGGTAACCTCTTGTATCAGTCAGGCTTCTCTGAGGAACAGAATCTCTAGAATATAATATATATGTTTATATTAAATTAACTTATAATAAAAAACAGTGTCTTTCAAAATAGCCACCCATAGCTGCTTTGTTCTTGACCAGAATGTCCCACAAAGCCAAAAGACCCCAAGAAAGTCTCAAGCCTTTATTTCACTAAAGAGTTGAAATCTCTGGACTCTGAAGTTGGTGAAGAACAGCTGGGCTCCCACATCAGCGATGAACAGCGAACAGCAGCAAGGCCTAGATACCAGGCTCCGAAGGCAGCAGGAACATCAGCAACATGGAAAGGTTGAAGCTCTGCATCAGCCAAGGATGGAGGCGGCAGCGGCAGCAGCAACAAAGAAGGCAACGATGCTCTGAAAGTGAACGACGCCTGCAGAGTAGACTCCACAGCAAGCTGACGCAAGATAAGGGGAGAGGAAGTCCCTCTTCCTTCCTATTATGTGCTCCACCACTGGAAAGTACAACTCCACAGCAGTCAATCAAGTACCTGCAGTCTTATTCAGGGACCTGTTCCAACCATTAACCCTCCACAGCTATACCCTGAACAGTCTACAACTATTAAGATGACGCTAAAATGTAACCATAACATTTCTGAATCTCAGTTTTCTTGTTTGTAAAGCAGAAGCAGCGATGATATCAACTTCATTAGAATGCTGTGGGAATTCAGTGCACGGCACATGCCATTGCAGTTCGCCTGCATGGTGCCTGTAAATTCACAGCAAAGCTTATGGGAACAAGACATTTTATTCTGGCTTACAATTGTTTGGTTACAGTTGTTAGTCTAGCATGGCAGAAGGACTCATACCAATACTAAGAGCTGATATAAATTATGCATGGGCTCAAAAACATGGACTTCTATTCACCAAGGATGATTTGGCTACAGCTGCTACTGAATGCCAGCAACAGAGACCAGCAGCAAGAGCCAAAGGAACTGATCAGACCATATCCACAAAACTGTCGAGAGAGAGGCAAGCCTCACTTGCATGCCAAACTACTGAACCAGTTCTCTCCATCTTATCCATCTGCTCAGGGAATAATCCCACCCACCATGAGCCGGGTTCTCCCTGTGGACTAGACAATGTCTTGCAGGTTTGCATAGGGTTTATCCCAACTACTAATTCTTTACAAATGTGTCCAGAGCTCGAGTCTTCAACTGTCAAGTTGTACACATGTAGCTAATCATCACGGGATACTTAACATTATGAAAGTACTTGAATAGTTGAAAGGAAGAAGAGGCAGTAGTCACTAGACATTCTCCATGTCTTGGAAGCAAGTGTTCTCTGAATACAAATTTGTCATAGAGGTAGAAAGAGAAGATCTTGGAACAAAGTGCAGGAAACCTGGTCAGAGTACATGCCAAGGGAACCTTCTTCCAGCTCCCTGAGAAGGAGAGAAGAAAGAAAGATTCAGGAGCAGCTGTGTGTCTGTCTCCTTGCCTGCACCTATCTGGCAGAGTCGGGTGAAAAGTTGAGAGATGAGCAACTTTTTTCCTCAAGTCTCTCTTTTAACATGAGATCTCTTGGGGCTGATGAGATGGTTCAGTGGGTAAAAGTGTTTGCTGTGCAACCTTAATGACTTGGGTTCAATTCCTAGAAACCACATGTTAAAAAGTCAATGGCTATATTTTATATCTATAATCCAGCCCTGCTTTGACAGAGACAAGAGAATCTGCAGGAAGCTCATATACATAACACAGTCACAGACATAACAAGAGAGACCTGCCTCACAAACAGGAGGAGAGCGAGAGCTGAGTCCACACACACACACACACACACACTAAATACATCTATATTTAAAAGATAAGATCTTGTATGATATCTGTTATGACATTTCATTGTTACCCCAGAGCAAGAACACCCAGGACAAGCAGAACAGAATTAGGAGTAGAGTAAAATAAACATCTGAGGGCATTTAACAAAACCAGCTTGGGGTGGGATGTGAATTTTCCACTGAAAATTTGAAGTACACAGCTTTTACAAAGAATGGCTCACTCTAACATATCCCGGCTCACCTCCAGGCCAAAGAATGTACATACCGCCATGTGTCCATGGATTCTAATCACTGGTGAACTTGGACAGTGCCTTCATCTTCCATCAGACAGCAGATAGCAATGACATGAGACCAGCACTGTCCTAAGAAAGAACTAACTATGCCAGGGTCCCCAAAGGCATCAAGAGTAATTCTGCTTGCAACAGTTAGGACAGACATCACAGAGGAAGTGCTGTTCCAAGCATATCTCAACAGAGAAGTAGACATTGTCCCATCATGCAAAGGGCAAGGAGCCAGCACATGCACACTGGTGCCTAGACATAAATATGCAGGGGTGTTTGGAGAAAAATGTGGGCAATTTGTTTCGCCTGCAATTTGGTGTACATGAGAAACAATCAGAGAAGAATTAGGCCATCACAAAAGGGCTTGACCTTGACTATGCCAGAACTCTAGACCAAAAACTTTTAACTTTACTTTGAAGATGATGGAGAATCTACAGGGTGTATCACTTGGATGGTAGGGAAGATAACATCTGGCTACAAGGAGATGCCTTCCAAGTTTGGACTGGTCACCTACAAGACAGAAGCCTAAGCTTTGCTCTTCTAATTGAAAGCCAAGAGACAAATACTGGTTTGGAAAAGCCAGAAATTCTCTAATTGAAGGCCAAGGAGCTGGAGCTATTTCCCTTTAAACAGCTGTAAGCATTTGGATTTGGTTTGATTATTTAAGTGAGATGTGCTTCTCACTGTCTCTCCTTGTTTTATATCAACATCTGAGGTGGCCGTAACAGTATCCAAATTACCCAGGGACTTGCTCTGCAAACAGCAGACGTTCAGCCACAAGCCACAGCTGGAAAGCCCGTTTTGCTATGTAATTTTCAGCCATAAAGTGATCCAGATGTTCTAAGATGATTTTTTTTCAGTGCTGACAAGATGCCAGGGCTTCACAAAGATCTGCCAAGGCTTCCTTGGAAACCATTCTGGAAAGGATATTGGCATGCTTGTTTTTTTGGGGAAGTGTCCTGGCAGAGACACTTGTGAGGAAGGGACAAAAGACATAATTGAGTAGAAAGAGAAATGATCCACAATACAGAAGCCACTGAGTTCAGTTGGTCCCATGGGAGCTGGGGAGGCTCCAAACTGAAAGCCGGAGACCCTAACTCCCACACATGTCAGCCATCACTGGCTACAGACTTTCCTCTGGGACTAGCTGAGGTAAGTGCCCCTTTAGTGATGAGGAGCTGTGAATTGATGGCCTCATCGACAGGAAGATGGGTCCATGAAGAGGGGAACCAGACAGAGCTCCCCCACTCTCTATCACCATGGGGTTCCAAATCAGCCTCCTGACCCAGGGAATTCTCCAAGTATACTAAGTATGAATCTGTCATTGGATCAAGAGAGTGACAGCAGGCACCAAAGCCTGGCTAGAGACCCAAGATGCTCCAGGGAGCTAAGGCTGCTGGAGAGAAGTTGCCTGGAGTAACCTATCTGGGACAAGTGGCTTTATAATCAAGGCATCACAACACTCATTTGTGAAAGATGCCCTTGAGACCCTTCTCTCAGACCAGCCTGAACTGGCTGATGCATTGACTTGCGTAGGTCAATACAGACCTAGGGTCACACAACTCAAATGTCTCCAGGTATCACCTAGGCCTCATTATTATGTAAAAAGGGTTGGGTGAAGCCAAGAAGAACACAAAATGGAGGGCCCAGTCAGGATCCTAATTACCTCTGGAGGCAGTAAGATGGGGAAAGAGCGAGGCCAGAGTTCTTCAAGTAAACTAGGACTGTGGGTTTCTGTATGAAATCTTGTGTTCTTGCAAGGTTAGCAATTAATTCAAACATTCTGAAACACTTTTGTAAGCCACAAAATGATGACTTTCAGGTCTTCATTTGTTCTTGAAGTACCAAAACATGTCTGGTATATGTCACCCCAGAACAAGCAGTATGAATCCTGTGTGGACAGTCACCAACATGGACAGTCTTGAACAAAGCAGTCTAGACTTGTCTTGGGTTGGTGTCTTGGTGGAAACCATGCTGAATTAGCCAGTAAGGGCAGTCATAAGTTAGATGGTTATAGACTGTCATAGTAAGATACTGTGGTCAACTTGGCAACTGAAGGCTGAAACTTTGGGCACAGTTGTGAAGAACTGGTAGTTGAGTTGAGCCCTGAGCAAGCCTGCAGGAGATTGTCTAGTTGCTGGGGGAGACGCACTCCATGGTGGGTGGGATTAGTCCGTGGACAGGTGAATAAGATGGAGGTGGTTAAGGAAGTGAGCATCCTTTGGTATACCTAGCCAGACATGCTGATCTGGCATGTAAGGACTATCTCTCTTGGCAGTCCTTTGGATATGGTGCGGCCAGTTCCCTTGGCCCCTGGTGTTGGCATAAGCTTTCCTCCTGGACAAGGAACTGTAACCAGATAATCATGAGAGAGAATAAAATCCTTGTTTCCTATAAGCCATTTGGTCATATATCTATCAGCAATCCATCATTCTCAGTAGGAGTTGGGGGAAATCTCACCCTTCGAGGGTCTGTGTTACAGCATGGAGGCGTGTTTTATTTTCACGACCTGCAAGTTCATTGGCACCCAAGGATTAGAGGGCCAAGCTTGCTGCCAACCATCTTACGATGCACAGCACAGGCACCCCGGCCTGAGAAGGACAGCCTGTCCTAAAAATCAGCACTGTCACTCTTAAGGAAGCCAAGTGTAGACCATTTTAGATAAGAGAACAATCAGATCTGGGCTGGAAAGTGTCAAAGATCCCAGACTCACCAACAGGGGTCGTCTGCGTAGACCAGGATAGAACTGTGCAGTACAAACAATTAGCCACTAGTTACACACAACTGAGTATTTACATCAGGACTAGTGAGACAAAGTAACTGCATATTTTATTTTATCTTAATCCAATTCATATTTTATGAAACCTAAATACCAACCAAGTATATCTAATGAAATATTAACATTTGAAGTGACATGTACTGTAAATGTAAAACATATACCAAATTTCAGTCATCCTGTGCAAATGGGTGAAAGATCTCATTCATCGTGTGTGGATGTGTGCATGTGTGTCTGTGTGTATGTGGGTATGTGTGTGTGTGTGTGCTATTACATCTCATACATGTATGAGTGATAATAAATGCTTGAGTCACCAATCAATCAATCAATGTGGGGCAGCTAAAGAAACCTCTACTCTTGGTTCCCGGAGTCAGGTTCACATCAAGTGTGACCAAGGAGGCAGGAGAGACTTTTTCATCTCTCTTCTGAGTGCATATTAATTCCCAATTTCCACCTCCATACCAAAAAAAAAAAAAAAAAGCAAAGAGAAGACCAAAGGAAATATCATTCCTTGTAAAGAAAACCTCAGTGGCTATTTTTCCTGTTCAAATTCCCCAGTGAGATTGTGTTACTTAGAGAGCGAGAAAAAGAGATCAAAGGCATAAAATTCACTACCTATGTTCCTCACTCAGTAAAACTCGGTATCATAAAACTTGGTATCTGTGTTTCCCCAATTTGCTTCCTTACTGTGCAGAAAGAAGAAATGATGGAGGTGACTCCTATTGGCTGGGTACAGATGTCGGGGAGAACAAGGGGAGTGTCTATGGGGAGGGTACCAATGTCAGGGACGGCAGGGACTCCGGCTCTAACCCAGAGCTGATAAAGTCCAGGCTACATGATGTTGGACAAGTAGACACAGCCTCTCAGGCTGGCCTGGCCCCCAGGGATGATTGCATTAGCCTAGGAAGACAGCTTCAAGGGACTCAGGAAGAAGAGGCCAGGGTGTAGGTACAAAGAGAGCAGAGCGAGCTACTCGGGGTTGTGGCCAAGGAGGGTCCCTGACTCTGAAGCTACAGCTTCCCCAACAAAGCAAGGAATAAATAATAGAATCACCCCTAAGCTACAGAATCAGTCCTAGGGAGGAGGGCAGAGAACAAAACTAAACCCCAGAAAGAGAAAGTAGGGTCTCATGGAAGTAGGAAAATGGAGGGAGAGAAAGTTAAGAAGGAGAAAGTGGCCAGGAAGGTTTACCTCCCTCGGGGGATGCAGATACAGGCCCCACACCTACTACAGACTAGAGAAGTTGCCCCAGGGGTATGTATGAATCCTTGATGGTTCCCAGAAACAGGAGTGAAAAAAAAAACAAACCAGTGTGATTCTCAGGGATCACTCAACATGGTATTTCCTGTTCCTTCCCACATGTAGATTTGTCTGGATTCCAGCAGGGGGCATCTTCCTGTGAAGCCTTATAGCCCATGCTTGACACACCCATGAGAGATAATCCAGGTTAAGACAAGCCTCTGAGAGTGTCTGTGAAGGATTCTCCTGCTTAGGATAAGGAATATGAAAAGACCCACCTCACAGTGGATAGGACCATTCCCTTGGCGAGGTCCCAGACTAAATAAAAAGGAGAAAGTAAACTAAGCACAAGCATTCATCTCTCTGCAGCTGCCTAGACAGCCTCACCACGAAGGACTTTACCCTTGAACTGTGAGTCTGAGCAAACGCTTTCTCCCTTGTTGCTTGTGTCATGGTATTTGATGACAACAGCAACCAGTGTAACCAAGACACCTTCAGAATGAGCTTTAAAGCTGAAAGTAAAGTCACTCCTCTTAGTCACATGAGGAGGCTGAGACCTCTGGGTTGAAGTCCCCAGGCAGCCATCAGAGAGTCTCTGTGACTGGAAGAGACTCTGATCATACATCACTGCCCTTCTTCTGTCTCCCACGCACCCCCTCATTGTTTGAAAGTTAAAGAGCCTGTGCCATCCTCAAAATGAGGCAGAAAGAGCACAGGCTTTGGAGGTAGACACACCTGGCTTTGAACCCTGGCTCTGTCACTGACTGGCTGTGATCTGAGCAAATGACCTCCTTGCCTCATCTGGCACGACCAAGAAGCCTCCATTGCAAAGTGAAGATGCTGTTACCCAGGCCTTCTCTAATTTTGATTTGTGATGTCTTCCAAAGGCCCATGTGCTAAAGGTTCAGTCCCCCAGGGTGGTTCAATTGAAAGATAGTAGGCCTGGTAAGAGCTGAGGCTTAGTGGAAAGTTTCAAGGGCACTGGGAGCAGACCTCTGAAGGAGACTGTAAAATTCACTCTCCCATCCTCTGCTTTTGCTTCCTGAGAGATGAAATGAGTGGGTTTTGCTCTAGCACACACTCCCACCATGACAACATATCACAAGGCCAAAGCAATTGGGCCAAATGACCATGGACCAGAACCTCCAAAACTGTGAATCAAAATTAACTGCCCAGCCTCAAAGAGACTGACCTCTTATTGGAGACACTAGAGGGCAGCAGCTTCGGAAGTTGATTATCCTCTGGCATTTCATCATGGCCAAGGGAGGTTTATTGACACAGGACCTGTAGTGGTTATTATTAGTTGTCAGCCCATTGCCTAGGAGGAAGGCTTTGGTGCACACCTGAGGGGGAGTCTCTAGATTAAGACTGAACTCTGGGCAGGTCTATAAGGACCATCTCGATTGCATAATTGATGTGGGAAGGCCCCACTCTCTGTGGATGGGGCCGTTCCTTAAACAGGTGGTTTCATGTGACTAAGAGACTATAGCTGAGCATAGGCAGACAAGCATTTATTGGTCTTGCCCTCCTCACTTGCTGTGGATGAACTGTGACCAGCTCCCCCCAGCTTCTGTTGCTGTAACTCCCCCATTGATGGGCTGTGTAACCTGGAATCATGAGTCAGCTGAACAGGGTCCCATCAAAAGCTAAAAGGAGAGAATCACGTGAAGATAAAGCTCCATGCACCGGAATCAGAAGAGACTGAGCCACAGACAGTGCCACAGTCGTGATGTCACAGAGAAGACCAGAGATCCAGAGATGCCACGCAGTTCACCCGAGGCCCCAGAGCAGCCAGGCGGCCAGCCAGGCTGGGCTTCCCACTCTGGTCTCCTGGCTCTAAGTTCAGGGCTATTTATTGTTCCCTGTATCTTTTTTGAACTCAGTTTCCAAACAAAACAGGCTGAGCAGCTGACAGCCCAACCACTACAGAAACCAACCAACCAGGGACCCTGCACTTGTTTGTGAAACATCCAAACCCCACCTGCCCCAGCTCAGGAAAAGAGTTCAACGCTTAGCAAACACAGCTTTCTGGCCATTCCCCAGAGACTGCTGGCCGTCGGCCACAAGCAAAACCCTTCTCCGGGATCCAGGAAGCTTCATGCCACTGCCCACTGGAGAAATGCCCTCCACCGCCCTCCAGCGTCCCTGTGAAGAAGGCCAGTCTCTCCCAGGCTTGGCAGTCTTACTCAGGAAAAGAAAGAAAGAAAAAGAGGGAAAGAGAGAGAGAGAAAGAAAGAAAGAGAGAGAGAGAAAGAAAGAAAGAAAGAAGAGAAAGAAAGAAAGGAAAGAGAAAGAGAAAGAAAGAGAAAGAGAAAGAGAAAGAAAGAGAAGGAGGGGGAGGGAGGGAGGGAGGGAGGGAGGGAGGGACGAGAGAGAGAGGGAGAGAGAGAGAGGTGAGAGAGAGAGTATAGAAGAAAAAAATAGAGAAGAAGAAAGAAAGCCAAAGACCGACAAACGCTGAAACGAAAGAATGGAATGCATTTGACAACAAAGAGCCCGCCCAAAAGTTCTATTTTATTTTTTTAACTCCAAATTGGACTGTGCCTCTTTTTTTGCTTGAAGCTTGCCACCAACTGTTAGATTCTTTATTGTGACCATAGTCACATAAAGCAACTTCAATTTAAATGTTCAAAACTTGGGGCAAGCAGATGGTTCAGCAGTCAAATAAAGGTGCTCACCCCTCATACCTGACGCGTTCGACCCCAGGAGCCTACCTGGTGGGAAGAGAGAACAGAGTCTGTAGAGCTGTCCTCTGATCTCCGCATCATGCTATCACACACACACACACACACACACACACACACACACACACACACACTGAGTAAATATTTTTAAAAAGTAAAATAAAATGGCATTATATATGTAAAAGTAAGTAAATGCTAAATAATTAAAAATTGACACAAAATTGAAGCTCACCTCGCACCCCCAAGTGCCCAGTGGTCACATGTGAGTAGCAATTGTCACACCAGCCAGCACAACCAGGGAAAGCTCCCATTACCACAGTGGCTGTTGGACAGTGCTGGCTGCTCTTGGGCTCCTCGCTGAGCACACACCCACCCATCACTCGCGTGACCCACCTCTCTCTCCTCCACTGGGGCTGCTCTGCGTCTTTGGGAAGCCGAGGTACTGAGAGTAGGTTTCTCAAAAGTGATGCAGCTAAAACCAAAACGGTGGAACTCAGATGTGACTCCTCCCTTGGAGAGCAAGCATTCATCATTCTTTTCAAGCTCTGGGTCACCCTTCAGCATTGCTGAGGCCCCCCTCACCCAGCTCGACTCTGTGGTAGGACCCTGCCTGACAGCCATCCACATCGCAGGGGTTGGGGTGTCTGCTCCTTGGGACCATGCCAAGATCAAACGCAGAATAAATGTTCTTCTGGCTCAGCCTGGGCTCTTCTCTTCCATCCACAGAAGAGGTATTCCTCTGGGCTGCCAGATTTTGTTAATCAAGAGTCTGGAGCAGATAGACACAGAGGCAGAATAGGTGTTTTTTGAACCAGAACATATGGCTTCGGAGAAATTTCTTTTTTGTTGTTGTTTTGTTTCATATTTTGAGGTAGAGTCTTGCTGTGTAGCCCCGGCTAGCCTTGGATGCACCTGCCTTGGTCTACTGGAAAATTAGACACACACTATCATGCCCAGCTAGAAGAAATTGTTTATGAAAACATACATGTCAAATGCATGATCAGGAATGCACATGCTGCAACACATATGCATACAGATACAAACACTGAAGGACATACATGTTTGTCATTGCTAGCAAGCAGTGTTCATATCCAGAACTTTGCAGGAAGACGGTCAGGAAAGTGTCCTCCACCTGACCACAGGCCCACTTCTCTGAAGGCGGCAGTCTTCCAGTTTTGCTTCTAATAAATGTCCAGCTCCAGAAATAAGCACCATGAAGATCTTGGGGTTGGCTGGCCGCCAAGGAAGGCAAGTGGGAAGACAGACAGGTATAAGCAGGAGCACCTAGGTGCTGAAAGGCCGTCCACAGACAACAGTGACAGTAGTCCAGGGAAGCAAGCGCACCCCGCACTCAGGACCCTGCCCAGGAAAGGAAGGTGCTGGCAACAAGGCTGGGCCACCCAGGCGAAAGGCAAGACTCCGCGGCCTCGTTAAAAGTAAGGTCAAGCATTCTAAGTCACGGCCACCAAACAGGTGCCCACAGAGAAAGAAACTGGCAGATGGCTGGGAAGGGCGCATAATGGGACATGTCAGGCACAAAGCTGAAGCTCAGAAACATCTGCCCTGATGTGGCAGTTACTCTTCATGTTGCTGAATGAATACATGACTCAGCTAACTTAGAGAAACAGAGGGTTTTATCCAGCTTATAATTCCCAGTCAGTGCATCAGCATAGCGTCAAACCCACCTGAGGAGCCAAGGGAACTGACCACACTACATTCTCAGGACTTGCCAGAGAAGGGCACACTTTCTTGCTTTCCAGCATGCTTGTATCTCTATGGTCTGTAGGCCATTAGCCAAAATACTGAATCAACTCTCTCCATCTTATTCACAAATGCCTGGCAAATAGTCCCACCCACTATGAGCTGGGTCTTCCCACATTAGTTAGATAGTCTTCCCACGGGCTTGCTCATTAGCTGACGAATCAACAATTCTTCTTAAGTGTGCCTACGGCCCAGCCCTCAGTTGCCAAGTTGACACCTGTATCTAACTGGCGCACCTGAATAGAGGAACTGTATTGTCTATAATAACCCCCAACAGGAAAGAACCCAAGTATGAATGGAAAGACAGAGAAACAAAAAGGTGATAGATTGCATTGTGCAGAGTACATAGTGGATGCTTAATGAATTTCATAGGCATAACATTGAGCAAAAGAACATACAGACAAGGAGCCTGTGGCTGAGGGACAGTCTACATACAAGGCAGTTGTGGGGCAGAGGAGTCATGCTCACCTCTGCCATAAATTGATATGTACTTGAAAGGAGTATCAGGGAAATTCTGGGTGGTTGCAAATGTCCATTTTTCAGGAGTTAGATCATATATTGAAGATGTGTGCATGTCATTCTTCAACAGTAGTTCTTAAGAAAGGGAACCTGCCAACCATGGGGGAGCTTGTCTGAATCAAGTGTGTTGCATGTCACGGATAAATTCACAGCTGAACAGCTTGGAGGAACAATGATTCTTGATTACAGCTCTCCATCCAGCATGGCAAGAGCACTCACAGGAACGTCAGGGACCCGGGAACAGGTCACACCCTCCACAGGGATTCTAAGAGAGAGACAGACCTTACTTGCCAGACAAGCCTGTCCAAGTATGCAACTTCCCTAACTCGTCACCTCCATCTGTCCCACTGGCCTAGGAAACGGTCCCCTCCACTGTGGACTGCGTCTTCCCACAGCCATTAGAAAATCTCCTGCAGGCTTGCTCAGGGCCTTGCTTTAGCCTCTAATGCATCACAAATTCGCCTAGAGCTCACACAGCCTTCAACTGTCACGCTGACATCTATATAT
The DNA here is from genome assembly GCA_023101885.1 of Typhlomys cinereus. Classification (NCBI taxonomy): domain Eukaryota; kingdom Metazoa; phylum Chordata; class Mammalia; order Rodentia; family Platacanthomyidae; genus Typhlomys; species Typhlomys cinereus. The sequence goes on along the minus strand of JALPQD010000008.1, from coordinate 15,975,896 downwards.
CTAACAGGCACAAAGTGCAAGAGGCTTTGTGACTGTGAGAACTGGATTGCGCCCCCATCCCTACCCCCATTCTCTCACACACACACCCCACTTTCCCTAGAAAGAGCACTTTTTTTGCCTACTTTCTCCTTACTCTCTTCCTAGAGGCTGCAAAATTGCCACAGCTGGTCTCACAAGTCAAAGGAGTCCCAGTCCCACCCTACACCCCACCCACTCCAACCAAAGAGCCCTGAGGACAGAAGCAGGGTGCACGCTCTGATACATTCCTGCAGCCATGCAAGCCTGTAAAAGTGGAACCTTGAGATCTGAGCCCCCCTCATCCCCCAAGTCCTAAGGTGCCATCTCCTGGTGCTGAGCTCCCATGAGGGCCTCGTGGTCCTAAGGGCTCTGGAGAAATACTTCCGACAGGTAGAAAGAAGAGTGTTCGAGCTTCAACTAATGGTCTCAGATTCACACAGGGGATGGAGCCCAATGACAGTCTGACTATGTGGCGAGTTGGAAGGCAGCTAAGCTCGGCCTTGGAGTGGTCCTCGCCATGGAGAGACCCAAGCAAGGAGGAATGAGAGAGATGGAGGACTGGGGTCACGAGATCTTTGGTGGGATGGAGGGCATTCTCAGAAACTACAGCTGGAAGTTACGAAGCATCAATGACACACAGGAGAAGTGAAGTAGTGGGGCTGCCCTGTGTTCCTAAACCTGAGAGCCAGACAGGTCTGGCCCAAAATTGGAATGTCCATTTTGGAATTCTCTGGGAGACTATGCAGTCAATAGGCGTGAAATGCAGAACAATCGGTTAGAATTCTAAGCATCTATTAAAATATGGGAGAAACAGTGAATATTGGAAAGGGTTCAAATTACTATGTGATAACTAGGGCAAGTGACATTAGCTATAATAACAACCAGGTCTCAAGCACTGGTCACAAAACAATAGTTTATTTCTAGCTCATCTCATTAGCCAGTGTAGAAAGGCTCATCAAGCAAATTCAAGTGGCCATGCAGCCATCCTGACCCTGCATTTTATGAGTCCCCTACCCAACTCCCACAAAGGTTCCATAATCACCCCAGAAGAGAAAGACAGATTGTGAAGGATCATGCAGCAGGTTTTATGTCCAAAGCTAGAGAAAGCATACAACCCATTAAGCACATAGATAACCCAACCCGTCTGAAGAGAGGCTGGGAAGTAGGGCCTTCTTGTGTGTCCAAGAAGGAAAAAGGAAGAATGCATGATGATCTTGGTCACTACTGTAGCCTCTTCCATAAGCCTTGGCCAGCTGAGGATGAAAGAGCTCTGTGATCAATTAGCAATGTCTGTTATGGTCCTATGAATGCAAAAATCAGCCCTGGGAGCGAGACAGGAAGGCAATATAAGGCCCTTCTCCAAGAAGTACATCTAGATTTCTGGGTAGTCCTTGACACTCAGTCATTAATGTTAGTGAAGGCAGACGAGACTTTCTTCCACAGTTCATCTCCCCTGCTAACCAGATTCTCCCCAGCTCATTGGAAGGAGGACAGAAAACACAGTGGTGGGTGGTGGGAAGTGAACCAGTTACTCTTCTCTGTTTCAGTGAGACAACACTCAAACACAACCTAAGGGAGAAAGGGAGATTCATTCAGCTTACAATTCCAGAGGGGAGCTACAGTTCATTACCGCAGAAAAGGCATGGCTGGCTGGCAGGCAAAAACTGGGGGTGGCCTAAGTCACATCCAGCGTGGAGACTGAGAGCTGGGCTGCAAGCTCAAGGGAGGCTCGCTCACTCTAGCAGGGTGGGGCTAACCAACCTCAAGGCCCAGCCCCTGGCACGTGCCTTCCTCCAGTAAGGCTCTACCTCCTAAAGGCGACCTTCCCAAACAACTAAAGATTCAAACCCATTTCAAACCAAGACACAGGGGTGGGGGTCAGGGAGGATCACAGCCTGGACAGTCTCTCGAAGCACCTTCCCTTTAGGAGCCCACCAAGCTCCAAATGGTTCACTTCTCCCTAACCAATTGCAGAACCATGAAGATTTTACAGAGTATGGGAGTCCCCAGATTCCATGATTGGAATTAGAGTTATAACAAATATCTTGAGATGGGAAGATAACCTGGAACAACGGGGCAGGTCCGATACAATCATAAAGCCCTCTGAAAGGGAAGAAGCAAGAGAGTTAGAGTCAGGGACAGAGCCAAGACAGAGAAGCAAAGCTTAGAGGCATGAGACTTTCTGGCTTTGATGATGGAAGAGATCAAGAGCCAAGGTGTGCAGACAGCCTCTACAAGCAGAGACAGGCAAGGTGTTATGGCTTGAAACTGAAGTGTCCCTCCCCTCCCCCACAGACTTGCTGTGTCTTAAATGCTTACTCCCCAGTGGGTGGTTTTATTTTGGGAAGCTGTAGCCCCTTCAGGAGGTGGGGACTAGTTGGAGGATGTAAGTCACTGTAAGTGGGCCTTTGAAAGTTACAGCTGGGCCCCGGTTCAAAGTCTCTGCTTCCTGTTTCCTGCCATGGGAGCAGGCCTCCGCCACACTGAAGCTGTGAGCCACCAAAAACCTTTCCTCCCAGAAGTCGGCCATGTTATTTTGTCATAGTCATGAGCAAAGTGACTCACGCATGAGTTAAAACTTCCCTAGGGGCTGAAGAAGTGGCTCAGAGGTTAAGCCTCTGCCTTACAGGTGGAAGGTCCTGAGTTCGGAGCCTAGACCCCACGTATAGACGCCAGGCAGAAGCCGGGGCAGCCTGCGTTTCTGGTCCTGGTAGGGCGGAGCCTGTGAATCCAGGGGCAGAGTAAACAAGGAGGAGGTGGATGAGGTCCATGGTGGTTCCTGAATTTGCCTGTGGTTCTACACACACACACACATACACACACACACACACACACACACACACACGCACACACACATGCACATGCACAATTGAATAAATAAATAAATAAAGATTATATATACACATTAAAAAAAAAAAAAAAAACTTCCCTGCAACAGATCTCCACATAACCTGGATGTCACACCAAAGGGAGGGGACAAAAACTGAAGACCAGGCATCCCCTTACTCCGCCAAGGTGACCTCAGCAACAGAGGGTCCCAGGAAGACCCCAGAGCCATGCCTATCTCTTCCCCAAATCCACAGCACACCAGGCAGAGCGGCCGGGTCTCTGCGGCTGTCCACCACCAGGACACATCTCAGAGTGAACAGAAGGAACAGAGCGGGAAGACAGGAAGCCATTGCTCCTTCTCACCCAGCCCGCAGCTGCCTGTCCCATCCCCTCAAAGACACTTCTCTCTGAAGTTTATCCCCTCTGTGTGTATTCATTAGTCAGGCTTTCTCAGAACCCATGACAAATCAATGCAGCAACAACAGATTGGTGAGAGCTAACTTCGTTTACTTAAGGTAAAACCAGTTTGGCTTGGAGGCCAGAGCAAGTCTCACATGTCTGAAGTGGTAATGCTTGAAGGAGGGTTTCTGGAGCCCCTTGAGACAAGTAGCCCTGATCTTCAAGGCTCTGGGCATGGGAGCTGACACCTCATCTCAGCAGACACTCAGTGGGACCAGCGAGTAGGGGTGGTCACTAAGTATCTCACACTGAAGGAAGCATAATGGGGTGCTGCTTCAGTCAGATAAAGAGAGATGTGCCTCCTGGCCAGACCCTTCTTTCTAAATGAAGAAATAGGTACGGAAAGGATAGGAAACTCACCCGCACCACATAGCCAACTCATCTGTGTCTGTATCTACATCAATGTGACTTCCCAGAATCTAGTGGCAGAGTTTTCTGTCCTCAAAGTAAATCTGCCCAGTGTTTCTGACACCACAGCACAAGTGGGTTGTCATGAATCAGGACACATAATTCCAGAGGAGCAACATAGAGCATTCAACCTCATTGCCTCCCACAGCTGGGTATCAGGATCAACTAGCCCTTCTTATCAAGCACAATTGTTCAATGATTGCAAACCCCTTAATGATCAGTTGAAATGCAAACCCTAAGAACACATGTGGAATTTTTCAAGCGTTCTAAAACCCAGGAATAAATATTCATTAAAAAAGAAGCCCCAAAGCACTACAAATACCACATGTGTTCTGTACCAGTTAGATATGGGTATCAACTTAGCAATTGAAGCCTGAGGTATTGGGCCCATCTGTGAAGAACTGATAATTAAGACAAGCTCTGCGCAAGCCCGAGGGAGATTATCTAACTGATGCGGGAACCCCAGCCCATGATAGGTACGACCATTTGCTGGGTAAGATGGATAAAACAGAAAGAGCTGGTTCAGTACTTTGGCAGACGTTGGTATATTGACATGTAGGCATTCTGACAAGTAAGAAAGGATGCCTCTCTCAGATCTTCCTGTGGATATGGTATTACCAGTTTCTGCAGCTCCAGATATTGGTATGAACTCTCCTGCCAAACTGAACTACACACTATAACCAGAACGGTAAGCAAAAATAAAACTCCTTGTTTACTGAAGTTGTTTAGCCAAGTATTTATCAGCAACACATAGAGAAACTGCAACACCTTTCATATGTGAGATTTGTCACTCTTCACACTTTAAGAAGTGCTCTCAGGACTGGGGAGGTGACTCACACATTTAAAGAGCTATGCCACATAAGCATAAGTCTTGCACCCGTATGAAACACTGGGCACAGCACAGCGAGCCTGTAACCCCAGCATTGTCGAAGCAGAGACAACAGGATCTTTGGGCTCTCTGGTCAACTAGGCTAACAGGAGGCCGCTCCCTCACTCACGGTCCAGGGGGTGACATCCAATACCCATCAGGATGGAGCTAAGGGTGGTGCAGGAGCAGCAACACTGAAAAAAAAATCAACAAACCATAATTCAGAACATCAGAGACTCTAATCAACCACCTGGAACCAGACCAGCCTATTCTCTCCCCATCCTAAAGCTCAGGGAAATTTGCGGAAGAGGGGGCGGTAAGATTGTAAGAGCTTAAAGATGGGGAAGAGTCATGATATGCAAGATACTCCACACAAGTTAAGGCCAGAGTAATCATAACAGGACTTTGCATGACCTGCACAATGACCAACATATCATTGACCCCTCAAAGTCCAGCATGGATCACAGGCACTAGAATCTTTAGAGGCAAGGAATTAACAGCCACGATAGTAGTTCCTATACTAAAGAGGAAAAAGAGCTCTAGATATCTCCTGGCAGGATGGTATCTCCTGGCAGGGGAGATACCATGATCACAAAGGTGGTTTTCCCAGGGCGAGGCTTATCCAATGCACTCCGGATATGCTGAGCCCTGTGATTTCCCCAAATGTGGGAAACTCGACTGCATAATTTGTGGTAGTGGGGGACTGCGCTCACGCTCTCCCCTGAAAAAAAAAAGAGCTCTAGGTAATGTTACTGAGTCCTTATGCCTCATCAGAGAGGAGGACCCAGAGGGAAGTTTGACATGCACACTAAAGGATGCTCCAGGGATTTGGGGGGCGGGGGGAAGGACAATGGGAGAAAGGGAGGGAAAGGGAAAAGGGGGGAGGGAGCAAGGGGATCCAGGGAGGGGTGGAGGGAGGGAAAGGAATGGGGTATCTATCAAGTTTGTATGATTGGAAAAAATTAATAAATAGATTTTAAAAATAAATAAATGATGTAATATGAACAAAAATATATATGGAAAGCAGTTTCTACCAAAGAAAAAATTCACTGCTGGTTTAGGTGAGTTCATTATTGTTGAATAACTTTAAAGCCTAGTGTTAGCAGATTGTTTCAGAACACCCTTCTCAGACCATTTTTATAATATCTGAAATGACCACTAAAGAATTGTAAGAAGTCTACTTTCTGTAGAATAATTAAAAGAACTTTTTGAGGAAATGCATTTTTAATTGCATTTGGTATGTATCATGATCATAATTTAAGATATGCTATGTTTATCTGGGAAAAAAAAACTAGGCTAACAGAATCATGAGCTCCAAGTTCAATGAGAGACCTGTGAGGCTGACAATATACGACACTCTGGGTCTGGTTGACAGGCATATCCTGCCTCAAAGAATAAGGCGGAAGAACAATTGCGAAAGATTCCCACCATCAACCTCTGGCCTACACACAAACACACACATAGGTGCACGCACACATTCAAACAGACACAGGATATACACATACACCTACACATGCAAGCATGAATTCTTGCACACACATGTAACACATGCACATGCACATGAAAGTGGAAGACAAGAATAGTGATTGAATATGTATGCACACACGAGCAAAACCATACACATGTGCACACGCACACACACACACACAAAGTGCTGCAGCTGAATGTGTGGAATCACAAAGGAAGGATGGTCCTTAGATATTATTTCCCCCTCCTTATCAACTGCTGACAGGGTCTCCTAGACTCCATTTGAACATCTCCATTTGAACTCACTGTCTCCTATTGTACTTTAAGTTAAACATTCCCACAGCTCTTCCCCACATATCCCACACTTGCTCCAAAAGGAACAAGCACAGTGCTCCAGTCAGAGTCTGGCCAGGCCAGAGTTAGCAGGTCCTAAGGGTGTCTTATCCTTGTGTGTGTTTGTGCGTAGGCCAGAGATTGATGGTGGGAATCTTTCTCAATTGTTCTTCCGCCTTATTCTTTGAGGCAGGATCTACCTCTCAACCAGACCCAGAGTGTCTTATATTGTCAGCCTCACAGGGCCTGTCATTGAGTAATGCTCCATCGTCTACTAGTTCTGTAATCTTAGGGAAATTTTACAACATTTAGGAGAGTCAATTCCTCCATCTGTTGAATGGGGCTCAGTAGTAATGATTAGGGCTGGAGATGTAGCTCAATGGTGGAGCACTTGCTTACCATATGCAAGACCTCAGATTCAATCCCCAATACTGCTACACATACATATGTGTGTGTAATAGCTACCTGTATATGTTGTTGCATATAAATACACATACAGTAAGTGTGCGCAATAGCTACCTGCACGTGTCGTTGTAAGCTCTAACAGGAAATCTATGTTAGCTCTCATCATTTTATTTTAAGTATCTCAACCATAAACCAAGTATCCTGGTTTCTCACCATTACGTTTTCCTTGATTTGGACTTCATATTTTAAGTCCATGTTCAGGGCCTTCAACTCATACATGTATATTACATAGCAATATCTTGAACTCTTCCTTTTCATCAAAACGTCTGTGTCTTGTTGTCCACCCCATTCTCATTCCATCTAGATTTGCACAGCTTGTCGATTGGACCCTGGGTGAATTTTCTTTATAACTAATAGAGTATGCTCATCTGAAATGACCCAGGATAGACTCCTGTGGCATATCACTGTAGATCTGACTTTGTTCTTTGAAATTTTTTCCTCCCAAGAAGAGCCAGATGTATTTGGAAACAAAGAAAGGATCTGTGAAGGACCCGATACTAAAACACCTAATATGAGCAAACAGAGGCACAGCATCTAATGGGCCAGCTTCCAAGTCAAGCAAAGGCACAGGGTCTAATTAGCAAGCTTCCAGGCCAGCACTTGTCTTCCAGTGGTACTAACCTTTAAATCTGTTTCATCAGCTCAGCGATTTTTATAAAAAAAAATTCAAACTGGGAATACCTTAAACTCATAGCAGTCCCTTCCTATGTCCTTAACTAACTGTCTTTCCCCATGTTCTGCCTTGGCGGAACCTGGATCTAGACTCTTGTCTCCTCCAGAATCTTGGTGGAGGGGAACAGTCATCAGAGCAATTCACTTCTGTGGGCTCCTGTCTAGACCCTGGACACTAGAGGGGGTCCCCACTCACCACCGCATTGACTACCTCCCCCATCTGGGAGCTCCGCCTCCTGCTGGTCCACCTGCCCTTCACAGCAGTCTCTTCTTGCCTGGACTACAGGGGCACCTCAACAGCCTATCCATCTCCTCCAGTATGTGAATGGAGACAGCTTCCTCACCATGTTTGTTAAAAGAATCAGTGTCCAAATAGATGTCTGGAGGTTCCTGAGAGTGGGCGGGTGCCCATCCTCATCCTGCCTGAGTGAGACTTCACTGTTTCTCATCCTCCCTATCCCTGACTAGGTCCCAGACTCTCCCACTTCTCCAGGGGGTGATGAGTGATGTCACATCACATTTTCAATCTATTGTTGTTGGACAGTCTCATGTTATGCCAGGCTGGCTTCTTGACCTTGCTGTGTAGCCAAAGATGACCTTGAACTCCTCATCCTCTTGCCTCCACCTTCTAAGTACTGGGATTACATGAACCCAACACCTGTTTTTATGCTGTGCGAGAGATGCACCCAGGGCTTTGTGTACAGTAGACATGCACGCTACCAGAGGAGCTACATGCCCTAACATCGGTTCTTAAGAGAGAAACTCACCCTCGTTTCACTCTCTTTCTCAAAGAAGGTTTTTTTTTTTTGTGAAATATACCCAATGTCTTGAAAATGTCTGTTTAAGTATCTGTGAATAGTGGTGTTTGCTACTCTGGTGGGAGGGAGACTCTTTAAACCCAGTTCAGAAAATGTGCAACAGATCTCACTGATGGCCAACAGATGGCGACATAAGAAACCGTTTTCTTCAAAAAGAGAGCTGGGGAATCCTACAAGAGTTCACTCTAAGTAAAAAAGTGATAGGAAGGAAGAAGAGGAGGAAAGACAGGCATTTGAGACTACTATTCCTCATCTTTCTACAAGATGTGGTTCCCTCCATCAGGAGACTAACCATGGTATTTACCTCCAACCAGTGATCTGAGTCCAGGTCTATACCTGAACCTCCTCTGAACTTCAAAAACAGTCAAGTCAGGGCTGGAGAGATGGCTCACAAGCAGAAGGACCTAAGTTCAGACACCAGGTCCCACATAAAAAATGCCAGGCAGAAATGGCAGCGGCCTGTATTTCCCGCTCTGGAAGGCAGAGCCTGGGAAATCCCAGAGTGAAGCAAAAACGAGGTAGAAACAATCCAGGATGATCCCAAAGTCACTCTTGGGCCTCCACAGGCACACAGTGCCTCTGATACACACACACACACACACACACACACACACACACACACACATACACACACACATGCGCGGGCACGAAAGTAGGAGGGAGATTGATTGGTAAGAAGGTCTTCAATGGGAACAAGAGGAATGGGATTGGGAATACAGGATGAAAATGAAATGAATCCATTGTATTTATATTATGAAACTGTCAAAGAATTAAGCTATATATTAATAGCAAAATGTTTTAGAGATATTCAATTCACCAATAAAATACTCTGCTATTAACAAAAACAACTAGAGGCCAGCCTGGACAACACAGAGAGCCTGTCTCAAAGCAAAACCAAACAGCAACAACAAAAAGAAGTGCCTTCCTTCTGCCAGAAGGAAGGAGTGTCCTTATCTCTAGAGACAGGGACACAGAGGAATTGGAATTCACAGCTTTGTGGGGGGTCCCTTAGCTGATCACCTCCTTCAACCAATCACATCTCCCCACAGCTCCCCACTGACCCTCATTAAAGCAACGCATAAACTGCTCAGGTCCCCTGCGTCCTTGGATCTTCATGTCTGCTAGTGAGAGAACTTGCAGTAAATCAATATGTATGCTTCCTCTTACCAAGGTTTTCTGTTTGCTATTGGGACCCAACCATGCACCTAAGTTAAGAAGAAAAATATTCCCCCCCCCAAAATGCCAAAAATCAAAATATAGCAAAAATAAATAAATTGGACTTCAGAAAAACTGAAAGTTTTTATATTTCAGGGACACCATCAAAAAAGATAAGAAGTCCAGAGTCTGGGGGCAGAAAGACCTTCACAATCTCATATTTGATGAGAGGCTTATACCCAGGACACATTAAAAAAAAGAAACTCTTAAAAATCCAGTAACAAAAAGACAAATGATCCAATTAAAATTAAGAATGAGCAAAAGATCTGAACAGGCATTTTTCTAGAGAAGCCATACTTAGGTCTCATAAGCTGGAAAAGTCATTGGCATGCAAGTCGAAACCACAGTGAAATGAGACTTCGTACCCACTTGGAGGCATGTAATGAAGTAAGACAGATAACAACCCGACAAGGAGAAATCGTGATCGGTGCCTCTGCTTTGGAAAATGTTCCACAGAGTCTCAAAAGATTCAGCGCAGTTGTCAGTTGTCATGTGACACCATAAATCCGTCCCTAGATCTGTATTCCTGAGAAAATTTAAAATGTGAATGTGAACACTCTCCAGGAATGCTCTGAGCAGATTCTTTCATGACCAGAAAAGGGGAGACACAACTGGAATGTCTGTCAACTGGTGAATGGACAAACAATGTGGTAGACTCCATACAAAGGACATGATTCAGTCAAAAGAGAGAGAGAGAGACAGAGAGAGAGAGAGACAGAAAGATGGGGAGACAGAGAGAAAAGGAGAGACAGAGAGACAGAAAGACAGGAGAGACAGAGAGAGAGAGGTTCTGACACATGCTACAACACAATCAGTCCTGGAAAACATCACATGGAGCAAAAGAAGTCAGTCACAAAGATCATGGCACGGGTGGGAGTGACTGCATTTGCATGAAATAGCCAGACTTGGAAAGCCCATTGTAACAGAAAGTAGATTGGCCACAGAGGCTGAGGGGAGGGGATTGGAACCACTGAGCATGGATTTGTGTTTTTGAGAGGAGTGATGAAAATATTCTGGAGTTAGACAATACATGATTTGGGGTATACATAAAAATAATTGTCCTCCACAGTGTTTGACAAAGTCATGGGACCTTGAGGTGCTGGAGGAAGGCAGTCACAAGGAGAGGGCCTTGAGGTAGATTAATCCCACCCTACCTCTAGAAGTCTGCCTTCGCAGCAAACAGACTTGCAGCCCTCAGCCTCCAAGATGTCTGCAGTGCAGTGACAGAGCTTCCTCCAGCTTTGGCCAGCCAGCCATACCATCTCCACCATGAGAAACTGTATCTCCCCTTTGGAACTGTAAGCTGAAAAAAATCTCCCTTTCTCCATTAAGTTGCTTGACTTTAGGTGCTCTCTCACAGCAATAGTTAAGAGCAACCGTTCCAATAATTATGTACTGAAATAAAAGAACCACATGTAAGATTTCCAGCTTAGGACTAGGGCAATGACTCATGGTTAAGGTACTTGCTGTGCAAGTACTAACACCAGAGTTTGGATTCCCAGACACCGCATAAAATGCCAGGTGGGAATGGTGCTCTCATGTAATTACTACTTAAGATGGGAATTCCCCAGAGCAAGTTGGCTAACCAGACTAGCTCTATGAATGGATGAGGTGTGGGTTTGTTAGAGACTCAGCCTCAAAACAGTAAGGTGGAAGAGCAATCAAAGATGGTTCTCAACATCAAATCCTAGGCCTCCCCTCATATATACATGCCCTTACCACACACAAACACACACACACACACACACACACACACACACCACCCATGAGGGGGAAAAAGAATTCCAACCTAATGAAGTTTTTGTTTTTAAAGTGATAGCTATGTTCTTCATTGCTGTCTGTAATGGAGGCGAGAATATTCAGACTGAGTTTAAGGGAGCTGGGGGCTAGGGAAATAGCTCAGTCAGCAAAGTACTTGCCATACACGCATAGGGCCTGAGGCTGAATCCCCAGTACCCACATGAGAAAAACTAAAATAATGAAAAAACAAGACAGGCATGTGCCTATAATCCAGTGCTAGAGAAGTAGAGCATCCGTGGGCTTGCTGGCCAGTTAGTCAAGCTAAATCAGTGAGGACCTTAGGAAGACAATCAAGGCAGACCTCTGGACTCCACACATATGCGCGTGCGCGTGCACGCGCGCGCGCGCGCGCACACACACACACACACACACACACACACACACACACACCACATTCATGGAGTTGGAGAGGTGGGATGTGCAATCCTAAGCAGTAGGGGGCGACATATGCAAGCACCCTGTGGGCCTAACAGCATTGTGTGTCCCTCTTCCAGCACTGTTCTTGGAGATGGTGACTCAGCCCTAGGCAGGGGAACTCCGGAGGAAACAAGAATCTCAGGCACGGAGTTGTGGGTACAGAGGTCACAGAAACAACACCAGCCTGTGCGATATCTGCTGGGACCACAGACTCCTGTTTCCTTTCCAGCTGGCCCGACTGCCCCAGGGAAGCCCAGTGCCTTGAGGATAGCAGCATCCTAATGCTGCCTCTGGACTTCTTCGAGGAGGGGAGGAGAGGGGGGAAAGAAAAAGTAGTTAGAAAGGAGAAAAAAAGATGAGAGAAGAGCCAGGAGGGAGAAGGAGAAGGAGATGAGGGGAAAAGAAGGAGGGAAGACAGGGGAGGACTTGGGAGGATGGGGAGGAGGGGAGAAGGGACCTTGTGACAGCTACGGAAGAGCTGGGCAGGGAAGAGGAGACATACTTTAAGAAGTTCTTTGAATTCTATACCTCAGGCTCCCCATGGGTCAGTCATTTTTCACAAAGTAAACCATGGCCCTTAAAGCCGTGCATTGCTACTAATGTGAGATCAGAAGAGAGCCCTGGGCTCCCAGATCTCTGCTCTCTCCAGCCAGCCCCTCTGCCGCGGAAGAGGTGCTTCTTCACTCCTTAGAGCTTCATGAGGTCCAACATCTTGGACTTGCCTGGATCTAGGCTTACCACCACAGTGAGGCACTGGGGCAGGTCTGTTGGCCCCATCAAGCTGGCCCAGCCTGACCCACCTTCCTGCCCCACACACGGCCATTGTTCCCCAGGACACTTTGGCAGAGAAAGCCGGGAATACAGTTCATGGAGACAGGAAGGTTCAACTTCCGTGCCCTGTGGTCTGCCAGACTCAGGCCCATTCTCCAGACAGGAAAACAGGTCCTTAGTCCTGTGCTGCCCTGTAGGGCTACTAGGCCATCCAGAGCAAGGCCTTCCCTTTCTGGTCCAAATGGCTTGTAGGGACAAGGAGGCTTCATTTATTAATTTATTTTTACAATTGCCCAGTTAGAGTTCTTAATCCAGCTTGGCAGGAGAGTTCATGCCAACACCAGGAGCCAAGGGAACTGACCACACCATATCCATTGCTGAGAGGGGGATAAGCCTCACTTGCGAGACACCATGTCTGTCCAAGTATGCCGAGGTTCATGGAATTCACTGGGCTCACCACTTTATCTGTCTACCCAGGGAAAAGCCCCACTCACCATGAGCTGGGTCTTCCCAATCAATTAGGCAATCTCCTGTAGGTTTACTGTTGCAGTTAGCCTGCATGGCTGCTGATAAAATCACTATCAAGTGGTTTAAGGGAACCACAGGTTTATTTTCTCTTATGACAGTCCTACAGTTCTCAGTCCACCTTGACAGGAGAGCTCACACCGACATCAGGACTGAGGGAACTGGCCACATCATCTCTACATAACAGCTGAGAGAGGGACCTTCCAGACCAGCACTGTCTGGCCAAGTATACACAAAGATGCCAACTTTCTCAACCAGCTCTCTGTATTTTATTCCAGGACCTAGTCCCACCCACCATGGGCTGGGCCTTCCCCATCAACTAGACAATCTCCTGCAGATTTGTTCTGGGCTTAACCCAACCACTGATTCTCTACAAATGTGCCCAGAGCTCAACCCCTCAAATGTCAACTTGATATCTGTGCCTAACTATGACATTTACTCAGAGCTTGTCTATCAGTTCTTCACAGATATACCCAAAGTTCAACCTGCAATTGTCAAGTGCACATCTGTATCTATCACAGGCAGTTTGAGGATCCCCTCCAGAACCATAGAGGGAAGGAGGTGTTTCCCAAGACTTGACTCCCTCCTCCAGGTCCAGCTGCATCCCTCAGTGTACCCTTGTGCCTCAAAATCTTCACACAGGGCACACTTACATGGATGTCTTGCACAATCCTTGCCGGTTCTCACACAATTCACGTCTCCACACAAACACCATTGTCTTCATTTCTTTTCCTGTTGCTATAAAAAAAAAAAAAAAAAACTCTTGAGTAAAGCAACCCTGAGAAAGAGTTTATTTCCACTCACACTTCAAGGTCCATTATGACCTGGAAGTCAAGACAGCAGGAGCTTGAAGTAGCTGGTCGTGTTGCACCTACAGATGGAAAGCAGCGAGCTTGAATGCATGCACTTAGCTTGACTTCAGTCCAGGACCCCAAGTCCAGAGAGTGGTGTCGCCCACTTGAGGCTGGCTCTTTCCACATCAGTTGACACAATCAAGACAGTCCCTCACAGGCCTGCCCAGAGGTGCATGACCCTTAATCTAGTGGATTCTAGAGCGTGCCCTGGGACCCTCCTCATAGATGACAAGGTCATGGCCAGTGTTAAGAAGCACATACTATACAGTGGCTTGTTCTATATACTTTGCATGAATCTTCTCAATTATGCCTTCTAGCAACCCCCGAGGAAGGCCTACAATCACCCCTGTTGTACAGGAGAGAAACTAGGGAAGCAATGCTTGGAGCGCCTAGCTAGAGCACGAGTGGAGGAGAATGGTCTCAGCAGGCCTCGCACGGAGCCCTCTTGCCTGGCTGCTTCTGCTTCAGGGAATCACGTCTTCCCAGCACCACTTCCTGACTTCAATGCTAGGATGCTAAGAGAAAGCCCAACAGCTGGGAAAGTGTTCTCTGGCTCCCTCGGGGACCCCAGACAGGCATTGTTCTCCCAACAGGAATTCAGTTCTGCACACTGCTCCTTCCTGCCTGTGCCCCTTTTCCTCCTGCAGCTCCTGTGACCATGGCTGCCCCAGCCTCTCCCATCACCATGGCTCAGGCCCCCAGAAGGCCCCACGAGGACATGGCAAACTGGACAGGAAGAGACCTTCTTAAAGGAAGAGATTTGGATCTGCACACAATGTCAAAGGTTGGAGCTACCAAGCGACCTCTCCGAACGCCATAAACATGGGGTACACGTTCTGTCACCAGCCCAAGCACCTACAGTGTGGCTCACCCTCATCTAGTCATCTGTCTCCCACTACTACATGGCAAGATCCCCCCATGCCCTACACAGAGCTGAGCAGAGCCTGGGACGATACTAAGTGTATCTTTAGAAGCGGGGAGCAGGTAACACTGGCAGACAGAGACAAGTTCTCAGAGGTCTCATGGAACCACACAGTGGGCACTGAACTCAGACATGAACAACAAGGGTTGGAGTCCTGGCTCTGCTCCTGAAGCTGAGTCCTTGGCAAGTCACTCGGCCTCTCTGAACTTCAGCTCCCTGATCAGGGGAATAGGAAGTGTATTCACACAGCAGGGAGGAACCGTTGCAGGAGAAAATGGGGAAAGAGATGGTGCCGGTTATTTTTCTCCTCCCGACAAAAGCCACTTAAGGAGGAAAGGCAGGCTTCATTGTGCTCATGGTTTTGGGGCGGTGGGGGAGACATCCATCCGGCAGGGAAGGAATGAGGACACGTATTTGCAGTGGCCAATTGTATCGCATCTTCCTCAGAAAGTAGGAAGGGATGAGTGCTGATGTTTAGCTAATTTCCTTCTTTTTCCATTTTTTCGTTCAATCTAGAACACCAGCCTATCACCTGGTACCAGCCACTTACAGGGTAATTTTTTCCCTCCCCAGTGAAACCTCCCTGGAAACCCCTTCACAGACAGGCCCTATCATAGTTAGGATGCAGGTGACAACTTGATGTTGGAGGGTTCGAGCCCTGCACACATTTGTAGGGAATTAGTAGTTGAGTTAAACCCAGAGCGAACCTGAAGGAGATTGTCTAGTGGATAGGGAAGGTCCAGCCCGCGGTGGGCAGGACTAGTCCCTGGGCAGGTAAATAAAGTGGAGGGAATTGTTAGAGAAAGTTGGCCAGACATGCTGGTCTGGCAAGTAAAGATCGTCCCTCTCTTAGCGGCTACATGGATATGTGTGGACCAGTTCCCTCAGCCCTTGGTGTAGCAGTGGGCTCTCCTGCCAAGCGGACAAACAACTGTAACCAGGAATGGTAAGAGAAAATAAACCCCTTGTTCCCTTAAGTCATTTGATGATAATTTATCAGTAACAATCAGAGTAGCTGCGACATGCCCAGGAGTGTGTCTCCCATGTGATTCCAAATCCCATCATGTTGACAATGAAGATGACTATCACGGAGGACACCAGACTGAATAGAACACAGTGGGCGCTTCCCATGGGGAGCATGCTCTTAAGAATGGGAATCTGGGAGACTGGATGGAGAGATGGTGCATTTCAGCTGGACACTGAAAGGCCGAGAGGACCTGGGCTGATACGTGGAAGAAAGAAACAGCACGGACAAGGGCTCGGAGGCAGGAAGCTGGACCAGCTCAGCCCAGCCGATCTAGAGTGTTCTGTGAGACCCAGAAGACACACATGAGCCTGATTGGAGCTGGTCAGGGCCACACCAGGTAGGCGATCATGCTCTAGGATGGACATGGAACAGGAGTGGCACATAGTAGGGCTTTTAGTAAGCGCCTCAGAGCAATCTCTGGCATCTGGAGCATTTGCATGGCCAAAAAGTGGGGAGATGTTTTCAGCAGCTAAATCCAGCTGCAGTCCATGAAGTAGTTAGACGACAGGTGACATCTCAAAACAGGACCAGAATCTCACTCTTCACTCCACGCTCCTCAGGGAGACACCCACTCAGTCCTCAATCCTCACTAGGTAAGAAAGCATCAGGAGCCACGCACCCCTGTAATCCCAGCTGTTGAGAGGCTGAGGCAGGAGGATCACGAGTTCCTGTGTAGCCTGGACTGTACCGTGAGGCTCTGGTGTGTGTGTGTGTGTGTGTGTGTGTGTGTGTGTGTGTGTGTGGTGTATTTGTGTGAGTGTGCAGTTGCATGCATGTTGGAAGTCTTCTTTTTTTATTTATTATTTATCCAATTTTTTTATTATTTATCCAATTATTATCCAGAAGTAATTTATCCAATTATTTATCCGTGTGTGTGTGTGTGTGTATGTGTGTGTGTGTGTGTGTGTGTGTCTGTGTGTGTGTGTGTGGAGAACCAAGGACAAATTCAGGAACCACCATGGACACCTCCACCTCCTCCTTGTTTACTCTGCCCCTGGATTCACAGGCTCCGTCCTACCAGGACCAGAAACGCAGGCCGCCCCCGCTTCCGCCTGCCATCTATACGTGGGGTCTAAGACCCGAACTCAGGACCCTTCACCTGCAAGGCAGCGGCTTAACCCCTGAGCCACTCTCCAGCCCTGGAAGTCTTCTTCTATTGCTTTCTCATTGAACCAGAAGCTCGCCATTTAGAATAGACTGCCTGGCCAGAGAACACTCAGGGTCCACCTGTCTCTATCTGCCAATGCTGGAGTTACAGGTCTGTGCAATCCATGCCCAGTTTTTTATTTGGGTGCTTGACTTGGGTCCTTGTGTTTGCAGAGTAAACTCTGAGACATCTCCCAAGCCTGAGATCCTGTCCAAAAAAAAGAGGAAGAGGGCTGGAGAGATGACTCAGGGTTTAGCCTCTGCCTCGAAAGCAGAAGATCCTGAATTCGGATCCCCCAAATCCCTTGTGAAAACACCAGGCGGAAATGGTGGTAGCCTGTACTTCAGGCCCTGGAAGGTGGAGTTTGGGAAACTCCAGCAAAGCAAAGAGGAGGCAGCACAATCCAGGGTGATTCCTGAAGTCACCCCTGGGCCTTCACAGAAACACACATAGTGCCCTTGATTCACACAGATACAGACTGACAGAGATAAACACATAGATAGAGGGGAGAGAGGCAGGGGAGAGGAGAGGGCAGGGGAGGGGAGGAGAGGGGCAGGGAAGGGGGAGGGAGAGGGGAGGGGGATGGGGAAGGCGGGGGGAGGGGAGAGGAGGAGGATGGGGAAGGGGGAGGGAAGAGGAAGGGGAGGGGGAGAAGGAGGGGGATGAGGGAAGGGGAAGGGAGGGGTAGGGCAGGGAAGGGGGGAGGGGCAGAGGGAAGGGAAGAGAAGGGAAGGGGAAGGGATGAGTGAAGGGGGATGGGAAGGGGCAGGGAAGGGGGAGGAGAGGGGAGGGGGATGGGGGAAGGGGGGAGGGAGGGGAGAGGAGGAGGATGGGGAAGGGGGAGGGGAGAGGAGGGGGATGAGGGAAGGGGGACGGGCGAGGGGGGGGGGGGGGGAGAGGAGGGGAGGGAGAGAAGGAGGGGAGGGGAGGAGGAGGGAGGAGGGAGGGGCAGGGAAGGGGAAGGGGGAGGAGGCAGGGGAAGGGGGGGAGGGGGGGATGGCAGGGGGAGGGGGAAAGAGGAGTAGAGGAGGGGATGGGAGGGAAGGGGGAGGGGAGGGGAGGGGAAAGGGAAAGGCAAGGAAAGGGAAACGGAAAAGGAAAGGGAAAGGGAAAGGGAAAGGGAAAGGGAAGAAAAGAAAGAGAGAAAGGGCCTGAGAAGCAAGGTAGCTGGTAGACAGAAAGGCGTGGGGAGGTGTTGTGAGTCCCTCCGCTGAGTAATGCCCAGGCATGGAACACACGTGCAGTTTCTGGGGAAGCTGAAGATCTACTCCCGGATATGTTTTAATTCCTGCAAAGTCAACCTGTGCCCCAAACACAGGAATAAGACACATGTGGGTGGAAAAAGGAAGACAAGCAATTGTGTGGCATGAGGGGCAAAGAAGGAAAAATCAGAGGGAAGTCTGCAGACATTAGAGAAGAAGCAAAGAACACACAAGGTAGAAGAGTGTAGGCAGATCCCCCCAGGTAGAGACTATTGGGTCCCTCTCTGGGGGGGAGGGGGAGAATAGAAAGTGAACATTTTTTAATGAGCAACTACTGCAACAGGACATTGTTCTGAGGACACGCTCTAACTGCCCCTTGGAAACAGAGACCAGGGTTGGAATTTGCACCAGCAACAAACTCTGAGATCTCAGAGAGCATGTGACTTCCAGCCTTGGTTTCCCCATCTGAATAGCAGGACTGACAGCCATCAGGAGTCTGTGCCAAAGATCTCAGGAAGACTGATGTTCAAATAACAGTGCTCAAGTGCATGCCTGGGAGAGGTTTGGGGGGAGGGGTTAGGGGGCTGCCATTATGTAGAACCAAAGGTTCCAGGAACTCTGCCTCTGCCCACTTCAGGGGAGGCCCAGGAGTCTGCATTTCCAACCCCTCTGCCCATCCTTCTGTTCCTTTTGATCTTCCAACAATAGACACAATGCAGGATCTGAATCCAAGACTGTGGGCCCTACAGCCCGCAGTTCCCCTCTGCAGAACTCCCTCTTTGGTCAGCCACCCTCCCACCCCCTCACCCCCCCATCCCCACCCCACTCCCCATAGAAGCTAGGTAGATGTCTCCTTCCTGATTCTCACATCTCTCTCTCTCTCTCTCTCTCTCTCTCTCTCTCTCACACACACACACACACGCATGCACGCACGCACGCACGGTCCTGCTAATCTACTAGAACAGATCATCCCATTTCCTGCTTTCCCGCCCCTCAGATGCATTCCTTCTTTAGTCCGGGTGGTACTTCCTGCCCTTGTGCCCTCCCATTAGTTATCTTCTTTGCCTCTGCCATTTGGAGCAGTTCCTGAGATCAGACATGAGATTTTGGGGGGACCTGGACAGTAGTAGGTAGGGAGGGAGGTCACCAGCTTACCCTCTTAAGATCCGAGCTACCTCTGCTGTGAAGACCTCTACCACCACGCCTAGGGTCTTGGGCACGTGCCTGGCTAACCCTTCCGTTGTTTATAGATAACAGGAACAATTATTTTCAGGGCAGTATCAACATACACAGTACCAAAGGAGCTGGCAGTTGGGTGGCAGGATGCGCCCTGTCCCTGGCTGCCTCCAGCACGGAGCACAAGACCCAGCGGGACACGACACCCAGGCGGGTGAAACCCGGTGAGCACGTAGTCCGTGCAGACAAGCAGCCGGCGGAGGCAGAGGGCTACGGTGTGGCCAGCGCCCCCTGCAGGCGAGGACATGACTGAACCTGCCGGGAGGGAAACGCCTGGCTGCTGTGGCCTGTTCAGCATGTAGTGAAATCCAGCTCAGAGCCACCACGGGGCCAGTTCCCGATAGGTCACCCTACGCCTTCCAGTATCATCTATCTTTCTGTCTGTTGGCCTTAGCACACGAACATCTCACTGAAGCTTATGCACATCTCAGGCTCCCGTTCCAGAGGATCTAGAGGGAGCACTACCGCGCTGACCTGCTCCCTCCTCCCTAACCCCTTCCATCCACCCATCGGTTTACCTCTGCGTTACCCAATTACGGTTGTGTCTGTGACCCTGCTTTCTAAAGCAGGTGGCTGGGGCTTGGCTGTCTCTCAGCTAGTCGCCCTGCTGTCTCACTAGCACCTGTGGTCTTTATATTAGAAGGGGCCATTTAGGCATAGGTGTCAACTTGACAGTTGAGAATTTAAGCTCTGGGCACATTTGTAGAGAATTAGTGGTTGAGTTAAGCCCAGAGAAAATCTGCAGGAGATTGTCTAGCTGATAGGGAAGGTCCAAGTCGGTGGGATTAGACCCTGGAAATAAAATACAGAGAGTTGACTGAGAAAGTTGGCATCCTTGTGTACACTTGGCCAGACATGCTAGTCTGGCAAGTAAGGATCATCCCTCTCTCAGCCATTATGTAGAGATGGTATGGCGAGTTCCCTTGGCCCTGGTGCTGGTGTGAGCTCTCCTGTTAAGATGGACAAACAACTGTAACCAGGAACCACAAACGAAAATAAACTCCTTGTTCCCTTAAGCAGTTTGATGGTGATTTTATCAGCAACCATTCAGGCAAACTGCAACAGAAGGCTTCCTAACAGAGTCATAAACTGGCCCACTCCTGGGGCTCCCGTGCCAGCTAAGCTCCTCTAGGCATCTAGGCACCTACCCCAAACAGAAAACTTATCCTCACCTTCCACTCCGTCCTTGCCTGTACTCACCAATTTGTAAGCGAAGTCCACCCTCCCAGGGTCCCTGTTAGCTCCACTCAATAATAGAACAAATTAGGGACTTCCCAAGGTTTCTCCTACAGGAAAACCAGAGCAGTTAGCCTGAAAGACACTGCCCTGCAGATCCAGATCGCGTGGTCCAGAGTGGGCCTCTGCACCCTGAAGTTTTTAACAGTCTCTCTCTATGTTCCTGACAACAATCTTAACTCTGCTTGTCAGTTTCGAGGGGCTCTGGTCTGCTTGGTGCTTGCCTTTCTCCCAAGTTCTCCTGGCTCTTGCTTAAGACTATGATTGTCCCCATTTTGGAAATAAAGAAACTGAGGCACCAGAGAGCCATGATTAGCACATAGTCACATCAGAAACGGAATAAAGATGCTTGATTTCACAGTATTCCTAAACCCAAGCCACCCCCCTCCGACCCGGGCTGCTGCCGTGAAGTGCCAGGGATAAGTCAACTGACTCCTCAGTGTTGAAAGCAGCTGTCTGCTCCCAACTCCTAGCTGCTGACCTCTGAAACCTCCAAAGACTCCTCCTCAGCCCACCACCCACCATATGGTCACCATGGAAACCTAGCTCTGGGATGAGGCTAGTGTGGCTACATCTAGAGCCTAGCTGCACTCTAAGAGGAGGCCAGTAACTCAGACCCAGGGAGCCTCAGCTTACTGGGCTGTGAATTGGGATGATGACACCTGCCTCCGGGGCATCAAAGAGGACTAAATGCACAGACACAGGTGCAGGTACTGGGCTCAAAGCGCCAGAACTAAGGGCTACAATTAAGATCTGAGTTGAAAGTCCCAGGCAGGCCCAAGGCTAGGACTGTATGGGGCCAGGCTGAAGGGGCTGAGGCCGCCCCACCGCGGGCCTGCCTATCTGCAGGCAGCTCGGACCTCACAAAGGAACAATAACAGGAAACCATCCCAAGGGGAAGTGGGTCTGGCCCAGCTGGAAAACCTGCAGGGGCGGTGACCAGCCTCTCTCCCAGTCTGGGTGTGGCTCCCCTCTCTCCTCCTGAGGCAGTCAGCGGAGCTGGTTCATTCACACTTGACCCTGGACAACTGTTTGACCGAGTGCAGAGATCCCTCAACTGGCAAACGCAGTGAGTTGGGCTCCCAAGCCTCCTTTCTACTGCTTATCCATTGGGCCAAAGATGGGGAGGGGGGTCTCGACTTGCTACTGTGGAGGCTGGGCATTGTGGGATTGCCAGGGTCCTCGGGAGAAGCCTGGCTGTCCTCTTTGGCATAGCCAGCTGTGCTGTCAGGGCGTCTCATTGCTCAGGAGGAGGAGGAGGAGGGCTTGGCAACTTTCCAACTCATAGTGCCCCAGGATCCAGGGGATTTGATGGGTACCAAGGTCACCAAGAATGAGACTCTGCCCCCTTCCCCCCTTCACTCAGTACTGGTGCCTGCCTGGACTGTGGATCTGAGGAGTAACCAATGTGTGTGTGAAAGGAGTAAGCAGTGCCTCCATGTTTTCCTTCCCGCTATGCTCAGCTCTACCTTCTGCAGGAAAGGTGTACTGACCCAGAGCAGCTAGCCCCCCATCTGTGCACACCCTAGGAGGAGGATTTATTAGAGCCCGCTGGTGCCCTCTTCGCTCCTACCCATCCAAGGGATTGGGGTGAGATTTAGAAAGGATGAACGGGGAGCTCTGAGCCTCAGACCCTCTATTAGTATCTCCTACTTTTGGGATAAGGAGCGCAAGGCTCAGTTGGGGACATTTAGAACTAAATCCCCCCCAAACCATGGGAACCAGCTTTGGAGTCACAGCAGGAAGGAAGCTGTGGGCAGGAAGGGTAGTCCACTCACACTTTTTTCCCCAGTGCCCAAAGACCCAGAGCCAAGGGTTTCAAAGTCCTGTGCTCCTGGTAGCTCAGGGAAGTCCTGGAAAGTTCTGAAAGTAAGAGATCTAGAGCAAAAACCTGGCTTAGAGATGATGATCTTGGGGGGGGGGGAATGGTCCCAGTCATTTCGGTTACCCAAGGTTTTCAAGCCTCCATCTGCTTAACCCAATAATGGAGATGCGGTTCTGTTCAAAATCTGTTGTAAGAACTAGAGATGGTGCATACAGAAGGTTCTAGAACAATAGGACTCCCGATTTCACTATGGACAGTCTCAGGAGAATAGAGTTATGTGTTCATATCTCAAGGAAAGCAGCCGAGTTTGTGTGAAGAGGCTGAAAGGGGACTTGAACCCAGATCTTGTCCTCCATAGCCTAGGCTCATTCTGTTGCCTGCGGTTTTTGAGGTGGTCTTGAGTTTCTCATCTGTAAATTGGGAGAGGGGCTCCTTTCCTTGGTTGATTATATGTGATAAGCACACTTGGCCCTGGGAGTGGCTTTTGGGGAGGGAGGTCACTAGGGTATTGTTAAGGGGTGGAGGCTGGATTTATACAATCCCAGAACGGTAGGAGGCTGTGAGAGTCATAAAGGTTTAGAACGGGAAGCCTCCATCCTTCCCTAGCCCTGTTGGAGGGGTCGGGGCCGAGTTCCCAGCACGAGAAAGGAGGGTCCAAGTGAGAGGCAGCCACACTGCCATATCTGCCGAGGCTCCTCCCAGAGCATGTGCTCACTTCCCACCCCACCCCAAGAAATACAGTGGGCGGCAGGATGCTGACAGCGACCCCTAGGCGACTGTGAGGGTCTGATGGGGGAGGCTGCCAGGGCTAGAGGTTCTTCAGATCTGGGAGTGGAGGCTGACGGGCACATGAGTCCATGTGAGAGCCCAGAAGCCCCCAGATGTCCTCAGGCAGATGGCAGAGCCACAAGACTCCCCAATCTGGCTCGAGTCTAGCCTCTGTGGGAACCAATCTAGAGGTGACTTCAAGGGGTCCAGACCTGGCTGAGCCCCCAAGCAGCCCTGCTGATTCTGAGTTTCTGAACTGGGAACTGGGAAGGTACACACAGACTTGAAGAGGTTAAGCTGCCCACCCTGCAGTCTCAGCCCAACCATTGTGCGGCAAAACAAGGGCCGGACATGAGGCAGGAAGCCAGAAGGGCTACACTTATTTTCTCCCAAAGTTGGGATGACTGACAGCTACAAGAATGCTTCAGATATGCAGTAGACACCTCTACCTGTCACCATCCGAGCTGAACACACAGGCTTTCATCCTGAATGGACCTTTCCTGGTTGCTCCCCCATTACCTCCTTGCACCCCTACATCTAATCCGAACGGTTCCCCTGGGACAGATTGAACCACTCAGCCCCAGAGAGGCCAAGCAGTCAGTCCGAGGTCACACAGCACAAGACTGACTCCACAGCTTGCATGTCACACCCCCATAGTGTAAAGAAGAAAGGAGATAGTTGGGAAGTTCAGCCACAGAAGGACAGGGGTCCTAAGAAGGGACTACCTTGGGGGACACCAACGCACCCAGAGCTTCTTTTTGGTAAGAAAACATGAAAAGTCTGTCCTGACTTTGGTCCAAGTTGATGTCTTTGAGAGGAGAAAAATCAGGGAACTTCTTGGAGGAAGAATAGGAGCTTTGCCTCTTTCCAGCAGGCTTTTTGTATAGGCTGTTCCCCTTGTTTGGAATGGAAGAGGGTCCTTGAGCAACCCCTTCACCACCTCAGCTCTCAATCTCCCCATCTCTCTGGGGGCGGAGAATGGTCCCCTGATTCTACCCAGGGTCCCCGAGATGGTTGGAACCTAACAAGCAAACAGCTGAGAGGAGGAAATGGGGCTCACAGGCGGACAGACAGCAGTGAATGAATGGAATTACCTCTGGAGAGAAACAGAGAGTTGCAGATGAGTTCAGAGCCGGATCAGGGAACAAGGTCAGATAGGAATCAGCCAGTGGAAGGCATGGCTCTAGGCTGGAGGGGATGGGCGGGTGGGGGGGGCAGGACTGCACATTGAGCACTTACGATATGCCGAGTTTTGCACCCATGACTTCCTCTAACCTTTCCGACCAGGGAGGCACCCATTGTTATAGATGAAGAAACTGAGGGTCAGAGACAGGAAGGAATGGATTCCAGACCACGGAGCTCAGGGGTAGCTGGGCAGATTCAGACACACCTGTGGACCTGTTGTTTCTATTACCCCTTAGGATGCCCCTCCTACGTTTAGAGGAGGCTGTAAAGGCTCCCTAGAGTAGGTTTCCTCTACCTGAAGCTTAGAACTGTCCTGGGAAGGCAGCAAGCTAGACTGGATGACCTACATACATCCCAGAGGCATAGAACAAATTGGTTTCGAATCACAAAGATCTGACCATTGGAAGTCCTCGAGCTCAAAAGATTCTGAGGTCTCCACACGGTTGATTAGTGATGTCTAATCTACCATGGTTGTGGGAGGAAGCAAGTGGCCGCCTGTAAGTCCTGGTTTGCCAGTCTTGCCTCAAGAGGCTCCCTGCTCAGGGCTATGTGCATGTGTGCCCGGGACCCCTATGAAACCTCATCGTGCCCAAAGGATCAGCTCCTAATGGCGTATCTAATATAGTGACTGTGAGAGAAACTGTTTTGGAGACAATCAGGAGCTCTTTGAGTTAAATCAAGGATTATAGTTTTTTTCTCTGGCCACCCCCAGGTTTCTGTAAATACACAGGTCGTTTTTTAAATCTTGTGAGAAGGGAACTGGGGGCAAGCTGAGAATAGAAAACAACCCGGCAGGCAGCTATGGGGACTTTACACCCTCAGATTTCAGACATTAGTACCATCTCGAGTCTATGGACATGGACATTAGGTTGAAGAGGAGAGTTGGACTCGTAATTTTTCTGGGCAGAGATATTCAGGGCAGAAGATAAGAGACTAAGCTGGGAACTGGTGACAACCAAGAGACTGCATGGAGGAGGCGACCTGAAGGCCACCCCACCTCTCTTCCATTCCAAACAAGGGGAACAGCCTATACAAAAAGCCTGCTGGAAAGAGGCAAAGAATTGTGCATTCTAGAAGTTTCCAGAATGCTTCATGACTGGAAGGAGCAAGAAGGTAGAAAAGAGGATGCACAGGGGACATACTGTTTTGGCTGGCTCCAGAGCCTAGGCTTCTTCCCACAAGGGGTGAAAGGGACCATAAGTGAGTGGAGAGGGGAGACTCGGAAGGGAATCAAGTCACATAGCAGAAGAAAGTCCGAAGTGGCCAACTGAAAATTCCCAGGGCTTCACCCTCTATCTCTCCAAAGATCAGAGCAGCGCTAAAGGAGGAGGGGGGCTCAAGCTGACAATGTGAAGGTTTCTAGAAGAGCCTGGGTTTGTTTGAGGCTCACTTTCTTTGAGACTCAAGGTGTGGGGCAAGGCAGGGGAGGGCTGCCCAGGGCCACACACAGAGCCAGGGCCCGAGGGCCACCAACCACAGGCACACCCTCAGCATGTTGTAGCCCATCCCCGCCCAGCGCCCTGCCCCTCATCCCTGACCCAGGCCTCTAGGCTGCAGTCCAGAGTCTGCAGGGGGCAGGGATGGAATTGAACATTCCACCAGTCTCTCTCTCTCTCTCTCTCTCTCTCTTTCTCTTTCTCTCTCTCTCTCTCTCATCTCCCTGTGGGCTCAACTCAGCTGCCAGATCTCCTCCTTGTCCTCGCTGAAGGCCGTGGGCTGGGCAGAGTAGTGGGGTGGGGGGTGGGGTCACCTCTGTGGAGCTGTTGTGGGAAGGCACAGCCAGGGACTTACAGGCTTCTTGGAAGGCACGAAGATCTGTGTAGCCGGAGAAGAGTGTGTGTGTGTGTGTGTGTGTGTGTGTGTGTGTGTGTATGTCTTATGTGACAAACAGAGCCCTCCGGGCTGTTCAAATGCCTGTGGTCAGAGGAGGTCCCGTTCAGGGTACTGGCCTGGTGCCCCACTTTGGACCTCAAGTTAAGGTCAAGATTCCTATATCCATTTAGCTCTGAAGCCAGAGCCTCCCAGGGAGCTCCAGAGAGGCTTCTGCATCCCCTACTTCAGCACTTCTCCAAACCCTCCTTCTGCTTGCTCAAGGCCAAACCCATCTCAGATCAAACCTCACAGACAGCTAGGTCACAAAAACATAGGAACAAAGGGGCTTTGCCTGATGTCCCACAGTGGGTGGTAGAAAGAAAAGGCTCCCTCCTGGGGCTGAAGAAGCACACCAGTCAACCCCACACTCCATTGCCCTCCCACTGGGTCCTGGGTCCTCCCCCCATCCCAGCACACGTCACATTTCAACACTGCACGTTTGAATCATGTGCATGAATCTCTGTCCTCCAGCAGGCGCAAGGCCCAGCACAAAGAAGGTTCTAGGAAATGAACAGAGATGTAAACTTGCCATCTCAGAGAAGTGACCATGTGTTACCTAGAAGGGAAGGTGGATAGCTAAAGTTAATGGGGACAGGAGCTTCCTTCTGAAATTAAGGTCTCATGGTTGGAATTCTGCTCAAAGTTTCATTGGGCACCTGGAGACCGGGCCGTTTAACTGGAGAGTAACAGGAGAAGCCACCGGGCCCACCCGTCTTAATCGAATGCCCCACTGACTTGGCTTTCAGAATCAACTTCTCAGTCCCCAGATCCTCGTCCTGGGTGTCTGGACTCTGAGTCCTTGGGACCTCGGCTTTGTAGCGCTGGACCACAAAAGCCTCCAAATCCTGATCTCCCCACAAAACACAGTTGCGTTTATCTGCCTCCCGCATTCTGGGAGAGTGTCTCTTGTCTTATGCTCCTTGACTGCTTTCCATAGCCCCCAAGCCACATCCTCTGTCCTCTACTTTTGAGTTCTCTTGGCCTTTCTCGACTGACTCAGGGCACAGAGGGGTCTGTCATCCTGTTAGAATTGTCCTCGAGGCGTGAACATGACCCTAGAGTCCCGGCACCTCTCCAACCTTGGGTGAACCTGGGCAGCAACTGAGTGCCTCACATCGCCGCTGGGTCACCAGCACACCCCTTCCCGGGCGCATATTTCCAGACGCTCCACCAGAAAGTCACACCGCCAGTCCTCAGACCTCCTCTGGACACCCATGATGCCCCAAATCCACCCAGCCATGTCCTCTCCAAAGCTGCTAAGGATGGCCAAGGGGCATGAGGATTCCACTGGATACAGGCAAAAGAGAGGAAGGAAGTCTGCCCCGACTGCGGCTTGTGAACTCACTCCAAGGCAGCCTTCCTGGGAAATTCTGTTACCAGTGTGGCCCCAACAAACCAGGTCACCTGGCTCCCTCTGCTTGGGCAGGAGGCAAGGATAATGTTGTCCTACAAATCCTCCCCTCCGAGCCAGATTTCTAACATGAAAGACAAAAGACACAAGTGAAGTTTTCTGAATGGAAAGTTCTCTGAGACTGTAGAAACAGACCAGAAGCAGGCAGATCCCGGAGACAGGCATAGACCAACCTCCGATCAGGACTCAATGTCCTCATCAGTGAAATGGGAATGAGAATCCCCGCATGGTGCAGGTACTGGGGTGAAAAAATTAAATGAAAGCATCGTCTCTGGAAGTCAGGCTGTTTCTGCTTATGACATGACTACGGTCTCTAGGGATGACGGTGACCCAAGGAGAACTCATTCAAAAAGCATCTTCCAGTAGTGCAGTCCATTAGCCTGCAGTACTTTTACAAGAAATGCAAATTTGGTCTAAACCTCTGTCTGCAATGTTACTTCCTCTGTCTGCAAAAGGGACTTGGAACAACTACCCCAAAGGTCTGTGGCAAGGTTGAAATCAGATAAACATGCCCCAGGGATGGGCTCAGGGATGCCAGTCCCCTACCACTCTGGGCAAGAATTGCTGTCAGAGAGCCGGCTAGATCTAGATGACACAGCAGATAAAGGTGCTTGCCCCCAAGCCTAAAGACCTGAGTTTGATCCCCAGAACCCACCTGGTAGAAGGAGAGAACAGATTTATCACACATGCACACACACACACACACACACACGCTCACATGCACACATGATAAATAAATGTAAAGTAACTAGTAAACATCTTGAAAAGAAGACGAAGGGTCATCTGGGGAGGACTCGGGGGTGGAGATAAGTCTATAAGATCAGCTTCAGGAAGAACCCAGGCTCCAGGGTCCTACCTCGCTTGCAGCCAGTTGACAAGAGAGATGAATGAGCAGAAGTCAGATGTAATTATGTACTCGTTTCACCAGTAGATGCTATCAACCCTGGGTACCCTTCACCCGCTCCGACAGACCTCAGCAAAGAAGCAGCTGTGCGCATTGTGTCACACAAGGCTCCCACGAGGACCAGGCACACTCTGTCATAGACTGTGCAGAGCACGGGGACTTAGGGGATGTGAAGGCACCCAGAGCTATGGAAGGAAGCTGTTAGCACTCCAGGGCCAAAGAGATAAAAGAGAGGACATTTGCAGAGCCTTAGGGAGGGACCGAGCACAGAGGGACTGCCCAGCAGCAGCTGGCAGCGTGGAGAGTGTGGTCGCGCCAGGAGCAGAAGAGCAACCTCTCTCCCATCACCAGAACCACTGCCAGATACCTCTTGGCCAAGCACAGCCGAAGGCCAGGCCGGGGCCAGAAAGCCCAGGAGAAGCCTTGTGACACAGAGCAGAAGTTGGTAGGGGCAAGAAGACGGAGTATGTACCCCATCCCAAAGATGATTGGGAGGCTTGGCGGGTTGCTGTTGTTTTCTTTATTTTTTCTTTCTCCTTCTTTGTTTCTTGCTTTCTTCTGTCTTTTTGGTTTTCGTGTCTGCGTGCGTGTGCGCGCGTGCATGCGTGCGCGCGTGCTTGTGTGTGTGTGTGTGTGTGTGTGTGTGTGTGTGTGTGTGTGTGTGTGTATCATGGTGTATTAGTCGGGGTTCTCTAAAGTCACAGAATCAATAGAATGAATATATAAAAAAGGAATTTATTGAGTTGGCTTATGAGATAGTTGGGGCCCAGTAGTCCAACGAAGGCTGCCATGGCTGCTCAGTCCAGTCGTCCAGTGGGTGATGACTGAAGGCTGGAGGATTCCTGGAGAGTCATGTTGAAGACTTGGAGGGTTAGAGACCTGGAGGGTCAAAGAAACGAAGGAACCGGGCAGCAGGAGAGAAGAGCATTTTCTAGCACAGCTTCAGAGAGTCCCTTCTCTCTTCTATCTCCTGTTCTGTGGTTCCTTTTATCTGGTCCACTACTGGGAGGTTCCAATGACAACTAGGGAGGTTCCAATCAGATCTAGGGAGTTCCAATCAGATCTGGGCCTGATCTTCATTATTATCCAGATAATCTCTCCAGGTGGTCACAGCTGATGTTAATTAATGACAGGTGTGTCGAGTTGACACTCAGGATTAACTATCACATATGGAATGTGTATGAATATCAGAAGACAATTTCTGGGAACCAGTTCTGTCTTTCCATTTTGTGGGTTCCAGGGATCAAACTCAGTCCTCAGGCATGAATAGCAAATGCTCCTACTGCTGAGCCATTTCACACTTCCAACCCTCAAACTCCCACACCTCCCCCTCTCTCTTCTCCCCTCTTTCTTCTCTTCCCCTCTCTTTCTCTCCCATCCTCAGACAGGATCTTGCTATATAGTCCAAACTTTCAACAACTCTCTGACTTTTGCTTTCCAAATGCTGGGGCCGCGGCCATAGATATATACTACCATGCTTGTCTAATGACAGAACTAAGGAACAAGTGTGATAAGTGACCACAATTCTCTGGCTCCAGTATACAAATCTGGAGGACTTAAAGCTACACATATTTCTTTGTTTATTGCCTTACAGTTCTGGAAGCCAAAGGTCTGAACTAGGTCTCCGCATCATGCTCCTTCACCAGTGACGCTCACGAATCTGTCTTTTGTTTTTCTTCAGGGTGTGTGTGTGTGTGTGTGTGTGTGTGTGTGTGTGTGTGTGTGTGACTGAATCCAGGGCCCTGTGTATCTAAGCAAGAACCCTACTATTGACTACATCCCAAATCCCCCTTTTTTAAGTTATTATTTTTGCAGCAAGGTCTCATGTATCCTGAACTGACCCCAAACTCCCCGTGTTGTTGAAGATGACCTTGAACTTCTGTTCTCCTGGCTGCTTCTACCTCCCCAGACCAAGACCACAAACACATGTTACCATACCAATTTCAATAGTGCTGGGGATGAAACTCAGGGTTTCCTATGTGCTAGGCAAGCACTCTACCAGCTGAGCAACTGATTCTCTTTTTGACATAAGATCACATTAACTGTCTCAGGCTGACCTTGAGCAAGCTCTGTAGCTTCAGTAGACTTTAAACTCGAGGTCCTCTCAATAGCTCTTTCCAGCCTGTGCCAGGAAGCCCAGCTACAGCCTATTCCCGACTCTGATTCCTCTGCCTCTGTCTTCTGAGAATTCTGGGATGACACCAGGTCTGACAGTCTCATTGACCTTCTCAATCAAAATTCTTCACTTGCATATGTCTATCAAGAATCCCTTCTGCTGGGAACTCTCCTACATTGCTGGTGGGAATTCAGGCTTATACAACCACTTTGGCAAGCAGTTTGGTGATTCTTAAAAGAGTTAAAGATTTCATCTCACCCCGGTCAGGATGGCAAAAATCCACAATACAAACAACAAATGTTGGAGAGGATGTGGAGAGAGGGGAACTCTCCTACATTGCTGGTGGGAATACAGGCTCATACAGCCACTCTGGCGAGCCGTCTGGAGATTCTTAAAGAAATTAAAGATTGAAATGCCATATGACCCTGCTATTCCACTTTTGGGAATAACCCCCCATATAGCAGAGGTTCACCTCGATAGCACAAGCACGACCATGTTCATAGCAGCACTGTTTACAATAGCAAAGTCATGGAATCAGCCCAAATGTCCAACAGTTGACGAGTGGATAAGGAAACTGTGGTATATCTATACAATGGAGTACTACTCAGCCATCAAAAATGATGAATTACTGGAATTTGCCGGGAAATGGATGTCATTAGAAACAATTATATTAAGTGAAGTATCCCAGACCCAGAAAATTAAGCGCCGTATGTACTCCCTAATAGGTGGCTTCTAGTACCAAACCCACCCAGCCCACCTAGAGACAGTAATTGCAAGGATTATGAACAGGAGGGATGGGGTAGGAGGGCCACACCAGAAACAAGGAGAGAAGGGACCATGTTACAGCAGAGAAAATAGGCCTCCATCAAGGACCCAAATAAGTAATGAGACATCTGATTAAGTTCACAGACTTTTGTTCCTGATCATTTACTACTGAGGGGGTATGATCTTACCAGAAGAGGAGGCCATATAGTCTGGCAGATAAAAAGTAACCATTTTGCAAATGGGTGATAGACCCCTCCCTCACTGTGGTTTCCCACTTTTATTACATCTACCTTTGAATGTGCTTTTATCACAAGACTCTAGTTTAACAGCTTTTTGTCTCTGGCCAGGGGGTAACATACAATGCCCACCAGGATGGAGTGAAGGGCATTGCAGGAGCAGCAAAACTGCAAAAGAAAATCAACAAACCACAATCCAGAACTTCAGAGACCCTATATCAACCACCTAGAACTAGGCCAGCTTAATCTCTCCCCATCTTGAAGCTCAGGGAAATTTGCGGAAGAGGGGGCAGTAAGAGTGTAAGAGCAAAAGGATGGGAGGAGCAATGATATGTAAGATACTCCATACTAGTTAGGGCTGAAGCAATCATAATTGGACTTTGCATGCCCTGCGCATTGTCCAACACACTGTTGACCTCACAAAGTCTAGCATCTGCTAAAGGCACCAAGATCCTTGGAGACAAAGGATTGGCAGCCACAGCAGTGTTCCTATACCTAAGGGGACCACAGGAAAGGGTTCAGGGAAAGGCCACTGGATACTTGTACGTCATTGGAGAGGAGGGCCCAGAGGAAAATCAGGCATGCACAAGAAAGGACTCTCTGGGAATTGGGGCGGGAGGCACTGGGGTATGGGGAGGGAGACGGTGGGGAAGGGGAGCAGGGGGTACGGGGGGAGGAGGAGGGAGGGAGGGAACTGGTGTACCCATCAAGTTTGTATGAGCTGAAATAATAATAAAAATGTATTAATAAAAAAAGTACATTTAGAATTCCATAAAAAAAAAAGTTAAAGATTGAAATCCTATGACCCTGCTATTCCACTTATGGGAATAATACCTCATACAGCAAAAATTCACCTCAATGGCATAAGTATGACCATGTTCATAGCAGCATTGTTTACAATAGCAAAGTTGTAGAATCATTCCAAATGCCTAACAGTTGACGAGTGGATAAGGAAAATGTGGTACATTTATACAATGGAATACTTACTACTCAGCCATCAAAAAAGATGAATTAATGAAATTTGCTGGGAAATGGATGGAATTAGAAAAAATTATATTGAGCGAAGTATCCCAGACACAGAAAATTAAGCACCGTGTGTACTCCTTAATAGGTGGATCCTAGTATCAAACCCACTTAGTGACACATTCAAAGATTAATCTCTGTAATACTTACAGTAATTGCAAAGATTATAAACAGGAGGGAAGGGGAAGGAGGACCCTGACAGAAATAAGAAAAGAGGGGATCATGCCTCAGTAGAGAAAATAAGCCACCATCAAGTACTGCAAGAGGAGACATCCAATACCCATCAGGATGGAACCAAGGGTGATGCGGGAACAGCAAAACTGAAAAAAAAAAATAATTCAGAACATCAGAGACCCTATACTAATCATCTAGAACCAGGCCAGCCTACTCTCTCCCCTCCTAAAGCTCAGGGAAATTTGTGGAAGAGGGGGCAGTAAGATTGTAAGAGCCTAAAGATAGGGAGGAGCAACAATATGCAAGATACTCCACACAAGTTAGGGCCGAAGTAACCATAATAGGACTTTGCATGACCTGCACAATGACCAACATAGCATTGACTCCCCAAAGACTAGCATGGATCACAGGAATTAGGATCCTTAGAGGCAAGGAATTAACAGCCACAATAGTGTTACTATACCAAAGGGGAACACAAGAAAGGGCTCTAGGCAATGCTACTGAGTCCTTAGACCTCATCAGAGAAGAGGACCCAGAGGGAAGTTTGACATTCACACTAAAGGATGCTCCAGGGAGGGAGGGAGGGAGTGGGCACTGGGAGAAAGGGAGGGGGGAAGAAAGGAAGGGGAAAAGAGGGAAGGGAACAAGGGGGTCCAGGGAGGGGTAGAGGGAGGGAGGGGACTGGGGTACCTATTAAGTTTGTATTAGTGGAAAAAATAAATTAATTAATTTAAAAAAATAATCCCTTCTGCCATGTAAGATTAACACCTAGGTTCCAGGGATTAAGACCTGGACATACTAAGGAACATCATTCAGCCTGTCAGCCTGACCTAGCACTTCTCCTTGCTCTACTCTCTCCACTACCCCCAGTACCTCCCTTCCCGTTCCTGATGCTAATTTCTTTCTGACCCAGGGGATTTCACTGGTTCCTCAGATACAGTGAGTATTTTTTCTATCTCAGAGTCTTTGCACTTCTCTTCCTTCCTCTCTTCTTCCTGTAGCTGATGTTCAAATATGGGCTTAAGTATGTCTCTGAATGGGCTGGGGTATAGCTCAGTGACAGAGTGCTTTGCCTGTCATTCAGGAAACCATGGGTTACATTCCCAGCAACACACACACACACACACACACACACACACACACACACCCTCAAGAGCATTCCTTGACCTCCCAGTCCTAGCTGGCTTCCCGCTTTCCTGACTTGTTATTGGTCCAGTGTGGTGTGCTGCTACAAGGCAGGTCTGGGTGCCAGGCTGCTGCTCCTGGGCACCATGCCTAGGAGAACCCGTCCTCAGCAGGTATTCACTCACGGCAGCATGCAGCTCGGCCTTCCAGCTGTCCTGACCCCCCAAGGCCTGAGAACTCTCTTCTCTTCTCTATTTCACTTCCCATTGCTTTGCTTTGCTTTGCTTTTCCCAAGTCACTTCTCACTTGAGAGACGCAGAAAACCCTCAGACTGGCAGTTCTTCTCTGGGCAGAGAAGGAAATGATCCAAAGGGCCCTGGCTACGGGGTGGGGCAGGGGGAGGTGTCACACTACCTCCTGGCTGAACCTGGACCAACTTCCTGGCCAGGCCTCCAACTTCCCCTGCCTTTCTCTAACTCTTCCTCCTGCTGGGCAATCTACTCCAAGGGTTCCAGATGGCTTTGAGGGGACAAGACCTGCCTTGCCCCCAGGCATACAACATCATGGTCCCCACCCTCTTTCTGGGTCGGATTCAACTTCCTCTAGAGACAGACTTAGAGCTGCAGGCCCGAGTGATGCTAGATCAGCACAGACACGCTAGCTCTCACCAAGGCCAGCCTGGTCCAGAGGAAATGTTACTAGAGTTTAGAAACCTCCTGTGCTATACAGGGTCCAGCCCCTCCCTTGGGCGGGGCAGGGGGCAGCAGGAAAGGCAGCTGCTCTGTCAGCACTCCATGGGCCTGTTCTCCCTCCAGGCTTCACACACGATTCCCGTGCCTGTCCACACACTTTCTTCCCCCACACCAGGAGCTGCAGCAGGTCAGTGATTCGGGAACCCAGGATGGGTAGACTGGAGGGCAGTGGGTACAGCCAAAAAATCATGGAGATGGCCAAAGACGTGACCTTCATGGGTAGGGAGACCGGAAAAATCTCCATACCTGAAATTCAGAGTACAGAGACCATCCAGCCTTGGTCTCTGAGTGACCCACACTCCTGATCTGCAAGGTCGCCTTCAAGCGTGTGCAACCTGGGCAGCAGCACAGGCCAGTGCATCAAAGGGCACTTGTTTGTTCAATGTTTTTTCATCTCAGTCTCAAATTTAATAATCAAAAGACCCCTATCTCCACTTTGTACTAGTAACTTTGCAAGTTACAAAGTCAGATCTGTGCACCCGGTCTCTCAACCACCATCCACTTAGCCCCTTGCTTTTGTGGCAATGTGTAAGATGGCCACCTCCCATGAGTCCTAGCATAAACTGCTAACCTCTGGATTAGGACATTCAGGGATTCCTGGGAGCCTTCCGAAAGCAACATTGATACCAAGGGCAGTGGGAGAGGTGCATTTAGAGGAAACTTAGATCTACTCCAGAGTAGTTGCTGGGGCAAAGAGGGCAGCAGGAAATGGGTTGATCTTTGGGTCAGCTAGATGTAGTTTAAGTCCTGGTTAATGTTTCTAAGCCTCTCTGTGTCTCAGCTCAGTTGTAAACCAAGGGTCACGGTTACACCTTCATTAGAGGCTAGGCAGATGTTCCAAAGAGACAGCGTGTGAGTGCTCAGTGATGGGGTCGTGAGGTCAAATGCCTAGGCTCCTTTCTCAACCTCAACCACTTAGACAAGAGAGGACTTAACCCCTGTGTGCCTCAGTTTCCTCTTCTATAAAATGACAATAACCCGAGTGTTCCTGTGTAGTGTTTTAGGAGCTGTTGAAAGCATCAGCTTAACCCCTGATCCTTCCCTGCCTTCTGAGGCCATCACATCCCCACGCCTGCCTTCACCCCAGCTGTAAGTGGCTGTAAGTCGGAACCATCCCTGAGCCTGCCCTCCCCACCCACACCAAGAACTCATTCATCTTTGTCAGAAACAGTGCCATTCCACTTGTGCCAGCAGAGTGAAGGGTGAAGGAGATGACAGAAAAGGGAGTTTAGCTTCCCACATCAGCTCATGACCTAGGTCAGTGGCCACCATGTTGTGACAGTATCTGTTCTTTTTTCTCCAGGTCAAGCCCTTCCGGAAGGATGGGGAGGCTCACGATGCTAGGCATTGCCTTGGGCACCTATCTGAGCCTGCTAGCAGTGGCAGTGATGGCAGACTCAAACCCTCTCCAGCTGGAAGCCCCCAGCATGCCGTCCATCCACCGGCGCCAGAAGAGAGACTGGATCTGGAACCAGATGCACATCGATGAAGAGAAGAACAGCTCACTGCCCCACTATGTGGGCAAGGTAAGGCTCTCGCCCTGGGGCAGAGGTGGCACATGACTCAGAGAGATTGACATAGTGTCAAAGATGGTGATAGGTATGTTAAGGTGCATGTGAGAGCTGTAAGTGTGAAAACGGTAAAGGAGGATGAGGGTTGGAGGGGGCCCGACATGATGGTAGTAATGGTGAAGGTGATGTAGTGTTGGAAGCTGTGATAGGAAAGAAAAATGGTGGTGCTAATGGTGACTGTGATAGAGACACCAACAGTAAATGGGAAGATAAGGGAGGTGGTGGCAGTTGAGATAATCATGGCGATGGTAGGGACACTGGTGATAATAATGGTGCCGGCAGTGAAGGAGGTAATGGAGGTGACGGTAGTAGTAGTCATGGCAACAGTGGCAGAAATAATGAGGGGGAATGATGAAGTGTTATGATTTGGATCTTAATGTTTCCCAAAGGTCATTTATGCCTAAAGAATTTGTTAACAACCGTGGGGAGTAGGGAACCTTTAAGATGTAAAACCTGGAGAAAGGAAGTTAGGTCTTCGGAATGGAATGTGTCCTCAAAGGGGATATCGGAATCCTACATCCTTTCTGTCCCTCTCTTTGCTTCCCGGCCACCATGAGGTGAACAGTTTTATTCTGCATGCATTTTCTCCTACAACATTCTGTGTTTTCACAGGCTCAAGGCTATGGAGCCAAGATACTATAAACTTAACTCTGGCAGTGTTAACCAAAATCAATCTTTCCTCTGTACATGTTAATTCTATCAGCTATCTCATCATAGTAATGAAGAGCTAACACAGAAATTAAGTACAGAAAAGTGGGCCTTTGCTGTGAATAGACCTCATGATCTGGTCCAGAAACATTTAGCATTGGCTTGTAGGAGAGGTTTGGAAGAGGAAGGCTAGATGAAGGTTAAACGTTCTACATGGAGCCATGATGGAACAAGATGCTCACAGGAGGAGGCGCGTGAAGACCTGTGCTCATGAGGTTTCAGATGGGAGTGAGGACTCTGGTGAGAACCGAGTGAGAGGTCATTCCCCTTACCTTCAAGCAAAGAACCTGTCTATATTTTGTTCATGTCCTGAGGCTTTGTAGGAAGCTCCATTGAAAGGGGACCGAGAAGACATTTGAAAGGAGCCGGGCATCCAAGTTGTTGTGCAGACATTATTGACTGTTTTCAGCCAGATTTATAATGTGAACTGGGAGCAAAAATAAAGGAGAACAGAAAGGTTTGGAAAATATGCTCTTTAGCAACAAAAGGAACACGCTCGAAGCTGTGACTGAGGAAGGTGGAATTGCTAAGGAAATCGGTGATACTAAAAAGAATGCATATATGTAGTATATGTGAATGCATGTACATACGTGCACACATGCACATGAAAGAAAACATGAGAGTCAGTTCCTTCCTTCCACCATGTGGACTCAAGGGATTGAACTGATGTCTTTAGGCTTAAGAGCCTGCATCTTTACACACTGAGCCATCTCACTAGTCCTAACTTGACTTTTATTTTTACCAAGATTTCCAAATAAAAACTTACCTTAAATCTAAGAATACACTTTGAACTTGGACTTTTAAGCCATATAGTGTCGAGATGTTAAATTTTTGGGGACTCTTGGAGATGAATCAAATTCATTTTACATCCATGACATAAATATGAGCCTTTGGGATATTTCACATTTCTAACATCCACCTTGGATTAGACTGGGGGCATTATGTTATCTGGAGGAAAACTCCATATAATATTCCATTCTGTTGCTGTATCCCCGCTGGGCCAGTCGGGGGTAGGGGAAGGGGAGGGCCTGGAGGTGAATGGGTGAGCCGGCGACGAGGTCACCACCAGACCCCGGGAATCAGGTGAGAAGCAGCAGTGGAGGAGATGTCGCTGATTCAAAGTCATTAAGAGCGGTTTGGGCTTATATAAGGTCAGGGTCCAATCAGGTGTTGTCATCTCTCCTCCGGGGGACAGCCACCAGTCATTTAACTGTTTACTAGGTGTCCTTTGCAGGGTCAGGTTAGATGGCCGCTTCCCATTGGTTGTTCATCCCTCTGTCTGCACGGTCCTCTGTTGGGACATGTCCGGGGCATGTCTGGGTACGCCCAGGCTTGTCAGTAGCTGGGAGCCAGGTTAGGGCCTCCCTGAATCGGTAGTGCCACACCATTCCTTTCCTTTGCCTCTTACATTCTTTCTGGCTCCCTCTTCTGAGCATTACAAGAGGTCACTTACTTATGACTGGACTTTCGGCTACTACTGTCACCCAGCAGTCACTTGCTCTCTGAAATTTCCAGTGGTCATGAGTCTCTTTATTATCAAATGCTTCCAACTGCAAAATTTTCCACAGCCAAAGCAGACAGCAGCAGTGGGCATAAGCACTAATGTTTAGATGGTAGTTTGACAGGCACATCACATTCACTTAACAAAATAATTACAGTGCCCCCCCTACCACCCAGGGTTTTGTCCTGGTTCACAGTACCAGACATGAATCCCTCCTGTGCATTAAGCTTTAAATCCAATCTGAAATCAATTGGTCAGATGTAGGATAGTCATACCACTACTGCGCCAGCAGGCACATCTTGCCTAACATTTCCGTACTGTAACATGCTGGGTCCATATGACAGACCCAGAGGTAGATTTCCACAGACAGTGAGAACAAAGAGAGAGAGAGAGAGACCAGAGGAAATTAAGCAAGGTCACAAGTCTATGTGAAAGGCAGCATATACACTGAGAACGCTAACTTGAAACCTATGCCACATTCAGTACCTAGGTACCCCGCCAGTGGTCAACTGCAAAGCTCACCAGCAGGACTTTCAAACCTGGCCCCACCAGAGACCACCAATCAAAAATCAGAGAAGAAATCAATAGAAACATCTCCATTTTCAATCCCCCAAAGTTCATTAAAGGGACACCGAGGGTCCAGAGCCTTTGGAGTGAGACTTGGAGTGGACTTGCCTCTCCTTTGATTCTCAGAATAGCCAGAAACTACTTCTTGCTGTCCCCCACCCCCATTCCCCCAAGCAATCAGGTGCCTCTTTCTCTGCTTTTCAGTAAATTTTACTTAAACCAATGGGTCACATCTCAGCTTCAGTCTTCAAATCTGGGCTACAAGAACCTAGACAGACATCTCATATTAAGAGACAAGGAGGACTGTTGGTGACAGTTTTTCCAAACAGCCTACACAGCATCTTCTGATGCTACTATATCACAGGAGGGAATGTCCGGCTCAATCCCAGCTAGATTTCTCCATGTCCTCCAACCAAAGTGTGGCTGTCTTCAGCAACAGTGTCTGATCATCCAGTTTTGTCATGCAACCAACAGCACTGGCTATCGTCTTTACAGTTTGTGGGGCCTTGGGAGCCTCCATGCCAACAAATCATAGGGAGGCTGTATACCCATGACACTTGGATATTTATTTAATAATCATATGGCTTTTGGAAGTACCTCTTTTGCCTGTATAAGACATGTTCTTTTTTTTTCCAATGTTTTACAAATCCATAAGAAACTCAAGGAAGCTATTATGTAACAAAACCTTTCTGCAGAGGATGAGAAGGATCTCCAAAAGTCCACTGCAGTCTGTTCCAAGTGTTAGATGATCTCTGGAGTCAGCAGCTAAAGGGACACTAAAGAAAAATGATAGCAAATTCTAATACAGCATGGAAGGATTCTATAGCTTGTACCAATTGCTTCCTTAAAAGAGCAATATTGGATATAGTGGTATGGAATAGAAGCCTTGCCTTGTTTAGCTTTTCTATAATCTACAGTTATTCTCTCTGAGCCACCACCATGCTTCCTCCTCCTGAGTCACTTTCATGGATCCTCTGTATATCTTCCCACCTCCAGTGAGCTTAATGAGGCAGGAAAGAGCTGCTGAGCTCTACCCAGGGCCAAAGAAAAGAAATGAAGCCGTCATGGTTTGAATATAAGCTATCCCC
This sequence comes from Typhlomys cinereus, assembly GCA_023101885.1. Classification (NCBI taxonomy): domain Eukaryota; kingdom Metazoa; phylum Chordata; class Mammalia; order Rodentia; family Platacanthomyidae; genus Typhlomys; species Typhlomys cinereus. The sequence continues at coordinate 15,935,616 of JALPQD010000008.1, read as the reverse complement.
ACAAGGCTGATGTGTTTCAATCCTCACATGATGTTAATGTCTAGGCACTTTTAGGAGATGGAGACTTGATGGCAGAAGGCAGGCCAAAGGGGTCAGGCCTTATGTTGGATAGCCCCACCCTACTTCTGCTAGCAGCCTGCTCTTACAGCTTTCCTCTGGCTCTCTCTGTCTCCCTGATGACTGCTGTGACTTCACCACCTCCAGCTTCTGTTGTCCACCATAAGGGACCTTTTGCACCATAAGGGACTATATTTCCCTCTGGAACCTTAAGTCAAATAAATTTCTCTTTCTCCCCTTAAATTATGTATGAATGTTGTCTCATAACAGCAAAAAAAAAAAAAAAAAAAGAAAGAAAGATAACTGCAACAGAAATTGACACTGAGAACTGGGGTGTTGTCATGAGAATAAGAATGTGATACAAAAAGTGAAGTATTGCGGTGAAACTGAGAGAATTTGGTACCAAGGAGTATGGCCATTGCTGTGATGTGGCTTTCATGCCTTTGGAACTGTTTTTGTGGGACACATGTGAAAAACTTTGGAACTTCACATTACAAAAGCCTCTGTGTCTAGCAGACAGAACTTGTAGGGTCATTTTATTGAGAACTTTAAAGAGAGTAATTCTGTAAGAGATACCAGTGGAAGCCTGGCTTATGATGGCCCGGAAGGGAATGAAGGCAATCTGGAGACCTGGACTAGAGGCAAATGGAGCATTGCTTTGGCAGAGAATTTGACCAAGTTTTGCCCTTGGAATGAGTGCTTTCCTGATGGTAAATTAAAGTGTTTGGCAGAGGAAGTCTCAAAACAATGTAGTCTTGATGTGGCATGGCTACCTTTTAGCACTCTTACTCGGATTTATGTTGAAAAAGACCTAGGATTCCGGCAGAAAGAAATAAAAACTGTGAACTTTGAGGAGGGAAATGTGAACGCAACCTTGAAGAGACTAAAGACAGGAAAATAGTTGTTATTGTTAAAGAAATTAGCTGATTAATGAACCAAAGCTTACTCTTCATTTGGACAATAAAAATGTACTCTGAGGGAAGATCCTTAGGGAAGGTTTCCACCCATAATAATGCAAATTCTTTTATAAGAAAAGAGTTCAAAGGTCAGAGCTCACAAAGAATGCCCTGCACCTAAAGCAACTGACCAGCAGAGATTCTGCCCAGAGTCAGCACAAAGAAGATGAATCTGATGTGACCTAAGGGGCAAGTTTCCAACACAAGGTTACAGAAGAACTTGGCATCATCACCCACATAACACTGGTATTAGAGGCATTAAAGATGCAAAAGTGAAAATGTGGATCCTTCCTCTAAGGTTTCAGAAAACAGCTAAATCCAGGCAGTATGTGGTAGGATTGAAAAACCTGCAAAAAAAAAAAAAAAAAAAAGTTCAGAGAGGGCACTGGAAGATATGGAATTGAAGCTTGGATTGCAGTTGAAGCATAAGATGTTAAAGATGTCAGAGTCGATGTGGGACATCTCCCAAAGAGGGCCGTATACCATGGGAAGAGCCAGCCCAAGAGAGAGAGATGCATTGTAGACAGCTGCACCAGAGGAGTAGAAATGAAGCCCTTTGGAACGGAAATGATTTTAATAAGAGGCTCATGTGCTGGACTTGAAGCTGCAGGATTTGGAGTTTATCCTGCTGGTTTCTGGTCTTGTTGTGGACAGTCTTTCCTGGATATACCCATATTTTTCCTTCATGGGATGGAAATGTTTGTCCTGTGCCACTGAATGATGGAAGTATGCAACTTGCTTTTTATTTTTACAGGGAGTCACAAGAGACTGCCTTAACAGTTTCAAAATAGGCTTTAGACTGTGTTGGGACTGCTACAGTATCGAATATGATTTGCATCATGAGGTGGCCATGAGCCCGTGGGGACTAAGGGACAGAATATAATTTGGTTTGAATGTGAGTTGTTCCCCACAGGCTAATATGTTTGAATCCTTAGATGATGCTAATGTTTGGGAGGCTCGAAGCAATTGTAGGAGGTGGAGACTTGCTAGAGGAAGGCGTGTCTCAGGGGATAGACCTAGAGGTTGGATACTTCTGTCCTGATTCTGTGATCACAGTCACTCTTACAGTTTGCCTTTCGCTCTCTCTGTCTCCATGATGACTGCTGGGACATGAACCACCTCTAGCTTCTGCCACATGTCCTCCAGCTCCATGACATATCCACCAAAATGGACTATATCACCCTTCTGGAACCATAAACTAAGTAAATCTCCCTTTCTCTCCTTAAGTTGCTTGAGTCTGAGTGTTGTCTCACAGCAGCAGAAAAAGTAACTGCCACAGAGGCCTTACTCTCCCCTGCTGCATCTGCCATTTAGGCTGCTTCTCTGGGTCTAGTTGGCTCAGGGGTTGCACTATGTCTGTGGCTTCAGCTGTTTCATCGCCATCAGTCACACCTGGCGGCTGTGAGAGCCCTCGGTCTGGCAGGCACTGCAGCTGTAGACATTCTAACCATATCTGCATGTTGTCGGAACCTTGGGATAAGTAAACAATTTCTATCCCCAGCATATCTTTTTGCAGGAGAAAAATGTACACTCTGAGAGGAGGATTATTGCTCACCTTGGGACCAACTTAAGTGCTTTCCTCTACACTGTTTTAACATTTATGCTTTCCTGAACTCTTCTTCAGGCTTCAAAGCTTTCCCAGATGCTTACTAGCCCAACATTGGACTTTTAAATCATTCTTTTCTTTAAGCCCTCCAGTTTGAATAAATCTTGCCAAATTTGCCTTCCAGAGACAAGGACAGACCTCTTTGCTTTTTTCTTATCTCTTCTACATTGTTGTTATCATTTTAAAAACCTGATTCACAACATAGACTTGATTTACATGCTGGACTAAGCCACACAGATCTACCAAAGCTTGTCTTACCTTGTGAATTTTACCTTATGTCTTACCTTGTGTTACCTTGTGAACATCCCATCAAAGGACTCAGCAAAGGCATTAAAGCACCGTACCAGACCTGAGGTCCTCGCTGAATTAACTTCTTTCTGAAGTCTCCTGTGAACACAGTCCTATCTAGACTGGCAAACGGAGCATCAAACATGGCTTCTTTAATTCCCAGTTTCCTTATCAATGTGTCCTTCTATTGCCTTCCATTTTCTGACATTCACTGGAACCTCAATGATTCTAATTTAATGATAACCAAGTGTTCCCAATGACTCATACAGGACAGCCTATTAGGGACTGATTGTCCTCATAGTACCTAAAGCCTTTGTCTTACCGACAGGTGGATAATCACATTATCTAGCTTTTTCTCCCATACAGTACTCAAGCTAATCTCACCTGCCCCCATGTCCCACAGCCACAGGAGTCAGATTTAGTGAAAAGTCTTCCCTCTTCAAGTAATTCAACACTGACCATTTCTGAACCACCATAGTTTCTTGTGCTGGATCATTGCCTAAGGCCCCCGCCTTTATGCTGAACTATGGCTTTCCCTTTTTCTCAGGAAAGCTGGACCCAAGAGGTATCATCTATTAGTTTTACCATGCTGTTTTCTTCCTCCTTACTCTCTGATTCTTCCCATGAGTTTCAAGTTTTTGGATCCCTGGAAGGGCTTTTGAAGCCTGGATCTACCTCAAAATCTCTCTTCCTTCTGGCTACCTGCTGTAAGAAATGATAAGCCAGCATCTCTCTTTTATCCAATTTGTCCACTGAATTGGAGGCCAACATGCTAGCCATACTTCCTTGTCCCACTGAAATTCCTCCTTTCCACAAACAAGTTTCTGTGGGCACTTGAGCCACTTCAGCCTCAAAGGCACTTTTTTTCTCCCACATTTTTTTTTCCTAATCATACAAGTTCAATAGGTACCCCCGTCCTCTCCCTCCCTCATCCCCTCCCCAGTCATCCTCCATTGCACTCTTCCTCCTTTTTCCTCTTCCCTTCACCCTCCTCCCCCCTTCCCCTCTCTCAGTGCCTCCACCTTCCTCCCTCCCATCCCCTGGAGCATCCGTTTATGTGAATGCCAAACCTCCCTCTAAGTCCTCCACCTTAGTGAGGGTCAAGACACAGTGGCATAGCCAGGAGCCCCTTCTTGGGCTCCCAGTTAGTATGGGAACTCTATTATGACTGTGTAATCCCTTGCCTCTAAGGATCTTACTGTTTGGCACCTTCTTCCCTGTGATCCATTCTAGACTTTATGGGGGGAGGGTCGTCGACATGTCAGTCACTGTGCAGGTCAGGCAAAGTCCAATTCTGGCTGCTGAAGCCCTAACTTGCATGGAGTATCTTACATATTGTTGGTCCTTCTTATCGTTAGGCTCTTACAATCTTGCCGCCCGTCTTCTGCAAGGCTCCCTGAACTTTAGGATGGTGAGAGATTTGACTGGTCTGGTTCCAGGTGAATAATGTAGGGTATTTGGTGTCCTGAATTATGGTTTGTTGTTTTCAGTTTTTGCTTTTCTTGAATTGCCCTTGGCTGCATCCCAAATGGAATCGTAGGTCACTTCATAACCAAATATAAAAAAAAATTAAAAATACAAAAAAATTAAACAAAGATCTTAATGTAAGAGGAGACTCAAAGGTAGATGGAAGAATAGGAGTAGGACACAACGGGGGGGGGGAGGGTTCAGTGTTCCGTTTGCTGTATGGTTAACGTCTATCTGTCAAAGGCATTTCTTATAACACATAGCAGTGGTCAAGCCACCTCCGCAGCCACTCACCCATATCTTCATCCCTGGCATGATACTCTCAGGGACCACAATATTTGTCCTAGACCATCAGCTCTTCTCAGGGTATCTCCATACTTATGCGATGGACTCTCATTCATCCAGAAGGCATGCCACACCATACAATACAGAAGATGCCTGCCACCCTGGAATTCCCCCCCTCCACCCTGTCCCCCCAATACTCCACCTCCCTCTGGCTCAGTTTTATTTGTACATCTCATTATCCATAGCAAGACTCATGTAACGACCACCATAGCAAGAAGGCACTCTGCCACATTGGAAAGGACAGCCATAGCTGAATTCCCCTATGATGCTCTAACCCCCACACTGTTCCATCTAAATTGTAGATCTTATCCCACATGGCAGGAGGCATGCAACCACTCCCCCCAAACCCATTTTTGGTTGTCATAATCCTGTTGACTACACCAAGTATTGTGTGACACTTTCCCTGATGAGACATCACACAAATGCTTACTCACCTCAGATGGGAAATTGATGACAGATCAAAGTATGATTACACCAAAGTCTAGCTTGAAAAATCTAATTGAGTTTACTGGAGTTTCTTACAGGAGTAGTGGTGAGGTTTACTTGCAAAATCGAGGACAACTCAAAGGCAGCTACATTACCAGAAAGCTGCATCCCAGGATGACTGAGACTCTAGGAGAGTGAGTGTCTTCTAGACTGCTTGTCTGGCTAGAAAGTCTCTTTCTGAATGGCCAGCCAGATAGTCTTGTCCCCAATCTCACCAGCTGCTATTTGCTACTTTTTTTTTTTTTACCTTAGGGAGAGCCCCCCCATCCTATTATTTTCAGGAACTTCCTGAGACTAACAGAATCTTTGGAACTGCCATAAAATATCCTCCTTAGGTTAGACCAGGGCCAAAGTCCAAAATGATATCATATTATGCCCCAATGAAAAATTATCACATAAGAGGTGGTGAGAGTGGCGCCTACAGAAGTAATTATGAAGTGTGGTATTGGCCCTGTGATGAAGGGGAGGTAAGGGGACATAATGATGGTGGTAATGATGGAGAGAATGGCAGGAGAGACAGCAGCAGATGTTGTGGCTTGTTTTCTCTCACGTTTTGCTCTGCAGAATAGATGTCGCTGAGATAGACCACCTCATGCTAAGGCTGACGAGGCCAGCCTGGCCTGAAGGTTCAGAGTTAGAGAAGAATTAGCCAAGGCTGCACTGAACGTTCCTACTTGAGCCATCAGGAAAGGTCTTCTGCAGCCTTCCAAAAAGTCATGCTGCTAAGAAGGTTGACCATTTGGGTTGGTTTATCAGCTCTGGTCCAAGTCTCTGAATTGCCAAAAAAAAAACCTTTTCAGGGTGGTACATGCCTGTAATCTAATCCTTCAGAAAGCTAAGGCAGGAAGATACAGAGTTCAAGGCCAACCTGGGATACATAGTTAAGATCCTGTCTCAAAAAAAAAAAAAAAAAAAAAAAGAGCTGTGAAGATGGCTCAGGGGTTAAAATCTTTGCCTCACCAACAAAAGGACCAGAGTTTGGATTCCCAGATTCCACATAAATAGGTCATACAGAAAATGGTTGCGGTCTGCACTTCTGGGAAACCCAGAGCCAAGGAATAAGGAGGTAGAACAATCCACATGTGTGATGGCAACAGGTATAAATCCTGTCGCCTGACCAGTCAGAAGAGAAAACAGAAGTCACTCAGTGAGACCAAGGGAGAAGGGAGGGTCCCCAGGAAAACCTGGAACTCCTGACTCCCTAGCACAAATGCGAGCCAACGTCATAGAGGGAAATGTTTTCAAGCCACCTACCTCCTTCCTCATGAATCACCTTCTGAGAAGAATGGTTGGGCCAAGGAGAAACTACAGCGTGAGTCACGGGGGTGGGCAAAAAGCTGAAGTCACCTGAAAGGAGCCAGCCCCTAACAGGCAAAGAGTCTACCACCAGCAGGAAGGGCAGCAGGTCTGCGTCATATGACGGCAACACCCGCTTGGCATCTGGTATGAAGCTAAAGGGGCAAGAGGGGTCACATGAGGTCCCCACACTGGAATAAAACCACTGTGTGTAGGAGATGCAAGCACAGGATTCCCAGTGCTCAGCTCCCAGCTCCCAAGGACACAATTCACAGGAAGGAAGTGGCCGTTTGTCAAGGTCAAAGTCTGGAGCCTTTGTTTATACATCTGGCTGGATGGACAAGGAAGCCAGCCCTGAGCAGCCTGCCAGGGCAGCTTTTGTCATTGAGACACTCTGTCCAAATATAGTGACATTAGAGAACGAGGGGGGGGACCCATAATCCTAGTGTAGTCACGTGAAAAGCATCAGACAAAATGGAGAGGGATCCTATGAAATTCCTGACCAGTACCCCCCAGACCATCAAAGCCATCAAAAACAATGAAAGCCCAAGAAACTGTCACAACCAAAAAGACCTCAAAGAAACATGATGGCTGAAGATGACATGGTGTCCTAAATGGCATCATGGGATAGGAAAGAATAGTGGGGGGAAAAAGCAAGTACATTGGCATTAACCATGGGCATTAGTTAATAATACTGGAAGGGGGCTGGGGAGATGGCTCAGTAGATGGAGCATTTGTGTAAGCTTGAGAACCTGAGTTTGAATCCCCAAGACCCATGTAAATAACTGGCATGCTGGCACTTTATAATTCTAGTGCTGATACTTGGAGCTTGTTGGCCAGCCATTGTAGCAGGATGAGCTTCAGGTTCAGTGAGAATAAGTAAATAAGATAGAGAAGCAACTGGACACCAACATAGACCTCTGACCTCCACATGCACAGGCACACATGTGCACATATGCTTCTGATACGCATGCGCATGCACATACACACACACACACACACACACACACACACAGATACAACACACAAAATACTACATTAGCTTTGGTTCCTTTATGCAACAAGCATACCACGCTAATATAAGATGTGGGTATTAGGGGGAAAGACAAGCAAGCATACAGGAACTTTATGTAATAGCATCTCAATTTTTTTAGGTGTAATAGTTACTCTTTACTATTGCTGTGAGAGAGCATTCAAAATCAAACAACTTATGGGAAAAAAGGAGATTTATTCAACTTACAGTTCCAGAGAGAAAATAGATCCTTCACGGCAGAGATGGCATGGCCGGCTGGCTGGCAAACTAAGTCACAGCAGACCTCCACATAGATTAACCATTCCTGGAAATATCTCTCCACCTATATTCTGTGGTCCTTTTTATATGACTCATTACTGGGAGGTTCCTATAGGATCTATGAAAGTTCCCATGGAATTTAGGGCAGATATAATCCTTTCAGGTGATCTCAGTTGATCCTTCCAGGTGTGGTCTCAGCTGATCTTAGTTAATACCAGGTGTGTCAAATTGACACCCAGGCTTAACTATCACATTAGGTTAAAGCAGAATTTATTGAGAACAAAAGAAAAGAAAAACTTTCCGATGCTCAGTCCCAGAGGAGCAAAGAAGAAGCTGTAGTTTAGCTGTGAGGGGGAGGAGCATTATTAGAACAGGGAGATAGCTTAAAATCAGAGAGAACGAGGTGATCAATTTTTCTTTAAGTCTAAAATCAGGTACACAATCCAGGATGATTCCCAGTATAACCTTGGGCCTCCACAGGCACACACACTCAGGTGCCTCTTATACACATGACAACACACACACATGCTCCCACCCACATACAAACATACATATGCACACATACAAAAAAACATGAAAACTTGGTATGCCACAGAGGCCTGAACCCCCACAAGAGTAGACAAGTCAGAGTGAACTCTAGGGTCTATAGAAGCAGATAGGCAGGAGGGTGGTAAGAGTGAAATGCACTGATACGGGGAAGGGAGGGAAATGGGAGGGAGATAGGGAAGGGAGAATGGAGGGAAGCAGGGATTAGTACTCGATATGCTCGTAAAACTAAAAATTAAATAAATTTTTTAAATTGATAATAAAATGTGGGAAAAAAAAGAAGAGAAATATTGGGGGAGACAGAAACAAGCTTCCTCGCTCATGAAATCTGCATTGTTCCAGTGCACAGCCAGCCATCCAGCTCCCTCTCAGCATCCCTGCCTGCTCTGATCCGCAGATCCCAGTTAAGAGCTGCATGGTCCCCTACACAGTGCCCCAGACTATCCGTGCTTCAGACACCACTATCCCCACATGGCACATGTTGTAGAGCCGGGGGACAGTTTCTTCTCCCTGCCCAGCCGCTCATCACGATTCCTGGACACTGGACCCCAGTAACTTCCCCGTGAATATCACCACCTCTCTACATCCCATAGCCTGGCCCAGGCTCTTTGCTGTTGCCACCTGCTGCCCACTCCCCCAATCCAAAGAAAATGCTTATTCCATCTCTGCCCCTCACCTTCCAGAATCTTCTCTGTCATCTGCCAGCTGCCTTCTTAGCCCTCCACTCTGCTGCCCCCGCCCTCACCAATGGCTGCATTCCTGCTAAATGCTGGGGTCGCTTTCTAGACCTTGATGGGATTCACTCACACCCTTCTGGAATTCTTCTCTGCTGAGGCCAATGTCATCCAACTTCGGGCCACAGTCTCCTGCTGCTTCTCCTGACACCTGCACTCAAGGCCCTTGCTCCATCTGATCCTCGAGTGCTGTTCTCACCAGCACTGGGACTCCAAGACTTAGTCCTGAAATTCAGGGTGGAATCTAGGCTCTCTCTGGGATCCTAGCATCAGACCTGGTACTTTGGAGGCATCCATTTTCTACTCTTAAGTGAAATTCTATTGGTATGTATATACATGTGTGTGGTCATTGTAACCTTCTAGAAGTGCATCATTTCACATGCATGAAATGCTGTGACCAACCTAATGTCCTCTATGATTGTGAACATGGAATGTTCAACAATTGTAACTTTCTGATATCTTTTGATTGTGGATTGTTCTTCAGTAATGGCTGGCATGTTCTGAGGATCCTGTTCAGTACTAAGTACTTGATGTACATCATTTTCCCTTGGAATACTAGCAGTATGGGTTATAAAGAAAAACACATTGATGGTCAAAGAAGTACAGGAAATCTTGAGTTAAACAAAGCTCATTGGGGATGCTCCTCTATGGAGTTAGATACTGTAAATCTCTGAGAAGAGACCCTTTCATGCACCATTCCAAGGGTAAAAATGACTGGGACCAGTAGTGTGCTGATAAATGTCTGACAAGGGGCTGTCCAGGATAAGTGTACTGATATGTAACATTCACCAGTTCCCATGTAAATACACTCATTGTGTCTGACTTCAAGTTACTCCTGTGATGTCCCTGAAGGTAGAGCTGAGATAAGATGTACAAGGCTGGGCTGGAGAGACAGCTCGGGGGTTAAAGTCTTTTCCTCAAAAGCAAAAAGACCTGAATTCTGATCCCCACATCTCACATAAAAATGACAGACAGAAGTGTTGGCAGTCTGTATTTCTGACTCTAGAAAGCAGAGCCTGGAAAATCCCAGAGAAAAGCAAAAGGAGATACAGCAATCCACAATGATTCTCAAAAGTCAACCTTGGGTACATACATAATACCTTCTTCTATATACCACACACACACACACACACACACACACACACACACACACACACACACACACACACACACACACAAAGTACATGAACATCCCCCCTGCACTTAGTATTACACTCACCACCTCAAGCATGTAGTCACATAATTAGCACATGATAAGCTCCAAGTATTTGTGACTTTGCTTTTGACATAATTCACTCTCTTTTCTTGTTGCTGTGACAAAATACCTGACAAAGTCAACTTAAGGAAGGAAGGATTCATTTTGAGTCACAGTTTAAGGGTGCAGTCCATCAAGGCATGGAAGGCGTGGCAGCAGGAGCACGAGACAGCCTGCCACCCTATTTCTCAGAGAGGATGCAGAGATATTGACTCCTTTGTCCTCCTTTATATTCCATTCAGTACCTCAGGCCCCTCCCAAAGATGGTGCTATCCACATTCGGGGTAGGTGCTCCCACTTCCACTAATCCTCTCTGAAAACACCCTTACAAACAGGCCCAGAGCAGGTCCCCTGGATTGATCCTGTGCCCCCCTCAAGTTGACAGTTAAGAACAATCATCACCACAATTCAGTTCATGGTCAACTGAGATAACTGTTACGGCTACGGTTAACAGCCGGCTCGCGATTATTCCTGCAATTCCTGGTGAGTCTGAAAAGCCGATCCAGTCACTTCTAGCACATGCCTGGGAAGTACCCCATTTTTGCGTAGGACAGCAAAAGAAGCCTGTGTTAATTACTCTTTATACAGACACCAGTGAAGCGCAAACAACTTAAAGGGAGAAAGGGAGAGATTTGTTCCGCTTATGGTCCAGAGGGGAGATGTAGTCCTTCATGGTGGAAAAGGCACAACTGCCTGGAGAAGCTGCAGACAGGCTGAGCACATCCATCAAGGAGGCTGAGAGCTGCCAACTGCAAGAGCAGATTCACTCACTCGAGTATGGAAGGGCTGACCCCCCAGGATTGCCTTCCCCCAGCAAAGCCCCCCCCCAAAGGTACCACGTCTTTCCCAAACAACTAAAGACTCAAAACACATGCGTCTGTGGGAGACAACTCACATTTCAAATGACAAAGTCATTGGAATTCATTGGGAAACTCTACTTATTAGTGCAGATCAGCCTTAGAAATCCAATTGGCTCCATTTTATGGAAGAGATGACAATAAATGTCTTCTAAGGGACAAAGACACCCCTCAATCTCCAATGACACCAAATACACTTTTCCCCTGAGTCTTAGTTCATGTTCTATTAATGAAAATAATACCCGACACAAACAACTTAGGGGAATGGGGAAATTTTTATTCATGCTTGCAATTTCAGGTTACAGTTGATTGTGGCAGGAGAGTGAGTGTATGTGGGAATGCTTGTGTGCATGTGTGTGTCCACAGCAAGAAGCAGGGAGACAAGGATCAAACTTCCTTTCTAGTTCTCAAACACTCCAGCTTGCCAAAGCTAATCAGTTCTCTCTCTCTTTTGTATCTGGCTGCCCAGAGAATGGTTCCACCTACTATGGGCTGGATCTCTGCACATGGATCATGTAATGAAAACAATCTCCTAGAGGCTTGCCTTAACTAGATAATTCCTCGTCAGTATGCCTAAAGGTTCAGCTTTGAAATGTAGAGTTGACAGCTGAAGCTAACAGTCTAAAAAGCATCTTCTAGGCACATACTGGTTTCCAGCACCATTCTGGAATTGGATATAGCAAAGCAACCCACAACACTGAGGTCTTTTCAATAGCCTGACAGAAGACAACTTGCTGATATCCAATCAAAGATTCTTTTAAAAAATGCTGGGTGGATATGGTGGCAGCCTATACTTTTGACCCTAGAAGGCAGAGCATGGGAAATCCCAGAGCAAAGCAATAAGGTAAAAGAACAATCTAGGATGATTCCTCATGTCACCTTTGGGCCTCCACAGCTACACACACTCAATTGTCCTCTTGTGTGCACACACACAAAACACAAACATGCATGGACACACACACACACACACACAAACACAAATCTTGGTCACAGTGACAGTCCTTGCGCAGTGCCACACTTACACCCACATGCACACACATGCACACAAGCATTCCCACATACACACACATGAGCAAGCACACACACAAACTCCAGCAGCCACACTGCCCATCCAGCTCATGTGATCTGCTCTTTCCCAGCTCAGGTCAAGTGTAAACCACAAGAACACCAAGTACGAGCTCCGAGGCGACTTCGCGGGCAAGATCTTCAGGGCCGACGCAGACACTGGGACCGTGTATGCCTTTGAGAGGTTGGACAGGGAGAAGATCCCTGAGTACCACCTCACCGCCCTCATTTTGGACAAAAAGACCAACCTCAGCCTGGAGCCTCCTTCTAACTTCACCATCAAAGTTCATGATATAAACGACAACTGGCCCGTGTTTCCGAAGCGGGTGTTCAGTGCATCTGTACCTGAGATGTCAGCCGTGGGTAAGCACCTAAGCTCTCCTCTCTCTCTCCCTTCCTCTTCCCTTAACCTCAGCCTGAAGCACCCCTCACACTCTGTCTAGGCTCTGTCGGGGCTCAGCCAGATCAGGAAAGTACTTGCAATTTGGCTTGTTGTCACGTCACCTGACCTAGCCCCAGACTGAGCCCTTTTCTTAATCACAGACTGAGTCCTAATCCTGATCACAGACTAAGCCAAGGTCATCAGAAATACACATACATCTGCCATGACTATTTGAAACAAACCCCATCAACTGCCCAGACTCCTTTGACATTGCCTGTGAGTGATGACAAATCAACCACCAAGGCAGTGTGTTGGTGGTAAGGTCAGAGTCTTGGTCCCAAAGTATGTCACCAGCCCATAACTCTTTCCTCGATCCTGCCTTTAGAATCCCTCTCTATTCCTCTGCCCAGGATCCCTGCTCAGGCCCCTTCAGTCAGACCTTCCTGTGAGTATTCTAGAGCTCCAGAGGATGCAAAATATGATCCTACCCTTTCGAGTTCATTCCTTATCCCCTGTTCTTATCCTTTCAGAAGATACAGAAACCCTCCTAGGTTTCTGTGCTTGATTCCAATTACCCTCCTTCCCAATTTCTCCTACAAATGCACAAATCAACTGCTGTTCTCTTTGTTCCCTCCATGGGTGGCCTGGCTATGCCCCCAGGCATACACAAATCAGGCTACCCCCATCCCCCACCATTACCCCATCACTTTGGGGATGTTGAAACAACAGTCCACTCCCAGAAATGTGGAGAGGGCCCACAGTCACAGACAGACACCCAAGGACTCTGTCTCCACAGGGACTTCCGTCATAAGTGTGACAGCGGTGGATGCAGATGATCCCACCGTGGCCGACCATACCTCTGTCATGTACCAGATCCTCAAAGGAGACCAGCACTTTGCCATTGATAACTCAGGTGTGCATCACCAACCATTGTGGGCAGTCACCATCCTGGAGGGATTGTGGGCAGGGGGGTAACAAGGATATTGCAGGTCCAAATTCGGAGGGTGTCCAGCCACTGAGTCCTCATAACCCAGGGAAAGAATGGATATTACACATCAAAACAGTTTGGGGCAGGGTGGGGGAGAAGGGAGTAGATGGGTGCCCAAGATGTGGGCTCAAGTCTAGTTATACAAGCAGGATCTTGACACCCAAGCAGAGACAGCAGATGTTGGCTAGGATATCTTTACACCTATTCAAAGAGATTGGAATCTGTATCCAGCTATGCTGCTCAGCCTTCTACAGACCTTGGGTAAATCAGCTAATCTCAGTGAGCCTCAGCTCCCTATCTAGAAAGGAAAATGCTCCTGAGTCCCTTGTATAGCAGCTGTGGCATCTGAATGAGATTATGTATGAAGAGAGAAAAACCATGGATATGGTTTTTTTTTTATAACTTGTTAAAAGAAAAACTGCAGACAGATTAAATTGAATAAAGCTTAATTGAGACAAGAACAGGGCACAAATTGGGTTGCTCTAGAATCAAAACAGGTTCAGAGAAATCCCAGGACAGCCGTGCAATTGAGCAACATTTATAATGTATAAAAGAAAGTCCAGAAACAACTCAGTTGGTTGCAGCCAGGATTCTTGCCTTATTTGAACAGCTTTGGACAAGTGGCAGCCAGAGGTCACTTGTAATTTAGATGATCTGAAGATTACATGTGATTCCCTGAAAGGCAGAGCCTGGGAATCCCCAGAAGCAATTAGGAGATAGCACAATCCAAGTGTGATGACACCCTTGGATCTCCACAGGCACACATAAAGTATCTTAAACACACACACACACACACACACACACACACACACACACACACACACACAAGTTATAAATACAGAGTCTTGGAAGCAAGAAAGAATATCAGTTGCTCAAGCTAGATACATTGTCTTTTAGAGAATTAGCAAATATGTAATCATCACTACCTATACAACATCAAGGCAGGCATCACTAATCCATCACATACTTTCAGCACTCATGCTGGTTCAGACACTAAAACAGGCATCATTGATCAACTATAGCACTCTTGCTCTTAGCTTCGATTTGCATCATGATCTTCTTCAGAGTGATGCTCAGAATGGTTTAGGACCAATATTGGACAGCACTACTTGGACATGGAGGTAGTGGGTTATAGACAGAGTGGTTCTTAAACCTGGTTACACAGTGTTTTTCCTAGGCAGGACGTAGATATCCAAACTTTCGCAAAGCTCCTCATATAAACTGGTTCCTGCTGGACCACTTTTTGCAGGACTCATCTTCACATTGGCCAAAAACTTGGACCGAGAGGCACAGGCCAAATATGAGGTTGTGGTGGAAGCGCGAGATGCCCAGGGCCTGCACGGAGAATCAGGCACAGCTACTGTGCTAATCACACTGGAAGACATCAATGACAACTTTCCCATCTTCACTAAGCGTAAGATTCTCCCCAGGGCTCTGAACAAACAGGGGCTGGGCCAACCTAGACTCCCTGAGTCATGAGGGGAGGGGAACTCTCGAGAAGTTGTTCCAAATCTTCCTCTCCCCAGTTCCCAGTATCATTCTGAAACTCCACAAAGTCTCTCTGAGCAGGAAGGATCCATTTCTGTACTTCACTTCAAAGGACATCTAGTTGTGCCATCATAGGTCTCCTCACAGACCACACAATAGTGATGACACCCTTGCTAATATCACTTCCGTGCCCCAAGTGAGACAGAAGCAGTTGCCCAGAACCTATGGGTCCAGGACACCCAACCTCTGAAATTCAGGCTCCAGCTGGAAAGTTCCATTGAACAGAGTCAGGACTGGACAGGGACTCAACCCAAACTCATTCTCCCCTGCATAAAATATCTGACAAAAGCCTTCCCCAGGCTCAAAATGAGGCTGGGCAAGAGATTCAGTGGGATTCAGGCTTCAGGTACCCCCACACTGTCCAATTGTGGCCTTGTGCACGGCACAAACTCCTTGAAGGCAAGAATTTCCCATCTGGTTCTTTGATAAGGCTCTAACAAAGTGCCTGGCATGCAGAAAGAACTCATTAGCCACCTGTTAGAGGGACAGAAGGATGGATGGATAGACTAAAGACAGGGCAAGTCTCTTCCCCTTGGTACCCAGTATCCCAGGAGATTATTATATTTGTTATTGTCATTAATTTAGTATGTGCATTTCTTTTAGTAGGTTAGCCAGGTGTGGTGGCATATAACTATAATTCCAGTTCTCAGTAAGCAAAGGCAAGAGGATTGTGAGATCAAACCCACTCTGAGTTGCACGTCAAGATCCTATCTCAAAAATTCAAGTGGTGGGAGAATAACTAGGTGTAACGAGGGCGTTGCTAGCATGTGAAACATCCTGGGTTCAATCTCTAGCATTGTAGAGTGCATGTGTGCAAGTGCACGTGTGCGCATGAAGGGAGAGTTGTCTTATCTGTCTCATTAACTGACGCTCCTTGGGTGTCCTTGTGTGTATCAGCCTTGTATGTATTCACGGTGCCTGAGGATATCCGGGTGGGCAGTGCCTTGGGCTCTCTGTCTGTGGAGGACCCAGATGAACCTCAGAACCGGATGACCAGATACAGCTTCGTGCAGGGCGAGTACAGAGACACCTTCACCATCCAGACGGACCCCACCCGCAATGAGGGTATCATCAAGCCCTTGAAGGTATGTCAGCCTGCAGCAATGAGACTCTGGATTCATGAAGCCTGGGGTTCACGGTACCCACAAGACCTACCCGGGGCTGCTCCCAGGGCCAGAAGCCATCAAAGGAAACTGATGTTGGGAGACTCCAAGCTGGCCACATGTTCATGGAGACTGGGACCTAGTGTCTCAGACTGGGGCCTACCCTCGAAGTAAGCCCAGAGGCCAAAGATTTGGGTGTGAAATGTCACAGGGTCGACTGACAAGAAGGAAGCTAGTCCTGAGCTCCTTGTTGAGCATGTACAAGTGAGGCCACATCCCACAAGGCAGCCAAGAACGTATCTTAGCATTGCGAGAGCTGAAGGCGAGGTGCTGAGGCATCCATCCATCAGCCCCACAGCACCAGCTGAGTCCTGGCTGGCAAAAAGTCAGCAAAGTGTGTGGAGATGGCATGTTCTTGGGGACACAGGTGGCCGAGGACAGTGTCTGGTGCTGCCGGCGGCAAACTGACTGATTCAGAAAGAGGAGGGAGAGGATGCTGTCACCTCTTTAGAATGCTCACATGGAGAGCTGGGAAGAAACTCAAGCTTTCCAGAGTCCACAAAGGTCTCAGCAAGTAGGGAAGACACACACAGAGACCAAAACATAGCCGATATGTCCAGGACTGTGCAACAATACCAGGCAGGGAGCACTTGTCCAGATGAACTCTGGAAGGGAATCAGAGATGCACTTGATTCCCTTGGGCACAGATCTAAGGTTGCACATGATCTCAACACTTGGATCATGATCAGGCACCAAGTGAAATGAAATGAGCTAAACCCAGTCACCGTGTCCTCCTCCCTTCTCCCCCCCCCCCCCCCCGCCCATGCAGCCCCTGGACTACGAACTCATCCAACAGTACACGTTCTCCATTGAGGCTACAGACCCCACGGTCAAAATCAGCTACCTGAGCAACACGGCAGGAAAAAACAAAGCCCGCATCATCATCAATGTCACGGACGTGGACGAGCCCCCTGTCTTCCAACAGCGTTGGTACCACTTCCAGCTGCCAGAAAACAAGAAGAAACCTCTCGGGTCTGTGCAAGCCAAAGATCCTGACCGGGCCCGGCGCAGCATTAGGTAAGCAGGCAGTGGAAGCGTGCATGATGATGGTGTGCCGAACCCGACATGGATGAGCTATGCCTGCTGGCCTGAGGGCAAGACTGCAAGAGAGCACCTGACTTGACCAACACCTCCATGGGGACAGGGAGAGACAGGACCAGATGCCCAGACTCTGCACTACGAAACTTTTCCCTGCCGACTCCTGTCCAGCCCACGTGCGTGTGTGTGTCTGTGTATCTGTGTGTCTGTGTGTCTGTGTCTGTATCAGAGAACACTATGTGTGCCTGTGGAGGCCCAAGGAGGACTCCAGAAATCATCCTAGATTGTTTTACCTCTTTATTGCTTCACCCACCAGGGCCAGAAGTACTGTCATCCTGTCCACTTCCCCATCCCCCACCCCCCCAACTCCTCACCCCCCCACTCCCCTACCCTCTCACTCCCCCCATCCCATTTCTGTGTAGGACTGGGATCAGATCTCAGGACCTTGTTCTTGTGAGACAGTCTTAACCCCTGAGCCATCTCTCCAGCCTTCCACCTGTCCTTTTTATGTGGGATTCAGTATCTGAACTCAGGTCCTTCTGCTTGTAAGGCAGAGACTTAACCCTTGAGCCATTTTTCCAATCCACTTGTTCTTTCTTTTTTTTTATTTTTTTTAATTTATTCAATTGTGTGTGTGTGTGTGTGTGTGTGTGTGTGTGTGTGTGTGTGTGTGTAGAACTAAGGGCGAATTCGGGAACCACCATAGACCACCTCCACCTCCTCCTTGTTTACTCTGCCCCGGGACTCACAGGCTCCGCCCACCAGGACCAGAAGCGCAGGCCGCCCCCGCTTCCGCCTGACGTTTATACGTGGGATGTAGGATCTGAACTCAGGACCCTCCACCTGCAAGGCAGCGGCTTAACCCCTGAACCACCTCAACAGCCCCCACCTGTTCTTTCTTGAATGGCGCGTTTGGGGATCACAGTTCCCACAAATCCCATTTTGTGACACCCAACAGGATAACAATTAGTCAGGTGGCATATGGGAAAATCCTTCACCAAAAATGTTTTGCTCAGACTGCCCACCCCCCCAGCACAGAAGTTGGAAGCACTGATTTCACATGGTAAAAACAACTCAGTAGTCTAGGGTGAAAGCCACACGGATACATTTAAGCTGATTTGTTATCATGGAGTGCAATGTTTCATGGGTATCTATTATTTGTATTGTTTCATGCACATTTCATCAAGTCTGGCTGCCTTTGTTCATTTTCAATTGCTGTCACTTTTTGAAAACAGACTTAATTAGCTTACACTTCTGGCAAACAGGAAATCCAAGAGCACAATGCCACTACCTGATTGGCATCTGTTGAGAGCCTTCTTACTGAGTTCTAAAACGGCTAAGACATAACAAGCTTCCAGCAAAGCTTTTTTCCTCCTTATGAAGTCACTAGTCTATCTATTGGATCCAAGTTCCCAACCTCAAAAACCTCACCTAATCTCAATTCCCTCCCTAAGTCTTATATCCAAATTCCATGCATGTATGGGTTTGAAGGACTAGTATCTAACACATAAACTTGCGGGGGGCGGGGGGGATTCGCAAATTCAAGCCTTTGCTTTTGCTCGTCTGTCTTACCTAGATCTTCTTCACCTTCTGGAATGAAAGCAGTCATCCTGCTCATTCTTCTTATAGTCTTGTAATATTTGGTAGTAAGCATGCATTCAAACTCATCTCATATTTTATCCCACATATGTAGCCAACTGCATCAGCATTTTTGGTTAAATATCATCTTTCCATCACTTGTTATGTGCTGTATTGCACGAACCTGAACTTACCTCTAAATTCTCCACTCTGTTATTCTGTATCATATTGTTTCAATGGAGCAGCTTTCTACTAAATTTTGGTATATCTAAGATAAATCCCTCTCTTGTTGTTCTTTAAATATATGTTTTATTCATGCTACAACATCCTTTCTCATGTGTACGCGCGTGCGCGCGCGCACGCGTGTGTGTGTGTGTGTGTGTGTGTGTGTGTGTGTGTGTGTGCGCGCGCGCGCGCATGTGTGCACGCCCGCACGCATATGGAGGTCAAAGGACAACCTCAGATGCTACTCCTGGCCCACCTTGTTTGAGACCTGGTCTCTTCAATGCTGCTGCATAAGCCAGACTGGCTGGCACACAATCTTCTGGAGAGTCTCCAGTCTCTGCCTCCCATTTCCTGTAGGTGAGCAGGGATTACAGACATTGTGTTCGGTGTTTACATAGTGTATGGCGATTCAAATTCCAGTCCTTGCACTTGCATGGCAAGTGCTTTACCCATTAAGTCATCTTCCTAGGTCCTAAAACATCCATTCTTGAATATAAACGTGTGTGCAGTGTGTTTATATGGTTGCACAAAGTGTAATGTATGTGTATAACTGTGGTATGTGGATGTCAGTAGATAATCTTAGGTGTTGTTCCACCTTTTTTTGGTTTGTTTTTATTTTGTTTTGTTTTTGAGACAAAGTCTCTAATTGGCCAGGAGCTTCCTGTCACAGTTAGGTACAGGTGTCAACTTGATGGTTGAAGGCTCAAACTCTGGGCACATTTGTAGATAATTAGTAGTTGAGCTAAGCCCAGAGCAAACCTGCAGGAGATTGTCTAGTTGACGGGGAAGGCCCAGCCCATGGTGGGTGGAACTAGATCTGGACAGGTGAATGAAATACAAGAGAGCTAGTTGAGAAAGTGGGCATCCTTGTGTGCACTTGGCCAGACATGCTGCTCTGGCCATTCAGTATCATCCGTCTCTCAGCTGTTATGTGGAAATGGTGTGGCCAGTTCTCTTGGCCCTGGTGTTGGTATGAGTTTTCTTGCCAAGCTAGATAAACAACTGTAACCAGGAATTGTAAAAGAAAATAAACCCCTTGTTCCCTTAAGCAGTTTTGTCATGATTTTATCAGCAACCATGAACTGCAACACTCCCCAATTAGACTAACCTAACTGGCCACCAACCTCCAGGTATCTGCCTATTTCACCTATGAGCACATCCTTGACCTTTTTTACATGCATTCTGGGGAATCTGGGGACTCCGGTCTTCATGCTTAAAATAAAGCAAGCCTCCCTGACTGAGACATCTTTCCAGCCTTGTTTGTGGGTAGCTTATTTGTTTGACTGATACAGGCTTTCACTGTGTAGCCCAAGATACCCTCACACTGCAGCGACCCTCCTGCCTCTGCCTTCTGAGGATGGGATTGCAGGCACATACCACCCTATCTGGCTTCCATAAGTTTTCATCTTTTGTAGAAAACAACATTCTAGTGAGAGTTGTGGAAGAGCTTTTCTGTTTCTTACAGCCTAGAGATTGGACCTAGTGCCTCACAATTACTCTACAAAGCAAGCTATATCCTCCGTCCTTTGTTTGCTTTTTTATTTTTTATTTTTAGACACGCTCTCACTAAATTGCCTAGGCTGGCCTTGAACTGACTATGTAGCCCAGGAAGACCATGAACTACAGGTCTTCTGCCTCAGTTTCCCCAGTAATTGAGTATCACCAGGCCCAACAGTTTTAGGTCTTCTCATTAAGAACAAAATAAATTCCTCCATTCTGGTTATAGGACATAAATTGGGGTGCTGCTCAATCACCATTCTATTCCATGTGGTCTATAATGATCATTTTCGTTGCTTCTCCCACTGAAGAGTTTAAGAGAGTGACTTAGAGGTGTTTGCTTTTTTTCTTTTACACGTGGTAGGAATTTGAGCAGTTTTAATATGTTCTGTGATGCAATACCATTATATTTTTGTGTTCTTTTTAAACTAAAATAGCAATATTCCTCTCAATGTATTTTAATTTTTCTCTCCAGTTAATTGAAGTTTACAACTACTTCACCTTTAGTATGAAATATAACTTTTTTCTTCTAGTGCTAGGATGGAAGCCAGGATCTGAGCATTCTAGGCAAGTGCTCTGCCACTAGACTTCACCCCCAGCTAATAACTTGTAACTTGCAACCCTGTAAAATTGGCCAACACTGCTCTGCTTAACATTTGGCCTTCCATTCCACACTCTCAGATGCTAAGTTTGGTCAGTCATGTCTTCATATTATTTCTTCTATGGTACAAGTTTTCCAATCTTTATTTCTAACTTTTCTAAATCATTTAACATCGTCTCTTAGAAGCAGATCACGCTTGGCTTGGCTTCTTTATCTAAACTGAGATGTTCTGTGTTCAACATCTCTACATCTTTCATCATGTGTGATGCATTTATCCTTACTTTTTGCCTCATTTTACATTCCCCACCTTGCTAATGTAATAGGCTTCCTACTGTTCCTCATTTTCTCTCTGATCCTTCTTTTTAGCTCCTAGATATTGAATGAAGTATATTTGATTTCATTTCTGCAAATCAAACTTACTTCTATCTACAAAATTTTAGATATTTTATAATTAAAAGCAACAACATAGATATGTACATATGTACCCACATATGTGCACATGATATACATTCAGATGTATATATCTATGTATGTATATACACATATGCATGTATGTGTACATATGTACCTATGCACCTATATATTCATGCACATATGCACATGCATGCACATACACAATATGTGCATATACATGTATATTTTGTATTTATATTTTATATATGCATGTGTGTGCACACCATACATATACATACATGTATACACCTATATTTGTATGTACATATACACACATACACCCATATCCATGCATTATACATGTACACAGATTTTTTTTCACCACTTCATAACCATTTTCCTGATTTAAAGGACTTTCAAAATTTTCACTTTACAGATTCAATTTTTCTTTCTATTGGTTCTTATTTCTTCCAGCTTTTTTTCTATTTCTTACTGGCTCTTGTCCCCCCCCCCATCTTTTCATAAGCACATACATGACATATGCACACACACTCACATCAACTGTGATATAGCTGACTAGAGTCCCTGACTCAATTCGGAGAGGGTTACTGATGGAGTCTCAGGTACCCCACTGTTATGGATGGTAGCATCCCGCAGACTCACATCCTTGAGCTCCCTGAAGCAGTCCTCACATACAGGCCTGCTGGACCTAGGCAGTAAAGAGCAGTGAGCATTGAAAAAGGAGGATGGGAAGATACAGAGTCCTATCCTGAAGGGCCTTGTCAGCAAAGAGCAAAGGAAGTCATGACGGTCTTTCTCCTGAACAGATACTCCATCCGCAAGACCAGTGACCAAGGCCAGTTCTTCAAAATATCCAAACACGGGGACATTTATAATGAGAAAGAGCTGGACCGAGAAATGTACCCCTGGTACAACCTGACTGTGGAGGCCAACGAACTGGATTCCAGAGGTGAGCAGCCCCATCTCTGGAGGACCTGGACTTTTCTCTTCTCTTCTTCCAAAACGGGCACAATCTGTCATTTTGGACCTCTGGAGGGATCTTTTTTTTTTTTTTTTTTTTTTTATTAAAAATTTAATTATACATTTTAAAAATTTTTTACCAGTTCCCTCCCTCCCCCCTCTTCCCCCTCCCCTTCCCCCAGTGCCTCCCCCCCAATTCCCAGATAGTCCTTTATTGTGTGTGCCTAACTCTCCACTGTGTCCTCCTCTCCGATGACATATAAGGACCCAGTGGCATTTCCATAAGCCCTTTCTCTTGTTCCCCTTAAGCATAAGATCACTACTATGGCTGTCAATCCCTTGCCTCCAGGGGTCTCGGTGCCCTTATCAGATGCTAGACTTTATGAGGGCAACAGTGCGCTGGACATTGCGCAGGGCATGCAAAGTTCCATTATGATTGCTTTGGCCCCAACTATTGTTGAGAATCTTGCAAATCGTTGCTCCTCCCATCCTTTTGCTCTTACAATCTTACCGCCCCCTCTTCCGCAAATGTCCCTGAGCTCCAGGATGGGGAGAGATTAGGCTGTCCTAGTTCTATGTGATTGATATAGAGTCTCTGAAGTTCTGGATTGTGGTTTGTTGATTTTCTTTTGCAGTTTTGCTGCTCCTGCAATTCCCTTCACTCCATTCTGCTGGGCACTGTATGTCACCCCCTGGCCAGAGACAAAAAGCTGTTAAACTGGAGTCTTGTTGTAATAGCACATTCAAGGGTAGATGTAATAAGAGTAGGAAACCTCACTGAGAGAGGGGTCCATCACCCATTTGCAAAATGATTACTTTTTATCTGCTAGACTATATGCCCTCCCCTTCTGGTGAGATCAGGAAAGAACGTCTGTGAACTTAACCAGGTTTCTCATTACTTACTTGCAGACCTTCATGGAGGCCTATTTTCTCTGCTGTAACATGGTCTCCTCTCTCTTTGTTTCTGGTGTGGCCCTCCTAACCCATCTCTCTTGTTCATAATCCTTGCAATTACTGTGTTACATAGGTTTACTTTTGAGTGTCCCAATGTGGGCTGGGTGAGTTTGGTACTAGGAGCCACCTATTAGGGAGTACATACGGCGCTTAATTTTCTGGGTTTGGGATACTTCACTTAATATAATTCTTTCTAATGACATCCATTTCCCAGCAAATTCCAGTAATTCATCGTTTTTGATGGCTGAGTAGTACTCCATTGTATAGATGTACCACAGTTTCCTTATCCACTCGTCAACTGTTGGACATTTAGGTTGATTCCATGACTTTGCTATTGTAAACAGTGCTGCTATGAACATGGTCGAGCTTGTGCTATCGAGGCGAACCTTTGCTGCTTGGGGGGTTATTCCCAAAAGTGGGATAGCAGGGTCATATGGCATTTCAATCTTTAATTTCTTTAAGAATCTCCAGACGGCTCGCCAGAGTGGCTGTATGAGCCTGCATTCCCACCAACAATGTAGGAGAGTTCCCCTCTCTCCACATCCTCTCCAGCATTTGTCGTTGTTTGTATTGTGGATTTTTGCCATCCTGACCGGGGTGAGATGATATCTCAGGGAAGTTTTGATTTGCATTTCCCTGATGGCGAAGGAAGTGGAGCATTTTTTAAGATAATTGTTAGACTTTTTAATTTCATCCCTGGTAAAGTTTCTTTGAAGTCTCTGGAGGGATCTTAAGCAGCGGTAGAAGCACTGTCTGTCTGGGTGCTGGTGAGCTTCCATGCCTGAGTATGGTCCTTGGAGCAGCAGCTTGTGCCGCACCTGCAACCCTGCTGGAAGCGCAGAGTCCCTGGTACAGCTTGGAAGCATTAGGAACCAGGCTGAGTCTCTGTGATGAGAGTCACCAAGCCACCTACAAGCGCAGCGCTTCCGAGATGCCTCCCTGGAGGGTGTGGTCCACTGACACAGATAGATCTGAGGCTGAGCATATGTCAAGGGCTTCTTATAAGTGGTTCTTACTGACAAGCGCACTTTGCAAACACTTTCCTTGTGTATGTTAGTGTGGATGTGTGTGTGCATGCATGTGTGTAGAAAAGCATACTGTGTGTGCCTGTGAAAGCCCAAGGATGACTTTGAAAGTCATCCCGGACTGTTCTGTTTCCTTATTGCTTTGCTCTGGGGCTTCTCAGACTTGGCCTTCAAGACCAGGAGTATAGCCTGTGGCATTTCTGCCTGGCGGCATTTTTACATGGGATCTGGGGGCCTGATTTACATTTTCGTGGGGTCCTTTTGCTTGTGAGGAAAAGGTTTAACCCTGAGCCATCTCTCCAGCCCAGCAAACACTCTTTTACATGGGGGCAACTGTAGATGTGCTAGTTGATGAATCCAGTTCAAAATGTCAAGAAATTTTCAACTGGAGATTCCCAGGCTCTCCAAAGAGTGTGTGGCTTCTGCAGCTGAGCCCACAGTAATGACCACCATCTCCCCTGCAGGTAACCCCACAGGCAAAGAATCCATTGTGCAGGTCCACGTTGAAATTTTGGATGAGAATGACAACCCCCCAGAGTTTGCCAAGCCCTATGAGCCCAAAGTGTGTGAGAATGCGGCTCATGGCAAGGTGAGTCTGGCCTGGACAGTAAGAGACCAAAGCTGAGTCCCCTGGGGCAGGCTGAGGAGCAGACCTTTCTCCCCACCTGCAGCTCCACTGAGCATAATGGAACCTAGATAACAACCCTGAGGAAGATACGGATGGAGAAATGGAGGCTCAGTGAACATTTGAAGAACACGTTGGGGAGAGGGGGGACAGGGTGATGGTAGATAAAGTGGCTTTGGGAAACTGGTTCAGACAGTGATGCAAGGTGAGATCCGCCATGGTCAAGTGTAAACCCATCGTTGAGTGCCATAATGCCCCTAAAACTACAATATCTCCCATCTCCTACCACCCCAGCTGGTTGTGCAGATCTCTGCAATAGACAAGGACATAACACCAAAAAATGTCAAGTTCAAGTTCGCCCTGATGACTGAGGACAGCAACTTCACCCTCCGGGATAATCGTGGTGAGTATTCAAACAATCAGAAGCACAATCAATGCTTGGAGGTCATACCCCCCCGCAAGGGGACTTTGAAGTTATAGTGCATTCTGTACAACTCCTGCCAATACATTGTACCACGGTCAGTGTCACCATGACCAAACTGCCTGGCCCATAGGACCTGCCATTCCCCTGAGGAGACTCCAGTCAGGAGTACAGAGAAGGTAAGAAGTTACAATCAGCTCAGTCCTGTCCCACACTGGGGTCTGTCTCAGAAAAACTGCCAACTGCTACGTGATGTAAAAGTTCGTAAAAGTCTGTCCTTCACAACGATCAGTGTGAAGTCAAGAATCCTCAAGAGATTGAGTTTTGCTTCAATTCAGCGATAGTGACTACTATCTACTACCATGACCTTTGAACAGAATCTAGTCAACCAATCACAGTATGTGACAATACATCTTTTCAGCCAATCAAAGCTGAGTCTGAGAGAGTCCAGGGAGGTCAGTAGTGGCCAATCAGAGCTGATGATGAAGGTGTGTATTTTAGAGTCATGGTGTTGAGTTGATTTAATTCCAGCCCAAAAGTAGGAAGGTTTCCGTGGCTTCTGCAATTTCCTGAGAAAGAGTCCTCATCCCCTGCGTCTAAATAGAGCAGATCTTCACCATTCATTCTTGATTGGCAGCATCAGGAGGATTCTTGGGTTGAAACAGCCTGTTGACATCTTAGGAGACTGGGGAGCAGGGTTCCTAGAGGATGAGGAAGGTAGCCATGACAGCCTGACAATGACAGTTCAACACTCAGCTATCTTTGGTATTACATAGCACAGCAAAAATACCCATCACCCTACTTCCAATGCCTGCCTAAAATGAACCAGGAAGGGCCGGGTACCTGCAATGGGACAGAGATTTTGATTGACAGCCCAAAGACACACTAGTGCACCAAGATGGCAGCCTAGTGTCTCACGGTCATCTATACTCAAATGCTCCACAAGTCAAAATTTGTGATGACTCCCATGAAGTATCAATGTTTTCAGTTATA
Organism: Typhlomys cinereus; assembly: GCA_023101885.1. Taxonomy (NCBI): domain Eukaryota; kingdom Metazoa; phylum Chordata; class Mammalia; order Rodentia; family Platacanthomyidae; genus Typhlomys; species Typhlomys cinereus. The sequence goes on along the minus strand of JALPQD010000008.1, from coordinate 15,908,955 downwards.
ATGGACTTAAAACTGAAACATAATTATGAATAATGAAATGCAATTGGCTTTCACTTGAAAGCCTCGGTTTTGGCTGAACAGGCTCCTATGCACAGGTCGCTCTATGAGGCTAAGTAAGTCCTCTGACCACAGACCATTGCAAACACCCCTGGATCTGCAGAAGTCAGATTATCTGTTCTTTGCCCATAGCACTGAAGCAGCTGCTTGTCTCTGTGGGGGGTGGAAAGAAGGGAGGGATTTGAAAAATGAGGTTTCACAGAGTTCCTCAGATGGAAACCAGTGATTGGAAGTGGGGAGTAGACGACATTTAGACAGAAGCTCTTTTCCAGTCACAGACTGCCCATCGGGATTCCCAACGGCATCTACAACCATCCTGCCATGAGCCAGGGAACATGGGCCTTGCATCTACAGCTATAAACCTCTTGCAACGATGTGTTATCAGAAGCAGCATATACAGCCCTGGAACTTAGCTATAGGATCAAAGAAAGAGCTTTCTTTTCCCAACTGCTTGTGGAAGCTTCAAGCGATACAGTAGTTAATTGCTCCCAAAGAGAAAGGCCCCTGTTATTGATGTGGGGCCTGGGGAAGAATGGGGATCCATGGATCCACTGGCCATAGAAACAGAACCTAGGGGGGCTTACGTTCCTACTGATCCATTCCAACAGGCTGAGTCAACGTGACTTCCTAACTCTGTCCTCTGTAAGAAGCAGACAGAGAGACCCCCCCCAAGAGTCAGGTTCCCCAGGGGGCTCCGGGCAGCATCTTACTCTGTGTGGACTTGGTGCTTCCAGACAACACGGCCGACATCACAGTGAAGTACGGACAGTTCGATCGGGAGCGGGTCAAGGTCCATTACCTGCCCGTGCTCATCTCAGACAACGGGATGCCCAGCCTGACGGGCACCAGCACGCTGACCATAGCCGTGTGCAAGTGTAATGAGCAAGGGGAGTTCACCTACTGTGAGGAGGTGGCCGCCCAGGTGGGCGTCAGCATCCAGGCGTTGGTCGCCATCTTCCTCTGCATCCTCACCATCACAGGTCAGTGCCTTGCAAAGGAGGGGGGAATGCCAGCCCAGCCGGGGATGCCAGCCCAGCCGGGGATGCCAGCCCAGCCCTGCTTCTGGTCCTCAAGGCAGCTGTGGGCCACTACAGCACTCCAGGCCTCTGACCTGACTTCCCTGTGGAGATACCCAGATGCAAAGCCCACCGACCTGAGTGGCCAAGCAGAGAGGAGGGACAGGGGCAGGGAGCATCAGCAGACCTTCCTCCACTCTTCAAGCCAACTCTGCTTCAAAACAACTGGCACTGGCTGTCCGGCCCCATGGTAGAGCATTTGTCTGACATGCATCAAGCCCTAGGTTTAATCCCCAGCATTACAAAATGAAAAACAGCCTATGTCTGGCATTGACTTTCAGTGTATCCATTTTGACCACTTACTATATATCAGGCACTGTTTGAGACATTTACAGACATAAAAACTTTTTGATTTTTTTAATGAACTATTTCAAATGGACAGTTTTAAAACTCCTACTTTTAGAGTCTCACCAGGGGCTTTCCTGTTTCGATTCACTCTCTGTCTCTGTCTGTCTTCTCTCTCTCTCTCTCTCTCTGTCTTTCTCTGCCTCATCACTTGCAGACCTGGCCTAGCTAAGTTTTCAATTTCTTCAGAAAACAGACTTTAGACAAGGGAGGATATGGGTGCAAATGGTTGATGGGGGGGGGACTATCTGAAGCCCTCATGGGAAAGCATGGTCACACAGGAAAGGCGGCAGCTGGGAAGGGCAAGGTGTGGGGAAAGTCACTTTACTGTGCTAGCCAGCCTGATGTCCTGGGGCCTGGGAAGCAGTTTGGAGCTTGGCTTCAGCATCCGCCCCAGGGAGCCTGTGGACCCACCAGTCCCATCAGCTGAGGGTCCAGAGAGTAAGTTCCCCCCAAACATCACCTATCTGGTGTGGTACAGTGACCAGGCAGGATGCGTTGGGAGAGGCAGCATCTATTCCTGGCCATTCCTGTCAGTGACCTCTCTGGATTCCCCACCCCCTGGATGCCTCATGGCAAAGAGCCAAGACTCCAGACTGCCCCTTAAACAATAAGAGTCAGTGCACTGCCCACCACCACAGAGCAGCATTTAATTCCATCACTATCTTTCCCCAATATAAGCAGAGCATTATCTTCACCCTACAGGCAGGGAAACTGAGTCTTGGGGAGGCCCATTAGGGCATCCCCACTTTTGTGTGTGTTGTGTGTGTGTGTGTGTGTGTGTGTGTGTGTGTGTGTACACACACATATACATGTTTCTGTATGTAACAGTCTGACAACTAATTCAAGGCCAGCAGCACAGAATCCTAGGGGGCAGATTGAGCTTTATTGTAGATCTCCACACTGTAAGGGTTTTCTTCTCTGACCCCCCCCTTCAAGGATCTAGACTCACCCAGCACTCTCCACAGAGCTTCAGCCAGGTCCAATATCTCTGCCACTCACCACCACACTCGTGGTCATGGCAATCGCCCTGGGAATTTGCAGGGAGGAAGCCTACATCTGGGGGCCACCCTGGAGCCCTGTTTGACCCCTGCCTGTCACTCCAACAGTGATCACTCTCCTCATCTTCCTGCGGAGGCGCCTCCGGAAGCAGGCACGCGCGCACAGCAAGAGCGTCCCTGAGATCCACGAGCAGCTGGTCACCTACGACGAGGAGGGCGGCGGCGAGATGGACACCACCAGCTACGACGTGTCGGTGCTCAACTCGGCGCGCAACGGGACCACCGCCAAGCCCCCGCGGTCCGCGGTGGACCCCCATTCGGCCATGTACACCAAGGTGCAGAAGCCCCCACGACTAGCGCCCGGGGCGCACAGCAGGCCCGGGGAGGAGCTGGCCACCATGATCGAGGTGAAGAAGGACGAGGCTGACCAGGACGGAGGCGGGCCTCCCTACGACACGCTGCACATCTACGGCTACGAGGGCTCCGAGTCCGTGGCCGAGTCGCTCAGCTCCCTGCGCACCCATTCCTCCAGCTCTGACATCGACTATGACTTCCTCAACGACTGGGGGCCCAGATTCAAGATGCTGGCGGAGCTGTATGGCCAAGATCCATGCGGGGAGCTGAAGTACTAGAAGTGACCAGCTTCTGAGCCTGGGGGACTCAAATCCAGTGCAGCTTTGGGCCATACACCCCACACCATACACCTGCCAAGAAATGGCACTGACTTCCCATCCCCAGGGTAGTAACTCCAAGGCCCTGAAATATCCAGGGACATAATTCACTGATGGCTACCCACTCCCAAATTCCTGGAAAGTCAAGCAGGTATTCTGTCTGGACTCCCACCACTATATCTAACCCTGTCCACCTTCCTCCCTTACCCCCAATCTATTCCGAAGATTTCTCCTGTCTCTCCCCAAAGCTGCTATACACAGGCACCTATGCTGGACAGCTAGACGTGGGGGGAGGGTCTGACCTTATGTCCTGGTGAGGCACTGGGCCCCTGGTGCCCCTTTGCATAGGGGCAGAAAGCTGGACACCATGAGCTACAGGATGGGACTCTGCTGCCCAGTCCCCAGGGAGTCTCTGACTGTCCTCTCTTAGGAGCCCCCTCCCTGCTGACACTCCTCCCTAAGGCCCAACTACCCCTCAGCCCCTCCCCAAGCCTACTGAAGGAGGAAGGGGCCCCCTGGCAGCTTCTAACTTTGGCACATCACCCCAGTGACTATGTTGTACTGAGCGCTGACCCAGTCAGCCAACTTCAGGGAAATAACGGCTTATTGAACTTGAAGCAACTGTGAATTTACCCTGGAGGGACAGTGGAGACTAAGGGTGACAGATCATAGGGTGAGGACCACTCCTAACCCATCCTCCAAATCTTATAAGGATGAGGAGGAGATGAGACCCTGATTTGATACTCACTGACACTCACCCAGGTTTGCCTGTGGGAGGCAGATGTTTCCAGAATAGAAAAGTCCCCCTCCAGCTATGCCTCCCCCACACCCCATCATTCACTCCTTCTTTTCTCTTAATGGCTACTTCTCCATGATTTGACTTGGAAGTAAGTCTGGCCAACGCCCAAACTCAAGCATGACCGATGACAGAGCCACCATGTCATTTGTCTTCAGGCCTTGCTGTTGCCACATCTCAGGGAACCACCCTCAGGCACACTGTGCCAAAAGCAAGGCCCCCACCTGTGCTTGGTGGCTTCACTCCGTGGCTTCTCTCCATTTCCCACTTGGAGAGGCATAAGGAACTCTCCTCTGTAGTCACTCCTGACGAGGAGCATCCAAACACGGAGAGGGTTGGGGTGGGAGACACACCTTCAGCTCACCTTGATTATATGCACCCTTCCCCAGTAAGACCCTCACACTGCAAGGAATTGTACATAACACTGACATTTGTTTAACCTATAATTAGTTTTTGCAAATGTGTTCCTAATGTGTTTTTTAAACTAATAATACTTACAAGTTTTTAGCTCTCACAAACATAGAATAAGGGTTTTTTTTTTTTTTTTACATAATAAGCAGGTTGCTATTTAGGTTAACAATTTTAATTCGGGTTTTTTAGTTGAATAAGTCACCCCTGTAACCTTCTACTTCCTATCATGGTAGTAATTGCTGTACAGAAAATTGCTATATATTGGTCACACTGCTGCATGAGATGTACTGTACTTTTTTATATCCAAATAAAGGTATCGTGAAAGTCTTCCATTTCTGGAGCTGAGAGAGCCCCTATGAAACATGAATGCATGTGTGCATGTGAATACACGGATATAACTCCACACATACACCTGCCACCACCATTATCAGAGGAACCAGAGGGCAAGAAAACCAATTGTAACCGAAAATAATAAGGAACACCACATCCAGCCTCTTTTCCATCCAGGTCCCTCCCTGTCCCTGTGCCTCCGTCTCTTCTGCCTCTGTCTACACAGTAAAAGGAGCTACTGGTATTTGGGACTGCAAAATTCACAATCAACAAACAGAACCACAGTCTTCCCTGGCCACGTGCACAGCCTGCAAGCATGTGGGGCTTCCAGATTCAAAAAGATGTATGTGCCAGAGCTTTTCAGAGCCCTCCACTGCCACTTTGTTCCTCAACTTTGTCCATTGGAATATTTAGTCAACTCCTCGCTACCATTGACTGAAACATCTTCTGTTGAGGAGACTCCACACCATCGTCTATCCACTCCAGACCAAAGTAATGATTGCCCCAAAGTTCAACTTGTAGAACAACTAATGAGTTTTTTGGTGTTGCTCACAGGAGTATGGGCAAGGGTCACTCACAGGAACAGAGATGACTCACTGGCAGCTGCACTTACCAGAAAGTCTATCCCAACATGGGCGAAACTCTCAGATACTGTAACCTTGGCGCTCTCTGTTGCACAACTTGCTGGTAGGAGAGTCTCCTCAGGCTTCTTAGTTGCTGGAGTCTCTTCTAGACTAACTGGTTGGCCAAGGGGGAAAAGGGGAGTCTCTTCCCCTTGCAGTTTATATATTGCTTTCTTTACCTTGGGGAGAAACATCCACCAGTCTTAGTTCCATAAACTTCCTGAGACTAACCAGCTGCTTACTTTCTTTTTTTAAAGCATAAAGAAATTTATTCAAATATTTTTGATGTAGATATAATTTTAAGATTAGTCATAGAAAGCAATTTTTAATTTTATTAATTATTTTTCTAGTTTTACAAACATATTGAGTACTTATCCCTGCTTCCCTCCATCCCCTCTTCCCTCATCTCCCTCCCTTCCCTTCATCAGTCCATCTCACTTCCACCCTCCTGCCTGCCTGCTTCTATGGACCCCCAGGGTTCACTCTGGCTTGTCTGCTCTGGTGAGGGTTCGGGCCTCTGTGGCATACCAAGTTGCCTCTCTTGGGGCCACCCCACTGATAAGGGTATTTCTTCTTGCTCCTCTAGTTTTAGTCCCCAAGATTTCCACTGTGTGTTCTTATCTCTCTTGAGTTCCTCAATAGTCTCTGGGGGCATGTTGTACGTCAGTCATTATGCAGGTCTGGTAAGGACACATCTTGCTGTAGTGAGTTCCTGGATGCAGCAGCTACTTGCTTTCTGAACCTTCCTCCAGCACGGACTGTTTCAAAGTGCTATTACATCCTGCTTAGGTTAGACTGAAGGTAAAATCAAGATGGCATTAAGTTATGTCAATAAGAAAACCTCCATCCAACACCTACTACGATGAACCACCATTACTGAGTGTTTCCAAAAATGCTCAAAGGGGAAGAGGCTGTTTGCAGTGGAATGCCTTCAGACCAGGGCAAATTAACACATCCTTGGAAGTGGGATCCTCCAGGGAACCACTATATATGCAGGTCACAGAGTGAGACCCTTGGGAACCAGACCTCACAAACTTCAGACCTTGAGGGTCTGCTGGTGTTCATGACAATGAAGCTTTTGGAAGCCAAGGCTCCCAGGCACAGAAACAGGGATAGAACTAGGACAAGTTAAAATGACACGAAGTACCCCATAGTTAGCAAAACTTAGCCATGATACCTAGACAGTCCCCACTCTCTACCTTCCAGTGGAGCCTGGCTCTTGAATTCTTCTCTATTTGAATCCTGTTCATCCTGAGATAGAAAACCAAGAGTCTACCATCGAGTCCGAAGACTTGTGTGACACCGCGGCAGGTTGAGCATAACTTAATGCCAGCTCCCAACTGACTGCTTCGGAAGCCCTAGGCTCCCAGGTGCAACACAGAGGAGCCCTACACCTTCCCTGGCTCAAACCTCCCCAAGCACCCCAGATTACTGTCTTCATTTCACAGATGACCAAGGATAGACCCGGAGCAGGATGCTATGTGACCACAACAAGTTCGAGTTAGCTAGAACCTGCCTCCTCGCACCCAGGAAGATAAAATTGGACTGGAGATTTCCCCAAATCTTAGCAAACTGCCGAGAATGCAGCACTGCGCTCCATGAGGCAGCCATCGGAAAGTGACCACGAGGGGGCGCACTGCGCCTACAAATGCTGGGCTCTAACCAGCACCCCACAGGCTCCCAGGGTTTTGGACCTTGGTCCAGAAATTATCAAAGCGGCAGCCGCTTAGACTCCTGCTCTGTGCCTCGTTGGCTCTAAGCATTCACTGCAATAAGGCAGAATCTGTTACCACCTCTGCCCAAGTCTGGGGTACTTGCAGCCTAAAAGGCACTGAGAATCCCAGCTAACTGTGAGGAAGCGCGCCCCATCACCTCCTCCAGTGGCTCCAGCTGGACGTCCTCGTCCAGCCTTGCTGCTTCGCCCCTCTCTACTTGGTCGAAGCAAATCCTGGAGTGAGTCAAAGCCAGAGAGAGTCCTTGCGCTTCCAGGTTCTGTCGTTCCTTACAATAATACTTACAATAAATCCTTCCGTCCTGCAGGTGACGCACTGCACACTCACAACCAAAGACTCCTAGGTCCCCCCAGCTTCTAATGCCCCTTCTAAGGATCAGCTTGAAAGACATGCACCGTGTGCGCCTGCCTTGAACTTAGGTACAGCATTATTTACAGATCGAAACACAGAACAGTGGGGCTGCCCAACACTGAGAGGTTGGTTAGGTAAGTTGCTTTCAAGCACAGTAGAGTGTCATTGCAACCTGACCAGGAGATATGAAGCTGAATTTAAGGTATAACAAATTTTAAAACGCAGAACCCAGTATTTACACTCATACCCCAAATTTTTTTAGTAGACTTGTGCTTCCAAGTTACAGAATTATGAATATTTTTCTTCTAAATTTTCCAAGTTTTGACAATTCGTATATAATTTTTATAATCAGAAGCATTTTTATTTATTTATTTTTCTGCTCATACAAACGTAATAGGAACCCCTGTCCCCTCCCTCCTCCACGGACCTCCCTGATCCCTTCCCCCTTTGCCCCTTCCTTTCCCCCCTCCCTCCCTTTCTTCCAGTGCCGCTTCCTCCTATCTCTGAGGCATCCTTTAATGTGTATGTCAAACTTTCCTCTGGGTCCTCCTCTCAATCAGAAGCATTTTAATGTTCATTTGAAAAATTTTTGTAACTGTAAACAAGAAATGGATATCCATAGTCTTTCTCTATTTTTCAAACATTGAAAAGCTTTTGTTTTTTAAAAAATTGATTTTAGAGAGATAAAGGAGGAAAGTGGGGATAAGTGTTCATTATGCTTGTAAAAGTAGAAAAAAGAAGAGTAGACAGGACAGAGGCAACCTTGTGGTCCATGAAGGTGGGGGGAGGGAGTAGGATGGATTGAAGAAGAGAGTGGAAGGAGGGATGGAGGGAAGTGGGGATGAGTACTCAATTTGTCGTAAAACTAGAAAAACAAAAAACTTAAATAAAAAATTGATTTTCGTATTGATGCAGCAGATTGTTTATGCTAATTACACTCTTGTATGGTCCTTTTTTCTTTTTAGACAAACTCTGGCCATGTAGTCCAAACTGCCCTCCACCTTGAGAACTTCCAGCTCCAACTCCTCCCTGAGCATTGGGGTCATAGCTGGGCACCATCGTTGTGTGAACTCTTTTCCTGGAAAGACACCAAAGTAACAATTGTACTGAGGTCCAAAGTGAAGAACCAGGGAGTGTGTTTAAGCTTCATTTATTGGGAAGTGGGAGAGAGGTTTACTCACGGAGCAGGGAGGACTCAGGCAGCTAGTTCCATCTCCAGAAAGCCCCAGCCCCCAGCATGGCTGCCCAAGTGGATCCCCTTCCAATTAATCTTCAACCTATATAGTCTGGGCCCTTCCCAGTTCTCACATGTGTGGGGATGAGGAAGGGCATGTGGTAGGCACATAGGCACACGTGTGGGCACATGCTCAGGCACCTGTGCTGGCATGTGAGTAGCACATGCATTCTTAGCCCTTCCCAGCCTTTCTGTCTCTGAGGAAACATCAACGTTCAACAGGTGTGATTTTAATGGCCTTAGATAAAGATGGCGGGCTATTTGTTCAGAGGAAAACAACCAGTGCCGGCCAACTCTTTTCATTACTTTTAACCACCTCCCCCACTTAAAAAAAAAAAAAAAAAAAAAAAAAAACTATTGCTGGAAGGTTTTTTGTTTGTTTACTTCTGAAAACATTTAATTGAACTTCACCTTTGAGAACTAATCTCTTCACATTTGGGGTTTTTTACCCCCCACATTCCCAGCAAGGCTGGGAATTCCCAGGAAGGCTGGCTCGTTGGTGATCCCTACAGAATCATTTGATGCCTAGAGATGCTGCTGGTCCTCCTTCCCAAGGCAGGAGACAATTGGGTGCTGGTTTCCCTCAGCCTATCCAGAGTCATCCAGGATGTTGGAAATCTATGGTCTGTCGCCAGCTGTCAGGGACTCTACAGGACATCACAGTGGTCTTTCATAGCCTGGGCTCAGGTGCAGTGAGCTTGGGATGTCTCTGAGTCGTTGCCATAGGGATTGTGTCACATGTTACACAAGAAGCTGCACTGAGCAGGGAGCACAAGCAAGGCTGCCGATGAGAAGTGAGTCTTCACATCAGCAAAGAAAGCAAACACAACTAACTCTCTCTCTCTCTCTCTCTCTCTTTCTCTCTCTCTCTCTCAACTTAGAGAGTCAGAGGAGTCCCTTCCGGATGTACAGGGGGCAGCCTACAGGTGTAGAGTGCTAGGGAGCACCCAATAGGACCCTGCCTGGGACCCCACATATCACAGCCAGTGCTCTGCAGGGCCTAGGGGAGTGGGAAAGTGGGCAGGACATCTGTAGCTACGTGGAACTTAGGTAACAACAGTCCTGGAGAAAGACGCTAGCACGTACTGGCAGGCCTGGGGTTTGCTGCAAGTCACTTACAACTAAACACAGTGGAGATAATCTCAGGACCCAGCTGGGCAGCTCTGACGAACTGATCTGAATTTAATAGATTGTTCTGAGTTTGATCTCTAAGATCCTGTCTTCTAGAAAATGCTTCAGTCACAGGCTAGGAGAGCTGGTAGTTCATGAGCTCTAGAAGTCAACAGTTCCTAGTGTGAGTCCTGCGCCCCACCAACTAACAGAGGTGTGTTCCCTAATCTCCCTTTCTCCCCTGTTGATTGTGTATTAGTACTATCTCACAGAGAGGAAAGTACCTATAACAGCACATGTGCATATGTACATTTATCCATGTATATGCGCATATGTGTGTATATATGTGCACTTGCATGTATGCACATATTCATATGCGTATGTGTGTGCATGTGTGCATATATTCATGTGTGTATATGTGTGCACATATTCATGTGTGTATGTGTGTGCATGTGTGCACATATTCATGTGTATGTGCATGTGTGCACATATTCATGTGTGTGCACATATTCATGTGTGTATGTGTGCATGTGTGCACATATTCATGTGTGTGTGCATATGTGCATATATTCATGTGTATGTGTGTGCCTGTGTGCATATGTACATGTATTCATATGTGTGTGCGTGTATGTATTCATCTATGCATGTGTGCAGGCATGTGTTCATGTCTTCATATTTGTATATTTATGTGCATGTATTCACGTGTGCATGTATTCATGTATATATCCACGCATGCCATGGTTCACCTGTTCAGGACAACTTGGAATGTCAGTCCTTATCTCTCCACTTTGTTCGAGACCAGTTCTCTTCTCCTCTGTAAGACAGGCCACTTTGCCTATAAGTTGCTGGATTCTCCTACTATTTCTCTATAGGTGCAGGGGAAGGAGTGTACAGGGATTATAGATGCTTGTGCTACTATGTCCTGCTTTTCTGTGGGTTCTGGAATGTAAACTCATGTCATCAGGCTCTTACAGCAAGCGATTTTACCCACCGAACCATCCCCCAGCACATGTAAAATTTTCATATCTTTTGTCTTTTATTTAAGAAAGTTTAAAATTTTCTCCTATTACATTTTCTCCCCCTCTCACATACACATGCACGTGGACACACACACACACTCACACAAACAAACACATACATGCCAGGTTCACACCTGTAGCAAAAGCTACAGGTTCACCTCTCTGTAGACCAGTATGACCTCAAACTCATAAATGCTGAGATTACAGACAAATCTCCAAGCCCAGCTCATTTTCTTATTCTTAAAACAAAGAAAGGATGATTCGTGTTTTGATATTTTCCCAACATAAATATACAGGAACATAATGTTGCTTCCTTGCATTGTATCTTTGGTTTACACAAAGGAATTCTGTTTAAAAAAAAAAAAAAAAAACTACCAGGCTCATTATTTCTCCCAGAGCCTTCTCACGACCTCTTGGTATTCAAAGCAGTCTCTCTTACAGCTACCTGTTGCCATCTTCCTTGTCAAATTACTTTTAATTGCTATGTTCCAAACTCATCTGCACTTCCCATCAGGCTTTGTCATGGAATCCTGAAGCTTCTGCTACAGTTGCAGTTTCCTTTTGCATGTGTGTGCATGTGTGCATGCATCCTGAGGTAACCAAGAAGATTCACCAAGAATGATGGATGGGTGCTGGTCAGGAAAGATGAAATGTTGCAGAGGAATGCAGTTTTATGAAGTGAAGTCTTGGATTTTTTTCCAGCAGAAAATATTCACGGGATCTGTGTGCCCAACATTATGAAATACTGATGGAAATCCAAAGAGAACAGCAACAGAGAGACAGGTAACCATGGTCCTAAATTTGGAAGACTCAAAATGATTAAGACACAGGTTCACTCCAAGTTGATCAGGCAAGCTTTTAAGCAGGCTGACTTGGGACAATTTGGAGAGACAAAAAACTAAGGACAGCAAAACCACACCACAGATGATGGGTTGATGGCAGCGAAGCACATGAAAAGATGTTCAACATCGTCAGTTGTAGGGGAATGTGCAGCAAAGACACTGCATGCTTACCAGGACTGGGAAGAAACCTGAAGACACAGAGAGCCACCAGGGCAGCAGAGCCTGGGCACGCCTTCCTGACCCGAGAGGACACAACGATGTGGCCACTGCAGCGAACAGCTCCACAGCTTTCATATGTGTAAGCAAGGGACCCAGTAATCCAAGTAAATCCAAGTGACTTAATAGCTTTCTTTCCTCTCTCCCTGTCTCTTCCTTTCACATCCCTCCTTCTCTCCCTACTCCTTCTCTCCTTCCTTTTATTTTTTAATCTATTTATGTATTGTGTGTCTGTGTGTCTCTATATACATCAGAGGGCACTGTGTATCCCTGTGGAGGACTAAGGGTGACTTCAGGAATCATCTAGATTGCTTCTATCTCCTTTTTGCTTTGCTCTGGGATTTCCCAGGCTCCACACACCAGGGCCAGAAGTGCAGACTACCCCTGTTTCAGTGTGGGACCTGGAATCAGATCTCAGGACCTTCTGCTTGCAAGACAGTCTTAAACCCTGAACCATCTCTCTAGCCTCTTTCCTTCCTTTTAGACAGAACTCTCTCTCCTTTCAGATCTCTCTCTCTCTCTCTCTTTCTCTCTCTCATTCTAATTTTAGACAGATCTTTTTCTCCTTTTAGACAGATCTCTCCCCCTCTTTCCCTTCTTCCTCTCTGTCCCTCCTTTTGGATAGACCTCCATGATAGCCTCAAACTTATGATCCTCCTGCCTCAACCTCCTGAATGCTGAGATTGTAATCTTGTCTCACCATGTTTGACAGAAGTAATAACCTCTCTACCTTACTGACCTGAACTCACATGTTTATGTCAGCTTTGCTCATCACACAGACACTAGAAATAAGCCAGACGTTCCTCAGCTGGAGAATGATGCAAGTCAGAGTGTGAGACTATTGAGGGTGGGACTTTGGAGAGGTGATAAGGTCATGAGGGTCCCTTCTGCCATGTGAGCATCAGCTAGAAGGAGGATGAGGAAACGGTCCTTACCAGACCCCCAATTTGCTGATGTTGAACTTCTCAGCTGGCAGCTAGGTTGAAAATAGACTTCAGTGTTTGTAAGTCACCCATGCTGAAGTATTTTACTATAGAGTCCACATAGGAAAGACAAGTGTACAAACCATGTCTGGTACAGTCAAATGGAAAAAAAACACTATTAAACAATAAAAAGGAAGAAAACATTGACACATATAATACCTAAGTCTCGGGGCATCATGCTATGCAAAGGAACAGAGACCACTGAACCCATGTACTGAATGATTCCGTTCACAGAATCTCAAAGGGCAAAACTACAGCCATAGTGACCAGTCAGGGTTTCTAGGGCTTGAAGGAAAATGATTTAACTAACAAAATGCTGCCATTTGCCTGCATGTTGTTGATAAATTCACAACCAATCAGTTTAGGGGAACAAGGGCATTTTACTTATTGCTCAGTCACAGTTCTTAGCTCAACTTGGTCAGAAAGTTCATATCAACACCAGGATCCAAGGGAACTGGCCACACCACAGAGATATCCACAGAGATTACTGAAAGAACAAACGTCTGCAAAGTACTGAACTCACTCTATCCATTGTATCTATCACTCCAGGGAATAGTTCCACCCATCAGGGGCTGGATTGTCCCCCATCAACTAAGACAATCTCCTTCAAGCATGCTTAGGGCCTCAACTACCAACTCTCCACAGGTATGCCCAGAGTTCAGCCTTCAAGTTGTCAAGATAACACTAACTAGCACACAAGGAGAGGCCGCAAGAGAGCTTAGGGGCCAGGGAATAATTTTAATATCTTAATTGTGATTGTGTTTGCACAAGAAGCCTATTTTTAAAAGTCACAGAGCACAGAGTGATACTCCCAAGAAAAGGTGAATGTTGCTGTACATAAATCCCAAGTCAAATTTTGAAGATCATCAACACAACTTTTTTTTTTTTTATTTCAGCTCATACAAACTTATTAGGTACACCAGTTCCCTCCCTCCCTCCTCCTCCCCCGTACCCCCCTGCTTCCCCTCCCCACCCCCCTCCCTTCCCATCCCCCAGTGCCTCCCGCCCCCAATTCCCAGAGAGTCCTTTCTTGTGCATGACTGATTTTCCTCTGGGCCCTCCTCTCCGATGACGTACAAGGACCCAGTGGCCTTTGCCGAACCCTTTCCCGTGTTCCCCTTAGGTATAGGAACACTGCTGTGGCTGCAATCCTTTGCCTCCAAGGATCTTGGTGCCTTTAGCAGATGCTAGACTTTGTGAGGTCAACAGTGTGTTGGACAATGTGCAGGGCATGCAAAGTCCAATTATGATTGCTTCAGCCCTAACTAGTATAGAGTATCTTACATATCATTGCTCCTCCCATCCTTATGCTCTTACACTCTTACCGCCCCCTCTTCCGCAAATTTCCCTGAGCTTCAAGATGGGGAGAGACTAAGCTGGCCTAGTTCTAGGTGGTTGATATAGAGTCTCTGAAGTTCTGGATTGTGGTTTGTTGATTTTCTTTTGCAGTTTGCTGCTCCTGCAATGCCCTTCACTCCATCCTGGTGGGCATTGTATGTTACCCCCTGGCCAGAGACAAAAAGTTGTTAGAGTCTTGTGATAAAAGCACATTCAAAGGTAGATGTAATAAAAGTGGGAAACCACAGTGAGGGAGGGGTCTATCACCCATTTGCAAAATTGTTACTTTTTATCTGCCAGACTATATGCCCTCCTCTTCTGGTGAGATCACTCCCCCTCAGTAGTAAATGATCAGGAACAAAAGTCTGTGAACTCAATCAGATGTCTCATTACTTATTTGGGTCCTTGGTGGAGGCCTATTTTCCCTACTGTAACATGGTCCCTTCTCTCCTTCTTTCTGGTGTGGCCCTCCTACCCCATCCCTCCTGTTCATAATCCTTGGAATTCCTGTCTCTAGGTGGGCTGGGTGGGTTTGGTACTAGGAGCCACCTATTAGGGAGTACATACGGCGCTTAATTTTCTGGGTCTGGGATACTTCACTTAATACAATTGTTTCTAATGACATCCATTTCCCGGCAATTCCAGTAATTCATCATTTTTGATGGCTGAGTAGTACTCCATTGTATAGATGTACCACTTTTCCTTATCCACTCGTCAACTGTTGGACATTTGGGCTGATTCCATGTCTTTGCTATTGTAAACAGTGCTGCTATGAACATGGTCGTGCTTGTGCTATCGAGGCGAACCTCTGCTGTATGGGGGGTTATTCCCAAAAGTGGAATAGCAGGGTCATATGGCATTTCAATCTTTAATTTCTTTAAGAATCTCCAGACGGCTCGCCAGAGTGGCTGTATGAGCCTGCATTCCCACCAGCAATGTAGGAGAGTTCCCCTCTCTCCACATCCTCTCCAGCATTTGTCATTGTTTGTATTGTGGATTTTGCCATCCTGACCGGGGTGAGATGATATCTCAGGGAAGTTTTGATTTGCATTTCCCTGATGGCTAAAGAAGTGGAGCATTTTTTCAGATATTTGTTAGACATTTTAATTTCATCCCTGGTAAAGTTTCTTTTAAGTTCCAGGGCCCATTTTTTAATTGGGCCATTGGTTTCCTTGGTGTTTAGTTTTCTAAGTTCTTTGTGCACTCTGGACAATAGAGCTCTATCAGATATGTGGTTAGTGAAGATTTTCTCCCATTCTGTGGGTTGCCTTTGAGCTCGTGTTACAATCTCTTTATCTGAACAGAAGCTCTTTAATTTCACAAGATCCCAACTGTTGAGAGTTGGTAGCAGTGACTGTGCCATTGGATGTCTGTTTAGGAACTGTTGGCCTAGCCCAATCAGCTCGAGGGAGTTCCCTATCCTTCAACTATGGTTTTTATAGTCCTCTGGCCTGATATCAAGGTCCTTGATCCATTTGGAATTAAGTCTTGTACATGGTGACAAGTACGGTCCAGCTTTAATCTTCTGCATGTGGAGATCCAGTTTTGCCAGCACCATTGTTGAAGATGCTGTTCTTTTTCCATTGGATTCTTTGGGCCCCTTTGTCAAAGACCAAATGGCTGTAACTTTGTGGGCTTATATCTGGGTCTTCAATCCTTATCCATTGATCAACACAACTTTTTAAAGACTAGAGCAATGTGTAATCAGGGTCTGTCTTGCTTTCTGAGGGATCAATTTACTGGTCTCTTCATCGGTACACAGACATGCTCATTAACTCATTCATGCATTCTTTCTAGTGCATCTCTTGAATGACATGGCAACAAAACTCTCTTGACTCTACCCTGTTCCTTCCTGTTGATCCAGCCTCAGTTCAGGCCCACTTCATTCTCTCTTCTATGATGTTTTAATCCATGTTCTGTTGTCTTCACAAAATACCCAGGTAATGTATCCAGTAACTAGTTTCATTTTTTTCTTCTTCTTTTAATATACTTTTTGGGCTTTGCATGTATTTACATGTATTCTTATCATTTTCACCCCCTTACCCAATCCTAATCTCCATTTTTTTCCCACTACAAACTTTCTTCTCCCCCATCTGTCTCCCTTCTACTCTCCCTCTGTGCATCTATGGCTTACTAAATCCCATATGGGTTGCTGTTAATGACATGTGTCTTTGTGTAGTAAAGACAACGTGCCAGTGGGCATATCCCTGGGGAGATTTGCTCCCCTTCTGTCCCATCCAGCTTTAACCCTCACTAGTCTCTGAAGGAGACGCGGTGCTCCTGAGGGCTTTCCTCTTTGATGATGTAAAGCAGACAGGCCGAATCATGTTTACCATCTGAGAGGTTGCCAGTTCGACATGGCTCCATGTGTTTGACCTCCCATGAAGGACTTTGAGTAGCATCACAACACAACAAAGAAGCAATTCAAGAAAGGGTAACATGTTAAAGAGCCAAGTGCATGGTGTGGTCTCACTGTACAACTAAGTACTCTCCTGAGAAATCACAGGATCCTTCAAGACTACCAATAATCACTAATCACTTCCTTTCTGGTATTTTACTCATTCTTTTGAGAGCAAAAAATAGAGAAGGAATCAGAAGATGTACCATGTGCCATAACATACATTCAAAGACCAGAGGACAACTGTAAGAAGTCACATCTCTCCTTCCACAATACGGGCTCTGCTGATCAAACTCAGGGCATTGGGTTTACCTGCTGAACCACTTCACTGGCCTACTAATCATTTCTAATGCCAACTAGGACTGGCTATGGCCAAACAATGGTAAAGTGAAAGAACTGTTGATGGGAATATATTCTATCATAAGGAGAACAACAGGAGAAATATTCTTCCATCGTCTCTTGGATAAACCCCAGGTGTGTCACCAGACGATGACTTTCTGAATACCACAGGGCTGTTGATTGTCCCTTGGTACCATGGATGAGTCCCTTCCCAGCTAATCCTATGAATCCTAGTGGGAAACACGCCAAAGCATGTGACTCAATATGTAGTCCTACCCCCAAACCCAGAGCAGGCCTGACGAAGGCATGCCATAATGCGAGACTCCTGGCAAATACGAGTGCCCCATCTGCCAGACCTGGAGCGCCCGCCCCTCCAACCTGTTACCAAAGGACATTAGGAAAGGAATAGAGCAAGATATGCAGAATAGGAGGTGGAGCAAAAAGAATCTGCTTCCATGGCAAGGTTATTGTGCATAGCTAATTGCTTAATCGACCACAGATGTGGCTAGAAGTCCTGCCAGACCTGAAGTGAATGTCCAAGGTCAAGAAACACTGATCATTTCCTAATGTGTTTTTCTCTGACTCCTGTTCTAGAAAAATCCCAAAGGAAATAAGGAGAACAACAGGAGAAATTTTTAAAGAAGGAGCTCTTATCCAGAGTTTGCCCTAAGGGCACTCCAACCATCTGGAAGCCAACCAAGAATTGGAAATAAATAAATAAAAAGCTTCTATAAAATTGATCAATACTCATCAGAGACGTTCAAGCCATGATGGCAAAGGAGGAAGGAGGGACTGTCACAAAGTGGAAGAGACAGAAGAGAGACAACAATTGGAGCTACACTGGCACCTGAATTGCATTCCAGACCAGGAAAAGCAAATACAGGAAACACTGGCGAGAGTCGTCATGTAAGTTGGGGAAGCTGGGAAAAGGGTATACATGAATGCTCTGTGCCATCTCTGTAATTTCTCTGTAAGTCAAAATTTCAAAACTCAGAAAGGTATTTTTTCTTTTCTATTCTTTTGTTCAATATGTATGTATGGGATGTGTGCATGCACTCATGTGAGTCTGTGTGTATGTGTGTGTCTATGTTTGCCTGCAGGAAGGTGTACATCTGTGTGCGTATGTGTACAAGAGAGCATTTGAGTGTGTGTGCCTTTAGGGGTCCATCAGTGACACTGAGAATCATCCTGGATTGCTCTCCCACCTTATGGCTTACTCTGGAGATACCAGAATCACAGGTCCCAGCCATTCCCACCCAGCATGTTTACATGGGATCTGGGATCAAAACTCAGGTCCTTTTGTTTGTGAGGCAAAGCTTTTAACCACTGAGCCATCTCCCCCAGCCCTTGTGTTTTGTCTTTTAAAGGACATCTACACTGCCAACAACTTCATGGTTAAGACATTATCTTCTTTAAAACCAGTTTTGTTGGAAGCAGATTCTTCTTACTTTGCCTCCTGTTCTGTGTATCTCTCTTCATTCCTTTCCTGTTGTCCTTTGGTAATAGTCTGGAGGGGAGGGAGTGGCGGGCACTGCCAGGCACATATAGCATCTCTAGTTCCTAATTTCATTTCTTATGAGTCTCTCAGGAAATCTGCAGGCCTTCATGAAGTGTATCCATCTCACATGGAAGAAGGAGGGTTTTCTCTACATGGCAGGAAAGAAGAACAAGGAAAGCAGACAGGCCTGTCTCCCTGCAGATCCTCAGGAGGCAGCCCCCTGTTGCGGTGACATCACCACTGTTGTGACCCAACTCCATGTGAGCACGCATGTTTATGGAGCCATGGGCCAGACCCCAAGCTGAGGAATGATGCTCAGCCAGATTTGGCTCCTGTCCTCCAAAGGCAGGAATTCGAGGCAAGTCTGCGCACACACATAAGAAAACCTCACATGCTAGGCAGTCAAGACAGAAGAGCTGTTTATTCAACCCAGAAAACAAGGGAGTCAATTGAGACAAAGGAAAACTAAAGACAGGAAATAAAACAAGAAATCCAGGATGACCCAGAAAGGTATAATTCCTGCAACATTGACTAAGAAGCAGAGGTTGCAAAGAGAAGTACCCTGTGGTGGAATATGTGGTAAATCCACATACTCCAGATGCATTTATGAACATGTGAAAACATCAGGAAAACTATTATTTTAAGATATGAAATTATTTTTGTTACTGAGTCTGGGGAAAAAATATTCCCCCACAGATAGAATCATTATCAATTCCTTCACCACTGCCCTTTATATTTGGAACCCCATAATCCTCCCCTGCCTCCCAACTAGGAGCCTAGCTCTCTTGCTGCAGCTTGGCATGTGCATGAGATGGGGCATCCTTCATCATCACCACCATCATCATCATTATCAAAGATTAGTATGAATGTATTAAAATGCATATGAGTGTGCTGGTCAGAGAATTTGCACAGACAAAATATACCAGGTACCCAGGTACTCAGAGGAGGAAACAGCGATGCCAGAGTAGCTGAAGCCCCACCCAGTCACCATGTTGCCCCCAGCAGACACTCCACTCCGAAGCTCTCCTTCCTGTTTTGGAGCTATATATGAACGGAGCCCCACATCATCTGGCTTCCTTCACTCAGCCCTGTGTTGTGAGTTGTAGCTATCCTGTTCTTGTTCTTGCAGGATTCTGTCACGTGACTTTACTACAACGGACTCTTGTGTGAACAGCCAGGTCCAGCCATTCTTGGCCAGGAAAACATCTCTCTCTCTCTCTCTCTCTCTCTCTCTCTCTCTCTCTCTCTCTCTCTCTCTCTCTCTCTCTCTCTCTCTCTCTCTCTCTCGTCAATCTGAATTAACCCTTTATAGTCCTTCCTGTCAGTGCCTGAGTTTGGGAAATATCAATATTATTTTTCTAAACTGTTGAATTGCTCAGATGCAGCCTCTGAAAACTGTCTGTCTGACAGCTGACGTTATTTTAAACACTGAAAGTTATTTTTGTAACTAAAGATATCTATGCTCCTGGGACCAGGGAAGAAAAAAAAAACTAATAGAAAACCTGTAAGAAAAATGTTTTCCTTTGCTCTCTGGTGCAAGTAAATATTCCACATTTGCAGGCAACATGTATTGAGACTTCGCTATATGGCAGGATCTGGGCTGAACACTTTGCACGGATTATCTCACTTGATCTTGACACAGCCCTGCAGAATACTTTCACTTTCATTTCTCTCATTTTCAAGCATTGTCTGTTCCTCCCTTCATCCTTACGTTTCTCTCTACAACTCTTCGGCATTCTCACAATACCTTCTCCTCCTGAAAGCTCTCCAGGACCCACCCAGCCTTTGGATACTTACTTTACAATGTTAATTCAAATTATTTAGATTATTAAGTTTTAATATCAAACTCGACATAGACACCAAAAAAAAAACCTCATATATTCATGTTCGCCCAGAGGTTCCCCCTTCCCCAACTGACCTTGCTGAGAAACCCTATTTCCTATCAATGGACAAGAACGGTTTGTAACACTATGTGTTTGTTTGTTTGTGTCTGTGTGTGTTTGAGAAAGAGAGATATGGGAGAGAGGAGAGGGAGAGACAGAAAGAAGCCACGCACATGTAGAAATCAGAGGACAATTCGGTTCCCTCCTTCCACCATGTGGGCTCTAGGGCTCCAAACAGAGTCCCCAGGCTTGTGCAGCAAGCACTTTTACATGCTGAGCCATCTCATTACCTATTTCCTAGAACTTAGAGGCTATGACACAAGCTCAGAGAACATGAAAGGGACAAATCCTTTATAGCAACAGACAACAATATTGGGTTCAAAGGACTCAATATTGTTTTCTAAGCAGCATTCTTACCAGGTGCCCTCTCCCCCAGTCAGCTGTGCATCTCTGGTGTAATGGTTACTCTTAATTATTGCTGTGAAAGAACACCCAAAGTCAAATAACTTAAGGGAGAAAAGGAAATTTATTCACCTTAGGGTTCCAAAGGGCAGATATAGTCTTTCATGGTGGAGGTGATATGGCTGGTGGCTGAAGCTGGCAGGCTAAGTCAAGACAGACATCCACGTGGCTGAAGGCTAGATTCCTGGGGAGTCTCTCTTCTTCTCAGTCTTCTGTTCTGTGGTTCCTTCCATCTGGTCTACTACTGGGAGGTTCCAATGGGATCTATGGAGATTCTGATGGGATCTAGGGCTAGTTTTGTATTATAATGTATTGATCTGGATAATCTCTTCAGGTGGTCTCAGCTGATCTTAGTTAATACCAGGTGCGGTCAAGTTGACACCCAAGATTAACTCTCACATCTGGAAAGCCACAAAGTGCTGAAGGTCCTCTCTCCCTATCAGTAAAGTGGAAAGAAAAGCACAAAACCCACCAAGGTCTCAGACCCACAAGATCATGGGCCCCCGGAGGTAATAGGCATCTCCTTGGCTCCCGAGTTTCCTTCCTCTGTTGGTTGCCACTTCTGTGCTTGAGGCTTTAGAGGGTCTCTCCCTGTCCTTACCACCTCCCACCAGACATAAGCCAAGATGTCATCCTCAGTCCCTAGCACCATCAGAACATGTTCAGGCCATAATCAAGATAAATAGGTGGAAAGAGGGAAAATTTTCACAAAGCTTTCTGTCCACATCCCCAGATCAAGCCATAGAAAGAATCAGGTCCTTTGTGATACACTTCAAGGCTAGAAGACATTGAAGCATACTTCTGCAAAAGAGTTATTTAGACAGAGAGCCCACCCAGCGGGTAGACCATCCCAAGGGTCTTCTCCCTCCACCTTTTGTTATCAGACAATCTCCATGCCCACTAGAATACAGAGATGTCATCATGAGTTTGGACACTAGGCGATAAGCCCAGGATGAAGGGCAGGAAGAGAGGCTGGGAGAAGTTAAGCAGGCTTGAAGGTCTCGCCAACATAGCCCAGGGCTTCTGTTTGGAATGGATGACCCAAGAAAGCTGCTCTTTACAAAATGAAAGGGCATTTGAGAGGAGATTCCCTATGAGTGAGTTCCCACATGA
The DNA here is from genome assembly GCA_023101885.1 of Typhlomys cinereus. Taxonomy (NCBI): domain Eukaryota; kingdom Metazoa; phylum Chordata; class Mammalia; order Rodentia; family Platacanthomyidae; genus Typhlomys; species Typhlomys cinereus. The sequence continues at coordinate 15,887,126 of JALPQD010000008.1, read as the reverse complement.
AGTATTCCATCACTCTAGGGTAAGTCTCCACTGTCCAACCCATGGAGGCTCCTGAGACATTACAATATCCTGAGAAGTCATCGTTATCATACAATAACATGCTGCTATAACCAAAGAAAATAGACTGAACCATTTATAGTGAACCAAAACGCATTTGGCTTATGGCTCTGGGGTCTAGAAACTCTAAGACCAAGGGGTCATTCCTGGAGAGGGCCTGCTTGTTGCCATAATATGTCTAAAAATAACCCCAATGGGGGGCAGCAAGATAACCTTGGGTGAGTGGCCTCTCATACTTGCAGATCCGATGACCTGAATTCAGCTTCTAGAGTCCACATGGTAGAAAAAGAGAATTACTCCTGAAAGTTGCCCTCTAAATAGGCACCTACATGTGTGTTCTCTCCTCCTCTCTCTCTCTCTCTCTCTCTCTCTCTCTCGCTCGCTCGCTCTTTCTTTCATACCTCATGGGTAATGACAATTGAGTGAAAGAACTGAACCCATCTTTTTCTAAGGGTGCATCTCTGATAATAACCTGTCCCTCAATAATGGCATTAAGCCACACTTCCAGGCTCTAACTCTCAGCACTGTTCCATTGAGAAGTACATTTCCAATACATGGACTTTGGAGCACAAATTCAAACAAGCCACATGAACTCTTGAAGATGCTCCTCTCCAACCTCCTACTTTGTGTCTTGGCCAAGCCGATGCCAAGCATTACTGTACTTCCCTGATGTCCAGTGTAATGGTTCGAAATGTGTCCCCCACAGTCTCATGTGTTTGGAAGGTCATCGCACCTTTGAGAGGTGGAGCCTTGCTGGAGAAGGCGGTCACATGGGGTGGGCTTGTGGTAGTCCTATTCTACCTCCTGGAGAAGTCTGTTTTGCAGCAAGCTGACCTGCAGCTCTCAGCTTCCAAGATGTTTGCAGTGACCATCTTCTGCCACCAGCCATGTCGCCTCTGCCATGAAAGACTGTATCTCCCCCTGGAACCGTAAGGTGACTAAATCTCCTTTTCTCCCTTAAATTGTTTGACTTTGGGTGGTGTCTCACAGCAGCACAGAAAAGAGTAACCAATATACCCAGTAAGTGCCCTTCTGGCAGATCTAAATACATATCAAACACCTCAGAACTGTGAAACTGCTGTAATGGATGTTCACAGACTTACCCCCGAGGGTATCCACTGCAGTGCTGTCTACAAGAGGAAAAAGCAAACTCAGTGCCCAGCAGTAGGCACTGATAGACAAAACACAGTAAAACCATTGGCTGCAACACTAAGCAACTTCGAAGAGTGTTATGACACAGGTGAGGAGAGAGTCCTCAAGCTCCTTCCATTTAAGGATAATTACAGAATTGCACAAGGAAAAAGGGGCGGGGCATATCATTAGTGACTGATTTTTGTTTTCTTTCTCTCTCTGGTGTTTTTCCAAGTGTCCTAATCTCACATGCATTACTCTTTGTGGAGTAGACAGACAAACAAGGATGCAGGCAAGCAGTCAAAATCCAATGACAACCAAGTCCACTGGGAACCAGTTCCGGGTCTGGATCACATGGTGAATTTCTTTGCCAGACCAGCTGTGCTCAAATGTGGAGACAGGGCTGTATTCTCCCATAGGGATTCACTCAAAAAGTATCTACACCCAGCCCCTGCCTCTAAAACATATAGTCTTGCAAAAGAGTGTGGCCAATTAGAATATCCATATGGTATGGATCGGCTGGTGTGCAGTTCAGGAAAGTCAAGGTCAGCCTCACTGCTGTGGACATAGCCTTGGCTGGAGATTCATAACCTCCAATCCTAGCTGGCTCGGGTCTTTGGCTCAGCCCTGACTCTTCTTTTCTCTGGAATTTTTATTTTTTATCCACAAAAATAAAGAAAATGTGTGAAGTTTAGGACAAAGGATCCACCTACCCAGGCATCCATACTTTCAGGACTTGGGGAAGTTCTCTATTCTGGCCCTATGGCCCATACATCACAGGTACCTGCTACGTGAAAACCAGGAATTGGTGAGACGGCCTTGTCTAGATGCTGGGAGGTGCAGGTCTAGCTCAGCAGGCCCAGTCTGGCATGAACAGTTGTCAAAGTGTGTGTTGTGGGGGCTGCCCCTCTCCTCAGAGGAACAGGAACCACAGTATCTGGCAGAGCTGGGGTAAAGAGTCCTTTTTCTTTGGAGCCTGCTCTGTCCCCAATCTCTGAGCAGGGCTTGTGGCAGGCTGACATTCCTTTCACAAGGTCCCCAAAGACTCCTTTGCTTCTCTGGGGTGGATCATCAATATATTTAGCTCTTTATCATCTTTTTTTTTTTTTTTTGAGAACCACTCTCCAGCCAGTGGCAGACTTGAAGGTTTTGAATGTCCTTGCCTCTTTAAACCCTAGTCCTGTCAATAAAGTGAGGGTTTGGAGAGGGTTGGCACCCACGCAGTTCATCGATTTGATTCACTCATCAGATTTACCAACTGCCACTCTGAGCAGACCCCAGCAGCCCCGCCCAGATGGAGCAATCCTCAAAGGGCTCCCCCAGGCAAATAAGTGGGTTTTTAAAAAAATTACCTACAAGTAACTATAGCTCAACCCAACACAAGGGTATAATAAACATATGGTACTGGAGAAAATGTGACAAGCTAGGGCATGTCCAAGGCCCCAAAGTGGGGAAAGGCAAAAGAGGAACTGGTAGCTTGGTACCTCCCCTGAACCAGCCATCCTTCAACGTGGGCTTGCACCTGCCAAGGCTGAGTTCTCAGACAGAGGGTACAGCGTGGGTGAAGGCTGAAGCGAATAGGCCTTCTGATGACTATGAGAAGAGGCTTCTGGGGTCAGACCTAGGTGCCGCCCTGGCATCCCAGAATTCACTTGCTTGCATCTGAGTACTGGAGGCCCCCCAGGAGGTTCATCCGCCCATCCCAAGGGGCAGTCAGGTTGTGTGTCCCGCCCGCAGTCGCCATCCGTTCTGCCCTCTGACCTTTTCTCCGTCCAGCCTATTTAGCTGTCCTTCCCTGGCATATGGTTGGTCCACCCTTCTTCGCACGTGTCTGTCTGTCTGTCCTCCCCTTCACACGTCTGGCTGGCGCGCCGGCCTCCCCGCATCCCTCGGTCTCCAGCCGCCCTGCCCCGCCTGCCGCTGTGTGGGTGTCGGGCTGGCTGTGCGCAAAGGGGCGCGGCTCGGCGCTCCCACCTCCCCCGCGTCCCCATCTCAGGAATGACCCAGGCCGCGGTGCCGCCGATCTGAGCCTGGGCAGCCAAGCTGTTGCCGAGGGGGACACCCCCCTCCCCGGGTAACTGTGGCGCGAGCGGCGGCGCAGGGACAACGACGGGCGGTCGAGCAGGGCTGCCGCAGGGTAGGGCAGGGCAGGGCCCGGGAAGCCGCCTCCGCCTCCGCCTGCTCCTCCGCGGGGATCGGGGGCGGCGGGGCCGCTCGGTTCGGCCGGGCCCGTGCGCCCGCCCCTGCGCGCCGAGCAGGCCGAGGCGGAGCGCCGCGCCCCCCGCGACGCCGGAGCCGAGCCCAAACGCAGTGGCATCCGAGCGGGAAGCGGAGCCGGAGCGGGAGCCCGAGCTGGAGCCGAAGCTGGAGTCGGCACTGCGGCGCACGGAGCGGACCGCGGCGGTCAAGCCGAGTAAGGGGCGCGGGGCCGGGGGCGGCGCTGGGGAGGGCCGCGGAGGGGGTCCCGGCCCCTTCCCCCGCGCTCTGCGGCGACGCCCGCGAGCACACGCAGCCGGGGGCGCGCCGGGCGGGCGGATGCGCGGGCCGGTGCGGGACCGCAGCGCGCTCGGAATCCAACGGCATCCCGGGACTCCTGCAGACCCCCGCTACCTCTCCGGAATCCGGGAGAGGGTCACCTGAGCCATAGCAGTCAGGTTGCCTCTGAGCGCGTTCCCTGGCCTCCGGAACCCAGGGTCCCGGATGAATACCCACCCGGGGTGGCTGCCCAAGAGAGCGTCCCCCAGCCCCGCGCCCTGGTTTTTGGAGGATCGCTGAGCTGCCCACCCACGAAGGGAAAGTAGGACGCACTCTTGTCCAGCGTGAGAAAGAAAGGGGACTTCAGTTGTGTGGAATTTGAGTCTGAGCCTTTCTCCCACCTCTTTGAGTTAGGAAGTTTGCCCCCTCCGACAGGCGGGTCACCCGGACCGTGCCCCTGCCTAGGTGCTGGGTGTGTTGTGTTTCAACACCAAGGATGGGAGTATTTGAGCAGGAGCTTCCTCGCAGACCTTCTCCCCTTGGGGCAGACTTTTCCTGTGCTCCCCTTACGAAAGACTCAAGACTGAAACGAGAGGCTGTTCTCTGGCTGCGCAGCGCGGCTCCGCCACTTCTCTCCCCGCGCGCCTTCCCAAAGCTGGGTAGTCCCCCATCGTCCCCCACCCCCACCCCGGGAATCTTGACACGTAGTGCCTAGTGCCAACACTGAGCTGCCTTCCCCAATCGCACTTGGACGACCCGACCAGACCAAGGTTAGGAAGCTAAGAGCGCAAATGACAGGTGTTGAGAAGTTGGAGCTGCCAGGGCTTGGTCCTTGATCTTCATCCACTCAGTCCCACAGGCACCTGCCAATAACAAGCCCCTCTGGATGCTTTTCTCAAACACCAGGACTGCCTCCTGGAACCAGTGACTTCACTACCTAAAGCCTGTTTCCTTCTCTGATAAGTAGACAAGATCCTGCTGTAAGTGTTTCAAGTCCAGGGCCTTGAAACCATAAGGTGGTTGATTTTGCCTGACTCCCTAGCTGAATGACCTTTTAGATTCTTGACCTCTCCGAGGCTTAATTTCCCTGATGAGCATAGATTATTTTTCTCGGGTGCACTTTGGCAATGCTTTGCCTTCAGCTTTTCCTTTTTTCCCTTTCTCTGGAACTTGTCCCTCCACCTGACCAAGTCACCCCTTCCCTGTGCCTCTGTCAACTCAGAAAAGAGTGACTATAAGGGGTATTTTGTCTCTTTGCCTTTGGCTGTTGCCCGCTGCCCCAAGCAGAGGTACCTTACCCCCACACACACATATTGTTCCCACCCCAAGAATTTGCATTCCTCCCTCTGCTCCATGTTTGGAGGCATGAGGAAGAGTGATTTTTGCTGAGGTGACCTGGACATGCAGGTAACAGAGAGCAGCCATTGGGGCAGGGAGACCGAAGGGTACCTAAGGTGATTCCTTGCAAGGTCGCATAATCCCCAGAAGCAATGGACCTCAGAGGGAAATGGAACCAGTGACCAGGTGACAGAACTTCAGAGCCAGGCTGTCCACAGGAAAGAATGTGCCCCAGGCTCCGCAAGAGGGTCTCAGATGTAGAGCAAAGCAGTTGGATGCCCAGGGTTTAGGGAAGATGTGAGCATCCTTGGAGTAGTGTGGACGGTGTAGATGGTCAAAGGTGTCAGTGGAAAGAAAACAGAAGACACTCATGTCCCTGGGTGCCTACAGCCTAGTTGTCCTGCACTCAACAGTTAGTCAGGAAATATATCCACCTGTTGCCAGGCAAAATGGCTGCCCTTTAGGGGGTCTATTATACAGAAACCCTCTCTCACCTCTCCTTCACCCCTCCCCCATTCCTCCACCAGGATGTCCCATCCTCTGTGACCCTCTCCCCTCCTCCTCTTCCCAAAGGAGTTCATCAGAAGCTAATTAGGTTTGCGTCTGCCGCTTTGCTCAGTATTTGGAACAGGGTCGATAGGGCAGGGATGATGGTCCGTCTTTTGCAATAATCAGCTGGACCTCCTCAGAGGACATCACCTGAAGCTCTTGCAGCAGAAGGTCACCAAGCGTGGGGGAGGGGCAGGAAGGCATGAATCTTGCAGCTCCTGAAAAGAAACTGAGGTCAAGGTGTGGGGAGGCGGGGCACTTGACCCTTGGCCAATAGGCACAAGGCAGACTTTCGGCTGAGAGCATTGTGCTCAGAACTGAATGCCTGATTTGGGGCACGTGACCTCCCTTTCAGACCCTCAGTGTCACCTTGAAAATGAAATGGGTATTGATGGAACACCTGCCAGGACAGTCTCGAGGACTGAAGAGATGATCTATAGGAAGCAGCTCAGCCCGGGTCCCTCTCTGCCTTCCTTACAAGCAAGCACCGCACCCAGTTTCCTAAACACAAGCATTTTCTCTTTGAATTTTAACAATAGCACTCTGGTGGGTTGGGGGTAGGGACGAGACTGTAGGGAACCCAGAATCCTGTCAATGTTCCCCACTCTGCCAGCAAGAACATTGGGGCTTGGAAAGGTTAAGGACCTGAGCTAGGTATAGAATATTTAAACTGCACTGTGACTCATCATAATTTCACTCCAGTTTGTAAAAATTGATAATTAGCACATTGTAATACAGATGACATGCAAGTAGTTATGAAGATGATGCCTCCATGGAGATCTTTAATTATTTTATGTCTGAGGATTGAAAAGGAAGGTGCCCATTGCCCGTGGGCTATAGAAGTATTAGACACTCCTGTTTTTCTTTTTTTCTATTCAAATAATAGCCAAAGTGATTTAGTCAAATTGCTTTCAAAGTGCCACTTCCCATTCATCATCTACAGCTCTTGCCTCCATTTTTATTATCCTCAGACATTTCCTTACGCGTACATAATGCATGTATTTTGTCACCTTCACCCCCATTACCCTCTCGCATCCCCTCCCACTCTTGATGAATTCCTTCTTTCTCACAAGTCTCCCTCCAGTTTCATATATTTTTGTTTGTTTGTTTGCTCTGTGGCTGTCTGAGTTTACTTAGGGTCTTTACATGAGCATGGGATGGGTCCGGGACTAAGTGGCACCACTGAACAGCTTGACTCTCTGCCGGCAACCATTCACTGCCAATAGTCCTCAGGGAGGGCTATTCCCTACATCTGTGATGGAATGTTTAGCAGGTTGCATCTTGTGCTTGTCGTGTGCAGGTAACCACAGCTGCGAAGAATTCATGAGTACAGTAACCATATCATGTTGAGAAAACAGCATTTCATATCATTTCTTTCTCTAATCATACATTCTTTCTGCCCACTCTTTCTTGGTGTTCCCTGAGCCTTGGCTGGTCAGGTATGGGAGTACTATAAATGTCATTTAGGGTTGAAAACTCACCAATCACTTGTTCTTAGCACTTTGGCAAGTTATGAGTCTCTGCATTAACTGCCGCCCACTGGTAAAAGCAGCTTGTCTGCTCAAACTGTGAGAGCCCTTATCTGTGGGCATCAGCATAAATATTTAGAAGGCAACTTGGCACCATGTTCATTTAGCAAAGCAACAGTAGTAGGTTGTCTCTTAGGGTCTGTGTTCTACCTCGTCATGGACTTTTGAACACGTTTACCATGCTAGGTTCCAGAACAGACTTTTCCATCTAGTCAAAAAGTGGTTGGTTATGATTGGTTACCTGTATGACAGTCCTGCCACTATGACAGTGCTGCCATTATTGTGCCAGTGGACACATCTTGCCTAGTGGGTTGTGTTGTGTTAAAGGGCTCATACCTAGTTAAGACCATTAATGCCTTTTCTCCTCCACAGCTTGCAGCACCTTCCATCACTATGAAAGCTAGCCATCAGTCATCTTTCCATTTTTCTCCACAGCACTTATCATTGCCAACCTCTATAGTCCTTATTCATCTATCTATTATCTCCCTTCACTAATGTCGTTCATTGTGATATCGTCACAGTCTGGAGTGTGCCTTGAAAAATTATAAAGTATCTTGTAAACATGAGGTCTATTGTTTTTATTATTCTTGCTAAGTGTGTAGATTGATTGAAAGCAAAACTTTATAGCTTATGGAAGAAATCATTCTCTCAAATATGTTGCAAATAAAACTTGCTTAAGCACCAGGGATAACTGGATGGGGATTAGGAATGATGAAGATTGTGGTAGAGTAGGGGAAGTTGGTGCTGCAGGCCTCCAATTCCAGCTATGCAGAAGGATAAAATAAGAACTAAGACAAGGGATTGTGTGTTCAAGGCAACTCTGGGAATATAGTGAGTTTAAGGCCAACCTGGATAACTTAGTAAGAACTTGTCTCAAAATAGAAAGAGGAAAGAAGGAAGAAAGTGAGAAAGAAAGAAAGAAAGAGAGAGAGAGAGAGAAAGAAAGAAAAAGAAAAAGAAAGAGAAAGAAGGAAGGAAGGAAGGAAGGAAGGAAGGAAGGAAGGAAGGAAGGAAGGAAGGAAGGAAGGAAGGAGGAAGGGAGGGAGGGAGGAAGGGAGGATGGAGGGAGGGAGAGAGGGAGAAGGGAGAGAGGGAGGAAGGGAGGAAGGAAGGAGGGAGGGAGAGGAGAAGGGAAAGGAAGGGAAGGAGAGGGGAGGGGGGAGGAGAGGGGGGGAGAGAAAGAAAGGGGAGGAGAAGGAGAGGGGGGAGGGGAGGGAAGAGAGGGGAGGGGAGGGAAGGAAACTGGGCATGTAGCTCAGTGGCAGAGAGATAGAACACTGGCCTAGGATACACAAGACCCTAGCTGTCAATCCTCAAAACAAAACAAATGTTACTTTTTAAATGTTTAAATAAAGCTTCTTATCACTAAGTTCGAAAGCAGTTAACTTTTAAAGAGTTTTTTTAATAACAAATGACGTGCTCAAAGGAAAACTAACTTTACATTTTTTCAGTGAGTTGTTACTGACTTGTTTATAACAAAAAGGGTACTTTTCTAGATTTCTGTTTATATTCTTCCAAATTAAAAAGCAAAATATGTTTCACTGTAGAAAAATTAGAATATCATAAAACATATAAAGAACATAAAAATCTCTAGTCCACCAGTCTCTTCTATTTGCTTTCTAATAGTTTGCCATGTATGAATGTATTAGCAGTAGTGTTATCCTACAAAATAAGGGTCATGCTCTATACACAGTTCTATGACTTTTTTGAAACCTGAACCTGGGTTTTTCTATTTTACATTATACTGAGTCTTTATATTATTAAAGTTTTGGGAAAACATGTCTTCACACTTATATAATATTCCATTGTAACTGGGCACCACAATTCAATGTCTGCTCTTTTACTGTTGGCCCCATGGGGTTACCTGTCCTATTTTATTGCTATCAGTAACACTTGCTAGGGGCTCTTCTGGTGTTTTCTAAGAGGTTTCTGGATCCACTTGGCCAGGATCTGTTGGCCAGCTTTCAGAAGGCCTGATTCACACAAAGATGCACAGCACATCGGGTCTCTGCATTTGGGTGGTAGCGAAGGTGGAAACGCTTAATCCTAAGGACTCTTTCCACAAAATGAGGGTGACCCAAAGACCCAGGAACCTCCAGACACATCCTGACCCACCCAGTGGGGCAAACATGTGGCCAGATGTTGCTGGAAACACACACCCAATCCCTTCCTAGCATCAGGACCAACGCACTGTTGGTGAGCCTGGAGACCTCCTGCCCGCCAATTAGTCATTATCTTTTCCTCCCCTGCTTCTGGGTTTGCATTGAGCCCCTTAACAAAATTTTGCATGGACTTATCTGCACTTGCCAAGGCATGAACCTCTCTGCTGAGGAAGTTGCCTGCTGGGTCCCTTCCTGTGACAGGAGAAAGGTCTCCTGCGGGAGTTCAACTTGCTGGGGTGATGGAGCCCTTTCAGAAGTATTGCCTCTAACCAAGCGCAGGGAAATTTCTCACTTCCTTCCCGCTCTGCGTGACCATGTGCCCACACACAGATCCGGGGAACAAAGCCCTTGGGATGACATCATTCATTGACTCAGTGAATATCCACTAAGGACTTCCTGTGAGCCAGATTGGCTGCTAGGGTGGTCTGGGTCTCGGACACCCGCAGCCTCTCTCTCTCCCCTCTGTACCAGAGCAGAGGAACCACCCATCCTTTTCTCTTGTATCTCAGTTTAGTGCAGCCCTCAAATCTACCTACACCTTCCTGCCCAGGGTCTATGCATGCTCTGTTCCCTCTATCTGGAATCCCCTCCCCGAGATGTCCATCCAGCTGGCTGACTGTTCATGATCTCTGCTCACCTAGTGCCCCCCCACCACCAAGACCTCCTGCGGTTCGCTCTATCTAAATATGCAGTCCCTCCCTGCACACCTGCCTCTGCTCCGCCCCCTGCCATCACCTAACAAGCACCACCCCTGTCACTCACATCTCTAGCTCTAGCTCTGTCTCTGTAGGGACCCTCAGAATATGACTCCCCACTCTGTCTCCAGCACCCAAGACCCAGCCCACAGGAGCCTTGCCTAACACCGGAGCCAGTGAGGGGCCTCTTCCAGGAAGGCCTTCTGCAATATGCATGCTCAGAAGCGGACCCCATGGCTGCCCTGTACGAATCCCCTCAGGGGCCCTGGTCCTGCAAGCAGCTTACTATTTCTTCAGGCTCCTTCTCTTGCATTCCAGAGTTGCTGTCTGTAAAGCAGGGGTTTGTCTGGGGGTTGTTTGGGGTTGGGTGAGGGGCGTCTGGTGAGCTGACAGCACAGGACTGCAGTTGAACAGGTGCTGAGCACGCAGGGAACATTTCGTGACCTCCCTCACACAGTTCAAACTCCAGCCCACTCCCACGTCCCTCTCTCAAATGCTGCCCTCCCATGCGAAGCAGGTGTGGTTTCCATCTGGATACCAACAGTCCTCTGGTACTGTGCCCAGGAGACCCAGGCTGTCCTTTTTCCCACACCCCCAGACCCACAGTGAAGGTATGCCAGGAGCAGGGCCGTGAATGCAAATGACGTGGTCTCGCCACACACCATTCAACCACTTCAAAGCCTGGAGTGCCGCCCGCCCACCCTTGCTTGCTTCCCAGCCAGATGATCCAGTCAGAGATGAGTCACAGCAGGAACAAGTCTCAGATGCTGGGCTCGGAGAGAGGCAGGCAGAGGAGCAGTGACCTCCGCCCACGCCCCCCCCCCAGCTGGGATGCACTCCCCCACCCCCAGCCCATCTGAGCCAACACCCGTCCATTGCCCTCATCTCTGTGTCACAGCTCTGATCGCATACAGGGACTGCGAGTGGACAGAGCTCACGTGAACACTCCCCTCTATCCTGTGGATACCACGTAGCTCCCCCTGAGCAGAGAGGGGCAGATGCCACCAGCCGATGGTTTTCCTTTGGTCACTCGAGGATCCTCAGGTGGGAAGAGGAAGTTTGGGAGGTTGAAAGTCCTGTTTGTTTTAGGAGCCAAAAAGCTCCTCTTAAGGGATAGGGTAACAGAACTCAGCAGTAGGGTGCTTCCCTGGCACACATAGGGTGCTGGGTGTTGAAGTGCACATCTGTCACCCTAATGATCAGGAGGCTGAAACAAGAGAATCTTGAGTTCAAGGCCAGTTGGACTCCATAGCAAGACCCAGTCTCTAAATAAATAGATGAATGAATGAATGAATGAATGAATGAATGAATGAATGAAGAAATAAAGCCATTTCTTCAGTTGCCAAAGGTTTTGTGGAACCCCTTGCAAGCCACAACAGGTGCTAGGAAGCTTTAGTCAGAGACTGTGTGTAAAGCGCTGGCTCTGGGGCAGACTGCAGGGAATGGCAGCTCTGGCTATGGCAAGCATCGCTGTCACCATGAACGACAGGATGTTTGGGACACACAGCCCTGTACAGGGCCTCCTCGGGACACTGCGCATTGTTGTTGAAGGGCTGTCTCAGCACACATCTATGCGTTGGCTTCAGGACAAAGCTGGCTTGCTACAGGGCTCCAAGTATGCTAGTCTGCAAAGTTCCCTCCTCGCCCAGCGCTGAGTTAGTGTTAGTCTGCACCCCCTGGGAGCAGGGTGTCTAGGGTCGAGTAGAGTTGGCAGCGGGAAGGGTCCCCCTGCTGGGACATCATTGTCAGTGTCGACAATCTGTCAAGGTGGCCTCATCAAGAGATCTCTTGGGCTGGATGTTCATGGTGCCACAGGAGTTCTCCAGAAAGAAGGGGCAGAACAGCATGCCAAGGAGACGGACTGGCCCGGAAGACTGTGATTAGGACTCAGACCAGCCAAAAAAACAAAGGCAATAGATCTTCGTGGGTCCCCCCAGTCAGTGGGGAACACTTGGGGTAGCTGAGTCCCTCTAGGCACAGCAGTTACTCTGGGGCAAGTGGCCACCCCACACCTTAGTTTTCTCATCTGTGAAAACAGAAGTGATACCCCTCCACCCTGGGGGCCTGGCGCAGTGGAGCAGATGACATTGTGATCCATGGTCATTGTGAGCCACATCCGAGCCGAGCACGCAGAGAACGTTGAGCCCCTGACCAGCCCTGCCAGCCACGTGGGGACTTACACCCTGAAGTCCAAATACTTCAAACTGACAGTGGCATATAATACAGAAGTTCTGGGGACCCCCACCCCGGGAGGCCCCTCGCTCCTCCCCATGGCCCCAGAAGCCTCAGGCTCCATCCCAGAGTCACTGAGGCCAGTGAAAGAGCCAAGATCCACTCAAAGAGGAGAGGCACAAGAGTGCCTGCTGCATGCATTTATTAGGCACCTACAGTATACCAATGCACTAGAGAGTTAAGAAGGACCCCAAAGCTCTGGAGGTTGGAGTGAGAAACTGGAACATTTTTCTGAGGACACTGGGAAGCTATGGAATGGGTTCGAGCTATAGAATATATCCATTTTGCTTTTGAGAGATCTCTCTGGAAGCAGTGGGAAAGCGGGATTACCAACCTGATACATCCTCTCCTGAACATACATGAATATATGCATGTACACATAGCCCCAGTATCACACAAACTCACACACACACATACATACAACCTCCCACAAACGTGAACACAGACACCAAGTACCCATGCGTAATTTTAGAAAGCAAGAATCACAGGCCCCAGGATTCTTCTGGAATCTTCTACTGTGAAATTGGTTCTTCTGGCAGCTTGGAAGATCACCTCCTACCCGGCCTCTCCAGGTCAGAGCTCTACCCTTGGTTTCTATGGAGACCAAGAGTGGGTGTCAGGCCAGCCCAGGGTTCACACTGGGAAGACTGTTCAGCGTTGTGGATGGGGGGGGCAGCCAGGCGCCTCTTGGTGGTGCGTCCTCAGGTCAGCTGCACTTCTCCTACCCCCTCGAAGACCACAGTGAATGAGTGCAAGGGCTGTCGCGTGGACTCCGTGCTCCCGAAACCAATCCGAGCTCTTCTCAGCTGAGAGGACAGGAGGCTGGTCCAGAGTCGATGCCCGGAAGTGACTGTATTGACTTTCACACCAAGGGATCTGGCAGAAGAGCAGGACTCCCCCAAGTCAGGCCTGCTGGTTAATTGGTTAAATAGAAATTTATCTATGCAATGTGTTTGGCCAGTGGGTTTCAGGTACACTCACTGCCTGTGGGAAAGGGAAGAAATACAAATTTTAAAAAGGTCCCTGAGCAAGGCAAGGAGGAGAATCTCCGGGTCAGACTCTTCCAGGATGATTCCATCCACGATGACATCATTCTCAGCAGGGAGGGGCGGGCTTTTGGGCAGGAGTCTCTCCTCCTACCCTGCGGGCTCAGTATCCACGGTCCTGTTCATCCATCCCAAAGGTGCAATTTGGTTCCTGAGACCGTGAGCCGGCTCCCTAAGAGCCCCGTCTCGCTCCTGTTCCCACGACACTGTCACTAGGGGGACTGGGGGGGGGGAGCAGTGTGGAAGAATGTTTCTTTCCTTGCAAAGTGACTGCCCTAGACATCCAGGGGTCACACAGAGTTCACGTGGGGGAAGGGGTGAGGAAGAGGAATTTTTCTTCGTCTGCCTCGATTTCTAAATTCGTAATTTGGTATATCAGGTTTCTTCTAAAGGGGTAGGCTGGCTGACTGGCGGTTTAAGAGCAGTAGTGATCTGGATGCTCACCCTCCGCCTATAATGGTACCTGTGTGGTTTGGTACAAGCTGCATGACTTCTCTGAGCCTCAATTCAGTCATTTATAAAACGAGGAGGAAAAGAACAACTGCTTATGCTAGTTCTTGGGGCAAGTAATCATGCGAGGGTTAAGCTGGACATCTAGAGCACTTTGGTGAAGCCACTGTGAGACCTTGGATGAGCCGCTCCTTAATCCAGGTCTGTTGTCCACCTGCATGAAATGAGGACTTTGGGGCTGATCTTTAAGCCTCCTCCAACCCTGACAGATCCCAAGGGACCCAGAATGCCACAGTCCACAGAGTAATGCCTAGAGTCCAAAATATACAGGAGAACTCCTTGCCTTCATGTTGCCCACTCCAGGGTCTGCCCAAAGAGATTTCTGCCCTTCACCCACTACTGGGACCCTGGCACCCTCTCTTCCTGCCCTTGTGCCAAACCTAGGGATCCCAGACTGACCACTGTTCCCCAATCTCTCTCTCTCTCTCTCTCTCTCTCTCTCTCTCACACACACACATACACACACACACACACACACACACACACACACACTGCCACCTCCTGAGGTTAGTGGCTGAGAGGATGAGGAGTGATCAGTCTTCAGGGCCAAAGGGTGCTGTGGGCGCCCTGTCACCTGCCTGTTTGTGTCTCCACAGGTGAGTGGAGGGACCTTCCCTGTGAGAAGTCAGAGCTGTGCCCGTGGGCAGGCTGGCTCCGCTGTTCTGCTCCAAGGATTACATGTCCTTCAAACGCCCTTGCCCCTGTAAGTCTCTTCCATGTTCATTGCTGCTCTCTGGGGGCCCAGCTGCTGCACAATCAGGGGTAGGGTTGCAGATGGCTCTGGCATGTTTGGCCAGAGAACCACGGAGAGGTCCGACCAGGTTAATGTGGAAGGACTAAAAGATAGTGGGAGAGTGGGAGGACCGTACATACAATAGACTCCTGATGTTTCCACTGTTATTCCTGCCAGTTCCTCTGTATCAGCTTTCACGCAATGCACACATGTACAAACACACACAAACAGATTGTGTGTGCATTGCATGTGCGTGCGTGTGTGTGTGTGTGTGTGTGTGTGTGTGTGTGTGTGTGTATGTGTTTGCAGACAGGGGTTCCACTGAATATACTCCCTGGGGCCCACTGTTTAAGGAATTGTATTCCCTCACCCTCACCAGGAAGTCCCTACTAACTGAAGTCACTGGATGATTTGCCCTGTTAGAGTCTTGTCCCAACCCTGATGGGAGGAGTCCCGATGATGGACTGGCCAGGCGTACCCTTGGGGATAGCAGCCTCTCTAGTTCCCAAACTCTACCGCCAGCTATGCGTGCCACCCTCTCTGTCACTGCAGGAGGTGCCTGCTTTCTCTTGTTACATCCCTGAGAGCCCTCCAAAACTTCCTGTTGTAATATGGGGGTACTGCCTAACTACCTTTTTGAAGTCAGGGCTGTGAGTCTGCATCTCCCTCTTTGTGCCGGGCAGCCATGCTCACTCCCGTTCACACCTCGCCCCTCATTAAGGTCTGCTTGACTTGCCACCAGTGGTACATGTGGTAAGGAGCTCCACATCCCTTCCAACGCCCCGTTTCCAGTGAGTCGAGACACTTAGCTGGGTTGTCAACCCCTTTCCTGCTCACTGGGCACCTGGTTGAGAAGAGACGCTGGAAGCCAATGAAATCTGGAGACCAGGGCAAGAGACAAACTGTTCCTGTTCCGGTTTCCACACCCCCTAGTTAGAAGGGAAGCCCCCTCCCAAGGGGTACCGAGCTCAAAGGTTCCCCAGAGGAGTCAGAGCTCATGAAGTCTGAGGAGAGCGGACAGAGCATCTCACTGCCACAGAGGACAGGTGGCAGAGTGAGGGATGTCACCTGTCTAAACACATCCACGGAGGCTGGGGAGGTGACATGCTCCATCAGCCTGTCGGGAGCCAGGCTGACCATGAGTCAAGGCCGGGGTCCCTCACACCCCCTGACAATTCGGCTCGTCCCTGTCCAGAGCAACTCTGGCAGTTCTCATTGTCCTATGCTGGGCAGATGGAAAGACCCAGGCCATTTCCCAGCCCATAGAGGCCCTGCCAGGAATGTGGAGGAGGAGCCTGCTCCCTGAGGAAGGCTGCAGGTGAGGAAGATCTCCATCGGGCTCCTGCTGGGCATGGTGGGGCCCAGGACTCCCAGGTGTCCCACGCTCCAAAAGCAGATGTTGCACAGTTATCCAGCAACTCTGTGGAGCTCCTGTGAAGTGGGCACTGGAGGGGTTCCCCCCCTCCCTGGGGACAGATCTGAAAAGGAAGAAGGAGCCTTGGGTACCCAGAGAGACTGAGTGTAGCCAAGTAAAATGAAGGGCTCATCTTTGTCAGGCCTGACCTCAGAGTGGATATGATGTTCAACTGTAGCACAAGCGTGACCTGGATGGACACTCACCAGCTATGTGATCCGAGGCAGCTCCCAGAAACCTCAGTTTGCTCATCTGTAAAATGGAAGCAGCAACGCAGCCTTGTGGTCCACCGCTGTGGTTTAATGGGCCACGGGGAGACTTGGGTGTGGTGCCAGGTTCTCACGAGATGTTCAGGAACTCTTTACTCTGCACAGCTCAGTCTTACCCAGGTCTTTAGTGATGGAAAAAAGGAAACGGAGAGGAGTGGTGACTCTGGGGGTGAATTGGGGGCTGGGCTGTGACAAAATATCGGAGGTAATCAACTTACAGAGAAGTTTCAGTCCATAGTCAGTGAGTCTTGTTGGTTTGAGGTCTGAGGCCAGACAGAACTCCATCATGCGGAGCACGGTGGCGGAGGAGAATTGCTTGCCTCATGGTGGTAAGGAAGCAAAAGAAAGAAAGGAAGCAGTTGGGTTTCCAGTGTCCCCTTCAAAATCATTCCTATAGTGAGCTGACTGACTCCCTTCTGCAAGGTCCCACCTCTTAAAGGTTCCACAATGACACCCCGGGTTAGGGGTCATGCCTTTGGGGGAACACTGAAGATCAAAACTGTACTCTGTTCATTGTGACAGTTATCTCTGATGAGACAAGGAAGGATTTAATGTCAAGAAAGGGAAATGATGGATATAGTCTGCAGTCTACCATTTCTGCAGACATCACTAATCAATTGCAGAACTAATGGATTCTCAGTAAACCTGGATGCAAACTCAGCCTCTCTCAGAACACATGATATCACTGCCTGAAGATCATCAGCCTGAGTAATGATCCCTTGTGGAGGCAAGAGAGCAGAGGAAGGGACTTCTGCTAGTCGTTTCTCAATACGCTTCCGTTTCCTCGTCTGTGAAATTGGAGAATGCATCTCAGAGGTGCTGTGAGAACCAAATGAGATATCTCAGGGTAAGGTTCCCACGGCCTAATCAGTAGGTTAGTGGCATACTTGCTTCCTCGAAGCAATGAAATGGCAGAGTGCCTGTTCCACACGTGAAGAAGTAAAATGATAGGGGATGGTGGAGTCAGGGATGGTGGGGTGAGAGCTAAATGAGCCTGATTAGGGCTCAATTTCAGCCAAACTACAGTTGGATGCACACACAAAGTAAATCCAGCCTATACACACACACTCACACACATTCACTCACACACATACACACACACACACACACACACACACACACACACACACACACACACACACCTCGTGCTCTGTGGATAGAAGAGTCTGCTTGCTCAATTTCCTCAACGGAGAGGCTCCCGCTGCAGAGACAAATTTGAAAACCCCCTCTGCTCCCCACTATGCCTCAGCTTGAGAGCGCACACCCACAGGAGCTCGGCAGCCCTGTGGCTTCTCAACATCCGAGCTACTTCTCCTTTGGGTTCTCTGGTCTGGCATAAAGTCTGACTGTGATGACTGCTTTGCTTCTAATAGTGAATTCTAATTTTAAATGCCCACGCCTGTCATATTAGAACCTCCCCCCCCCCCGCAACATGATTGCTTTGCGACCCAGCTACACTCAATGTTGAAAGCTAAAAGCTGCTGAAGCTGCAACTCTGCAGCCCACTCCCTGCAGGACAGTGGTGCCCGTGCCTCATTGTCCTCTGGCAGTGATCCTATTGGTGGCTTTCCCCTGTCTCCACCTGCCCTGAGGAAGAGTTTCCCAAGTTTTCTTTGTTCTCTGCAGTTAGCTAGCCTCTCCTTTTCTGATAGGTCTCACAGCTTTCTTCCATCCCTCTCACAGAGCCAGCCAGGGATGTAGGGCAATGAGCTTGCAGACTATCTCAGGGGAACCCATTCCACACAGGGCAAGTTCCCTCATCAGCCTGTGCTAGTCACAGTACAAAAAGTAGAGGAGAACAAGGATCCTGAGTGGCAACAATTTGTCCCATCAGGAATCTGTGATCACTGGTAGATATCTCAGGGACCTGAGTTTGAGGACACTGGATCGTTGTCTGTTTTTCACAAACAGCTCTGAGGAGGATGGTGTGAGCTTTGGTTCACACACACTTGGGTTAGAATCCTGCCGACATCTTTTGTACAACCCCTGACTTCCTCAAGCCTTGGTTTCCCCATGTGTGAAGTAGGAACAGCCTGGTTTTCTGAAGTTTACTGTGAAGCGTGAGGCAACGGCTTGACTCATGTGTTCTGATACCTGATACTGTGGTGGGGCACTACAGTCCCCAGGCAAGGAGGCTCCCTGGAGCTCAGTGAGCCCAGGTTCAGGGAGAGACCCTGTCTCAAAATCATAGAGTGGAAAATAATAGAAGAACACAGCTGGTGTCAACCTCTGGTCATCACATGCACACACATATGCACACTCACATGACATAGACACATTACGTACATGCAAATAGTCAGACGTAGAAGATGAAGACAAATGAAGCAGACTGAGGTGGTGGATGGGGGAGTCTGAGCTCTAAGAAGGTGGTCCTGGAACAGAGGTTACCATGGGGGACAGAAAATTGTACACATGTCGAATGGAAGAGCACCAAATAGGGCTTTTGCTTCCAGGAATCTTCGGAGGAATGCAAGCTATGAAGCTATGTTGTGGGAAATTCCCATACTCCCAAATAGAGGGAATCCATTCAGGTGTAGTAGAAAATCTATTAAAAGGAACAATACATATATGTAAATGAGTCTGACCCCGATCTCTAAATTGCAATCTACTTTATAGGGGACCTTCAGTCCATCAAAGGAAGGGAGGACAGTTTACTTGGAATTTATTTGTAACCAATATCAGTGCAGTCATCACAAGTTTCCAGATGTCACCTCCCTCTTATGTTGCAGACATCCTGGCGCTGTGGAGGATCTTCTCGGCTTGAGGTTGGGAGGGGAGGGGGATTGATCTCCCTCACTTGCCATTTCTTGTCAACTTAATCCTTCCCTGCATCAATATGACCACTCTGGTGTGGCAGAAGGGGCTGGAGAGGGACCAAAGAAGGAGAGGTGAGCAGTCAAGCACTAGGAAATGGCCCAGCGGAGACAACACAAGGCGGTTTACCACTGATACAGCACAAGTACAGACTGGAAGGCAAAAACATTCAGATGGGAAGAGAGGAGCCAATAGCAAGAGTTTAAGGCAGACCATGTTGGGAGAATTCCTGGACAGGGACAGTGGACAACTGAGTTAGAATTGAGGCCTGTGACAGGTCACACAGATGCCTTGTGGACATCAAGATGAAGGTGCAGGCAGACAGCTGAGCACAGGAGCCTCGAGTTCATAGGTGTCTGGAGCTGAAGCTATAAATTATGGGGGAGGGGCTGTCAGTGTATGTGTATGGCTGACATATAGGGAGGCAGGAAGGACAGGATGTGAAGAGCAAGCTTTCTGTTGGTCTATGTACAACAGGCCGTGACTTCCACTCCTAGGAAGGGAAGTGCATCCTTGAGGGGTCATCCTCAGCAGCTCAAGGTCAGGTGCGTGGAGGAGATGAGGACAGCTCTCCAACAGGGCTGAACAAGGACATGTTGTTCCCTGTCAAGGGCTCCCTTGGGTGCCCCCCCCAGCACTAGAACTGTGCAGGGTGGTGGGAAAGGCTGGCCATCGAAGGGTGTGGCCTGCATGCTTCAGAGACGAGAGAGGGACCTGCAGAGAGACATCACCGGGCTTCAAGTGCCTCCACCTGTCCACAGACAGAAGCCAGAAGAGCAGGCCTTATGGATGCAAGGCCAGGGCGGGGCCTTCTGGGTCAGGTTTCCATTGGCTCCTCTGTGCACTGAAGACCCATCTCAGTTTCTCTTCTGTGGCTGTGATGCTATATACTGACAAAAGCAACCTGAAGGGGTTGGCGAGATGTCTCACTGGGTAAAGGGGTCTGCACACAAACCTGACCACCTGAGTTCAAACATCAGAAGCCCACATGGCAGAAGAAGAGAATCAGCTTCTAAAAATTGTCCTGACTTCCACATGCATGCAGTGACTTGTGTCTGCTCTCTCTCTGTCTCTCTCTCTCTGTCTCTCAAATAAATAAATAAATAATAAATAAATAAAATAACCAGCTTAAGAGAGAACAGGTTTATTCTGGCTCACAGTGCAAGGCATAGTAATCTGTCATGGCAAAGAAGTTAAAGCAGCAAGAAGCAGCTGGTCACATGACATCCCTAGTCAGGAAGCAGAGGGGGTTGCTATTCAGCTCTTTTTCCCATATCACTCGGTGTCTACTGTAGGTCACACATTCTCCCCCACCATATCATAGGCCTTGGTGCAGCTGTACCACCAATAACATTATCCAGTTTAGAGTAATGAATGAATAGTAGTACTGTAGACTTCCTGGTGCTGTGATGAAAATGGTCTGCTTTCAGAGTCCAACATAAACAGCCCCGACCACAGATAGCTATTGAGCACACAAAATATAACTTGTGCAACTGAAGGGTACATGCATGTGTGTTTGCTTATGAGTGGGCACACGTGTACGAATGTGTACATGAGGATGTGTGCCTGTGGAAGCCCCGAGGTAATATCAGGAATCATCCTCAATTCCTCTTCTACCTTATTGTCTTGAGTCTAGGTCTCTATGGAAACCCAGACATTATGGCTAGTCAGGCTAGCCAGCTTGCTCTGGGGATTCCCAGGCTTAGCCTCCAGGGCTAGAATTTCAGATAGGCTACCACGCCAACCTGACATTTTTACTTGAGATCTGGGGATATGAATTTTGGTCCTTTCACTAGTGTTGGAAACACTTTAACTACTGAACTATCTCTCCAGCTCTAGATCTTTAACTTGATTAATTTGTATCTTGGCAGCTGCTTGTGGCTATCATATTATGCAGCATGGATCTAGTGAATGAACAGATAATGTTCTATTGGGAAAAGCATTTCACCTGGGAATGGGAGCTTAGGCTATATGACGCACATATGATTGGCTCCCATAGACAAAGCCAAACCTTTCCGAAGTGCCTGTACAATAAGCCCACTCGCCAGCAGTCTCTGAGAATCCTGGTTACTCCACATCTTCACAGCAGGGATGACGGTCTCAGTTTTTTTGCTTATTTTTCCATTGGGTATTTTTATGACTAATTTCTAGGGATTCTTTACATATTATAAATGTGAATCCTCTGATATACAAATATATATATCATATATATCTATCAAAAAATTTTCCTGTGTCTTTTGATTCTCATCATGGTGTCATTGGATTAACAAGCACACTTACTGTTTTGTCTATAAAAAATTTGTCGATTTTCAGATAAAGAATTATTTTATAAATATTTAACATTGAGATTTATAGAAAATAAAATTATACTGAACATAACATACTGGAGTACCTTCTTGTGCTCCTTGGCAACAGAGAGGTTTTGATACTGCCATTCAAAGAACAGAACATTGACCATTGAGCACATTTCCAACACCGGTCGGTAAGAGGTTTATCTGTTGCTATTGTAATTTCATATTTGGATTGAGTGAGATTTTTAAGGGAGCAGGAGAGATGTAGCACAGCAAGTGAAAGTACTCGCTTCCAAGTCTGAGTACCTGAGTTTGATCCCTTGGAGTCACATGGTAGAAGGAGAGAACTGATGCTACAAGTTAACCTTTGACCTCTGCACCCACCCACCCACATCATCTACACATGCCTCCCCACACACACACATGCACATGTGCTTGCACAAACAAATAATGCAAAAAATTTCGGGGATTGCTCATGAAATAATTTAAACTTTCTCAAACATCTCACATTCTTTTCAAAATAAAGAGGTAACCACTGATGCCTTAGAATGCGGTTAGCAATCCCAATGTTTTAAGAACGTTAGAGTATGTATGACTGTCACACAAGCGCAGTGTATCATTGGCAGCATGAGGGTGTGTGTGTGGTGTCACTCCCCCCCCCACTTCCCCCATCATCTTCTGAAGGACTGAGATGCACAGTCACACCTTCAGGGATGCACCAGCTTCTCTACTAAGCGTGAAATCCAATTATCTACAACAATATGACTATTAGGTCTCCAGACAGTGTGTAATTTACAATGGAATTTGTATATTTGGAAACCTGGGACATGTTTCTTTTAAAATCTAAATTATACCGAACAATATATTTAAAAAAAAAAACCAACAACGCTGGACCAAATAGTCTGAGCACACAGTCTGGATGAAATCCCTTCTCTGGTCTGATGGATGTTTACTTATTCTTTTCATGTCAGTTTCTATTCAGTCTTAGCACCGCTACTGTTCCTCCTACAATGGGATTTATTTTCCGTGTAAAAGAAATGAAAAGTCTGCTCAAGGCAGAACTGCTGCACCCAGGATCTCACTATAATGAGACTTGCCTTCCCAGACCTGCATAATGACTGACATACCAACATGCCCCCATAGACTACCTAGGAACTCAAGAAAGATAAGAACATACAGTGGAAACCTTGGGGTCTAAAGTTAGATGAATGAAGGGAAATGCCCCTATCAGTGGGGTGTCTCAAAGAGAGACAACCCCATATAAGAGTAGACAAGCCAGAGTGAACCCTGGGGTCCATAGAGTCATACAGGCAGGAGGGAGTGGGGGAGATTGATGAAGGGAAGGGGGGAGATGGGAGGAAGGAGATGGGAAGGAGGAGATGGGAGGGAGGGAAGCAGGGATGAGTACTCAATGTGCTTGTAAAATTAGAAAAATAAAAAATAATAACAAAAAAGAAAGACCCAGCTCTACCCAATTGTCTTATTATTAGGAGCTGCGGGTGGGAATGGCAAGCTGATGAAGCTGGCACATGCACAAAAAGGGGCTCACGACACTATCCCTCTGCCTGACATTGGCTCTGATTGGCTGATAGAGACAAGAAAGTGAACACATATCATAAAAGCTGAGTGATGGTCTGTTAATCAGGTTAAATTCAGTAGTCGAGAACATATATCTTAGCTGCAGTATGGGAGATGTTCAAGCAATATTAATACTGAAACACAGGTATTCAGAGGCATAAAAGCCCTGATAATGTGAGTTGCCGTTAAAGATAGTCTGGGTAACCCTACACACTGCCTATCAGCTGGGGCCAAGAACTATGTGTCTCCAACTGAAAAGGAATCCTGGGGACACATTTTTGCTTATCATTTATTTGAAGAAGGGCTGTGTGAAGTGCTCTCGTTGGACAGAAAGCCTGGGTTTCAAAATCCATCAGAAAAATCCATGGGACATTGTGGACGGACTGTCGTCTTTTGACACTGTTTGGCCTTAAAGCACCATTGTGGATGGTATGACCACTCTCTTGGGAGATCCAGTGAAGACCTATTAGAGTGGAAAGCTAGGCAGGGGTCAAATGGCATCCCAGATGAAACCCAGTGCTATAAGCTATAGGCAAATCAAAACATATTGACCATAGGATCCATGGCTCCTAATAAATTCCTTGTATTTAATGTATGAAAAAGTCAAAAACTAAAAATAATGATTTTTAAAAGGGATGGCTCAGGGGTTAAAACTCTGTCTCACAAGCAGAAGGACCTGAGTTCAGTTCCCAGATACCATGCAAAAACCAGGCAGAAATGGTGGCAACCTGCACTTCCAGCTCTGGAAGGCAGAGTCAGAAAAATCCCAGAGCAAAGCGAAAAGGATGTAGAAGCAATCCAGGATGAGTCCCAAAGTCACCCTTGGGCCTCCATAGGCACACACAGTGCCCTCTGATACATGATGCACACACACACACACACACACACACACACACACACACACACACACACACACACAAAATAATAACAACAATAATAATAATAAAAGAAAATGGATGATTCCATGAGGATGTGGAAAGGGATCCTTTTGTGACTTGGGACTGAGTAATCAATCCCAGGCTCCTAGAGGATCGGCTCTGTGAGATGCTTCTTCAGGATATCGCAACTCTTTGCAAAGGACAAATGTATTTACAAAGTCTTCCTTTCTAAGGCTTTTTGCCCATTACAGATGTGATCTTGTGCCTGTTCATGTCCCGGTTCCTGGGCAGCCCTTCACCCCTTCACCACCCACCCACTGCGCATCTCAGCCCAAACTCCCACAAAGTTCTTATGCCTATAGAGTCCAGTTTATACATTTTAACGGTTAATATGTTTTCATGCCTAGTGGAGTGACTCCCAGGGTCATATTCATTGATCAAGCTGTATTGAAAAATGAAATGCCTTTCACATGTAGATCGGGGAATATCTTCAGGATTTCAAGTTTTGACTGTCATCCATTAAGCTCCTATTATGAGCCAAGTATCCTATAGTCAATATGCTTTTGTAGACTTACAGTAATCAATCAAATCCAGCAGCTTTGCTGCTCCTATCCTACAGGTGAGATGGTAAGGGCTCCGAGATCTGATTTATTCCATGACCACTGCCAACCAGAGGCAAAGTCAAAATTTGAACCTATGACCGTGTCTTTTATATATGAGCACATGTCCACATCAGTGCTCAAGTGCACATGGGGATGTATACATGTGTGTGTGCGAGAAGGCCAGAAGGAAATATTGGGTGTCTTCCTCTGTTATTTTCCACCTTACTTTTGAGCTAGGACCTCTTGCTGAAACGAGTTCACTGATTCAATTATGGTGACTGCCCAGCTAGCCCCAGGGACCCTCCTGTTTCTCTGCTTGGGATTGCAGACTTGTGCTGCCATGCTCAGGTTTTTATGTGGGGGCTAAGGTTCCAAACGCAGGTCCTCATGCTTGCTCAGCAAATACCTTACCAACTGAGTCTTCCCCAGCTGTTTATTAATTAATTAAGACAGAATCTTGCTATGTAGGTCACATTGGCTTGGCTCTTTTACCTATACTCACCGTAAATTATCTTTAACGTGCTGCAAATCTGATGCTGGTTTCTCAGCTAGCCTAGTTAATTATGGCTGTTGAGGGAACCTCTGTAGATAGTAAATTCTGTCTTATTGCATGTGTATGTCTGTGTGTACCAGAGGGCACTGTGTGAGTCTGCGGAGGCCCAAGGATGACTTCAGGAAATCATCCTGGATTGCCCTACCTCCTTTGTACTTTGCTCTGGAGTTTCCCAGGTTCTGCCTTCCAGGGCCAGAAATGCAGGTTACCACCATTTCTATGCAGGTTTTTACATGGGATCTGGGATCCAGACTCAGGTCCTTCTGCTTGTAAGGCAGAGGTTTAATCCCTTAGCCACCTCTCTAGTCTTCCATCACTTTTAATATACTCTCCATATTCAGAACTTGCAGGCTCCTGCCCTAAGCCAGAGCGGCACAGGCAACAAGGGCCAGGATTCCTCTCATTCCATAAAGACATAATGGGGTTAGCAGAGATGTGGCTGCACAGAGTGACATTTTCCACATGTATTTTTCATGGAGCTAGACTTTCATTCCATTATGCTGGAGAACACATTTTGTGTGATTCCGCTCTTTCTGAAGTATTACTACTTGCTCAGGGCCCAGGGTTGGGGTCATGAAGCAGGCCCCACGTGTACTTGAAAAGAACATATACTCTCTTCGGCTGCTAAAGTATTCTAGAGATATTAATTATGTCAAGTTGATGAATACTGTTGTTTAAGCCGCCCAGATCCTTGCTGAGTTTCTAACCAGCTATTCTGCTATTTCCTGAAGTTGGAGAGTTAAAATCTCTGAGCCTCTTTTCAATTCTGACAGTCTTCATTTCATGTGTTTGGGGCTCATTGTTCAGTACATGCCAACAATTCTGTGCTCCTGATACACTGACTAAGCACTCTGTAACATCCTTGTCTCCAGCTCTGTCTCTTGCCTTAAATTCTACTTTGTCTCCACTCAGCACGATCACACCAACTGTTTGCATGAGATTGCTTCTTCTATTTTCTTTTTAATTTTCACTGTTTGTCTTTGGACCTGAGGAAAGCGTGTTTCTTGTAGTCAGCATGTAATTGGTCTTAACTTTTATTGAGTCTCCATAGCATCTGGTGCTTAAATAGGGTTATTGATCCACCCATATATTTTTATGAACATGATTTAATAAAAGCATAAACTATGGACACAGTACAGCCACCATTTTGCTGTTTGTTTTCCTTTCATCTCATGTCTCTCTCACTCATCTGCTCCTCTTTCCTTCTTTGGTGTTAAGTCAGCATGTTCATTGTGCTGTTAAATTGTTTTGAGACTTGTCCTTATTCATCAGTGGGGACTCCAGGGATTAAGGGATTCTGTATATCTCTTATATCACAATCTACTTCAGAAAAATACTAATCGAAACCCAAAAAATAGAGAAACTGCTCTGGTGCACTGCTTTAGCATATCTATATACGATCTAAACAAAAGTGAATTGAAATTTTATGCACACATACGTAGACACCTTTACCCACGGAACTGTCTCACCAGCACTGTAATTATCATTTCTACAAACTTATGCTTTTTAAAGAAGAGAAGAAATGAACAAAATATATTTACGGAATCTTTTCTCTCTCCCTCCATATCTGCCTTAGCCAGATTTTTCATTTCTTCTTGGATTCAAGTTACTCTCTCCTGTCATTTCCTTTTCAGCTTTTGTGTTCCGAGGCAGGTCTGCAAGCAGATTTGTGTTTACCTGGAAGTGCCCTTATGAAACCCTCCATTGTGAAAGACCATTTGGCTGACCCAGAATCCTTATGTAACAGTTTACTCCACTATCCCGCCACCACTTTCTGCCCTCCATGGTTTCTAACTACAAGTCATTAACAACAGCTGGTTGTATTTCGCTCCCCTGTCTCTGCTATCTTGTTTATATTTTTAGGTTTTCCTTCCTAATAATTGGCATATGTCTGCTTAGCTCAAAGTTCACGCTAAGAATGGGCAGAAGCTGTATTCGAATGTCTGGAGACTATAAAGCTCATGCCGTCTGCTGATGACTTTATAGGAGGTCTGTGGAGGACATTGAACCCACCAGCTGTTTCCAAGCCCACCTCCAATTTCATCCTCAGTAAACTCACACCTCTGCATGTAAACAGTGGCTGTATCTGCCAGAGAGGTGTGAGCTCTGCTTCATTTGCTCACATCCCCAGTGAGCCCAGATGTGGAGAATCTTTTGGGCCTCTCTACTAGTTCCCTGTTGCCAACTGGCCACTAATCCATCTCTCTCTCCATCCTCCTGTCTCCATCTCCTGACTGCTGGGATTGTAGGCATGTGCCAAAGTAGCTCAAAGATTTTTGTGAGCTTCATGTCCTGGGTAAATATTTCACATGGATTCTCACCTATGGGATGCCGATAGCAGGATCCATGGACAAAACCTGAAGTAACACTTTTCATAAAGCTGCTTCTTAAGGTAGACATCTCCACACGGTCTCTAAGGCAGAAGGTCAAAGTGAAACTCTGGCAAGACAGTACTTGAGAAAGCCGTGGCCACAGTAGCTCAAGAACAGAGCTTTGTCTGGTCCAGCTTATCCCAGGGTCTGAGATTGTAGTTCAGTGGTGGGGCACTTGCCCAGAATGCATAAGGCCCAGGGTACTACAAAAGGAAGGAAAGTAGGGAAGGAGGGAGGGAGAGAGAGAGGGAAGAAAGGAAGGAGGGAGGAAGGGAGGGAGGGAAGAAGGGAGGGAGGGAGGGAGGGAGGGAGGGAGGAATGGAGGGAGGAAGGGAGGGAGGGGGGAAGGAAGGAAGTTTCCGTTGTGAAAATGGCTCCAGAGGCAACTCTAGGAGGTGACAGAATAAGAGTGCTTATAGCAGTTGAACCAGTCGTGAGTGTTTGGTGTGGGGTCTGACGCAGTGTGTTATTGTACCATGGCTCTATTATGTGACTTTGACCTGCTCAGAAACAGGGAAGGTGGCTTGGGAGACTATTTCAGTTGATGGATTTTTTCAGCCAATGAACTGAGTCATTCTTCAAGCCACAGGTTAAAGCCTCAGGGAATGAAGAGAAGGTGGCAAAGGTGTGGGACTGGGATGTGCAGAGAGTATAGGAATTTACTTGAGTGTTTAAGAGGCCAGCTATATCTTAATAGTGGAATAAATCACTTTGGACTTATGTTTAGAGAATCATTAAGGGCTGTGGGTGGACGGTTATATTTGAACATGGTGGAATGCTCTCCTGCTAACTCTGATATGTAAAATAGATGGAGCAAAGCTGCTCTGCTGAGGTGGGACAGGGAGCTCCATGAGGCACTGAGTCACTCCTTCTCTAAGCTAGGGCACCTTTTGCTTTCCAATTTGAGAAATCCATTTCAGTTTGATTCATAGCTAGTTTAGCGTGTGCATGAAATAAGCACTTTTGTGAGTATTTCTGAGTGTATGGATGATTAAACAGATGGATGGATGGGTGGGTGGATGGATGAATAAATGATGGATGAATGTATGGGGGGATAGATGATGGGTAAATGGTGGGTGGTTGGGGGTTAGATGGATAGGCAGATGAATGGATGATGAGTGGGTGGGTAAAGAGATGGGTTTATGGACTATTGATGGATGGTGGCTAGATATAGTAAATGGATGGATGGCGGCTAGATATAGTAAATGGATGGATGGCTAGTGGGTGGTTTGGATGGACAAACAAATGGATGATTAACTAGATACTGGGTGTGCATAGATATATAATGCCCGAGAGGGTGGAAAGCTTGTTAGTTAATTAATGAAAGATTGGTGAAGAAGTAGACAATTCACATTCCATTCCTCCTTCCTACCATGATGAAGTTCTTCTACTCCTCACTAGATAGACTCCACCCCACATGACATTGACTTCCTGTAGAGATGCACCTCCATTTTCAGAGGAACACCAAGTACCCTTTGTCTCACCCCTGTAGTCCAAGCGGACTTCAAGGTGACATTCCCCTGCATCCTCCAGGAGCACACCATCTTTTCTGAGCTTTTCTGACAACTGTCCCTCTGCATTTCCATCCACAATCCTCCCCTCCCCTCATTTCTTCTTCACATTCATCCTTCAAAACTTGCGTGCCCTCTCTAGGCATCTCTGACCTGCCCAGCCCAGTGATACCCTTACATCAAACTCCTAGAGGCATCCAGAATGTGGCAGAATATCAGCAAGTGAGCAGAGACTTCATCCACCTGAGAGCAGGGGAGGAGACTCAGAAGGGTCCCAAACCGCAAGCCCCGCCCAGCCCTGTTCTCTGCTCAGTCTCTTTCCAGGTCCCTATAAGAAACCAGGACCTGCCCACAGGGAGTGGAAGAAAGATGTCGCCTTCTGTATATTCCTTCATGGGCTGCATGACCCTCATGCTTTCCAAAGCAGAGAAAGAAAGTGCCCTGCTGAGGCTTGATTACCTGGGGAAATGGGACTGTGACAGATGCCTTCCAAATTTTTGTGACAGGAGCCATCAGTCGGACATGTGTCCTTGCTTCCTCCCCTTCCCCTTCTCACCAGCATCTGGGCAGGAGCACCATGGGGAGATGCTGACTCAGCACACACTGTCTCTGTGCCTCTTCCCCTCCCTCCCCCACCCCCAGTAACTTCAGCACAGCCTGGCTGCTGTACTCAGCGAGAATTTGTGAGCAGTAGTCTGCCTCAATGTTTCTGCCCTGTGTGCTCCCTAGGTTCTCCAGAATGGAGCCCGTCCTGACCTCTAGCCCTGACACCAGCCTGGATCTCATGATTGTCACTCCTGTCCACCCATCGACCTAACCTAAATGGAGAATGGTTCAAAGCAGACAGGAAGTGCATAGAAGGCAGGGGAGGTGTTAGAGCTGGGAACAAAATACCTGTCCGTTGCCTGCCCCTCAAGTTCACTCATCTATCCTGCTCTCTTCCTGCTGAGTTAGTTATTTTGTGTTGCCATAGCAAAATACCTCAAGCTGGTTACCATAGATAGGTACATAGCTAGCTAGTTAGATAGGTAGGTAGATAGATAGATAGATAGATAGATAGATAGATAGATAGATAGATAGATAGATAGATAGATAGATAGGCAGGCAGGCAGGCAGGCAGGCAGGCAGGCAGACAGACAGACAGGAGATAGAACCATCTGAGCAGACTGTGATTCAGTATGGTTTATCCCCCAGAGATTCATGTCCTGGAAGCGAGGCCTCAGCAGAACAGTACTGAGAAGGTCTTTAAGAGATAGTACTCCGTGGAAGGGAAATAAGTCATGAAGATGTCATCCTTGGAAGGGATTAATGTGGGTCTCAGAGTGGGTTAGGTCCCACAGGTGCAGGTTAATTCCCCCAAGAGTAGATTGTACAGTTGTTATGAAAGGATGAATTTGTTCCCTCCTCTCTCTCTCTCTCTCTTTCTCTCTCTCTCTCTCTCACTCACTCCTTCTGTCTCTGACTCTCTTCCCTTTAGAAACAATGTTCCAAAATAACATGCATGCGCACACGCACACACACACATACACGCATAGAGACAGAGAGAGAGTATATGTACAGAACATAGCATAAATGCAGAGTCTATCCTTCTGTGCATACAAAAGGACACCTGTGTGTGTGCAAAGGTAATATCAGAAATCATCCTAGATTGTTCTCCCTCCTTACTGCTTTGCTCTGGGGCTTCTCAGGCTCAACCTTCCGGGCTGGAATTGTAGGTCACCGCCATTTCTACCTAGCATTTTTATGTGGGATTTGGGGGTCCAAATTCAGGTCCTTTATCATGGGAGACAAAAAGTCATCTTCCCAGCCCTCGATTTGACTTTTAATTTTTTTTATTTATTCAATTGTGCATGTGTGCGCGTGTGTGTATGTATGTGTGTGTGTGTAGAACCACGGACGAATTCGGGAACCACCATGGATGCCTCCACCTCCTCCTTGTTTACTCTGCCCCGGGATTCACAGGCTCCGCCCTACCAGGACCAGAAACGCAGGCTGCCCCCGCTTCCGCCCAGTGTTTATACGTGGGATCTAGGATCCGAACTCAGGACCTTCTGCCTGCAAGGCAGAGGCTTAAACCCTGAGCCACCTCTCCCGCCCCTCGATTTGACTTTTAAGAGCCTTCCAGGTCTGGTTGCCATCCACCAGTCTCTGCAGATTCCCCCTCTTGTGAGCCCTCAGATCCACTGACCCTTCATCAGAGGCCCCAGAGTTCTTCCAGAGTGTCATTTGACAGATTGAGGACCTTCCTTAGACTTAGACTCCTTCATCGATTGACCTAAAGTGGGAGGGAGGCACATGCCTGGAACCCCAGCATTCGGAGAATTGTGAGTTTCAGGCCTGATCTACAGAGTGAGCCCCTCTCAAAACAAAAGCAAAGCAAAAGAAGCAAACAAACTCCACAAGACCTGATGAGCTCTTCTTAGTGGAATTGCAGATTCTGCTCTGACCGTTCCTGGCTTGTCTGTGGACCTCACAGTTGAACTGGGCAGTTGAGTTAATGACAGATAGGAGGATGGGCCAACGGGTGAGTAAATGATGGAGATAAGTTCCTCTGCCCTCCCCAGGGCTCCTGCCACAGCCAATCACTGACTGCTCTTGATAAGGTTTATGGAGCTCCTGGGCAAAGGAGAGCCACTGAGGAGGGGGACACACGAGTTCTCCAGGGGCTCTCTGCCTTATGAAACCAGAGCTGCTTGAAAAATCTGGTTCTAAGATTATAAGAGCATTCTAGCCAGGAGTCCTGGCTCTGTCTCTTTGACTAGCTCTGCATTTATTTCCACGCCTCATTTGCAGAGGAGTCAGATAGGTGGGGCGTGAGGGAGGAGAGCAGTACCTATCCCTGATGGTTGCACTGCAGACTAAACAAGCCAATCCCATATGTAGAGGTCGAGATGCGTGACAAATGCTCCATCCATAAGAGCTAGGGCTGTGCCTCTCCTTCCTGGCCACCCAAGGGCGCCACTCTTCTGAGCAGAAATAGACTAGCCTCAGAGCAGAGGCCCCCTTGCCGAGTCCTGGCTGGCTTGCTGTCCCTGGCAGCCTTGGTGTCCTGCATGATCCCAGGTCACAGCTGCTCTGACACACACCAAGTAGCCAAGAAGCAGCCCAGAGTCATCTTAGGGAAAGATTTCACTTGCAGTGTCAGCCTAGGGTTCCGGCTTCCCCACAGTCCAAATCCCTTTTCTGGGGTGCTGTGTGGCCTTGAGGGTAATTCCTGACTGTCTCTTACCGGGGATCCCATTCCAGGAATTAAATGAGAAGATGTAGTCCATGAAAAGTACTGAACATGGCAGAGCCACACTGTGGGTACTGCCGGCCCCGGGGGAGGGAACTTGAGTTGGTGAGGTAGAATCCTTTTGAGGGTGCACGCCTTCTGAAAAGCTGCTTAGGGAGGCACTGGGGACAGAGGCGAAGCTAGCCTCTTTCTATGTCCTTGCCGCAGCTCACGGAGGGGACAGGGAGGCAGGGGATATGAGGGGGCTGTCACCGTATTAGTGCTCTGCAGTCGTGTCTACTTGATAAAATGGCCCTGAGTTTGGACATTACAAGAGTCTCCCTCGTGATTTAAAG
Source organism: Typhlomys cinereus (assembly GCA_023101885.1). Lineage (NCBI taxonomy): Eukaryota > Metazoa > Chordata > Mammalia > Rodentia > Platacanthomyidae > Typhlomys > Typhlomys cinereus. The sequence goes on along the minus strand of JALPQD010000008.1, from coordinate 15,854,817 downwards.
CAGAGCATCCTCTGCGGGCGGCGGTGACGGTGAGATTAATTTCCCAGCCTGCCACGCAGATGACTGTGCGCCAACTGGCTTCATCAGCAGACGTGGGGGATTCCATCTCCCACTCTCCAGTAATGAGCCTGGTGTCAGCAGACAGGGTGAGGCTCTCATCTTCTGCGGCAGGTGAAAGGAGGGGCATCTTCAAGGTGACCCCTCGGAACAAGTAGCGGCGGCAGGTTTTACATAGTGCAACACACACACACACACACACACACACACACACACACACACACCTACAGTCCTCAAAGCGATGGCTTTCAAATGTAGTGAATGTCAGCTTTAGATGGGGATTTGGCTCATGTGTCGCCAACCCTTTGGGCTTCTGGATCAGAACAGGAAAATTCAGAGCACCACTGTGAACAAGGTTCTGAATGGAGCCCACTTCCCCCACAGCAGCCCCTTAATGCTTATAAGAGCACCAGCATGACCATTGGCTTAGCAAGACCACATGGGGTACTGTGTCCTGATAAATGAGCCAGCAGGTCCACTTCATATTTAGATTTGGGTTTTTGACGTCACTGCATGGAGAGGCGTGTGGTAAGGGACCCTCAGGTTGCCCTCTGGGCCCAAGAGAAAGGAGAATCAAGCTGATAAGCAATCCCTGCCTTGCGCATAGACAGGAAGTGGTGGACGGCATGCTCTGGATTCTCCCTGCAAGGATTAGATTGTCCCTAAATTATCCAGGCAAGACAATTAAGGTCGACCCCTTCATCATAGGAGCAAGAAATGCATCACTGAGTCTTGAAGAAAAGGAGAAAAACAATAGTTTCCTGTAGCTGACAGCCAGTGGGATACAAATGAGAAGTTGGCATTTCAGCCAAAACTGAAGCTGCCACAGTCAAAAAAGAGGAGAAACTGGATTCTAGCCTAATGGGCAAACAGACAGAGAGCCAACTGAGTCTACTGCAGTTCATTCAGTCGTCCGACAAATCCTTAATGGGCAGCTAGGATGGGCACTTGGCTGCAGATTCCACGAACACACCAGGGCCAACAGGATGCCTGTCTTCAAGGAGCTGACAATCTAGTAAGACGGACAAAGACACAGCATAGTGTAACAGTTACTCTTAACTATTGCTGTGAGAGAACATGCAAAGTCAAGCAACTTAAGGGAGAAAGGGATATTTATTCAGCTTACGGTTCCAGAGGGAAGGTACAGTCTCTCAAAGCAGAGGTGACATGGCTGGCTGGCCAAAGCTGGAGGAGGCTAAGTCATTGCAGACATCTTGGAAGCTGAGAGCTGCAGACTGCTTGCAGCAAAGGCAGACTTCTGGAGGTAGGGTGGGACTAATCCACCTCAAGGTCCGCCCCTTGTGACTGCCTTCCTCCAGCAAGGCTCCACCTCTCAAGGTGACATGACCTTGCCAAACACATGAGACTGTGGGGGACACATTTCAAACCATGATACTCCACCCCTGGCCCTCACAGGCTCACTGCCATCTCATTATATAAACCATACTCAGTCTAACTTTAAAAGTCTTCATAGACTGCAATAGTAGCCCCAACAATCCAAAAATCCAAAATCCAAAGCCTCTTGTAAAATCAAAAAGACAAGTTACATGCTTCCAACATACAATGGCACAGAATAAACATTCCCATTCCAAAAGGAAGGAAGGGGGGCATATCCAGGAAAGATTGAAAACCAGCAGGACAAACCAGCAAGACTGAATCAGCAAGACTGAAAACCAAAAGGACAAACTCCAAATTTTGTAGCTCCAAGTCCAACAGGTGAGCCTCTCATTGAAATCATCTCAGTTCCAAAGGGCTCTGGTTCCACTCCTCCAATGCAGCTGCCCATAGAATACATTGCTCTCTTGAGCTGACTCCTCCCAAGGTATACAGCTCTCCTTGGCAGGTGTCCCACATCATCTCTGGAATCTCTAACATCTTTACTTCTCAATGGCAAACCAGGCTTCAACTCCACAGCACAAACTGCCCTTCTTGGTCCTCTAAACTGCAGACTTTCTGCCACGTGCTGCCTGGCTTCCATCATTTTTTAAAATCTTGGAGGAGGACTCCACGATTTCCTCCGTCTTGCATCCTTGATGACTCTAAAACCAGAACCGCAGGGACGACTTTGCCAAGACTGCCCCCCTTGAATCACAGCTGATTCTGCTTCTCTATTCTGACCATCTCTTTCACTCTGGCAGTTGTTTTGTGGGAGAAGCCAACTCTTGCTTTGGCGCTCCACCCTTTAGTTCAAGTCTTCTGAAAGGATTTGCATTCTTATGGGTGGGAACCTTTTCTGAGGATCTTGCCTTCAAACTAGGGCCTCCCCCATTATTCAATATGAGAACAGACTTTGATGTACAAATGGAGCTAATCTCTTTAATAGCCATTTTGTTCTCTGCTTCTTCCTGGTTCAACTCATTAAGTTTGGCATTGTATTTTTCATCATTAGATCTTACAGTTTTTGACTCTTCCTGCCTGATTGTTTGCCCTTTTTCATAACTCTGAAGACAACTAAAAAGTAGCCAATTCACATTGTCAAGACTACATTGCTTTGAAATTTCCTCCCCCAAGCTTTCAGGATGAGGGCAAAACTTCATTAAACTCTCAGCCAACACATGGCTCCATGTGTCATTCATCCAGTTGCAAACACAGTCTCTGTTCCCACCTGGACCATCGCAAGCTAGGGCTTCCACTGCCTGCATCTCTCACAGCATTGCTCTCCTCTGAGCTCTCACTAGAAAGGCCCATTTGGCCCCCTCGCCAACATGCAAAGACTTTGCCAGCACAAAGTCCCAAAGTTCTCCATATTTCTCCCAACAAATAGTTCTAAAGGCACACTAGCCACATCACAGCATTGGCCATACTGCTGGGTACCAACTTCTTTCAACTTCACAAACAACTTCACGTTGTGGTACCAGCTGTTCTTAATCTCACAGCAATACCCCACTTCTGGTACCAATTTCTTTCTTTTTTTTTTTTTAACCACTTGATAATCTTTAATTCAGCAGGAGGAAAAAAACCTTTGCTAATTGTTGACCAACTAACTCTGGTACCAATTTCTTTAATAGTTACTCTTAACTATTGCTGTGAGAGAGCACCCAAAGTCAAACAACTTATGGGAAAAAAGGGAGATTTATTTAGCTTGTGGGTCAAGAGGGAAGGTACAGTCTCTCAAAGCAGAGGCAGCATGGCTGGCTGGCCAAAACTGCAAGGCTAAGTCACTGCAGACATCTTGGAAGCTGAGAGCTGCAGACTGCTTGCTACAAAGGCAGACTTCTCCTGGAGGTAGGGTGGGACTAATCCATCTCAAGGCCCACTCCTTGTGACTGCCTTCCTCCAGCAAGGCTCCACCTCTCAAGGTGACATGACCTTGTCAAACACATGAGACTGTGGGGGATACATTTCAAACCATGACACATTGTAAATGAGCAAATAAGCAAGCAAAGATGTAAAGATGTCAAAGATTGTGGAAGATGCTGTCTGAAGAAAGCACATGTTCTATGTGCTAAATAGAAGAGTGAGAGCAGTTTTACATTTGTTTATGTATTGACTCATGTTGTGTTGCTGTAACAAAATGCACAGGCAGTTAACTTTGTGTGTGTGCGTATGAGAGAGAGAGAGAGAGAGAGAGAAAGTGTAGGTATGGATGGGTATAGAAGAGAGGACTGTGTGTGCCCGTGGAGATTCAAGGTTGACTTTGAAAAATCATCCTATATTGCTCTACCTCCTTATTGCTTTGCTTTGGGTCTCCTAGACTCTACCTTCTAGGGCCAGAAGTTCAGGCTGCTAGCATTTATGAGGGATCTGGAATTCGAACTTGGGTCTTTTGCTTGCAAATCAAAGGCTTAACCCATGAACTATCTCTCCAATCCCACAATTAACTTTATAAAGAGAACACATTGACCAGTTTTGAAGGCCCAGAATCCAGAAAGCATAGGGCAGGTTTAACCACAACCACTCCGTATTTGTGGCATGGGTCGAAATGGCAGGACATATGTGCTGAAGCACACATGTCGAAAAGAACAGAAAGCAAGAGAATCCATCAGCATCTGACATCCTTTTGGAGCACATGGCCTAAGGACCTTCCATGAGGCCCCAACCTCCTAAAGGTTCCACCACCTTCAGTAGCACCTACTCCAGAGGACGCTGAATCTCCAACCATAGCAGTCTCTGAGGACATGAATACCAGGCAAGATCTAAAGATTAAAAAGAGGCAGCCATGTGCCAAGTAGTTTGGGAGGAGCTGTTTTATGATATTATTTTGAATATAATTGCATAATATTTTGTACAGGTGTATGCTTCCATTTTTCTTCTTATCTATATAAGAGAATAATATAGCTTGATCATATGATATTATGTTTAGCCATTTGAGAAGGATTGATATTTGTAAAAAAAGAGCTATGCCATTCATATTCCCCCAGGAATTGATAAAGATTCAGGTTTCTCCTTTTCCTCCTCCTCCTTCTCTTTCTCCTCTTCTTCCTTCTCCCCCCCCCAGCATTGGGTATGATTCAGCCCTTGGACTACAGCCATTCTCACGAGAATGGAGAGTGTCTGGCAGCATTAATTTGCATTTTGTTGACGCCTAGTAGTGTGATTGTGCACTTTTTGGCATGCTTATTGGTCAGGCCCACCTTTGGACAAGGGGCTGTTCGAGTCTTCTGTGTTTTCATAATGGAGCAGCCATTTTTATTATTGGCATTGGAACGGATCTTTACATGTGCTGGTGGCAGTGGCCCCCGCACTGCCTTATGAGATATCTAATTCTCCAATCTCACCCTCCTGTTCTGTAAGTTGTCTTTTCAGTCTCTTCATGATGTCCTTTGATGCGTGAAAGTTACTAAATTATATGCTGATCCATTTTTTTCCCCTTTGGCTTCTTCTGCTTTTTTTTTTTCCGTCCTATCCAAGAATTAGTCATTGTGTCCAAAGTTAATGTCACTGCTCAGTGAGACACTAGTATCCTCCAGCCATGTGGCATTCTGACCTGGTACTCCAATCCTACCTCCTGATACTATGCTCCCCATGCACCTCCCACTCCTTCCCAACCTTTCAACCTGATGTCTTGGCTCGGGTCCTTTTTCAGCACTGAAATTCTGGTATCCAAGCCTCGCCTCTGTCACTAATTTGCTGTGTGACCTTGGACAGGCCCCATGCTGTCTCTGTGTGTCCCTCACTGTGAGTTAGTTGGGTGCCTGGGGCAGATGCTTCAGGAGAGCTATCAAAGGTCACCCCTTACCACCAGAAGCCCCTGTGGGCAGGAGGAGTAAGCTAGCGAAAGCGCCCGGGGTACAAAGCCTGGTGCTAACTGTGGACTGTCCTCTGTTATTTAGGGATAAATGACCCCCAGGGTAGTGGGGTAAAGGAGGAAGGCATGTGACTGGTGAGACCCCAGTTCAGTGCCCTGTCTCTCTGCCCACAGTAGCAAGATACAACCGCACCAGCTACTTCTACCCCACGTTCTCTGAGAGCTCGGAGCACAGTCACCTGCTTGTGTCTCCTGTGCTGGTGGCGAGCGCCGTCATCGGCGTGGTCATCATCCTCTCCTGCATTACCATCATCGTGGGCAGCATCCGCAGGGACAGGCAGGCCCGGCTCCAGCGGCGCCACCACCACCACCACCACCACCGCCACCGCCATCACCACCATCACCGCCACCACCGGCGCCGACACCGGGAATACGAACAGGGCTACGGTGAGCAGCCACCCACCCAGGCGGGGTTACCTTTCTGCAGTTCAGGGACTCCAGAAACTATGGCAGCCGAGCCCAGAGCTCAAAACTCCCACCCTCCTTCCAGACATCTTTTGCTTATCTCATCAGGCCTGACCTTCTTATGGGTTCCTTCAGTTCCTCATCCCAATTTGCTCAGAAATGAAGGCTGGCAACAGCTGGCTAGGAACAGACCTGGGGTTACACATCTGGCATGAGGTGGGTTAGAGATAAGAACCCTGGTATGGAAACCTGGATGGTTGAAGGATCTGAACCCTCAGGAGTTTGGCACCGGAGAGACACCCTTAAGAATCACTTCTAGGCTCAGGGCTGGGTCTGGTACACACTGCCACGTCCCGGGGCCCTTCAGATCCAGCAGTTGCCCCTCGGGGAAATTTGCCAGAAAAACAGCAGGTGGGACCTTAGGCAAGACCAAGAGAGGGAGCCATGTATCATGGAGACAGGTAGTCACAGTAGAAGGAAGACAGCCAGGTCTGCCCTTCTGACAGACATAAGGATTATTAGAAAGGTCAGGATGCGGGTTAGGGAGATGGCTCAGCGGTTTAAGCGCTGGTGGCTCAAGCAGAAAGATCAGAGTTCAGATCCCCAGATCCCATGTAAAATGCTGGCGTGGTGGACCACCTGTAATTTCAGCTCTGGAAGGTGAACCCTGGGAATTCCCAGAGCAAACTAGCCAGCTCCATCCATCATCCCTTTTTTTTCTCAGTGGCTGGCTCTAGCCCTCCCTCAGCTCCACAGCGCTCAACATGATGTCCCCAAAACATGACTCCATGAGGTCCTGTGGGTACCTCAGACTTAGAGTGTGCCAGCAGCTTCACTTTTCCAATTTTTTTACCTCATTGTGTAACCTAACTCTGTCTCAGTGAGTCATCTGTAAAATGGGTGTATGAGGAACCCACCTCCCAAAGACATGGTGAAAACTAACTTAGCATCTTCCGAAGATACTGTGAAGACCAGGCTGATGAGTCAGAGCACAAACAATTTATATCCTCATCTCTGTATCCGAGAAAGCCTGTCTCAAGCCTCCTCACTTGTGCCGGGTGGCCCTATCTGCCAGTCACCAGCCTGGCATCTTGAAGGGTTCCCCGCAAGACAGCCAAACCGCTCAAACTTGAACATCTCCATCCTCTGCTCAAGATTCCTCAGTGGCTCCCCATCATCCTCGGGACAATATCTGTCTGTCTGTCTACTGCCCTTTCTACAGGGCCTCTCTGCAGTCTAACCAGACAGAAAGAGCCAAAATAAATAATAGGGATGACAAGACATCAGAGATTCTGTGGCATAAGATAGAAGGATCTGGAGTGTTAAGGGTGATCTGGTCGCTAACTGTCTCCCCATCCTCCTTGGCCTTTCCATCTCTCTGCCTAAGGGCTCCCCTAACCCCTGTCTCTTTTTCCGGAACTGTCATGTGATAGAAACCCTGAACTGATTTTTTTTTTATGATGGACTGATATATTTCTTCATATTGGTGAAGAGGGAACATGCAGGAGAAAGTGGGGCTCAGGGTCTTAGTTTATATCTGTGCTCTCCAGCAAGTCAGGGCTGATAAGGGTGTTAGGTCAGTGGGGAAAAGAATGGGGAGTCATTCTGGCAGCACCACACGGAGGTCTGTGGATAAAGAGAAATTGACACAAGGGAGAGACTTAAGAATAAAGGGCTGAGAGCTGACAGCCTGGTGACAGAGGGAGTCATAGTTTGGCCTTTAAATGGGGAGAACATTAGAACAAAAGAAGAGAGTTTAGGGTCTGAGAGGATAGAGAGAGACCTTCCGTGATGGCGGGAAGAAGAAGAGAGGAGAGAGCAGAGGAGAGAGGCCCTGGGTATAGTCACAGTCTAGAGTCTCAGACGTTGATAAAGATCTGCCAAGGAGTTACCGGGGAAGTGAAGACTGAAGGTGTGGTCTTTACAAAATGACCATCTAGCCAAGGTGGGAACTTTATAAAATGGCTGCTGTGGCTAACAAAGGGAAGGGATTTGCTGGGGGAGTGCTTTGAAGGCCTTTACCTAGCTGGATGTCTGGGACTGCACTTGACAGAGGCCTGAGCTGTTCAGCCTCTGGGAGCCCCAACAGAAGACAGCCAGGAAGAGCATGGGGGACAGCAGTTTGGTCCTGGCCCCCAGGGGGATCAGGATAGATCAACCACCTCCTAACTGCAGTGGGACCTCCCCTGAACTCAGAGACCCTTTTAGGCAAAGCCAGAGGTTACAGGACCCCAGCTCAAAAGCCCAGCCCTTCTGTCCAGCCCCCCCACCTTCACTTCGATGTCTTATTTAATTGAGTTTCTTCTCCACCCCTGCCACCCACCCCCACCCCCAGTCTTTCCACAGCTTCCATTGGCTGGAAATGGAATTTGTTTCCCTTGAGGGAAACAAATCTCAGCTCGGCTCCTTTTTCTCAGCCTATTATTGGGTTCATTTTTCCTAGCAGAAAAGTAATATGTGCTCGTCGTAGAAAACCTTAAAATATATATAAGCAATATGGAGGGGAAAATAAGAAAAATAAGGGTCGTGACCTGTCAGCCAGCCAGAGCTACAAAGACTAACGTGTGTGTAATATTTTCCTGAAAGTTTCCTTGGTGCCCACATATAACCCCCAAATTACACCTGCAAACATGGCCTCCAATCCAGATTCTCCCACCGATGTTGAACCAGAGAAAGGAAGAAGGGATGAGGGGTGGGAAGAAGTCTCTGGAGTCACGAAGGCGCCAATGGTTGGGATCCTGACCCTCCGCTCTCCAGTCTGTAGAATGCATTGGATGTTGAGCCCTCTCACATCCCAAGTCTCAGCCATCTTTGACTAGACCTGTTAGATCCTGGGTGGGAAACTTGCTTGAGACTCCCCACTGTCCCTGGGCCCTGCCACTTGCCATGTGGTCTCAAGCCAGACCTTCTGTGGGCTCGCAGAACCTCTGTTATGAAATGAAAGGCTTGTGCTCCAACCTCATTTGCTCAGCAGTGTTGCTGGGTCTATATAAAAGGCATTTCTGTGGCAAATGCTGGATAAGCACAGCTAACCGAGATTCTTAGTTTACGGGACTTTCCAGATCCTTCAGTGTGCTTGTGTAAGATGAAAGAAAAAGAGGAGGAATGAAAGAAAGGGAGGAAGAGAGGAAGAGGGAACGAGAAGGAAAAAGAAAGGAAAGGGGAGGGGAGAAAAGGAAGGAAGGAAAGAAAGAGGAGGGAGGGAGGAAGAAAGAAAAGAAGAGAAGGTGGGAGGGAGAGAGAGGAAAGAAGGAAGGGAGGAAGAGGGAGGAAAGAAGGAAAAGACAAGAAGTAAAGAAGGAAGGAAAAAGTGGAGAAAGCGGTAGGTGGAGTCACTAGATTCTTACCAGAAACCTCTTTTTAGCTTTTTGCCTAAAGAAAATAATGTACATGGGGACCAGGAAGCGTGGGAAGGAGATTCCAGAAATCTCTGCAGCCCTCAATGCTGGGTACTCCCCAAGCCTAGCCTGAATCCACAGTTTGGGGCTCCCTGTTCTCACCCCACTCTTCTTTTTTTATTATATTTATTTATTTTTTCCCAATAATACAAGCTTAATAGGTACCCCGGTCCCCACCCCTCCCCAGTCCCCCTTGCACCTCTCCCCTATTTTCCCTTCCTTTCACCCCCTCCCTCCCTTTCTCCCAATGCCCCCCCTTCCCACTCTTCTTTATGTCACCCTGAGCTCCAGCTTCTCTCCCCTGGCTAACCAGCTCTTGTGGTCCCTCCTCTAGGAAGCCTCCTGACCTCACACAGCAGAGTACACCCATCTCTTCTCCCACAGCTGTGTACTGACTCAAAGGGGATGGTGGGTGGGACCTCAGAGCCTGGGTGGCCTCAGACAGACATCTACCTCAAGGGAAGTCCCAGCCCTGGCTTAAGCACAGTCTGCTGGTCCCTATGCCCTGCAGCGTCCGACGGGCACACTCACAGCCGCTCCAGCCGCAGGATGCCCTATGCCTGCAGCCCCACTGAGGACTGGCCCCCACCCTTGGATGTCAGCTCTGATGGGGATGTGGACGCCACGGTGCTCAGAGAGCTGTACCCAGATTCTCCACCAGGGTAAGGATGCCATGTGTTGGGGGAGGGTTCCCCCACCCTGGGCAAGAGTCCCCATATGATATGAATGCAGAACCATCTCAGTAGGTGTGGTCCCAGCTTCAACCCACTAACCAAGCAGGTCCTCTCCCAGCTGGCTGTGACTCAGCAGATGGCACCAGGATGCAATTAAAAAAAAAAAAATCACTTGGACTCCTTCAGCTGATGAGCAAGAAGGGGGAAGTTTGTGGTTGGGAAGTGGTTATAGGACAACTGTCCTGAGCCCCTGGGTCTCTTCCAGGGGTCACTGTAGGGGTGAGAGCAGTGGGGTGTTAGGTTATGGCTAGGGGATCATGTTTCTTTAGGGGGAAGAACCTATTGAACCTCTGTCTGTGACATCATCTCCATCCCAAATGGTGCTGTCACAGAGTGTGGTCACACAGTCTCTATCAGGTCCCCATGGTGCACGCACGCACATGTGTGTGTGTGTAAAACCTATCTTCCCAGTGTTTCTCTCACATCACCTTCAAACCAAACTGGCTTAGGGCAGAGTGAACCTCAGCAGCCCACCCATCCCCCACATCTTCTCTGGTATGAACCCAGTAACCTCTGACTCCCAGAAATCTGCATGCCCACACTCCTCACTGTCTTCCTGTGCAGCTAACATCCTTCCAAACAGCCTCCATTGGCTACATCCTTTAGATGAGCCTCCTCGGGCTCATTTCCTGGTTTCTGTGGCCAGCTGACTCTTCCTTTCACAGACCAGACCAGCTTACAAGGAGGTGGGCATGGGCTTTGTCCAGTCCTGAACTAACAGAACTCTAAGCAAGGCCTCTTCTTCTACAGCTACGAAGAGTGTGTGGGTCCGGGCGCCACTCAGCTGTATGTCCCGACGGATGCACCACCACCCTACTCGCTGACGGACTCTTGCCCCACACTGAATGGAGCCCTTGACTCAGGCAGAGGCCCCAGCCCTGGCCAACACCAGCAGGAGCACAGGACGCAAGGCCACAGTGGTCTCCGCACTGTCTCCATGGACATGCTGCCACCCTATGAAGCTGTGTGTGGATCAGGGTCCCCGTCCCACCTGCTGCCGCTGCCCTGGACCAGAACCTCAGTCCAACAGCTCCCAGAACTTGTCCACCCCAACCGGGGTCCCAGCTTCCAGCCCAGAGAGGATCGTGTGAGTGACCCAACCCACCAGGTCCCACTAGTCACTCAGGCTGAGCCACCTCCTCCAGGTGCCCAAAGGCACACACAGAGAGATGCTCACATGACTCATGTATATACACACACACTTTCATACCCCGAGTGCACACACAGACACGCCTCACACGCATATAACGTGTGCACACACGCAGGTCCCAACCCACACGAACCTACCTGCAAAGGTTTTCTTCAGAATGAAGTGCTCCCCCACATGGTATCTCCTGCTCTCTAGTCTGGTGCCTGGTGGTAGTGCCCCTGAGAACAGTGCTGGGAGAGGTGAAGTAGAAAGCCCCCACTTTCTCGTTTCTCCCCTGATCCCCACCCCAGGATGTGGCAAATTTCTGACTCTCCTGTAGAAACTGCTTAGTCATCCCAGTTCAGCTACCTGCCATTCCTCCTACCCAGGGCTTGCCCCCCCCAGAGATGGAACAGGACTTTGTGTGGTCCCGATACACTATGCCTTTCTTTCAACTCCAGAGCAGAAGAACCACAGTGTCCCCAATCTGACACTTACAGGGGGAGAGAGAATATGGATCTGGGAGTTCAGGCATGGCCTGGAGGCCCTTGAAGACCACCAGGCTCTTCTCTAACCCAGTGCCCTCAGTCTGGTGGTGCTACTGGGGTTAGCTCGGATGCCCACCCCAGGTTACAGGGGAAAGATGGGCACCTGGGTATGCAGTAGTAAAGGTGGGTTACAGTTCTTCCCACGTATAGTACCACGTCTTCAACCACCGCCGAGTAAAAGGGTCTTCAATGAAGCCGAGGCCATTGCCTTCATGCAGTGGTTTTACCACAGTGCCGCCTGGGCACCGCTCCAAGGCAGAAAAGGGCCCATTGCCCAGTAAGTGCTCAGCCGGCCCCAGCCATCTGAGCCCAAGCGGGCCCCAGCCAACCCGGGGACCGGTGCTGTCATCCTGGGTGGCAGCCCACAGCTGGAAAGTGACTTGATGCTTTCTGGCCACACCCTTCTGGGGTGTCTGCAGAGGCAAAAACAAGGGGCTATGAACCCCATAAAAACCGCCTTGCCTACAAGAGGACCAGCATCTGCTGCCAGGGTCCCACCACAGAAGGGGTAAATTGAGTCAGCCTAGTTGGAGAAAGGCCCAGATTTTGGTCCCTATGAACTCCAGCAATCTCCTTCAAAGACTCCAGTGGTGATTCCTGAAGATCCAGACTGCTGAAGGTGGAAGCCAAGCATCTTTAAAGACTGTCCCTGCCAGCATCGGCAGGTGTGGCAGGGAGCAAGTCACCCTGCCTCTCCTCTTGCTACCCATCCCTGAGCAACAAACTCACCTCCATCCATCCTCCTCCCATATTTTAAATCCTCCAAAGAAGGGCTAAGAAACTCAGCAATCCCTTTAAGTAGAGGGGTGGCTAGGATGGCAATCTCGATTTTTATTTTCTGTAGAAATAGTGTTTGTGCTGGCTCAGAGCCCAAAGGAACCCACCAGCCGGTTCTGAAGCATTGTGCCGCAATCTGGAGTCCCAGCTCCACTTGGGGGAGGGACTTTGTTTACAGGCAGTCCTGCCCACCTTTGTGGTGTTCTGCTTTCTAGGCAAAAATATCTGTCTGTTGTACTGTATAGCCTTTAAAATGCACCCCAGGAATGAGAGAGACTCTTTTAAGAAACACAGCGTTTCTGCGACTCTAGAGAGTGCTGGGGGAAGAAAAAAAAAATCCCTGCCTACTCATCATGTGAAAGAATCTAGCAGAACAGCTTTTCTCCTTCCTGGATGAGGCGCTGAATAAGCAACAATGTATCTTTTCTGTGAAATAAATACATCATATCAATAAAGATGTAGCAAGAAGTAACACTTTCAAAGAGTGCTAGGGGTGTGGGGTTTGAGGGGGATTCTTGCTGGGTGCAAGTGGAAATGAAAGGAACCCCCAAACAAGATGGAATCTGAAAATTTGCCTCTGAAAGCTGAGGTGCGCTGCCCACCACTTCTGATTAAACCTATGAAGTTGCATCATCTCCCTGTTGACAGGCCTGTCACACAGGAGTGACTTTCTGGTTGGTTGGTCGCTTACTTTTATTAGTTTTTCTTTTTCCCCCCACTTTTCAAGTGCAAATGAGGGGTACGTGTAAGTGTGTATGCCTGTTCAAATGTGTGCAGGTACACGTCTGTGTGGGTTTTTGCGTGCAGGTAGAAGCCCAATGTTAATATCAAAATTTACCCTTGGTCACTCTTCCATCTTATTGCTTTGAGAGAAGGGTCTCTTAATTAAACCCAGCTGACTGATAGGACTGGTATGGCTAGCCAGTTTGCTCTGGGGATTCCCAGTTGGTATGGCTAGCCAGTTTGCCAGTTTGCTCTGGGGATTCCCAGTGTCTGCCTCCGAGTCTATGCTTACAGGCAGACCCACACATCCACTCAGTATTTTATGTGAGAAATGGGGATCCAACTCCAGCCCTTTGGCTTCCATGGCAAGTGCTTTAACTCATTGAGCCATCTTCCTACCCCCACCCCCTTTTTTTGGAGACAAGATCTTACCCAGGCTGGCCTAAAACTCACAATTCTCCTATCTGATTGTAGGCATGAACTATCATGCCTGGTTCACTTGTGTTTTGTATGTGTGTACATGTTTATACATGTGTGGAGGCTAGAAGCTAACATCAAGTCCTTGATTTCTCTCCATTTTTTTTAATGTGTAGGTATGTGTACGTTTGGATGTGAGTGTGGGAGGTATTGCAGAAGAGGGCACTTTATGCACCTGTGGAGCCCCAATGGTGACTTCAAGAATCGCCCTGGATTGCTACTACTTCCTTATTGCTTTTTTCTGGGGTTTCCCAGACTTCCAGAAGTGCAGGCCACTGTCATTTCTTTCCTCCAGGCATTTTTACATGAGATTTGGGATCTGAACTCATGTCCTTTTGCTTGCAAGGCAAAGGCTTAACCCTGGAGCCATCTCTCCACTAGGGATCCAAACTCAGAATATCGTGTTCATACAGAAAGCACATTACCAACTAAACCATTTTCTCAGTCTCCTTTTTGTTCTCTAACCTCTCTGAAACACTGAATCACTTCTCTGAGAAGTGGTGAATGCTAATGTCACTACAGTGAACCACTACCTGCTTTATTTTATCAACAGTTGACTTTCGACACTCTAGAGGCTTATCCTATGAGCGGGGAACTTATATTGAAATTGAATACATTTTCTTTTTTTTTTTTTTAACTGCTGAAACCTCTTCCTCTCTGCCCTTCAGACTGAAGCTTTCACAGATCCCTTCCTCTGACACATTTCCCTTCCACTAGAACTAGCACAGCCTCGGAACCCCAAGTGCCCTGAAATTGGGGTGTGATCCTGAAGAAGGGGTATAAAAGACGATTATGAAACAGGGATGCAGGGGCTCCTTCCAGAAATCCCACATCTGGGCTGGAAGGAACTGAAGTCAACGGTCCAACACACACTATTCACACACCGGGTCCACACTGCCATCTGCTGGCTTCTGCCTGCCACGGTTCATTGTCAAGGAATCCACCCTGGAAGGTAAGTACACCCTTTCCTCCCACTTTGAAGCCCAGTACCATGAACGCTCAAAGCTGTGCACAGCACTAGTTATTTTGATCCTGGGCTTTCCTTCCACCAGAGCATTTTTGGAAAGAGCCCCTGTGCTCTGCCTCTGACGTTTGTGGCAAACGTCCCCTCTCTATATGCAAAAATCCTCTCCTCTGTCCCACATGCCTATCACCCAGCCCACGGGCCGCCTCTTTACTCTGAGATGCCTCCTCCTTCATGGTGATGGTGCTGATGCGCCATGTGCTGATGGCTCCCTGGACCACTGATGCTGATGCCATTTCCTGAACTCTTCCTTTCTGCCCTCTAGACTAAGGCTTTGGTGGGCTATCGCCATGACAGACAAGGCTCCCTGGAATGTCAGTCTCTTGGCTCTCCCTGGATCCTCCATCTTCCCCATATCCTGTGCTGTGGAACATTCATATATGATGCTACACTATGTACTCCTATGAGGAGACTGGCCTCCTCTCTCTGCCAGGAGCCTGGGAGGCAAAGATGAGGAAAACGCGTGGGTACTTGGACGCACCAGGAGACAGGGTGTTACCGATCATTGGACAGTGGGCTAGAAAATGGGAAAGGGTCGGACCTTGGCACAGCGTGGGTCAGAAAGATTGGTTAGGAAAGTAGCCTCGTAAGCCCTGGAGGAAGCAGGACAGAGAAGTAAGGAAGAGAAGGAAACCTAGGAGGATGGCATGAAGCCGGCCACCAAATTCTGTCCTGCTGGCAATCTGGGACACGGGGCAGGCATGCCTTGCCTCAAAGTCGCCCTTCCTGAGGCGACTGAGCTGTGTTGCGCACCCCGGCTCTCAGCAGTCCTGTTTAGAAGGTGTCCTTTAGAGAGTGTTAATTCTCGTTTCTTTGCAAGTTATGTGGGCACCTCTGCTCAGAGGACTTCACATGGGGGACCACAGCTCCTAGCAGATAGAGCCATCCCACTTTCCATGTCAGCATGGAAAGGCATAGCCAGTTCCACTGTCCCCGGATGGTTCCAACGCCTTCTGCCACAGCTGAGCACAAGCCTCACTAAGAAAGGGAAGAAGGAGCAAGACACCATTATCACTGTCTACAGCCACTCGTGGATATCCGTGTCATCCATTCAAGCCTGCGTGCATACTTAAACCAAGTTCCCAGACACCCCAACCAAATACACATACACACACTCCATGACATCTCCCAGTCCCATCTTGTGCGGCTTTGTATGCATTTGCTTAGCCAGCCTTTGCGCCTATACTAGTGTGTAGGTGAGCACGGAGTCCAGGTTTGGATTACCTCTGTGGCTGATACTCTCCAGGACATGCCAAAGCTGCTCTCGTACATGCCAAAGAAAAATACTTCCTGGTGAGTCATCCGCACCTTCTGCCGGCCCCTGAGGGCCTCTATGTAATTCCCCTGCTTCTAAGTGCCTTAGAATAGAAGTCAGAACTTGTGGTCTGGTCAGCTCCCAAAAGAGCCCCTGCAAATGTGACTTCTTTCTATTGGTACACGGGCCCCCTGGTGCCTGCCAGCGGCCCGTACACGAGTCTTTGTTCCTGTACAATAAAGTGGACACTATCTTTCCCCCCGCATGGTGTCTCCAGTGCCGGTTACTTGTTGGCGCTGTCATCCTCACCCCTGTTGTGTCCCGAGAAGAGCCAGCTCTGCTGGTTGCTGCTGCGGCACCCGCTGCTACAACACTAGTGCCCTTGGCACATAGCGCTACCACCTGCACACTCGGGGTGTTACATAGTCTGTTGGGTCCTGTGTTCACACTCCCATCTGCATCCTTTGCCTTCCCAGCCAACCGGGCACTGGGCACCAACAGAACGGACATCAGCTCCATCAATGGCAAAGATCCTCTGTCCTGGGCTTGGCCCTGCTTGACCAATGTACCTGAACCCTTGTATCTAATTAGTCCTGGTGTGTCTCAGCTTGGAGGCTAAGCACACTTTTGTTCCCAAGCTGTCTCCAAGGAATCACTAAGTGAGGGCCTTTAGTTACTGCCTCAGCTACACAGCTGTCACCTTTACCACCCTGACTCCTGGGGAAGGACAGGAAGGGAGTACCTTTCTGCTGCACCACTGCCAGTGTGTGGTCCTCAGCCCACCTCTGGGCTGAGAAGAAGCATGGGGGAATGTCTGCATCCTGCACCCTGGCAGACTCTTTAAACCTCATCTCTCTCTCCTTAATTCAAAAGCAAGAGACGAGGCAGGATACTTATTGGTTTGTAAAACCAAATTGTCCAAGTGATAAATAAAACTTCAGGCATAACTAGATCCAGGAAGCTCAAGGACACAGATGGGTAGAATGTTTCTGTGGGCTCTGCCGATCATCAGTCACATTTCCTGCATTGGAACATTGGCTGTGGAAGCCCTGGGTCTATGGGTCGGCCCCTGTTCAAAATGAAAAAAGGACCTGGTTCCTATCAGAAAGCAAATACCAAATCTCAGGAAAACCGATTGGCTTGGATATTACTCTTCCCTAAAGGATTATCCAGTAGACCCTACATGGTCTCTATAGGAGAGAACCAAGAGAGTGCAGTATGATAATACACCTATAATCCCAGCATTCAGAAGGTAGAGCCAGGCTAGGCTACATGACAAAAGCCTGTCAAAGACAGAAAAGGAAATAAAGGATGGAAGAAGGGAGAAAGAGGAAGAAGAAAGGAGACAGAGAGGGAAAGAAAGAGAAACCACAAAGGGTCAGCTAAAAGGTGGCAGGAAGAATAGAAGTCAGTAGGACGGGGGTGCCGTTTAGTAGGACTTGCCCTGGATTCTATCCCCTGCACCATCAAAGCAGGCAAACAAAAAAACCACGAGAAGTAGAATGATCGTGTTCTGCCAACTTAGAAAATGGAATTGGGGGCTGAGTCTAGTATGTTCTCTTTTGCTTCAATACTGCACAGTGAGTGACTCTAGTGACTGAAGGTTTACTAGTTCAGTTTGAAGGCTAAGAAATCCAGGGGAAGGCTGCACCTGGCAAGGGTCTGGAGATAGACCCTCTGGGTGGTATAGAGCCTCATGTGCTAAGAGGACACAGACCAGGGTCAGGGGCAAACTGGTTTTGGTAACAGACCATTCTCAAGAGAGTCTATTAATCACTGATCATTCATTCAGGAATAGATTGACCCATCAGGACCCTCATGACCAAACTACCTCTGAATATGTCACAGAGAGTAGTCAGCCAATATGGGGACACACTAGAAAACTACTGGATTCTGACTCCCACCCAGGGCATGGTTAATGCTAGATATGTCCATGTGAGGCCAGCCGTCAATCTGTCCCCCGGACCCCCGCCCCTGGTCCTATAGGACATTGAGTGGTCTGCAGTTGTGGAAAGGCTACCAAGCACTTTTCTGAAAGCCAGCCCCAATGGCCAGCCTGTGACTTGCTCCTAGCTAGCCAGTCAGGATGGTCCCTGATTAATCTGTGAGAGCCTGCACCCATGGTTGATGCCAGCTGCGGTGGTTATAGGGCCTACTAAGCACATCACAGCCTTGTTTCCCCAGACATACCAGTGAACTAATATTTCCTGGGCATTTGCCACATACCAGCCCTGGTCCTGGCCCCTTCCATATTCCAGGTTGGCCTTCGCCCACAATGTTCCTGTTGACAGGTAAGACGCTCCAGGCTCCTGGATGCCTGACTCAGAACAGTATATAGCTAGAAGGTGGTTTTCAAAGAGCGTGTAAATGGGGAGTACTTAAACCAACACCCTGAAAAGCTACTAAAACACCAACCATCATGCCCTTCCCATTAGGCTAATCAGAAACTGGCTGGGCCCAGGAATTTGTACAGCAAGCTCTCACGTGACTGAACAGAATTCGAAATCCCAAAGGCACAAAGGCCATGAGTCTCTATGTAGACACTCTGATCTTGTCTGCGACCTCTCAGCACATGAAGCTCAATACCACCCCACAACTCTCTCAAGAGCCTCACAAGGTACAGCCTTCCCCGGAATTTCTTGGCCTTCAGGATCTTTGATGTCTACAGCAGTAGACCCAAACTATGTTCCAAGAACTCATGCTCATGAGATTAATGGAAGCCCTCAGATCAGGAGTTTCACTAGCAAGTGCATTTAACAGCCAGTCCTTGGCTTAAACAAAGCTCAGTGAAGCTTTTTTGTTATTGCAAGACTGAATTTTATCTAGGCTAGTATGCCTTGCTCATCTCAGAGAATAACAGATGGCTTCCCAAACTTCTGGGACTCTGGGACCTTGTTTTCTCAGAGGCTCTATTAACTATCTTCAAGACGCCTATATTCTGTGGAGTCTAGGCTGGTAGGATGCCTGTCTTAAAGGAAAAGTCTAGAAATAAAAATTCAAGAAGATAACTTCTGAGAGGGACAGTAAATGCTGGCATGTGCTGGCTTCCATGAGCTAGGTTTTCTCATCCCTATTCAATGACAGCATTGGCCAAGTTCCTGTCTAATGTAAGTCAGAGGGACTCACACGCGCTGTACTTGAGTCTCTGGGCAGCTGCAAGGTTGGGATGAATGGGAAAAGAAAGCTGTGTCGATCACCACAAAGTCATCAGAGATTAATCCTGCAACGCAGCCACAGGAAAAATGCTATGAACAGAGGTCCACTCATTTGCAAATTTGGTAGGGACAGGGTGCTACACCTAGCAAAGCAAACAGAGCAAACACATCAGTACAGGATGGGGAGGAAGATGGAAAATAAGACCCAGGGGGCACCAGACACTGCAATCATGTGACCCAGGCTGTGGCTACTGACATTTCTCTGGCTTTCCCCCAGCAGCTAAATCTTCTAGCAAAATCTTGTCATATGGTCATGCTTTGGAAAGAGTCATTATCCCAGTATTAGTGAAGATGTGAAAGGGGAGCAGGCAGCCCTGTTCCTAACACTGGCAAAGAGGAAGTCTGGCTGCTTATATCAGACAGTTAGACCCTAGAGGAGACAGCCACAAAATGGGCAGAACTAAAATCTCCCAGAATCAAAAATAGGGAGAGCTTGGATCTTGAAAGCTACAGGCTACAGAGCCACCTCGTCAGTCCTCAACCGTCTACTTATACGTACTTTATATGAAAGGGATTTAAAAAAAAAAACCACCAGGTATATGAAGATTTTTAAATTGGTCTAATCACGCATAGTACATTGCTACGGTTTGAATGAGAAATGCCCTCAGAGCTCAGAAGTTTGAACACTTGGTTCCTGGCGGCGCTGTTTTGGAAGGTTGTGGAACTCTAGGAAGTGGAACCTTGCTGGAGGAAGTAGCCACATAGGTGGGCTTTAAAGGATGATAGCCTAGTCCCACTTACCATATTTTTCTTTTATTCTTGAGTGTGACTGCAAAATATGAGCCAGCATCCTGATTCTGCTACCATTCCTTCCCATCATGATGGCATTTACTGGAATATAAGGCAAAATAATAAACTCTTTCTCCTTTAAGTTGCTTGGGTCAGAGCATTTTATTGCAGCAGCTAAACAGTAATTGTAACATTTATGTAAGACAAAAAAAAATACATCATAATTGTTGCACTAAAAATGTAACAGAAAGAAAAGGCATGTGTTGCTCAGTAATTTAGAAAACATCCAGAGCAGCGAAGGTGACTCTCAGGACTTGGCTGTTCTCCCTGACAGTCCTCTGCCTCGGAGTAAGATTGTAGTGACCATTCTAGACCTGACATGCCTGACCCTGACTTGTTCTCTGGCACTTCAGGGGATGCCCTGCTGTGCCCTGCCATCTGCAGAGGACTACCCCAAGTCTAAGAGATGGGACCCACATGTGCCATCTACCTTTTTCTGGCCCTGATACAATAGGGTCGGTAACCATTCCGTGACCCCTGCCTCCACCAGCCCCGCCTGCCCAAGAGCAGCCCCACTAGCCAACTCTGGCTATCTATGGCATGATCTCAGGGCTGGAGGGTTTCAGCAGACAGACCCAGCCACTGCCTGTCAAATGGCTACGGTCAACATAACAGGATCTGCACATACTATGTTAGGAAACACTGCGTCTAAAAATAAACACAATCCACAAGTGGTGGCACACGCCTGTGATCCCACCATTGAGACGGCTGAGCCTGGAAGACCATCGAAAGTTCAAGGACCACTTGGAATACACAGTAAGTTCAAGACCAGCCTAGGGCACAGATTAAGACCCTGTCTCAAAATGTTAGAGACTCTAACCTCTGTGTTCGGGTGACATATTTATTGCCCACCAAGGAGTAAGAGAAAATCAACAGGGGCTCCAAGAGGAGCAGTGCTGGATGCTCACTTACAAATCCTCAAGATGGCCCCACGCACCAGGCCTCTGGGTACAAAGGTTCCTGCTCTTCTCAGTTTTCCGCCACTGCTGGGCTTGCAAGTGCTGATAGATCTGCCCCCTCCTCCTGTGAAAAGGCCCCCAAACTGGTCCCAGTAGGAAGGAGCAGGAATTAGAGTCCCTGACCCCTTGGCCCTCTCTGGGATCAGGCCACCAGATGCAGCTGGCACATGCCCTCTCCCTCTGCACTGTCTTCTCCAGGTGCTCCCCACTCACCCCAGAATATCAAGAATAGCTACACTTTGAGAGCCTTTGTAAACCCTGACTTTCCTGTCCACACTGTCCCCAAAGGACATGTCTTCCTTTCTCTTGCTTCCCACTCTATTCGAGCAGCAGCCGCGTCTTGGTACACTGTTACAGCCAAGTGAAGCTAAGGTATTTCCTGATCTAATAAAGTGGCTTCGTGCTCTGTGATCAAGATATCCCCTCAGATGGAAAAAAGACTTCAGAAGATATAAGGTCACATGTGTCTCTCTCCCCGGGAAACAAACGCTCAGTGATTCCACAGGCAAAGCTCTTGCACAAGCACAGAGGCCAGCAGGCTGCCCTCGACCCCACTCAGCACGGGGCAAAGCACTCAAGACCCAAATGCTGTAATGACATAGCACTGGCCTCAGTAGACAGGACCTGCATCCCTAAGGCACAAGCACTACTCAGGAGCTAATGACAGATTCTCTTGCACACTCCCAAGTCCAGATGACAAAAAGGTGAAGTTCTTGTACCAGAAAACCACCAAACACTGGGGTTAGACCAAATGGCACAGCTGCGCTAAAAATTAGAGATGTTGGTTGTCCTTGAGAAGTGCTCAGTAGCGAGATGCAGCTGGTTCCACTCGTGGCCAGCACTCCCCACAAAGGTAGGGGGACAACAGCACAGAGCAGCGGGGTGAGGAACAGCTAAGGAGGCAGCAGCTTTGGCCAAGGGTCTGAAGAGTGACGGTCCCGCTGTGCACTGGCAGTGTGACCTAGGAGTCCATGTACCTCTCTGAGCTTCAGATCCTAGTCTGGGATGGTAGACTCCCCACTGCCCATCTGGATGGACTGATGGGCAGCACCGAGCAGGACCCCTAGAATAAAGAGGGTGCTCCTCCTGAGGACTTCAGTCCAGCAGAGAAAAGCCACTGTGGAAACATGTGCTCTAAATACCAAAAGGTCAGACAGACAAAAACCACTGACCCCCTGATGAATACAAAAGCCGCTGAAGATAACACAGGATGAGGTGCAAGGCTCTCTGGGAGGAGATGCTTCCAAATGGCTCCCAGCAGCCAACCCGGCCCTACAGGGGTTTTCGCGCACGGTCCTGTAGATTGCTGCAATGCTAAGGGCCGTGCTTCCAAGTCTCTGGAGTTAATATCCGAGTCCGGTTTTGTTCAAGGAGTTCTAACATCTTCTCCAGGTTGTGGTTGGCGTCCAATACCTGGAAATGAAACAGGAGGTCACAGGCTGCACTGACCAGACGCATCCCCTGCAAGATAGGCAGCGAGGCCAAGGGCACTGGACGGCAGAAAGGAAGGTCGGCAGCAGACAGCTCTGGGCTGCAGGGCAGTCTATGCTGTCAGCTAGATTTTGGCCTAAGAATCCAGGACTGTTGTCCTTTGGGAATGCCTTGTCTTCTCATTGAGGAGTGTTGGGGATGGAACCCAGGACTTGAATGTCGAGGTAAGCGCTCTTCCACTTTCTCACCTCCAGCCTTCCTCACCCCTTTTACAGTCTTTTATTTTTCCATAATGAAGAAAAGTTTGGAAGTCTGCCCCCAACAATAACAAGTCCTTTGCAGCAGCCTTGCTGGCAGCCTACCAAATTCACCAGAACGTCTGTGTGTGTGCCACAAAGGCCACGCACAAAGACTCAGGAACCCCTAATGTACTTGTGACAGTCTCAAGTAGTGACTGCATGCCACACGAAATTTGGGGACAATAGCACATGACAACACAAGGTGCAGGCATAGGAAATATTGATGGGGAAGAAACATCAGTATGGGTTAAATATGGCACATGTTGGCAGAAAAAATGCCATGTGAAGTCAGCCCAGGAGCCCAAAAGCAGTAGCACTCAAGGCACCCCACTGTGTCGGCCCAGGGCAACCAGCCATCGATGTCTCTCTACGGCTGCTACACTGCCTCCAAAACGAACAGGCTCTGTGTCATCTACTGAAGAAGGGGCACCGCTATCCCAAAAGGCCCAAATCCTGAACCACAGGGAGCTTGGGCACGTCTCTACGGCTGATGCTGGGTAGTTTGCGGTTGATGTTAGGCAGGTAATATATTACTGAGGTCACCAGCTCTAAAGGCACTGGGGCAGATGGACGTCTCTCCTATCTGTCCAGGTCACTCTGGGACTCAGTACAGACTCTTGGGGGGGAGGTACAGGGAAAAAGCTCCTCTGTAGAGGGATTGACATTCCAGACCCTCTTCCTTGTAGGAAAGTCTCCACCCTGGGAGAGAGACTGACTTACCAGGACAGGGGCGGCTGTAGGGAAGAGGCTGCCCGTGATCAGCCAATCCTCGTAGAGACTGTGAATAGCATACAGGTACTCCTGCGGGGGAAACACCAGGCTGTGAGAGGAGGAAGGGAGCAAAGCCCTCCCACCAGAGAGGAGGGCAGAATTCTCAAGGAGCATGAAGCAGTGGCATGGAAACAGGAACCTGCCAAATAAGTCCAGGCACCAAACTCGCCCAGCCACTGGTGCCTCTGCCTGGGCAGTCTTGCCTCCCACATGTGCCCTCAGGCACTCTGAGAACAGGCGCTAGTGGCCAAGTCACTCCTCCAGCAACATTCTCCCTGCTGTCCCGGAAGCTGGTACAAACCACACTGTTGCCGTTTTACCCTCTCCTGACCTCTCCCTAGGTATGAGGAGCCAGACTGTCCTAAAGCCCTGGTTGGCATCATGAAGTCCACCACTTGGACAGAGCTGCCATGCTAAGGCTTAACGTGTGGCTCCTTAACACTCTCTTGCTGGAATTTCACAAGAGCGCCCAGAACAAGGCCCAAACCTAGCTAGGACAGACCTTGCTGGCCAGGAGCAAAACTAGGCCTGACATGCTAGTAAGGAAAGCAGTCTCGGGGACAGAGGGACAAATAAGCCCTGGCCTTGACTAGTTTGGGGGTACCTCTAAGTCAGGCATCGCAGGAAGTAGAGCAGCTCTGACATCCACAAGGTTCCAAAGCCACAGAGGAAGCAAAGTCTACCCTCTGCCACGCTTCCTCTTTCTTCCCATTTCTCCCTGCAGACAACCTCAATCTGGTCCTTGTAAGTGAGGGCAAGCGAGGCGAGGGTAGAGACGGCTCTGGCCTCTTACCAGCGGGATGACTTTCTCCTCTTCCCTGCACCTCTTCTTTAATCGTTGGTAGCAGATTTCAGGAGTGGTCCGCAGATAAACTGAGGTTAAAAACAAAACATGTGTTTCTGACAGCTTTGCTCGTGGCATGGCGGCAAAGGCCCAGGAAGACACTTGGACTGGGTGCAGAGAAGCTGCCAGCACTCTTAAGCTCGAGCGCTGGGCCAGGAGCCAGCTCTCACCTGCCCACCTGCCTGTGGCCAGAAGGCATTATGACCCTTGTCCCCTAACTCCCACTTCATTGCCATATCCACAGCCCCATGGGGTCTCTATGAGGTTTAAAGAAAGTCCACCCATAGACAGGGTCCAGCAGAATATGGGCCTCAGCCAATGTCTAACTTCTGTCCTGCTCACGCAACCCTGAAATACCATCAAATCAGCTGCCCTGGAAGCAGCTGACCCAGAAGAAGGCAACTAAAGTCCTTCTCCACGAGCCCCAAATTCTGTTTGCCTTTGGGAAACTAATGTGGGGAGGATATTTGGAATTATGGATGCTAAGTGCCTCAGTCTGCTGTCTCTCACCTTGACTAGGCCCAGGGGCGCCCTCAGGTGGGGGACAGGGAGAAGCTGTCTTACCTATCAGATCAACAGACAAGTCAATGTTCCTCACGATCCAATCGAACCATTCGGACAGAATGACGTAGTCCACTTCAGGCATCTTCCCGCTGCAGTGAGAGTTCAGAGGGTTTTATTCACCTATGAGAAGTTGCCCATGGTGTCATCACATCCCCCTGGAAGAAGCCAGGGTGACCTCATTGAAAGGGTTGTCACCAAGAGCACACAGCATAGTGTGGCTCACGGATGACGGACATGTAGTGCTGACAGGACCCTGAGACCTGACCTTCCCCTGCTGGGGTATGGGTGGGCTGTGGTTTTAACACAGGAAGGGCTAGTGGCGCTGATGAATGGGTCACTACCAAGCAGACAAAGCATTTTCAAGTCTGTCTCCTGAGAGCAGAAACACCATTCACGTCGGGGGATAGGTCAGCAAGTCATTTTCACTCCTAAAAATTTCTTCTTTGAGAATATTCATGAATGTGCACCACATGCTATTTACAAGAAATGAAGCCCTGGTCTTCTTCTGTCACAGGAAAGCATGCGATGGCTGAAGGATGGCATGGGAAGGTCACACTCAGTGAGATGGAAAAGACTCAGAATCTGATGTTCAAGGAATACGGCAGATTAAAGTATGTATACGGTATGACCCCAACTGCATACAGAAAGATGCAGCCACACATTTGTAAATGACTGGAAAGAAAAACACCAACATGTTAACAATGCTTTTTCTGAGATATAGAACTATCAGAGACTTTTTTCCCCTTTATATCTTTATTTTTTCAAATTTTAACAAGATGTTAGTGCTCAAAACATGATAGGGTGGGGAACTGTACTACATAGTTTAAATGTTAACACTTAAGAAGTAGAAAAGAAGAAGGAAGAAAATCCAGGAATATTCCTGGGGTGTCCTGTGCCCTGAGAAAAGACAGAGGAGGAGGACAGGAGTGACCACGGGGAACAGACCAGGAGCAGCCAAAGCTCTTGTCAGCCAGCAGGGGACTTCTCTTTCCTTGGGAAGCCCACCTGGAGGAGCTTCCTATGGGACCCCCCAGCATGGATATGGTTAGGTCAGCCACAAGGAGAGTGAAAACCCATCCACATGGGGGAAGGGCATAGCAGACAGAAGGAAGAAGCAATTCCAGGCCCTAAAGAGAAAGAACAAAGGAGGGAGCAAGCTGGAGAAGCTTTGTTTTGTTCCTGGAGATTGAGGGTACAAGCAACCCTGCTTTAGAAGCCAAACTAGATGTGCCACAGACTAGGGGGACAATTCCCCCATCCCTGAGACCACTGGGATAGCCCTGCAGAACAGAGCCTGGCTGTGTGGTGCCCATGAGAACAGCAAGCCAGGTCTCAAGCGGTGCTCAGCAAGTATACTAGAAGATGCAAGGACATGCAGGATGCCAGTATGAATAACTGGGGAAGCTGGAAGGGAGCGGGGGAAGGACCGCAGACGTCCCTGCAGAAGAGCTACTAGCCATCAGAATGCAGACAACGCGTTCAGGTAGATTTGTGCCCATGGGGTGGAAAGGTGTGGGGATGGCTGGCGACCTCCCTGCCAGTCCCTCCTTTTGCCTAACGCTTTTGCCTAACTCAGGGTTGTCCCACCGGCTTGGGGGGCTTCAGAGAAACTGGTCTTATCTGAGCTTTGGGAAGGTCCAATGGTTCAAGTCTTCAGAAATAAGAATCTAAAGGAAATTTCTCCAGTCCAGTGATGGGGTTAGGACAAGCTGAGTTAATCAGTGCAGGGGCCCACTTTTGGTGGGCAGTCTACAGAGTCTGCTGATCCTGCCATATAACTAGGTCACTGGGACAGAATCGCACTGAGGAGGGGAACTAGCTTAGGGCAGGAAAATGCTGAGAGTCAGAGCCAGTGCCACCAAAGCAAACTGCCCTATCCACCAAACCAGTGACAACCTCACAGCTCAGGCTACTTTTAGTGGCTCCAATCCAGTTCAGCTGATGCTCGGGAAACCACGTCACAGGCCAGGTGTGAAGGTACATGTGCCTCTAATCCTAGCAGGAGGCTAAGGCTGCAAAGTGAGATCCTGCCTCAAAACAAAACAAAAATCTGACACTTCAGCATTAGCTATCCTGCACATAGTAGTCTTGTTTCCAAAGCACTTTGTGAGGCCAATTTGGGCCAAAAGTTATGAATGAAGAAAATGAGGCTCGGGCTCAAACCTGGCCCTCCCTAACCCTTAGCCCCACCTAGTCCCCATTGCATCACTCGCCCTCCTGTCTTCCAGCTGAGGGGCTGACATACTGTGGATTACACTGTGTCTCCATGGCTGAAGTTCCAGGAAAAGGCAGCTCTGACCCAGGCCTGGAGACCTAGTTCTGGGCCAGGGTCATGGGTAAGGGGTGGGAGAACCTACCTGTTTCAACATGCCAGGTGAGTCTGTGAAGCTGTGTGCCCAGCTGGGCCCCCCTCCTTTCCTCTACCTCTGTTCTTAGGCAATCTTGTAGACCTGAGGGTCTGGGTCTCTTTAAGCCACATGACACTTCCTCACCACCGTCAGCCTCTCATGCAGCCCAGGGCCCACACTCCTTCTCTGAGGACAGCATGTAACCAGAATCTTCCTCTTCAGCAATTAACACCACCCCCTCAGACCACTGGGGGGCGTAATTGTCCTCATTCCTCCCTCCTCAACCTCACTAAAGAGGCCAGTCTGTCCCTTCCTGTGCCCTTTACTTGTTCAAGGCACAAAAGGCAACAACACCCATTGAGAAATCTTGCTTTGGAGAATGCAGACTTCTATGTGCATCTGTGGGCTTTTCTAGAAACCGTCTCCACTGTGCTACCTTTGTCTAGGCCCCCACAGATCCCCAACCAAGGCTGTGAGGGTTCCTGAGAAAAAGATCAAGCCCAACAACGAAGGGGCCTGGCTTGACTCCATGACGTGTCACTGTCTAGGGTCCCCTCCGCTGCACATTAGCAAGCCTTCTCCTGAGCATCCTGGGAAGTGTGGAAAGCAAGTCTCCTGGCTAGAGCTGATGCCCACGCATGCCAGCAACTGGCTGAGCTCCATAGTAAGAATCAAGACACACCGTGGTAGGTACAGGCCAAGGATCCAGACAAGCCCAATTCTGTCTTACACATGGTATAAGCTCTTGGAGTAACTACTTTGCCTATCAGATGATCCTGGCAGGTGTCCCAGACCCTAGGGAGCTAATAAAGTCATTAAGATAATCACCCAAGGATAACGTAAGCTGGCTACTGATATTCAAAGCTTGTCTCAACTGACGCTGACAGGCTGACAGGTACTGCTTTCTAGGTGATGGAGGCCCACCTTTGTCTATCCTAGCAAGCAAACCACTTCCTCCTGCCTTGGGTGTGAGGTCTTCCTGTGCCGTCAGCCAAGAAGCACCTCTGCCAGCAAATCCCTAGTAAACTGCACTGTGCATCCTGCACCTGCCTTTGTTTTTAAAGCACCGCCAGACTCTGCAACTCGTTCTCATACAGCAGGACTAGATGTTTCCAAAACAATGATAGTAACGGGGAGGGGAGCCCTTGACCACTTCTGAGGTAATAAAACCCTGCCTAGAGGCTCCTCTTCCTCCACCCCAGTTCTCTCTTGACTACTAGCTCTTGCTCTCTGGGACCCTCCACCTCATCCATGCCCGCATGGCCACTCTCTCCTCCTCTCACCATCTTCTGTCCTAAGGCTTCCCAGGCCCTCAACTCTAATAAAACTCCTTAAGTCTCCCTCTCCTGTTAGTTCCTCTTAAATCATGCACCTCAATGGCTTCTTACACAATGTTGGGTTGACAATTCCCGCTCCCTCTTTTAACTTAACAAAGGAGAGTGACTCCAGAGGAAGTCTAGAATCTCATCTTCCTCCACAGCTCTAGATCAAAACACTTTCCACTGTCAAGACACAAAACCTTTGGCTGAGAGCTGCTCTACTCTAGGCCTGAGAGAAAACAGGAAGTCCTAACAGAAATGACACAATAAACCCCAATGAGCACAGCCTGAGGTAATACCTGTGAGATGAAGAAACCACAGAGTACAGAACAGAGGAAATCCTGAGCTGCCAACCTGTTCTTCAGGGACACATAGAAGCAGCTCTGGCCCCCATGGCTACTGAAGGCCTACTTCGGGAGGAAAGGGCCAGCGCCTGGGACGGAGGGCTCCCTTTGGGTCACCTGGTCTCATTCCTCAGGCTCAACCATGAAGGGGCACAGCAGACACAGAGATTCTGGCACCTTCGAAAAGGAACTGGCTTTGGAATCCCTTCTCATAGCTCCTGTCTGTCGATCCCTTCCCACTACCCAAACTCCCAGCCACATCAGCTATGAGAGCCCACGTGAAAAGCTACAAGCCCCTCTCCTCTACTTCTGCTTCCAATTACTGGAGTAAAATTTACAACTTACCTAGGAATCCCAGATAAGTCTGAGCAGAACCAGGTGGCTGCACCTGGGAGATCAAATGCCCTCCCGGGAGGCAACCAAATGGCAGGAGAGTCAGATAACCACTAACCTATGGCCAGTCCTTGAAGAAGCCACAGACCCCTCAGCCCAGCCCCCCAAACACGTACCAGGAAGAGCAGAGTGCCATCAGTCACCATAACTCAGGGGGGTTGAGGAAGGCTACGGGCAAATTCCTCAGTCCCTGCTTCTAAACAGCCCTATAAAATCCCTAAATCCTGCTGCCTCAGGGTCTCACTCTCTCACTGTGCTGAGACCTGTGTGATCCAAACCTAGGTTTAATAAAGCCCTTGTGTGTTTTGCATCAGTGGACGACTTCAGTGAGTTTCTTTGGACTTTGCGCTCCAGGCTTAACAGAGCAAATGTCCCTATGTTCAGGAATATGGACCTAGTTTGGTTCTCAGACAAATCACCTGCCCCAGCAAGCTGCTTTCAAAGCCTCTTTCTGGTTTTCTGTCTGCCAACTTTGAGGCTTGGGACATGTGGCTGGGGGAGGGGTCACTCCAAGTCACATGGTAATGACTACAGGATCATGCATCTTTCTAAGTGATAAGAGAAACTTTTGTGCTTAGATATGAACAAAAGAGCACGTTTCAGAATAGAAGAAGAAACAAATTTGAAGAATACGAAAGGAGACTTGGAAGAATCACCTGGGGTTGGAAGCATGTGGCTGCTCTGGGCCATAGTGCTGGGGGATAAGACGGGAGGCAGCACCCACGGGGTGGGGGTGGGGGGCTTTCCTCTGCCTCTAGGGGAGAGTCTAAGGGTCGCTGCCCTCTCTTACTGCCCTGGACCCATGGCAAGTAGTCTCACCCACAGGGTATCACAATGTCCAGTAACCTCTGGAGTACCCAAGGCCACATAGTAGCCAAGAGTCTTTGACTTCCTCAAGGGTCTTCTTAAAGCTATTCCAAGGACTTTGGGGGAATCCCAGCCCCCTGGAAGGCTATATGACCTCAAAAAAAATTAGAACTCCAAAACAGAAACAAGGATGCAGTCTCACAGAAACCTGAACCATACGTGCCAAAAGGCATAAGAAGTCACCAGAACAGGAGACAAGCTGTAAAACAATATAGGAAGAGCTACATTCTCTTCCTGGATCACTCACAAAACAGCCCAGGGCAAGACCACAAGACTGGATAACATATCCAGGAAGCAGCAGTGAACCATTAGACAAGGCTGTAGCTTGGGATGCAGAGGAAACTCATCTAGCTTGTGCGTGTGGAAAGAGAGAGAGAGAGAGAGAGAGAGAGAGAGAGAGAGAGAGAATAAAAAGGCAAGGAACTTAGCCCGTCTAGACAAGGAAGTCAGAGGAAGTCAGAGGTGCAGAACAATAAGGACAACAGCTGCAGATGGAAAGGAGAAATCCCAGGAGCCAAGAGCATCCTGCACAACTATCAGGACCAACTCTAGGAAGTGATGCCAGCTAACAACAGGAAGAGATGGTAAAATGGTGGGAGTGGGAGAGAATGATTCTAATGAGAGGGGAAGGGCTTGGAAAAGGCAGGAACTCAGACTCCAGACTGGAACCCAGAAACCCCTATAATCAGTGGTCATCTGACCACAGGAATGCAAGCCCCACACCCGAATCCAAAGCACTAGATGGCCACTATGTCTATGCCTGTATGACACAGTCTGCACTGAGGGCAGAAGCCAGTGTGAAGGAAAGTCACACACTGAGAAGTGGGTGGATAGAGTACTCCAGTCAACCCAAATCTGCATCCTTCCCATTTTGCCGTGGAATTCCCTAAGCTCTCCCACCTCCTAACCCTTGACTCTGGTCAGAAGACCAATGGAATATCAGCAACTGTGAAGTAGCAGCTGGTGTATTTCTGCTGCAGCTTTTGCCCTCTGCCATCCTGATGAGATATGAAGCCCAGGCTGGTTGGTGGGGGTGACAGGCAAGAAGAGAGGTGAGTTGTCTAGGTTACCCTGGTCAAATCCATCCTAGCTGAGTCAAAATGCCAAGTCGACCCCCTAACTGACTTGGTAATAAAGACTGGCAGTTGTCACCGCTGAGTTTTATAGTTATTAAATAACACAGTGTAGCAACAGAAACCTATGCAATATAGTTGGTTCTCTATGTCTCTTACTTGAAGAGACAATGTCATTTTTTAAAAAAATCAGTGGTTAAGGGTGGAACATAGCTCACTAAGCAAGTAGTTGCTGTGTATACATGAAAACCTGCATTCAATCCCCTAGAATACATATAAAATCCATAGTGCCACACACTTCCAATCCCAGCATGAGAGGCAGAGAAAGTGAATCCCTGGGGCCCATAGCCAGCCAGCCTAGTCTAATGGGTGATTTCCAGACCAGTGAGGAACCCTGTCTCAAAGAGCAAGGTGTGTGACTCTGAACGATAACACCCAAGGTTGTCCTCTGGCCTCCACATGCACACATACTCGCAAACATGCATGCATGCACGCACATTCATGTACATGTGCACATGTACACACACACACACACACACACACACACATACACACACACATACCAAATGACCAACTACATAAACTTCAGTACCTTCTGTACAGGTTTTCTACAAAAATATATCTTGCGCTGTAAATCGACCTTTCCATCAACCGTACAGGTAACATCTAAAGGAAAATAAAAAGTGATTCACTAACTCAGGTGAAGAAAAGGAGGGGCCAGAAGTCCTGAAAACCTGTCCCACCCCCCAACCCCATCTTCACAAACATTAATAACCAAGAAAGCAAAGGGACCTAAGAAGTCAGATCTGTCCTGTGGAGTTCACTGCGCTCCTTCCTCTACCTTGATGCCCTCCCATCCCAAAGCTTCGGGGCCAGAGGACTGCTGAGGACTCTTAAGGAGTGCCTCTTTTACAGAACCCTGAATAGCTGGGTAAGGTGTGGATCACTAGGCCTTAGCCCTAGAATTTCCAACTCAGTAGATCTGGGGTGAGATCAGGAAATGGACAAATTCCCCGGGTGCTGCTGCTAGTAGTGGTCCAGGGAACACACTCCAAGTTCCATGGGGTTGAGCCCAGCAGTGGTCTGGTCACGAAGGCACGAGTCCAGCGATGGCTACATCATAAAGACAGGAGCTCGGCACTGCATCCAGGTAGTCATCTGGCTAAGATTGGTGGGCGGGGGATACTGAAAGCTGGTTCTCAGAGAGCTACAGGGATAGGAGATTATTCGCCACACAGAGGATTCTGTATAGCGAAGGCCCATCTGGGCTTCTTTATAACGCTTTTCTTCCTGACAAAACCACCAAGTTGAAGGGCGTTTGCTTGACAAGCTTGAAAGCAAGTATCTGAACTGTACCTGAGGACGAGTGTGCTGCTCCAGCATCGTGAGCTGCACGTACGTCTGCAGCGTGAGACCCCAGCGACAGGCATCACGGTACATCAGACCCTGCAGAAGAGACAACGTGGCACTTTGCGTCCAGGTGGCACGTACAGAGCCCAAGTCTGCCCACTGTGTGGCATTTTTCCTCAGAGCATAGCTTAATGTCATCTTGGACTTCGGCCCCAGTCTAACCTGAGGAGGACGTTGAGCAGCAATTTAAAGCATTCTATCCCTGGAGGAAGACCCTGAAGATCAACAGCTCTTTAGTCTCAGGGAGTTCCTGAAGATAACAAGATCTAGGGGTTTGAGGCCTTTACCAAGGTAAGAAAAAGTAGTAAACAACTGCTGAGGAAAGAGACTTCCCAGATCAGACTAGTCCCAATAAGAAGAATCAGCAATCCAGAAGTCTGGAGGAGACTCTCCAAAAAGCAAGGCATGCAACAGAAAGATACGGGTGAGTCTCACCCACACCGGTATGGTGGGCTTTCCAGTGATATAGCTATCTTTGAATCATCTTTGCTCCATAAATAACCTTAACCGCTATTCCTGTAAGTAACCCAACAAGCTCATTCGTTTGTCAAGTTGAACCTTGGCATAAATGTTACTTTGATTGTAAGACAGTGTTGTAACAGCATGACCAGGAGGGATCCCTGGGGAACAAGCATTCCCCTGTGGTCTGTTCTCTCTCCAGCAAGCAAAGCGAGCCTGTAAACCTACATTGGTTCCTGTCTCCCTTGCTCTAGATCTTCTAGGGCAGAATTGAATCCAAACCTTGTCCTGGCCCACAGGGTCCTAGAGAATGTCACATTCTCAGATCCTGCCCAAAGCATCTTCCTGCCTCCACTTCATGTGGGCACCACCACACCCAGTTTCTTTTCTGCATTTCTGTTTTGTTTTTTTTTTCTTGTGGTGTAAACTCGTGATACTCGTGCTCTGCACTAAAAAATAATGGGTCTCCTAACTGTGGGTGAAAGAAAATATCTGCAAAGTCAGCAAAGGAATCTTTCTTCCAGAGAACGAGAGTAACAGACCATTAATTCTCGCAAAAGCATCAATCTTGCTTTTCTGACCAGTGGGAAGTTGTGTTTTGTTGTTATAACACTTCTAATTTTTTTTATTCTGGGTTTTATTGTTATAACACTTCTAATTTTTTTTATTTTTCCTAGTTTTACAACTATTTGGGGGTTCTTTTTAACATTTTTTTCAAATCTGTTTATTTTGTGTGTGTGTGTGTGCGTGTAAACCAAGGGTGACTTTGGGAATCATCCTGAATTGCTTCTACCTCCCTCTTGCTTGACTCTGGGATTTCCCAAACTCCACCCACCAAGGCGAAAGTACACGCTGCTGTGGTTTCTGCATGGCAATTTTACATGGGAGCTGGGATCCGAACTCAGGACCTTCTTCTTGCAAGGCAGAGTCTTAACCTCTAAGCCATCTCTCCAGCCCAACTCCTCACTGTTTTAAACACTCTTGTAACACAACTTCCTGAGACTGTGATCTGTCCTGAGATGAATCACCAATAGTCCCTGATATCTACAGCTCCAGTTTATGTTACCTGACAATCAAGCCAGAGTTCCTCTCTGTCTTCTACAGAGTATGAATGCTCTATTGTACCCAAGATGACTGGCATCTGTCTTCTCCCACATGCACACAAGTGAGATTCCCTCCACAGCTCTGTGGGATTCTTATTCCAGGATCTGAGAGCTTTTCCCTATTTAAGTGGCATCCTTTCATCTGCCTTTACTTTCCTCCAGCTCCTTACACCACCCACCAGGTTCTTACTTCTGATTGCCTCTTGTGTCCCTGCAAGGGAATATTAGGGCGAGGGGAACAGGAACTTTGAATGGCTCAGTGTCTCAGCAGGCAAAGCAGTGTCTGCCGTGTGGAAGGCACCTGACATCTACTAAGAGTAAGGCAAAGCGGCTATGTTCTAGCAAACAGAGATGGATACACTAGCTGCAGGTGCTGCCTGCAGAACTGAGTCTAACGAACCACATGTGATGTTGCTAAAATGTTTCAAGGCATCAGTAAAAATAAAGAGACACCACAGGCTTCCAGGTCAAACCCAAATCTCTCATATACAAGCCTAAGCTACTTATATAAACAGAATTTTTCTTAGCTTAGATTAACCATCCCTTTGTCATGGAATGGAAGCCCATAACCAATGTCTCTTTCTTAATCCTTGTCTGGTAGGACTGGCTTTCTATCCATCTTTTTCAAGTAGGCAGAACAGAGCCTTCTGGACACAAAGGAGGGAAAGGAGCACATGTGTGCTGAGGCCCCTGGGTCTAGGTTCACCCTGGGAAGGCAGAGAGTGGCTTTGTGGCAAGGGTAGCCCATCAGTAGACACCGAGAAGCACAGACCTAAATCAGAAGGCCCACCAAGGAACATGGCTACTGAAGTCTGACTAGAACTGACTAGAACTTAGTTCTGACAAGTTAAGTAAGTTCTGGCTAGTTAAGGGACCGAAGTCTCCAGGGCTCTATGCACACCCACCTGGGCCTTGGAGATCCTTAGCCTTGGAAAAACAACAATAAGGACAGTGTCTGGGAGGACTTGAGCTTAGGATCTAGCACCATTCCCTGGTGAAACACTCCACTCACCAGAGGATTATGACCACGGACATTTCTCCACTTGAGCACAGGCTCCATTAAGACCTGCAAAGAAGGAAAACATGAGAGATGCTGTTTCCGGCTCTAATCTCTGCCACGGTATCCATGTGAAAAAGAGGAAGACACTCTTACGTGTTCAGGGTAGGGCCAAACTAAATTCTCTGAGGCCACAGCTCCATTTGGAGGAGCCTCTCTGCAAAACTTCCAGGACCAACCTGAGAACAGTTGAAGACCAGCTGAATTTACAGGGTAAGTGGGACTCCTAAAGCAAGCCAAGTTCTTCATTCCTTGTGTTGCAGTCCGCCTGCGACATTGCTGATAAATGACCATCAAACGGCTTAGGGAAACAAGGGGTTTATTTCCTTACGATCATACAGTTACAGAGAGAGCACGCACCAACACCAGGGCTGAGGGAACTGGCCACACCGTCACTGCGTAAAGGCTGAAAGATGGATGATCCTTACTTGCCAGACCAGCATGTCTGGCCAAGTGAACAGAAGATGCCAACTCTCTCAACCAGCTCTCTGTGATTTATCCAGGGCCTAATCTCACTCACCATGAGCTGGGTCTTCCTCATCAGCTAGACAATCTCCTTTAGGTTTACTCTGGGCCTAACTCAACCATCAACTCTCTACAACTGTGCCCAGAGCTCAAACCTCAACAGTCAAGTTGACACCTATGCTTAACTACGACACCTTGCAACTGAATAAAGATGTGGCCCCTGGAGTTGAACAGCCTTAGTTATGGCCTGGCATCACCCCACACTAGTCATGTGCCTCAGTCATGGTTCACCAGGGAAAGACCCAATAGGAAGCATAGAGAATTGGATACAAAGGAGGTAACAGGGAAACAGGCTCATGTGACTATGAAGGCTGAGAATTCTATCCAAGACAGGTTGTCCAAAGCTAGAATGTAAATAGCATAGTTTACTTCCAAGTCTCAGACAGATAAGTCACTGGTATAACACTCAGTCTGGTATAACACTAAATCTAGAAACCAGGGGACCTCTGGTGTAAGTCCTGAAGTCCCAAGGCTGGCATGCCTACAATTCTAAAATCCTGAATCAAGAAAAGGCACATGTTCCAACCCTTGGAGAAAGAGACAAAATCCTTTCTCTCCCTTTTTGTGCTGCCTGGGCCTCTAGCCAATAGCATGGCATCTACCCGCACTGAGGGTACATTCTCTCTACTTAATCCACCAATTTACATGTCAGCCTCCTATGAAAACAACCTTCTGAACACAGTCAGAAATAATGCTTTACCAGTTTCCTAGGTACATATTCACCTCCCTCTTCTTCATGGGGAATATGTTGTAAGATTCTGAGTGGATGCCTGAAACTGTAGATAGTACCAAACCTGATATATCCTGTATGTATCTGCTTTTGCTATGCTCGTATACCTATAATAAAACCTGCTTTACCAATTAGGCATAGTAAGAGATTAACAACAACAACAAAAAAATAGAATAATCATAATTACTGAATAATACAGCATCACTATTCTTGTGCTTTGGGATCATTACTCAAGAAAATAAGGGTAACTTGAACACAAGCATTATTACAGCACTACAGCTAACTTGGTAATTGAGAAAAGCAGTGTATATATCATGGATTTTCTGGAAAAAGGGGTGATTCCTGAGGGACCAAGCACGAGATCTCACTGAGCACATCATGCTACAGTGCATGATTCAAACCTTATGAACTGTTTGAATCTAATTTTAATCTAACATTAATTTTTCTATTGAATGTTTTGGATAACCTCAGGTAACTAAAACTACACATATAGGGGGAGGGGACTACTGAATTCTTTAATTCCCTCAGAAGACATCTAAAATTAACCATCGCACAATGCAAAGAGTTTATAAACCAATTAATCTGTGGCTTCCTCTGAGGTGAGGGTGCCAATCTCAGAGGGGTTACTCACGTAGAGATGGACTCTATGAATACATATCGGAGTGCCTGGCATACTCACTGCTCCTTCTGTTGTTGACTCGCTCCAAGGTCTACAGTGAGAATACACTTCTGAAGAGAATTACACTACTCAAGACAAAGTTGGGAGTCACCAAGACCCCCTCTTCAGGTTTGATGACTTGTAAGACACGGAATATAATACAACTAATGTGAATTACCATGAAAGAACACAGAAATAAAATCAACAAAGGCATAATACACATGGGGAACTAAGCAGGCAAAGTTTTCCTGTGTCCTTGCCCAATCAAGTCCTATAGGACACACTTTCCCCAGCAACAGTCGTGACAACATGTTGACATGCTGTCTTCCAGGAAAGTTATGTGAGTCTAGGAGTTCGGGGATCTCATCAGTACAATCATGCAGGTCGCCACTGCCTGGCACATACCAGAGTCCCTACTTCCTGGGAAGCAAGCAGCGTGATTCATACTGGTCACGCCGGTAGTCCAGTCATAGACCACAGCTCTTTACATGAGATCATTGGCAGCCCCCCACCACCACAAGCCTGTGCTTCCATACGCTGGCCAAGGGACAACTTGTGAGCAGAACCTGGCTACAGACAGCAGCCTGAGGCTTGCTACACCAGCCTGTTTGCAGCACAGAACACAAGCAAGACCAGGGCTCACACATGTTCATTATCGTCACCAAACCATTTCCTCTAAGTACAAACAGCAATGGAGGAAGGGAAGAAAGATATCATGGCTTACAAATTATAGGATCTGCAATACAACTATTATCGGAAAATCTGAAATCCAAAATTCTTTAAAACCCAAATAGGTAAGACGCCATGAATAGAAAATTCCACAGCTGATCCTCATGTGACAAAATGAGGATAGACAAATACACAAAATATTAACACAGACTCAACAAAATTACCTTCAGGTCATGTGTATAAAGAATACATGAAATACAAGTGGATTCCCTTGGAGCCCATCCCCAAGACTTATCATTACATATATATATATAAATATTCCAAATTTGAAAGAAGAAAAATCTGAAATACTTTCCCCATACCTTTCAGACAACGACACTCAACTTGTAGCAAAATACCTAATATTCTACTGCTAAGGGATCATGCCTTGGCATAGAAGTGATTCTTAAATATCTGAGGTTATTCGAAGTGATGGGGCTTTGAACTAATTTTTGATTGCACAGTGACACCACAGATATCACGCTACCACATTCAAGTGGGACTTGTATTGGACAGGACTGTCTATGAGTGGTGTGAGTTTTTCTATCAAGAGTTTTTCAGATTCCTTCGGATCCAGTGGGGATACCATACCTCAACATCTGTCGTATTGGAGAAGAACTCCAGGCATGTCGTCTTCCCACTCGCGATATTGCCCTCGACACAAATCTGGCAAAAGACAATGCATGTTAAAGCTGGAAATCAAATGCCTGGAGGACCGTCAACTAGATGATGGGCTCAGATGATCAGCATACTGAATCATTCCAAGGCTTTGAGGAATAACCAAAGTCCCTCATCAGGAAACCTTCAAGGTCCCACCAAGCAATAACAGGAAAAAAAAAATCCCCTTTCCTCTTGCCCCCTAGTGGAGGCCCAAATGGTCTCTCTATATCAGACCCTCTTTTTTTTTTTCTTTCCCAAATTGTGTATCAAACTTAAGACCTTGCACATACTAATCAAGTACACTACTACAGTAATTATATCTTCAGTCCAAACCAGACACTCCCATATGGCAAACCCTGGCCCACACACAGCTTGTCTTCCCAACCCAGGTCTACTCTTCCCTGACTCAACCCTTGAGACTATTAGATTCTGAGCCTGACTCTGCTGGACTCTGAGGCTGACTCTTGCATTCTGCCTTCTTGGTTTCCCTTCAAAATAAAAAATAAAAATAAATTTTTAAGAAAACTTGCAGCCGACCAAATCTCAGTAGCTAGAGGCTCTGTAGCTAAAAGCACCTTTCCTTCATAAAGAAAAACTGCTCCAGCTGTAAAACACTTGTCTTGTAAGCAGAAGGACCTGAGTTTGGATCCCAGATCCCAGTGAAAACATCAGGTGGAAATGGAAGCCTGGAAGGTGGAACCTGGTAAACCCAAGAGTAATGAGGAGGTAGAGAAATCCAGGGTGATTCCCGAAGTCCCTCCATAGACATACACAGTGCCCTCTTCTACACACACACACACACACACACACACACACACACACACATAGAAGGAAGAAAGAGGAAGGAAGGGAGGGAAGAAGGGAGGGAGGAAGGGAGGGAGAGAGGAAGGGAGGGAGAGAGGAAGGGAGGGAGGGAGGGAGGGAGCAAGGGAGGGAACAATGTTCCAATTTAAAAATTAAATAGTGATTAAAACTTCTTTTCCTCTCTCCCAGAATCTACCTAAGAGGGACTTTACACCATGACACTAACTGCTCTACTACTCGTCAAAACTTAAAGTCTGGGTCCATCACTCTAGAGTCAAATTTTGGTAACCAGAGAAGGAAGAACCAGAGAAGCCCAATAAACAGCACCACATGGACACTCTTGTGTGCCTCAAGGGAATCCAATGGACTTTAACTTGGACACTTTAAAACATGTTTTGTTCTGACTTCTCCTGGTCTTCGTCCTAAGATGAACCCAAACTCAAACTCCCAAAGAAGTGGGATAATTCCTTCTACTCAAGGGGGTCTAATTCCACTTCTCATTGATGGCCAGTCCTCTCCCACTAACGCCACTCCTTCCTTTAGCACCCTGGGGAGGGGAAAGTAGGTAGAGCATCATTCTTTCCATCCTTTTTGGAGCCCAGCCAAAGAACTTCAGCGACCATTAGCCATGAGACCATCATTAGACCCCTTTCCTAGTCATTGGAGCTACTGGTTTCCAGTGCTCCTATTGGGGAAATGAACCCCTGAGCAGATGTAACCCCATGATGACTGAAAGAAGAGAATTATAAGTTCAAAACCAGCTTGGACTGTTACACAGAGGGGAGGGAAGGCAAGAAGAGCAGAAGAGAAAGAGAGAAGGGAGGGGAGAAACTGTTTTGATCTCCCAAGCTAACGATAACTAAAAAGTATCATTCCCAGTGCAGGCACTGAACAGTCAATTTACCAGTCATAGCCCCAACCCAAAACCAGCACCTCAAAAATCACCTCCTGACTGAACCCACTCTGGATCT
The DNA here is from genome assembly GCA_023101885.1 of Typhlomys cinereus. NCBI lineage: Eukaryota > Metazoa > Chordata > Mammalia > Rodentia > Platacanthomyidae > Typhlomys > Typhlomys cinereus. The sequence continues at coordinate 15,814,741 of JALPQD010000008.1, read as the reverse complement.
TCATGGGGGTCTCTGCCACATTCCACCAGTCTCAGCACTGGACAGTAGAAGGTGGTCAACTGCTCAACCCACAGTGTAAGCAACTTCCCATACAAGAGCATGTCTAACTCTTTTACACTGTCTCCTCAGCTTTAGCAGTAGTCCACACCTACCTACAGAACAGTAACACTGGATTCTCCTGCCCGTGAGACTCCAGAGCGGTACATACAAGCAACTGAAAACGGGGAGATCTCTGGGAAGGCAACTTTGAGCATGGAAGGGGGGAGGGGATATCAGAGATTTTATCTGGACATCCCCTTGAGGTTTTTTTTTTCACTTTGTACAAATATGCCTGCTCTCAAAAATAATTCTACGTTGGAATATACACACAAAAGAACTTACCAATGATTTTTTCTCTTTATCATTTTCCCTGTCTTTATCTACAAAAAAAGGAAACCAATCTTAATATATACATCTCCACACAATTTTTTTTTTTGCATGCTCATTAGCCTAAAAATGTTCGGACCGCCGTGAGGTGGTGGAAAGCACCAACATTTCCCTATGCGGCACACGGAGTCTTAAGGGCACACCTGCAAGCCCCAAGGGGGTTTGCTTGCTTGCTTTAACTGGGCATAGTCTACTTTCTCCTTTCTCCGCGCATTTGATATTTGGGGTCTTGATAGAGGACACAGCAGTGATCTGCATGCAGAGCCCACCTCTCCCCTCAAGGGTGGGCTTGGGGGGACTGTCCTCCGGGCCAGGGCAGGCAGCCGTCCACAGCTACCCTACAGATGATGAATGCGGCGCCGCACAGTAGCCGAGGCCAGAGAACGCCATAAACCACGCCCTCAAAGTATGTCGCGCTCTAACGGGGACAGCGCCCCTTTCTCAGTGAGAGAGTGGGGACCAGGAACCTAACCCCCTCCCTTGCGTCATCCGTGACGCTGGCGCCCGCTGAGTGCTGGTTACACGCAGCTGCTGCGCATCGAAACAAGGTCCAAGAACCGGGCCAGGGAGCCTGGGCCTCGGGTTCGGGTTCTCCCAGCCCCGGAGTCAGTCCCGCCACTGCCAACAGATTTAGGGGTTAGCCTGGTGGTGCCCCCGAGTTCTGACTCAGAGCGACACTAGCCAGATAACCCCAAAGCACAGGTTACCCGGAGGCCAGACGCGGCGAGACGCCCCCGGAGGCGCACTGCCCGAAGCGGGGCTCCCCCGGATCCCGGACTCCAAGCCGCGCAGCGTCCGGGCCGCCCAGCCCCGCAGCGGCCGCAGCAGCATCGCTCTCCGCCACAGCGAAACCCCGACTTCCTTCCGGGGCCACTAGCTCTGACTCGCGCAGCGCGTCGCGGCGCCCCGACACGCCCCCCCCCTCGGCGCGCCCGCCCCTTAAAGAGACCGCGCCGGATTTCCCCTGCTGGTTTCAGAGGGAAGAGCTCCGACGCGGGGAGTGCATCGCGCACAGCTGGCCGAATACGCCACGATTTAGCAAATCTTGGTGGACAGGTGGTTAGAAATTAGAGGGGCTGATGTGCTTAATTGATCCCCTCTTCCATCCTTACCTGCCACACGCCCACTCATGATGTAACCTTAACAACTCTGATATGGACAAGAAGGGCCAAATAGGTTTGAATGTGGGCTAGAGCGATGAGTAAATTATCCAAGACAAAACTTAAGTCACATTAAAAATAAAAAATCTTTATTTAGTTTGTGTGTGTGTGTGTGTGTGTGTGTGTGTGCGTGTGTGTGTATCAGAGGGCACTGTGTGTTCCTGTGAAGGACCAAGGGTGACTTCAGGAATCATCCTCGATTATTTTTACCAGAGACCATTTTGTTTTGCTCTGGAATTTCCTAGAGGGCCCCGAGGGCCTTAAGTGCAGGCCACTGCCCATTTATGCCTGATGCTTTTTTACCAGGGACCTGGGATCGGAACTCAGGCCCTTCTGCTAGCAAGGCAAAGTCTTAAACTCTGAGCTACCTCTCCAGAGCCATATTTTTTTAAAGCAATATATACTTTCTGTTCCTAAAAAGAAATAGCCCAAGATGGTGTAGCTCTGCCTTCATTGGAATGCTTAGGAAACAAATACAAATTGAGATCAAGTGTCAAAAGGAACCAAGTCTGTTCTACCTATGGAAAAACTAGCACCAGTGCAAGACGAAACTCTTCAGTGTTGTAAGAATAGGCTTACCTATCCAAAAGGTGACATCCTAGGATATGGATAGGATGTGAGGCTTGGGCCATGAGTTCAGGCTGCATATTCTACAGGTACCGAGCAAATAGATCCTGGAGACCTTGAGAAAAAAAAAAAGAAACAGACAAGTTCTTGTTTTTCATAATTTGGATTTTTAGAAAAATTTAATTGGTACATAATAATTATACATATTTACACAGTACCAAGTACATATATGTAATGTTCAAGTAAGGGTAAATCTCTATTCAAAAGCTTTGGGTGCTGAAAACATTCAAAAATCTTTCAACTTTTAAATAAGACACCTCGGGGGCTGGAGAGATGTCTCAGAAGTTAAGACTGCCTCAAAAGCCAAGATCCTGAATTCAGATCCCGTGCGGAAACAGCAGTAGTCTGCACTTTTTCCCTGGTGGGCAGTGTCTGGGACCCAGAGCAAAGCAAAAAAGAGGTAGAAATAATCCAGAATTATTCCCGAAGTCACCCTTGGTCCTCCACAGGGACACACAATGCCTCTGATACACACACACACACACACACACACACACACACACACACACGATATAAAGCTTTAAAAATACAAATAAGACATCGTTCTGTACAGGCAACAGTATGGTGTAATAGAGCACCCGAACTTATTTCTCCTGTGACTTAGTATCCGTAGATCTCCCTTGCATGGAATTTATGTGCTTATAGTTTTCAAGAGCTACAAATAAACGCCAGGAGTGTCTGGCTACTCCACACAAGGGACCTCCGAAGTACGTGGCGTTTGAGACGCTTAGAGTCTGGATCATGCCAGTGGCTCCCAGCAGGGAAGTGCCTGAACAGAGCAGCGGTGTAACCAGCAGATCTTGGTGGCCCTGCTCAGGGCTGCGCTTTTATTAGGAACTTAGAGAGCGAATGGCCAGCGCGCCAGGGCGCACGCGCGCCGGGACCGCCCCTCCCGGGGGTAGGGTGGCAGCCCGCAGCAGAGGCAGTTGGAGCTGTCACGCGGGTCCTGGCGGGAGGACAGTGTGTTGACGCGGCGTGAAAGAGAAGCGTGTTGGGTCTGCAGGCGCGATGAGCTCTTCACAGTTGAAGCCAAATCATCGCCCCTTCTGCTTGAGCGTGAAAGGCCACGTGAAGATCCTGCGGCTGGTGAGCGCCTGGGTAGGGACGCGAGGCAGGGATCGTAGATTCACACTGGGCTGTGAAGTTTGGGGGCGAAAATGCAGCATTTGCTGTCGATCTTGGGTCCCTGAACACCTTCTGGGAGACAAAACTTTTAGCCCCGGCCCCTGGGGACAAAAGGAAGTGGAAGAACCGGAGGTTAATAGCCTTTGCTTCAGGTGGTTTGGGGACACGCCCACATCGGAGCATCCACTTTATGGCCTTTGCTTGCACACACAGACCTGGTGATTCTCGAGCAGGTAAAGCGTCTGTAATGATACCTACCAATCAGAAGTCAACAAGATAGAAGGAAAAAAATAACTTAGGGATTTTAATGGTCACTTAGCCATCAGATGTGACCACTGAACCACTCACTACAATGCTGAACCACCAATCATGGCTGAACCACTACAAAGAGGACTTCGGCCTTTTTAGACTCCAGGCTTACTAGAAGCATTAAGGTCTGTTTCTAACCAAGCTTTAGAGAAAAGGGAGCCATCATTTGAGGATAGTGGCCTTTGACTAGTAAGAGAAGTACAGACTTTCATAGTTGTAGGGATTTAAGAAAACTCCAGGGGAAGGAAAAGGTAAACTGATTTAAATTTTGAAGAGTTGATTTGTGAGAAAGGAGATTAAAGTACTTAAAAGTTACTGGAAAGGGGCCCATGAGATAGCTTTGAGGGTAAGACACCTGTACCCAAACCCAGTGATGATCTGAGTTCCATCATCCAAACCCAGAACCCATTTGGTGGAAGGAGAGGACCGATTTCTGAAAGTTGTCCTAGACTTTCACTTCTGTGCTGTAGAAGCATGACATGCATGTGCAATTTCTCTCTTTCTCTCTCCCAAATAAAATGTTTTAAGAAGTTACAGGGAAATAATCCCCACATAATATGAATATATATGTGTGTGTGTATATATATATATATATATATATATATATATATATACATATTCTGCCATGCAGCCTCCTGAAGGAGTGCCACTATCTGGAGAATAAAGTTCCAATAAGGAACATTGCAGATTAAAAACATAATAGAGGTTCAAGATAACTGGAAACCATCTTAGCCAAGATACAGGAGCTGTAAATTACACTTGGAGGAGGAGTCCAGTGTGTCTGGGATCTTGAGAAATGGAGTCATCACCAGTACCACTTACCATGAAAAAAAGTTACATAAGACAGCACTGGAAGTGTAACTCCTGATTTCAGGATCCTGACCTCAAGACGTTGGTCCAGTAGAGTAAACAGAATGGCTTTAGATGACATATTGCTACTAGTCATTAGAAGAAATAAAGCTATTAATAGCTAACAATGGGCGGCCACATTGATTCATTTGGAACTTCAGAAATGGGATAATTTTTATACGAATAAAGTATACTTAATTGAAAGAGTTTTGAGTTAATAGCTGGTAGAGATTTAAAATTTTAGAGAATGTGTCGATGGTACCATGTAGAAGGGAATTATAAAAGGCTAGCTGAAGGAAACAGTCAACTAAACTAAACCACCTACCAATCCAAGTTTGGGGTCTAGACAGATGATGGTTTGGTAGATAAAGCACTCACACAAACATGAGGAGCTGAGTTTGGATCCCCAGAACTAACATAAAGCTGGGTGCATTGGCATGTGTCTAATCCCAGCACTGTTAGAAGGGACCAGGGAGCTGAGTACAGGAGAATCCCAGAAGCTCTTGAGCCAACCAGCCTGCCATCCGCTGTGGCAAACATCAAGAGGTTGGCTAATGCCAGCTTCTCCATGTTTATCTACATGCACACATGCACATAAACAAAGTAGAAGACATTGACCATTCTGTGAATTTGTCCTCTAACCTCTACATGTATATCTATATGCACGTGCGCGCGCACACACACACACACACACACACACACAAAACCTTTGACTAGAGCTATATTTCCTCAACACATCATAGTATTGACAGAACGCTCTGGAACTTACTCATCTTTTTTCTGTAACAACTTACCAACAAGCCTCACCATATTCTTCAATTTCCTTTGGAAATAAAGAAATTGGACTAAGTTAATTATCTTCAAGTTTTTTTATTATTATTGTTGTTTTTATTTAACATGTTCTTTGATTCACTAATTTGGCAGAAAACAACGAACACTGTAATTAGCTTCTTTTCTCAAATTTTCAAAAAAATGCGATAGTAAGTACTTTTTTTTGTGGTGCTGGGGGTGGAAACTCAGGACCTCGTACCTACTAAACAGATGCTCTACTGCTGAACTGTACCTCCTAGCATTGAGTGAATATATATATTTGAAACAGGGTTTCCAAAGCCAGACTGGCCTCAGACTTGATATGTAGCCAGGCTGACCTTGAACTTCTGCTCTTTCTGCCTCTACTTACACAGGGTGATGGGGATTGAACTCAGGGCCTTTTGCATCTAGGCAGGTACCAGTAGAACCATAGCCCTGGAATAAGTACAATTAAAAAGAGCTTTGGAAGAGTGTCACTGGCCTACTGCAAACTGTATGCATTTACTGTGTGCAATTTGATAGGTTTCAACAAAAGATATACATCTGTGAAACTGTCATCGTAATGGTAGTAATTAATATAGTCACTATAGCTTAACTTCTCAGGATGGATGGATAGCTTTTATATAGCACAGTAGTTTCATGAGGTGCTATATCACCTAGTGATGTCAGAGTCATCTTAGTGCCTAGAATAAATTCTGTGATGTTTGCATAGCAATAAAATCATCTAATAATGTATGTTTCAGATGTGTCCAGTCTAAAGTGACACATGACCTGAAATTCCTAGAATGTTCTTCATGACCCTGGTTTTCTCTTCTTCCCAAGAAACCATTCATCTGCTTTCTATATACATGCATGTCCTATAAAGTAGAGTTATACTGTCTGTAATTTTTGCTATAACTGTAGATTGATTTCCTTTTTTCAGAATGTTCTGTGAATAAGATCATCATCTCTATATTGTTATTCAACATTACTTTTTAAAGATTTATTTATTTAGGGGTTGGAGAGGTGGCTCAGGGGTTAAGCAGGCGGAAGGTCCTGAGTTCGAATCCTAGACCCCACGTATAGACGCTGGGCAGAAGCGGGAGGGGGAGTGGGGGTAGGAGGGGGCAACCTGAGTTTCTGGTCCTGGTAGGGCGGAGCCTGTGAATCCCAGGACAGAGTAAACAAGGAAGTAGAGGCGGTCCATGGTGGTTCCCGAATTCGCCCATGGTTCTACTCACTCACACACACACACACACACACACACACACACACACACACACACACGTACACATGCATACATGCACAATTGAATAAATAAAAAAAAATTTCCTTTTGAATTAGGGAGAACATCAGTATAGTCTGCTGCCATTTCCTCCTGGAATTTTTACATGGGATCCAGGATCTGAACTCAGGACCTTCTGCTTGCAAGGAAGAGGCTTAACCCCTGAGATATCTCTCCAGCCATCAACATTATTATTTTGAAATTCATCCAATGCCATTCTGTCAATAACATCTCCATGTCAATACTTCATTCTCTCTATTGCTGACTAGGACGGGATAGATTGTGTGGGTGTGTGTGTGTGTGTGTGTGTGTGTGTGTGATGGACTTCACAAAGGGCTTCACATGTGCTAAGTCAGTGGCCTATCATTGAGCTGCACTCTACCCGATCACATTTTTTATTCATTCAGTGGTTGGTCAGTTAGGTTGTTTCCAATTTTTAGCCATAGCAAATAAAATTCCTATGAACGATTTTTTTTTGCTGTCTTTAATTTTCATGGCATTGAGTTTAATAAAAGGAATTATACAGAAGTGAACATTGAGTGGTAACTGTTAATCACAAGTATTTGTGTTTATAGCTTATAACCACCCCTCCCAGTCCTGACCCTCATTCACACCCTGGCATTTTCATGGTGACAATTAACTTGGGTTTAACAGTAGATTCCAAATTGTTTATTTAAAGAATGCTGAGGGAGTAGATGAGGAATTCTAGGCAGCCAGGATACAAAGTTTTTGGACAAGCGTAACAAGTAGAAGGAAACAGGTTTGTCTGGAGCAGGATGAAAGGAAAGGGTTGGGGTGGTTTGAGAAAAGATAGCTTAGATGTGTTTGTGGGATGAAGAAAAGCACTAGGAGAGTGAGATGGAAAGGAACTATTTGGAGAGAAAAGGTCAAGGGAGCAGATATGAAAAATCAGAGTTACACGTGGAGGAATTCATAAACTTAAGACTGGGATACCTAATCATCTAAAAGCCCAAGAAGTTAGTATCCAAACATTAATCCTTTCTCTCTCTCTCTCTCTCTTTCTCTCATATACACACACTCATATGATGTGTGTATGTGTGTGTGTGTGTGTGTTTGTATCCTATTTAGTCATTTTAGAAATGATCATTTGGGGGCTTGGGATGTGGGTAGCTCAGTGGTATAGCACTTGCTTAGTATAAATAAGGCCCTGGATTCATTCCCTAGTAACACACACACACACACACACACACACACACACACACACTCTACAACAGGGCTGTGGAAATGGTTCAGTAGTTAAAGCTCCACAAGCAAAAGGGCAGGAGTTTGGATCCCCAGATTCCCACATAAAATGTTGGGTGGGTGTGGCGGCCCACCTGTAACTCCAGCTTTGGAAGGTAGAGACTGGAGTTCACCAGAGCAAGCTGGCTGGCCAGACCAGCCCTGTTGCCCAGCTCTTGAGTTCCATTACAGGTTCTGCTTGAGGATGATTCCAGCATCAGCCTTGGGCCCCACGTGTATGTGCACGCCTCCCCCTTAGACATACGTTCATGCACATATACATGAAAATGGAAAAGCAAACAGCATAACAAGTAAAATGAACTTGTGTGTAGTGGTCACTGGGTAAATCCTGGTTCTGGCTTGTGTTCTTTTCCAGGCAGTCACTGTGACATCTATGACCCTTTTCATCGTGGCGCAGGCCCCAGAACCATACATTGTCATTGCCGGATGTGAATCCACTATTATTTTCTTTTTCATAATTATGTATATATTCAGAATTGATAAGTTCATGAAATGGCTGTTTTGGCCTTTGCTGGTAAGTATTCAGTGTCATTCTTAAAATTTAACCTTTCTTTTTTCTTGCCACAGGAAAACAATGCAATACATGATTTTGCTGTCCTGAAAACCTATAAGGGGACTGTCTGATGGGCTTTAGTCATTTTGCTCAGGACTCTGTATTGGCCTTGGGGGTGTTCTCAGGAATAAAGAGCAGCCACCGAACATAAATTCTCTGCACTCCATCTGTCAGAACGTGTGCTCTACTTTGTGAAGAATTCTCTTAAGTACAGATATTATATAGAAACTTAAGTCTAGGTCCATGTAAATAAAATTATGGAGTGTTCTTCCTCTTGACCTCCTTCTGAAATGCATATGGATATGGCCTCAGAATTGGAAGGCAGAGATGGAGGCAGGTACTTAAGAATTCCTGCCTATTCCTTCCTATCCCTTATCATTAAAGAAAAATCTACTTGAAGAGGTTAAAGCATGTTGTCTCACTTAAAAGTGTCTGTAGCCATTAATGCTAAGTAACTTCACCTGGTCTTACTGAGCCTTATTTTATAGCAGTAGACTTTACCCTTTCAGACTCATTGCATTAGGAACAACTGCCCAGCACAGCTCCCCAATGGTTCAATAGCTGTCACAAAGGGCCACCTGCAATAATACAAAGCTGACTCTACCAAAAACTGACAGATGTTCTCTCTCCTGTCTCTCTCCCTTCCTCTCTCTCTCTCTCTCTCTCTCTCTCTCTCTCTCTCTCTCTCTCTCCTCAAATCACATCCCTGCATCCTGTCTCTCCTGTGTCCTCACTGTCCTTCCTCTCTTTCGGCTGGATGGGTAGCTGCCACAACCTCTGCTGCACTTGGACTGTCCTCTTGGATTACAAAGAGCTCATATCCAAGCCGATAACTCCCATTAAGACAAGAGGACTTCAGAACTATTCTCAAGCCAGAAGTTTCCTTCAAAGTGGTACCTTTTGGAACTATCTTTGGAGATACTCGATGAGCATTTCAGGCTGACCACAAGCTTTTAAAGTCTGGAAAGGAGAAAGCTGAATAATGGGACCTTCATTGACTGTCTGAGAACTCCTGCTAGGTCAGCCTTCAGAGCTCCGGAGACAGGCAGAAGGTCCAGGAAAAGTGATTACAAGATCTTCTTCAGGTGGCCTTTACTTACTGGCAGAGAAAACTGAGCTAGATTATTCTAAGAGTTCCACATTCTCTCTATTTTATACTCAAAAAGTGTGGCTTGCTTTCCTTTCTGCTTCTCCAGGGTTAATAAAATCAGCACGTTAGCTTTTCACTTCCAATTAGTATTCTTTGGGGCTGTTTGTATGTCTGAGTAATAAAGTTGGAGCTTAAGTTCAACAAGATGTGAAGAAAGAGTGGCCGCTGGGCAGCATCCTGAAGAAGACTCTCCAAATATTTGAGGAGGGAAATTGGCTATAAGTCAATTAGTCCATTGTGAATCCCATGTCCATTGTGGTTTTTGAGACAGGGTCTCATATATCTCAATGTATAGCCAAGAGTGACCCTTGAACTCCTAATCCTCCCCCTTCCTGGAGCTGGAATGACAGGTGTGTTCCCTCTGCTTGGGTCCATTTTCCTCTCTGACCTTGAACTAATGAGATTATTCAATAAATGTTAGTATTTGCTCATCACAGATGCTTATCATCTGTTCTTTGATGAGACAAAACACATATCTTGTATCTGAGTAGCTGTCAGCATCAGTAGAAAGCAAGGCTGGCAGATAAGGTAACTTGGTGCTTGGTGGATAGACACCAGGCACGGTGCAAACGCATCCGGACAAAACAGAGAAAATCACAATTGACCTGCACCAATCCAAGCAAGGATGACGAATGCAGGAAAGTTAACTGCAAACCGAGGGATGGGTGAGCAGTGTAGATGGAAGAGAATCTGGCCCTCCAAGACCTGCAGGTAGCTCTGAATGGCTGTGGTTCTGAGTTGAACAAGAAGCCGTGAGTTCCCTGTGCGTTGACTTTTCAATCCTCCTGTCTCAGCCTCCCAAATATGAACCTTGTAAGATTACTAAGGTAGAATAGGGTAATGGAAGGCAGGCTAGGCATATGTAGTGAGTTAAGCTACTCGCTGGTCACAAGTCTGTAGCTGAGGCAGAGGCTGGCGCTGAAGTTGAGAACTGTCACTGGGCAATGATAACTAAGCTCAGCAGGCAGTTGACCAGCCACTGTTCGCAGATGCATGACCTTCCCTGAAAGGTACTACTTTCTCTTGTGTGTGCTGTTTTCAGTGTTTTGTTGTTGTGTTTTGGTTTCTGCTTGTTTGTTTTTTGATGCACTTTGGTAATGTTGTTTTTCTCTTTGCTGTTGTGAGACAACAGTCACATATGACTTAAGGGAGACAGGGAGATTTGTTTGGCTTACTGTCTGAGAAGGGAATCGCATAGCGGAAGGCATGGCTAGAGACAGAAGCAGGAGGCTGGTTCGGGTCACCACCATCATCATGAAGGCAGAGACAGCACCAGCAGGAAGCAGGCCCAGGCTGCCAAGCCTCAAGGCCCACCCCCTGTGATGGCCCTTCCCCAGCAGGACTCCACCTTCTAAAGGTTCCCAAGCACTAACGCCAGCAAAGAATTCCAGCACATGAGCCTGTGATGGGCAACTCACATACAAACCATGACAGGAAACAAAGCTGTGTATTGACAGACTCTTCCACACTTTCTGTTACATTATTAAAGTGAGGATTTGGGCTCATTTGGTATCCATTAGTGAATGGATACACTAAGCCTTCTGGACAAATTATCTACATTTTTCTTCCTAACCATATAAGTTTTCCCCCTGTGACATTCATTTATGCTTAGTGAAACAAAACATACTAAAGTAGATAAATGACTGGTGTGTTCCAAGTCAGGAACCTCTAGGTATCATTGTAGATTATAGACTGAGCACTTGATAGATATCATTTTCTGTGGCATCTCAAAGATGTATGTTACATCTAATAAACTGCAGGGGATTTTGGTTTTTTGTTTTGTTTTTATTAATTTTTTCTATTTTTACAAGCATATTAAGTATTCATTCCTTCCTTCCTTCCTCCCTCCCTTCCCCTTCCTTCCCTTCACTATCCCACCAAACTGCAGTTTTTAAAATAGAGACTGACCCATTCCCAACCTACTTTTTTAATAGATTCTTTTTTATTTATTTATTCTGTGTGTCTATGTATGCCTGTGGAGGCCCAGGGAATCATCTCGGGATTGCTTCTGACTTCTTTTTGCTTTGCTCTAAGAGTTCCCAGGCTCTGCCCACTAGAACCAGGAGTGCAGGCCAGCACCATTTCCTCCTGGTATTTTTACATGGGACCTGGAATCTGAACTCAGGCCACTCTGCTTTTGAGACAGAGTCTTAACCCATGAGCCATCGCTTCAGCTTCCCCACAAACTTTTAAAAGTATGGCTTGTCTCTATTTCCCATGGTGTGAGGAAGGGAACACAGAGCTGTTATGCTAGCAAGTAGTGCTCTACTTCTGAGCTGTATTCCCTGTCTCCATGGTGTTTATGTAAAGCTGACCTTCCTGTTCTGTATTTAGGATATTATCAACTCCATGGTATCCACATTATTCATGATCATCATATCTGTAGTTGGCACTGATACCAGAATCCACAACAATGATCATGCTTGGAGGGGTAAGTTTCTTCTTTCAGGTTCAATCACAATGCAGATTTATTTGAAAATGGCTACAAGTCCAACAAGTTATACTGTGCTCATCCTTGAGACAACTGGACAAATATATAGTGGCTATTGGCTTTCTATTTTGTATGAATGAATGCATTCCTGACTCCCTTGAATGGACAGGATTTTATACTAGAACTGGAGTTAGCTACAGAAAGAGGCCCCTACATATTTTTTATTTATCAGTCAGAGAAAAGCTTCTAGAATCAGTTACAACCCTGAGTTTCTGAGAAACCTGATGTTAAGCAAAAGAAGAAATGTGACCAATGAGTTTTGTAGCCCTCCTTTTAAAGGAAAAGATTTATAGCACTTGTTGAGTGAGATAATATTCTGAAACCTCTTCAGAATGTATAAGTTTCCTTATGAGAGGCGACTAAAGGATTATTCTCAACACTGGAAAACAAGGCAAATGTAAACATCAGCTAATTGAATTATACTTCCATCCAAAACTCTTCCCTTTATTTTCAAACTTTATTTTTGTATGCGTGTGTTTTTTTCAAACTTTATTTGTGTGTGTGTGTGTGTGTGTGTGTGTGTGTGTGTGTGTGTCAGAGGGTACTCTGTGTCCCTGTGGAGGCCCAAGGGTGACTTCAGGAATCACCCTGGATTGCTTCTACCTCCTTTTTGTTTCACTCTGGGATTTCCCAGACTCCGCCTACCAGGACCAGCTGCAGGCTGCAGCTGTTTCCATCTAGTGTTTTTACATGGGACCTCCTGGGATCTGAACTCAGGACCTTCTGCTAGCAAGGTAGCGTTTTAACACCTGAGCTCTCTCTTCAGCCCACATCTAATACTATGCTGAAATTCAAAGTCTTGTCTAGGTTCTTGCATGGAGACTTGAGTTTGGAAAGTTCTTCCTTCTATTTCCTTGTTCTTTCTTAGCTTGGGGTCACTTAGAACTGACTATGTATCAGAACCCTAGGTTTCATCTCCTTTGGGCCTCAAGCAACTTCTTGAGAGATTAGAGAATAACTCTAGAAATAAGATACAATGTAGCAGCATTCTACCTGAGTTTTAGAACAATTGTACCCCTATGGTCTATGAAGAACGAGGGACTCCTCGTAGGAGTTAGTCATCCATTGTTTATGCATTCCTTAAAGGTGACAAAGTAGAAACCGATACAAATGCTGCTAGCCATATGTCCTATGGAACACGGGGCCAGTATGACTTCAGATAAGTTCTAAATACAAGATACACGTGACTTATTAAGTGATAAGATTTTGGCTATATTGATATATCGGCTATATTACATCCACGTGGTGTGTGTTTGTGTGTGTGTGTGTGTGTGTTCACATGTGTGTGGGTACCCATCCTCCTGACTTCTTATGTGTGTGCTGGGGACCTGAACCCCAGTCCTCACACTTTATCCATTCAGCCATCTTCCTAGCCCCTAAATAAGCTCTATTAAAATCGATTTCACTTGTTATTTTACTTTCGAATGAGGCTCTTGGAGAATCTTAATTATGTAGCTCATGCTGGAGGCTCACACATCCCTGCTGGACATTCCTGAGCTGCATCAGGAGACCCAGAAGGTCTCAGGTACTTTGAGCCTAGCACAGGAGACAGAACATTTACTTACTGTATGTAAGTGACTGACAGCGTGCTGCCCAGCCCTGGAAAGGAAATAATTATCTTTTTTTCTGGCAGTAGAATTGAAGTTTGTTGAGGACAAGAAGGAAAAAATAAAGGCTCCAGGAGTGAAAAAGTCATGTACAGAGAGGGCAGAGTCACAAAAAGAGGTCCCTTCGTGCCCTGAGTCATTCAGTGTGGTAAAACCTAGGAGGGAGTGGCATGAGATCAGGTGGGAAAGGAAGCTGTGGGGGCCAAGAGTCCAGACTTGCTGACAGCTGAATAAAACCAAAACCAAACCATTCAGCTGCCCCCCCCACATCTGCCCATCTGCCAACCAGCTTACAGACCATTAGCTGCTCTGACTCCACCATCGAGATGCCTGAGCAGCTGTGACATAGAATGTGTCATATGCTGGTAATGAGACCAATGAATGAAATGTGAGAATGGCATCTCCTTCCTCCAGCCTAGGTGCCCACTCTCTGATCTCTGTGAGAGTACCAAAGGTCCCACTCATGTTCAGTTCTCTTCCACTCAATTTTATTTCCCTCAGACCTGTTTAGAATCACATCCCTGGTGTGGATTTTGCCCAGCATTGAAGGGTTCACTTTGGATTACCATATCAACTCCCTGTCTCCAAAACTTGTGACCAGGATTTGATTTTGAGCTGCAGTGGATGGTCACCCTTTCACCCAGCTGAGTTTGGGAATAGGAAAATCAAATAGCTGACCATGGAGAAGGGAGGTTTGATTGAAAACTAAATGTGGTTCAGTGGGGCTTAAAAGAAAGGGTACCAGGGCAAATTAAGAGATAGGGGCAGCCCCCCTCCAACCCAGAATTGTTTCTGCAGAAGATAATGTCAGGAAAACTTAGCAATGACCCCTGGAGTCCCTTGCCATTTTGGCGTTGGGTGGTATGGCTGACAGCAGACTTCTTCCCTAGCAGGTCAGGGCTCCCCGCCGTGACACTAACTTGTGTTTGTTTGCAGGTGTTCGGCTTCCTGGCAGCAGCCTGTGCTGTTGCGGACTGCACCCTCATGTACCGGAAGGTTCTGTTTAATCCCAGTGGACCTTATCAGAAAAAGGATGTTCATGACCAAAGTGAACATTTTTAATTTTGTATTCCTTTTTGCCAAGTATTTAACATGTTTCTTTATTCCATATATTTTCTGCAGTTCTCGTTTCAGTCTCAATGTGAGAAGATCCCTTGTGAGATTTCTGACTCAGTATTCAGCACTCTGCCTTAAGTGTAGCTTGCTGGGTGCAGGGCCGGGGGTGGGGGATCCCGCCAGGCCCTCCCCAAGTGTGCCCGGAACCCTTTTCCTCTGGGCTGACTGAAGTCACTGCGAGTTGCAGGATTCTGAGCTCCCAGGCTAGGCAGTGAGCATCGCGCCCCAGGTAACAACCGACTTGCTGGACTATGTCGCGGGCATCTAGGGCAGGTGCACGCGGGCTAGGCTGCCAGCGGCCGTTGGGGCACGGAGCTGGTTCCCCAGGGGCCAGCCACTGACCTAGAGCAGCAGGGTCAGCCTGAAACAGCCAGGCCCAGGATCCATCATGAATAAAGATTCCAAATATGACTTGTCTCAACGCAAGGAGCCTCGCGGAGCCCGGTCTGTGCGATCTGAGGCCTGGGAGGCCTCTCCCAGCGAGTCGATGGTCTCTGTACGCTCATCTCGCCCAGAAAGTACAGCGCGCCCGTCGGCATTGCGTCAACCCAACAAGCTCTCAGAATTGACAAAGAAACCTCCGGCACTCGCGCCTGAACAGCAGTCTACGTTGGAGGAGTCCCACAATATCAAGATAAGTGAATCCATCAGAAAACGGGCCAAGGGTCGTGCCAAGGTCCCCCATAAATTCAGAGACAGCTTCAAGCGTTTTTTCTTCTCAGCCACTGGAATACTGAAGATCTTGAGGATGGTGAGCAAAAAATCTGCTTGGGCTGCCTGGCTGGCTGGGTGGGTGGAGGGCCACGAAGCATGGGCAGGTGCCTGGGGAGAGGGGGGTCCCCTAAGAAAGGCATAGTTCTCTGCTGCCGCCCTTTCCTTTGCCTGTCTCACCTGACTGCACCCCCCAAACTTGGGGGTAGGGATCCTCATCTTTTGCTCAGGTTTTCACTTACAAATTAGGGAAATTAAGAAAGAAAAAAATTGCAAATGAGCAAATATGATAAATTTGATCAAACCAAGAACTATCATTTTAAAAGACCCATTCTACTGAATATAATCTAAGAGGAAAATGGGGACCAGAAGACATATACATGCTTTAACTTTTTAATTTATATTACTGTTATTAGTGTGTCTGTGTATGTGAGTTTACATCTGCCAACTGTGGGTGCAGAAGTCAGGGGACAACTTTGTGGAGTGGATTCTCTCCTTCCATCTTTACATGGTGTAATAATTAGACACAGGTGTCAACTTGATAATTGAGGGTTTGAGCTCTGGGCACATTTGTAAAGAATTAATGGTTTAGTTAAGCCCAGAGCAAACATGCAGGAGATTGTCTAGCTGATGGGGAAGGCCCAACCCATGGTGGTGGGATTAGGACTTGGAATAAAATACAGAGAGCTGGCTGAGAGAGTCAGCATCCTTGTATACACTTGGCCAGACATGCTGGTCTGGAAAATAAGGATCGTCCCTCTTTCAGCCATTATGTGGTGATGGTGGCCATTTCCCTTGGCCCTGATGTCGGTGCATGCTCTTCCATCAAGCTGGACTACGAACTATAACCAGACTATTGTAAGAAAATAAGCCCCTTATTCCCTTAAGCCATTTGATGGTGATTTATCAGCAACCATGCAGGCAAACTGCAACAGAATTTGGTACTGGAGAAGTGGAGTATTGCTGATAAATCTGACTATGTGGCTTTTGTGGATTTCTAACTTTTTTGATGGAAAAATTTAGAAATGTTTGAAGATTTTTGTGGATGCAAAAAACGTTTGAACAGAGTCTAATGGACTATTTGGAAAACAGTAATGCTGAAAGAGTCATGAATTGTTTGGGCCCAGTTTGTGATGAAGGGAACAAGGACTTTGGTAAAGTTAAATTTAAAGATAATGGACTGGTTTGCTTGATAGAGGAGAGCTGTGTTGTTGGCCTTGAAGCTCTTGATATGGAAAGGGCAGGCAGCACTGGGATAATCGAGATGAATACCACTGAATTGCCATTTCATGATTTGAAAACCCAGATTCCTTCAAGGGCTGAAGGCCCAAACTGGAGCTATTTCTTGCCCTTTGGAGGTTTTGGCTTCCTACAAAGAGGCTTTTCCAGAGTCAGCACATGAAAGTTGGTACGGCTATAGTTCAAGGGGACCAAACTACATTTCAAGTTCACTGCAGAATCTGGCAGCATCCCACACTTGGTACTGGTTCGGGTGTACAATTGAGGGTTTCATGGAGAGCAGCAAAAGCTTGGCACCAAGTGTCAGGTGTAGAGTTCCTACAAAGTGAAACTTATAGCTGCAGAGGTGAACCCAGTGTGGTGTTGGAGATGCCAAAACCATAGGATGTATGCTGAGGACAGCTGCAAGTGGAGAGTCAGCCTAGTTGAGAGGAATTCTGCTTCTACAACTTTGAACTGCAAACAGGGACTGGGAATGCCTAGAATCTTTGAGCCATCTTGACTACATGATGAGCAACAAAAGATGGACATTGAAATACAGGATGTAATAATTTATTTACTGGACTTTAGTCTTAATTTGATGTTTGCTTATTGTCACAATGATTCTATTTGGGATATTTAAAGAAAGACTTTTTGTTCCAACATTTTAATAATAATTTTTAATGACTGACATTTTACATTTTATTTTATATTATAAAATATAACTTTTAGCACCTATGGGGACAAAGATCAAAGGTTACAATTTGAAAGTGCTATGTTTTTGTGTCAAGTTAACAAGAGGTGGAGTATCATATTTAGGCACAGGTGTCAACTTGACAGTTGAGGGTTTGAGCTCTGGGCACATTTGTAGAGAATTAATGGTTGAATTAAGCCCAGAGCAAACGTGCAAAAGATTGTCCAGCTGATGGGGAAGGCCCAACCCATGGTGGGTGGGATTAGGCCTTGGAATAAAATACAGAGAGCTGTCTGAGAGAGTCGGCATTCTTCTGTATGCTTGGCCAGATGTGCTGGTCTGGCAAGTAAGGATCATCCCTCTCTCAGCCTTTATGTAGAGATGGTGTGGCCATTTCCTTTGGCCTTGGTGTTGGTGCATGCTCTCCCATCAAGCTAGACTAAGAACTGTAACCAGATTGTCCTAAAAAAATAAACCCCTTGTTCTCTTAAGCCATTTGATGGTGATTTATCAGCACCATGCAGGCAAACTGCAACACATGGGTTCTAGGGGTGGAACTCAGGCCTTCAGGCTTGCACGACAAGTACCTTTACCCACCAAGCAGTCTTGCTAGCCCTAGAGGACATGTATTTCAAGTTAGAAACCAGATGGGAAAATACTCCTGAGTACTGTTGAGGGAGTCTCTATGGGAGTGCGGGACAAAGCAAATGAGTGCAGAAATTGCATGGAAAGAAAATACCAGTGACCAAAACTGATCCCCAAACAGAGATAAGTCCAAGCAGTCTAACAGGAACAGAAGACAGTGGGAACATTATCAAAGGTATACCTTTCAAAAATGAATCAGGTTCAGGCATGTTTCAGGTTAAAGTCACTTTTTAGATCTTCATGTCCAAGACATCATTGTGATATTACTTAGATGTTTTCAAAGGACAATGAAGCATTTCTGAACTTGTTTGTTTGTTTGTTTACAAAGTCAGTTTAACCCTGATGTCAAAAACTGATCAGGTTCCAAAAAACAAAGTAAAATAGAGGCCTCAAGTGCACTAAAATGAAAGCCATTCAGGTGAGCCAGTATTGTCCACTCAGGGTAAGATACTGTCTTCACATGCATGAGATCCTGGAATGGGCCACTCCCATGGGAAAAATTACCATATTAACAAAAAAATTCAGCAATATTTTAAAAATATATTCAACAAGAAGGGAGCAGAAACATGAGTCCTGCTTAAAATAATCCACCATATTATGAGAAGAGAAAAAAATGATGAGAGTAAAACAAGATGTGAATGAACATATGGAAAACATCAACATTCATTTGCTTGCCAAAAAGGAGGGGGAAGAGAAGAGACCAGTAGAATAAAACTAGATAGATAATTCATTTACATTATAAAATAAATGTTGATGTTATAAAATTAAACCTAAGAGATGGTTCAACACAAAAGGCACCTGTCTGACAGTCTGACCACCTGATTTCAATCCCTGGAACTCATATAAAAGTAGATGAGGAGATCTGATTCCAGAAAGCTATCCAGTGACCTCTGTATATGCCCTTGGAACATTCCTCATACACACAAAATAATAATAATGTTAAACATCTTAAACTAAATTAAACATCTTTGGTTTTGCTTCATAAAGGCAAGATCTTTAATAAATCATAAGCATTTCTATTACTAGAAGCACTACTAATCAGCGTTTTATGGGATCCCTAGTTATCATGATTAAGGAAAAGAAATAACACTGGAAAAGAAGAGACAAAATGTATTACATCCATCAGTTGATATGATGGTCAATCTTAAAATCTACTGGAGAAACAATTAGAGCAAGATAATTTAGGTAGGTGACTACCATGTTAATAAAGAAACTAACAATGAGTATACTGGTAGCTTGTGCCCTTGCTCTCTCTGCCTCTTCATAATTACTGTGGTGACTTGAACCAGCCTTTTGTGTCTGTCTCCAGCCAAGCCCTGCTATATGATTTCTGCCAAAATGAACTAAATCCCCCTCTAAAACCATACGCCAAATAAATAGTGCTTTCTCTCCTAAAGCAAACAAAATTAAAAGCTTTCCTATGAATAACCACTTAAAACTTTAGAAAATTTTTCACTATAGGTGCTGGAGAGATGGCTCAAGGGTTAAAACTCTGCCTGGAAAGCACAAGGTCCTGAGTTCAGTTTCCAGGTCCCATGTTTCAAAAAAATGCCAGCAGAACCAGCAGCGGCCTGTACTTCTGGCCCTGATGGGTACAGCCAAAGCAAAAAGGAGGTAGAAACAATCCAGGATGATTCCTGAAGCCAACCTTGGTCCTTCATAAGGGCGCACAGTGCTCTTTCACACACACACACACACACACACACAAATTTTTTAAAAAGTTAAAATTTTCACTACAGTAATCAAAATCATCAACATCTAGCAAAGCAATAAAGACTAATGCCTTTATGAAGGAAACTTGAAAACCCTACTGAGAGGTGGGGGAGAGCTGAAATGATGAGAAAGACACAGAGCATTCTTGAAGAAGGCTGACTTTGGTAATCCTTCCAATTAAAAGTTAGATGAAATCAAATTGTAATACTAACAAATCCTGCAATGCTCCATCTTCTAAAGGTGCTATGACCTTCCTAAACATCAACTAAGGATTTAAACACATGATTACCACACATGTACAAGGCTGTGGGTTAAATGCCCAGTACCAAAAAAAAAAAAAAAAAAAAACCTATAAATGAATTAATTAATTTAAAAAATAAATATTAAGAAGAAAATGTCTGTGTGAAGTTGTACAGGGATTGCAATATAATCTGATTCAATATAGCAGATTCTGTACCTGATGCATTTTGTTTGCATTAAAACCAAACCTCTTTTTTGTATTGCAGGGTCTTATTGCAGCAGCAGTAATTGCTTACATCCTTGGCCGTGCCCACGAGGCGTTTATAGCCATAACTGTTCAGGAAACCTGCATTGTGCTTTTCTTTATCTTAATATATATGGTAACTCTTCAACACCTGCTCATCTGTGTACATTGGCCTTTACTTGTAAGTGTTCATATTGGTAATTCTAATACATGCTTTTCTCACAGCCTCAAGAGTGAGGACTCGCCTTGTGAGAAATCAATAGAGGGAGAGACACAGCAGAGCTCTGGCAGAGTGGTGCCCTGGCGTCTCACAGGAAAATCCAGCCCAAGGTCCAGCAAGGTCCAAAGGTTCCTTAGATCCTTCCACAGGACAGCCAACATAACACACTCTCCTGCTTCCATCTCAGTGAACCCATCTCAAAGAGCTCATGTTAGGACTGGAGAGATAGCTCAGGGGTTGAGATTCTGCCTTTGCAGAAGAACTTAACTTCAGATCCTGGACCCCACATTAAAAATGCCAGGTAGAAATGGCAGTGGTCTATACTTCTAGCTCAGAAAGCTTTTGTTGAAGACACATGGTATTTTACAGCATGTCCAGATGAAGATTTTAATTAGTATATTCAGTAGTTAAACACATTTTTAGCCATGTCTTGTAACACAACACACACTCTACTTTTCAATAGCATTCTCCCAAACACATTACAAGCATTCTTCACACACACACACACATGCAAGCAAGATTTGGCACAACAGAAAATCTTTGAGAAAACTCTGATGGCTTTCAGGACCACCTTCCTTGTGTGTTAAAGGTCTGTGCTCTCAAAGTGTGGCATATCCAGGAGTGGACACTGTGTGCCCTGCTTTGTTAGCTTTTTCCAAACTTACATTCTTTGCCAACTGAAAAATTCCTGAAACTAGTCCTTGAAGTCCTGGACTAGGAGGATGTTACAGTTTTGTCTGATGGTCAACTTACGCTCTGTTTTTATCTTCGTGCCCTTACTAGCTTCTGTGACTCTTAAGAGTGTTGCGTGAGGAGAGGTGACACAGGGATGTATATTTAGTCCAGGCTGGCCTTGAACTCAAGCTCAAGCTGACCTCAAGCAAGTATCAATCCTCTTGTTTCAGCCTCCTGTATGCTGGGGTTGCAGACATCTGTACATACCCTATGACCTTCCAAGAAATGCACAGCAGGAAAAATCTGGAGCTAGTCACTACCTCATAGCGTTTCTGAGACATTTAAATATCTTCAAAGTCAGCATGGTGTTTGGCACCAAGTATACACTCTATATGCGATATCAAGGAGAGAGAAAACTACATACCATATCCCTTAAGACAATCAGGTGGCTTTTTGCAATTGTCTCTTGTACTGTGAACAATCCTGACATGGCTCATATCCCTTTACATCTCATTTCCTGTTTATCTACTAACTT
Source organism: Typhlomys cinereus (assembly GCA_023101885.1). Lineage (NCBI taxonomy): Eukaryota > Metazoa > Chordata > Mammalia > Rodentia > Platacanthomyidae > Typhlomys > Typhlomys cinereus. The sequence continues at coordinate 15,793,096 of JALPQD010000008.1, read as the reverse complement.
TTTATTTATTTATTCATTCATTCATTCATTCATTCATTTATTATTGATTGATTCATTTCCATGATGGTGGGTGTCTAATATGCATGATTGCTACTTCCTTGCAGCCTCTTCCCTCAACCTCCTGCCCCTGGCAAAATGATTTGATTCCCAGGAGGGTGGTGGTTGATTTCTGATTCAAAGGCTCATGCAAAGATAGATCTCCCTATTGTTAATCTAGTTTGACAGTAAAATGTTTGTCTAGCATGTACAAAGTCCTGGTTTTGACCCTTAGAACTGCATAAACTGATGGCACACACCTAACGATCCCAGCACTCAGAAGGTAAAGACAGGAGGATCAAGTTCAAGGTCATCCTCAGCTACATAATGAATTTGAGGTCAGTTAGGCTACACAGTCTCAAAAAACAAAAAGGCTGATAGTGAAAGTCCCCACTCCTCCCCACCCCCCAGGAAAGTCAATACTATATCAGGACTTTGGACCCTCTGCAGGGCAGCCACAGTGAGCACTGCTTCTGATTTGGTACCAGTTTTGTCAAGGCCTTGCTCTTTGATGGATAATGGAGACCCTGCTTGGGGCCCAAAGTTCCTGACTGACAACTCCTTTATCATCTGTGCCAAGAACCCTGCCTCCCATTGGGAGGTCCAAGTCCAGCACTCAGCCTATGCAGAGGGCGACTCTGAATCAGAATTAATAAGAGTTCTTCCTTCCTCATCCACCTGTGACTGTCTTCATTTGGGGGTCTTCTCCACTATCATGGTCTCCTGTCATCTGCCAGTGCACCCAAGGAAGGCATGAGTTCTAATTGTCATAGCGCTGGAGAAGTGACACACACTGTAATCCCAGCACTCAAGAGGCTGAGGAAGATGCCTGGTGAGCTGGTGGCCAGCCTGAGCTACATGGTTTGTCTCAAGCAAATAAACAAATGAAATAGTCTGTCTTCTGAGTAAGAAGCATATATTGTAAAAAAAAAAAAAAAAAAAAAAGTTAAAAAGATACAACATGGCTAAAGTAACTGAGTTCTGATCAAGATGTTTTTCCAATAGAAACAATTTTTTAGTTTGGTTTGGTTTTATTTTGAAGCAGGGTATCCCTCTGTAGCCCAAGCTGGCCTTGAATTTGAGGCCTTTCCCATTTATCCTCTCAAGTACTGGCATTACAGGTCTGCACCAGGATACTCAGTCTAGAAAGAACTTTTTTAAAGGAATGAACATATTTTGCCTGAAACTCTAAACAATGAATCCAAAACTACCAGTAATCTCCTTTTCATTTATTAGTAATAGTATCTGGTCAAGATACTATATACTGTGGTGGGAGAAGTCTAATGAAAAATGACAGTTTTGGAGAATCCTGAACAGCCTTTGCTAGTCTGTACAAAACTCTATGCATACGTGAAGCCAACAAATGATTAATTGATTACCAGATAACATTTATTGCTTACAAATTCCTACAAATGTCATATTTTGTCAAATATTGTTTAAATTCTTCTAATCAGTGAATTCTTTCAGAATTCAATTTTTAACTCTCTTGGTCTTTCTCCACTTCTCTCTCTCTCTCTTTCTCTCTCTGTCTCTCTTAGTTTTACACTACCGTGGCTAGCTCACTATGTAGCTTAGATGATTCCAATGCTGAGATGACAGGTATATATCACTACATCCAGCAACTAACAGCATGTTTTATTACAGCTATAATTTCACAGAGCCTCATGTCTCTCAAGAGAATGGTTTGCTTGCTTTATGGTAACTAGTTGTCAAATAGCAAGGCTATTTCTCATTTTAATGGAGGGGGTCACTATCTGTCATTACAAGGGGAAAGGGGATGATATTCAGGGGCAAAGCAGGGGTCTTACTGCCCATGACCAGGCTCAACTGCAGATTTAGCTTGACCATCCACACAACTTTCTCATCTATCCAGAGGAGACTAGCCAGAAAGTCTGTATCTTAAGGCAAAAGGAAGGTGGTCCAAAAAGTAAAAAAAAAAAAAAAGAAGAAAAGAACTTAAAAGGAAACAAAAACATAAAAAAGAGAAGGGAAGGGAAGGGAAGAGAAGAGAAGGAAACTGGAGGGGAAAAGAGGGGAAGAGAGGACAGGAGAAGGAGGGATGGGAAGGGGAGGGGACAGGGAGAGAAAAAAAAAAAAAGAAGGCTTTAGACCTGCAAATACCTACTGAGGATCCTAGCCACATACTGACCCAGCAACCTGGGCAAGTTGCTTACATGTGTAAATAGGGGACAATGAGAGTCTGTTGTGAGAATCAAATGAGATCACATACTGACATGTTGGAGTATTAATAATACTAACACTGACATGTAGTAACAGCTCCATGAATATGAGTTGGAATAGGGAAGTCCAAACCAAACCAAAATCTCCTGGGAACAGTTCAAGAGAAACTTTATAAGAAGGGATTCGAAAAAAATTCTGGTGCCCAGTAATCGACTTAGGAGGTAAAATTTTGACAGTGAGGCAGAGGTTAACTAAGCCTAGCCTATGAGGGTTTTAATTATTAACATAATCATTAATATGCTTTTGTTCAAATTCTCAATGTTCTAGAACTATGCAGCTAGTAAATTCTGCCTTTTAAAAGTTTATATACTGTTCTCTGAACTGGGTTTCTTCTGCGTTTATTTTTGAATCAGGATCTCGCTCCATGACCTAGATTAGCCTAAATCTTATAATGATCCTCCTGCCTCAGCTTCCCAAGTGTTTTTAATACTCTGATCCTTGCTCTTATTCCATACAATGCTCAAGGACAGAGTTTCCTATCAAGTTGGCCTCGGTTAGCTGAATCCAGCTCAGACCCACTTTCTGCCCTCAGAAGCCAGGCTTCACACTACCAACCCAGTGTTTAACTGCCAAATGTCAAAACAGAAGGCATGGCCACATTTTCAAGAGACAAGGAGCAATCCCTGATAGGTCTCTATGCTCACTGGCCCTATTAAGAAGGATTCCTGGAGTTTGCAGCTGGCTCACTATCAATGCAAATCCACACAGTAGATGTCATGAACTTTCCATTTCATGCACTCCTGTTACTAACAGAGGCACATTATCAGAAGCTTTTAAGCTCATTGCGCCATTTAATACCTCAGTATTAAATCCAATAAACCCCAATCATTATCCCTATATTAAAAATTAGCAGGTTGGGGGCAGAGGAGATTAACTTGATAGTAAAGAGCACCTGCTCTGAAATCCCAAAGATGAGAGTTCAGATCCCATCACCCACTGTAACAAGCTAAGAGCCTCAACAAATACCTATAACCCTAGCCCTGGGCTAGAGAGCAGAAACAGGAATATCGCTGGGGATTTGGTGGCTTCTAAGCTCAGGTTCAGAAAGAGACCCTGCCTTAGAGGAATATCTGGAGAATATTCTGAACCCCATTCTAGTATTGGTGTGTGCATGCACATGCATAAACAAACACTCCTCCATTCCCTTTTAAAGAAAGACTAGCAAACTGACAGAAGGGTGATGAAAACTATACTTCAGGTCATGCATAGAAGGATTGGCAGGTCAAAAGAGTTGAGCAACATAAACATTCTCAAATAATTTCTTCCATATCATTTAACCCTGATTCCATAGGGCAATTCAAAGATGGATTGCAAGCTTGGCTTCCGGTTTAAGGCAACAGTTTAATTCTTCTTTCTTTGGGTGCCCTAATGGGAGGTAATAAGGACCTGAGTTCTGACTTCTTACCTTAATCTCCAACTTAGTAAACGTAGAGAATATCTCCAGGTTGTCATTTACATCTTCTGTTTAAAAAATGCATCATATAATTTACAGGGCTCCTTTGTGCAAGCAAAAAAGTGACTGGAAGTCACTTGGCATACTGAAGAACTCCAATAGGTTCATCCCTACACCGGCCAGGTTCCTTTCTGAATTTAGATTAATGTACCAGACAGTTGTACACTAAGAGTTAAACTTCAGTATTTAAAGTCTGGGTTGAATAAATAGCTCTGTTGGTAAAATGCTTGCCTTAAGCATGATGAGAGCCTGAGTTTGATCACCAGAACACATGAGCACCTGTTTTTCTTTTAGTTTGAGGGGGGGATTTGGGGGTTTTTTTTGTTATTGTTTTGGTTTGTTTTTTAGAAAAAGCCACTCTCAGTCCTCCCAGCCTAACTGGTGACTTTCAGATTCTAGGCTAGTGAGAGAACATGCTTAAAAAAAAAAAATCAAGGTGGCTATCTCCTAAGGAATGATGCCAGAGGGGCGCACACAAGTACATACACACTGAGTGTTCTAATAGGTACCCAGGCATGGAGGTTCTGTCACCCTAGGCCTTACACCATACCTGCCCACTAGTTCCATTACTACTCTGTCACCAAAGCCCAGGGATCCACTCTGAGGGAACCCCTACCCATTTGCACTCACCCTGTCAGCAGGTTGACCTGAAGAAGCAGGTTGACCCATGTAGAAGAACCCAGAATCGAAATCCAGAAGAAAGGCCACAAAATGAAAACCTGCAGGTGTGAGCACAGACTCCGCTCTGCCCATGTCTCAGGAAAGAGCAGAGTCGATGGTATAGCCACTGGCTCCAGGAAGCAGGTCTGCTGCTCAGGCAGGCTCACGCCTTCTCTGGGCATGTCATAGTTTGAAATGTGAGTTGTCCCCAACAGGCTCATGTGTTTGAATCTTTAGTTGTTTGGAAAGGTCATGACACCTTTCGGAGGTGGAGCCTTGCTGGAGGAAAGCAGATACAGGGGGTGGACCTGAAGGTTAGTTAGCCCCACCCAGCTTCAGTTAGTGAGTCTGCTCTTGCAGTTTGCAGTAGCTTTCTCAGCCTCCATGATGGACCTGACTTAAGTCACCTCCAGTTTTCTTCCAGCCAGCCATACTATAATGGACTGTCTCTCTCCTCTGGAACTGTAAGTCAAATAAATCTCCCTTTCCTCCCTTAAATTATAGCTGAGTATTGTCTCACAGCAACAGAAAAGAGTACTGCCGCACAAATTGTACCATAAGTAGGATGTTGCTTGTGTGACTAAAAGGATTTAGTACCAAAAAGTGCAGTCTGTGAAACTGAGAGAAGTTGGTATTGGGACCCAGAAGTAGAATCATAGCTATGATGTGGCTAGTATGCCTAGGGAACTGTTTGTTGGGAGAAATACGGAGAACTGTGGGATTTTGCACTGGGAAAGCCTTAGCATCTGGAGACAGGACATGAAGGGACATTCTTGTGAGAAGTTGGAAGACAGAAATGCTGTTAGAGACACAGTGGAAACCCAGCTTGTGATGGTCCACAGGGGAGCAGAGACTATATTGGGAAGTGGATGAATGGCAAGTGGTGTCCTACTTTGGCAGACAGTTTGGCCAAGTTCTGCCCTTGTCCCGAGAGTTTACCTGAAGTTAAATTCAAGTGCTTGACAGAGGAAGTTTCGAGGAACTTTAGTCTTTACATGGTTCTTCAGAATTATGAGGGAAAACAGCAAGAAATTAGAAAGAAAGAGATGAAAAGTATGAGGTTTGATGAGGAAAATATATGAGGGCAATCCTACAAAGAACAGATAGCAAAATTGTGGCTATCATTAAAGAGATGAGTTCCATTAGAACTCTTTATTTGAATAATAGAAGAGGCTGCCCCCTCACCCACACAAGATCCTCAGGGAAAGCTCCCACCCATTATAATGCAAATTCTTTTAGGAGGGAGGAACTGAAAGGCAGAGCTCTCAAGGAATATTCCTCTTCTACTCCTCTAAAGCAAAGACCCAAGAGGGATTCTGCCCACAGTCAGCACAGAGAAGCCAGTCTACAACCAAGAGGGCCAGTCTACAACCAAAGGTTATAGCAGAACTTTTCAAAGTCATCCACATGGTCCTGGTTTTAGAGTTAGCAAAGATGCAAAAGGGAGGAGGTCTTAGATCCCTCCTCCATGGTTTCAGTAAATGTCAGAAGCCAGGCAATATGTGGCAGGATTGGAAACCTACAGTCTAGATGCCCAAGAAAGGGCATTTTGTGGTGTGGTGTTAAAGCATGCTATATCATTTGTCATTGAGATGAAGATGTTAGAGATGTCTAAACGAATGTGGGACATCTGCTAAGGAAATTAAGCATCATGGAAGGAGGCAGTACAAGAGAATGATGTATTCTTCAGGTAGCCATGCTGGAGTGGTGGTACCAAAGCTCTTTGGATCTGAGATGATTTCAACAGGAGATCCGTCCACTTGTCTGTTCTGCTATTTTTCAGACTTGTTACAGACCAATCTTTCCTGGATATGCCCTTATTCTTCCCCTGTAGAATGGGAATGCTTATTCTGTGCCATTATATGTTGGAAGTATGTACATTGTCTTTTGATTTTACAAGAGTCTTTGGGCTTTTGGACTGTGTTAGGACTACTAAGGTAGTCTATAGGACTTTCAATGTTTGACTGCGTATAGTTTATATAATGAAATAGCAATGCGCCTGAAGGGCCAGGGATGGAATGTCATGGTTTGAAATGTGAGTTGTCCCACGCAGACTCAAGTATTTGAATCTATGGTTATTTGGGAAAGTCATGGCACCTTTAGGAGTCAGAGCTTCGCTCCAACTCCTAAGTCACAGTCAGATGGGTAGACCTTGAGGTTGATTAGCCCTATCTAGCTTCAGCCACTTAGTCTGTTTGTGTAGGTTGCAGCAGCTCTCTCTGCCCCCATAATGAACCTGACTTAAGTCACCTCCAGTTTCTGCCAACTGGCCAAGCCTTTTCTACCATAATAGACTCTGTCCCCTCTGGAACTCTAAGTCAAATAAATCTCTCCTTTCCCCTTAAGTTCTGCTTGAGTATTGTCTCACAACAACAGAGAGAAGAGTAACTGCTACAGAGCACATGAATGCACTACACAATAAATGTACCTAGGCCCCAGCACATTCGTTTTAGTTGAAGATCTAGATCTTGCCTTGAATCAATGAACTGCTAACCTAAATATTATTCATGCTTACCCCATCTTATAGTTATACTAAAACAAATTCACAGTGAAAAAGAACAAAGAATCCTACATTAAAATACAAGATCTCATAACAATCTCATTATAAAAAGCCAAGTAGTCCCTAGACTATTGCTATGATTTTTTAGAAAAGTTGATGGAAAGTTGTTTTCCCCCCCAATGGTGTTTCTAACAAAATTAAGCTGCAGGCAGAAGTTCTATTCAACGCCTTAAAATTGCATAAATTCATGTCTCAAAAGGAAATTCAAAAGGAAAATTTTTTTTCTTTATTCAATTGTGCATGTTTACGTGTGTGTGTGTGTGTGTGTGTGTGTGAGTGTGTGTGTGTAGAACCATGGGCGAATTCGGGAACCACTATGGACCTCCTTCACTCCCTCCTCATTTACTCTGCCCCAGGATTCACAGGCTCCGCCCTATCAGGACCAGAAACTCAGGCTGCCCCCGCTTCTGCCCAGTGTCTATACGTGGGGTCTAGGATCCGAACTCAGGACCTTCTGCCTGCAAGGCAGAGGCTTAACCCCTGAGCTACCTCTCCAGCCCCTCAACTGGAAAATGTTTAAAAGGCTCCTATCCTTAGAGAGTGTAACATTTGGTCTTAACTATTGCTGTGAAAGAACATTCAAAGTCAGTCAACTTAAGGGAGAAAGGGAGGTTTATTCAGCTTACAGTTCCAAAGGGGAGGCAGTTTCTCATGGCAGAGGCGGGATGGCTGGCTGGTCAAAGCTTGAAGGAGGCTAAGGCACGGCAGACATCTTGGAAGCTGAGAGCTGCAGACTGCTTGCAGCAAATACAGACTTCTCCTGGAGGTAGAGTAGGACTAATCCACCTCAAGGCCCACCCCTTGTGACTGCTTTCCTCCAGCAAGGCTCCACCTCTCAAGGTGACAAGTCCTTGCCAAACACATGAGACTGTGGGGGACACATTTCAAACTATGACACTGACAGGTAATGGACTAACTTAAATATTTTGAAGCTCCATTTTCATGTGAATTTGACCATTTTTAATTCTGTATTACAGGATTTTATCAACAGTATTATTTCCACTGTATTCCTTTTAGTAGTTGCCATCTTGACAGTTCAAGAAAAAGGAAGAAGGGAGTTAATCTATCTTGGAGGGGTAAGTAGAGGACTCCATGTCTATTTATAATCAATACTCTAAAACTCTGAGAGAGGAACTGGGTCTGCCCTCCTTATGTCATTAGCAGAATGAAGTGCCTACCACTATCCCTATTTTTTTCTGTAGTGATTTCCTCAAATGAAATATCTTGTGCAGACTAAAAGCTCATGAAAATCTCAATGCTAAAATGCATTCTGCATTTGCCAAATGGCAAATCTATGGGACTTCTTTGGAGAATCATACCCACAACATAGACAATTGCAGGAAAAGATGTTTTTCCCTACAAATAAGACTTGGACTTTTCTAAACTGGAGAACTATGCTTTAAAAACAAGTGAAAAAAGAGAGATGACAAGATTATTCAAAGGGGGAAAGCTCTTAAATGCAAACCTGGAGACCCGAAGTGACTTCTGAAAGTTGTACCTGACTTACACACACACACACCATAGTGCACACACTTGATGTCTTCTCTCTCTCTCTCTCTCTCTCTCTCTCATCTCCTCTCTAAACTATTTTCAAAATATTTTTAAAAGGCAGCAGGAGAGAGGCATTTTCAGAAGAGAAATATCTAGCTTGTTCAAGGTGAAGGAAGGAAATCTGCTTATTTTGAATTATCCAGTGTGTGTCCTACACCTGGATAAACATCTCCTCACTTGTTATATAGCTAAGGATGATCTTGAACTGCTAGTCCTCCTGTCTTCATCTTCCAAATGCTAGGAATACAGGTGTGTTCACAACATCCCTGGTTAGGCAATACGAGGGACTGACCTTAGAATTTGTGCCCCCTAGACAAGCACTGTGCCAACCAAGCTACATCTCCAGCCCCTAGCTTACTCTGAAAACTCATATTTCTACAGACATTGGGATTAAGAGCAAAACAAGCTTGGGTAAACTGAGACCCAAACCCCACCACTTGAAAGAACACAAGAAATTGCCAATAAAAATAAATGGTTGATTGATAGAGGGTTAGGGAAATGGGACTTCCATGCAAGAAATGGACAGAATTTGATCCAGAACAGTGCACAACTTGGACACAAAGTAAATTGTTTAAGTTTATTCCACAGTTGATAAGTATTCGTCAGTCCCACTGGATGGTGCCAAAGCAGAGTTCAATGCTTAGAATATGGCCTCTTCCCTCAGGACAGTCTATGGATGAGGTGGAGGAAGACCTCCTAGGAGCTGTTGCTCAAGGATCCAGGGATTCAGTGAACAAAATAAGAAACACCCAAGACTAGTACAGCAGGTGTCATCGCCCCTGGTCCTCATTGGTGAACTCACCAATCAGAGTTGTATTGCCAGGAGTTCCCACCCAGCACCCATCCACCTTACCTGCAGTAGCCTACCTTTGAGTCTCACTACCTCAGGCCTGCTTCACTTTGCCTTCATCCAGAGGCACTGCAAGCCGTTTTTCTGCATTGCACACGTGTCCTCAACTCTAGAGAGGAGTCTCAGACGAGTTGCCTCCCCAACCTCAATTCTGCCGCATTCTCAGCAGCTGTAGAGGTCTTAGAAGTCCTGATCTCCACATCACTGTCGGGGTTCTGCTCTTCCCATGTGGAACTCTGTGTACTCCTTGCTCAAGAGTCCTTGCTAGCAAGGCGCTTTCTGAAGACCCGCCCCTGCATAAGCGCTCCCCTCACCCCCATCTGAGCTCATGTCCACACACTGCTTGAAAGATGCTCAAGGCTTCAGGCCACCAGTGACGACAAACCCCACGCTGCTTGCCTGCCTGTGAGAAAGCTAAACCAGGCCTACAGCTGCCAAGGGAGCAGCGGGGGTCAGAGGACTCCACAGGACACCCTGTGGCTCCTGCTGGAACAGGTTGGGGACCTGAATTGAAAGGACCCATTGAACTGCCCAGTTACCTGGCCTTTCCTTTCTGCGTGTGTTCTTGTACCTGACAGTCCCTGTGCTTCTCAGCGGCAATCCTGTGTGTCATCGATGCGGTGTTGGTCACCAAGACAATGAGGAAGAAGATGAAAAGAGCCCTGGGAATGGAAGGCGGCGAGGAGGCCCAGCTTCGCTGAAGCCCACCAGTCCCTCCCCAGCACCTCACCACGGAAGAGAGATCTAGTGTGCACGTAATCGCTGGCTGTCTAGGCCATCCTGAATCTTTCATGCCCATTTGTGACCATAAAACCAGGGATGCAAAGTCGAGCAGAGCTCTGCTTCCTTGTCGCCCTGCTTGTGTAAACGTCGCCTGACAAGTGCATTGTCACAGCAAAGCTGCCCCAGGAGGGCGGGAGGGGCAAGAGCCCAGGGTTCCTGCCAGTGCCAAAGCAAGGGCAGTAGCTGTTGCCACAAACCTGGGGCTTCCATGCAAGGAAAGCTTCCCTAGAACTCCGAGGGGAGCTTGGCTCAGGAGTGGGGTCCAGAGGAGGCTCCTGAGTGGAGGGTGGGTCACTCTGGCCGCTGTTGTGTTGGAGGCGATGTTGCTCGTCCAGGTCCACGAGGTGAAGGCAGCGCGTGCGGATCCCGCGCAAGCGTTGAACGTATTCTCTGGTCGTAACGGTTAATTGAGCGCTGCCTCTGAGCAGGTCAGGAGACACCAGGCTCGCTCTTGAGCCAGACCTGCCCAGGGAAGGTAGTCAACACTGGGCAATCACTGATATGCTAAGGCCTAAGTTTTTCCAAGGGCAAACTGGCTCAGGGCGCAAAGGGGAGACAAAAGAGGACAAGCCCAAGGAAGCTAAAGAAAGAGAAGCTCAAAGATGTTTGGAAGAAAGCCTAAGTTTTTCAAAGGGCTAGTTCCCAAACGGGAGGGAAAGAAGATCAAACCCAAGACAGAGCCCAAAGATTTTGTGGGAACAAGGAAGGGGTTTCGCCGCTACCGATGGGAGTTCAAAGACAGCAACAAAATATTATGGAAGATGGGGTATGGTGAGTTAAAGATCGGATGTATGGTGAGTTGGATTGCGATTCCTAGGGGAAGAGAAGTTCCTCGGGTGGTAAGAGACGAGGACCCTTAACTGAGACCCCCGGTATGTTTCCATCCAGGTCTTCCTGATAATAGCATTGATTCTCTGGGACACAGTCGTCGTGCATCCCATCGTGATTCTGCTCGTCACCATGGAAGTGTCCATCATCTTATTCTTCTTGGTCCTCTACACCTTCGCTATGCACAAATACATGCCCTTCATCCTGTGGCCCATTACTGTAAGTCAGGACAGTGGGGGAGGGCCTGGCCTGTGTGTTTACATTCATGACACCTAGAAAAAGATAACCTCCTCCCCTGGTTCTCAGGGCACAGATGGGGCTCAGGTACAGAGCTGTGGTGGGGGAAGTGGAGCCCTAGCTTTCCTCCAAAGAAGGGAAGATGTGACACTCGCACTTCCCAATCCCTTTGCTGGCTAGCACACATCTGATTAGGGAGCTCATTGCAGGATCAGAGAAAAAATAATCAATCTCTGCACAAATCCATTAAATAAAGTTGAAACTAATTTCAGTAGTTTCTCAAAGAGCTTTAAGCCTCCAATGAATATTCCTAGAAAGAATGGGTAAGGAGAGCTTTTTAGCCTGAAGCACTGGTCCAGTACAGGGAGGTAGAGTTGGGCAAGGTCCCCAACCAGTCTCAGCCTGTTTCCTCTTCTGCACCAGGAGGTGCAGAATTGATTACATGTAAAGTCCTTGTCATTGTGTCTGGCCACTCAGGGCTTGAAACCCCTCCCATCACCTTTGTAATCACAGGGCATACTCAATAAACTCCCAGCTAGTCAGAGAGCACCCCAAATTCCAATTCCTCTTGTCATTGCCTACCTCCCAGAGCTCTCTGTTCTCCTGCCTCGTTCACTTCACACAGGAGTAAATGAACCCCAAATAGCTAAATAATTTACCCTCCCAGTCATTCAACAACCCAGTTTCCTCAGTGGAGTTTTGATTCTCTTTACATAAATGTCCTTGCCTACTTGTTAAAAATTACTAGTACCCAGGGATCTATAGGTGTCAGTGGGTAATGACGGGTATCTTGTTCATGAAGAAAGAAGAGGACTGAAACTAAGACTTTTGGAAAAGGGGTAAGCAGAGGACAAAGCAAAAGACAGGCAGAGAAAAAGTTCCCAGTCAAGAAAGCTGAGAAGATACTTTTTTGTTTCAGTAAGACAAAAAAAAAAAAAGGAGAACTCCAAAAGTCTTTATGCTGCTACTTACATAAAAGTATATGTGGCTGAAATAGAAGAAGAGAAGGAGGGAGGGAGTGGAGGAAAAAGGGAAAAGACGTAAATGTTTCAAGCATTGACCTTACAGCTCTGCAGGTGGGCATACACACCTCAGGAGGTGTCTCAGGAACCTGGCAGGTGAGTTTTCTTTGTTTTAAATGTATTATTAATTTAACAGGGAGAGTAATATACAAAGAATTCAGTGCTACATACATACCGTAACTTGCATAAGAAAGAGCCAGCAGAAGAAAATAGCTAACTGAACAGAATATTCTACGAGACTTCCTGGGAATATTGGTGGAGGGTATCAAGGGGAGAGGAAATGTGAGGAAAGGGAAGGGAGAGGGGGAAAAAGGGAGAGATAACTGCAAGATTAAAGCTACATTAAAATCAAGATAGTTTAGCGGACAAGGCACTTGCTGTCAAGCCTGGACACAGAGTCTGATTGGCCAGAATACTATAGAGTAAAATAAGAGAACTGACTTCTAAAAGTAGTTCTCTGACCTCCAACCGTGAGTTCATTCTCTCTCTCATACTCACAAACATTTTTAAAAAGACACTAATAGCGAAATAAAAATAGATAAATAGATAAAGAGGGACAAGGGGTGTAGCGACACAAGAAACGCATGGTGACTAAACCATGTTTTGTTTTTTAATTTTTAATTAGTAAAAAACATATAAAGAGTGAAATAACAACGAGGCACCATTTTACCTCATTAGATCACAAAAAAATTCTCGCTATGAGGCTAAAGCATCCTGAGTGTGGGAAGAATATGGGAAAGACACCCCTTAAGCACAGCTAGGGTGAATAACAGTCTTGGGCAAGGGAAGGTGATCTGCAGAAACAGTCAAGTGTGTATGCTATCAAGAATATGGAAAGAGAGTTTAGAAAGTTGTGTTTACTAATTTATGGGGAGGGGTGGAAACAGGGTCTCACGTAGCCCAGACTGACCTTGAATTCACCATATAGCCAAGGATAATTCTGAAATCCTGACCTACTCTGGGTGTGTGTCACTATCCCTGGGAGGATTTCATAAAAGTTACCAACAATCTTCATCTGGTTTGTTGCCTCTCTTTTTAACCTTTAAAATGAACCATTAAATCAGACTGTTACTCTTAAGTTATGAAAGTTACATACGTGCATAATCAGCATTTCCCATGGAAAAATTTTAAACTTCTATAGGCAAGCAAAATGGTACCACACAATATATAAGTGGGAAAGGGATTCTGCTAAACATTCAAATAAGGAAAGTATTTAAATAATAAAATGGCAACAAAAAAGTTTAAGCATCCCTTCAATGCTGCCTCTTTATAACAGATCACATAAGTTAAAAAAAAAAATTAAGTTGTGCCTAAAGGTCCAGGCATTTATCCTAACTGTTCCAAAGGCTGAGGCAGAAGGATCACAAGTTCAGGGCCTGCCCGGCTTCCAGAATGAGTGTAATGCCAGCTTCAGCAACTGAGTGACACTCTGTCTCAAAATAAAAAGTAACACAGGACTGGAGACTGGAGATATAGCTCAGCTATACATGACTTTCCCTCAGTGCACAAGGCCCTAGGTTCAGTTCCCAGTAAACAAATATGAAATTACAGATATTGTTCATAAACACTTACATATAGGAAAATACAGACTTGAGAAAAGTCTGTCAGTTTCTAATGCTGAAAGGGAGATAAGAAGAAGAAATAAGAAACCAGTAGGCCAGAGAGTGGAATAGTATCAGTGTGAGTCTGAGTCCACGTCTCATTCTAGAAAAATTTCACTTCATGCTCTTAAGAGACCTAAAGCAAATATTCTAAAGTTAGCATGTTACATTTCAGTGCATTGGAACCTAGTAGAAGTAGGCTATTCTGCTATTTTCTGTAAGCTTGAAATGTATCAAAATTAGAACAAGGGCTAGTTGAGTTGGCTCATGCCTACAATCCTAGCACTTAAGAGGGAGAGGAGGAAGAAGCAGGTGTGGAAGAGTTGACCATCCTGGAATACATGGGAAGTTCAAGGCCAGCCTGGAGTGCATTAAGGCCCTGCCTCACAGAACAACACCAACAGCAGCAAAAAATCAAAACCAGGCCATGTGAACCAAGTAGAAAGGCGAGTTTGGCCTATAGATGCAAGACTGATTGCTTGCATGGCTTCTTGGCCCCTCACCCCAAGGGGAGAAGGAGAGGAACCTAGCCTGCTATTGCCATTGCTTGGCCAACTCTGAGATGTTTGGCTAGTCCTTTGGGAGAAGGAAATTAGTATATAACAAGGAGAGCCTGAAGCCCCAAGGAATAGACGAGGAGGCAGTCAGTGGAGGTGGTCCAGGGTTACATTGGGGAATGGAGTGAAAAGGAAGCAGCCAGATAGCTAATTTTGCTCTAGAGTATGAGAATCTCCTGGCAACAATGTCACCATTTATTTACATGCACATTAGTGGGTCCAGATGTGTGATTTTTACAGGCAAGAAGGGCGAGATGGGATCGGGCATCTTCCCAGGTTAGAATCCGAGGGCCCTTAGGCTCTGGACTTTGGAGTTCACTCCAAGAGCCCAGCTGGGGCCTCTGGTTGGTTCCACCTGGCCCAGTGCACACTTATCTACATATATTTTATTTCAAAAATCAGAATGAAGTTTAAAAAGCATTACCTTGAATGAAATCATGGTGTTGGGGTTGGGAGGTGGGATTGGGTTGACCATGCAGGACTCTATCTAAAACAGGTTCATCTCTCTCACTTCTAGGATATATTTAACGACCTTATCACCTGTGTGTTCCTAGGAGGAGGAATATATTTTGCTGTGAAAAGTAGACCCAATATGCCAGTGAACTACTTTGTTGCTCTGGTGAGAAGTTCAGACTGGGTTGTGGCTTTCATCTTAAGTTTCCTTTCAACAAAAAATCTTGGTAGCAGGGGTTATAGATGGATGCATTGGTAGAGTACTTACCTAGTATGTACGACATCCTGGGTTCCATCCCGGGAATGCGAAAACTCAACGTGACAGCCCGTGCTTGGAATCCTGGCCATCAGGAGGTTGAGACAGAAGATCAGAAGGTCAAGGCTACCTTTCACTATACAGTGAATTTGAGACAAGTGTATTAGTCAAGATTCTCTAATGTCACAGAGCAACAGAATGGATATATATTAAAAGAGAATTTATTGAGTTGGCTTACAAGATAGTTGTGGCCTAGGTAGTCCAACGAAGGCTGCCAGTGGCTGCTCACTCCAGTAGTCCAGTGAGTGACAGCTGGAGGCTGGAGGATTTCTAGAGAGTCTTTAGTCATGTTGAAGACATGGAAGGTTGGAGAGCTGAAGGGTCAAAGAAATGACAAAAGCTGGGCAGCAGGAGGGAAGAGCATTTTCTAGCACACGTTCAGAGAATCTCTCCTCTCTTTTGTACTATGGTTCCTTTTATCTGGTTCACTTGTGGGATGTTCCAATCTAGGGAGGTTGTGATAGGTCTGGGGCTGATCTTTGTATTATCCAGAGAATCTCTTAACGTGGTCTCAACTGATCTTAGTTAACACCAGGTGTGTCAAGTTGACATCCAGGATGAACTATCAAAACCAGCCTGGGGTATGTGAGTACCTATCTCAAAACAATAAGAGAACAAGCAGATACCTCGGTGGTTAAGTGCGTGCTGCACAAGCAAAAGGAAGAGAGGTCAGATTCCCCAGATCCCACTTAGAATGCTGGACTGGCACAGCAGCCTGACCATAATTCCAGCCAGACTAGCCTTAGTGGTGAGCTCCAGGTTTAAAGGCCCAGCCTAAAAAGTAGTAAGGTAGAAGAATGGTCAAGATGTGTCCTGAAACCACCCCCCACCTGCACATGTGCTTACATGCTGCCCTTCCCACACACAAACATGCATACATACATGTGTACACTACCATATGCAATGCACATGAAAATGGAAAAGAAAATGACCAAACAAAATCTTGGTGTCAGAACAAAGTTCAGAAGTTGATGAATGTTGTCTGACGGAGGGGCCATTTTAATGAAGATGCCATCCAAAGAGATGGCCTGAGCTACTGATCTCCTTCATGGGGCTGCTGATGATCAAGAGAGAAAAGACAAAGATGCAATGATGAGGTAGTGGACATGAAGGGGGCCAAGGCCAGGGAGACAGTAAGAGCCAAGGGTCTACAAGATCAAGGTGGCGAGGGTGCACAGTCTAAGACCAGGACATCTCTGATGAGAGAGAGACAAAGAAGAAAACAGGCCTTCTTGTTAGGACTTAGTTGAGGTTTGTTGAAATGAGCTGAGACAAAATGACCCTTCAGAAAAGGTTTATTAGGACAGCAAGCTTCACATGCACAGGTGGCTCTGATCAGGCCTTGAGGTTAGAGAGTGTCAGAAGAGATCAAAGCCATGTTACAGCATGATGAGAGAAAGGGTTTAATTGGCTTACAGATCCATGTGGCCTTCCATCCTGGCAGGGAAGTCACAGCATCAGGAGTCTGAGAGAACTGGTCATATCACATCCACAGTCAGGAGCAGAGAGCAATGAATGCACCCTGCGTAGCATTCAGCGCACTTTCCTCACTTCCTACAGCTCTGGATCCTTACCTAGTGAATGGGCCTGCCCACTGTTAAGATGGATTTTCCCCACATAGTTCAGGAAATCATTACAAATCCCCAAAGGCATATCCAGAACACCCCCAGACAATTTTAGATAGTATTGGGCTGAAAATTGAGACCAACCATCACAGAGCCTTCAAGTTCCTTCAAAACCAGAGAACAAAGATTTCTGAGTTTTATGGGTCTGTTCATGTATTTCTGGAGGGTCAAGGAGGTCTGCAAGCTCCACACCTGGCCTGACTCATGCCAGAAGAGAAGACACTGATAGAGACGACGATACTGGTAAAGAGCAAGGACAACTAAGGGTCAAGAGGGCTGGACACAGTTGTATAAAGGAAAGGAGAAAGCAAGAGCTGGAAGTCCATATCTTAACATATCTTAAGTATGTGGGTGATTGTATGTGTGTGTGAGTCTGTATCTGTGCATCTATCTGGTTTTGTCACAGAGAGGAAGGCAGCTAGCCAGTCTGTGATCCAATTGTACAAGGCTCCTTTGTTTTTCCCCCAGGTGCTCATGGGCATAGCAGCGTTAATTGCTTTCGTGGATATGTGCCTTCTAACAAGACTCCTGAGAGGCAAATATCTCAGAAAGACTATGCAGTTTGCTTTTGATCTGGAAGGCAATGCCCCACCAATCTCAATAGCAGGGCTAATATTACAAGATACTGAAGAAGGAGCAGATAAAGGGAAAGGAGCTAAGAAATGATTCTGGGGCACCTCCTCTGGTCAGAAATGGTGGTGTGCTTCATTTATCTGCTTTGGAGGATGGCTTTCTTTTCCTCGTCAATAAACATCTTCCCATGAAAAAGAAGTTTGTCTCTAAATGGAATTTTATAAAAATATTTTCTTTAACATTTTTTATTATTTCCGCTCATACAAACTTAATAGGTACACCGGTTCCCTCCCTCCCTCCTCATTCCCCCAACCCCCTGCTCCCCCTCCCCTCACCCCTCTCTCCTCATTCCCCAGTGCCTCCCCCCCCAATCCCCGGAGAATCCTTTAATGTGCATGCTTGACTCTACTCTGTGCTCTCATCTCTGATGACGTAGAAGGACCCAGTGGCATTTCCCTGAACCCTTTCCTGTGTTCCCCTTAAGCATAGGAACACTACTGTGGCTGTCAATCCCTTGCCTTCAAGGATCTTGGTGCCTTTAGCAAATGCTAGACTTTATGGAGTCAATAGTGTGTTGGACATTGCACAGGGCATGCAAAGTCCAATTATGATTGCTTCGGCCCTAACTTATGTGGAGAATCTTGCATATCATTGCTCCTCCCCATCCTTGTGCTCTTACAATCTTACTGTCCCCTCTTCCGTGAATTTCCCTGAGCTTCAGGATGGGGAGAGATTAGGCTGGCTTAGTTCTAGGTGGTTGATATAGAGTCTCTGAAGTTCTGGATTATGGTTTGTTGATTTTCTTTTGCAGTTTTCCTGCTCCTGCAATGCCCTTCACTCCATCTTGATGGGTATTGTATGTCACAGCTTTTTATCTTTGGCCAGGGGGTGACATCTAAATGGATTTTTTTTCCACTTTAACTTATTAAATTTATTTTTATTTTTTTTTCTAAATGGATTTTTAATATTAAACATTAATCATTATTTGTTCATGCAATGGAAGCTACTGTGTTATGGGTCAAGAGCTGCTTAAGAACTTCACCACACCAATACCAGAAACTTATCAAGTTGACAGGCTTTATTGAAGCTGATCAGTGACCATGCACCAGAGTCAGGATCCCAGTATGTGGCCCTGAGAAGTGGCTGCTTGGGTTGTTTTTTTTAAAGGTAAAGACCACATCTTAACCAAGAGGCAGGAAGTAAACAATTTTTCATAGAACCCAGACTTTGGCAGTTATGCATAAGCAGGACTTTCCTAAAGTTGGGTGTTTGAGTAAACCGTGATCACAGGAAGGCTTCAGGGAGAGCCAACTCTGTTTTTCCCAGAACTGCAGCAAGGTCCCCACGTGCATGAAGTGGTCAGCCAGTATTTTTTCCTAACTAACTTAGCAGATTGACAGCTCTTTTTTATTCTTGGCTACAACAACTGGAAATTATGGTGCCACAAAGTAAAGGCAGAGCAGGGTCAGGGATCCGGAGCTCTCTCACACTCCCGGGGCACAGGGCACAGAGAGTTTAGGGGACCAGAAATAATGCATGACACTCGTGGTTGTTAACACCAACCATACACAGGGACCAAAGAAGGATGGGACCCTGGAAAGCTGAAGGGTGCATTTTTCTGTCCAGTAACTTTAGTTTGCATGTTCTCAAGCATCCATGGGGTTGTGTGTTACCTGGCCTTACTCTCTGGAGTTTACCACTGATGCTGACTTGAAGGGGACAGGACAGCAAAGGGCTGGCATCACTGCTATAGGGCCTGAGCCAGGCTCGTGTGGGGACTGAATAGGGTGGGCACAGGGAGATCCTGTGGAGGTTCCTCAGAGCTGGCCCTCGGATCTCAATGTCTCCTTCCAGTGAGGAAATATTCGTCACTTGTCTTCTTGTTGTGGCAAAAGACCTGACAAGAAGCAATTTAAGGAAAGAAGAGTTTATCTGGCTCAGAGTGTGAGGGAATATGATACATCACAGGGGCAGAGGTGGGGAGATGAAGACCCCATGCCAGGAACCAGAGGCTGCTGGCATCACATCCAGTCAGGAAGCAGGAAGCAATGATGCTCGTGAACAGCTGGTTCCTTCTGCTTTTGATTCAGTCCTACAATTTAGGGCGAGTCTTCCTAACTGAATTAATGTAGAAAGTTCCTCACAGAGGTAGTCTCCAAGGTGATTCTAGATCCTATCCAGGTGGCAACCAAAATAAACCATCCCAGAAGCCAATCCCACCAGACCCTGGCCAATCATCTCCTCACACAGGGCTGGAAGGCCCATCTAACAGGGACTCCCCTCTCCTCAGACAGCCCACCCATCCAGGCAGGGGATGGGTCATAACAAGGAAAAAGTGAACAGTTGTGTGAGGAGGAGGGAGTCCTGCACACACCCAAACAAGTCATACGCCATGCACACAGCACAACACACACACACACACACACACACACACAGTTCAAGAATTGGCAAAAGTGAGGGAAAGACATAGAAGGAGCAGCCCTCTGCACAATAGGGGGAGAAGAGGGTGCCAAAGGACAGCAGGGAAATGCTTCACATCTTCACTGGAGCAGCAGGTCAAAACACACATGCAAGTGAACCTTAAGACTCATGCGTTTCTCTGGTTGTAAGTTTTAGCTGATATTAAAGGTCTGTGCTCTGAACCAAGGAAAGGGAAAGACAGGTTCCTTCTCTCCCTGATTTGTCCATTAGCCATCCCACCTCGGTGGCTTTCTGAAGCAGGGCACTGAAGGCAGGCAGAGAAAGCAGCTGTAAACTATGCCGAGGCCACCGTGAGGATGAGGAGGGGCTAGGCATGGCTTAAGGCAGTGTCCTCATGCTAAGAGGTGAACAGGGACATGGGCTAGTGGAAGATGCCTGTTCAGAGCTCAACTTTGCCAGGTAAGCTCCTGCCAGAAGCAGGGAAATGTTGGGCCCACCCAGGATTTGCCCCAGGGCATGGCCGGGCACATGGAACTAAAGATGGTACTGAGAGCTAGTGTCTTGGGCATAACCTGATCACATTACAGAGAGCCCTAATTTGCTTTTAGGTACTGACCTGTCCTCTGTGCTGAGTGGCATTGAACTTGACCATTAGCACCTGTAGGATGTGTTGACCTTTGACACAATTGGCTGCCTGTTTTGCACCCTGTGGTCCTTTGTCTATATAAGTCCTTTGTTACCCCCTAATAAATGAGACCTGCTTCAGACAGACTCCATGACCAAGTCTCTGGGGGATGGAGGCAGAGGTGGGAACAGCTTCATCATCATTGCAGCCAGCAGCTGTGTAATTGTGTGAATGAGTGTGTGAGTGGGCTGAAACATGCCATGCCGTGGGTGAGTGGACACTACAAACTGGCACCCAAACAAGGGCCTGAACTCTGGTGAGGCGAATTCTCAAAACAGGCGGAGCTAAGCAGACTGGGGTAAGTGAGTGAAACTTAGAAAATATGGGGAATTCAACGTGCAAGGTTGACCCAGTGGCTGCAGCACTGAGATCTATATTAAGAAGCCAGGGTTTAGAGGTTTCAGACTCAGTCATCCCAGAGATGTGGCAAACAGCCCTTGAATTAGCACCTTGGATCCAATTGTGTAATGTGTTCTCATTGACCACCTGGGATCAAGTGAGGCATCTAGCCAGGAAGTGGGAGGAGCATTTTGGGGTGTCCCTTCCTCCAGGATTTGACCCCATTGTTTTTGCCCTTGAGGCAGCGTTCCTTCCCAATCCAATCCAGCCTCCACCGGAGCCAAAGGGGGAGGAGCCACCAGGGCACTGTTTCTAGCTCCCCTGGTGCAGGTGGGGGAGGAGGCACCAGAGCCAGGGTTTCTAGCTCTCCTGGCAACTCCCGGGCCTCCAACTCCAGGCACACCCCAGCAGCCAGAGCCAAAGGCAAGTTATCCTGGGCGCCCAGCTGCCCGGGCCACAGCAGGGCCGGGAAAGTAGTGAGGAGCCACCAGCGCTCCTAGAAATGGTAGACAATGAGAGAACCTTGCTGCCCAGAGAGGGGGCGGGGCTGCACGTGCCCCCGAGACCTGCAGGGGGGAATGGCTAGAGATCATGCCTGGCACGGCGGTTCCTTTCATCCAGATTCAGCTCTACTCGAGGGGGAAAGGAACGAGAACATGCCGGGACTGGATGGGGAAAAGTTGTGGAACTGCCAAGCCAGGGCTGGGCGGGGATCCCGCTGGCCCAGGACAGGGTGCAGGAGGCCATGGGAATGATGGGCATGCCTACTGTTTAGAGAATGATAACCCATCACTGTGCGCCCACCGAGAACGTTATACAGAGTTGTGGGCTCCAGGCGTAGCAGAGCCACGCGCAGGAGGGGGCTGCACACAGTGGGGAGTAGGGGAGTAGGGGGGCGGAGATTCCCAGAAACAGACCAGCGTGTGGGCGGGCGTGAGGGAACGAAGGGGCCTATGGGTGAGCGGAGCTTCCCGTTTGGGAGGGCCGTGACACAGAGCTGCCCGACAGAGGCGAGGAAGGGAGGCCCCTGCTCTGAGAGCCCGAAAAGGATGTGAGAAAGTTGCTGGAGAGAGTGCCCTGCTCCCTTTATCAAGGGAAAGAGGCTACAAGTGCTCCGAGAACAGGGAGTGGTTCCCTGTATCCAGATTTAACTCCACTAGGGAGGGAAAGGGGGTGGAAACAGTTCAAAAAAAAAAAAAAAACCCTCCCATGTGCCTTCACAGAAACCTTCCCAAATTCATGCACAAACATGGCCCCCAGCAGGCTAGAGCGGGGAGCTCAGGGGGGGCTGACGTTCAAAGTTACTTTAAAATGTTTTGACTCGTTTGGCTATTTGAATTTCCTATAAAATATGTGTGTTTTATGTTTCATAATAACAGTCATGGCCACTTTAGGTTTTTTTGCGCGCTTATAATCACATTTTGGTTTTGACTTTGTTCATTATTTGGCATGCCCAATTTAAATACACGTGCACACTTAAATATTACCATCAAAATGCCTAAGTACGTACTGATTAAAATATCTTAATTTTCATGAAGCATCAAAAGAGATAGTATTGTGTTTTTACCTAGGGAAGTTTGTTTTCACATGTGTAAAACCATCAAGGAAGATAAAGTATAAAGAAAATAAATATGGTACTTGAATGTATAAAAGGTTATAAGGTTTATAGGATAAGAAATCTCAAAAAATTAAATGTGTACAGGAGGTTTGAATTGGTTGCTTAAAAGGATGTTAAAATATGCTATAAAGGTTTATGGAATGTTGGGTTTATAAAAGGATTAAGAGATAGAAATGGTGGTTAAGGAAAATGTTATACATTGTGCTTCTTTTGTGCTATGGAGAAGACATTGAGCCTTGGGGGTTGGAGATTAAGAATTAAGCTTCACATATTCAAATGTATTTCAATTGTCTATTTTGATTAAGCAGGAATTTGGTTACTCATGGAATCCCAACTTCTCAAGGACAGCAGGAAGCTTATCCATGGGGTCACGAGTAAAAACTGGGAAGGTCTGAGAGCCTCCTGAGCAGGGCTCTGCTCGGGAAAAGCAGGCCTCGCCCACCAGATGCCTCTTGGCTGTAATTTGAATCCTGGATCTCACAGTAAAAGTAAACAGGCTCCTCCTGAGAGGCAGAGAAAAAGGGCACCTTAAATCCGAGGAAAAAAAATGTCTTAACTTCTGTGTGAATCTGTGAGTGAATGTAGGCCTGTTGTGGGAAACCTATTGCACCTGTGCTCCCCACAACAGGACCCCATGGGATTCAATTGGGCCAGTTCTGCGTTTCCATGGTGATAACATATAATCTAGAGTGGGTTCGAATTAATTCTAATCGCTGGGTTTATATACTAATTGACAGAACTCTGCTGAGCTGTGTCCTTTCCCCAAGTCCAGGTCTACCAAACTGTAGCCAAAGGAGAGATTTCCCCTTCCTGTGTCCAGGGACTAGCTAGAAAATACAAATGCTTAGTCCTGCCGACCTGAGAGTCAACTTGTTGTTTACATCTTAGACAAGAGATAACTCCTTTTAAACTTATTTTTAGACCATTTTAAGGACTTTAAAATAGGACAAATGATCTAAGACTTAATGTGGAGAAAGGAAAGAGAAACAGCTACAAAACAAAGAAATCAAAACTTGACATTTGCCTAAGGAGATAGATAGAAAATTAATAGGCACCCCCAAGCAGACAACCCAGGACCCCTTCCAACAGGGGAGAGATAAAAAGATGCTTTGAGGGCTGGAGAGGTGGCTCAGGGGTTAAGCCTCCGCCTTGCAGGCGGAAGGTCCTGAGTTCAGATCCCACGTATAGACGCCAGGCAGAAGCAGGGCAGCCTGCGTTTCTGGTCCTGGTAGGGCGGAGTCTGTGAATCCCGAGGCAGAAGGAGATGGAGGCGTCCATGGTAGTTCGTGAATTCGTCCGTGGTTCTACACAGTCACACGCACACACAGATACACACACACACACACACGCGCACATACACACGCACATGCACACAGTTGAATAAATAATAATAATAATAATAAAAATTTTAAAAAAAAAAGATGCTTTGAATATGACCAGACTGGGCGCTTTGAGATGGTTGCAAGCACATGAAGCTTTCATGTGGCCTATGTCTCAACCATGGGAATTTCCACTGGAGAAAAGATTGCCCCCTTAACCCCAAGGCCCAGGGGTTGAGCCCCCTAGTGGAGACCAATGAAATGGCCTGAAGCTCTTAGCTTCCCTCCTTAGCATCTCATGAGAACCTTGGGTTTAACATGCAAATGGGAAGCCTCTTTGTTTCTAGACTAGGGAGCACAAAATTCCAGTGCTCAACTTCCTTCCTAGGTTTTTGTCAATCTTTCATTTTACTAAAATGTTAATGATCTAGAAAATGACAGGTTCATCAGTCACTCACAATGTTCCTTTTAGACATTCCCTCATTTAATAAAAAAAAATAGACAGTTCACATGGTTTTAAACAGGTTTTAAGATATGATCATAGAGATTCACAGCTGTTAGAGTTGGTTTATCCCATGTGCCTTCCTAGTTACAACAGTTCAATCCTTGTATAGATCTTAAAAATTTAATCTGCATTTTGTCTCTTTTATAGGGACCTTAAAGTAATAGAGCCATATCCCAGCACGTGTTAGATGAGGATACCAGGCTGCTCTCACTCTCAACATCCCATCTCAGCAGGAAGCAGCCAGAATGATTGTCGACCCTTATCCCCTGAGCAGTCTGGATCCTCAAATAGGCTAGAGGTAAAATAGACAGATTTAGAACAGCCATGCTGGGACGGGTCTCTCAAGGTCTTTGAAAGTCTTTAAAATTCCAAAAAATGATATCTCCCTCTGCTAGATGACCCCATACCCAACCAAATTAAAGGTCCAACTTTTAAAAACAAAAAGGAGTAAGCCCATACCAATAGCTAGGTTGGCATTATTTACCATCAACTGTTTTAAATTTTAAATTTTCAAAAAGGACAACTTAAATTGAGATTCCAAAGACAGTAGGAAGCCTATCCACGGTGTGCTCTAGAAAAATTTTAACTGTAATTGTTATAGGCCTGCCTTAACTCAAGATGACTTTATTGATACCTTGCCTAGACCAAGATGGAGTCGATCCGGGTTTGACCTAACATCTAGTAAAACTTTTCTTTTAATGACTATATTACTTAAGTGCTTCCTCAGCACATCTCTCAGCAGTGCTCCATCTACAAGACCACGCTACAGACATCCATGCCATGGCCCCCCCAGAGACGCGATTCAAGCTTGGAGGCTTGTGAGGCCTTGGTCTAATGATGGACCAGGCAGTCCTGTATTGCCTGGGTAAGCCACATGCCATTTCCCCAAGCTACCTGCTGCCATGCCTGGTGCTGATGCCAACCTGCTTGACTGAGAAGACCAACCAAGACTGGACAACAGCGAAAGCTCACGCTAAGACTGATGGGACATTGGACATATGTATAATTAATGGTAAAATATAGTATCTACTGAAACAAAAAGGGGGAGATGTTGGGTCTGCCCAGGATTTGCCCCAGGGCATGGCCGAGCACATGGGACTAAAGATGGCGCTGAGAGCTAGTGTCTTGGTCATAACCTGATCACATTACAGAGAGCCTAATTGGCTTTTAGGTACTGACCTGCCCTCTGTGCTGAGTGGCATTGAACTTGACCATTAGCACCTGTAGGATGTGTTGACCTTTGACACATTGGCTGCCCATTTCACACCCTGCGGTCCTTTGTCTATATAAATCCTTCGTTACCCCCCAATAAACGAGACTTGCTTGAGACAGACTCCCTGTTCCATGACCAAGTCTCTGGGGAATGGAGGTGGAGGTGGGAACAGCCTTTTCATCATCGCAGCCAGCAGCTGTGTAATTGAGTGTGTGAATGAGTGTGTGAATGGGCTGAAACACGCCACACCGTGGGTGAGTGGACACTACAGGGAAAGGTGTGGATAGCGGCTGTCACCCACAGAGCTGGTTGAAATGCAAAGTTCACAGACCGATGTACTGCTCAGTGCACCAAGGGGACAGTGACATGCAGGTCCTGAAACATCCTTATCACATGCTCAGAGTGTGTCCTCAAATCAAGAGACTGCAACAAGCAAATAAGATTCTTTGTTTGTAGTCTAGCAGATAAAAAGTAATCATTTTGCAAATGGGTGATGGACCCCTCCCTCAGTGAGGTTTCCTACTCTTATTACATCTACCCTTGAATGTGCTATTACAACAAGACTCCAGTTTAACAGCTTTTTGTCTCTGGCCAGGGGGTGACATACAGTGCCCAGCAGAATGGAGAGAAGGGAATTGCAGGAGCAGCAAAACTGCAAAAGAAATCAACAAACCACAATCCAGAACTTCAGAGACTCTATATCAATCACATAGAACTAGGACAGCCTAATCTCTCCCTATCCTGGAGCTCAGGGACATTTGCGGAAGAGGGGGCGGTAAGATTGTAAGAGCAAAAGGATGGGAGGAGCAACGATTTGCAAGATTCTCAACAATAGTTGGGGCCAAAGCAATCATAATGGAACTTTGCATGCCCTGCGCAATGTCCAGCGCACTGTTGCCCTCGTTAAGTCTAGCATCTGTTAAGGGCACCGAGACCCCTGGAGGCAAGGGATTGACAGCCATAGTAGTGATCTTATGCTTAAGGGGAACAAGAGAAAGGGCTTATGGAAATGCCACTGGGTCCTTATATGTCATCGGAGAGGAGGACACAGTGGAGAGTTAGGTGCACACAATAAAGGACTCTCTGGGAATTGGGGGGGAGGCACTGGGGGAAGGGGAGGGGGAAGAGGGGGGAGGGAGGGAACTGGTAAAAAATTTTAAAATGTATAATTAAATTTTTAATAAAAAAAAAAAGATTCTTTGTTTGGAGGAAGAATAGGGAGCAACTATGAACAAGCTTAAAAATTGGGGAAAAATCTAGTTGATGTTGGATGGACAGAATGCAAAATCCCAGTTAGCGATCTGAACAATCAAGTCAAGGCCTGGAAAGGTGGCCCAGAGAAGGTGTAATCCCAGCACTTCTAAGGAGGCAGGACAACCAGGAATCCAAGGAAATCAGCCAATAACAAACTTGAGGCCAGCCTGGGCTACATGGGACCCTGACTCAGTAAAACAAAAATAATTTAAAAAAAAGATCAGGTCAAGGAAACCGCCCAGGAAGCAAGGCAAAAAGACTGGAAAGCTGTTATTTAGAAACAACTATAGGGGCTGGAGAGGTGGCTCAGGGGTTAAGCCTCTGCCTTGCAGGTGGAAGGTCCTGAGTTCGGGTCCTAGACCCCACATATAGAGGCCGGGCAGAAGCGCGTATGGCCTGCGTTTCTGGTCCTGGTAGGGCGGAGCCTGTGAATCCCGGGGCAGAGTAAACACGGAGGAGGTGGAGGCGGTCCATGGTGGTTCCCGAATTCAGCCCGTGGTTCTACAGTCACCCACATACATACACACACACACATACATACATACACATGCGCACACGTGCATACACACACAATTAAATAAATAATAATAATATTAAAAAAGAAACAACAATAAACTGACTGTAGTGGAACATGTCAGCTTTTCAAGGTTAGGGCAAAAAGCAGGATCCTGTGTTGAAGGACAGCCTGGGCTACGTAGAGAGTATCTTTTTTTTTTTTTTTTAAAGCAATTGATAGAACAGAGGTAAGCCAAATGGTACATCAATCACTTCAAATGGATCCCAGGAAGCAAGAACAGAACAGGGGGAAGAAAAGACCAGAAAAAGATGTCCTCAGCTAAGGGAAGTGGTGGTCCTCAGATGGAAAAGGCCCTGTGCTGAGATCCTCTGGAAAGAATCTCCACCTGCCCATCTCCTGCTGAAAAGTCAACTCCAAGACAAAGGGAGCATCCTGAAGCTTCCAGAGGAAACACTCACCGCAGAGATGCTACTGACAAGAGAACAAACCCAGCGTCCACTGCCATGCTGGACACAGAAAACAGGGGCAGATGCTTCCAAATTTGGAGGAACGGTGACAAGTGGGAGGCATAAGGACAGTTTTGCTTGGTTTGGGTATGTGGGTCATGTCCAGGCTGCAGAACTGGCTTCCAAGAGACAAGGGGAGAAGCTCTGTCCACATCTTCCTGGGAGACTCGAGCTGAGCCAGGGACAACTGCTGCTGACTTCCTCCTAGGCGTGCACATGCTCCTGCTAGATGACACTGTGCTCAGGAGGGAAGGACACAGAACAGAAGACGGTGAGTGATGCAGGTGAGACAGGACGTCCAGGGGGCAGAGCAGGAGCTCTGGAGTCCTTGGTCCTGGGTTCAAGGCCTGGCTGGGCAAGAGCAGCTGTGTGACCTGAGGGAGGGAGGGGTGGGCTTCACTGTGGTCTCATCACAGGAATACAGTGACCAGACCCGGTAGATTTGGAATGGACGTTTGGTTGCAGCATCCGGTCAGCCCAGGGGCCCCACGACCTCCCCTGGACACCAGAAACAGAAGGGAGCCAGGGTGATCATGGAAGAGGTGACCCTGGTTCAAGGCTGTGCAGAGATGCTAGAGAGACTGTCAGGATCTGGGTCGTCAACAAAAGGGACTTTCACACACTTGTTCCCACCCCACTGAGGAGCTCTGGTGGGTGTGAGGCAATCTCGGAAGACCCAAAATATAGCCGGCCTTGAATCAACACCTGCAAGAGCAGCAGGAAGTTCAAGAGTTAGACAATCCCCAAACATAATCCTGAGGAGCTCACTCTCTGATTCGCTGTTCTGCACATGTCTTGCTCACAAAGGAACATTTCTAAATGAGAAATTATGGGGGTCAGCAAGGCCGCCCACCCTGTTGTGACCTCTTGACTGCTATTAGGAACCATATCCAGGGGCCTGCGAGCTTCCTCTGTCTCACCCTATTTAGCCAGGTTGCTCCTGACAGGGCCATCCCCTCCCCATTGCCTTCCCTTGTTCCTGTCTTCCTTTCCCCCTCCCTGCCTGCAGACAGGACCACCTTGGCTAGCCACGACAGCTTGCCTGGACAGCACCCCCAGGAGGCAGCCTCTTGTTCACCAAATGGTCCTGCTCTCCAGGGACGCTCCTGGTGATATGCTGGAAGGACATCTTGCTAATGCCCACGATGACCTCTCATGATTTTGGGATGTTTGAGCACTCTCAAACCCTGAGGATCCATCCCTCCACCAGGGCAAATGTCCACTCTCCCCGCTGCCCCCACAAGCGCCTGAGGCCCTGGTTGCAGAGCCTTTAACATCAGGTTACCTTCCTGTTCTTCTCCAAAGGACTCAGAGGCCAGGGCCAAAGAAGAGCTTACAATGGAGATAGAGGAAGAAATCTCCTTCCCCAAGACTTATCCAGCTCCAAGCCAGACACTGCCCTGCTATCTCCCAGGAAGTTCTCCCATGGCCTTAGCGCCCCCAGTTCGCCAGATCCTGCTGGAAGTGCCCCTACTCTCGGACAGTCCACTGGGGGCGCACTGGTGGGCCCTGACCCAGCCCCAGGCCTCTGCTCCACAATGCCAGAGACTTTGCGCAAGAAAGAGCTGGAGCAAAACCATCCTGCAGGCACCCCAGAGGCCCGGAGGGGCGGGGCCGAAAGCCTCAGGCCAGTGCACCAGAGGGCTGCGCTCCGCCCCCAGTGGGCCACGACCACGCCCCGCAGAGGACGACTCCGGCTGCTGCTGCAGTTGCTGCTGCAGTTGCTTGCTGCTGCAGTGCTGCTGATGAAGTTGCTGCTTGCTGCCAGTTGCTGATGATGCAGTGCTGCTGCTGCAGTTGCTGCTGCTGCAGTTGCTGCTGCTGCAGTTGCTGCTGCTGCAGTTGCTGCTGCTGCAGTTGCTGCTGCTGCTGTGTGAAATATACATGTAAGATGGTTACCTCAAAAAACGCATCGCACCACAGAAGTTTTTAATGGAGTTCCAGAACCTCGCAATCGTAGGAAGAGGGAGAGAAGAAGAAAGGACAAAGAGAAAAATGAGAGAGCTGAAAGAAGGGAATGGCTGGTTGTATACTCTCTGGGTTGCTGAGTGGGCAGGGACATGTAGTTGGAAAATTACCTGGATGAGAAGGGTGCTCACCCCGGGACCGGTGAAAAAATGTGCTTGGGAGAGTGTGCCAGGGACAGGGGTTTGGAGGTGATTTCCTGCACCTTAGCGCAGCCCAGGAAGTGCGGCCAGAATCAGTCTTTGGTCTTGACCCGGCTAGCACTAAGGGTCAGACAAGCATGCTCTCTTACAAGCACCAACTATTAGGGAGGCAGCGATCATCAAGCAAAAGCTCTGTCCCGAAAGTGGGGTGGGACAGAGGAGCCAGACTCCTATCACAGCTGCAGCTGCTGCTTCTGAAGCCACCGCCTAGGCTACTGTGGGGGTCACTGGGAACTAACTGTCCCCTCCTTCCACACTGCCCTGCCTGGACAGCGAAAAAGGACTGGCCACCTGGATGCTCATGAGGAGAAAAAGTCGCAAGGTGTGAGATGGTAAAGTTCAGCCCGGCAGCCTAAAGCCCAGGTGGTGGACAGCCTGCACTGCCCCTCAGGCTACCAGGCCTGTATCTCCACCTGCTGCAGAGCCTGCAGACTCTCTGGCCCCTCCCACTCGCACAGTTTCCAACCCAGCCATTCTTGTCTGCACTACCTTGGCCGATCTAGTGGCTGGGCCCCCAAAATAGATTGTCCCTCAGCCTTCCCTCATTCCAAATGTACCCACTGTGGAAGGCTCTACCGGAAAGCCCCTCCCCCTCCAACCTGGGATTCACAGGGAATGAGAAGTCAAATAATTTTTTCATATCATTTGAATCCTGATTACATAGTGGATTGCAAGCTTAGCTTCCCATCTAAGGTAACAGTTTATTTCTTCTTTCTTTGGGTGCCCTGATGGGAGAAAATAAGGAGCTGAGTTCTGACTTCTTACCTTAATCTCCAACTTAGTAAACTTAGTGAACATCTCCAAGCTGTCATTTACATCCTCTGTAAAAAAGAAAAAAATACATCACATAATAATATACAGGGCTGCTTTGTGCAAGCTAAATGAAATGATTGGAAGTCACTTGGCATACTGAAGAACTCCAATAGGTTCATCCCTACACCAGCCAGGCTCCTTTCTGCATTTAGACTAATGTACCAGACAGTTGTCCACCAAGAGTTAAAATGCAGTACTTTACATTTGGGCTGAACACATAGCTCTGCTGGCAAAATGCTTGCCTTGCAAGCATGACAAGAGCCTGTCATAGATAGGCACAGGTGTCAACTTGACTGTTGAGGGTTTGACCTCTGGGTACATTTGTACAGAATTAGTTGCTGGGTTAAGCCCAGAGCAAACTTGTAGGAGATTGTTAGCTGATAAGGAAGGCCCAGCCTAGACTAGGTGGGACTAGGACCTGAACAGATGAATAAAATACTGAGAGCTGGTTGGAGATGTTGGCATCCTTTTGCATACTTAGCCAGATATGCTGGTCTGGCAAGTAAGGATCATCCCCCTCTCAACCAGTAGAGATGGTGTGGCCAGTTCCCTTGCCTCCGGTGTAGATGAATGATCTCCCATCAAACTGGACTATGAACTGTAACCAGAATATCCTAAGAGAATAATGTTCCTTTAAACCATTTGATAATCATTTATTACCAACCATGCAGGCAAATTGCAACAGAGCCTGAGTTTGATAACCAGAACACAAGAGCACCTATTTTTGGGTTTTTTTTTTTAGAAAAAAACAAAAAAACAAAACACTGATGTGGTATCATGTGCTTATAGTCCCAGTAATGGGAAAGTGAGGCAAGAGGCTCTCTGAGGCTTGCTGACCAGTCCTCGCAAGCCTAACAGGTGAATTTCAGATTCCAGTTTAGTGAGAGAACTTGTTCCAAAACAAAAACAAAAACAAAAACAAAAAACAAGGTGGCTACCGCCTAAGGAATGATGCCAGAGGGGCGCACACAAGTACATACACACTGAGTGTTCTAATAGGTACTCAGGCATGGAGGTTCTGTCACCCTAGGCCTTACACCATACCTGCCCAGTAGTGCTCACTAGTTCCATTGCCACTCTGTCACCAAAGCCCAGGGATCCACTCTGAGGGAACCCCTACCCATTTGCACTCACCCTGTCAGCAGGTTGACCTGAAGAAGCAGGTTGACCCATGTAGAAGAACCCAGAATCGAAATCCAGAAGAAAGGCCACAAAATGAAAACCTGCAGATGTGAGCACAGACTCTGCTCTGCCCATGTCTCAGGAAAGAACAGAGTCGATGGTACAGCCATGGCTCCAGGAAGCAGGTCTGCTGCTCAGGCAGGCTCACGCCTTCTCTGGGCATGTCATAGTTTGAAATGTGAGTTGCCCCCAACAGGCTCATGTGTTCGAATCTTTAGTTGTTTGGAAAGGTCATGACACCTTTCGGAGGTGGAGCCTTGCTGGAGGAAGGCAGATACAGGGGGTGGACCTGAAGGTTAGTTAGCCCCACCCAGCTTCAGTTAGTGAGTCTGCTCTTGCAGTTTGCAGTAGCTTTCTCAGCCTCCATGATGGACCTGACTTAAGTCACCTCCAGTTTTCTTCCAGCCAGCCATACTATAATGGACTGTCTCTCTCCTCTGGAACTGTAAGTCAAATAAATCTCCCTTTCCTCCCTTAAAGTATAGCTGAGTATTGTCTCGCAGCAACAGAAAAGAGTACTGCCGCACATATTGTACCATAAGTAGGATGTTGCTTGTGTGACTAAAAGGATTTAGTACCAAAAAGTGCAGTCTGTGAAACTAAGAGAAGTTGGTGTTGGGACCCAGAAGTAGAATCATAGCTATGATGTGGCTAGTATGCCTAGGGAACTGTTTGTTGGGAGAAATATGGAGAACTGTGGGATTTTGCACTGGGAAAGCCTTAGCATCTGGAGACAGGACATGAAGGGATATTCTTGTGAGAAGTTGGAAGACAGAAATGCTGTTAGAGACACAGTGGAAACCCAGCTTGTGATGGTCCACAGGGGAGCAGAGACTGTATTGGGAAGTGGATGAATGGCAAGTGGTATCCTACTTTGGCAGACAGTTTGGCCAAGTTCTGCCCTTGTCCTGAAAGTTTACCTGAAGTTAAATTCAAGTGCTTGACAGAGGAAGTTTTGAGGAACTTTAGTCTTTACATGGTTCTTCAGAATTATGAGGGAAAACAGCAAGAAATTAGAAAGAAAGAGATGAAAAGTGTGAGGTTTGATGAGGAAAATATATGAGGGCAATCCTACAAAGAACAGATAGCAAAATTGTGGCTATCATTAAAGAGATGAGTTCCATTAGAACTCTTTATTTGAATAATAGAAGAGGCTGCCCCCTCACCCACACAAGATCCTCAGGGAAAGCTCCCACCCATTATAATGCAAATTCTTTTAGGAGGGAGGAACTGAAAGGCAGAGCTCTCAAGGAATATTCCTCTTCTACTCCTCTAAAGCAAAGGCCCAAGAGGGATTCTGCCCACAGTCAGCACAGAGAAGCCAGTCTACAACCAAGAGGGCCAGTCTACAACCAAAGGTTATAGCAGAACTTTTCAAAGTCATCCACATGGTACTGGTTTTAGAGTTATCAAAGATGCAAAAGGGAGGAGGTCTTAGATCCCTCCTCCATGGTTTCAGTAAATGTCAGAAGCCAGGCAATATGTGGCAGGATTGGAAACCTACAGTCTAGATGCCCAAGAAAGGGCATTTTGTGGTGTGGCGTTAAAGCCTACTATATCATTTATCATTGAGATGAAGATGTTAGAGATATCTGAATGAATGTGGGACATCTGCTAAGGAAATTAAGCATCATGGAAGGAGGCAGTACAAGAGAATGATGTATTCTTCAGGTAGCCATGCTGGAGTGGTGGTACCAAAGCTCTTTGGATCTGAGATGATTTCAACAGGAGATCCGTCCACTTGTCTGGTCTGCTATTTTTCAGACTTGTTACAGACCAATCTTTCCTGGATATGCCCTTATTCTTCCCCTGTAGAATGGGAATGCTTATTCTGTGCCATTATATGTTGGAAGTATGTACATTGTCTTTTGATTTTACAAGAGTCTTTGGGCTTTTGGACTGTGTTAGGACTACTAAGGTAGTCTATAGGACTTTCAATGTTTGACTGCGTATAGTTTATATAATGACATAGCAATGAGCCTGAAGGGCCAGGGATGGAATGTCATGGTTTGAAATGTGAGTTGTCCCACGCAGACTCAAGTATTTGAATCTATGGTTATTTGGGAAAGTCATGGCACCTTTAGGAGTCAGAGCTTCGCTCCAACTCCTAAGTCACAGTCAGATGGGTAGACCTTGAGGTTGATTAGCCCTATCTAGCTTCAGCCACTTAGTCTGTTTGTGTAGGTTGCAGCAGCTCTCTCTGCCCCCATAATGAACCTGACTTAAGTCACCTCCAGTTTCTGCCAACTGGCCTTAGCCTTTTCTACCATAATAGACTCTGTCCCCTCTGGAACTCTAAATCAAATAAATCTCTCCTTTCCCCTTAAGTTCTGCTTGAGTATTGTCTCACAACAACAGAGAGAAGAGTAACTGCTACAGAGCACATGAACGCACTACACAATAAATGTACCCAGGCCCCAGCACATTCGTTTTAGTTGAAGATCTAGATCTTGCCTTGAATCAATGAACTGCTAACCTAAATATTATTCATGCTTACCCCGTCTTATAGTTATACTAAAACAAATTCACGGTGAAAAAGAACAAAGAATCCTACATTAAAATACAAGATCTCATATGAATCTCATTATAAAAAGCCAGTCTGAATTACACCCTAGACTATTGCTATGCTTTTTTAGAAAAGTTGATGGAAAGTTGTTTTCCCCCCAATGGTGTTTTTAACAAAATTAAATCCATATCTGAGGCAAAAGTCCTGTTCAAAACCTTAAAATTCCATAACTCATGTCTCTCTGAAAACTGTTAAGAATCATGGCTCTGATGTTCTCCCTAATTCAAAAGGAAAATGTTTAAAAGGCTCTTATCCTTAGATGGGTAATGGACTAACTTAAATATTTTGAAGCTCCATTTTCATATGAATTTGACCATTTTTAATTCCGTATTACAAGATTTTATCAACAGTATTATTTCCACTGTATTCCTTTTAGTAGTTGCCATCTTGATGGTTCAAGAAAAAGGAAGAAGGGAGTAAATCTATCTTGGAGGGGTAAGTAGAGGACTCCATGTCTATTTATAATCAGTACTCCAAGACTCTGAGAGAGGAACTTGGTCTACCCTCTTTATGCCATTAGCAGAATGAAGTGCCTACCACTATCCCTATTTTTTTCTGTAGTGATTTCCTCAAATGATATAAACTAAAAGCTCATGAAAATCCCAATGCTAAAATGCATTCTGCAAATAAGTATCAAATGGCAAATCTATGGGACTTCTTGGGAGAATCATACACACAACATAGACAATTGAAGGAAAAGATGTTTTTCCCTGCAAATAAGACTTAGACTTTACTAAACTGGAGAACTATGCTTTAAAAACAAGTGAAAAAAGAGAGATGACAAGATTATTCAAAGGGGGAAAGTTCTTAAATGCAAACCTGGAGACCCGAAGTGACTTCTGAAAGTTGTACCTGACTTACACACACACACACCATAGTGCACACGCTTGATGTCTTCTCTGTCTCTGTCTCTGTCTCTGTCTCTGTCTCTCTCTCTCTCTCTCTCTCATCTCCTCTCTAAAATAATTTCAAAATATTTTAAAAGGCAGCAGGAGAGGGGCATTTTCAGAAGGGAAATATCTAGCTTGTTCAAGGTGAAGGAAGGAAATCTGCCTATTTGGAATTATCCAGTGTGTGTCCTACACCTGGATAAACATCTCCTCACTTGTTTTATAGCTAAGGATGATCTTGAACTGCTAGTCCTCCTGTCTTCATCTTCCAAATGCTAGGAATACAGGTGTGTTCACCACATCCCTGGTTAGGCAATACGAGGGATTGACCTTAGAATTTGTGCCCCCTAGACAAGCACTGTGCCAACCGAGCTACATCTCCAGCCCCTAACTTACTCTGAAAACTCATATTTCTACAGACATTGGGATTAAGAGCAAAACAAGCTTGGGTAAACTGAGACAAATCCCACCACATGAAAGAACACAAGAAATTGCCAATAAAAATAAATGGTTGATTGGTAGAGGGTTAGAGAAATGAGACTTCCATGCAAGAAATGGACAGAATTTGATCCAGAACAGTGCACAACTTGGACATAAAGTAAATTGTTTAAGTTTATTCCACAGTTGATAAGTATTCGTCAGCCCCACTGGATGGTGCCAAAGCAGAGTTCAATGCTTAGAATATGGCCTCTTCCCTCAGGACAGTCTATGCATGAGGTGGAGGAAGACCTCCTAGGAGCTGTTGCTCAAGGATCCAGGGATTCAGTGAACAAAATAAGAAACACCCAAGACTAGTACAGCAGGTGTCATCGCCCCTGGTCCTCATTGGTGAACTCACCAATCAGAGTTGTATTGCCAGGAGTTCCCACCCAGCACCCATCCACCTTACCTGCAGTAGCCTACCTTTGAGTCTCACTACCTCAGGCCTGCTTCACTTTGCCTTCATCCAGAGGCACTGCAAGCCGTTTTTCTGCATCTCACACTTGTCCTCAACTCTAGAGAGGAGTCTCAGACGAGTCGCCTCCCCAACCTCAATTCTGCCGCATTCTCAGCAGCTGTAGAGGTCTTAGAAGTCCTGATCTCCACACCACTGTCCGGGATTCAGCTCTTCCCATGTGGAACTCAGTGTACTCCTTGCTCAAGAGTCCTTGCTAGCAAGGCGCTTTCTGAAGACCCGCCCCCTGCGTTAGCGCTCCCCCTCCCCCATCTGAGCTCATGTCCACACACTGCTTGAAAGATGCTCAAGGCTTCAGGCCACCAGTGACCACAAACCCCACGCTGCTTGCCTGCCTGTGAGAAAGCTAAACCAGGCCTACAGCTGCCAAGGGAGCAGCGGGGGTCAGAGGACTCCACAGGACACCCTGTGGCTCCTGCTGGAACAGGTTGGGGACCTGAATTGAAAGGACCCATTGAACTGCCCAGTTACCTGGCCTTTCCTTTCTGCGTGCGTTCTTGTACCTGGCAGTCCCTGTGCTTCTCAGCGGCAATCCTGTGTGTCATTGATGCGGTGTTGGTCACCAAGACAATGAGGAAGAAGATGAAAAGAGCCCTGGGAATGGAAGGCGACGAGGAGGCCCAGCTTCGCTGAAGCCCACCAGCCCCTCCCCAGCACCTCACCACGGAAGAGAGATCTAGTGTGCACGTAATCGCTGGCTGTCTAGGCCATCCTGAATCTCTCACGCCCATTTGTGACCATAAAACCAGGGATGCAAAGTCGAGCAGAGCTCTGCTTCCTTGTCGCCCTGCTTGTGTAAACGTCGCCTGACAAGTGCATTGTCACAGCAAAGCTGCCCCAGGAGGGCGGGAGGGGCAAGAGCCCAGGGTTCCTGCCAGTGCCAAAGCAAGGGCAGTAGCTGTTGCCACAAACCTGGGGCTTCCATGCAAGGAAAGCTTCCCTAGAACTCTGAGGGGAGCTTGGCTCAGGAGTGGGGTCCAGAGGAGGCTCCTGAGTGGAGGGTGGGTCACTTTGGCTGCTGTTGAGTTGGAGGCGATGTTGCTCGTCCAGGTCCACGAGGTGAAGGCAGCGCGTGCGGATCCCGCGCAAGCGTTGAACGTATTCTCTGGTCCTAACGGTTAATTGAGCGCTGCCTCTGAGCAGGTCAGGAGACACCAGGCTCGCTCTTGAGCCAGACCTGCCCAGGGACAGCAGGTAACACTGGACAATCACTAATATGAAGAAAGGGTTTTTCAAAGGGGTAGCAGCAGCATTCAAAGAGAAGGATGACAAGGTCAAGGAAGATGTGGGTTCAAGGGTAGGCTGGGAACGCTACAAATGGGAGTTAAAGCACTGCAACAAAGAGCTATGGAGGAAGGGGTACGCTCTGTTTAAGATCATATGTATGGTGAGTTGGATTGCAATTCCTGGGGAGAAAGAAATACCTCGGGTGGTGGGAGATGGGTAACCTTAGCTAACATGCCCGGTATGTTTCCATCCAGGGCTGCCTGATAGCAGCAATGATGCTCCTCGACAAAGTCAGTGTGCATCCCATCTTGATTCTGCTCATCTCCATGGAAGTGTGCTTCTACTTCTTCTTCTTCTTTCTCTACTCACTTGCTCTGCACAAATACATGCCCTTCATCATGTGGCAAGTTACTGTAAGTCAGGACAGTGGGGGAGGGCCTGGCCCGTGTGTTTACATTCTTGACACCTAGAAAAAGATAACCTCCTCCCCTGGTTCTCAGGGCACAGATGGGGCTCAGGTACAGAGCTGTGGTGGGGGAAGTGGAGCCCTAGCTTTCCTCCAAAGAAGGGAAGATGTGACACTCAATCGCACTTCCCAATCCCTTTGCTGGCTAGCACACATCTGATTAGGGAGCTCATTCCAGGATCAGAGAAAAAATAATCAATCTTTGCACAAATCCATTAAATAAAGTTGAAACTAATTTCAGTCGTTTCTCAAAGAGCTTTAAGCCTCCAATGAATATTCCTAGAAAGAATGGATAAGGAGAGCTTTTTAGCCTGAAGCACTGGTCCAGTACAGGGAGGTAGAGTTGGGCAAGGTCCCCAACCAGTCTCAGCCTGTTTCCTCTTCTGCACCAGGAGTGCAGAATTGATTACATGTAAAGTCCTTGTCATTGTGTCTGGCCACTCAGGGATTGAAACCCCTCCCATCACCTTTGTAATCACAGGGCATACTCAATAAACTCCCAGCTAGTCAGAGAGCACCCCAAATTCCAATTCCTCTTGTCATTACCTAACCCCACCCCTCCGCAGAGCTCTCTATTCCCCTGCCTCATTCACTTCACACAGGAGTAAATGAACCCCAAATAGCTAAATAATTTACCCTCCCAGTCATTCAACAAACCCAGATTCTTCAGTGGAGTCTTGATTCTCTTACCATAAATGTCATGCCTCCTTGTTAAAAATTACTAGTACCCAGGGATCTATAGGTGTCAGTGGGTAAGGACAGGTCTCTTGTTCATGAAGAAAGAAGAGGATTGAAACTAAGACTTTTGGAAAAGGGGTAAGCAGAGGACAAAGCAAAAGACAGGCAGAGAAAAAGTTCCCAGTCAAGAAAGCTGAGAAGATACTTTTTGTTTCAGTAAGACAAAAAAAAATGTTTATGTTGCTACTTAACCTAAAAATATATGTGGCCGAAATGGAAGGAAGAAGAGAGGGAGCCAGTGTGGGAGGGAGTGGAGGAGAAAGGAGAAAGACGTAAATGTTTCAAGCACTGACCTTACAGCTGTGCAGGTGGGCACACACACCTCAGGAGGTATCTCAGGAACCTGGCAGGTGAGTTTTCTTTGTTTTAAATGTATTATTTATTTAAGAGGGAGAGTAATATACAAAGAATTCAGTGCTACGTACATACTGTAACTTGCATAAGACAGAGGCAGCAGAAGAAAATAGCTAACTGAACAGAATATTCTACGAGACTTCCTGGGAATATTGGTGGAGGGTATCAAGGGGAGAGGAAATGTGAGGAAAGGGAGGGGAGAGGAGGAAAAAGGGAGAGATAACTGCACGATTAAAGCTAAATTAAAATCAAGATAGTTTAGCGGACAAGGCACTTGCCGTCAAGCCTGGACACAGAGTCTGATTGGCCAGAATACTACAGAGTAAAATAAGAGAACTGACTTCTAAAAGTAGTTCTCTGACCTCCAACCGTGAGTTCATTCTCTCTCTCATACTCACAAACATTTTTAAAAAGACACTAATAGCGAAATAAAAATAGATAAATAGATAAAGAGGGACAAGGGGTGTAGCGACACAAGAAACGCATGGTGACTAAACCATGTTTTGTTTTTTAATTTTTAATTAGTAAAAAACATATAAAGAGTGAAATAACAACGAGGCACCATTTTACCTCATTAGATCACAAAAAAATTCTCGCTATGAGGCTAAAGCATCCTGAGTGTGGGAAGAATATGGGAAAGACACCCCTTAAGCACAGCTAGGGTGAATAACAGTCTTGGGCAAGAGAAGGTGATCTGTAGAAACAGTCAAGTGTGTATGCTATCAAGAATATGGAAAGAGAGTTTAGAAAGTTGTGTTTACTAATTTATGGGAAGGGGTGGAAACAGGGTCTCACGTAGCCCAGACTGACCTTGAATTCACCATATAGCCAAGGATAATTCTGAAATCCTGACCTACTCTGGGTGTGTGTCACTATCCCTGGGAGGATTTCATAAAAGTTACCAACGATCTTCATCTGGTTTGTTGCCTCTCTTTTTAACCTTTAAAATGAACCATTAAATCAGACTGTTACTCTTAAGTTATGAAAGTTATATACGTGCATAATCAGCATTTCCCATGGAAAAATTTTAAACTTCTTTAGGTACCACACAATATATAAGTGGGAAAGGGATTCTGCTAAACATTCAAATAAGGAAAGTATTTAAACAATAAAATGGCAACAAAAAAGTTTAAGCATCCCTTCAATGCTGCCTCTTTATAACAGATCACATAAGTTAAAAAAAAATTAAGTTGTACCTAAAGGTCCAGGCATTTATCTAACTGTTCCAAAGGCTGAGGCAGAAGGATCACAAGTTCAGGGCCTGCCCGGCTTCCAGAATGAGTGTAATGCCAGCTTCAGCAACTGAGTGACACTCTGTCTCAAAATAAAAAGTAACACAGGACTGGAGACTGGAGACATAGCTCAGCCATACAGGACTTGCCCTCAGTGCACAAGGCCCTAGGTTCAGTTCCCAGTAAACATGAAATTACATATATCGTTAATAAACATTTACATAACATTTACATATAGGAAAATACAGACTTGAGAAAAGTCTGTCAGTTTCTATTGCTAGGCTGAAAGGGAGATAAGAAGAAGAAATAAGAAACCAGTAGGCCAGAGAGTGGAATAGTATCAGTGTGAGTCTGAGTCCACGTCTCATTCTAGAAAAATTTCACTTCATGCTCTTAAGAGACTTAAAGCAAATATTCTAAAGTTAGCATGTTACATTTCAGTGCATTGGAACCTAGTAGAAGTAGGCTATTCTGCTATTTTCTGTAAGCTTGAAATGTATCAAAATTAGAACAAGGGCTAGTTGAGTTGGCTCATGCCTACAATCCTAGCACTTAAGAGGGAGAGGAGGAAGAAGCAGGTGTGGAAGAGTTGACCATCCTGGAATACATGGGAAGTTCAAGGCCAGCCTGGAGTGCATTAAGGCCCTGCCTCACAGAACAACACCAACAGCAGCAAAAAATCAAAACCAGGCCATGTGAACCAAGTAGAAAGGCGAGTTTGGCCTATAGATGCAAGACTGATTGCTTGCATGGCTTCTTGGCCCCTCACCCCAAGGGGAGAAGGAGAGGAACCTAGCCTGCTATTGCCATTGCTTGGCCAACTCTGAGATGTTTGGCTAGTCTTTCAGGAGAAGGAAATTAGTATATAACAAGGAGAGCCTGAAGCCCCAAGGAATGACGAGGAGGCAGTCAGTGGAGGTGGTCCAGGGTTACATTGGGGAATGGAGTGAAAAGGAAGCTTCCAGATAGCTAATTTTGCTCTAGAGTGTGAGAATCTCCTGGCAACAATGTCACCATTCATTTACATGCACATTAGTGGGTCCAGATGTGTGATTTTTACAGGCAAGAAGGGCGAGATGGGATCGGGCATCTTCCCAGGATGGAATCCGAGGGCCCTTAGGCTCTGGACTTTGGAGTTGGTTCCATCTGGCCCAGTGCACACTTATCTACATATATTTTATTTCAAAAATCAGAATGAAGTTTAAAAAACATTATCTTGAATGAAATCATGCTGTTGGGGTTGGGAGGTGGGGTTGGGTTGACCATGTAGGACTCTATCTAAAACAGGTTCATCTCTCCCACTTCTAGGACCTCATTAACGACCTAGTCGCATGTCTGTTCCTGATAGGAGGAATAATTTTTGCTGTGAAATTGAGACCCAGTATGCCAATGGACTACTTCAAAGCTGTGGTGAGAAGTTCAGATCGGGTTGTGACTTTCATCTTCAGTTACCTTTCAACAAAAGTCTTAGTAGCAGAGGTTGTAGATGGATGCATTGGTAGAGTACTTATCTAGTATGTATGATGTCCCAGGGAATGCGAAAACTCAACGTGACAGCTCGAGCTTGGAATCCTGGCCATCAGGAGGTTGAGACAGAAGATCAGTAGGTCAAGGATACCTTCAACTGTACAATGAATTTGAGCCAAGTGTATTAGTCAAGATTCTCTAAAGTCACAGAGCAACAGAATAGATACATATTAAAAGAGAATTTATTGAGTTGGCTTACAAGATAGTTGTGGCCTAGGTAGTCCAACGAAGGCTGCCAGTGGCTGCTCACTCCAGTAGTCCAATGAGTGACAGCTGAAAGCTGGAGGATTTCTAGAGAGTCTTTAGTCATGTTGAAGACTTCCTGGAGGGTTGGAGAGCTGAAGAGTCGAAGAAATGACGAAACTGGGCAGCAGGAGGGAAGAGCATTTTCTAGCATAGAGAATCTCTCATCTTTTCTGTTCTATGGTTCCTTTTATCTGGTCCACTTGTGAGATGTTCCAGTCTAGGGAGGTTGTGATAGGATCTGGGGCTGATCTTTGTATTATCCAGAGAATCTCTTAACGTGGTCTCAACTGATCTTAGTTAACACCAGGTGTGTCAAGTTGACATCCAGGATGAACTATCAAAACCAGCCTGGGGTATGTGAGTACCTATCTCAAAACAATAAGAGAACAAGCAGATA
Organism: Typhlomys cinereus; assembly: GCA_023101885.1. Classification (NCBI taxonomy): domain Eukaryota; kingdom Metazoa; phylum Chordata; class Mammalia; order Rodentia; family Platacanthomyidae; genus Typhlomys; species Typhlomys cinereus. The sequence goes on along the minus strand of JALPQD010000008.1, from coordinate 15,750,612 downwards.
CCTCGGTGGTTAAGTGCGTGCTGCACAAGCAAAAGGAAGAGAGGTCAGATTCCCCAGATCCCACTTAGAATGCTGGATTGGCACAGCAGCCTGACCATAATTCCAGCCAGACTAGCCTTAGTGGTGAGCTCCAGGTTTAAAGGCCCAGCCTAAAAAGTAGTAAGGTAGAAGAATGGTCCTGAAACCACCCCCCACCTGCACATGTGCTTACATGCTGCCCTCCCCACACACAAACACGCATACATACATGTGTACACTACCATATGCAATGCACATGAAAATGGAAAAGAAAATGACCAAACAAAATCTTGGTGTCAGAACAAAGTTCAGAAGTTGATGAATGTTGTCTGACGGAGGGGCCATTTTAATGAAGATGCCATCCAAAGAGATAGCCTGAGCTACTGATCTCCTTCATGGGGCTGCTGATGATCAAGAGAGAAAAGACAAAGATGCAATGATGAGGTAGTGGACATGAAGGGGGCCAAGGCCAGGGAGACAGTAAGAGCAAAGGGTCTACAAGATCAAGGTGGCGAGGGTGCACAGTCTAAGACCAGGACATCTCTGACGAGAGAGAGACAAAGAAGAAAACAGGCCTTCTTGTTAGGACTTAGTTGAGGTTTGTTGAAATGAGCTGAGACAAAATGACCCTTCAGAAAAGGTTTATTAGGACAGCAAGCTTCACATGCACAGGTGGCTCTGATCAGGCCTTGAGGTTAGAGAGTGTCAGAAGAGATCAAAGCCATGTTACAGCATGATGAGAGAAAGGGTTTAATTGGCTTACAGATCCATGTGGCCTTCCGTCCTGGCAGGGAAGTCACAGCATCAGGAGTCTGAGAGAACTGGTCATATCACATCCACAGTCAGGAGCAGAGAGCTGCCTAGCATTCGGCGCACTTTCCTCACTTCCTACAGCTCTGGATCCTTACCTAGTGAATGGGTCTGCCCACTGTTAAGATGGATTTTCCCCACATAGTTCAGGAAATCATTACAAATCCCCAAAGGCATATCCAGAACACCCCCAGGCAATTTTAGATAGTATTGGGCTGAAAATTGAGACCAACCATCACAGAGCCTTCAAGTTCCTTCAAAACCAGAGAACAAAGATTTCTGAGTTTTATGGGTCTGTTCATGTATTTCTGGAGGGTCAAGGAGGTCTGCAAGCTCCACACCTGGCCTGACCCATGCCAGAAGAGAAGACACTGATAGAGACGACGATACTGGTAAAGAGCAAGGACAACTAAGGGTCAAGAGGGCTGGACACAGTTGTATAAAGGAAAGGAGAAAGCAAGAGCTGGAAGTCCATATCTTAACATATCTTAAGCATATGGGTGATTGTGTGTGTGTGTGTGTGTGTGTGTGTGTGTGTCTGTGTCTGTGTCTGTGTCTGTGTTGTGTCTGTGCGTCTATCTGATTTTGTCAGAAAAAGGAAAGCAGCTAGCTGGTTTGTGATCCAATAGTCACAAAACTCCTTTGTTTTTCTGCCCAGATGCTCATGAGTGTAGCTGCGTTTTTTTCTTTCGTGGATATATGCCTTCAAAGAAGACACTTCAGAATTAAAAAACTCAAAAAGGCTATGCTGATTCCTCCAGATAAGGATGGCAAACTCCCAGATAAAAAAACAATGGAAACCCTATTACAAGCAGAAATAGATGCGCAAAACCCACCACCACCACCGCCGCCACCACCCAAAGGGAAAAAAGGGAAGAAATGATTCTGGAGCACCTCCTCTGGTCAGAAATGGTGGTGTCCTTCATTCATCTGCTTTGGAGGATGGCTTTCTTTTCCTTCCCAATAAACATCTTCCCATGGAAAAGAAGTTTGTCTCTAAGGGGATTTTTAAATTTTTTTTAAATTTTTTTTTATTATTATTATTATTTCTTCAACTGTGTGTATGTGCGCGCACGCGTCTGTGTGTGTGTGTATGTGTGTGTCTGTGTATGTGTAGAACCACGGACGAATTCGCGAACCACCATGGACGCCTCCACCTCCTTCTGCCCTGGGATTCACAGGCTCCGTCCTACCAGGACCAGAAGCGCAGGCCGCCCCCGCTTCTGCCTGGCGTCTATACGTGGGATCTGGGATCCGAACTCGGGACCTTCCGCCTGCAAGGCGGAGGCTTAACCCCTGAGCCACCTCTCCAGCCCTCTAAGGGGATTTTTAACATTAAACATTGATCATTATTTGTTCATGCAATGGAAGCTACTGTGTTATGGGTCAAGAGCTGCTTAAGAACTTCACCACACCAATACCAGAAACTTTATCAAGTTGACAGGCTTTATTGAAGCTGATCAGTGACCATGCACCAGAGTCAGGATCCCAGTATGTGGCCCTGAGAAGTGGCCGCATGGTTTTTTGGGGTTCTTTTTTAAAGGTAAAGACCACATCTTAACCAAGAGGCAGGAAGTAAACAATTTTTCATAGAACCCAGACTTTGGCAGTTATGCATAAGCAGGACTTTCCTAAAGTTGGGTGTTTGAGTAAACTGTGATCACAGGAAGGCTTCAGGGAGACCCAACTCTGTTTTTCCCAGAACTGCAGCAAGGTCCCCACGTGCATGAAGTGGTCAGCCAGTATTTTTTCCTAACTAACTTAGCAGATTGACAGCTCTTTTTTATTCTTGACTACAACAACTGGAAATTATGGTGCCACAAAGTAAAGGCAGAGCAGGGCCTGGGATCCAGAGCTCTCTCACACTCCCGGGGCACAGGGCACAGAGAGTTTAAGGGACCAGAAATAATGCATGACACTCGTGGTTGTTAACACCAACCATACACAAGGGCCAAAGAAGGATGAGACCCTGGAAAACTGAAGGGTGCATTTTTCTGTCCAGTAACTTTACTTTGCATGTTCTCAAGCATCCACGGGGTTGTGTGTTACCAGGCCTTGCTCTCTGGAGTTTACCACTGATGCTGACTTGAAGGGGACAGGACAGCAAAGGGCTGGCATCACTGCTACAGGGCCTGAGCCAGGCTCGTGTGGGGACTGAATAGGGTGGGCACAGGGAGATCCTGTGGAGGTTCCTCAGAGCTGGCCCTCGGGTCTCAATGTCTCCCTCCAGTGAGGAAATATTCGTCACTTGTCTTCTTGTTGTGGCAAAAGACCTGACAAGAAGCAATTTAAGGAAAGAAGAGTTTATCTGGCTCAGAGTGTGAGGGAACATGATACATCACAGGGGCAGAGGTGGGGAGATGAAGACCCCGTGCCAGGAACCAGAGGCTGCTGGCATCACATCCAGTCAGGAAGCAGGAAGCAATGATGCTCGTGAACAGCTGGTTCCTTCTGCTTTTGATTCAGTCCTACAATTTAGGGCGAGTCTTCCTAACTGAATTAATGTAGAAAGTTCCTCACAGAGGTAGCCTCCAAGGTGATTCTAGATCCTATCCAGGTGGCAACCAAAATAAACCATCCCAGAAGCCAATCCCACCAGACCTTGGCCAATCATCTCCTCACACAGGGCTGGAAGGCCCATCTAACAGGGACTCCCCTCTCCTCAGACAGCCCACCCATCCAGGCAGGGGATGGGTCATAAGGAAAAAGTGAACAGTTGTGTGAGGAGGGGGGAGTCCTCCACACACCCAAACAAGTCATACGCCATGCACACAGCACAACACACACACACACAGTTCAAGAAGTGGCAAAAGTGAGGGAAAGACATGAAAGGAGCAGCTCCCTGCACAATGGGGGGGAGGGGAAGGTGCCAAGGGACAGCAGGGAAATGCTTCACATCTTCACTGGAGCAGCAGGTCAAAACACACATGCAAGTGAACCTTCAGACTCATGCGTGTCACTGGTTGTAAGGTTTAGCTGACATTAAAGGACTCTGCTCAGAACCGAGGAAAGGAAAAGAAGGTTCCTCCTCTCCCTGATCTGGCCATTAGCCATCCTACCTCAGTGGCTTTCTGAAGCAGGGCACTGAAGGCAGGCAGAGAAAGCAGCTGTAGACTATGCCGAGGCCACAGTGAAGATGAGGAGGGGGTTAGGCATGACTTAAGGCAGTGTCCTCGTGCTAAGAGGTGAACAGGGACATGGGCTAGTGGAAGATGCCTGTTCAGAGCTCAACTTTGCCAGGTAAGCTCCTGCCAGAAGCAGGGAAAGGTGTGGATGGGGGCTGTCACCCACAGAACTGGTTGAAATGCAGAGTTCACAGACCGATGTACTGCCCACTGCACCACGAGGACAGCGACATGCAGGTCCCGAAACATCCTTATCACATGCTCAGACTGTGTCCTCAAATGAAGAGACTGCAACAAGCAAACAAGATTCTTTGTTGGGAGGAAGAATAGGGAGCAACTATGAACAAGCTTAAAAATTGGGGGAAAAGAGTCCAAGATTGCTGCGGCCATGCTTCGGGCTGCTCTGCCAGACCCGAGGATCCGGACTGGCGGGAGCTGCAGGCTGCGGCGGCTGACCCAAGGGCCTCTGGAGTTCCCCAACTTTGTGGAATCTGTGGATGAATATCGGTTTGTGGAGCGCCTGCTACCTCCCACCAAAATCCCAAAGCCCCCAAAGCATGAACATTATCCCACTCCTAGTGGCTGGCAGCCTCCCAGAGATCCCCCACCCAACTTGCCCTACTTTGTCCGGCGCTCCCGAATGCACAACATCCCTGTGTACAAGGAATCACACATGGCAACCGCCAGATGACTGTGATCCGGAAAGTGGAGGGGGACATCTGGGCTCTGAAGAAGGATGTGGAAGATTTCCTTAGCCCACTCTTGGGAAGGACGCCTGTCACGCAGATCAACGAAGTAACCGGCACTCTGCGCATCAAGGGCTACTTTGACGAGCAGCTTAAAGCCTGGCTCCTTGACAGGGGCTTTTGAAACCTGACCAGCCTGCGTGGCAGTGCCCTCCACAGACAGAGTAGTATTGGAGGCCCTGGGACAGGCTGCAAAGATAGGGTATGGGGCTTGGGCTAGGCTAAAATGTTTGGAGTCAGGTCTTGCTTGTAAAAGAGAGACAGACTCCTGTGTGTAGATAGTCCACTAGGGGAGCGCTGCCCCCCCATAGAAGACCCACCAGGAACAAGCCAAGCCAGTGTGGTGGCATTAGGTACTGTCCCTCTTTTAATCATGACCCGTCTCTCAGACTCCTTTGGATCAGCCCTTCTGCTCCTGAAAGTGTCATCTGCCCTCACTTGGAGGGTTCACAGGGTGGGGCCCCCGTCCTTGATCCTCTGGAGCTGGGTACTGGAAACATCCCTCACTCTGTGCCAGCCAAGACCTGGTGGAAGCTGTGGGGACACATGCTTTAGGCGCAGGTCCTGCTGGAGGAGGCATCTCCAGTTCTAAGTGCTGTGCTGGGGTCAGGGCACCAGTCTGCTGCCTGGAACCAAAGCTGGGTGGGCTTGCAGACAGCTGCGGGGCTTTTCACACTTGCTGTCCCTCCCACCCTTGGCCAGTTAGCCTTCACATTTATCCCACCCTTGGGATCATGGGCAAAGGCCTGAGTACTCCCCCCATCAAAACAACTGAGCAATGTCCAGATCCTGGCTACCCCACTTCATCTCTGACCTAAGAGAGAGTATCGCACCCTGAGGCTCAGGTCTGTGTCCCCACTCTTTCAGTAATCTCAGCCCCCTCTCCTGTACAGCCAGCGCGTGCATATAGTCCTGACAAGGAAAGGAGCCTGACCCCCAGCCTTGGCACAAGCCCCACCGATTGTTAATGCAAGTGTTTATTTGGTCCTCTGTACAATTTAAGCTATTAAAATTTGTACAATATTTACAAATTAAATAATCATCTGAAACTGTCTCCAGCAACTCCTAACACAAAACCAAGAGGAAGAAAGACAAGTAGCGAGAACTCCGCCGCTGTGGTCCCCTCCTGGTCCAGAGCCAGTTCTAAACTAGAAAGACAGGACTCTGCTCGCACACCTGCTCCTCCTTCCTGGGGTCAAGCATTCAAATTCAAAGAAAAGTTAAGCCAGAAGCCACTAGTAAGGAAGTGATTCCATCCTGAACACAGAAGTCCTTCACGCTGGGAGTGGCCCGCCTTGTGTTCTGGGGAGCAGTGGTTAAGTGCTCGAGCAGCGCTGGCCCTCAGCTGGGGGCGCAGGGCAGTGGCTGCTGAGAGAAGCTGCTGGGGAAAGGACCAGGGGAGGGGTAGGGCAGGGTCCCTCAGTGCTGCCCGCCCCCCACCCCCAGACACTCCTTTCCCTGAGTTGTGTGGTTGCCAGTAAGATGTGGAAATGCCACAGGGCTTAGGGGGCACAGCCACAATCACAAAGGGGTTGGGGGGGGGGAGAAAAGGGTAAGAGAAAGATTGTACCCACTTGCCTCCAGCCCCTCTGGGTTCCACACCCAGGAACGGACGCTAATACTGTTCGGCACTGTAGCATGACCTGCGTTCACCAAGCGGGGCTCAGAGGAGCTGCTGCTGCTCCCAGAAGCCGCGGGAAGGGAACATCTCGGAGGTTCCACCTTTGCGCACGGTCCAGGAACACAGGCAGAAGAGGAAGGCTAGAACTGGCCGGCACCCCACCGCTACTCAAGATTCGGGCCTCGTCACCGGGAGCCCAGCTGCTTCCCACTCAAGACTCCGGCTGCTGCAGTTCCTTTCTGAGCTGGGCTACTACTCCCTGGTGCAGACAGAAGGAGCTGGCACTTGGTGGCAGGACATGTTCCAGCAAGGGCTGCTCAAAACTGAGCGGGGACAGGGCCAGGTCTGGGCAGTGTCAGTGGGTGACCAGGGACTCCAACTTCTGCAGGCGGCGCCGGCAGAGTTCTGCAGCATTCGGCTCCCCATCTTCAGCTAGCTCCTCAGAGATGCCCACTGAATCAGGAGCTGGGGACAGAGGTCAGAAGAGTAACCCAGAGAACCACACTCCACTACCCTTGCCCAAGCGGTGAGCCCACCTACCTGGAGACTTTTCAGTTTCAGAGATGGGTGAGGAGGCTCCCGGGGATGGGGTGGTGGCCTCAGAGCTGGGGGTGCTGGTGGAGGGGGCAGCCATGACCACTGTAGAGGCGACCTCTTCAGTAGGGCTAACTGATGTCGCTGGCCTGGGCGGCCTGATGGAAGGAAGAAAGGCCTGGGTTGTACAGATCTTGGTGAGCCTTACAGGACGGTCTAAGCTAGCCCCAGCCTGCAGCTGTGGGGACCAGCTGGCACAGACAAGTCTGTGCGGAGTGAATTCTAACGAGGCGACTCAGGTGACGTGGTGACTTGGGTGACGTGACTCCGTACCGTGGACTGTTGCCCCTTCCAGACCCCTGCCTTACAGGTGTCACTGCACGGGTTGGAGTTTTCAGGCCTCGGAGTGTAGTAGCTGCCAAGCCCTTGTCTTCTTGGGAGGTGTTATGACTGTACAAGTCACCCACGACTACGAATTAGGTCTCTATTCTAATACCTAAAGGAGGAGATCACAAATGTCCAAGGGCCACTGTCTTATTTAAACTTTGCATAAATACATTTGGTGGGTACGTAAAGTCACCTTCCACCAGACAGTGCTAATCTTGGGCAAGCCAGACAACAGACGCATTAATGCAGAGTCTAAGGGCAGTGTTCTTGGTCTATTTTAAAATTAAAAGTTTTAAATATACCCCCTGGCCTAACATCACAGTCCTCCTTGAAAACCTTCACACTGTTGCTTAAATAGCTCACAAGAAGGCTCTTTTGCTAAATTTGTACCTAATCTTTGAGTCCTATACTCGCTAAATAAAAGTTGAGGTATAAGAAAAAAAAAAAAACTGGGGAAAAATCTGGTTGATGTTGGGTGGACAGAATGCAAAATCCCAGTTAGCGATCTGAACAATCAAGTCAAGGCCTGGAAAGGTGGCCCAGAGAAGGTGTAATCCCAGCACTTCTAAGGAGGCAGGACAACCAGGAATCCAAGGAAATCAGCCAATAGCACACTTGAGGCCAGCCTGGGCTACATGGGACCCTGTCTCAGTAAAACAAAAAATAATTTAAAAAAAAGATCAGATCAAGGAAACCTCCCAGGAAGCAAGACAAAAAGGCTGGAAAGCTGTTATTTAGAAACAACTATAAACTGGGGCTGGCGAGGTGGCTCAGGGGTTAAGCCTCCGCCTTGCAGGCGGAAGGTCCCGAGTTCGGATCCCAGATCCCACGTATAGACGCCAGGCAGAAGCGGGGGCAGCCTGCGCTTCTGGTCCTGGTAGGGCGGAGCTTGTGAATCCCGGGGCAGAAGGAGGTGGAGGCGTCCATGGTGGTTCGCGAATTCGTCCGTGGTTCTACACATACACAGACACACACGCGCGCGCGCACATACACACGCACATGCACACAGTTGAATAAATAATAATAAAAAAAATTAAAAAAAGAAACAACTATAAACTGACTATATAGTGGAACATGTCAGCTTTTGGAGGTTAGGGCAAAAAGCAGGATCCTGTGTTGAAGGACAGCCTGGGCTACGTAGAGAATATCTTTTTTTTTTTTTTAAAGCAATTGATAGAACAGAGGTAATCCAAATGGTACATCAATCACTTCAAATGGATCCCAGGAAGCAAGAACAGAACAGGGGGAAGAAAAGACCAGAAAAAGATGTCCTCAGCTAAGGGAAGTGGTGGTCCTGAGATGGAAAAGACCCTGTGCTGAGATCCTCTGGAAAGAATCTCCACTTGCCCATCTCCTGCTGAAAAGTCAACTCCAAAGACAAAAGGAGCATCCTGAAGCTTCCAGAGGAAACACTCACCGCAGAGATGCTACTGATAAGAGAACAAACTCAGCGTCCACTGCCATGCTGGACACAGAAAACAGGGGCAGATGCTTCAGAATTTGGAGGAACGGTGACAAGTGGGAGGCATAAGGACAGTTTTGCTTGGTTTGGGTGTGTAGGTCACATCCAGGCTGCAGGACTGGCTTCCAAGAGACAAGGGGAGGAAGCTCTGTCCACATCTTCCCGGAAGACTCGACCTGAGCCAGGGACATCTTAGCCGCTGACTTCCTCCTAGGCATGCACATGCTCCTGCTAGATGACACTGTGCTCAGGAGGGAAGGACACAGAACAGAAGACGGTGAATGATGCAGGTGAGACAGGACGTCCAGGGGACAGAGCAGGAGCTCTGGAGTCCTTGGTCCTGGGTTCAAGGCCTGGCTGGGCAAGAGCAGCTGTGTGACCTGAGGGAGGGAGGGGTGGGCTTCACTGTGGTGTCATCACAGGAATACAGTGACCAGACCCTGTAGATTTGGAATGGACGTTTGGTTGCAGCATCCGGTCAGCCCAGGGGCCCCATGACCTTCCCTAGACACCAAAAACAGAAGGGAGCCAGGGTGATCATGGAAGAGGTGACCCTGGTTCAAGGCTGTGCAGAGATGCTAGAGAGACTGTCAGGATCTGGGTCGTCAACAAAAGGGACTTTCACACACTTGTTCCCACCCCACTGAGGAGCTCTGGTGGGTGTGAGGCAGTCTCCGAAGACCCAAAATATAGCCGGCCTTGAATCAACACCTGCAAGAGCAGCAGGAAGCTCAAGAGTTAGACAATCCCCAAACATAATCCTGAGGCGCTCACTCTCTGATTCGCTGTTCTGCACATGTCTTGCTCACAAAGGAACATTTCTAAATGAGAAATTATGGGGGTCAGCAAGGCCGCCCAGGGGCCTGCGAGCTTCCTCTGTCTGGCCCTTTTAGCCAGGTTGCTCCTGACAGGGCCGTCCCCTCCCTATGAACCTAGCTAGCAAGGTGCGATCGCCTAGACAACACGCCCAGGAAGGCACCTGGATAAAGCCCTCAATGACCTCTCATGATTTTGGGATGTTCCGGCCTTCTCAACTTTGAAGATCCATCCCTCCTCCCGGGCGAATGTCCATGCTCTCCCCTGCCGGACAAGTACTTGTGGTCCCTGTTGCAGAGGAAGAGGTACATGAGGAGGAGAAGGAAGAGATAGAAGAGGAGGAAGAGGAGGAGGAAAACAGATGGACGAGGAGGAGGACTGGTGGTGGCTGGAGAACAAAGAAGGTCTGGACAATCAGAAAAATGGTTCACCTAGCAACCATGAGCAGACAGCGACACCTGGGCCCTTGGCGACCAAGGACGACATGGCTTCTATGGGGCGACTTTTTGGGCATCAAGACGGAAATCGCCTTCCCAGGACTTATCCAGTTCCACGCAGAAGATTGCCCTGATATCTCCCAGGAAGTTCTCCCGTGGCCTCAGCGCCCCCAGTTCACCAGATCCTGCTGGAAGTGCCCCTACTCTCGGACAGTCCACTGGGGGCACACTGGTGGGCCCTGACCCAGCCCCAGGCCCAGCCCCAGGCCTCTGCTCCACAATGCCAGAGACTGCGCAAGAAAGAGCTGGAGCAAAACCATCCTGCAGGCTCCGCAGAGGCCCAGGGGCCTCAGCAGGAGGGGCGGGGCCGAAAGCCTCAGGCCAGTGCACCAGAGGGCTGCGCTCCGCCCACAGGGGCCACGACCACGCCCCGCAAGAGGACCGCCTCCGCGTGGCTGCTGCAGTTGCTGCTGCTGCAGTTGCTGCTGCTGCAGTTGCTGCTGCAGCAGTTGCTGCTGCTGCAGTTGCTGCTGCTGCAGTTGCTGCTGCTGCAGTTGCTGCTGCTGCAGTTGCTGCTGCAGTTGCTGCTGCTGCTGCAGTTGCTGCTGCTGCAGTTGCTGCTGCTGCTGTGTGAAATATACATTGTAAGGTGGTTACCTCAAAAAACGCATCGCACCACAGAAGTTTTTAATGGAGTTCCAGAACTTCGCAATCGTAGGAAGAGGGAGAGACGAAGAAAGGACAAAGAGAAAAATGAGAGAGCTGAAAGAAGGGAATGGCTGGTTGTATACTCTCTGGGTTGCTGAGTGGGCAGGGACATGTAGTTGGAAAATTACCCGGATGAGAAGGGTGCTCACCCCGGGACAGGTGAAAAAATGTGCTTGGGAGAGTGTGCCAGGGACAGGGGTCTGGAGGTGATTTCCTGCACCCTTGCCCAGCCCAGGAAGTGCGGCCAGAATCAGTCTTTGGTCTTGACCCAGCTAGCACTAAGGGTCAGACAAGCATGCTCTCTTACAAGCACCAACTATTAGGGAGGCAGCGATCATCAAGCAGAAGCTCTGTCCCGAAAGTGGGGTGGGACAGAGGAGCCAGACTCCTATCACAGCTGCAGCTGCTGCTTCTGAAGCCACCGTCTAGGCTACTGTGGGGGTCACTGGGAACTAACTGTCCTTTCCTTTCACACTGCCCTGCCTGGACAGCGAAAAAGGACTGGCCACCTGGATGCTCATGAGGAGAAAAAGTCGCAAGGTGTGAGATGGTAAAGTTCAGCCCGGCAGCCTAAAGCCCAGGTGGTGGCAGCCTGCATTGCCCCTCAGGCTACCAGGCCTGTATCTCCACCTGCTGCAGAGCCTGCAGACTCTCTGGCCCCTCCCACTCGCACATTCCTGCCTCCACTACTTTGGCCGATCTAGCGGCTGGGCCCCCAAAACAGACTGTCTCTCAGCCTTCCCTCACTCCAAATGTACCCACTGTGGGAGGCTCTCCCGGAAAGCCCCTCCCCCTCCGACCTGGGACTCACAGGAAATGCAAAGTCACACCGAAACCAGCACACAATGTACAAAGGAGATTTACTGGCAAGCAAGCAGGATGGCAAGCAGCATGGATGTCTCTGTATCAGGTAGACAGGCAGCCCCAAGATCTAGCTTTGGAAGTCTCTTACTACAGAAGGGGGGCCATGTGGCTATAGGGCCGGGACATGTAGTTGGAATAGTACTGGGATGAGAAGGGGCGCTCACCCCAGGATGGGTGGAAGGAGTCCTTGGTAGAGTGTGCTAGTTTATCTTAGCTGTGGACAAGTTGAGGGCTGTGAAGTCTTTGGGGAGGATCGAGCTGCCTTAGCGAAGTGAACTGGGGACTGTGAAGTCTTTTATGTGGAGATGTATACAGTAGGCAGATGTGGGAAAGGGGGGGCAGCTTGAACCATTTTGTGTTTAGCATATCTAACACCCACCATCCCCATTTCTTCATCCATTCTCCCCTCTGACTCTCTTCTTCCTCTTAGAGGCAGGCCCAATTTGGAGGTTCCACCTCCTGCAAACAAAGTCCCTACTCATTTGGCCAGAGCTTTAACTCCTCCCATTTCTCACCTCCCCAAACCTCCTGGCCCTGAACCTTTGCCCTTCAAGCCTCCCTCTTGCAAGAGTGAATCCCCTACACCCATGTGTATAGATTCCTCCCCTCCTCTTTCCTCTCCCGCTGCTTCTCTAGCCCCTTCTCCCAGAAACCTGCCCATGGTCTTTTATAGCACAGCAGCCAGTGCATCTGATCCCTTGTCCTGGCAGCCAGCTGCAGATAATGCAGTGATGGACATGGACACCACGCCCCCTTCTGAGCCAGCCATGCTGAGCTCAGCCCCAGGCATCAGTGGGAACTCTTGGCTGGTTCCCACTCTCCATGGCTCAGTACAGCAGAGCATGACTGGGAATGCCATAGCCTCCAACGGCCCCCACACTCTGAGAGTCCCCTGCCACACCCCCCGTGGGGAGCAATCAGTACTCTCCTGGGCCTGCATTTGCGACCCCTGCTGGGCAGATACAGAGAACATCTGCTGCCCCAGATGCTGATGGTTGGGTCGGTCCTGGCCTGGTTCCCGCACTTGCACCCAAGGCAACAGGCTGCACTTATGTGATACCCCCATCCGGTCATGCCAAGTACCCAGAGCCCATGGATACCACCCCGCCCTCCAGTGCCGTGGTCTTCCACACTCCACCTGCCTCTAACCATAACTCCTCCATGACACTTTCTGAGTTGGTTGGAGGTCCGCCTGCGGCATACCCCTGTGCTGGGGTTGCCTGTTACCCGACCTCTGGATTGCGGGTTGCTAGTGGTGTCTCCATGAGGAACTCAGCTGCTTCAGCAGCAGCAAGTGGCATAGCCACGCCAGGGGGCCCACCTGCCAGGGGCGGCACAACTCATCATGGATTCGGAGGCCTGACATCACCTGCTGCTCCAGGGAGGCCTGGCACTACCCAGCTGGCCTACAGAACATGCCCATCTGTTTCCTACCTTGCCCCCTCCAGTTGTGCATATTCAGCAACCACAGGAAAGAAAGGCTCAGGGTACTACTGCACCTACTCCACACTGGGCACACCAACCTTCATACAACCTGCGGTGCCACTGAGTGGGGAAGACCGGTGCGTGCTGTGCCCACTCAAGGCCCCAAGCCCAGCGCCCAGTACTGCATTTCTGCACGGAAGAGGACAGACAGCAGTACAGCTGTTGCCCCCCCTTATTCTAGAACTTCTGCAAACGTCTTAGACACACACACCTGCTGTGCAAGGTGGGACCAGTGGACAGTGTTGCAGTCAGCATGAGTGGTTGCTGATAAATCATCAAACAGCTTAAGGGAACAAGGGGTTTATTCTCTCTTACGATTCCTGGATACAGTTTTCAATCCAGCTTGACGGGAGAACACACCAACACCAGGGCCGAGGAAACTGGCCACACCGTCACCACAGAACGACTGAGAGATGGACAATGCTTACTTGTGCCAGACCAGCATGTCTGACCAAGCATACAGAAGGATGCCGACTCTCTCAACCAGTGCTCCGTGATTTATTCCAGGGCCTAATCCCACCCACCATAGGCTGGGCCTTCCCCATCAGCTAGGTTTGCTCTGGGGTCAACTCAACCACTAATTCTCTACAAATGTGCCCAGAGCTCAAACCTTCAACAGGTCAAGTTGACACCTGTGCTTAACTATGACACTCCACCCCTTGTCAACTTTACATAAAAACAATAGCACTTTTAAACTGTAACCTTCAATCCTTGTCCCCATAGGTGTTAAAAGTTATCTTAAAAATATAAATACATTTAACTTTATTACTTCTAAATCTCTAAAAGTTCTCATAGACAAATTTTAAAATATTCTGTAATTGAAAGTTCAGTTATTAAAATGTTGAAACTGAAAGTCTTAAAAAAATCTCAAATCTTTTAACTATTAAGTGTCTAAATCAAAAAGTGTCTATCACATCAAAATGTGTTAAATACTTCAATAAGATAAAACATCAAAATAGAAGTATCATAACACCCTTTCCCCACCCTGCTCCACCGGACAGGACGCCCGCGCGGTCCAGCCGGACCTTCACCCGCCACCTAGGTAAGCTCTGCCCGCGCCCACCCACCAGAACCCCAGGTCAGCCCAAAGGGACCCAGCTCCTAACCCCACCATCCAGCCGGAGCCGCGCGCAGAGCCGAGGGACGAGGAGGACCTCCCCCTGCGTCCTTGCCCACCCCCAAAACCCCAGGCCAAATAATTCAGTTTAGTGAAATTGAAAGATCTTAAGAGTTAAAACGACAATGCCAAAGTCAAAGTGCAAATCCATGAGAAGCAACACTCAAGTAAACAAATTTCCCACTGAAGAAATTAATCCCGGGGCTGGAGAGGTGGCTCAGGGGTTAAGCCTCCGCCTTGCAGGCGGAAGGTCCTGAGTTCGGATCCCACATCCCACGTATAGACGCCAGGCGGAGGCGGGGCGGCCTGCGCTTCTGGTCCTGGTAGGGCGGAGCCTGTGAATCCCGGGGCAGAAGGAGGTGGAGGTGTCCATGGTGGTTCGCGAATTCGTCCGAGGTTCTACACACACACACACACAGACACACACACACGCACGCACACATGCACACAGTTGAATAAATAATAATAAAAAAAATTAAAAAAAAAGAAATTAATCCCATAATGTTAGACTCCAACCAGAACAAACCCGCAGAAAAAGGCCAAGAAAGCCTGACCCAGGATAAGGGCTTTCAAAATATGATCATTACCATGTAAAATACTATGAAAGAGGAAATCCGGGAGGAATTACATAATCAAATCAATCGCTTTGAAGAGGAACACAACAGACATTTGGAGGAGTTGAGAAAAACAGTGCAAGAAACAAAAACTGGCATAGAGCAGTTAATACAGACTCAAGCAGAGTTTAAAACTGAGCTAAAAGACAAGTTATCTTCAACCCAGAATGCCACAGAGAGTCTTATCAACAGAACTAACGAAGCAGAAAACAGAATTTCAGACCTTGAAGATAAAGTGGGAGTACTAAGCAACTCAATGGAAGAGGTGGTTAAAGCCAAAAAGATACTTGAGAGAAATATCCAAGAGATATGGGACACCCTGAAGAAGCCTAACATGTGTATTCATGGAATACCAGAGCAAGAATCTCAAAATACCACCCCTGAGGAAATTTTTCAAACGATCAACAAGGAAAACTTTCCTCATCTAAAAAAAGAGAGGCCCGTCCATATACAAGAGGCATTCCGCACCCCAAACAGATACGACCAAAACAGAAGCACGCCACGGCAAATAATAGTTAAAACACTCCACATTCAAGATAAAGAACTGGTGCTGAGAGCTTCAAGGGAGAAAAAAACAAGCCACTTTTAAAGGTAAACCTATTAAAATAACAAATGACTTCTCAGTCGAAACAGTAAAAGCAAGAAGAGCTTGGAGAGATATACTTCAAGTACTGAATGAACAAAAATGTCAACCCAGGCTGATTTACCCTGCAAAACTATCAGTCATGGGGCTGGAGAGGTGGCTCAGGGGTTAAGCCTCCGCCTTGCAGGCGGAAGGTCCCGAGTTCGGATCCCAGATCCCACGTATAGACGCCAGGCGGAAGCGGGGGCCGCCTGCGCTTCTGGTCCTGGTAGGGCGGAGCCTGTGAATCCCAGGGCAGAAGGAGATGGAGGCGTCCATGGTGGTTCGCGAATTCGTCCGTGGTTCTACAAATACACAGACACACACATACACACACACACACACACAGACACACACGCACGCGCACATACACACAGTTGAATAAATAATAATAATAATAATAATAATAAATGTTTAAAAAAAAAAAACTATCAGTCATGGTCAAGGGAGAAAGAAAAATCTTCCAGCACAAAGACAACTTTAAGGGATACATGTCCACCAAACCAGGCCTTCAAAAAATGCTAGAAATGATACTCAAGCATGAAGAAAAAAACAGGCATATCCAGGAGAACAGAAGGCAAGTATAACACCATTAAAAGCGAAGCAATATACTTATAAAAATTACTAAACATAATAAATGTCTGGAATTAAAAATAGTTTCTCCATTATAACATTAAATGTTAATGGAATTAATTCACCGATCAAGAGACACAGATTACAAACTTGGATCAAAAATCACAATCCATCGATCTGCTACCTGCAGGAAACCCATCTCACCACAAAAGATAGTCAGGCTCTAAAAATAAAAGGCTGGTCAACAATTCTACAAGCAAATGGAAGCAGAAAACAGTCAGGGGTAGCCACTATGCTGTCAGACAAAGTGGACTTCAAACCAAAGAAAATTATAAGAGACACGGATGGATACTACATTTTAGTCACAGGTACAATTCACCAGGAAGACTTCACAATACTGAACATATATGCACCCTCCACATTCATTAAGAAAACCCTATGGCGCCTAAAGCAAGAAATCAACCCCCAAACGATAATTCTTGGGGACTTCAACACCGCCCTCTCAACATGGGATAGATCAACAGGTCAAAAGCTTAACAGAGACACTTTGGAACTTAATCAAACCCTGAAAGAAATGGACCTTACAGATCTCTATCGAACTTTTCACCCACGTACCAAAGAATACACATTTTTCTTAGCAGCACACGGAACTTTCTCCAAAATAGATCACATATTGGGCCACAAAATGAATCTACACATATACAAGAAAGTTGAAATTCTAACCTGTGCCCTATCAGACCACCACGGCCGAAAGCTGGACATCCACAACACATCAAACAAGAGAAAATACACTAACTCCTGGAAACTTAACAATATGATGCTGAATGAGAACTGGATTCAGGAAGAAATTAAAAAGGAAATTCAAGATTTCCTGAAAGTGAATGATAACGAAATTACAACTTACCAAAATCTCTGGGACACAATGAAAGCTGTCCTAAGAGGTAAGTTCATAGCTCTTAATGCCTACATCAAAAAAATGGAAACATCAGAAATAAACAACTTAACAATGCAGCTTAAAGCTTTAGAGAAACTAGAGCAATCTGATCCCAAAAGTAGTAGAAGAGAGGAGATTAGCAAGGGGAGAAATATCTGAAATCGAGACTAAGAAAACGATAGAAAAAATCAACCAGTCAAAAAGCTGGTTCTTTGAAAAAATCAATAAGATTGATACATCCCTAGCTAAATTAACCAAAAGCAGGAGAGAGAAAACCCAAATTAACAAAATCAGAAATGAACATGGAGTTATCACTACTGATACTCAAGAAATCCAGAGAATTATAACATCATATTTCAAAAACTTATACTCAATGAAGTTTGACAACACACAAGAGATGGATGAATTTCTAAGTAAACACATCTTACCTAAATTGAATCAGGAAGTTGTAAATTATTTAAATAGTCCTATAACATATAAGGAAATTGAGGAAGTAATCTTGAATCTTCCCACCAAAAAATGTCCTGGACCAGATGGATTCAGCACAGAGTTCTACCAGACATTTAAGGAGTTAATAACACCAATACTCCTTAAACTGTTCCATCAAATAGCAAAGGAAGGAACATTACCAAATTCCTTCTATGAAGCTAATATCGTTTTAATTCCAAAACCTAATAAAGACTCACTTAAAAAAGAAAAATGGGGCTGGAGAGGTGGCTCAGGGGTTAAGCCTCTGCCTTGCAGGCAGAAGGTCCTGAGTTCAGATCCTAGACCCCACGTATAGACGCCAGGCAGAAGCGAGGGTGGCCTGCGTTTCCGGTCCTGGTAGGGCAGAGCCTGTGAATACCGGGGCAGAGTAAACGAGGAGGTGGAGGCGTGGTTCTACACACACATACATACATACACACACACATACATACACACACGCGCACACATGCATATATGCACAATTGAATAAAATAATAAATAAAAAAAATTTAAAAAAAACAAACAAACTATAGGCCGATCTCTCTGATGAACACAGACGCAAAGATTCTCAACAAAGTTTTAGCAAATCAGATTCAAAAACATATTAAAAAGATTATTCACGGGGACCAAGTAGGCTTCATCCCCGGCACACAAGGTTGGTTCAACATACGCAAATCAATAAATGTAATTCATCATGTAAACCAGTCCAAAGTCCAAGACCACATGATACTCTCGATAGATGCAGAAAAAGCCTTTGACAAGATCCAACAGCCTTTTATGATCAAAACGCTAGAGACAGTAGGAATGGAAGGAACCTTTATCAATATAATAAAAGCTGTATACAACAAGCCCACAGCAAGGATTTTGCTCAATGGGGAACAATTGGAAGCATTCCCACTTCGATCAGGAACTAGACAAGGCTGTCCACTCTCACCACTTCTATTCAATATTGTACTTGAAGTCTTAGCTGAAGCCATAAGACAAGAAAGGGACATAAGAGGGATTCAAATCAGCAAGGAAGAAGTCAAGCTATCCCTATTTGCGGATGACATGATCTTATACCTGAGGGATCCCAAAAACTCCACCAGGAAGCTCCTGGAACTAATTGAGAAGTTCAGCAGGGTGGCAGGATACAAAATAAATGTGCAAAAATCAGAGGCCTTCCTATATGCCCAGAATGAAAGAAGTGAAAAAGCCCTGAGAGAAACAATCCCATTTACTGTAGCCCCTAAAAAAATGAAATACCTTGGTATAAACCTAACCAAGGAGGTAAAAGACCTTTACAATGAAAACTTTAAAACCCTAAAGAAAGAAATTGCAGAAGACACCAGAAGGTGGAAAGACTTCCCATGTTCCTGGATTGGCAGAATCAACATCATAAAAATGACCATCCTACCAAAGGCAATATACAAATTCAATGCTATACCAATTAAAATCCCAAAGCAATTCTTCAAAGAAGTTGACCAAACAATCTCAAAATTCATATGGAGGCACAAAAGACCCAGGATAGCAAAGACAATCCTGAGTAACAAAAACACTGCTGGAGGTATTACCATACCGAACCTTAGTCTATATTACAAATCCATAGTTATAAAGACAGCCTGGTACTGGCTCCAAAATAGACACACAGATCAATGGATAAGGATTGAAGACCCAGATATAAGCCCACAAAGTTACAGCCATTTGGTCTTTGACAAAGGGGCCCAAAGAATCCAATGGAAAAAGAACAGCATTTTCAACAAATGGTGCTGGCAAAACTGGATCTCCACATGCAGAAGATTAAAGCTGGACCCGTACTTGTCACCATGTACAAGACTTAATTCCAAATGGATCAAGGACCTTGATATCAGGCCAGAGACTATAAAAATCATAGTTGAAAAGATAGGGAACTTCCTCGAGCTGATTGGGCTAGGCCAACATTTCCTAAACAGACATCCAATGGCACAGTCACTGCTACCAACTCTCAACAGTTGGGATCTTGTGAAATTAAAGAGCTTCTGTTCAGATAAAGAGATTGTCACACGAGCTCAAAGGCAACCCACAGAATGGGAGAAAATCTTCACTAACCACACATCTGATAGAACTCTGCTGTCCAGAGTGCACAAAGAACTTAGAAAACTAAACATCAAGGAAACCAATGGCCCAATTAAAAAATGGGCCCTGGAACTTAAAAGAAACTTTACCAGGGATGAAATTAAAATGTCTAACAAATATCTTAAAAAATGCTCCACTTCTTTAGCCATCAGGGAAATGCAAATCAAAACTTCCCTGAGATATCATCTCACCCCGGTCAGGATGGCAAAAATCCACAATACAAACAACACCAACTGCTGGAGAGGATGTGGAGAGAGGGGAACTCTCCTACATTGCTGGTGGGAATGCAGGCTCATACAGCCACTCTGGAGAGCCGTCTGGAGATTCTTAAAGAAATTAAAGATTGAAATGCCATATGACCCTGCGATTCCACTTTTGGGTATAACCCCCCATACAGCAGAGGTTCACCTCGATAGCACAAGTGCGACCATGTTCATAGCAGCACTGTTTACAATAGCAAAGTCATGGAATCAACCCAAATGTCCAACAGTTGACGAGTGGATAAGGAAACTGTGGTACATCTATACAATGGAGTACTACTCAGCCATCAAAAATGATGAATTACTGGAATTTCCCGGGAAATGGATGTCATTAGAAACAATTATATTAAGTGAAGTATCCCAAACCCAGAAAATTAAGCGCCGTATGTACTCCCTAATAGGTGGCTTCTAGTACCAAACCCACCCAGCCCATCTTGAGACACTCATAGGTAAATCTATGTATTACCTACAGTAATTGCAAGGATTATGAACAGGAGGGATGGGGTTGGAGGGCCACACCAGAAACAAGGAGAGAAGTGACCATGTTACAGTAGAGATAATAGGCCTCCATCAAGGACTGCAAGAAAGTAATGTGACACCTAGTTAAGTTCACAATTCATTCCTGATCATTTACAACTAAGGGGGTATGAACTCACCAGAAGGGGAGGGCACATAGTCCGGCAGATTAAAAAGTAACCATTTTGCAAATGGATGATTGACCCCTCCCATTGCCAAATGCCACATGACGCTGCGATTCCACTTTTGGGTATAAGTATTACATCTACCCTTGAATGTGCTCTTATAATAAGACTCCAGTTTAACAGCTTTCTGTCTCTGGCCAGGGGGTGACATACAGTGCCCATCACGATGGAGTGAAGGGCATTGCAGGAGCAACAAAACTGCAAAAGAAAATCAACGAACCACTATCCAGAACTTCAGAGACTATATCAACCACCTAGAACTAGGCCAGACTAATCTCTCCCCATCCTGAAGCTCAGAGACATTTGAGGAAGAGGGGGCGGTAAGAGTGTAAGAGCAAAAGGATGGGAGGAGCAATGATTTGCAAGATACTCCACACAAGTTAGGGCCGAAGCAATCATAATTGGACATTGCATGCCCGGCGCAATGTCCAACACACTATTGACCTCACAAAGTCTAGCATCTGCTAAAGGCACCAAGATCCTTGGAGGCAAGGGATTGACAGCCACAGTAGTGTTTCTATGCTTAAGGGGAACACAGGAAAGGATTCAGGGAAATGCTACTGGGTCCTTGTACGTCATCGGAGAGGAGGCCCAGAGGAGAGTCAGGCATGCACAAGAAATAATCTGGGAATCGGGGCGGGAGGCACGGGGGATGGGGCGGGAGGGGTGAGGGGAGGGAGAGCAAGGGGTTCGGAGGGAGGAGGAGGGAGGGAGGGAACTGGTGTACCTATTAAGTTTGTATGAGCTGAAATAATAATAAAAAATGCATTAAAATTAAAAAAATAAAATAAATTAAAAAAAAGAAGTATCATAACACAATAAAAAATTGCATTAAAATCAAGTATATCACCACATCCTGTACTTCAATGTCCATCTTCTGCCGCTCATCATATAGTCAAGGTGGCACAAAGATTCTAGACATTCCCAGTCCCTGTTTGCAGCTTGAAGTTATAAAAGCGGAGTTCCCTGAACCAGGCTGAATCTCCACTTGCAGTTGACTTTAGCATATATCCCACGGTTCTGGCATCTCCAGCACTCTGAGTTCACCTCTGCAGCTATAAGCTTCACCTTCTCTCACAGGAACTCTATGCCTGCCACTTGGTGCCAAGCTTTTGCTGCTTTCCACGAACCCCTCAGATTGTTCACCAAACCCAGTACCACCTGGGGGATGTTGCCAGACTCTGAAGCGAGTCTGAAATGCAGTTTGGTCCACTGGAGCTACAGGTGTACTAACTTGAATGCGCTGATGCTGGAAAAGCTTTTTAGGCAGCTAAACTTGCAAAGGTCAAGAAACAGCTTTAACTTGGGCTTTTGGCCCCTGAAGGAATCTGGGTTTTCAGACCATGAATTTGCCATATGGTGGTTTTCCTGTCTTCCACCGTCCCAGTGCAAGTCATTAGGTTTTCCTTCACTGATACTCATTTCTCAACAACAGCAGATATTCTGCTGCCTGCCCTTTGCACATCCAGAGCTTCACAGCCACCGACGTAGCTCTCCATCATCAAGCAAACCAGTCCATCGTGTTTGAATTCAACTTCAACAAAGTCCTGTTCCCCTCATCAGAAACTGGGCCCAAACAATTCATTACTCTCTCAGCATCACTGTTTTCCAAATGGCCCACCAACCTCTGAAGAATGGTATTGGTAATCCACAAAGTCAAAATCTTCAAACAATGGTTTTGTCCAGCAAAACCATTCAAAAGCCACAGATTTATCAGCAAAACTCCACTTTCCGGGTACCAAAATCTGTAGCAGTTTGTCTGTATGGTTGCTGATAACTCATCATCAAACAGCTTAAGGGAACAAGGGTTTATTCTCTCTTTTGATTCCTGGTTATAGTTCTCAGTCCAGCTTGACAGGAGAGCACACACCAATACCAGGGCCGAGGGAACTGGCCACACCGTCACTGCACAACGGCTGAGAGATGGACAATCCTTACTTGCGAGACCAACATGTCTGGCCAAGTGACCAGAAGGATGCCAACTCTCTTAACCAGCTCTCTGTGACTTATTCCAGGGCCTAATCCCACCCACCATAGGCTGGGCCTTCTCCAGCAGCTAGACAATCTCCTGCAGGTTTGCTCTGGGCTCAACTCAACCACTAATTCTCCACAAATGTGCCCAGCGCTCAAACCTTCAACGGTCAAGTTGACACCTGTGCTTAACTATGACAGACAGTAAAAGCAGGGCGTGCACATCACCTGTGTCTTCCTGGGCTCTATAAGCTGATCAAGGCTGGGGACAGTGTGCTTCAGCCCCTGCCTGCCCTGGCAGTGTGACCAGGCTGTTACAGGAGCCCTCTCTCTCCCTCACTGAGACCCAGCACCCTCTGTCCTATTCTGTAAATATAAACCATGTTCTTTTTAACCCTGATCTCTTATATTTTATTTCCTCCTTTACCTTAAGTGTGGGAAAGAAGTGACTTGTTAGTGGCAATCTACTGAGCCAAACTATGCACTATCTCAGACCCAGGAAATCTAGAGAATCAGCTAGAAGGACCCATGCTGTTCTAGACTTCATTTGTGAGTAGTAGTTTTGTTGGAACACTTCCTGTTCCTGAAATTTTTAATGGAAGTTTTGAAAATAGACTGACATGCAGTGAACTGCACAGATTTCAAGTACACAGTTTAATGCTTGTGGATGCAGATTCCCAAAGACAGGTTCTCCCAAGTAAGAAAAGGAACATACTGGCTAGCTACATAAATTTCCCCACATCCATCAATAAGCTCTTGTTTCCCTTTCCCATCCCTTCACATCCCAGGGACATTGTTTTTCCCTCTAGTTTCTCCTACACTTGTTCCTGGCAGTCCCAGATCAGCAAGACTGCAAATGCAGTTGGTATGGACAGAAAAAGTTCCCAAAACACGTTTATTTCTAGTTTGCATGCAAGGAATGTTCATGTCTCTCATCCCTGCATTCAATGCTCAGACCCTGAGTTAGATGATGATTTTTTTTTTTTTTGGCACTGTGACATATTCCTAAGGGGGATTGTTTAATGGAGCAAAGCCTTACTTTGCACAGTTTCAGAGGTTGGCTTGGTTTTCAGCCTGAAGTAAGGCTAAGTGTCAGGGCAGTAGAAGTGTGGGATATGGATAGAGGCTCCCCTCATGAAGTCTAAGAGCCAAAGAGACCAGGAGGACCCCACTCAAGACATGAGTCTCCAAGGCACACTTCCTGTGAGTACCTTCCTCTATCGAGGTCCCATCTAAAGTTTTGACACCTTCCAAAAGAGTGTCATCAGCTGGATGTACAAATCTCCCACACACGAGTCTAGAGAGGACATTTCATATTCACACTACAAAGGACCTACCTCTAAGGTGGTTAGGAAAGTAATTAAAGTTAAAGGGGCATAAGACTGGCGATCCTAATCCAATAGAGATAATGCCCTTATGAGAACAGCTCAGAGAGCATCTCTCTGCTCTCCTGCTCCATGGATGGCAGAGAAAAAAACCATGATGACATAAGTAGGATTTTTTTGGGGGGGGGGAAATATGTCTGTGTGTATCAGAGGGCCCTGTGTATACTTGTGAAGGCCCAAGTGACTTCAGGAATCATCTACCTCCTTTGTGCTTCACCGTGAGGTTTCCCAGATTCCACCTTCCTCTGGGATTTCCCAGACTCCCCACCTTCCAGAAGCAGGATCGCAAATTGACACCCTTTCTGCTTGGTGTTTTTATGTGGAATCTGGGATCTGAACTGAAGTCCTTCTGTTCAGTCCTTCAGTCTTAACCCCATTAGTAGGTATTTTCAAGAAGGGAGTGTTTTGTTTTGTTTTGACCAGATTTGCTGTATCTTGATCATGGACATGCAGTCTCTGGGAAAATGGATGTCTGTTGTTTATATCACTCAGTCTAGGCTATTTTCATATATAATATGCTAGGCCAAGGAACAAGAAATAGAGTTCTGGAGGAACTGGGGGTTCCTCTGGGGTTATTTTTACTGTTCTTCGGAATAGCAGTAACAGGTGATAGGATGGTGGATGACAGCAAAGTAATGAATGAGCAGGAACTTAAACTCCAAGTCAGGGAAAGCGTACTTTCTCAACAGCAGTGCTCTAGTTCTAAGACTATGGCAGGAAAAATGTTTTTCTCTCTCTCTCTTTCTTTCTACCCCTTTCCCCCTTCTTTCCTTCCTCTCTCCATTCTTTGTCTCATTGTCTTGATGCTCCAATTCTCTCTCTCTCTCCTCCCCTTTCTATCTTTTCCTCCCTTCTCTCCTTCCTCTCCCAATCCTTTGTCTCACTGTCTTGATCTAAAGACACATTCGATGTCATCGAGTGTAAAGCGGTAAAGAAATCAAAGCCCTATGCACCTAAGAATTGTGAAAGTCTCAGGAAAACCACAGAGAGAGGAGGCCTCAAGCAAAGCTCCTATGAAGTAGACGAACTCTTAGGATCACCCCCATAGTAGTGTAGGTGTCAACCTGACAATTAAGAACTGAGCCTTTAGGCACACCTATGACAAATTATGTAGCTAAGGTACTGAGCAAATCAGTAGAAGATTATCTAGTGACGTGGAAAGACCCAGTCCATAGGAGGTAGGCCCATACCCTAGGCAGGTGGAAACGATGAAGAGCAGGTTCGAATTTGACAGACTGGAAAGCTGACATGTATGAAGCATTGTTCTTTGCTCTCTCTTAGCGCTTCTTCTGGTGGACATGGTGTGGCCAGTTCCCTCCCTCCTGTTACTCTCCTATCATGGTGATAGGTTGAAACCTGAAAGCATAAGCTGAAATAAACATGTTGCTGCCCGAAATTGTTTGGGTCATGTGTTCATTGCAGCAAACGGAATGCGAAATTAAGACAGCCCCCAAGCTATGCATGCATAGGTCTGACCCAGATACTATACCAAAAGCCTAAACAGGGCTACAAGGCTTACCAAAGTCCAGGTTGCAGACTAGCCACTAACACACACACACACAAGGGACTGACCCAAGCAGCTCTGCAAACAAGAATGCAAATAATATTGTTATAGAGAAGGGTGCCAACAGATGTGTACAATGCACATAACACTAGCAGGATGCACACTTATCTTCCCTAAACACAGTGTATTCCCATGAGAGCCAAGTTACAACCCCAATTCATCAAACCTTTAAAAACACTGCCCTTCACAAAGTGCCTTCATTAATGAAGGAGGGAAAACTCGAATATTCATGAATGTATAGAAATTTTAAAACTAATGGGTCAAAAGCAATCAAAATTAGAAAATGTTTTGAAGTTTAAAAAATGATAATAAAATGTACAGAAACTATGGAAAAGAAAATGTTCAGGTCAAGTGTAAAACAGATGATTACTAGTGATAAAAGGCACACTGTAAAGAGATAAAGGTGCTGATCTAGCTCATGAAGATACAACTCAAAATGTCAGGGTGCTAATAACAGTGTCAAAGTGCATAAGGTGGAAACTACTATAGTTCACAAGAAATATGGGCACCCTCATGATTATTAGGAATCGGATTTTCTTCAGGTAGCTAATCATCAAGAATATAGCAGAAATCAGGGTCAGTGAGACAGCTTAGTGGGGAAGGTGTTTGCCTGCAAACTGACAACCTGAGTACAATTTCTGGAAACCCACATGGTAGAAGGAGAGAAATGACTTCCAAAAGTTGTCCTCTGACTTCCACCCCTGCACTGTGGCAGGCATTGTGAACCATTTCTTCTCTTCCTCCTCCTCTTCCTTCTTCCATCTTCTTTCTCCTTTTTCTTCTCCTCCTTTTTTCTTTCTCCTTTTTCTTCTTCTCTTTCTCCCCTATTTCAAATAAATTTTTAAAATTTAAAAATATAGCAGAGCTAAATACCATCACAGAATAGTTCATTAGACAAGTATATTGTTTTCACAAGGACATGCAAAAGAAGGAAGGAATGAAGGAAAGAGAGAAGGAAGGAAGAGAGGAAGAAAGGAAAGGAAGAAGAAAGGGGAAAGACCGGAAAGGGAGGGGAAACTAGAGGGAGGAAGGAAGGAAAGAACAGAGGGAGAGAGGGGGAAAAATAAATAACAAGTTGTTCCAGATAAATACAACAAAAAACAAGTAGGGATGATCTTTCTAAAATTTTTATATTCATTGAGAGAGAGAGAGAGAAAGAGAGAGAGAGAAAGAGAGAGAGAACAGCCCTTTCACAACTGCAAAAAAGATGGAACCAACATAGATGCTCAACGATTGATGAATAGTTAATGAAAATGTGGTAGATGTATACAATAGAATACTATTCCACTATCAGGAAAGATGAACTGAATGAGATTTGCCAGTAAATGGATGGAACTGGAAGAAATCATACTGAGTGAAATATCCCAGAAGCAGAAAGACAGATGCTATACGTTCTCACTTATAAGTGAATCCTATAATCAAATCTTCAGTTTGATATTATCAAACAAAAATTCTTACAACATCCACGAATGCAAAAGAACACAGGTTAGGGGGAACAGAAGACCATCCCGAAAGAACATGAACAGAAGAACATGGGTAAATACCTTTTAAAAAGATTTTTATGTAAGAAAAGTCTTAAAGGTGAGGGAGGAATAGGAATAGGACATAAATAGAACACGGTAGAGAGTGGGGTTAACTCTCCAGGTAACCGACACCTGTTTATTAGCCCCTAACTCCCCACCCCCACTATGACAGGGAATACATGCCCATCACTGAAAACCAGTCTAAACAAGAGTGGATGGGAGAAAACTGACACCAGACAAGATCAGATGCCTCAATGCTAACCACAAATACCTGTAACTTCCATCTAAACATCTCTCATTCAAACAAGACACAGACTAGTGCAATGGAAGAGCAGTGAAGTAAATAACAGCTACCAAACAGAATGCAGAGTACCTACAATGGTCACCAGAATCAGGCCAGCCAAATCTCTCCCCACCCTAAGGCTCAGGGAACCTCGTAGAGGAGGGTATGGTAAGACCATAAGAACCTAAAGATGGAGAGGTCCACCGCTGGACAAGACATTCCACTCAAGGGAGGGCTGCTGCATCCAGGAACTCACTGCAATGAGACTTGTCCTTACCTGACCTGCATAAAGACTGACATATCAGCATGCCCCATACACTAACAAGGAACTCAGGAGACATGCATTGAGAGCCTTAGGGGTTAGGGCCAGGCAGGTGAAGGGGAGTACCCCAATCAGTGGGTCTGCCCAAGGAAGGGCCACTTCATCTGCCACAGAGGCCCAAGTCCCTACTGGAGCAGACAATTCAAAGGGAACACTGAGGCCTACAGAAGCAACCAGGCAGAAGTGTGGGAAGGTATGGGATGGATTGATGAAGGAGGGGAGGGTGAGATAGGAAAGTGGAAAGGAAGGAAGGGGAATGGAGAGGGGCAGGTACAATGACACATATAAAATTAGAAAAAAATAAATAATTAAAATGAAATATAAAAATGAGAGAGAGAAAGAGAGAGGGAGAAACAGATGTGTACCATAGCATGAATGTGGAGGTTAGAGGTCAAGTCTCCAGGTTCACACTCAGGTGTCTTTACTTATTGAGAAACCTTGTCAGCCCCAGTGGTTGTTCAATTCAAGCTAAAAAATTTCACGAGATAGAAATTTTAATAATCTTCTAGCCACTGCAAAGATAAATGACAGACCCGGCATTATTCTAAGACATTTACATATACTAAATGATCCAATCAATACATTAATGATAAGAGTTAGATCTTACCTTCCATTTGTTGGTAGAAGAAACAGGACTGAAAGTAGAGAATGTATAACCTGCATTTGAACCCAGTTTATATCTCTGATTGCTACATTCTACAAAAAAAAATGAGGACTGTTTATAAAAGCGACTATCTCTTAGAACACAAAACATATCTGAGCAAATTCCAAAAAGGAAAACATACAGACCCTATTCTCTCAGTCAATTAACTTAAAACAACAATCCTCAGATCCCACATTGGCATAGTTAGGCACAGGTATCAATTTGACAGTTGAGGGTTTTGAGCTCTGGGCACAATTGTGGAGAATTAGTAGTTGAGTTAAACCCAGAGCAAACCTGATGAGGAAGGCCCAGCCCACGGTGGGTGGGACTAGACCCTGAACAGGTGAATAAAATACCGAGCGCTGGTTGAGAAAGTTGATGTCCTTCTGTACATTTGGCCAGACATGCTGGACTGGCAAATAAGGATCATCCCTCTCTCAGCTGTTGTGTAGAGATGGTGTGGCCAGTTCCTTAGGCCCTGGTGTTGGTACATGCTTTCCTGTCAAGCTGGATTGAGAACTGTAACCAGTAATCGTAAGAAAATAAATCCCTTGTTCCCTTAAGCCGTTTGATGTCATTTATCGGCAACCATGCAGGCGAACTGCAACAGCATGGCAGAGTATGTGGCAGTAGGAACCTGTGCTTGCCTCCACCAGGGTTATCAAGGAAAGAAGGACCAATTGGCAAATTATTCAATATTCCTACTTTGTGAAAAGTTTCTGGCACCATATACTCACAACATCAAAGTAATTTGAAATAGAGGCTGGAGAAATGGTTCAGTGGTTAAGTGTGCTTGCTCTGGAATCCTGAAGACCACAGTTTAGATCCCAGCACCCACAGAACAAGCTAGGGTATGAGGGAGGGCATGAGGGAGGAAGGAAAAGAAGGAAGAAAGAAAGAGGGAAGGAAGGAGGGAAGGAGGGAGGGAAGGAAGGAAAGAATCCATAAATTGTGTCTAAAAAGAAAGGGATTAGGGAGATGGTTCAGGGGTTAAAGTTTTTGCCTCACAAGCAAGAACCCTGAATTTAAATCTCCAGATCCCATGTAAAAATGCTGGATGGACATGGCAGTAGACTGTAATTCTGGCCCTGGAAGACAGAGCCTAAGAAACCCCAGGACAAAGCAATAGGGAGGTAGAACAATCTAGAATGATCACCAATGTCACACTTGGGCCTCCACAGGCACACACACTCAAGTGTCCTCTTTTTTTTTTTTTCAAGTGTCCTCTTGTACACATGTCTACACACATATGCATGCAGAAGAAAGAGAGAAAGAAAGAGAAAGAAAGAAAGAAAAGAAAGAAAGAAAGAAAGAAAGAAAGAAAGAAAGAAAGAAAGAAAGAAAGAAAGAAAGAAAGAAAGAAAGAAAGAAAGAAAGAAAGAAAAAGAGAAAAGAAAGAAAGAAAAAGAAAGTTGTACATGGTAGCTGTGTTAGTCAGGGTTCTCCAGAACCAATACAATAGAATGTCAGGTAAGGGCTGACATTCCCCTTTCATCTGCCCAGATGGGGGTCCTAAATATAAAGAGATTTATTACAAGATAAAACCTGAGTAATCCATTAGCAGCTGCCTTAGCTGCTCGGTTCTTGAGCTGAATAGCTCAGCCATCCCAGTCTGGCACTGAAGACTGAAAGAACCCTGGAAAGTCTCCAAGCAGTTCCAGCTAGCTGCGGAAGACCCTGAAGACCAAAGGATTCCTGAACCTCGGTCGCGCTGGAAGAGACCAGACTTTCAATGTCAGTGATGAATAGCAGCAAGGCCAAAGATGCTGGGCTTTGACATTGACCTAGAACAACAGCAGCAGCAGCTGTGAAGAGAGGAGAAAGGCGGAAAACAGACCAGCAGTGGACTCAACGCAAGTCCACCCAGGGCAGAAGAGGGGGGAAGTCCTCCCCTTCACACTTCCTTGGGTCAAGTCCACCACTGGGAAGGACCAGCCACTACAGGCTAGGTCTTCCATATCAACGAAACAATCACCTGAAGGGTTGTTCAAGGGTTTGTTTTAACTATCAGTTCTTCACAGCATGCCCCAAACTTAGCCTGCAGCTAAGTTGAAACCTTGACTGCAGTCAAGTTGAAACCTGAATCTATCACAGCAGCATACACCTGGATTCCCAGCTTACTCAGAAGGCTGGACTAGAAAGACCACTTGAGCCCAGGAATTCAAGAGCAGCTTGATATAGGCTCAGTCTATTTCAAAGGGACATTTAGCTATGGCAAAGTCAACATCGAGTAATTTCCAGTGATGGCAACCTGGGTACAGTCTCAGCATAAAACAGGAAAAAGGAAAAACAAAACCAAACAAACAAAAAAAAACACCAAACAGCTAAGGGCTGACATTCCCCTTTCATCTACCCAGATGGGAGCAAGGTCCTAACAGCTGTGAGCCCTTCCTGATACCATGCTTTCCCCGCCACCTTGAACTGTACCCCCAAACCAACAGCAAGATAAGTCCTTCCTTTCACTTGCTTCTTCTTGCTTGTTAGGTATGTGGTCATAGCAACAAGAAATGAAACTAACACATGACGAGAACCTCCAAAATAATACATCTTTTCTCTTTCTAGATTCAGTGTTGTGGAAAAACTAGCTAATATAATTACCTAACAGACTGAGGAGAAAAACAGTGAGTTGGAAAAAAAAATTCTTTATGGAAAAAATGCAAAATCAAAGACATGATAAATTAAGAGAAAATATTTGTAATTCACATTAGAGCATTCTTGAATAGGGATGTTTGTTTTGTGACAGTCTAACTTCATAGCCCTGGCTGGCCTGGAACTTTCTAGCCTAGGATGGCCTTCAATTTGTGGGGATATCCTGCCTTTGCTTCCCAAGCTGGATTTTGCATACACACTAGGTTATTTATTAATTTTGCTTCTACATCAAAGTATTTTATTTCAGCATTTGAAGTCATATAACAAGGGCATATTCATTCACAGCTGCTTATGCATTCAACATGGATCTGACATTGGATGGTTCAGAAGTAGTATTAGTAATTCAAGAATTGATCTTTACATAAAGGAAAGTGGCTTTGAATGATTTTGTTTGCATTGATTAGAATTTTCAAGTTTGTTTAAATTTTTAAAATTTTATTTTGTGTGTGTGTATGTGTGTGTGTCAGAGGGCAATTGTATATCCCTGTGGAGGACCAAGGGTGACTTTGGGAATGATCCTGGATTGCTTCTACCTCCTTTTTGCTAGACTCTGGGATTTCCCAGGCTCCACCCACCAGGGCTGAAGTGCAGACCACCATTTCCACTTGATGTTTTTTATGTGGGACTTGGGATCTGAACTCAGGACCCTTTGCTTGGAAAGCAGAGTCTTAACCCCCGTGATGGTTAATCCTGGGTGTCAACTTGATACACCTGGCATTAACTAAGATCAACTGAGACCACACCTGGCAAGATCAGCTGGGACCATCTGGATAATACAAAGACCAGCCCTAAATCTCATTAGAACCTCCCAGTAGTGGACTAGATAAAAGAAGCCACAGAATGGAAGACTGGGAAGGAGAGAGACTCTCGCAGCTCTCAGCCTCTCTGATGGGTGTGACATAGTCTGTCTCACCTTAGGCCAGCTAACCATGCCCTCTCTGCCCGGAAAGACTGTATTTTTGCTGTGGAACTGTAAGTTGAATAAATCTCCTTTTCTTCCTTAAATTTTTTGACTTTGGGTGCTCTCTCACAGCATAGTTAAGAGTAAGTGTTACAATCTGAGCCATCTCTCCATCCCTTTCATTTTTAAAAATGTTTTTTATTCAATTGTGCATGTGTATATATGTGTGTGCGTGTATGCGTGTATGTGTGTGTAGAACCACGGACGAATTCGGGAACCACCATGGATGCCTCCACTTCCTCCTTGTTTACTCTGGCCCGGGATTCACAGGCTCTGCCCTACCAGGACCAGAAACGCAGGTAGTCTCCACTTCTGCCCGGCATCTATACGTGGGGTCTAGGATCCGAAGTCAGGACCTTCCACCTGCAAGGCAAAGGCTTAACCCCTGAGCCACCTCTGCAGCCCCCCTTTCATTTTTTTTTAAGTACTGTGAAATCACAAGTAAGCTAGGCATGGTTCATTCATACGTGCTACATTTAAAAGAAAGCTTACAAACTTACCATCCATTTTCCCTCTTCAACATTACAATCACCTCATCCCATCATCATGTGGAATTTCTCTGCATCTTCCCTAATATTTCCACAATGTTCTGGGGAAACAAGAAGCCTGTCTTTCCTGGAAAACACACTGCCAATCTGACCCCAATGTCAGCTTCTTCTTTTTTGCCTTTTTGGTGTGTTTTTTTAGCATGATAGAAAAAAACAAAAACAAAAACATAAAAACTCTAATAGGATTTTGAAAAGCTAAATGCTGAGCCTGTTTGTGTCACATATCACAGGAACCTGTTTCCAACTGCAAACATTCATATTTACTATTTATCCACAAAATGGCCCCTAAAGTGACAGGGCAGCATCATACTTTGAAAACAAATTAACTTTCAGAGGTTACAAAATCCACCTAGGACCCTCAGGCTGAGCTGAATCACAATCTCTTGTCCAATATTCTTGTACTATATGTACTGAGCTTAAGTGAATGATGTCGTTTTCCTCGGTCCCACCCAGTTATCATTTTTTTCTGCTTCTACTTGCTATTTTTTTCTCTTCTGGAAAAAACAAAGCAAAACGAAAAACACAGTCGATCAACAAACCACTTATCCTGGGTTCTTTGGTTTTAACTTTTTTACATTTTTCTTTTATTCACAAATCACAGGAAGTTCTCTTTGCAAATAGTTTCTAGCACTGCCTGCCTCTGAGAAAGACTGGTGGCATTTTATCAATACTATATATCAGTTTTTATCAACAAGCAATAAGTGAAGACTGAACAGTCAGTTCTCAGAATGTGAAATGCAAATGGATGTTACTCATGTGAAAAAAACGACCAGCATAGCTAGAGCAAGGTAAATTCTCCAATGCAGATGCTGGGAGAACTTGGTTTCTCACTATCACTTTCAAGAGAAACAAAACTTGAGCTTCACTAGGAACAGCTGATCCTAGGGAGGGGTGGGGAAGCAAAAATAAACTTTGCAGGGCCTGCTAAGGAGGAAGTGGAAAAGAATAAGTACTGGGTGGGCTCTTAGCAAGTGAGTCAAGGCATCTGCAGGCAGGACCCACAACCTAGTTCCATCCCTGGAGCCCATCAAGTGGAGGGAGAGAACCCACTCCCGAAAGCTGTCTTCTGACCTCCACACATGCACTGTGACACATGCGCACCCACACTCACAAAGAAACAAATACTTAAAAGTAAATAAAAGTTAAAATAGCACCACAAGCTGGGGACCCAGTGTTCAAAACGTGAGCTTGTAGAGGCATTTTGGATTCTACTCATAAGTCTAGGCATCTATTATTATTTGAGAGACACAGGACAGAGGAAAGAGAGAAGAGGTACATAAATGTATGCCATAGCGCATACATTTTTCCGCCAAGCGGGAAAGCGCGCACCAACACCAGGCCCAGGGAACTGGCCACATCATCTCTACATAATGGCTGAGAGATGGACGATCCTTACTTGCCAGACCAGCATGTCTGGCCAAGTGAACAGAAGGATGCTGCCTCTTTCAACCAGCTCTCTGTGATTTATTCACCTGTTCAGGGCCTAGTCCCACCCACCATGGGCTGGCCCTTCCCCATCAGCTAGACAATCTCTTGCAGGTTTGCTTTGGGCTTAACTCAACCATTAATTCTCTATAAATGTGCTCAGAGCTCAAACCCTCAACGGACAAGTTGACACCTGTGCCTAATTATGACACCCCCCCATACACACACCACACTCACACACCACACACACCTTTTAATGTGCTCTTATAGTTGTTCACCTTTGGTTAGTTGCCTAGCCAGTCATTTAGTGCCAGGCTCCTCTTCTTCATTCCTTTCCTGTTGACTCTCTGATGCTCCACCAGGGCAGCTGGGGCTTCCTTGCATCTTAGGCTTCTTGCATTACTTTTGAATGAACATGAATACTAGGAAGTCCTTCCTCATAAAATCACACTGCATAATGAAGAACAAGGAAGTCTTCATCAGGTGAGAAGGTACAAAGGCCAGCATGTACAAAGGCCCTGAGCAAGAAAAAGCACTATATATATATATATATATATATATGTGCAAGGATTTTATATCCTGTCTATACCAGCCCTAGCAAGATGGGAAGCACGGAACTGTTTTGTTCCAGGAAGGGGTGGTGGAAGCCTGTGTGACTGATGAAGCTTCTAGCTACCTGACAAAATAAGCAGAGAGGCCCCTTAAAAAGCCCCCTCAACAGATGAGGAAGCAGGAGCAGATCAATAGTAGTAAGAAGTGGGCAGAGAACAGATAAAGCTTTTGAAAGGAGAGACCACTGGTTGCAGGGATGGGCCTGTGGTGATGATTCAACGGCAAGCCCCAGGCTTTTCACTCTAGTGGGATGCAGAGAGATGGCAGTGTCCCAGAGCCCCAAGGAAATGGATCAGGTTGAGTTACACTGAACTCCAGGAACTCAAGCAGGAGTGTGTGTGTGTGTGTGTTGAGAGAGAGAGAGAGAGAGAGAGAGAGAGAGAGAGAGAGAGAGAGAGAGAGAGAGAGAGAGAGAGAGGAGGGCTGAAGAGATGGCTCAGAGGTTAAGACGCTGCCTGGCAAGCAGAAGGTTCTGAGTTCAGATCCCTTATTAAAAAAGAAGAAGAAGAAGAAGAAACCGAGAAAGAGCGAGAGAGATAGCTAGCTCTGGAGTTCTGACTGAAGTCTAGGAGTCCTCCCAGGGTAGACTGAAGGAGAGGGCTGCAGAACACCCAACCAAGATGGCCCAAGCCAGGAAGGAGGACCTGCCGGGCCAAGGACAGAAGAGAGCGAGGCCAGGGCGAGGTCTGGGAAGTGGTAGGGAAACTCCTGAGCCGAGAGGGGAAGGGGTAGAACAGGAGCTCACGGCACAGTCAGAAGCGACCCCCGTGGAGGAAGAGGTCTCTTTGCTCTTAAGAAGTCCGGGTTTCTTGGGTCTTTGGTGCATAAGGGCAGGAAGTTAGTTCTACGACAATGAATGTACACAATTCCTCACACTGGGATAGATGGGTGGGCGTTTTGTTGGGCTGGCACTAATAAAGGGGTCTGCAGTGGCCAGGATGGGGGTGAGGAAACCACGGGTGCAGACTGCAGATAGCGTAGAGGAGAGTCCCGCCTGCGAGCGCAAGCAAACAACTGGGACTCAAGGGGGTGGGGCGTACTCCAGGGGGTGTGGTAGGGATGGGGGGGTGGCCAGAGGGGGCGGGGAGGGGATAGTGAACTGAGGAAAGGGGGAATCCTAGGGGGCAGTGAGAGGCCGGAAGGAGAGGGGGTGGCCCCGGAGAACTTAGAAAGGGGTTGAACGGGGCGGGACCCGAGGGAGTAGTGGAGGGCGGGGATGGGGGTTTGGCCGAATGGGGGCGAGGGATGGATAGGGCAAGTTCCGAGCGGGCAGTGGAGGGGTGGGCGATGGAGACGGGGGTAGAGGGTGGGGAGGTGAGGGGGTGGGGCCCGAAGATAGGAGGGGACATGGGGAAGGGGGTGGGAGGATGGGGCGGAGGATGGGCGGGGCGGTTGGGGATGCACACTGCGTCCTGTCCGACTCCGCTTTTTCTCTCCTTCCGCACAGCCGGGTTTCCGCTTCCCTCCCGAGCCGGGGCGAGAGGCTGAGAGGCCGAGCCTCGTCCGTGCGCCGTCATGTGGCCCCCGGACTCAGAGCCCGAGCCGGACCCGGAGCCCGCGGGCAGCTCCCAGCGCGGTGCGGTGTGGCCGGGGCTCCGCGCGCTGCTGCCCGCGCGCGCCTTCCTCTGCTCGCTCAAAGGCCGCCTCCTGCTGGCCGAGTCGGTGAGTGCGCGGCCCCGCCGGGCTGCACGGACCCCCGCTGAGCTCGCGGCCCCCTGGCTTCCGACGGCTTCTCTGAAACCCATCGCGAGTCTGAGGCGAGGCGAGGCGCGGCTAGGGCTTCACAGCTTCTGCAGCCGTCGAGGCCTTGGATGAGGGGGACCGCAGGATGAGGATCATGAGGATGGGGGGGGCGCAGGATGAGAGTCGGATGCGTCCTGTGGTGCCTCCGCCCTCTTCTGGGTCCGAGGCGCTGCAGGGCCTCAGCCCCTTCTGGCCTTGATTACTCGCACCTCCTTACACCGCAGCCCACCGCTCTCCCAACAGAGCTTCCCGAGATCGGTTTGCCCCTATGATCAAAAAACTTCGGCCGCAGGAAGGGGACCCCCCCTGTAAAGTGGGATGAGCCCCCGGGGAGTGGGTGCGGGCAGCCCCTGGCTGCAGGGGTGGGAGCCAACGAAATGACTTCATCCCTCCTCCTTCTCCCGCCCCCAATGCTCCTTCCTCCTTCCCGTTTGTCCCCACCCGGCCAGGCCTTCTTTGTCCTCCCAACACTTGGGTAACTCCGGCACCGTGTAGTGTGGGGCGGGGATTAGCGTGGATCCTCCAGAAGTGGGGAGAGGGGCAAACAGAGAGTAGATGGAAAGGAGGGACCACAACTCTAGATGACAGCCACTTGTGCCTTGGATTTTCTGCAACTTGATACCCGACCTAGCCCCACCAGTGATGGGGGGGGGCTTGCCTGAAAGTTCCCTTAGCTCCAGGGGATTCCACAGGTGACTCAGGCTTGGAGGCCATGAATGTGAAGGTCGAACAGTTTCTGCCCTAGGACTTCTCCTTGTGCCCCAGGACACATGGAAAATCACCAGCTCAGCACCAGTTAACAAATGAGGCACTTAGCAGACCCCAACCCTACTCTCAGACTTGGCTATTTCTATCCATCCCTGGAGACTCCTTGGGAGCCACTCTGGGGAAGAAACCTCAAAAAAACCTCCATTGAGTTGTCTCCAATTCCAACCCACCCAGGACCCCCTCATGGATAGGGATGGGGTGCCAGCCAGAGCTCAAAAGATACTTTTGGTTTATTCATGTGTCAGGGACTCAGGTCTAGGAAAGCAAGGAAGAAGAGCAGGGAAGTTGCCCCTAGTTCCTTCTGCCTTGGCCTGCTTTGCCTCTAGTCTCACAGAAGTTTAGAGGCTTCCATGAACCGAAAGCAGGGGAGAAGTCGTCACTACCAGTTCCGAAGTGAGAAAACGGGAATTGAGATGGGGATTCCCAGAATCAGGCTTGGTAGAAGGGAGGGCACAGGACAGGAAGGAACTTGACAAGGAAGTGCAGTCTGGGGATAGGGTCATTGCCTGGTGGCCCGGCAGCTTGGAAGCCCCTCTGGAGGCCTTTGTTCCCTCTCTGTCCAGGAAGTCCTGGGAAAGGGATAGGGGTTGCTGCAAAGGTCCCTGCAGTTTATTTGTCTAAAGCAACCAAGTTCTTCCTGTGGAATATCTGAGTGTCTCCAAAAGGTCTTTTAAACTACTCAACCTTGGACATGTTCAGACTCAGCCATAGTGATAGAAAACAGGGCAAATGAAGATTCCAAGTACGCTGAGTGCAGATTCTGGTATCCTCTTATTAACTAGGAGGACGTTGAATCTACTCATTAAGGGCTGTGGTTTGCATCTGGTGAGTGGGTGGTGGTGAGAAGAAGCCATGGGCACTGATCTATTCAACCTCCTCATCCTGTCTCTTCTTATACAGCACACTGTCTGCATGACCAACTTGTGATTTCAGCATCCCACACCTATAGCCTCATTTGTCCAGGATGGCCTCAAACTTCTTATACTGAGGATGACTTTGAACTTCTAATTGTCCTGCCCTGCCTCCCGAGTGCAGGGGTTACAGGTGTTTAACATCCTTCCCAATGTAGTCAGCAATGGGGATCGAACCCAGAACTTCCAGCCTCCCAACTGAGCTACATCCCTAGCTTCCTAGGTTGTTTTTTTCCTTCTGAAGCAGCATATTGCTGAGAGATTTATAGCACCTCCTATACACCTACCACCTGGACTGCACTGGCTGACATGCTCTCTGTCTTGTTTCCTGTGTCTATCAAGCTCCTTTTTTTTAAATGTTCTTTTTTCAGCTTATCTTGGGGGCGGAGGCACAAACATGCCATGGCACACATGTGGAGATCAACTTGCAGGAGTGTGTTCTCTGTCCACCAGGAGGGTTTGGAGATTGAATCCATGTGTCAGACTTGGTGGCAAGTGCCTTTATCCACTCAGCCATCTTACCTGTCCTTATGTTTTAATACATTCGAAACAATTGCAGACACCAGTACAATTCAAGTGCTACCACTTCAGCATACTTATCATTGACTGAAGTTCAAGATTAAGATTTTGGTTTCACGAGTGTCCCATCTCTAGCTCCCATCTTGCTGTAGGTGTGCTGGGATTACAGATTTATATAGATTCTGGGTCTCAAACTCAGGTCCTCACTCTTCTGAGACAAGTACTTTACTGCTGAGCCATCTCCCTAGCCCCTGGATAAGACTTTTTAAAAAGTGGTTCAGTTTCGTTTGCCCCGAGTTGGGTGGATTCTCTTATTGAGTCAATAAGAGGAAGGGCACAGTAGCCCCAGGAAGGCTGCTGGGAAGGCCCAGACTTCAAGCTGGACCCTGCCAGTCCAACTCTGCCTGGAGTTGGGACTCTAGCAGTAAGAGGGTCCAATCCTCTCTGTTCTACAGGGTCTCTCCTTCATCACCTTCATCTGCTATGTGGTGTCCTCGGCGTCTGCTTTCCTCACGGTGCCTCTGCTGGAGTTCCTGCTGGCTGTCTACTTCCTCTTTGCTGATGCCATGCAGCTGAATGACAAGTGGCAAGGCTTGTGCTGGCCCATGATGGTAAGGTTCAGGGGACCCAAGAGGGAGGGCATGACTATCAATGATATTCATCACAGAGCAACCACACAAGGAATCCGGAGTTGTGCATTTCAGCCCTGCCCTATGGTTGGGTTGGTAGGCTTGAGATAGTTCAAGAACCACATATCCACCATCACCACCACTAAGGTCAGTGGGCGTGGAGCAGGTGGTAGAGCCTTCTGAGTCTTTGTGAAGCTGAGTGCCCGCCCCAGACAGCTTAGATCAATAGGTGGCGCTGTTGCACCCAGCGGGGCCTTCCTTGAAGGCATGAGACTAGGCCACAGGAATTCAAATCATTTCTAGCAGGGCAGGTTAATTGAGGACTCGCTTGTTCCATCACTTGAGCGTCTTGCATCCCTGACAGTGGCTTTGCTGCACCCTATATCCCTGACAGTGGTTTCGTTGGTTGAGTTGCACCCTAGAAAAGAGGAAGCAGAGGCTAGCTTCCAACCCTGTTCTCATGAAGTCACCTCCCCTATCCTCGAGCCTACCTGTTGATAGCTGCCCCTGCTGCAGTCACATCTTAGGGATGAGTCAACAGATATTGTGACCATAGATGGGTTGGCCCTAAGTGTGTGAAAGAGCAAAGACAAGAGCCAGGTCTCCCTGTTGGAGAGCCAGAAGGAAACAGTTCCCTACTTCCACCTCTGCCAAATGGGCCACGCCACAGAACATACTGAAGCCTGGCGCACACCCTACTGATTGCCCACAGGGCAGAAAACAGCGCTGCAGCTGGATCAGGGACAGGGCAATGTCAGTGGCTGGCAGCTAGCAGGACCAGGAAGCATTTTTTTGAGGGGAGAAATAGATCAGGACAGGGGATCCAGGAGGTAGGGCTAGGTGTGTTGGCGTTGGTGCTGTGCCCCACTGTGGGAGCTCAGAGCAGCACCATGTCTCTCCCCCCAGGACTTCCTGCGCTGTGTCACTGCCGCCCTCATTTACTTCGTCATCTCCATCACTGCTGTGGCCAAATACTCAGACGGGGCTTACAAAGCAGCCGGGGTGAGCAGCTGCCCTTCCCCTGGGATCAGGTACCCTTTCTGATGCTGCAGATTGCCCTCACTGAACACTCAACTCACTGTGGAACCTGGGCATCTCTTACCCCTGCTTGGTAGTACCCATGTAGACCTACACTTTTCCAAACTCTGTTTAATAGACTACTCTGCCCTGAATTTTATTTATTTATTTTGTGCATTTGTGTGTGTGTGTGTGTGTGTGTGTGTGTGTGTGTGTATCAGAGCACTGTGTGTCCCTCTGTGGAGGACCAAGGATGACTATGGGATCATCCTGGATTGCTTCTACCTCTTTCTTACTTCGCTTTGGATTTCCCAGGCTCTGCCCACCAGGCCAGAAGTGGAGACCACCACTGCCATTTCGACCTGGCGTTTCTTTATGTGGGACCTGGGATCCAAACTCAAGACCTTCTGCTTTTGAGAGACAGTCTTAACCCCTGGGCCATTTCTCCAGCCCTGCCCTGAGTTTTGAGGGGCTGGTGTCTGCCTTGTTTGTAGTGCATCTCTCCATTTCCAGTTCCTCTGAGGGGGCGATGCCTGTTCATGAGTCTCAGCTGGGGCAACTTGTCATTACTGCCTCTCTATATCCAGCCCAGTGATATGTCTCCTGTTGCACCCACTGTTCCTGCCACATGCCTTGCATGTGTCCCACAGGTTTTTGGCTTCTTTGCCACCATCGTGTTTGCAATCGACTTCTACCTGATCTTTAACGAGGTAGCCAAATTCCTCAAGCAAGGGGATTCCACAGATGAGCCCACCACCCACAGGAGAGAAGGTGAGTGACTAATCTGCAGGATGTCCACAGAAGCCCTGGGGTAGCTTCACGGACTTGGCCCTCTGCTGGGGACACCTGGCTCTTTTGAGGCTGGAGGAGGGACAGGAAGTATTTTAACAGATTAGTTGTCTTCGCTCTTCATTGATCTATTGCCAGCACTCTGGGACTTCAGACTTTGCATGTGGGCACAGTGGCCTTGGAAGGCGCTCTAACCTTCCCCCAGTCATCCAAACACCTATCCACCTGGGACTCAACTGTGGCCACCTGAGCCAGGCAAACCCAAGCAAGCACAGGCTTGTTTGGTTAATTATTTGGGTTATTCTTGTTTGAGACAGGGTCTTGCTCTGTAGCCCATGCTGACCTAAAACTAGCCTGGAACTCGCAGCAAATCCTCCTGCCTCAGCTTCCCATGTGCTTGGATCATAGTTATGAGCCACCATGCCTGGTTTGTTTGGATTTTACTTCCAAGGAAAGTGCAGTCACCATCATGCTCCTTGAAGCCAGCTTTCCAGCTCAGAGAGGCCAGTTGCCCGATTTCAATAGTTGGAACGCCAGTCTTTTTGTCTGGAACAACATGATCAGCAGTCACATCTTGTTGGTGCCCTGGTCAGAGCAGGGCATGAGACAGAGGCCTTGCAGAGTTCCTCCAAGGGAGGCATCACAGCTGGTTTGGAGGTGTGGCCTTTCCTCACAGAATCCCCGATTCCGACAGGGTGCAACAGGTGGAAAAACTGACCGGACATGTACCCCTCTTCCAGATTCTGAGGCCTAGGATCAACCATGTTCCTGCCGCCACCCTTCACCAACCCCATGGAGACTTGAACCAGTTGCCAATGCCACTGTTGGCTGGCAGCTTGGAGACCTTGTAGTTGAGTTGATGGGATGATTGGCTGAGTACCAAACTACCCTAGCCTGGTGTCCCTTGCTTCCTCGTGGGATCTTGTACTACCCCTTCTAAGACCACCCGCATGTTGAGCATTAGAGGTACATTGCCTGCTCTGATGCGGGAGGGGGATCCTGACACAGCAGGGTACGTGTCATCCAAAGGATAGGAGCAGATGCCAGGGAACGACTCCAGACTGACAAAATAGCCGTTACTGGCTAGGGACACCACAGCTAAGTTTGGGCTCCCAGTGTGTCGGCCAGGCTAGACTCCTGAGAGTGGCCCCTGAGCTCAGTCTTAACAGATGTGCAGGAGTGTTCCAGCAGAAATGGGACAGGTGCAGGGCGCAACAAGGGGATGGGAGCAGGTGCTGTTGCTGGGCCACGTAACTTCTCTGGAGCAGGCTGTCAGTGCTGCAGTTGGGCAGCTAGAAAAAGGAGAGCTTCGGGGCCTAGCCTTGGACTTAGAATCTTCTCCACCAAGCACTGAGAATGTCTACGATAGTGCTCACAGTTAAATGGTTTCAGGATCAGCAGCTTCCCGCAGGGCCTGTGACCCTGACGACAATGTTCCTTTACTAAAAACAGAAGCTCTTTCCTCCCATTCTCTGTGACACATGAAGCTAAAATGATTCTAGACATTGTCCTCTGGCCTTCGAGACCAGCAAATGTCAGTCAGCTCTGTGATTGAATACAGATGACCATGGAGATATATTTTGATTATTTTGTGTTTTATAATATTTGGAGAAAAAATTATATATATAAAATTTAAAAGTTGTTTTTGCAATAACAGTATTCCTGGTCTATATTTCAAATGCAAATATAACTAACATCAGTCTTATGTATCTAGCCATGGCTC
This sequence comes from Typhlomys cinereus, assembly GCA_023101885.1. NCBI lineage: Eukaryota > Metazoa > Chordata > Mammalia > Rodentia > Platacanthomyidae > Typhlomys > Typhlomys cinereus. The sequence goes on along the minus strand of JALPQD010000008.1, from coordinate 15,708,231 downwards.
AAGGGTGAGGGGGAACAGGCAGGGAGGGTTTGGGGAGGTTTCTATGGGAAGCCATACCTGCTCTGCAGACCTTACCCCGAGCTTGTCCATGAACCAATAACATGTAAAGACAGTTTAGGATTCTAGGATAACCAGGGAGCCACAAACATCAAAAATAGCACCTAGCACTAGGCTCAGGCAGGACACTTGCTTTCCTGGGAGTGGGTATGTGTGAGAATTCTAAAACTCTCTAAAGAATCTTTAGTAGTGGGATTTAAAGAGACTTTCAGTTACATCACTGACAGGCCTTCAACCTGATATATGTTTGTAATCACAATATAGAACAATGATTGATAAACAGCTAAATCTCGGCTTGCTGATTTCCCAGGATATTTTAGTTTGGAGGACCAGAGAGTAACAGTCCTTATCTTGTCCTGCAGAACTGGAGGGAAGGAATGGATGCAGGTATACAACCCTGATACCCACCCTAGACCAGCCCTAGAACCTTAGCCTAGATCCCTGGAAAAGACACCATCTGGGCTTCAGGCTGGATAGAAACACTCCCTCCAAACCTACCTGTGCCCTAAGACCCGACCTGCTCTTGCTACCATCACTGAGATTGTGAGCTGTGGGCCCAGGCTCCTGCCAGCAGCCTGGCAGTACTTCCCCAGTGTCTCCCTGTCTGGAGACTCACACTAACACCCTCTGCTTTCCTTTCAGAAGAGAATTCCAACTCGGACTCTGACTCCGACTGAAGGCCCACCTACATCTGGCAGTCTAAGCCGCCCAGGCTACCTGGTCTCTTGCCGGCATCTTTCCGATGGGTCTGTAGAGAGCCTGTCGGGGTGTGCCCATGGGAAAGGAGGCTGAGGAGCGGGTCTCCTGCAGCCTCAAGGTTACACTCCTATGCCTCAAATTCCAGACTGGCCCTGTTGGCTCAGTGCTGCTCAACCATGCTGCGTGTTTAGACCATCTTGAACATTCTTTCTTCTCCCATTTGTGTCCTGCAGACCTCGAGCCCTTTCACCTCACAACCAAAACCAAGTAGACCCAGCAGATGGAGCCAGACTATGCTGTGGTTCATGTGACATGGTGCAGGTGGGCAGCACAGAGGGTCTGTGTCAACCTAAGAGGAACTAAGACATACACCACAGCAGGCCCCATGGTCTCTCATCTGCATGACATCCTCATGTTCATGCCTGCACTTTGCTGAGAGGACCCTTTCAGGAGACTTCAAGAACAGAAGTTAGGGCCTCATTGTGGAACAGAACAAAATCTAACCACACCTGACACCTCACCTCTAGTAACTGTGTCTTCCATTCTGGGTCTGAGACCCATTTCAAGACAACAGTCCAGAGGCTGGGATCTGAGACCCATTTCAAGGTAACAGTCCATAGACTGACTTGCCAGCACCATCAGGGAGCCAAACAGTGCAGAGCCTAACAGTGACTAAGTCATAGGCCGCTGGGCAGGCCCAGCAAAGCTCTTCCTATGGACTAGAACTCTGGGCACACCAAGGACAAAATGCTTCCTCGGGACACCTGGATAGGGTCAGTGACTCCTCTAAAGATGAGATGTGCCTTCCTCATTTACTTGGGGACTTAAATTTTGTGTATGTATCTTTGATATGGTTTTCTAGCTTTTTAGAATTTTCTGTACAAAAGCAATGTAACCATTGCCATTCCCTGTGATCTGAGAGGTCCCACAAATGAGCCAGCCTTCCTGGGCCCATGTTTTGGGTGTTTGTAACATGATTATTATCTTGCATGTGAATTTCCCTCCCTGAAAAAAAAAGCCATAATGGATTAAACCAAACTTCCTACTTGCCTGGAGTGTGTGACTGAAAACCTTCTACCACCCACAGTGATACCGTGCGCAGATGTGCACAGCACCTGAGAAGTGCATCCCAGTGTTTCTCGGCATCAGCAGCATGTACTCCCCCACCAGGACCCAGGGAGGAATCTGACTGGCATCAGTGCCTCTCACTGAACTCTACCATCTAGGAGAGGGTGAGTGACTAGCTTAAGGCCTTCCCACATATCAGGACAGTGTCCTATGACAGCCAGAACCTGAGGCTTTCACGGTTTGGAAACTAGTGTTACAGGGGACCTCAGAGCAGCTGCTTATGGGAAGAACCAAAGCACTGTCCACAGTCGCACAAAACACATACTGGAACATGTATGAAAATCAAATGTGCAGCCCAGCAAAGCGGGTACCACAGAGCCTGGTCATAGCCTGTGGACTATAACCTCATATCACCAGCACAGAGAGAGCATGCTGCAGAAGCTGGATCCACAGTCCTAGGGGACAAAGGGCCAGGAGAAGACAAAAGCATTTTTACACATCCATTTATTAAACAAGAACTTCTTCATGACAATTTAATACAGTATTTATTAGCAATTAGTGTTGAGAAAATTATTTTCCTCTACATACAAAAATACAGATTTGAACACTATGAAAACAATCAAGACGTACCATGAAAAGTTGGTCCTTCAAAAGAATGGGGAAGACTGAATGCAGTGTGGAGCTTTGCCATCAGACAAGTCAATAGGAGCAAACACTGCAGGACCCCCAAACCACTCCAAAGGCACAGAGTCAAGCCCCTAAGCCACAGGGAGCAAGGGAAGGCCCGCCCTGAGGTGGCCCCTCAGAGACTCCACAGTAGCCCTGTCTTGTAATATTGCCTACCAAGGTTTGCCCAGTGGCCACTTTGGAATGTTCAAAAGCCAAAAGAAACGACCTTCCACTGGGCATGGGGGCACACTGCTGTTATCCCAGCACCTGGAGGAAGAATCGGGCAGAGCTCTGCAAGCTCAAGGCCAGCCTGCTTTCACGATGCGCTCCAGGCCAGCCAGGACCCTAGTGAGACTCCGGGAAAGAAAAGGAAAAAAAACTGACCTCACTAACACTAACATTGTCCCCCCAACCCCCAAGTGGTACCAGGTGAATGAAGTACCAAAGGCGGATCCTGACAGAGAACTGTCACTTAGCCACCAGCTGACTTCCTTTGTTATCATAGAATTGTATGTTCTCATTCTCCAGGAAGAACAAAAGTTTGAAAATGAAAAGGAAAAAAAGCTATAACTTCATGTTTCAGAAAGTCGGTACCTTCATTCATCAATGGCTCAGCTACTTTTTCCAACCAGACACCACTTGGTGCTGCAGCGCAGGGAAAGCAGAGGGGTGGCTATGTCCCCCTGTGCCAGGGCTTTGTCCAGCTCTTTATAGTTGGGAATCTTACCTGAAATCCCAGTGGAAGGTGAGACCCCAGGCTGAGGGGCTTCCATGAGCAGACGGCACTGAGCCTCAAGACACCAGGCTGGAGAACAGCAGTGTGGGACCAGCCAAGGTGGCAGAGTTGGGAGCTGGTGCCTAGCAAGTAGGAAGTCAGAGCACAGACTGACTCTTAAAATAGGGGGCTATTTTCTTCTTTGAGGTGAGCAGCGCCAGACAAATGGTTAAACGCCAAATGCAATACCAACAGGCAATTTTTTCCACAGACTGTCAGACTATTTTTTTCCTCTGACTGTCAGACTATTCAAACCAGCAGAAAAGCAATGTGGGGGGAATGCAGCACAGGGGACACAGGAGTAGCCAGGGAATTGTTTGGTTTTGTTTTCAATAATATATGAGAAGTTTGAGAGGAAATTGTCAAGACCAGCACTATGGAACGCAATATTAAAAAGACAAAATCTAAAATCATGCTACAAAAATAGTGTTTTCTGTTTTAACTAAATGTACATCTTTTTTTCCCCCAATTCCATGATTGACAAGAGTGCTTATGTGATACACATGAAAGGCACCAAAGGTGAAGTGATTATTTGTCTTAAAATATACAAAGATAGAACTGCCTACTCTGGGGAAAAAGAAATACAGACAGACCTACAATAAATAGCTTAGTGTTTCTGCCATGGGCGAACCCTCGCAAACTTCAACATATACAGACAGTGTCACTCCTCAGCATTCTCTCTGGAACCTCGCCAGAGAGAACCACGCCAAACAAAATCAAATTCTGAAAAAGCAACAATTTGAGACAAGTGGGTCACCATGCTTTCAAAATTTCCTTTCCAATAGATTAGGAGCGAAAAAGTTAGGGCAAGTGGGCCCTATGATGCTGCTAGGCTAGTGTGGGGGTTGTGATGGCAATTGCCTTCTTCACCTTCCCAGTCCTTGGGGAGGTGGGGGATTATGACAGCAACCTGCCTCCACCTTCCCAGTCCTGAGTCCTGAATACTTGTCTTCTCCACTTCTATGAGAGGAACTGAGTCCTGGAACTTGTTTACTTGGTTCTGAAAGGCCCAGGGAAGTAAAGCAGGGCTAGTGGAGGGAAACGGCTGTCCTTAGGCTGTGTTCTGCCCTCGGTCTCCCTCTTCCATTCTTGTTTCCTGGCCATCCCTTTGGCGACTTTCATGATTTAAAAAGCTGGAGTTGGGGAGGGAGGTAGGTAGGAGGAATACTTCTTACTGGAGGGCATCAGCAGCCAAGGACAATTTGGATTGGACAGTTTCAGGTATAATTTAATCCCACAGGTACGAGAATCTTGCTTTACACCCTCTCTTCTTCCAGGCACAATCTCATCAACAGAGTCCACCGAGATAGGTCCCACACACATGTTCTGACCATAAAAGTCCGATCCAGTTGGTTCTGTTCATCAGAGCCCAAATGACATAACCTAAGGTCATGTGAGTTAAAGTCTCAGAATAAAAAGGATGGACAAGCTAACACAAAGCCTTAAATACAGCATTCAAAGACTTACACTCTAAACTTGATTTGAAGTCAGCTACTAGTAATTCAAGTCACTGAGCTTGTGGGTCACTTTTCTTTCCCTCTTAAAAGGTTTTTACAAAAATAAAAATTAGAAGAGAAAAAAAAAATCTCAAGATCTGAGAAACTATATCTAAATGGAAAAAATCTTCCAGGCAAGAAAATGGAAGATGTAGAACCCTTTCCCCTGTTTTAAGAGGAGTGTATTCACATACTGTCTGGAAAGGTTAATGGAATATTTCCATTTAGAAGAAAATGCTTCCAGATCTAACATGCTAAAGGTATTTTCTTTACAGTTTGTAAATAAATGTAAGAGGTAAAATATTTCAAGTTACTCTCTCAACCAGACAGATCTTGAGATTTTACAGAATCTACTAGAAAGAGAAAAAACAAAAGACTTAATGGAGTTGGGAGTTTACAAAGCATGAGAGTTGCTCTGTTAGGACTGCATCCTGCGTGGGGTGCGCCTGAGCCAGCTGTCACCTGCTCACACCCAGCACTGAGGAATGTGCCCACATCTACCTTTACCCTCTTGCTCATCGGGAACACAGACCTCATTCTCTTAAGACCTGGGAAGGTAATGAATCAAGCACAGCTTGTTTCCCAGGCAGCCTGGTTGTAAAAACCCTGGATCCAGTGCTGCTACCTCTTCTGTCCACGGGCCTCTACCACACAGCCCCTTGCCTAAGTGATCCTGGGAGTAAGTACAGGTAAAGTGAGACAGGCCTTAGGAAGACAGAAACCCTGGATTGTGGCAATTTTCCAAGGAACTGAAAGGAACCTGGTGAAGGCACAGGCCAGCAGCAAGACCTTCGAGCAGAAAGTCACTTTTTCTTCTGCTCATAGGAATCAGCAAGCAGTTCTTGGCCTACAAAGTACAGTCTCTTCTCTGCTACCTGTTTCATGTCACTAATGCTGTGAAGATGAGAACTAGAGAGAGGTAATCAAGCAGGGGTATATGGCCCTTCTAACTGCTGTGCTCTGAACACAGATGGCAGAGCAGGACACCAACATCATCACTAATTTGGAGGTGAGTTTCCATGTTCTGAGATCTGACCTGCAGGAAATCCGATATGGACAGGGATTGCTTGGTCCTTAGGCCAATTTGAGGACAGTGAAAGATTTCCTCCAAATAGTGCATGCCAATCCACAAGCAGAGGTAACCTTGGGCTCCACATGGGTTAGCTGAGGCTTGTTCCTGGCAAGAAGACTCGAGAAGTAGGCCTTCATTTCCTAAGAGACTGGTTTAACCTAAGGCTGAATCATAGGAACGCTTCAAAGAAAGGAGATGAAACTACAAACTTGAAGAGAACAAGAATGTTTTCAACTAAGCCACAAAGTTCTCTTCAGAGGCATCAGTATTTGGGTGGGGGGGCAGACACACTAGATTTGCCCACAAGCACATACTTTTCTGCCAGGGGGTGGTAAATAGGGCCCCAGGGGCAAGTGCTCAGAGTCTGGCTGGTCCTTGCTGGCTTCCCTGTGGCAAGGTTCTGCCCACTGTGATGCTTTGGCATGTTGCTAAAAAAGATGTGGGCACTGGCATGGACAGTGTGTTGCATTCTTGCCTTTTTTGTAGATATAAGTATTGCTCCCCTGGATGACTGTCTACTTTGAGTGTACTTTAAGCCTCTTAAGTGGCTGCAATCCATTGCTATGTTTGCTCTTTCTAGGGGCCAGTGAAAGTCTAGTTTTCCTGACTTCTGTCTGTCTGCATGAAAGAGAAAACCGATTGTCTCTTCAGTGGTGGGTAGAGGAGAGACAGAGGAGGGGAAAGCATCCAGCTGACCAAGTCAGTGCCAAAATATACTTTCTGAAGATGCCAGTGTATGCATCCACAAAAACCACCAAACCACATGGGAGGACTTCAACTCCAGTCTCCAGGAACATGCCAGGTGTTCTTAGAAATGGACAAAGCCAAAGTTGCCTTAAACTGCCCCATCGGCCCATAGCATTACTTAAATGTAAAACTATGCTTCCTTCACTTTGCAGAAAGATCATTTTAAGACCCCCCAAATCTAGATCGTCTTCTGTTTATACACAGAGGCAACATAAAAAAAACACAAGTGTCTTTTTACATTCACTGCAGACAGCCAAGTACCCTTTGTTCCTTTTACTCATCACACAGACTGCAAGGGAGAGATGTGGGACTATGCACACCACTGATTGCTAAGTGGTTGTATGGACAATAGTTAAATGGTACAAGGAAATATATTACAAAAACCATGGGGAAGCCTCATAGCACAAAAGATATTAAATAGTTACCAGGACATAAATAACTCCAAAGATTCTATCACTAAGATGCAAATTACTCCTAAGTCTCTGTGGGCAAAAGACAGTATCACTTGTTATGCCTCTCAGTTTCGAGCAGTGGGCCTCGGGATTATTCCTTTCAGCTGACACTTCCTCAGAAAGCCAATTAACAGTCTCCTTTCACCAGATGATAAAATGGTTTTATTGAAGCGACTAGGGAAAACTTGGGCAACAATCCTGCCTGAATGGTTCTTTCTTCAGTCTAACTTCAAAGGTGACCTTTTATTGAGGCCAAGTAACATGACTCCCAGCAGTTTTCTGATAAAGCTCAGGGTGGTCCTTCCAAGTGGGCCCATTTGTTGCAGGCTGGGTCTCTGTGATCCTATTGTAAATGAACTCCTCAGAGGCAGAGAAGCCTAACTCTTGTCTAAGCTGCCACACTCAGCAAATGCAAAACAATCATGTAAAACCAACAGACAAAATCCAGAGGTCCTCAGCACCCCCACACTAAGACGTATGACGGGCTCAAAGTTGGTGAAACAGGTGTCCTGACTCGCACGTCCGTGGGCAGAAGACTCCATCACATGCTGGGCAGGGGGCCAAGTCTAGGCTGCCCTCTGAGGGAGAGGAGTGGCAAGGAGGAAGTTGCTCCCAGACTAGCCCCTGAACATGTGACTTGGGCCACTGGCAGCCCCTAGCCCTGCCTCCATCAGTCGCCATGCCTGGCCTTATGGCATTAGCTGACCAATAGCCCTCCTTAAATAGCGTCTTTTCCTTGGTGAAGACTACGTATACAGTATCAGAGCTACAGCAACGTCTGTACATATTAACAGCTCAGAAGGACAACCTGACAAATTAGAGCAATTGACCTCACCATCACAGCATCATGGGTTTAACTCATTCACCACAAAAATAATTTTCACTTTACCAAGAACCAATCAAAAACCTTAAGTCACTTAGATTTTCTCCAAGTTCTAAGTCTGATGATATTTGTAGTGGTGACACTTAGGCCCAAAGTGACAATTAGTGCCTTTTGAAACATCCCGGGAAGAATGTGCCCTGAAGCATGTTCAAGTATTTTAAAATGCTAGACTAATGGACCCACTTTAGAACTCTGCTCAGGCATTTAGAAAATTAGCACACGACTATAAAATCAAGGTGTATGTTTGTGTGTGTTGCTTGTAACACATACAAACAGTCCCCACGTGTGGTCCACGAGGCCAGCAAGTAAGAAGTGCTTCAGCTGGTGGAATGGACTATTTCTTTTGCAGCTTTTATCTGAGAAGGTAAAATTGAGGAAACGGCAATTCAGCTTCAAAGTATGAAGGGTGGGTGGGAGACAGGCAAACAAGATATTCCTGGAAAAGAATATTCCTGGAAATTCATTTGAGGGAGAACCAAGTGATTTCTCAGCAGGGCTGGAGACACAAGCTGACTGTCCCACAAGTCAGTGGTCCCATGGCAGCACAGAACGCCAGGGCTCCAAGTACATCCATTTGCTAAGCCCCTCAGAGTCACACAGAGCTGTGCAGGCTGCCTGGATGCCTTAGTATGGAAGACAAGGAGGTGGATCCAGGCAGCCAGAATCAACCCCCACAGACAACATGCTACAGGGGCCGCCCAAGAACCACGCTTCATTTTGTGACACACAGTTCACTTCTTAGCAGTCCCATTTATCCCCAAGTTTTGACATAAATAAGTATCTCGAGGTGGCTCAGTTAGACGAGAGCCCATGTTCTGGGGCATCCGAGACCTAGAGTGGACACGGGTAATCAGTGAGACTGGCTGCTCCCACAGTCACCCAGTACTGGAGGACTTCAGCCTCTCCAGCATTCGTTGCCGGACTACTCTGGACCCCCTTTCCCAATGTCAATTTTTACTAATGAGGACAAAATTTAACTGGATCACATGAAAATCTGACATGCTGAGAGAAAGAAAACTGAATTGTTAGGATGGGCACAAGGGAGGAGGACTCTAGCAGGTCCTCACGTGTCCAGGCGCTGGATCTCAGGACGGCTGTCCACATCTCTGGATTCAGTGCGCGCTCGGATGTAGTCATTGGCGCTCTGCTGACGGAGGCTGACTCTCCATTTCTGCACAGCCAGGAACAAACTCGCTGCATAAGCCGCAGTTGCCAAGAAGCCAAATATCTGAAACATATGGACACAGTTAGCTTTTGACCTGTGCCCCAGAACGGGGTGTCCTCATGGGGACCTGAGTTGCATGCAGCCTTTTCTGATACTACCCCATCCTCAGGCCTGTTCAATGTATAGCTGTCATGTGGTGGAGGATCCAGTCATGTGGCCCCCAGAAAATCCAGCCTGACCTGAAAACACTTGAAGATTTCCCCCCACTCAATATTTTATTTGTTTATTTTGGGGTCTTTGGGGAACAGGCAAAGGCATGTCATGGTATGGATACTGAGGTCAAGAGAGCTTTTGGGAGTTTTCTCTACCATGTGAACTCCAGGTACAAACAAAATTGCCAGGTTTGCTTGTGGGTGCATTCACCTATTAACTCATCTTGCCAGCCCCTTCTAAAGTCTTTTGAACATATTGTTATTATTTTGAGTCAGGATCTTGTATGTGGCCATCAGCCTGGGACTCTCTATGTAGACCAGGCTGGTCTCTAATTTGTGGCAATCCTCCTGGCTCCCTCTCTAACTGCCAATATAGACCTTTCCTTTCCTTTCTTTCTTTTTTCTTTTCCTTACTTTCTTTTTCTTTTCCCTTCCCTTCCTCCCTCTCTCCCTTTCTTCCTTCCTTCTTCTTTTCTTCCATCCGTTACAGAGGTACAAAAGTACCTTGCCATTCAAAGCCACTGGTCCCACATGAGAAAATATAGTAGACAAAATGGGATAAAGGATTATTCTCACATGTTCTAGATCACAGTCACTATACCCTCCTCCTGCCTCTTGCCTGGACAGCTCCAGATGACTCTCAGTGGGTTTTCATTTTTTAATGAGGCATGAGAGGTCTCCAGAGTGACACTGGAGAGCAGCCAGTTAAGTCATTTAAAAAACCTCTTCTCTACCCACCTCCATATTCTATCCTTTGTGAGCCAACAGCAAGACAAAAACTCAGACCATGAAGAGTGAACCCCTTCTATTCTATTTTCTGCTTCAGGAAAGAAAACACAAAGAGAAGATAGGGACTGGAGGAGAGCAAGTCCCAGGCCTGCATCTGAACCAGTGCAGCTTGCTTACCACGGCAGCAATCTCAGCTCCAGTCTTGTGGTTTAAAGCAGCCAGTACAATTGAGGCAATAAAGAAAAAGAAAGTGCTGAGTCCAGTGTTGACCAAATCCTGAGGAAAAAGGAAAAACAAGGATTATTAGAAAAGCCATTGAAGAACTTTCAAAATATGTCCCATGATACCCAACTAGTAGTGGCTCCAAAGCTCAGTCTTGATGTCACAAGGGGATTTATTTTCACACAGAGGAAGACAAAAGTAACAGTTTGTGACATTCCTAAGCAAAGAATTATGGCAAAATATACCTGCCATGTTACCAAGTTTTATCTAAACAGCAACCCAAATTGTCAATATTAATTACTATTTATACAGTTCTGGTTGGTTGTCTACTGATTTATTTATTTGCAATGCTGAGAATGGAACCCAGGTCCTTACATAAGTTGGCAAGCACTCTATCACTGAGCTACCGCCATAAAAAGACACTTCACATTACATTGGAACGGACCACGTTCCCCAAGAATGCACTGACACTGGTGCGGTCCCCTACCATTCCCCACCATCCTGAGTGGCAGCAAACACACTGTTCACACGTCCAGAACCAACTTTCCTCACAGCCTTGTGTCATAGTTAGGCACAGGTGTCAACTTGACAGTTGAGGGTTTGCGCTCTGGGCACATTTGTAGAGAATTAATGTTTGAATTAGGCCCAGAGCAAACTTGAAGGAGATTGTTTAGCTGATGGGGAAGCCCAACCTATGGTGGGTGGGACTAGGCCCGGGAATAAATCACAGAGAGCTGGTTGAGAGAGTCGGCATCCTTCTGTATGCTTGGCCAGACATGCTGGTCTGGCAAGTAAGGATTGTCCGTCTCTCAGCCGTTATGTGATGATGGCATGGCCAGTTCCCTCTGTCCTGGTGTTGGCATGAGCTCTCCTATCAAGCTGGACTGAGAACTGTAACAGATAATCGTAAGAGAAAATAAATCCTTTGTTCCCTTAAGCCATTTGATGGTCATTTATCAGCAACTATACAGGCTGACTGCAACCTTACAAACCTGTGTCACCAAAGCCTGGAGGATTGACTTCAAACTTCATGTAAAACAAATGAAGTTACAAATTCAGTCACAATTTAATGGCTGTCTTACTCATAGAGAAGGAACACAGAACAGTGACTAAAAATCGCAGCTCAAGGTCACTGACCAACCTGACTCTGAACCAACTGTTCTGTTCCTCTGTGTCTTAATGGGAAGAGCAACCTCATCCCCCCCAGAACTGTTCTGGAGATCAACTGGAACCATATGGGTGAGAGAAACACAGAACACAGCCCGCAGCAGGGTCTTCTACTCGCTCACATATTACTGCTCTGGTGTTAATTCTCCAGTGGCCTCTGTGAACTCTACTGGGAAAGAAATTTTAGGGAAAAGCCCAATCTGCTTCAGTAGCTGTCTGACTGCACCATCGACATGTGGAGAGTCCTTTGATCCATGCTGACTGCAAGGCTGACTTTCTTGTCAGACTCCAAGAGACAATGTGGCATCTTAAGAATACCAACATGGTAGCAGAAACCTGTAGTTGGGGCTCCTGCTGAGCTTCTGATGGGCTGTGAAGAAGCTGTGAAGTCAGCACCACAGTGCTGTGTACAGAGATGCTTCCTAGCATCAGCTCTGCCCTACCAAGGCCTGGGTAAATTGTTCACAAAAATCAAAGTCAGACCAGGAAGTGTTACACTGAACTCTGGATAAGGCACTACAGGGCTTAAAAAAACATAAAACTGGGCTATATGGATGGCTCAATGAATATAAATTACAGATTGGTGGTTACTTAGAGTTGGAATATGAATGAGGAATAGCTCATCGTGAGGGCATACTTGTTTGCTTCTCATGGTTTTGGTGTCTCTATATGTATTTGCATGTCGAAAATATCCTACAGTTTCACTATAATGAATTATATACTTTAATACATGAATATACATCTTTGTATTTTCTCTAGACTATTTTTCACATATGCATGTATGTTGTGATGTGTGACTAGAAAAAACAAGTCACTGTAATTATGCCTATTTGTGTTGTATGTGTCTTCTATGTTAAATATAAAACTACATGTATGAGGCTGGCAAGATGGCTCAGGAGAGAATACACCTAAATTTATTGGTCCTTGCACATGTACATATGTGCAAGGCACACATGTAGAGATCAGAGGACAGCCTGCACGTGTTGATCCCCACCTCTCCATGTTAAGACAGGATCTCTTCTCCACCATATGGCTTAAAAACTTCTCAAGATTCTTCTGTCTCCACCTTCCATTTTCTGTAAGGAAACTAGGATTACAGACCCTTGCTCTACTGTGTTCAGCTTTTACATAAGATCTAGAGATGAGAACTCAGGTAGACAGGTTTGCATGGTAAATGCTTTTATCTACTGAGCTACCTCCCCAGCTCTACAGAATAATTATTTTTTTCTTTTTTCATAACTATTCTTTTGACATTTATCTATTTATTGCGTATGTGTTTGTATGAAGGGGTTGCACATGTGCCATGGCTTCATGTGAAGATCAGACCATTTGCAGGAGTTGGTTCTCTTCCTTCCCATATGGCTTCCAGGGATCAAACTTAGGTCATCAGGCTTGGTGACAAGCCATCTCAGATGTTTGTAAAGTATAAATGACATCTTTGAATGAGTCCAAGACAATTGTTTTAATTAAGATTTGATTGATTTTGGAATCATGCTCAACCCAGCAAAGAAACTTACAATTTCACAGCTGAGTTTTAATGGAATGTTTAAGTATCAAAGGAAGAGCCAGGCAGAACACAGAGACATCCCAGCTCTCCCTGGGAGCTGAGTGGCATCCGACCCTCTCACAGGCAGAGGACTGATATGTACTCACTGTCAGGTTCCAGTTGATCTGGGGGATCCTCACGTGAAGGTTGAGGCTGAACAGAATCAGCAAGACTCCAGTTACCACAAATGCACTGCAACTGACGAATTCAAAAAAGTAGAGGCCTTCACACGGGGAGCACTCCATGATGGTCTCCACGCAGATGAATGCAATCAGAGCCAGGATCTAGGAAGGATGGACACACACACTCAGGTGTATATTTAGTATGCATCTGGGGGCACACATGTCTGCTGAGTTTAACCAAACACAGTAACAGCCTACAGGTGTAGAGGTTTTTTTCTACTGACAGCAGTGTATTTGATAGTAACATGACCCGCTTTAGTTCCTAAGCAGGAATAAGTAGGGGTCTGGATGAAAGGATCATGCTCCTAATGGAAACTGAGAAGGCCCCACCACTATGTTGAAATCAGTCAGGTGTTATGGTGGGTGGGAATTGCTGGTCCTTAAGAGAAAGGGCTTAAGGAAGAGAAAGGAACATCACTGTATGTTAGCTTCTCCTTTAAGTCCCTGAAAAAGAATGGCTCACTGGATTTCATCATAATAGATGCATGCACGCATGCACGCATGCACGCACAAAATGGAATTCATTTCTTTCTGAAAGACCAAAGTAACTGCGGCAGTTAGTTAGCTGAGAAGTGAAGCTTTAGGAATACCTGTGAAGAGGTACTTAGTTAAGACGAGCCTGTAGATCATCTACTTGATGTGGAAGACCCAGTCCATAGCGAACGGGACCATTTTCTGGGTAAAAAGGCAAGACTGGTAAAGAACTGGCAGACAGCAAAACCAGCAGCAAGCTGATTTGCATTGCTTCCTGCCCACTTGGTGCTCCCTTGGATGTGAAATGACAGTTTCCCTTAGCTCCTGATGTAACTTTTGCCATGACGGACTGTAACCTGAAACCATAACTGGAATAATCCTCTTATTCCCCTAAACTCTTTGGGTCATATATTCATCCTATCAATGAAACATGATATATTCTAGCTATAAGTCCTAAGAGTTTTGATATCGTAAAGTCAAAGTGCCATCAGTACACACCCATCACCAAATAGACACTTAAAGGTAGCATACAGGAGGAAGAGGGGTCCTGGGGCAGGTAGTCTTGAGCCCCTAACAGCTGACCAACCTTGGGATCTAGATCTCCATTCAGCTCCACCCTCTGAGCATCACATAGCACCCAGTGTCCAGTCTGGATCACATCCAGCCCCCACCCCACTATGACACGGGTCCAGAGGCAGAGACAGGCAGCCCTGAGTCCCAGGAGCTGGTGGTGCAGCATCCCTGAGGTTTGTGCGAAACGCAGAAACTCTGCCTTGGCCCTTTGCCCTGCTGTCATGTGGAGGCCAGAGGGCAACCTCAGACGCCACTCCTCAAGTGCCATCAACCATTTTCTTTTCTTTTCCTAAAGATAGTTTCTCTCATTGATCTGAAATTCACCAAGAAAACTAGGCTGCTAGCTTGCCAAGAGCTGCAGGAATCCATCTACCTCTGCCTCTTGCTCTGGGGTTAGAAGTATGCACCACTATGCCACTACATTATCATCGTAGTGTGTATGTGTGTGTCTATGTATGTTTGTGTGTATCTGTCTGTGTGTGACACACATGTGTGCACAGGTCTATGGCTTTGCAACTCATCTTTTTGAGATGGGATCTGTCACCCAACCTGGAACTCACCAGGCTAGCTGGTCAGTGGGTCTTGGAATCTGCTGGTCTCCAGCCCCCAGACCTAGGGCTAGCCACACCAGGATTTGATGTATAGCAATTGCTTTACCCAATGAGCCATCTCCCTGCGTGGTCCCTCTCCCTCACCGCCATCTTTTTTTAAACATTGGACAAATCTGGTTCTCTGCAAGCATTTTACCAACAAAGCTATCTCCCTAGCTGCTCCCCACAAGTCACATCTCTAATAACTGTAGTCAATGCACCACTGCCTTTCTCAATCTGCCTGATGTGTTTCTCCATGCCGGATGTAATTTCATTCTACTTTTACACAATGCATCTCTCCACCTCTTGAACGTCAGGTATGAGGCCAGGCTACCTGCGGCTCCAAGCTCTGTAATACACAAAGTTGGCACTACAGAATACGTCTGCAGCTACAGCTTCAAGCCTATTCAGGAACTTGTCGGGTCTTTGTGTGAGAGGACGCGGCTTCCCCAACACTACACTCTGTTCACTATCCTATTCCCAGTCAGTACATGAGATATGGGTCTTGTTGGCTAAAGGATACAAAATTTCATTTAGAGGAAAAGAATTAGCTCATGAGATCTACTGTGCAATATGACAGGAACTATTATGCAACATGATAGTGTAGCAGAGGTTTTTCTCCTTAATAGAGAAAAGTGGAATTATGTACAAGCTCAGTAGCTTGGTTGGACCACTCTACTAATACACACACACACACACACACACACACACACACACACACACACACACACGCGCGCAGCGCGCGCGTGCATATTTTAAAGCATCACCCTGCAGAAAACAGATAAGGTAGAAAATGGAAAGAAATAAAGGGCACTGATTTCTAAGCACCCACTTGGTGCTTTCTCCAGTGAGTCTCTAACTCAGTCTGAATTGCTCGCCTAAGCTATGAGCAACTCACAGAATGAACAGTTCATGTAAGGGAAACTCAGAAACAACATTTCATTTTTCACTCCTGTAATCGGATCTACTAATCTTGGGCAAGAAATAACACACTGTGCTGATGAGTTACAAATGTTTCTGGTATGCTAACTTCAACCACATTTTCATGGAAAGGTAACACCTACATTCTTAAATGTTAAAATAAAAATGACTAGAGAACATGCAAATGTGACAGGCCATTGGCTGAAGCAGCAAACAACATAGGCATGAAACCCTGCTTCCTACCCCAGAGTCTAATGAGTATTTTTTTAAATAAATAAAAAGTAGGGTGAGATATAGGTAAGAACTAAGAGAAAGATTAACACAGGGCAGGCAAGTGGGGCAGGAGCAGGGTTGTGTGGAAGCTGTGGCCTTGGAAGGCCTGCCTGAAAGGTAGCAGGAAGCTGTCCAGAGGAAGGGAGGTGTGAGGCTAGGGGACCAGCAGGGTTCCTGGCTGGGGTAAGGGAGACTCAGAACAGGAAGCTGAGGTTTGGGAGTAGCAGGCCTGCAGCTCTTTTTGTCTGAGTACTAGGAAGCAGAAGAGAGGTATGAGTCTATAGTGGGGAAAAGAGACCCCAGGGAGATCAGAGGCTGGGGAAAAACTGGAGAGCCTCTACAATACTGTGGAGGGGAGGGTGGTACCGACCTCAGGTCAGGGACCAAGATTCAGATGGTGAAGAGTGTGAATTTAGGGCATGCTAAGAGCCCACAGGTCTTGCAAACAGGTGGCAGACAGGATGTGAAGGAGGTTAAGAGTGATTCTGAGACTTTTGCCTGAGGGACTGGAAGAATGGCATTGCCACGTGGAGATGTGGGCAGCCCTCAGAGAGGTGGCAGATTGGGATGGGGGTCAGGAGCTCAGTTTGGGATCTCTAATGCTGAAATGGCTCATCAGACTCCATGTAAAGCTGGTCATAAGATGCATGAGTCTGGAGTTCCCAGAAAAGAGCTGGGTGGAGACTACCACCCAGGTGTGAGTGTCTGCAGGTCAGGCCTGGGTACTGCCACGAGTCCATGATAGGAAGCGCCAGCTGGTCTAGATAGAGATCTCTAGTTGCCAGCAGCTTGCAGGCTGGCCCTTCCTATCCATCCACCTTTACATTCTTATCCCCTGGCACAAGGCACAGTGCCGATATATTATGTGGTTTATCAGTTAAGTTAGAAAAGTCACTGTGAGGAGCAACAAAATTGAAAAAAAAAATCAACAAACCATAATTCAGAACATCAGAGATTCTATATCAACCACCTGGAACCAGGCCAGCCTAATCTCTCTCCATCCTGAAGCTCAGGGAAATTTATGGAAGAGGGGGCGGTAAGATTGTAAGAGCCTAAAGATGGGGAGGAGCAACGATATGCAAGATATTCCACACACGTTAGGGCCGAAGTAATCATAACAGGACTTTGCATGACCTGTGCAATGACCGACATAGCATTGAGCCCCCAAAGTCTAGTATGGATCACAAGCACTAGGATCCTTAGAGGCAAGGGATTAACAGACACAATAGTGTTCCTATACTAAAGCGGACACAAAAAAGAGCTCTAGGCAATGCTACTGAGTTCTTACACCTCATTAGAGAGGCGGACCCAGAGGGAAGTTTGACATGCACACTAAAGGATGCTCCAGGGAGGTGGCTCAGGGGTTAAGCCTCCGCCTTGCAGGAGGAAGGTCCTGAGTTCGGATCCAGATCCCACGTATAGACGCCAGGCGGAAGCGGGGGCGGCCTGCGCTTCTGGTCCTGGTAGGGCGGAGCCTGTGAATCCCCGGGCAGAAGGAGGTGGAGGCGTCCATGTGGTTCGCGAATTCGTCCGTGGTTCTATACAGACACACACACACACACACACACACACACACACACACACACACACACACACATGCATATGCACACAGTTGAATTATAATAATAAAAAATTAAAAAATATATTTAAAAAAAAAAAAAGGATGCTCCAGGGATGGGGGGTGGGACAGAGAGACAATGGGAGAAAGGGAGGGGGGGGAAGAAAGAGAAAAGGGGAGAGGGAGCAAGGGCATCCAGGGAGGGGTAGAGGGAGAGAGGGGAATGGGGTATCTATCAAGTTTATATGAGTGGGGAAAAAAATAAATAAGAAAAGTCACTGTGGAGTCCACCTTGTCCTCTTACTCTGGGGCACAGCTCATTTCTTGAGGCAGTGTGCTGCCATGTCATGAGAATACTCAAGGAGCCTTATGGAGAGGCCCAAGAAGTAAAGCCTCCTACTAAAGCCTCCTACTAGCAGTCAGGTGAACAAGCCATCTTGCAAGCAGGATCCCATGCTCCAGGTGAGCATGAGAAGACTGGGTCCCAGACAACGTTTTGACTGGGACCACAAAAGAGCCACAGCTAAGCTACTTTAGAATTCCTGATTCCCAATATCTGAAGAAAATCAAAGGTCTACTGTTTTAAGTACCTTGAGTGTTGGAGTAGTTAGTCAAGTGGCAATAAACAATGTGTTAGGGGGAACACCATTCATACTATAGCAATAAGAAGTATCTGCTATTTGCTAGTTACCAAGAATCAAATACCATACAGGTACTTCTCATTCTTTCTATTTAGTCCCCAGACACAACCTGACAACATAGGCACTGGATCTGATTTAGAGGGAAGGGAACAGAGGTTTTGTGGGGCAAATAGGGGCAGGACTGGAATTTCAGAACCAGAATTAGTTTTTCAATCTCTTCAATCTCCTTACAACCAATGCCCACTACTACCTATTAGCTCCTCGGCTACACAGAAACACCTGCCTGCTTCAAGTGACCAAATATATCAAAAAACAAAACAAAAAACCCTCTTTGGGCTAACAAGACAACTCAGTGGGTCAGGTGCCTGCTCACAAACCTGGCAACCTGAGTTTAATCCTGGAAGCCCACATGGTAGAGGGAGAGAACTAACTTCCAAAAGTTGTCCTCTAAACTTTATGTTCTCTCTGTCAAATAAAAGAATAAAATATTCAAAAAGCACTCTATAAACAATCATAACCAAGTATAAAATAAGGAAATTAAATATGTTATAGTCCATACATAAGTGATTTTTAAATCTCAAAACATTACGATACATCTTGTCTGGACTTTTTCTTGCAAACAGTATCCATAGGCATTGCCAAATGAAGGGGAAAACACATTATTTTTAGTGATTGTATAGTATTTAGAGGAAAAGATACATAAATATACACATCAATATATATAACAATTTAAATAATCCTTATTGATAGGTATTTATATTTTCTAACACTATTATGAACAGTAGGGGGGTTGCTGTGTGTTTTGTTAGCTTGCTTGTTTTGGACAGCTATTTGGTACAAAAAAAAAAAGTGAAAATGTCTTCCAGCACAGTATAATCTAATAATCACCTCTAAAGCAAACCTACCACTGACCAAGAAGAAACAAAGAACGCAGCCAGTTTCACTTCAAGGCATCTGAGGCAGCAAACCACTCAACCCACAGCAACTTTGCAAAGACAGACACCATGTGTCCAGGTGTTTGAGAAGATGAGGACTGAAGAAGCTCCGGCACCTGCTAATAGGGAATTGGATGTCCTTGGAGACCGTTTTCCAAACAACCCACCAGCCAAACCAGAATATTTTCAGAGTTGACATGTAAACTGATATCACAGGCTGTCAGGTGTCACCACCATGGCTAATTTGACTGGCAACATCAAACAGAGGAAGAGAGGGAAATGGAAGGTCCAGTGGTTGAGTAAACTATCATGTCTGGTAAGACCAAACCCCATGTCAGCATGGATCTACATGAAAACGGAAAGTCTCCTCTGGACACCCTGGTATGAACAGTATTCCTCACCAAGACACCTGGATATCCTCTGTGTGGGCACATGGTGGGGCTGGAGCTCTGTGCTGTGCAACTTTCCAGAGGCACATTTATTCTAGAAGATGAAGCTAATGCTTCAGCACTCCTCACTTGCATCAGCTCCTTGCAAAATCCTGGAAGGGATTCCAGCAATATGTTCACATAGTTGTGTTTTTGCAAAGCCTATGAAAGCAAGCTATTTTAATTGCAACTAGTTCAGGCCTCCTTCTACTTCACTTCTGTTTCTTGTGCCAGGTGGTGATGAAACAGCATTTTAGGGACTCAGCTCACTGGAAGTGGAATGAAGGATAGATTAGATCTGTGGTTAGCTGTCACTTCCATATATGGTCAAGTTCCTGCTGTCAAACCAGTGTAGGAATGGCTTCCAGATACACTACAACCTCTGCCACACCGAACGACTGGATACAGAGAGAAAAGGACAGGTGCTCAAATCATGAGGTAAATGTATCCTACAGTGCCAACTAGAAGGAAGTGGTTAATAGAGGAGAGATGCAGTTTGAGCCATATGATGTCAGATTGCCTCGTTCAGAGCAGTGAACTCTGTTGATACCTCCTGGGGATTCACTCGACAATGAAGGATGCATAAGTATGCATGTGTTCCACATGTCCTCATCCTTTGGGAGAAAGTACATGAAACAAAACTTCCTCCAATTTATGAGTTGGCACTACAAACGGCAAATACCCAGGTGAGGGTCTGTGCATCTCACTGCACCAGACTGCACCTTGGTGTTTCCAACAGACTTTGAATTGACAAAGGCTGACAGCCCCAAATGAAATAGCACAGAAGACTGCCAGCAATTCAATGAACAGCCTAAAGAAACAGGTGTTGTGGTGATTCCTACACATGTTTCTTAATAAGTCAACAGAGTAGAGCCTCCCCAAACATGCGCCTTGAGTGCACTACTGCTCTACCTCTGAGTTATATCCAGTTCCTGAGAGCATACTGATTGTACAAGAAGACTGCTCAATAGATCATGGTAATCTATAAAATAAATCTAATTTCAGGTTAATTTTGTATACTTTTCCAGAATGATGAATCATACTAAAGTTCAGATACAATAGGATCTATTTTTAGCTAATTTAAAAATATTTATTTATGTATTTATTTATTTTTAACATTTTTTATTATTATTTCCGCTCATACAAACTTAATAGGTAGACCAGTTCCCTCCCCCCTCCCCCCGAACTCCCTGCTCCCCCTCCCTCCCTCCCGATCTCCCAGTGCCTCCCCCCCAATTCCCAGAGAGTCCTTTATTGTGTATGCCTAACTCTCCTCTGGGCCCTCCTTTCCGATGACGTACAAGGACCCAGTGGCATTTCCCTGAACCCTTTCTCGTGCTCCCCTTAAGCATAGGAACACTACTGTGGCTGTCAATCCCTTGCCTCCAAGGATCTTGGTGCCTTTAGCAGATGTTAGACTTTGTGAGGTCAATAGTGTGTTGGACATTGCGCAGGGCATGCAAAGTTTCTATTATGATTGCTTCAGCCCTAACTAGTGTGGAGACTCTTCAAATCATTGCTCCCCCCATCCTTTTGCTCTTACAATCTTACCGCCCCCTCTTCTGCAAATGTCCCTGAGCTTCAGGATGGGGGGAGATTATGCTGGCTTAGTTCTATGTGGATGATATAGAGTCTCTGAAGTTCTGGATTGTGGTTCGTTGATTTTCTTTTGCAGTTTTGCTGTTCCTGCAATGCCCTTCACTCCATCTGGATGGGCACTGTATGTCACCCCCTGGTCAGAGACAAAAAACTGTTAAACTGGAGTCTTGTTATAATAGCACATTCAAGGGTAGATGTAATAAAAGCAGGAAACCTCGGTGAGGGAGGGATCAGTCACCCATTTGCAAAATGATCACTTTTCATCTGCCAGACTATATGCCCTCCCCTTCTGGTGAGATCATACCCCCTCAGTTGTACATGATCAGGAACAAACGTCTGTGAACTTACCCAGGTGTCACATTACTTACTTGCATTCCTTGGAGGCCTATTTTCTCTGCTGTGACATGGTCCCCTCTCTCTTTGTGTCTGGTGTGGCCCTCCAATCCCATCCCTCCTGTTCAAAATCCTTGCAATTACCAATCCTTGCAATTACCATACTACATAGCTTTACCCTTGAGTGTCTCAATGTGGGCTGGGTGAGTTTGGTACTAGAAGCCACCTATTAGGGAGTACATACGGCGCTTAACTTTCTGGGTTTGGGATACTTCACTTAATATAATTGTTTCTAATGACATCCATTTCCCAGCAAATTCCAGTAATTCATCATTTTTGATGGCTGAGTAGTACTCCATTGTATAGATGTACCACAGTTTCCTTATCCACTCGTCAAGTGTTGGACATTTAGGTTGATTCCATGACTTTGCTATTGTAAACAGTGCTGCTATGAACATGGTCGTGCTTGTGCTATCGAGGCGAACCTCTGCTGCATGGGGGGTTATTCCCAAAAGTGGAATAGCAGGGTCATATGGCATTTCAATCTTTAATTTCTTTAAGAATCTCCAGACGGCTCACCAGAATGGCTGTATGAGCCTGCATTCCCACCAGCAATGTAGGAGAGTTCCCCTCTCTGCACATCCTCTCCAGCACTTCTTGTTGTTTGTATTGTGGATTTTTGCCATCCTGACCGGGGTGAGATGATATCTCAGGGAGGTTTTGATTTGCATTTCCCTGATGGCTAAAGAAGTGGAGCATTTTTAAGATATTTGTTAGACATTTTAATTTCATCCCTGGTAAAATTTCTTTTAAGTTCCAGGACCCATTTCTCAATTGGGCCATTGGTTTCCTTGGTGTTTCATTTTCTAAGTTCTTTGTGCACTCTGGACAGTAGAGCTCTATCAGATACGTGGTTAGTGAAGATTTTCTCCCATTCTGTGGATTGCCTTTGAGCTCGTGTGACAATCTCTTTATCTGAACAGAAGCTCTTTAATTTCACAAGATCCCAACTGTTGAGAGTTGGTAGCAGTGACTGTGCCATTGGATGTCTGTTTAGGAAATGTTGGTCTAGCCCAATCAGCTCAAGGGAGTTCCCTATCCGTTCAGTTATGATTTTTATAGTCTCTGGCCTGATATCAAGGTCCTTGATCCATTTGGAATTAAGTCTTGTACATGGTGACAGGTATGGGTCCAGTTTTAATCTTCTGCATGTGGAGATCCAGTTTTGCCAGCACCATTTGTTGAAGATACTGTTCTTTTTCCATTGAATTCTTTGGGCCCCTTTGTCAAAGATCAAATGGCTGTATTTTTGTGGGCTTATATCTGGGTCTTCAACCCTTATCCATTGATCTGTGTGTCTATTTTGGAGCCAGTACCAGGCTGTTTTTATAACTATGGATTTGTAGTATAGACTAAGGTTTGGTACGGTAATACCTCCAGCAGTGTTTTTGTTACTCAGGATTGTCTTTGCTATCCTGGGTCTTTTGTGCCTCCATATGAATTTTGAGATTATTTGGTCAACTTCTTTAAAGAATTACTTTGGGATTTTAATTGGTATAGCATTGAATTTGAATATTGCCTTTGGTAGGATGGTCATTTTTACAATGTTGATTCTGCCAATCCAGGAACATGGCAGGTCTTTCCACCTTCTGATGTCTTCAGCAATTTCTTTCTTTAGGGTTTTAAAGTTTTCATTGTAAAGGTCTTTTACCTCCTTGGTTAGGTTTATACCAAGGTATTTCATTTTTTTAGGGGCTACAGTAAATGGGATTGTTTCTCTCAGGGCTTTTTCACTTCTTTCATTCTGGGCATATAGGAAGGCCTCTGATTTTTGCACATTTATTTTGTATCCTGCCACCCTGCTGAACTTCTCAATTAGTTCCAGGAGCTTCCTGGTGGAGTTTTTGGGATCACTCAGGTATAAGATCATGTCACCTGCAAATAGGGATAGCTTGACTTCTTCCTTGCCGATTTGAATCCCTCTTATGTCCCTTTCTTGTCTTATGGCTTCAGCTAAGACTTCAAGTACAATATTGAATAGAAGTGGTGAGAGTGGACAGCCTTGTCTAGTTCCTGATCGAAGTGGGAATGCTTCCAATTGTTCCCCATTGAGCATAATCCTTGCTGTGGGCTTGTAGTATACAGCTTTTATTATATTGATAAAGGTTCCTTCCATTCCTACTGTCTCTAGAGTTTTGATCATAAAAGGCTGTTGGATCTTGTCAAAGGCTTTTTCTGCGTCTATCGAGAGTATCATGTGGTCTTGGACTTTGGACTGGTTTACATGATGAATTACATTTATTGATTTGCGTATGTTGAACCAACCTTGTGTGCCGGGGATGAAGCCTACTTGGTCCCTGTGAATGATCTTTTTGATATGTTTTTGAATCCGATTTGCTAAGACTTTGTTGAGAATCTTTGCGTCTGTGTTCATCAGAGAGATCGGCCTATAGTTTTCTTTTTTAAGTGAATCTTTATTAGGTTTTGGGATTAAGACGATATTAGCTTCATAGAAGGAATTTGGTAGTGTTCCTTCCTTTGCTATTTGATGGAACAGTTTAAGGAGTATTGGTGTTATTGACTCCTTAAATGTCTGGTAGAATTCTGTGCTGAATCCATCTGGTCCAGGACATTTTTTGGTGGGAAGATTCGAGATTACTTCCTCAATTTCTTTATATGTTATAGGGCCATTTAAGTAATTCACAACTTCCTGATCCAATTTAGGTAAGATGTGTTTACTTAGAAATTCATCCATCTCTTTTGTGTTGTCAAACTTCATTGAGTATAAGTTTTTGAAATATGTTATAATTCTCTGGATTTCTTGGGTATCAGTAGTGATTACTCCATGTTCATTTCTAATTTTGTTAATTTGGGTTTTCTCTCTCTTGCTTTTGGTTAATTTAGCTAGGGGTGTATCTATCTTATTGATTTTTTCAAAGAACCACCTTTTTGACTGGTTGATTTTTTCTATCGTTTTCTTAGTCTCGATTTCAGATATTTCTCCCCTTATTTTGCTAATCTCCTCTCTTCTACTACTTTTTGGGATCAGATTGCTCAAGTTTCTCTAAAGCTTTAAGCTGCATCATTAAGTTATTTATTTCTGATGTTTCCATTTTTTTGATGTAGGCATTAAGAGCTATGAACTTACCTCTTAGTACAGCTTTCATTGTGTCCCAGAGATTTTGGTAAGTTGTATTTTCGTTATCATTCACTTTCAGGAAATCTTGAATTTCCTTTTTAATTTCTTCCTGAAGCCAGTTCTCATTCAGCATCATATTGTTAAGTTTCCAGGAGTTAGTGTATTTTCTCTTGTTTGTTGTGTTGTGGATGTCCAGTTTTAGGCCGTGGTGGTCTGATAGGGCACAGGTTAGAATTTCAACTTTTTTGTATATGTGTAGATTCGTTTTGTGGCCCAATATGTGATCTATTTTGGAAAAAGTTCCATGTGCTGCTGAGAAAAATGTGTATTCTTTGGTGCGTGGGTGAAAAGTTCGATAGAGATCTGTAAGGTCCATTTCTTTGAGGGTTTGATTAAGTTCCAAAGTGTCTCTATTAAGCTTTTGACCTGTTGATCTATCCCATGTTGAGAGGGCGGTGTTGAAGTCCCCAAGAATTATTGTTTGGGGGTTGATTTCTTGCTTTAGGTGCCATAGGGTTTTCTTAATGAATGTGGAGGGGCCCATATTGGGTGCATAAATGTTCAGTATTGTGAAGTCTTCCTGGTGAATTATACCTGTGACTAAAATGTAGTATCCATCTGTGTCTCTTATGATTTTCTTTGGTTTGAAGTCCACTTTGTCTGAAAGCATAATTGCTACCCCTGCCTGTTTCCTGGTTCCATTAGCTTTCAAGATTTTGGACCAGCCTTTCATTCTTAGGACGTGCCTATCTTTTGTGGTGAGATGAGTTTCCTGAAGGCAGCAGATTATTGGATTGTGGTTTTTAATCCAAGTTTGTAATCTGTGTCTCTTAATCGGCGAGTTAATACCATTGACATTTAATGTTATAATGGAGAAATTATTTTTAATTCTGGACATTTTTTATGTTTAGTAGATTTTGTAAGCATGTTGTTTGATATTAATGTTTTGGTGGTATTATACTTCCCTTCTGTCCTCCTGGATACACTTGTTCTTTTCTTCAAGCTTGAGTATCATTTCTAGGATTTTTTGAAGGCCTGGTTTGGTAGACATGTATCCCTTCAAGTTGTATTTGTGCTGGAAAACTTTTCTTTCTCCCTCAATCATGACAGATAATTTTGCCGGGTATATCAGTCTGGGTTGGCATTTTTGCTCATTTAATACTTGAAGTATGTCTCTCCAAGCTCTTCTTGCTTTTACTGTTTCCATTGCGTAGTCATTTGTTATTCTAATAGGTTTACCTTTAAAAGTGAGTTGCTTTTTTTCTCTTGAAGCTCTCAGCATCTTTTCTTTGTCTTGAATGTGGAGCGTTTTGACTATTATTTGCCGTGGCGATTTTCTATTTTGGTCATATCTGTTTGGAGTGCGAAATGCCTCTTGTATTTGGATAGGCCTCTCATTCTTTAGTTGTGGGAAGTTTTCATTTATGATGAATTGAAATATTTCCTCCGGTGTGGTATTTTGGGATTCCTGTTCTGGTATTCCATGAATGCGCATGTTAGGCTTCTTCAGGGTGTCCCATATCTCTTGAATGTTCCTCTCAAGTATCTCTTTGGCTTTAACAATCTCTTCCATTGAGCTGGTTAATTCTCCCACTTTGTCTTCAAGATCTGAAATTCTATTTTCTGTCTCATTTGTTCTGCTGATAAGACTCTCTGTTGAGTTTTGGGTTGAAGATAACTTGTCTTTTAGTTCAATTTTAAACTCTGCCTGAGACTGTTTTAACTGCTCCATACCTATTTTTGTTTCTTGAACTGTTTTTCTCACCTCCTCCAAGTGCCTGTTGTGTTCCTGTTCAAAGTGGTTGATACAGTTGTTTAACTCTTCTCGGATTTCCTCTTTCATAGTATTAATCATGGTAATGATCATACTCTGAAACTCGTTATGTTGGGTCTGGCTTCCATGGCTATTTTCTGTGGATTTGTTCTGGTCGGAATCCCTCATTATGGGATTGATTCTTTCGGCAGGAGATTGGTCTTCTTGGGTTTTGTTTCTCGTGGATGTGCACTTTGACTTGTACATTGTTGTTTTGTTTTTTAGGACCTTTCAGTTTCTGTGTGTTTTTCACTGAATCAACGTAGTTGGTATTGTTACACTTGCCAGTTATTACTAGTGCTTGCTTCGGATTGGGTATGTTTGTGTATTGTTATCGTTATATCCTAGATGAGGCTACTAGGCTGTTAGTACGTCAGTTAAGTCAGGTTATGTTACCAGGGGGTGAATATTAGTTTGGTAGTGTACTTTTACGATTTAGTATCTTGGTGAAATGTGGGGGTGAGTGGTGTACTCCCTGGAGTTGTATGTTGTGGGGTGGCTGTATGAGAAAGTTGATCTACAGCATTGATACTTTAAAGGATCAGTAAGGTGAAAAGAAAAAGTTTACTTATCTTTGGGCTGGATGAGAAGAAACTCGCCCACGTGATATAATGATTGTAGTGGAGTCCAGATGTATGGCCTGTGTTCCCTTTGTTCCTTAGAATTTTGCTTGAGTTTCCTTTGGGCTCTATTGAATTCTGAGTAGCAGTGTGTCTTCCGTGGACCATGTGCGTAGGTCCCCAGTGGGTCAGAGAGGCAGAGGGTCTGATGTTAATGGCAGAATTCTTCACCTGCGACCTGGGCGGGGGGGGGGGGGGGGGGGTGCGAGGGGCTGGGGTCCGGGGCGGGGCCCAGGCTAAGTCGGAGTCGGCCTGGGTGCTCACTGCCGGGATGCGTGGGGCTCTATTTATTTATTTATTATGTGTGTGTGTCCGTCCCTGTAAAGAACCAATGGTGACTTCGGGAATCATCCTGGATTGCTTCTGCCTCCTCTTGCTTTGCTCTGGGATTTCCCAGACTCTGCCCTTCAGGGCCAGAAGTGCAGGCCACCGCCGTTTCTGCCTGGTCTTTTTTACAGGCGACCTAGGATCTGAACTCCAGACTTTCTGCTTGTGAAGCAAAGTCTTAACACATGAGCCAGACCTTATTTATTTATTTTTGAGATAGAGTATCATGTACCACAGATTGACCTCCAACTTAGTAGGTAGTAAGGCTAGGCTCTGACTCCTGATCCTCTTGCTTCACCTCCAGAATATTCCTAGCATTCAGGAAGTGGGATTAACAATGAGTTCATCCACATGGTAAAAATGTGGTTAGGCGAATTATTGCTATTGTTTGTTGTGTTGTGTTGTTGTTGTTGTTAGCTTGTTTATCCAAGGCTGGCCTCCAGCCTCCCAATGCTGAGATTACAGGAGTGCCACACCTTGCCTGACTGCTATTGTTTTAGGCTTGTTTTACTTTCTAAAATCTTCAATGACTGTTTTTTCCCCCTAGTTTTACAGCACAATGTTTATCTCTGACTCCCCTCCTTCCCTCTTCCCAGTCCTTCTCACCCTACCCTTTTTCGCCAATTCAACCTATCATTCTCTCCCACCCTCCTGTCTGCCTCCTTCAGTAGATCCTAGGGCTCTTTGGATAGTCTGCTCCAGTAGGAGCCAGGCCTCTGTGGCAGATCAAGTGGTCCTTCCTTAGGTAGACTCACAGATAGAAATACTCCTCTTCACCTGTCTAATCCTAACCCCTGATGCAATGAGTGTTTTTAATCCAAAAAGTTAAGTGTTCCGTGTATGAACATTTTTCTTTTTTTTTTTAAGACAGGGTTTCACTATCGCCCAGGCTGGCCTTGAACTCACTGTGTAGCCAAGGATGATCACGAGCTTCTCCTGCCTCCACCTCCCAAACCTGGTATTACAGGTGTGTACCACCACACCTGATTTTATGCAATGCTGGGACTCAAACCCAGGACTATGTGAGCACTCTACCAATTGAGCTACATCCCCAGTTCTGAACATCTTAAAGTTTTTAATAACCAGGTTTACTTGTATGTTAAATGTTAGTGACCTCTAAGAACCCATCTTTATTTGCTTTGAAACAATTCATGAATATTTTAAAATGAAACAAAAAACTTTAGTGGAAAACAAAACTTAGCATGTGGATGCTGATTCTATGTCTTTATTGGAAGAGTCCATTCATCCTCTCCAAAGCCTGATCTCACACAATCTGTTTCCCGGCCACCACTACAATGTAAGCTGAGGCAGCCTCACTGCATTTCAAACACAGTGGCAAAGATCCCAGGAATGAATACTGGTGCTAACACCCTCAAAGACATCTGCAAAAATACTGGTGCTAACACCCCCAAAGACATCTGCAAAGATCAGTGGAATCCTCCTCTACCCTGATCAAAGGATCTAATGACCCCAAAGTGAGAGAGATGTTCTCACAAAAACTACATCCCTTAAAACAATTTTAAAATCCTGTATTATATGAGAAGTCTTACAGAGTCACCAGATGCTAAAAAGCTTGTCCATTTGAAGTTCTGCTTTATTGGCTGGGGAGATATCTCTGCTGAGCCTAGTCTGAAACTGCAGGTTGTCAGACTCCCTCTTAGCTATGGAGTCACCCAAAATTCATACAAGTGTCATGACACACACAGCTATGAGGCTTCTCAAGCTAACCCCTTGCCATTTCCACTTCGTGTTTTTGGTCTTGAGGAGGTCACAGGACCTTCCCAGGTCTAAGGAATGCAGTCAACAAGGTTTTTTTGTGTTCCATGAGCACAGAACCCGCTCCCCATCACACCTACTAGAACTTTATGTGGAGTGTTTGAAGGGAAATCAGCTTGGGAAAAACATAAGCAGTGTGCGTTGATCAGGACTCAAAATGGCCAGACCATGCAAACTCTACAGTGTGAAATGCAGAAACCTCCTGGTCCAGTATGGTGGCTGTGACCAGGGACCCTGTAAGTGATGGTAACCACACAGGCACATGGCAGCATATGGACTTCAAAACACACAGAGCCCTGAGTCTAGCACATTCAAACTGAAATATTGCTAGACAGGCAACATACATCTGTCATCCTAATACTCTAAAGGTGGATGTAGGAGGATCAGGAATTCAATATGACCTTTGGGGTGAGGGAGAAAAGAAAGGAGAGAGGAGAGCAGGTAGGAGGGGAAGGAAGGGAAGCAAGAGAAAAAAAACCTTTCTTTTCACCAATAATGAATCCGCATCTGAGAAGTAAAATCTAGCTTATACTCAGCCACAAAGTCCAAGCAGGCAAGTTGTTAATGCAAGCTATATTAGTTTCTTTTCTCATTGCTGTGGCAAAATTCATCACTAGATGGGCCAGAGAGATAACTCAGTGGGTAAGGTACCTACTAGCAATCCTGGGGACCTAAGTTCGATCTCTGGAAACCCATAATGACTGACTTCTGAAAATTATCCTTTAACTACCATCTGTGTACCAGAGCATGTGTGCACGTTCTCTCTTTCTCTCTCCCTCTCCCTCTCAAAAATTTAAAAAAAAAAACCTTCATTAGCGCAATTTAAGGAAGGAAAGCTTTATTTTGACTTACACTGAGATGCAGAAGTCATAGTCGCAACAGCTTGTGGCAAATGCTCACATTTGAATCCAAAGTCCAGAATCAGAAAGAGATGAAGGTTGGTACTCTGCCCCAGGACCCCAGTCTATGACATGCTGCTACCCATGTTTAAGATAGGTCTTCCCACATCCATTAACCCATTCTACAAACTCTTTCTCTATCATGCTCAGAAATGTGCTACCTAAGTGAAAGTAGATCCCGTCAGGTTGACAATCACTACTAACTATCACACGTGGCTTCTGCTAAGGGTTCTTGTGTTGCCAAAGCAGAGCAGAGATGTCAAAGAGGGAAACAGGGATCTGTGTACTCTTGTCTGCAGGGAGTATTGAGATAGAGTCCTGAAACTTCAGGGCCTTGGCTCATCCTCTTTCTGAGTCTTCAGAACAGTTCCGTGTGTATGCATAAGCTTGTTAAATGACAAACCCCCTCAAAACTCCAGCTTCTAGGCCACAAACATGTCAATCTGCAGAAGGATTTGAACAGCTGTGCTTTGCCAGGGACCCCGGAATGAAGGACACAGTTTTACACTGAGGAGGCATCCATTTGGAAAGCTCTGAGATTCTCTCTCACCCTCACATCCTTTCAGGAAGCAGGTGGTACCTCCATAGTGTGGACCAGGCCTATCCAAGAGACTCCAAAGGTAGTTCTTCCCCATGCCACAATCTCCTACATAAAATGCCTAACCTATACTCAGGTAACTGAGTCTTCCCACACTCTAGCTATGAAAACCATCAATACCTAGTTTTTCTTCAGGGACACAGAATGAATTCTTGGCCAGCATCAAGAGGGTGCCTGACAAAGCACATGCACTGCCGCCACTCTCGAAAGGATTTTGCTATAAGAATATCCTCAGCTTCTCCACACCTTTATTTTTTCAACCTATTTTCATGTGTTTGTATGTATAATGTATGTGTGTGTGTATATGTGTGATTCCATGTGTACATGTGTGCACATGATGTGGAGGTTTGAGGTTGGTATCAGGAAACATCCTCAATCACAACCCTACTTCTTTACTTAAATCTGGATCTTTAATTAAATCCAGAGCTCATCTATAAGGCTAGCCTGGCTTGATTTGAAGATTCACAGGTTCGGCCTTCCAGCACTGGAAGATCGCTATATTAACCTGGCATTTTACATAGGTATTGAGGATCTAAAACCTGGTCCTTTTGCTGTGTGGCACATACTTCAACAACTGAGGCATTTCCCAGTCCAGAAACATGTTACTTTTTCTAGGAGAAATAATCCACGGTTTCTTTCACTTCCTGTGAGGAGGTAGATTTAAGATGATACCTCTGAGATAACAGCAAAACCAGTATTTTCTCAAACAAATCAAACCTGCAACCAATGGTCTCTGTACCTGCTGCTTCACTGTTTCACTCCAGTGAATAGTGCCAACACTACATGGATTTCAGAGTTGTGGAGGGGCTGGCGAGATGCCTCAAGCAGGTAAAGGCACTTGCCAATCAAGCCTTTGATCTCCAGAACCCACATACAGGTGCAAGGAGAGAACAGATTCCACTAAGCTGACTTCTGACCTCCTCAAGTGCAAGGTGACTTATGTGCCCACACAGCATGCACTCATGCAACCATAATAAAAAAACTTCCAGAGCTACAAAGCATGCTGGACATGGATTATGGTTATAATCCCAGCACTTGGGAGGCTGAGGTGGGGAATCATATATTCAAGGTCAGCCTTGCACAGTAAGTTGACCTGCCTAAGATAAACTTTCAACTCCTAAAAGGGGAAAGGATAGGAAAAGAGAGTTTTAAAATATTAAAAGTGGGACTGGAGAGACGTTCACAAGAAGAAGGTTCTGAATTCAGATGCCAGGTCCCATGTAAAACAAAAACAATAACAAAAAAAACAGCATTGCATCGGCCTGCACTTCCTGCCCTAGTGGGCAGAGCCTGGGAAATACAGAGCAAAGCAAGGGGGTAAAAGCAATCCAAGATGATTCCCAAAGTCATCTTGATCCTCCATAGGGACACACAGTGCGCTCTCTCTCTCTCTCTCTCTCTCTCTCTCTCTCTCTCTCACACACACACACACACACACACAGACACAGGAAGAGCAGCAATTAATCGGTAGCAATTAGTTGAACAAAGGAGCCAAGAAAGAGGCAGAGCGTGTAAGTTCCTTATTTTTAAGAGATGAGGACACTGAGCGGCACCAAGGTCCGCAGGGCTGGGAGTCAGAAGACAAGCAGGAGAGCAAGCACCCAGGCAGTCATCAGAGCACTGTGACAGGAGCCATCTCCAAGCTGCCCATCCTTAACTCTGTCACTCAGAAGACAGAAAAAAAGATGCAGGCTGTTAATGGTCCAGGAACCTTTTTCTTGTCTTAGTTCTTTTGCTTGGCCTATGCCACCAAAGCCTGCTCTAGCAGACTTAATTGCTGCTCTCCCATTGTGTGCGCGCGTGTGTGTGTGTGTGTGTGTGTGTGTGTGTGTGCACGCGCACACGCGCGGTACGGGGCGGGGGGGGGGCAGTGGCCACTGTGCAAGTATGGAGATTACAGGACAATGTGGTTTCTAGGAATGGAACTCAGGCAGGTAAGTTTGCACCCAAGTGCCCTCACTCACTGAGCCATGTTGCCAGCCCTGGCATTACTTTTTTAATCTAAATTTTTATACTCAACAGCACGAGTGTACTCTGATGTGCACAATAAGCCTGCAGGCTGCTTGCCAACAAGGCAACTGCAGTCTCAGACAAATTACACTAGGCTTATTTTTTGGATCTCTAACTACTTAACGCACACAAATAGTTTTAGCCAATGAAGGGCAAAACATGTTCTTATTTTGAAAAGAAACCCCAGAAACTCTTCTGTGGTTTGATGACATACTTGCACATGGTTTCAGAAAACCACAGGACGGTCAGCATCTTTCTTGCCAAGAGAATGTCCACAGAGTTTTTATGGCAAATGCCACCCTCCCCAAAAAGCTCTGTTCAGACCATTTAGATTAGTAATGGAGCAAAACAACATTCTTGTGGAAGACACGGGAAGCAAACTGCTATCTAACCAGGCACAGCTGAAGATGGTTAAGAATGCTGCTGGCACTGGGATTTTATTTCCCGCTCCCTCCTTCTGGTCTTCGTTCCTGGATGAAGCTGAAAACCCAGAAGGGCAGCATCCTATCCCTGCATGGAAGCAACACCTCTCCCTCCCTCAATCCTGCTTTAATCCCAGGCTTCCAGGCCCCATGGCTCTAACAACCCCCTTTAATGGAGAGGCCAACAAAATGCAGCCACTTTGGGCTAAGGATGGACATGAGTCAACACAGTGGGGTACACATTCTCAGAGGCCAAGTAAAGTACAGCAAAAAAATCACCTCATTGCAGCCCATTGCCGTCAAGGTCCCGGCACCTCTGCCCATCCCATTGAGGAAAGGTCTAGGGGGAGCAGGGACAAGAGCTCAAAGCTAAGAGAGCAAGGAGCCTGTGTCTAAAGCCTCAGCCCCTGGGGTCTACCCGTCAGTGAAGTGGTGATCCCAACTCCAGAGACAATGAGAATAGTCTCTCTTAGAGTGTGACATTGTAGCTTTCATTAAAAAAAAAAAAAAAGTCAACTTCTGCAGAAGTCTTCCACTGTGTGTTAAATACAATGCTGAGGTAGACATCTGTCCTTTCATGCCAGGAGTAGGATTGGTTGACTGATTTCTAACTCAGCTTTAATTCACAAGCCACAATATTCACAGTTCAGTACACAGTCATCACTGCGATGGATAATACTAGACCAGTTCATCACCTAAAGAGAAATCTTAGTTTTGATCTTGTTTTACAGTTCTTAGGTAAACCTGAGGTCTCCCACATGCTAGGGAATGTGCTCTGCCATTGAGTTACACCACAAGCCAAAGAGAGTGTGTGTGTGTGTGTGTGTGTGTGTGTGCATAATTATTTTAGATTTTTAAAATAGCTTATTTGAGACAGGAGAGAGAGAGAGAGAGAGAGAGAGAATATCAGGGGATACTTCCTAAACTCAGTTCTCTCCTTCCACCATGTGGGCTCTGGGGATGGAACTCAGGTTGTTGGGTTAGCATGTGGTCACTGTGCTCACTGAGTCATCCCACAGCTACAAGAATGTTTGTTTTTAAGCTCCACCTTACTGAATGGGAAAATGAGACACAGATGTCAAGCAACCTGCCCAAGAACACAGTGTTATGAAGAGCAGAGCTGGAGTCAGCCCCTCACCGACCCTCTGCAGTAACCATGAGCACCCCTACTGCCCAGACTGATATCTCAGAACTCCTTTCCTACCAAAGGAACAAGTATTTCTTGATGCAATGGTTAATTCAGGCATGAATAGTGAGTGAGTGAGAAAGAGAGAGAGAGAAAGAGAGAGTGCCTAAACCTCAAGGTTTTTGTGCACACGTTTGTGTGTACAAGTACATATAGAGGCCAGAGGTTGATGACAAGATGGCTTTCCTTGATCACTTCTCCACTTTTTTTTTTTTTTTTTTTTGAGACAGCATCTTTATCATACCTGCAGCTCACAGACACAGCTAGACTGACTGGCTAGCAAAATCCCAGAATCCATCTCTTTCTGCCCTGTAGCACTGGGTTACCAGCATATGCCAGTTTGCTGACAGGCTGCAGTGGGACACGCACCAATGCAACTTTCCTCCAGTGCTCATGGTGAAGAGTAATGAGCAAGATAAAGCCTTGCTGGGCAGTTACTACATAACTAATGACTTCATTACCAAAACAAAAGAAATAGTGACCAAGAAGGTAGGGCTGCTCCAGACTGAGACTTAAGAAAGTATACATTAAGGGTCAGCAAGATAGCTCAGTGGGTAAAGGTGCTGGTACACAAGCCTAGAACTCACCTAAAGGAGAATAGACTCTACAGAGCAGTCTTCTGACCTCCACACACGTGCCATGGCATGTACACGCGCACGCGCGCACACACAATAATAAATAAAATATAAAAACAACTCCAATGTTCTTCAGTGGGGAAGAGATAAGCAGGCAGTGGTACATCTACAAAATGAAATACTACTCAGCAAGAAAGAGGAGTGGCTTACTGGCATGCATAGTGAGGATGAATCTCAAGGGACCCGTGTTAAGTGAATAAAGCTGATTCCAGACTCCATGTGATATGATTATGTGACACTATGGGGAAAGCGAAACGATACAGATGGAAATAGAACCGCTGGGGCCAGCTGAAGTCACAGGAAAGGCCAGGAACACAGCTCAAGAGTAGACTGTACGTTTAGCATGCGTGATGACAGTGCACCCAAACATTTACACAAAGGCTACACACATGGAACAACTAAATGTATCTGATTAATAAGAGTCCCGGGAATCTTTCCTTCTTTTAGCTTACTGGCATTTTTCCACTTTTGTTTTTCTCTTAAACTGGTATTACTTGTATGATTTCTTAAGAACTAATTTTCAGAGAAATATATAGAAAGCTGGGGGCTTATCTGGGGACACCTCCCCCCAATTCCCCTCTGCTGCTACAGGCTACTCTGCTGCTCTTTGAAGCACTCAGGGCACACTGCCCCAGGCCCTCTCCCCTCCCCTGCTGACCTTGCTGAAGGCCTGGGCTGCCAAGCCCGCCCTGTTTTCTGATCATGTCCTGGTAGCCCCACCGCTCCATCCCCACAGTGAAATGGCTGAGCAAAGTCTGACCAAGCAACCAGGAAAAGCATCTAGCAGACCATAAACCAAGCCCACGAGCACTGGATATCTCCAAAGAGTAACAATTAATGTCACTGTCAGTCCAGAGCACAGGCTCAGGGGTGGACTGCATGTCTCTAGGATATTACATTACAGGTCCTGGAAGAGAACTTGCAGAGCCATATGCAAGTGAGAGACCAGAGACTGTCACTACACAAGCTGAAAAGCTCCAAGCCATCCCAACACCAGCTGGACCCAAGCCACAGGTAATCTCGGCAACAGGAACACAGAAGGGACACGCTGTGGACACTGGTCTGGTGACCCAGGTCGTACATGTCAGGCTAAGCTTGAGAAAGAAAGAAAAGACTTGCCTGTTGGTGGGGACTGCAAGTCAGAAATCTTTTTTCTTCCTGAAAGCTCAATTTTCACATTTACCATCCATCCATAGGAAAAGATACTAGCAAGAAAATGGAACCAGCCAACTGCCCATTGAGAGAGGAATGAATAATGAAAATGTGATACATTTACAGAATAGAATACTATACAGCCATCAGGAAGAATGAGATTATGAAATTTGCTGGTAAATAGATGCAACTGGAAAATATAATTAAACAATGTATCTCAGACACAGAAAGACAAACCTCACATGTTCTCTTATATGCAGATGCTAGCCAATTACATTCCTGATTGAGGTATTTAGTTTGGAATTCCTGTAACAGTCAAAAAATTTGAAAGAGTCCAATGACCAGGAGGGCGAGGAGAGAGGTTAGGGTGAAGACTTTAGAGGAGAAGATATAGAATACCATGGGTTGCAGGGTAAGGGAGGGAATAATAAGAGAAAATATGTGAGGAGGGGGGACAAAGGGATGGGGTACAGGAGAGACTGAGGAACTAATAGAAAAAAAAAAAAAACAAAGAATGTGGATGCAACCAGATAAAAACCTCCTATGATTGATTGATTGACTTACTTACTCACTCACTCACTCACTCTGTGTGTGTGTGTTATCAGAGGGGCACTGTGTGTCCCTGTGGAAGACAAAGAGTGACTTCGGGAATCATCCTGAATTGCTTCTACTCCTTCTTGCTTTGCTCTGGGATTTCCCAGGCTCTGCCCACCAGAACCAGAAGTGCGGGCCACGGCCATTTCTGTCTGGTGTTTTCATGTAGGACCTGGGATCTGAACTCAAGAACTTCTGCTTACCAGGCAGAAGCTATCTCTCCAGCCTGGTACTAATATTGTTAAAAATATTTAATTTTTTTTTAAAAAAGGAACAAGAATGGACAGTCCCTGTACAGAGGAACAGAGAGAGTGGAAGATGGGACAAAAGAAAAAGTCCCTGGGATGCTCAATCTAGAACCTAGAGGCAATTAAATAATGCTAGAAGTTAACAGGTATGTGATACTTCTTGATAAGTTGCTGGTCAGAGAAGTCTCAAAGGCCCCCCAAACAGTATAGGTTTTTTGCCATTGCTCTTGGCTGCCCTCCAGAAACTGACAGTAAGACTCTATTATGGGGCTGGAGAGATGGCTCAGGGGTTAAACCTCTGTCTTGAAAGCAGAAAGACTAACTGGGACCCTGGATCCCACATAAAAATGCCTAATGAAAATGACAGTGGCTTGAACTTCAGGCCCTGCAGGGAGGAGCCTGGGAAAATCCACAGCAGCAAAAATAGGAGGTTAGAACAATCTAGGATGATTCCCAAAAAATCACTCTTGGGCCTTCACAGGCATACACAATGCTCTCTCTCTCTCTCTCTCTCTCTCTCACACACACACACACACACACACACACACGCACATCACAAAATAAGTAAATATTTTTAAATTATTTATTTTAAAATTTATATTTATTTTAAAAATAAATATTTTACTGAAGATACATCACACACACATCAATCACAAGACGTGGACAAAAAACACCAGCTGGAACTGGTCTGAAGCTTCCTCTTGCTTGATAACTTACATAGTACCAGAGAATACTAAGGAAGCCACCAAGAGAGAAAAGCAATTGAAGGTCTTATTAATCTATAAAATCCAGCAAGTTGTAATAACAATCACCATGACAACAGATAACCATCAGTGTAAAAGTGGCAGAATATTAAGAAGGCAACCAACAGCCTTCTGATCAGATTTAAGACCCCAGGTCAGAAAGGAACATGTTCCTGTTACTGTAAACAAGAACCTATGAAAGGGGAGAAAACATAGGTCCCAGAGAAAAGAGCAGACTATGAATGTTTAGCTATGAAAACACCACATCAAACTGCCTTTTAAATACTTGCTATTATACCCATAGATTGGAGGAGCATTCAGCTCTCAACCTTGAAGCCTCCTTCTGCAATAGGTGTTTCCTACAGAAAAGTACTGCTTGATCAAACAGAACTCCACCCCAAGGCTCAAAGAACACTGAGGAAGAGAGGGTGGTAAGATTCTAAGAACCTGAAGTGGGACAATGGTGGGCATTATCCCCTGGACATGACAGGGCTATGGTACACAGGATTTCACTGGTAGATATGTATTCTTCCACAAGAATTGCATGGGAACTGTCCTATCAATATCTTACCATGGAAGGGGAAAGATCTCAAGAAGCCCCACATCTCTCTGACAGACTAATGAAGACTAATGCTGATAGGGAAGGAAAGGAAGATGCTTTTCTCAGTGGCATACCCACTAATCTATGATACTTGCTGGAGCATAAATCATGTCAGATATGTCATAGACAAACTGGATGAAACAGTGGGACACACAAGTGAAAAGACTTGAAATAGGAGGGAGTTTGGCAGGGGAGATGAAGGGTTATAAGGGTTTGAAAGGAGAGAGATGGGATTGGGGATTAAGGGGTAAAAATATAATAAATTCACTATATTCATGTATGCAATACTAAAAAATGTTAAAAATTTAAAAAGGAAAAGATATTAACATTAAATCTAAACCTTATTAAAATGGATTCTTTCTGATTTCCTAGCACATGCCAAGAATATCCCTGAGTGAGATGTAAAACATTTGCTTACTGTAAAAACAAAACAAAAAACTCAAAATGCCACAGCAGTGTGGTTTATCTGTAGTCTAAGCAAACCAGTCTGCAAGCCAAGGAACCTGTTTGCTGAAGACAATGAAAACAAACCCAACAGCCTCCAAATGTCACAACTTTGAGATTCTAGTTCAGCTGATGAAACAAGTCCAACTCCAGCTTGTCGCTCCCACTGACTGCTGCTGGCAGCCTTGGAAACATTCTGTAGAAGATTTTCAGCAGGAGGGGGAGAGAAAGAGGGAGAGGGGGAGTGGGAATGGCAGAGGTGACCAGAATTCAAATCACCCTTAGCCAACAGTGTTGTATTTTCCCTCCAGTATCTTTGGTTTGGAGGCAAGAGAACTTTAAACCCAGAACCCAGAAGCAGGAGCAGGTTGATCCAGGCCAACCCTGACTGCAGCTGGAAAAATGTTCAAGGGCAGTCTTTACACTCGACAGTACAGGAAATCCTGGGCTCATTCTCCTTTCTAAAGTTTTCTCTTCTTCCCTTACTCTAGGCTGACAGAAGTACCAGTTTCCAGGATGGGCAACTGCTACTTCTTTCTTTCCCCACCTTCAACTGTGACCTCGACTGTGGACACAGCAAAGCGGGGTGACTAAAGGGCCAGCCAGCAGTGTAGACACAGGCCTGGGAGGGGATTCTAAGGCTCTGGAAAAGATCCAAGTGACAATGATGGCAGAAGGGGAGAGTAAACACAGAGTTGCTTGTGCCCTGAGCTCACCCAGGTGATTCATGTGAGGACTGACCCTACGGAATACAGATAGAAGGTATCACTCCCAAGCCAGCCATGGGTGGCACCTAGCAAAGAGGAACCCGACAGGGAGCTAGATTTGGAACAGAGCCAAGAGTGAAGGCAGGTCAAAACTTACTGCCAGGCAGAAATGGTGGCAACCTATACTTCCAGCCCTAAAGGCAGAACCTGGGAAACCCCAGAGCACAGCAATAGGTAGGTAGAGCAATGCAAGCAGAGTAATTCCCGATGTCACTTTTGGGTGAGTGCCGCTTTCTCCATACCCTCACACACATATGCACCAGCACCTGCAAAAAAAAAAAAAAAAAATCCTTACAGGAGTTAAGCAAGACCAGACTCACAACATAATAGTCTAATGTCCATGACACCACAAC
Source organism: Typhlomys cinereus (assembly GCA_023101885.1). Lineage (NCBI taxonomy): Eukaryota > Metazoa > Chordata > Mammalia > Rodentia > Platacanthomyidae > Typhlomys > Typhlomys cinereus. The sequence goes on along the minus strand of JALPQD010000008.1, from coordinate 15,668,438 downwards.
TACTCAATATACAAAGAACCAGAAAAATTAACAGAAAGTAGTTTCTGCAAAGAAATAGGTGCTCACTTTGGCAGCACATATATTAAAATTGGAGCAATACAGAGAAGATTAGCATGGCCCCTGCATAAGGATGACATGCAAATTCATGAAGCGTTCTATATTTTTTAAAAAAGAAATAGAATTGATAATAGAAATTTTAGAAATACAAAATACAACATCATAATAAAAATAGGTGAACCATGAAGTCAAATGTCTTTGATAGCGGAAAAGAATTTGTGAACTACAAGCAAAATTGATAAAGACAACCAAATGTGAATTACAGAGCAGAAAACATACAACACACCCACACACAGAGCTTCAGGGGCAATTTTAAAAAGTCTACTCTTTCTGTGGCTGGAGTCCCAAAAAGAAAGGGAAAAAGTGTGAAACAAGAAGCATTTAAAAGGGGGTTGGGGATTTAGCTCAGTGGTAGAGCGCTTGCCTAGCAAGCGCGAGGCCCTGGGTTCGGTCCCCAGCACCGGGGAAAAAAAAAAAAAAAAAAGAAGCATTTAAAAGAAAATTGGCTGACAGCTGAGTTTGGTGCCACAGGGCCTGGAACCCCAGCTACTACTACTTCAAGGAGCTCAGCAAATTATTCATATATATGTTCTCAAATCTATGCATTATAATCAAACAGGGAAAACAAGTCCTGAAAACAGCTTAGAAAAATGATAACTTAAACAGCAATACAGACTCTTTATCAGACTGATAGAGCCAGAAGGAAGCAGATTCTTTAAAGTGCTAAAAAACAAATCAACAGTCCAGAATTGTGTATCCAGAGAGACTTTGTGCCCAGGGAGGCCTAGGAAGAGAGGTCCAGTGGGGGTTCTTCAGGTTACTGGGGCCAAGCCTTCAAAGGGATTATGGTCAGCCAGTGAGTGGTCCTCTTCCACCTTGCGCCCTGTGATGTCTCACACCAGGCCTAAAGCAACCGAGACAATCTGACATGGACTAAAATCTCCAATACCGTGAGCTGAAATAAAACCCTTTTTCTTGGTAAATTGATTACCATGTGCATTTTGCTAAAATGATGAAATGCTAACACAGATATTAAGATTAAAAATACATGATTTAAACACACAGAAATTAAAAATGAAAATTGTCAAAATGGATCTAAGAAAAAGACTCCTCTCTATAATATATATAAGAAATCTACTTCAAAAAAAGAAATCTACTTCAAATATAACGATGTAGGTAGGTCAGAAAAAAGTGAAAAAAAAAAATACCATGCAAGCACTGATCAAGAAACACTGGAGGGACTATACTAACATCAGACCAAGGAAACTTCCCCAAACTGCTTCACCACACTGCTGGCTTCGAACTCCTTCCTGCCTCGGCTTCCGGAGGGAGGATGACAGGTGGAAAAAAAAAAGTTTTGACACTGGAAAAACATTTCTTTGAAATCCCCACGGAAACAATGGTGCGAGCTGCAGATGAAGGCCCAGCATTCTGCCTCCTCAGATAAAAACACCAAGAAAACAAAATGGCATCTGGAGATTTCTGCAAGCCTGGAGAAGGGATGGAAATCCTTCAACAAGTGTGTACCAAGCAGTTTCCTCCTTGTAACCTGAGTGAAGAGGACCTATTACAGAACCCACATTTCAGCAAGCTGTTGCTTAGTCTTTCCCAGCATATGGATGAGAGCGGCTTAAGCCTCACCCTGGCGAAGGATCAGGCTCAGGCATGGAATGAAGTTCGACTGCATAAAACAGCTTGTCTGAGGTCTGAAATTCTACAAAGAGTCATCCAGGAACTGTTTGTGGACTACTATGTAAAGACACAAGACACAAATTTAACTCCAGAAGACAAAAAGTTTCATGAGACACTTGAACAGCGGCTGCTTGTGACTGAACTGACACAGCTCTTAGGTCCTAACCAGGAGAAGGCGAGGCCGTCACTGCTAGGACTAGAGAAGGCGGATCTTCTGGAGCTCATGCCACCCTCACAGGATTTTGTGTGGATGAGAACTCGACTCCAACTAGAAGTGGAGAAGCAGCTCAAGAAGAAGTGCTTCACGTTGCTATGCTACCACGACCCCGGTTCAGATAGTGACAGTGAAATGCTGAAGGCTGCAAAGGTGTGGAAGCTGGCAGAGGTCCTGGCAGGAGAGAAGCAGCAGTGCCTGGATTCCAAGAGCCATCACAAAGAGCAACTGGTGTTGCTGGAGAAGAAGAGTGCCACCTACTCCCAGGTGCTTCTCCGCTGCCTCACCTTACTGCAGAGACTTCTTCAGGAGCACCGGCTGAAAACTCAGTCGGAGCTGGACCGCATTAACGCCCAGTACTTGGAAGTCAAGTGCAGTGCCATGATCCTAAAGCTGAGGATGGAGGAGCTGAAGGTTTTGTCTGACACTTACACTGCTGAGAAAGTGGAAGTTCATCATGTTATTAGGGATCGTTTGGAGAGAGCCGTTCGTCTGCAAGAGCAGGACATGGAGAAGTCGCACCAGGTCCTGAACACCTATGAGGTCCTGGGAGAGGAGTTTGACAGGCTGGTGAAGGAGTATACCCAGCTCAAGCAGGCCACTGAGAACAAGCGCTGGGCCCTCCAGGAGTTCAGCAAGGCCTGTCGCTGAGCTGAGTGTTGACTAAGTCAGGAAGCACAGCCTGTGTAGAGCCATCGGCCTCTTCTTTTCCTGTTAAGGGGCCACCTCCACTTTGAGCCACCTATACTACAAAAGGGTGTGGAGACCATTTACCAGGCACCCTCCTGTTTTCCTCCTTGTTTACAGTGACTAGGTATCTTCTGAGAAATAACAACTCTCAGGTTTGTATAGTTTCATGTATCGATGCTTGTCAATGTCATCATTTTATAGTATTTTATTCTAAATAAAGTGGCAATATATTTTTATGTCTTAAAAAAAAAGAAACACCGGAGGGACTATACTAACATCAGACCAAGGAAACTTCCCCAAACTGAAAATCACTAGGGCTAAAAGGATGGATAAATAAATAAATAAATAAATAAATAGATGGCCTAATTTACTAAGATGCAACAATCCTACACACACACAGCTAGGGACTAACAGGTGTGCTTGAAACACATGAAGCAAAAAATATGAAACAGAAAGAAATGAACACATGTCGTTGGAAGAGTCCACAACCAGTGATATCAGTGAATATAAAATCTGCAAGAACGCATGATAGACCGAAGGCCTGAAAATAACCTAAAGCTACTGCAAAAGTTTCCTGCACTGGACTTGGCAATGATTTCTTGACAGTGACACCAACTGTCACAAGGTACAGGTGAGAATATGAATGACAGGGCTGCTCCAGAGAATCGCTTAGCCAGAGAGAAGAGAAGAGACACAAAGACACACAGAGAGAATGGTGTTGGAGATGGAATCCAGAGCTTTGCTGGCAAGAGCTCTACTACTGAGTTGTGCCTCCAACCCAATCTCTCCATGGTATTAACTCCAGTGAAAGAAAAGCAACACATGTATTTATAACAGATCCATCAGCAACTGTCAAAAGCTGCATATGGCAGTGGAAAAGTACTGAAGTGGACAACAGCAAGCCAGAATGCAGAGTACCAGAGACTCTGCAATGCTCACCCAGAATCAGGATAACCTAATCTCTCCCCATCCTAAGGCTCAGGGAACCTTGCAGAAGAGGGGGTAGTAAGAATGTAAGCCTGAAGATGGGAAGGTTCACCATTAGACAAGATATTCCATTCAAGACAGGGGTGTTGCATCCAGGAACTCACTACAATAAGATTTGTCCTTATCATAAAGGATGCATAAAGATGACACTAACACGCTCCCATAAATTAGCAAGAATCTCAAGAGAGATAATCACATTCAGTGGAAACCTTGGGGACTAGGGCTGGATGAGTGAAGGGGCTCCTATCATTGAGGTGGCCCAAGGAGGGGTCATTTGGTATGTCACTAAGGCCTGAACCCCCACAAGAATAGACAGGCCAGAGGGAAACCTAGGGTCCATAGAAGTGGACAGGCAGGAGGGTAGGAGGGAATGGGATGGATTGATAAAGGAGTGGAGGGATGATGGGAAGGAGGAAGGCAGGGATAAGTACTCAAAATGCTTGTAAAACTAGGAAAAAAATTTTAAAATATTGAAAAAAAAGATTAGCTATCTCACTCACAGTGTTGTTTGGGTGCCATTGCCTCTGGCCTAGTCAGGGTGGAGAATTTGGATCATCCATGTCCTGACTAATCCTGTTCCATGGTCATACTAAGTGCTGCTGGTGAGCTCTCTTTCTGACCTCAGACCTCCCACCCTCCTGCAAGGAGTACTCATTCTCTTTATCTACGCATTTCAGTCTTGATGCATAACATGCTACATCCTTAATGAAGAAAAAAAACGGCTGCATACAACCCAAATGGCCTTCAACAACTAATTAATGAAACTCTAGTAGAGCTGGATAGAAGGATGTCAGCTGCTCAGAAAGCTGAGGCAGGAGTTCATGGCCAGCCTGGGCAATACAGTGAGACTGTAACTCTCAAGAGGAAAAAAAAAGGAGGAGGAAGGGAGGAAAAGAAGGAAGGAAGGGAGAAGAAGGAAGGAAAGAAGGAAGGAAGGAAGAAAGAAAGGAAGGAAGGAAGGAAGGAAGGAAGGAAGGAAGGAAGGAAGGAAGGAAGGAAGGAAGGAAGGAAGGAAGGAAGGAAGGAAGGAGGGAGGAAGAAGGGAGGGAAGAAGGGAGGGAAGGAAGGAGGGAGAGAGGGAAGGAAGGAGGGAGGGAGGGAAGAAAGAAGGGAGGGAGGATGGGAGGGATGAGAGAGAGATGGGAGGGAAAGAAGGAAAATAAGAGAGGAAGAAGAAAGGAAATATATCTACAATGGAAAACTACTCAATGACAAAAAGAAATGGTCTTTTGAAAAAATACATGAATGAATCACAAACACATTATACCAACTGAGACAGTCTCAATGTATATGTTATGGTTCCATTCCTGACATTTCAGAAAAGACAAAACTATAGTCATAGGAACCAATGAGAGGTGGCCAAAGATCGGGGGAGATTACAAGAGGAGGGAGTGCTGGAGTAAGTGAAACTGTTCTGTGGAGAGAGAGGGAGAGAGGAAGGAAAAGAGAGTACATTCAGAACTGTACACCAAGCAAGTCCATTTCATATATATCAATTAGAATACAGACAATGGCTACCACCAGCATTGGTGGCAGGTGCCAGACCTCCCTAGTGCACACACTTCTGCCAGGTTTCTTACGCTCTCAGAAGAAAAAAGATGTGCAGTCCCTAATTTTTCTAATTCACAACCATGATGTTAAATTCACAGTTACCTTTAGTTGTTGCTTCTAGATTCAAAAGGGAAAACAAAGCCTTCAATTTTGCCACTCAGTTGTGCATCAAAAGACATGGTTTTTTTTCTCCCACATTTTATTTTTTTTCTCTAATCATACTAGGAACCCCATCTTCTCCCTCCTCCCTTCCCAGTCTCCCATTGCACTCTTCCCTCTTCCCCCCTTCCTTTCACCCCCTTGCCTCCCCCTCCCTCTCCCAGTGCCTCTCCCTTCCTCCCTCCCTCCCATTCCCTGGAGCATCATTTATGAAGACACGTTTCTTAAACAGTAGTCAAGGCAGGTCAACTAGAGCTGGTGCAGGAGCATTTTACCACACTCCCTTCCATACATGTTCTCAATCTCCATAGAAAGCTTCTTTCATTATGAGTTTAGTGCTTGTACACTCAAGTACGTGCATGCATGTATGGACATAAGTGGTTGATACTGGGGTGGGTTCCTCCTCTATTGCTTTCCCCTTTACTTTTTTTAATTTTTAAATTTTTTCATGTGTACGTTCATGCACATGTGAGTGTGCCTGCTTGTGGAAGCCTGAGGTTGATACTGAGAATCATCCTCCATCACCCTTCCCACCTTGTTTTAAGCCTGGGTCTCTAATTAAACCCAGAGTACTCTATTAATAAGGAAAAGACTATGTTGCAGTTCATCTGCATAGTTGCTGATAAATGACTATCAAACAGCTTAAAGAAACAAGGGGTTTATTCTCTTACGATAGTCCGGTTACAGTTCATAGTCCAGCTTGACAGGAGAGCACACACCAACACCAGGGCTGAGGGAACGGACCACCATAACGGCTGAGAGATGGACAATCCTTACTTGCCAGACCAGCATGTCTGGCCAAGTATACAGAAAGATGCCAACTCTCTCAACCAGCTCTCTCTGATTTATCCAGGGCCTAATCCCACCCACCATGGGCTGGGTCTTCCCCAGCAGCTAGACAATCTCCTTCAGGTTTGCTCTGGGTTTAACTCAACCATCAACTCTCTACAACTGTGCCCACAGCCCAAACCCTCAAGAGTCAAGTTGACACCTGTGCTTAACTATGACAGACTAGTCTGACTAGCCAGCTTGCTCTGGAAACTCCCAGGCTCCATGCTCGTTAGCTGAAAATACAGGCGAATTGCTAAGTTTACCCAGCCTTTGGGGGGGGGGGATCAAGACATCCAAACTCCTGCCCTTTTGTTTATGCAGCAAGCATCTTAAATGTTTAGCCATCTCTCCAGCCTCCTACCTTATTTCTTTTTTTTTTTTTTTTCTCTTATTTCTTCAGAGGTGCTTAGGGTGCAGGCTGGAGAGACAGGGGACCTCACATCTCAGCTCTAGCACAGTGGGGGTAACTATGGAACTGGGCGGGTGAGGGTGGTGTGAGGGAGTTTGACCTACCCACGTGTCTGAAGTGGAAGTGACCATCTACCCGACGCTCAGGTTGTTTCAGTTAATGATTAATTTCTCTAGGACCAGCAAGGGCCAGAAATGAGGGGGGAAAGGGGGTGCCCTCCCACCTTACTTCTTAAAACAGGACTCTCACTGAATCGCAATTTGTGGGTTTAGTTAGGACCAATGAGCCTCAGGGATCTACCTATCTCCACCCACTCCCCAGCACTGTTGCCTTCCTGCACTCAACTTTTTATATGGGTGCTGGGGATCCAAACTTAGATCCTCGTGCTTGCACTGCAAGCACTTTACTGCCTGAGTCATTTCTACAGCCCCTCTACGGAAAGTTCTTAAGTGAAATCATGTAAATCCATTCTTGTAAGCCCAAAGCCCAGACTGGTCATACCTAAAGCTAAGTTACAGGTCAGCAACTCCGGCACTCCATGCAGTAAGTCTACACACACAGACAAGGAAAACCACTGCACCTACTCACTATAGGGTATCCTTGCTGCTGATGAGAATGTGGAGTTTTTAACCTTTTTTCTTCATCTTCCTATAACAGCCTAATTTTTAAAAACAATTTTTTTCATTTCCTTATCTGCAGGGAGGGGAATATGTGCCTGGCAAGCCTATGAGATCAGAGAACAACTCCCATAAGTCTATTCTTTCCATCTAACCAAGCTCAGATTGTCTGGCTTGGGGACAAGTATCTCTACTCTCAGAGCCAACTCGCCACCCTACATACAATAGCTTGCCTTGAAGAGAAAAATAAAGACAAATACTTTGTACCCAGAATGTAAGAGGTTGCTGGCTTTTTCTATCCCGGATTTACATTCTGTATTACTATTTCGTGATTTACATTCACATTATAAACATGATATTCTTGATACAGACAAACTTGTGTGACTGCAGCTGTGAGCTCCTGGACATAAAGGGGCTTTGTAAGCCTCATCCAGACACTTCTCCAGATGTATGTCTGACAGGCAGAGTAGGAACTGGGAGGGCTGCTCAATAGAAGCGGTAATCTGGGGAGTCTCTGAATATCTGAATGCAGAAATGGGGTTGGAATTAGGCAGACAGCAAAGATGGCAGCGGAGAGGAGGGATAGTAGGATAGTAGGATAGTAGGAAAGAGGGGTGGCAGGAGAAAGAGAGATGGTAGGAGAGAGGGATGGTAGGAGAAGAGAGGATGACAGGAGGGGGATGGCAGGGAATGAATTAGGGAGGAGTGGCTGAGGCAGAGCAACAGAACTGAAGAGGTATGAGGGAAGGAGAGCTGCAGCAAGGCCTGCGATGGCCAGGAAAGAGGCTTCAGGAGACCCACGCACTCACTCCTCCCTTCTGGAGCTGGTCATCTATCCTATTGCTTCCCACTCTCCAACAGAATGACTCCAGGCTGGCCCTCATACAGGGTGTCCTGCTCAGGACCCTGAGGGCGCATGCTCAATGGGATGGGCACCTAACCAAAGGGCCCAACCCTAGGTTGACCAGGCCCTTCTAACTTGACTTAGCCAAATACAGTCCCAAACAGAGAGGGTCCCATGCTCTCTGGGATTTAACCACTAATGGCAAGTTAGCATGAGTACAGACAAGCCCGAGAGGAACATTTCAAACTGTCCTCTGTCAAAATACAATATAGGTACAGTTCAAAAAGTGGAATGCTTGCAACTGCTTGAGCATCGATGATTCATTCCTCTGATGCTTCAGAGTGGCTGCTACTGTAAAGTATGAAATACCTAGAAGAGTGCTATGCATTCTGAACGCAGCTGCACTGCACAGCTACCTGGCGGTACAGAGTGCTGGGTGCCTCCTCCCAGTGTTCCTTAGGGCAGAATTGTATTCCCTTGGTTTTAGTAACTGGCACTAACTCCAAGCCACAACCTCTAACCTTCATTCCTAGTGGTGATCTGTACTATCCTTGATTCTTGACAGCCTCTCAGCAACCTAAGACAGTGCATATGCCACCTACCACGGTGGGGCAATCTCTGTCTACAAGTTCTCAGCCTGATGTTTCCTGGCCAGGCTGGCACAGGATGAAGCACTGACTAGCTTCGGGATGAGACAGGGCCAGAGTACAGCTGGGCAGAGTTGAAGTTGCTCTCAGATGCAGTCGGGTTACCACCTGGTGTGAAGTGAGTACTGTGGGTCCTTGGGCCCAGGGACCACACAGTACTCTTGACCAGGCTGCCAGAGAAAGGCTGAGTGAAACACTGATTCACATAAATGCCCCAAGATTCTCAGGAAAGTTCCAACTTCCCAACAGCCTGGTTTCCAGTGGGTCCTACAGTAAACCAGAAAGAACCAGTGAATCTGTGCCTGGAAACTCAGTTGGCCAGCACTGGTATAACCTTGATGCCATCCACAAACACAAAGGTGTAGCCCAGTGGTGCACACCTGCAGTCTCAGCTACTCAGGACACTGAAGCAGGAGAATGGCTAGATTTCAGACCTAGGCTACGTAGCGAAAGAGAGAGAAGGAGGAAGGGAAAAGTTCCCTCCCCCCAACACTGTACACATGCCTAGGAGGAAATTCTGTCCAGCTCTCTATGTCCATCACACAGGAGCACATGCACACACACACACACTTACGACCCATCATCACACCCAAGTATCTGGACATAGATGTTCCCTCTCCTGCAGGATTCCCTTGGGGCTTCCTTCCATTTGGTAATCCATCCTTCTTTGTGGGATTCACTCTCCTAACCTGCTCAGCAGCCCCTGGACCTCCAAAGTCAGACTCACAGCCAAGGCTTTCCCAGACACCTAGTGAGGGTAACTCATGCAGCATACACAGCAGTTGCCCAGCCACATGGCCAGAGTCACCACGGTATTCATCACCACTCCACAATCCCCACATTTCAGGATACACACACATTCCTCATGGAGTCTTTTCTTCATCAACTTGGGACTTGTTCCAAACTTTAACAATCTATCACACTGGACTTGGATAGACTGGTAAACACTTGACTACAAATGGGAGTTCCCTGCTATCGACAGTGAGCAGAAGGAAACAAGAGTCTCTGCCATGCAGATGTTTTTGTACTTATTACAACAGACCGTAGGTATTCCTTATTATCCAAAGCCAACATCCAGAGAAACAGAGAGATACCAATACTTCATCATAGGACAGCAGAAGACGTAGGCCATCAATCACATAAAGAGCAATCAGAAAGGGAGGTGGCTAGCAAGGACACACGCCCCTGCCTCACCCAAGTCCACCCATTTCTGTGGCCCTTCAAGGTTACAGAGCAGCAATGTAAACTTGCTACTGAGCCTACAAAAGGGGTAGCAGATTTACATGGAGGGCACCCGAGAGAAATGTGATCGGGCCAGAACCTGACCAGACAGTAGCATGCATGAGGCTGTGGGCTGATCCCTAACATCCCAAGAGACAGGAATTCCATGTTTCAATTCTTAATGGCATGATTCACATAACTGTTCGACTGATTTTGAGATAGGATCTTGCTATGCAGTTCTGCCGGCTTGCAGCTTGCTTCCTGCCTCTGCTACCACACTCAGCTAGTTACTGACTTTCCATGGCTCTCCTGGGTTTGTCTAAGCAATCTAGACAACTCTTCATCTCAAGTTATACACATTAGCAAGGGTGTGACCAGGAGATGGCTGAGAGGAAGCACACGGGCTAAAAAAGCAACTTCTACTGGAGGAGTCTTCCTTCCTGGTTTTCTTGGTATGTTTTTATTACTCTCCCCTCCCCCGGCACTGACTGGCATTGAAATCTTTGAGCCTCTAACTGTTTTTCATAGCTGTGCTGGAATAAATGGGAAACCACAAAAATGAAGCTTCCATTGCACCTGTCATCAAGCCGCAGTGGCAATGAAGAAATTGTCCAGAGGTAGCCGGTTCACTCAAGCGTTTGTCAACTTGTTGAATCCCATATTCAGTCCTCAGAAATTTGCAAAGCCTTTTGTTGTTACCGTTTTTTCACTGCTGGGAGTGGAACTCAGAACTCAGGGTCTTGTCCATATTAGGCAAATACCCTGCCATTCATTGAACTATAGCCTCCAGCCCCCAACAGACAAAAATTTTGGGCTGCACATTCTGTACCACCCTCCACAACTCCCACTGGAGGGGCCCAGCTCCCTTTCCAGACCCCTGGTGCCAATGATCCTCAGGAGAGAAGACAGTGTCCGCTCTATTCTGAGACTTGTCAAAAGTCCTGACTCTGTTGACAGGAGCAAGTTTCTTTCTGAACACCATCGTCAGAAAGCAGACGCTCGGATGGGAGCTTAGATTGCAACTACAGAATCCCTGGTTTTCACTGTATACTTTTCTAAGCAAATGGCTTGGCAGGCCTTCTGACGGTCACCCCCACTTTTACAAAAATCTGTCTTCTAAGCAAAAGCTTCTGTTTCCCAGTAGCAGAACACACTCTTTATACAAAAGTTAAAGAGAAAAGGTCATTACAATGGCATTTTTTTCTCATATTTTCTCCCCAATATTTGTACTTAAAACTGAGTCCAGTAGATTCTAAGAATATTTTCCCTTATGGATTCCCTGTTGTCCAACAACTTGACCACATAAATCATGCTGGGTAATAACCCATTATTTGTTCTTTCTTTCATCATGCAAATACGTGTGCTTGATTCATGATGCTCCAGGCACTTGAGAACACAGCAGAGAACCTAATTAAAACATGAGATCTCTACTCCCACACTCTGACCCATAAAGAAAAAGCAGGGTGAAGGGCTAGAGTGAGGCTGACCTCTGCAGACAGGGCAGTTGCAGAAGGCCTCTCCAGACCACCTTCAGGAAGAGCAATAAGAATAAACCTCAAGCGCCAAGGGCTGCAGACGCAGCTCAGTGGTAGAGTGCCTGCCTAGAAGACTTCTCCAAGGAGCCACTTTCTGCAAGCCACTCCCACTGTGTCGGTCCCTGTAAAGCCAAGGGTACCACCCTGTGCTACATGCAAAGGCAAATTGGTGCTTCCTTGCCTCATGGGATGCTGAAGCTTCCTCCTTGGGCAGGGGTACCTTGTCTCTACCCTCCAATGGTCCCAGTCTCCCCTTCCACCTTTCTGGACCTCTGAAGTCCTCCTTGCTAAGAATCCAAATCCCACCTCTTGCCCCTACTCTTTCTTACATGTAACTTTCTGTCCCCTAGAAAGAATCTTGTTTTCTAAACATAAATATCAGACATTGTGTAGACATAGTCCTATAGTATATGAATTGCCTTAATGCAGTGGTCGGAATACTTCATTTAAACTAAAATGTTTTTTTAACTTGGCATACACTTACACTTGGTCTAAACAAGCAATACAAAAGAAATTGGATCTGCCCAGGAAAACTTACCATGTATGACAATGGTCACAGGCCTTCCACCTTTGACTGATGACCTCTTCCCCAGCCAGTGACCATGTTTCCAAAGAAATCTGACAGCATCCTACAGAAGAATTTGGGGCTGCTTCCAGGAATAAGGACAAAATAGGCAGTAATGGTGGCAATAGTTAAAGGTCAAAATGTCATGATCTCCAAGTATTCAATATTCAGTGATATCATGGGGAGGGGGAAATATCAGCCCTAGTTGCCATTATGAAACATCAGTCCACATGGAGTAGACAAAACAGGTGGGACATCTCAAGTATACCCAGCTCTACTCTCGGCTGGAAATTAATGTCTCAAGGATTCAAAAAGGCATTTGTATTTGTCAATTTTCTAATCCTATATCAAAATATCTGAGGCTTACTTTTTTCCTTTTTCCATTTTTACATACATGTGTCTATGTCTATTTGCCTGTGAGTCACATGTGTGGTATACCTACATATGGGTGTGCAGGAAGACCCAAGGTTGATATGAGAAATTATCCTTGATTGCTGTTCCACACCTCGTTCTTTAGAATCAAACCCAGAGTTCGCCAATAGGGCTAGTCTGGCCAGATGGCTTGCTCTGGAGATTCTCAGTCTCTTCCTTTTAGGCTGAAATTATAGGCTGGTGGCCACACCCATCTGGCATCCTCCATGGGATCTGGGGACTGGAACTCTGCTCACTTTGCTTGCCCAGCAAGCACTTTTACCACTGAGCCATCTCTCTAGCCCAAGAGGATCTTTTTGACTCAGCGCTCTCTAGGCTGGGAAGTCCAAAGGCATGGTCGGCCAGGTGCCCGGCTACCAATGAGGACCTTATGCTGCTTCAGCTCATGTTCGCTGTCAGCAAGTATACATCAGTAATGTCCCTTATGCGTCCGTAATGGCCGCCAATCAGTCCCAATACTTCTTTTGAATTGTTACTAGTTCTTTTTTTTAACTTTATTTATTCATTCATTTAGTGTATGTGTGTGTGTATGTGTGTGCACGTGTCTGTGTGTGTGTGCGTGTGTGTGTGTAAAATCAGAGGGCACTGTGTGTCCCTATGGAAGACCAAGGGTGACTTCAGGAATCATCTGGATTGCTTCTACCTCCTTTTTACTTGACTCTGGGATTTCCTATGCTCCATCCACCAGGGCCAAAAGTGCAGGGCTCAGCAATTTCCACCTGGCTTTTTTAATGTGGGATCTGGGATCCGAACTCAGGACCTTCTGCTTGCGAGGCAGAGTCTTAACCCCTGAACCATCTCTCCAGCCCCATTTTAGTGATTTCTTTAGACAATTTTTGTGCATATGTATGTACATGTATACCTATGGATGGGTGCATGCATATATGTATGGCTGCACATACATGTGGAGACCAGAGGTCAATTTCAGGTCTCCTTCTTCGGCTGTCATTCCTTAGGAGCTGTTCACCTTGCTTACTGGTCTGGAATGCCTAGATTAGGTTAGTTGTGTACTGAGCTCCAGGGATCAGCCTGGTATTACAAGGGAACACCCAGTCTGTGTTCTTAAACATTTTTTTAAGTGGTTTCTAGGTATCAAATTTAAGCCCTTGTATTTGCACAGCCAGCTCTTTAATGACTAAGTTCTCTCCCCAGCCAGAAATTTCTCAGAAAAAATATTGCATATGATATAAAACCTAGAAAGTAGAGTTACACATTGAAAAAAAAAAATGTGGCTGACACTAAAGTCCTCAACCACCCATTTCCCCAACTCAGAGACCGGAAATAAATAAATTCTATACAGCCATCTTGGTCGATCCAGTTTATACCTTAAACTGGCTAATACATTAACAATAGAAATGTTTTTCTTAGGGCTCTGGAGAGAGGGAAGTACTGGCCAAAGGCAGGCCATTTTATAAATCTCCTTCACCCTGGCTGGAATGTGGGAGTACTGGAAGGTCCACAGCAGTCCACTTATCTCGATGGACCCTGGCCTCCCCACCCTATGCAGTTGACTTTAAAAGATGACAATCTTTTGCCTGACATTCTTTCATTCCCCACCCTGACTGTCCTACTTCCCTAGTAACCCCTTAGCAAAACCTGAAAGCTTTAAGAGGGAGAAGCCTCCCTTTGGTCCTGGGGAATCTGCAGATTTCTTCTACCATGTTGTTCATGGCAGTTCTCCCCTATTCTATTGGACTTCAAGCTCTCTCTTCCGTTCTCATGCTCTCCCACTTTAAGGCTAAACTATGGTTCCCTTGGCTACCAGGCCCTCAGCTCTAAAAAAACCTCACATTTCTTCTCTCTCCCTGTGTTAGTTTCTTTTTAGTCAAAGGACTCCCACACTGACCTAACAGGAAGTTCAAGATCCTGGTGTCAACAGAACAAGGGGCTTATTCCCTATGGTTGACACCTTCTCTCATGGTGAAAAGGTAAGGATACTGCCTTCAACCTTTCTTACAGTGGCACTAACACCACCCTATGCCTTAACACATCATCAAACACCTTTTTTTTTTAATTTTTAAAAACAGTCTTGGCACGAACCCTCCACAAGAGTAGACAAGCTAGAAGGAACCCTGGGGTCCACAGAAGCAGACTGGCAGGAGGGTGGGAGGGAGGAGGGATGGAGAGAAGCAAGAATAAGTACTCAATATACTTGTAAAACTAGAAAAAATTTTAAAAGTAAAAAAAAGTTTGTAAGCCGCCTCATGCTTGTCGAAATAAAATGATAAATCAAAGAGAGAGAGAGAATCTTGAGGGCTGGAGGGATGATCCAGGGGTTAAAGCCTTTGCTTCACAAGCAAAAGGATCCAAGTTCAAATTCCAGATCCCAAATAAAAGCATAAAACGACAGACAGAAACGGCAGCAACTGAATTTCCGGCCCTGAAAGACAGAGCCTGGGAAACCCCAAGGCAAAGCAATAAGGAGGGAACAATCCAGAGTGATCACTGATGTCACCCTTGAGGCCTCAATACACTCAAGTGTCCTTTGGTGTACACACACACACACACACACACACACACACAGATGGGTTTGGGAGTGCGATCCTGTCACAGTTCTGGCTAGCCTCAAACTGCTACTCCTCTTGCCTCAGCTTGGGACTGAGGTATGTACCCAGCTAGGAGTCCACCTTTTAACTATCTCACTGGGCAGTAGGTTCTAACATATGAATGTGGGACAGCACTCAGAACAAGATGGCAGATTTTGCTGATTTGAAATATGTGTGACTCTTAGCCAAGGCTTTGCAGATCTGATAGGAGCAAGCACGTGAAAGAATCCCCTGGTGATAAGAGAGGCTGAAGTCCATACCAAGTCCACCTTACCCAGCCTGAATCCACCTTCAACCCAGGGTCATCAGCTTTAGAACTACCTTCCATAGGAAGTTTATTTTTTCCTCTTCCCTTCCTTCCCACTCCCATTCTATTCCATCTTTCCTCCCATCCCTATGTGGGCCCAGTCTACTCCCTCCATAGGATGTTTAGAATCAGCTTCTTTATATAAATAGCTCCTGAATGGAGAACTGATACTTCTACTACAGTGGGTTTTCCAATCTATGAAAACTGTATGTCTGTCCATTTATTTAGACACCTATGTTTCTCTGTCCAGTGGTCAGTAGTTTCCAGAGTAGAGATCTTGTGAGGGCTTTGGTAGATTTCCACCTAAGTATGTCATTCTTTTCAGAGCTAGCCACTCCATAGGTTTTGTTTTCTATTTCAATGTGTGCATTGGTGGATGGGGGGAAGGTTGTGTGCACGAGTGTGGATGCAGGCACATGCAGATACACATGCACACATGTGGCATGTGCACATACAACCCTGCTAAAACACTTGCCAATTTCTAGCTTTTTTACAGATTACCAGGCAATTATCTACAGAGCTGCACACAGGACATTTTGTTTCTTCTTTTCCAATCTACATCCCCTCTCTACCTATCATCTATCTTTTCACCAGCTAGAGCTTCCAGAATGAGTCAAATATAGGCAGCAAAGAGCAAATGCCATTACCCAGCCCCATGGGAGGGAGAATTGCCTGTTCTTCTCCACAGAGTAGAAAGTTAGCCATAGATTTTGTGCACTTGATGTTTTTCAGAGTGAAGTTCCTTTTTCTTTCAAGTCTGCCAACAGCATTTATCAGAAATAAGAGAATTTTAAAGCTTTTTTTTTCTTTACATATGTGGGGGGGTGTTGATGCATACAAATGCCATTGTACAGGTATGGAGGTCAGAAGACAACTTGTGGGATTAGGTTTTCTCCTATAATATGGACTGGCGTTAAGGAGGGGGACTGAACTCAGGTCGTCAGAATTGACAACAAGCAGCTTCACCCACTGAGCCATCTCACCAGCCCAGAAATTAATGAACTTTGCCAAATGAGTTTATTTCTTACATTTTTTTTCAAGTTATCAATATGGTGGAATACATCTACTGAAATTCAAAACCCACCTTTTATTCCTGGAATAAGTCACAACTAGTCTTGGTGTATTATTCTTTTTATATAATTGTTGGATTTGATTCCCCAGTTAATTTGCTGAGGGTTTCTAAGTCTGTGTTCATGAGTAATACTGGCTGGTCAGATGTCTTTGTCTGGTTTTGTAAAACAGGCATGAACTCTATACTTAATGCCCTTTTCTGAAGTCTAAGATGACAATTTTACTATTTTTAACCATCATAGAAACTTAAGAAAAAGCTTCAGAGTAGTTCCAGCCTTGCTTTTCTGTTAGGATGCATGGACTGCAAGTCCCTGATAGGATAAACAACCATCTTCCTCAAGCAGATGTCCTAGTGGGCAATCTTCTCATGACCCACCATCAGACACAAAACTTCAGGGCAGGTCAGAGCTAGGAGAACAAGGGGATCTTCAGTTCTAAACAAAATGCAGAATGCTTCATGGCTTGACAGGATCATTCTTTGTGTGCCTAGGACCAAGCTATGCCGTGTGTGTGTGTGTGTGTGTGTGTGTGTGTGTGTGTGTGTGTGTGTTACGCAAGGCCAGAGGTCAACTTTGGGTGTCCTTCCTTAGATGCTCCCCCCTCCTCCGCTTTTTCTTTTTTGAGACAGGGTCTCTCATTGGGACCTTGGAGCTTACCAATTAAGATAGATTGACTGGCCAGCAAGTCCCAGGGATCTGCCTGTCTCTCCAGGCTAAGAGATTAGACACACCACTATGCCCAGCTCTATACATGGGTGCCAAGAAAGGAACTCAAGTCCTTATGGTTTGCATGGCAAGCACTTTACTGAGTCATTCCCTAGCCCCTGAGCCTGCTCTTTAGACCAGTTCTTCCAAAGCAGGAAACCAAGTTTGTTCCCCAATTGGCTCTCAATTGACCCAGGACCTTTGGACATAAATGGGTGGGATTTAGAACTGATAATCCACATGATTGTCTATGGCAGTCAGTTAGGACTTTTTATAAGATGTCTACTGGGAGATAATATAAATTGAAAGTTTACACTCTGCTGATCTTGAAATCTCTTTATAGGAAGGAAGTGGTGCTAGGGATTGAACTCTTGTGCATTCATGCACTGAGTTCTATCTCCAGCCTCTGGTCTTGAAATCTCTTAACCGTGCCACAGCCCTTTCCGCAGCAGTAGCCTGTGCCTGGTAATAACTAATGAGTATTTTGGTTACTCTAAGGACTAAGGGGTTAAAGTGACTTAAGATGCTTTCTTATTAACTCAAAGACAAACTGAAGTATTTGCATTTGAGAGTTAGATAATGTTAACATCTGTTTCACTTAATGGAAACTGTCAGTTTTTAACTTAAGCCAGTTAACTTAATCACTCACTACTATACTCCTGAGAATTATAGAAAAAGAAAGAAGAAAACAAACCTGGACTTTTTTTTTTTTTAAATAAAACCCCCTGGGAACATAAACACAAAAATAGTCTCATCCAGCCAAAGGCCTGTTCCCATGATAATATTCCAACCCCATTTCAAGGACAAAGATGCTTTCAACTAAATTGACTTTTTTTAAACATATGTGTATACTTATACACATACACTCACACATTTATAAATATATTTCAGTATACAAAAGGCCTCCATTAACTACAGTTATCTCATGAAATAGTATCTAGAAACTAATACAAAATTCACCCTCGGAGAAAAAAAGAGGTAACTCCCATAAATTGTTAAAAATTCATTTTCCACAAAAGTGCACATTTATCATTTGATATAAATAATGTAGACATTTTCTCCCACTAAGAAACAGCTCTAGCTTTCCTTTTGTAAAGACATATAATCCATGCAACTCTGCAGTTGCCTTGAAAACTTTCATAACATAACATTTCAAATTACTTTTACTACCAAATCACAATCCATTTAAAAACTTAAAACATCAGCCAGGCATGGTGGCACATATTCCTATAACTTCAGCACTTGGGAGGCAGAAGGATCAAGAAGGAGTTCAAGGACATATTCAGTTATAGGACTGGCGACCTGAAACCCTATCTCAAAATGCACACTCCCATGCACATTCAAACAAACACACACTCCCACTCCCACAGTCATACATGCACACTCTCTAATACTGGAATATGCACACACACACTCACACACTCTAGCGCGTACACATGCGCATGCACAGCTTCAAACATTAGAAAATAAATTATTCATAATTCAAATATATAACGATGATCTGAGATAACATTTCTACCTTTCTTTAGAGACAGAAACTCTTTAGCAATGACGACAAACAGCTACCATTTATTACATACCAATTAACCACCTAATGAGCTAGATGCTAATTTTTATATATTACTTCATTCTCTTATTCTTTTAATAAGCTCATTTAAAGCAAAATCTTAGTCTTTTGGTTGATTCTTCTGAACAGCCGTGACAAAGAATGGCTCAGCAGATAAAGTGCCTGCTCCCAAACCTGATGGCTTGAGTTCAATCCCCAGAAACACATGGCAGAAGGAGAGAAATGATTTCTGAAAGCTGTCCTTTGACCTCCACCCATGTGCCATGGCATGCATTCTCATATTCTCTCTCTCAAATAAGTAAATAAAATATTAAAAAAGAGAGAGATAATTGCTAGTACTTGTGTCGTTTTTAACACTAAAATGACATAGGAAGATATGCCTCAAACTTTACTGTTCATGTGGATTCCCCTGGGGAATCTTGTTAAAATGCAAATTATGCTTCAGGAGATGTGGTATGAGGCAGCTGATTCTACCAAGGCTTAGCTGCCATAGGCCACACACCACAATGTCAATAAAACTAAAAACTTTAAAAATCAATGCCATAGACTTTCTGGATAGAATTCTGAGCTTCAGAACATCTTAGAACTATCTCAAAATTACTTCTTGTTTATTTTTCCAGTTTAAATTCAGAGTCCAATTTCTTGGAGAGGTTTTCTTTGGGGGTGGGTGAGGTTCACCCTAAAAGTTGTAACTTTTATCAAGTATGAGAAACCAAGTACCCTAATACCATCAAGATGCCACAATCTTTCAAGTGTCATTTCACTTGTCCCTGTGGGGTACCTCCCTTGTTTAAATTCTACAAAGGAAGTATATGACCAGAGTTAGGAGAATTTAGAAGCTATAGAGCTCTATAACACAATAGTGTCCTTCCAGAGAATGCACACACACACCATTCCTGGCCACAGGTAACAAAGTCTCACCCATGAGCTGTTAATTAATACTTTGTATAAACCTACAGGCTGGCAATTCTTTTACCTGATCCTTTGCAGTGGTCAAGTTTTAAGAGTTTACCAGAGGAAAGTTCTATTTATTTCTTAAAGCGACAGATAAGACCTTCTATTCGACCTGGGTCCAAGTTGGGCCTTGCCCTTTACCTACTCAGTTCTGATTATCTGTGCTATACAAACATTGGAGAGCTTAGCTGCCTCTTCAAAAAAAAGTATTTACATACCTCCCCACCCCCACATCCTACATTCTCTTTGCTAACAACAATGCCCAATCACAAAACCAAATCATCTTTAAGAACATTCCAGTTTACTGGATTCAGGTTGGTTTAAAACTTTATAGACGGATAACCTGTTCCATTTACTGTTCATCAAAGCCCTTCAAAACTATCCTCCCTCAATCACAAGGCTTGCCTTCCACTCAGAAGAGAGAACGCTGTCGCTTCAGCCATTTACAAACACTGGGATCTTTATTTCAAGGGTTGTCCACACATATTACTCCCAAGGAATGTTTATGTATACACTCGACGGCGCACAAGTCCAAGGCATCAAGATAACGCACATATGTGGCAGTTCTGTGCACATGGTTCTCGGCCTGGCTGAGAAGTCTTTAAAGTTTAGAGGCAAAGCCTCAGAGAAAGGCCAATTTGTACCAAGAAATAGGAGGGACATCGGTTTTGTTTTTTTTTTAACTGGATCATGCCCAGTCAGGTTCAGCTAAACCATTGCCCATAGGCCTGTTGCAGAACCACCAGGAAGGAAAAACAAAGCAGACAAACCCTGCATAGACCACCCTAGAGGTAGACCACCCTACTTTGAGTAAGTCCCTGTTTCTGTCACCTCCCAAACTGGTTGCCCTCCCGAAGTGACCTAACTCTGAATACCAGTTGGGCAGTGCCAGCCACCAAGTCCTGGGGGAGAGGAGGAAGAGGAGGGTTACTACGCGATGATAGGAGAGCTTAAACCTCCACAGTGTAAACTGGAGACTTTGTGGTCAGATCTGGACTTGCCCACTACATACGGGCTAGATGCCTCCATTCAACACATATTTACTGAGCGTCCACCATCTGCCCAGTATTTTCCTAAGCGCTAGAGAGGAAACCATGCCACAGTCCCCAGACTCTGGAAGCTGAGACAGAAGGGAACCGTCTGGGGGTGGCGCGGGCCGGAAAATCTGCCACAAGTTGCAAAAGCACAGGCATACCCAGAGGACAGCATGACCCTTGCGCCGGGCGAGGAAGGCGGGAGTGGGCAGGTAGGCCCGGGGGCGGGGGAGGAAGCGGCGTGGGGCAGGTGTGCAGGAGACAGCGCACACCTGAGGCTTCCAAGCTGAAGAGGGCAGGCCCCGGCAGAGGGCGGGGTCCCCAGAGAGGCAGGGACAGCAGCCCAACGACCTCACAGAAAGGTGCGAGGGGCGGCGATCGGGACCCCAGCACGCCGAAGGGGCCCGCGGGGCCTGCACCCCCGCGGCGTGAGCCGGGCGCAGGGAAGGGAAAGCGAGGGCTAGGCCGCCCGCCCCCACGGGCACTTACCACTTGGGCGACCTTGAGACGGCCGAGCGCGCCGCGCAGGTAGTCGGGGTCGCAGCGCAGGCCGGCCAGCCCGCGGCGCTGGCTCACCGGCTCGGTGGTGGGCTGGTACGGGCTGCTGGCGCCCGAGATCATGGAGGTGCTCGAGGCCTCGCCCTCGAAGCCGTCCAGCTCCTCGCTGCTCCGCATGCTGCCAGCCAGCCCCCCGGGCCGCCTCGCGCGACCGGCCCCCCGGAGCCAGGAGCGGGCGTGCTCAGCGGGGCCGCCGCATGCCCGCCGCTCCGCCGCGGCCCGCCGCCGCCGCCGCCGCCGCCGCCGCCGCCGCCGCCGCCGCCGCCGCCGCGCCTCTGCGCCCGCCGCCCGCTGCGGCCGCGGCTCAGTCCGCTGGGGCTCGGCTCCCGCCGCCTTGGCAGCGGAAAGGGAGGGAGGCGGGAGCGGGCGCGGAGGGAAGGAGGCGGGAGCCGCGCGCCGGCCCGGAGGGGGCGGAGCCAGCGCCCGGCTACCCGGCCGCTCGCGGGCGCTCAGAAGCCGGACGCGGGGCGGGGAGGGAGGGAGCGCACGGCTTGACCACGCCCTGCCTGCCCCGCCCCGCCCCGGCCCGCCCAGCCCAGCCCTCACCTGCGCAGCCCTGCGGGTCGGATCGCTGCGGTGCTACCTGGAGAAAGGCGGGTCTGGCATGCGTGGGCATGGGGACCGAGAGGATGGAGGCCGAAGTTAGGAATGAAGTGGGCCTTGAAATCATGTCTCCAGATGCTGCCTCAGCTTCTCCTTCGGAGAAAGTGGGGTCCTCTGTAGCGAGGTTAGGGGACTTCCAGGTAAAGTTCAAAATCGCCTGTGTCTCCCCTGACCCCCAGAACAGTGCCTGTAGCCCAAACTGGGCTTGACTATGACTATGGGCTTCAACATTGGGCACCCTGCAATAAGCCAGTTCTGAGGTCAGGGATGAAAGGCCAAGGTTACTGAAGCCTGCAGAACGTACACAGTCTCCTTGTAATCCTTGGATCCTTTGGTAGATAGGCTCTTGGCAAATAACAGTCTTCTCTAAAAAGTCTTCCACCTTTATGTAAACATCAAGCCAGGTGAAACACTAATTTTGCCCTGGAGGCACTAATTACAGACCGACTTGCAATTCAAATGTGAAGGCTAATTTTAAGCTTAAGCAAAACACTGACTTTCTAAGACTTATCACTTTGATGGTAAACCTTTCCAAGTGGGGAAAACTGCTCCCTTTTCTTTAGGCACTTGGAAGTGTTATTATTACTGTTTAACACAGCCCCAGAATGCAAGTGGCTTGTCCAAGAGCATGCAAATAATCAGTAACCAGAGCACAGATTCCAACTTCTTTCGAAGATAGGACAATGACTTTAATGCTTTCATTGAGAAGAGATTGTTTTCTCTCAAAATACCAGTGAACTGACAGCTGTAAGGGTTTATTTTACTTTTATTGTTTTTATTTGTGTGTGTGTGTGTGTGTGTGTGTGTGTGTGTGTACAAGAGGGCACTTGAGTGTGTGTACTTGATTCTCAGAGGGACACTGGGAATCATCTTTGACTTTCACCTTATTGCTTTGCCAGGCATTTTTTACATGGGATACAGGGATCTGAACTCAGGTCCCTTTGCTTGTGAGGCAAAGGTTTTAAACACTGAGTCATCTCCCCAAACATCCCCTCCTCCACCCAAGAGGAGTATACCACATGATGAAATATTCAGTACTAAAAAGAATGAAGGTATGCTTAAAGATGAACGGACTCTAAAAACATGCTAAGGGAAAGGAGCCAAACCCAAAAGACTACATACTTCATCATCACATTTACATATGATGCTCCGAAGAGCCAAACCCATAAAAAGAAAAAGAAAATTGGTGTTGGCAAGAGATTAGGGAGAGACAAGGGGGAGTATGGTGTTTCCATTTTACTGAAGAGAAAGTTCTGGAACTAGAGAGTAGTGATGGTTAGTCAACATTGTAAACATGCTTAATGCCATTGAGTTACATATTTCAAAGGGGTGAGAAAATAAATTATATATATATATACACATACACATGGTTGACACATATATACATGCATACATGTCCTTGAATATTAAATAACTGGCACAGAGCTACTGTCCAAGAGAAAGACCCTATGAGTTAGGACAAAGGAAGAAAATGATAATATGATGATAATAAGAACCAAACAGCATGAGGGGTTTTTTATATGAAGGACCCCTCCAGTGCCCAGCACAGTGAATGGGAATAAACTATACCTGACCGAGAGGGCCAGACACACATACATGGCATGTGTAAAGATGCATATATTCTCAATATATATGTAGATATAAAACAGAGAAAATGAGAAAGAGCTGTGTGAGTGGCAAGCCTTGTAGATTTGATGCTCCACGATGTATAAATATAACTTTTATAAATATAAAAATATCAATTTTAAAACCATTTAAATTTATTTATTTATTTATTTATTATTATTGTGGGGGAAGTGGGGGCATTGTGTGTCCCTTTGGAGGACACGGGTGACTTTGGAAACGATCCTGGATTGCCTCTACCTCCTTTTTGCTTCACTCTGGGACAGGCTCCACTACTAGGGCCAGAAGTGCTGTCTGCCTGATGTTTTTATGTGGGATCTGGAATCTGAACTCAGGACCTTCTGCTTCCAAGGTAGAATCTTAACCCCTGAAACATCTCTCCAGCCCACAAATCAATTTTTAAAAAGGGCTCTGATGCAGGTGATACTGCTCA
This sequence comes from Typhlomys cinereus, assembly GCA_023101885.1. Lineage (NCBI taxonomy): Eukaryota > Metazoa > Chordata > Mammalia > Rodentia > Platacanthomyidae > Typhlomys > Typhlomys cinereus. Next base: position 15,644,587 of record JALPQD010000008.1, on the reverse strand, counting down.
GTGGTGAGGAGCTTGCCTAGCAGGCTCAAGGTCCTAGGTTCCATCCCCATTACTGCGAAAATAATCTAATCCAATCCTAGAATCTTGGCAAATAAGACTTGTCAACAAGGACATGGAGAGCTAGGATTGCAGCCACTGGTACAGCAGAGCATGTGCTAGATGTGGCTGTGTGCAGGAGGGTGTTCACAAAGATCTGTGAATTATAAGCAAAAGGATTTCATTGCATCTGAGGGACATAACCAAACACCAGCATGTGAGTGTTAGTGGAAGACTACACGAACAGAGGGAACGATGTGTGCAAAGCCCAGAGACAAGCAAGAAGCCAAGCATGTGGGAGAAATCCTCACGTACAGCCAGGCATGGTGGCTCTACTAATCTCAGCACCTGAGAGGCAGAAGGAATGAGAGTTTAAGGTCAGCTTCTGCTATGAAAAAACAAGAGATGGGGAGCTGGAGAGATGGTAAGTGGGTAAAGAGCTTCCAGGGCAAGCCTGATGACCTGAATTCAGATCCCCAGAACTATGTAAGGCTGGACATAGTAGCACGATCACCCACAATCCCTGCATTTCTGTGAGATAATGGGAGGTGGAGATAGAAGAGTTTTGGAAGCTTGTGGAGGCTGGGGGGAGAGAATGAATAATTCAAGGGGATGAAGAATGACAGATGTGGCCAGATGTGAGACATGCCAGAGGATGGGCTCTGAGCGGAAGAGTGTTTGGCGCTGAAGCTGCTCAGAAGGCCTGCCTCTGCCCTTTGGGATGTTTTCTGGCTCCTGTGCTGGAGACAGAGAGCACAAACGAGATTGGAGGCTCCTCTCCAGCACTTATTAGCTGTGCTCTGTTCCTGGACACTAGCCTAAGTTTATTTTTAGTTACAGAGAAAGACAAATTTTTCTCTTTGGTATTTAACAGTTCGTTGTTGGGAATCCCACATGGATCCTTAAATAGCAGACAGAACCTGGTATTATGATCCCGTCTTCAGTGTTAAGTTGTAATACGTCAGGAGTCCCCTGGCAAGGTCTGTGACTCCCCGAGCTGTGAGTGCTAAAGTCAAAACAAAGCCAATAACTGACAGAGAAGCAGGCAATGCTTGGACAGGTCCTCCATCCCAGGGACTGAACCCCATGTCCAGGGCTGACTCAGGGCAATCAGACTCAGGCGAAATTGATGAAGACGCTACATGCTACTTCACTGGCGTCTGCCAAAGGAGAATCTCGCCAGGATGCAGACTCTTATCTTAGACCCTGAATAGACAAGCTGCCCAGATGGACGGAGGGAGGGACAGTCCATGACTACAGACATGCTTGGGCCTCGGGAGCTGCCACAACAGGGTCTTCCTCAACCTGGCCAATGTGAGGACTCTCCCAAGGTCTTTATCCTCCATCATTTTCTCTGTATTTGCAGGGACTCCAGGGTCTACTCTACTTGTATCATCCTTTCGTAGGTATTAGGTTTGCTCAGATCAAGTATGTTACCTTCCCAAAATCCTTCAGCTTCTGGACTTAGCTCTATCTCTACATCACTGAAACTTGCCTCTATCTACATGTGTACACACACACACACCATTCTTTGAGCATCAGAATTCATGAAGATTTCCTCACCCCATCCCCAACCACTGGACTTATGAGTTTAGATTCTAAATCCCATAAAAGGCTGGGGAAAAAAAACATGTCCCTGGACACTGGTGTCCATATATTGTATTGTAGGAGGTTCCTGATCAGGTGAGAGGGGTTCCCATTCCTTTTTGCTTCTTATGTAAACTAGACTCTCCACTATTGCATGTCTGTGAGTATTGGCATGGCTTGTAACTTCAATGTGGCCGTTGAGGCTGGGAGAGTTCCAGGGAGGGGTGGTTTTAAGGGTTAGGGTTAACTGCTGCCTCAATAAGAACTTTGTCTCTTTGCAGGAAAAAAAAAATGTTGAAGCGTCTCTAAAAATAGTGCTTGCTAGGACTTTCCAGTTTGACATTCCTTCTACTTCCATGACCAAGGACAGCTCTGCCAGTCTGTTCTACACTATAGCGTCCAGTGGCCGGGGACCATAGCTTGTGGCTCCTGGCACTTCCGTACCCTGCTGGCACTTGGTGATCCAAGGGAGGATTTGCCTTGCTGCCGACTTCCTTCTCTTCCTTTTTCCAGGTGAGACAGAAGCAAATCATGGCTACAAGGAAATGCACAAACTGCCTTCGCTTATCTCCAGGACTGTGTCCTGTAGGACCAAATGATGACCCTCAAGGAGATTCACACACACACACACACACACACACACACACACCCAAGTGTCAGAAACTGGGTAGGAGCTGGGGCTGCCAGATATCAGGTTTGGGGAATAACTGGAGACCATAGTGGTCTGTTTAGCATTTAGTCCTTGCTTCTAATGACATCACCCCTGTGTTCCTTAACAGGGATGCCCACCCAAAAGGGACCAGACACCTGACAGAAAAAAGACCTATCACATTCCCTGCCAACCCAGTGACTGGCTTGGTGTAGGCACAGGACCTGAGTTGAGCTGGTTTTGCTCTGGAATTTGTCTCTCAAACTGTCACATGCATGGGAATCAGCCTAGGGGTGGATTCTAGACCTTTCCCAGAAGATCTGATGCTTAGGGCAAATGTATATGTGTTGAGGAGTTGAGGGAGGGGCAGGAATTTGCTGCAGTGTGTGTGGAATTCCAAGAGCACTACAACTTGTCATCTTGGGTTTGAGAAGTTTGGAGTTTTCTTCTCTTCCTCCCTCCTTTCCTTTCTTCCATCAAGATAAATGCTTATAAGGAATTGTAACTTACTGAATAAATCATGTAACTTGGAAGTTTGAAACAAAGAAATCTTCATATATTGCCTAGACTGGACTTGAACGCAAGATCTTTCTGGCTTCAGCCTCCTGAGAAGCTGGGTTAACAGGTAACAGCTGGCAATGTGCCTGCCTCAACACAGAAGTTTTAGGGAGAAACAAAGTTGTTTCGGCTGGAACTGTCATGCCATTTGTTGTTTGCTTATATCAATACAGGCTCCTAACATCCTGTTTTAGCCACTGGTTTGTAGTGGGTTGTTTTGCTTTGACAGGCTCTCACTATATATCCCCAGCTGGCCTGGAAACCATGGTATCCTGAGTGCTGGACTTGTAGCCATGTGCCACCACGCCCTGTGGGTGTTTTTGTTGACAGGGTCTCTCGCTGTATCTTGGGCTGGCCTGGAACTCAGTATATAGTACAGGTTGGACTTGAACTTGTAATTTCCTACTCCAGTCTCCCAAGTGCTGGGATTAGAGGTGGGGATGCTTCCTGCATGCTAGGCAAGGAACCTCTCCCTACCAGCTGAGGGAAAGCCTCAGTCCAATTTATTACTTTGAGGTGCTGTCGATTTTTTAAATTATTATTTTGCATGTGTGTCTGTGTATTACAGGGCACACTATGTATGCCTGTGGAGGCCCAAGGGTGACTTTGGGAATCACCCTGGATTGCTTCTACCTTCTATTTGCTTTGCTCTGGAATTTTCCAGGCTCTGCCTTCCAGGACTAGAAATACAGGGCACAGCTATTTTTACCTGGCCTTTTTATATGGGATGTGGGATCCAAACTCAGCTTTCTGCTTTTGAGGTCCTGCTGCTGAACCATCTCCTCTCTGGCCCCTAAGTACTGTAGATTAAACCTACGACCTACGATCTTGTGCTCAATCACTGAGCTATACATCAGTCCTTGAGTTAATTTTAAAAATGATATTGATAAACCAAGGTGAGCATGAACTTCCTCAACCGATGTTCCTACATGCCATGCTCTCCCATGCCCCTGTTGTCCTCTTCAAGTTGCCAAGTCTGACAACCTGAGTTCAACACACAGGCCCAACATAGGAGAGAACCGATTTGAGTAAGTTGTCCTAAGACCTCCACACACTGTAGCAAGCATGTGTCTACACATACATGATAACATAAATCTAATGATTTTTTAAAAATAGGTTCTGGCTTTTGTGTAGAGCACTAGACATCAGTTGGCTTGTCTGTAGCACTGACAGAGTCAGGCCAGCTTGGTGCACCATCTCTCCTCAGCATCTTCAGTACCAGCAACCCATGTTCATGGCTACTTGAGAGGTGGCTATGGATGCCCAAGGAGGCTGTGTGCATCAATTATGTATCCGGGTGCCCACACATGCAGATGGCAGAGAGCTCCCTTGCCCACAAAAGCAGGCAGTTGCCCAGGTGATGGAATTTATGATGTGCTGAGAGCCTTTCTGCCTTAAAATAGCTCTCTGACTCAGTCTAAACTAGCAATTTATTTCTTCAGATTTAAGGTCTGGTATCTGACACTGCAACAGCCTGGGAGAAAGTATGCCGTCCCGGGAGAGGGAAGCAACTATGACCCTGGACTGCTTGTGCCCAGCTCTGCGCCTTTCTGTGTAACTTTGGTAGTACTTTCCCTCCCTCCCTGGCCCCACTTCTCCATCTCTGAGGTGAAGACTTCAAAGGCCTTTTCAAAGAAGTACTAAGGTCTTCCCTTGCCACACAATTAGTTCTGGGCTGGTTCAGCTGAAGGGCTCTCCACTTCAGAGGATGTTGCTGAGAGATACAGAGAGACAGGGACTTCTCCATGACCATACAGCTGTCAAAGTCTAGGGCCAGGACTCAAACCCAAGTCTAGTTGAGACTGCCCAAAGATCAGGGCTACAGCTGTGAGCTAGCTACAGTTTTCCTCTGCCACAGCAGTTGTTCTCCTTAAAAAAAAAAAAAAAAAAAAAAAATATATATATATATATATATATATGGAGAAAATGAGAGTGAGCATGCCTGCATGGTACACAGATGGAAGCCAAAAGATGACTGGAAGTCAGTTCTCTTCTTCCACCATGTGGACTTCAGGGATCAAACTCAGGTCTCACCAGGTTTACAAGCAGGCGCCTTACATGCTGAGCTACCTTGCTATTTCAGTTCAACTGAATGATTTAAAAAAAAAAAAAATGTATGGCTCCAAGAACCATCAGGCAGAGCTGCTAAACTGAGGCTCTGCCTACAAGACCTGGTGCCAGCTGCAAGAATGTCTGTAAGATGTGCCTAAGAGAGCACTGAGCGGGTGCCACAATAAAAACTTGCTTTTGGGGGAGGAAGGCAACAAAAACTCAAGGGGTACCCTAATAATGGCAAATGAGAGGAAGTCGAACAAGAAGGAACAATGAGGCCTCATGGTATCATGAAAGTACAATTCCAAGAATCACAGAAACACAGAACTGGTTAGAGCCTCAGACCATGTGTAAGAATGTTCTCAATGCACTTTATGTAGTTTATGTGAAGTTCTTCAGGTAAAAAGGAGGGCTGGAACACAGTTAAGGAAGGGTATACTGGTGTTTCTACAAATCGGAAGAGAAATGTCAAGAGAGAGGTAGCCAGTGAGGGACAGAGCCTGTACCAGAATTGTGGATGCGAGTTTCATTACTGGGCTGTTCTGCACCAACTGCTGAAGAGTACAACAAAGCCCCAGGGTTTGTTCACCTAACATGGGCCTGTGGAAGAGAAAAGATATTCTCTCGGGGCACAAAATATGTGACATGAACCTTTGAGATATTTTCAACATGCACACACACATGCTCAGGCACACATATTTTCTAGGTACAAAATTTAAACAAGGGCTGATGAGATAGCTCAGTGGGTAAAGCAGCTGCTTACAAACCTGGTAACCTGAGTTCAGTTTCCAGAAACGCTTATCATATGGTGGAAGGACAGAACTGACTTCCAAAAGTTGTCCTCTGAGGTCTACCTGTCCATCATGGCATATATGCCTACAACTTTCTCTTTTTTCTTTCTCTCATATACATAATAAAAATATTAATTACAGTATTTCATTTCCTACATGTGTCCAAGTTTAACTCCAGGCTAGTTTGTGACAAGAGTCTGAATAGGTCAGAAATGGATTCACAGTAGAATGGTGAATATTTTACATATAAAGAACAGCTGTAACATGACACAGAGTGCTGACAGATGTACCAAGACACCCTGCTCTTTAAAATAAATTACTGCCTACAAAGGAACATAATTTTTAAATTGTTGAATTCTTCCCAAAACAAAAGCTTAAATGTTTCACATTATGTTCACTTCCCTGGAACTTTATTCTTTTAGCAAAAAATACTGATAGAGTGGGTGGATTTAGGAGAAGGCCTAAACTTAAGGAAGATAGAAGAGCCCGATGATCACTTAAGAAACTATATTCAGTTATATGTAAGAAAGTTTCCATTAAATGTCATAGAAAAATACTGCACTGCAAAGTATCTTACTGTTATTCATCTTGAGCTATTTGATGAAATGGCCAATACAAAGTGCTGACAGTACTGAGAAAAATTCAAACTCTACCCAAAAAGGAATTTTTTCATCCTGTGCTGGGGATTGGATCAGAGTATCCTACACATGCTAGACAAAGTCTACCACTAAGCTCAACTTCCCCAGTCTATTCAGTTTTTTTCCATTCATTGATTTATAGCCCTTTTAATTTTGATACAAAGTATCACCAAATTACCCAGGCTGGCCTTAAACTCCCTCTATAGCTCTATATACACGAGTCTTGTACTTGATCCTGCCTCTTTCTTCTGAGTAGCTGGAGTTATATATCATCACACCAGGCTAACATTCTTCCTTTTCTTTTAGATATGTGTGACCATGTGGAGGTGAGATGTCTTGCTCCAGTGGTTTTTGTTTTACTACTTCAGACAGTATCTCACTGACCTGGAAGCTTGTCTTTTTTAGATAACTGGGTGGCCTGAAAGCTTTCAGGATTCTCCTCTCTGTGCTGGGGTTATGGGTACACATAGCCATGCCATGATTGTTATATATGAACTAGGGATTTGAACTTAGCCTTGTGCTTTCAAAGAAAGCATTCTTACTCACTGAGTCCTCTCTCTGACAGGATTTTTCTTTTTGGATATATTGGGAAGAGAACTCAGGGCCACACACAGTCTATATGAGTGTTTAATCACTAAGCCACATTCCCAGCCCTTTTTTTCTGAGATTGTGCCTGGATGTTTAAAAGTATGCATTACGAGAGAAAGCACTGAAGGAAAGAAAAGACAGGGAGCAAAGAGTTAAGAACTGAATCTCAGGACAGGCATGCTGATGCAATACCCCCAGAACTTGGGAAACTGAGGACTGTCTTAAGACCATGTGGCGGGGAAGAGGGAAATACAGTCAATTTTTAACTCACACACATATATAATAAAAGTGGTTTAAAATGTTTCTTTTCAACTGGTCTTAGACTTGTAAATTTTCAAATAAAAAGTTGAGGATGCAGTCTAGGGCAGTAGAAAAGCAGTGAAGTGGACAACATCCAACCATAATACAGAGTACCGGTGACCTGGCAAGACTCACCCAGAATTAAGCCAACCTAATCTCTCCCCATCCTAAAGTTTAAGGAACCTTGAGGAAGAGGGAATGGTGAAACTGTAAGAACCTAAAGATTGTCTACTGTTGGACAAAACATTCCATTCAAGGAAGGACAGTGAATCCAGGGATTCACTGCAGTTGAGGCTTGTCCTTACCAGACCTGCATAATGACTGACATACCAACATGCCTCTATAGACTATGAGGAACTCAAGAGAGAGAATACACAGTGGAAACCCTGGTGACTAAAGCTGGATGAGTGAAGAGAAATGCCCCTATCAGTTGGGTGGCCCAAAGAGAGGCAACTTGGTATGCCAGAGGCATAAACCCCCACAAGAGTAGACAAGCCAGAGGAAACCCTGGGGCCCATAGAAGTGGATAGGCAGGAGGGTAGGTATGGAATGGATTGATGAAGGGAAGAGATAAAGATGGGATGGAAGGAAGCAGGAATAAGTACGCAGTATATTTGTAAAACTAGGAAAATAAATTTTAAAAAGTGAAAAAAAGTTGAGAAAAATCCAAGTCAAAAGTGCAATTTGTGGACTGGGCACAGTAGGACAGATATATAATACACTTGGAAGTTGGAGGCAAAAGGATAAAGACTTCTAGACTTTGTCTCAAAAAAAATTTTCTAAAAATGAAATTCATATACTTTAATATAAAGAACCTAATTTGGGTCAATGAGATGGCTCAGTGGCTAAAGGTGCCTGCTTAAAAATGTGGCAACATGAGTTTAATCCTAGGAAGACTAGGTGGTAGGAGGGAGCTAACTTCCAAAAGCTGTCCTCTGATTTCCACATGTACACAGGCTCTCCTACATACCCTAAAAAGGATATATATTTTTATTTATTGTATGTGTGTCAGAGGGCACCATGTCCCCGTGGAGGACCAAGGGTGACTTTGAGAATCATCCTGAATTGCTTCTATCTCCTTCTTGCTCTGCCCACCAGAGCTGCAAGTGCAGGCTGGCGTTTTTACATGGGACCTGGGATCTGAACTTTGGACTTTCTGCTTGTGAGGCATTTTTAAACCCATCTCTCTAGCCCTGTATTTTTTTTAATTTTGTGTGTGTGGGGGGGTGTATGTGCACTGTGTGTCCCTGTGGAGGACCAAGGTGACTTTAGAAATCATCCTGGATTGCTTCTACCTCCTTTTTGCTTTGCTCTAGGATTTCCCAGGTTCTGCACACCAGGCCTTAAGTGCAGACCAGTGTTTCTGCCTCATTTTTTACATGAGACCTGGGATTCTGATTACTTCAAGTGAAAGAGGAAAATATTGTTAGCTATACTACCACATACCCATGTACTCCATATGATCAATGATAATGAGTCTCCAGTGAGATTATTTATCAAAAAGAAAGCCACCAAAACTTGTAAGCAGTCTGGATTCATGTTTATTGAAGCCAGTAATTAGACATCTTTCTTCCCCAGCACTAAAAAGCAAGGTTCCACATGACTGCATACTGCACCCAGATAGAGCCATACCCCTGGACTAAGGCTAGTGGGGGATCATCTGCAGTCCTAATTTTAAGTTAAAAACACCAGTTAACTTAGCATATAGGTGATAGTGAACTTTCACTTATAGCATCAACATTGTTAAGGTCATGATATACAGAGCAGTCACTCTCAATTTTATCAAATTACTAAAACACGACAGTGTCTTCAGTTTAAATACTGGTTTTAAAGGGCCAATGATAAAGTGCAAACAAAATAATCCAGCAGCTATCTGTTGCGTTTTTAGGAAAGACCAATTCACAACCCTTATCTGGACCATATCTTATAGGTTGGGATTATTTTTAATTTTCCACTTAAAGACAAACAGCAGATGTATAATGTGAATAAATAGTCATAAAATTGTCTTTTACAGTCTACCATTACAAGCATAATCTTCAAACAAAATGAGTTTTACTTTAAAGGCTGTTTATTATTTGGCCTTTGGTTCCAATGCTTGAAAATCATAAAATAACAAAAATCATCTTCCCACCTCAACCCTCAAAGAACCCTGAGGCTCTCCAGGCTGGTAGACTTTGGCAACCACTAAGCACATGCCACCATGCACCAGTTTCTTCTGATACTAGGAGTACCCGCTTGTCAAGACAATAAAAGTGGCCTCCAAGAAATCTTGCTTCACAAGACTGGCATCTTAGCAGTTCATCAATTTAAGTATATTTTACATTGACACAAAAAGTGCTTAACAGTTCAAATAATTAAAAAATTGTTTTGTAATAAAATTTAAAATCATACTATATCCCTCTTATACATGTGCCTTTGTAAGAATTCCTTCATGTTTTTGAGGTCACTCATTTTGTTCCTGGCTGCTACAGATCAAGCAACCCCACCTTTAATGTGATTTTAAAGTGTTTTTTTTTTTTTTTCATCTATTGGTCATTATACTACAAAATCAGTCAATTTACCATCATTGCCTAGACAGCCTGGCAATTGGAAGCCATGTGCATGTTTAAAAAAACACAAAAACAAAACAAACAAAAAAAAAAACTGAATTAAAAAAGGAAAAAAAAAATATTCAACAATAAAACTGGCACAAGAAATACCTTTTTGTTTGTTGGGAAGGCGAGTAAATACTCAGCTTTCTCCTTAACAGTGTTCAGACCTTTACAAAAAGCATTTCAGGAGAGTTTAGGAGTCTTATATAGCATAAGATGCTAAGTTATGCCCAGTGCTACATTAGTGGTTAATCAAATCTGGTTAGGGACGTTATGCCGAGATACAGGACAATAAACATTCATGTAAAAAAAGTAAACTTCACATAAGTGAACTGTGGTTTTTCCCTTCGTTTGGACAAATGTTTTATGTGTTAAATTCATGGTAGTGTTTGCATTGACATTATCTGTATCACCCATAAAATTAAAAGTGCCATTTCAAATCCACAGAAGTCATTCCCAGAATGGTAGTGTGACCTGACAATAAGTGGAGACACATTTCTACAAAAAAAAAAGTTACAATTTACGAATAATACAAAAGAAATGTATCATCTTCACTTTTGATATAAACATCAACCCTTTGTTCATGTGAAAGCACTGATCAGCTCTGGGAGCACAAGGCCCTTTTTTGTATCTGTAGAACCCCACTGAAAGTTACCACAGACTATAAGGTACAAGTCGATTAACCAGATATAAAGACATTAAATATTTCCCCAAACTTTCTATAGCACATGGCCATATGGTAAAATGAGAGCTCAGTCACCCACTTTCTGGTAGCAGGTCAGCCTGTGGTAGTCTTAAAAAAATAATTTAAAGAACAAAGCAGGAACTATTTAAAAAATACAATTCAAGGTAAACTAATTTTATATCTGCTGACTTTGAACGCAGCCCACAGTGACCGCCTACCCAGGATGTATATGCACAGAGCCCAGCATCTCTGCAAGGACATAGCCTCAGCTGAGCGTGTGGGTCCTGGACAGCTGCAACCTTTCCCACCCATGTCAGCTCCACCTGACTCAGGTACCCCACACGTAACACATCTCCCATAATTAAGATGTATTCAGATCAAGTCTAATTCCCATTTTGCTTAGTGTTTAGTTTGGAAATGTTTCTAATTTTAAGTCTTAATGTTACTTGACTTCTACCGAACACACAGTATTCACTACACTGCTCATTTCCTTCACCTCCATCACTTCGGCTTCTCCACCATCACTTCTCTCTTCTTCCTGAACTCTTTCCTGAACTTTCTGCTACTTAATCTGCTTCCCAAGAATAAGTGAATTTCTACCACGTGACTGGTCTGACTAATCACCATCCCATCGACAATTACCTGGTCTCCTTTGCTCCTCTCTGACAGAGCGGCCCCCTTTCTCCACTCCGTAAGAAGCACACCTGTGCTTGCTTTCCATAAGAGAACCACATGCCCAAGAGTCCAAGGGTCATCCAGAATAAGGGGCCTGACACACAACCTTCCTCAATGTGCATTTCACACTCGGACAAGCCAATGAAGTATATATATTTTTTTAAAGTTCATCTCCCCTACCCCAAAAAACTGATAGCATGTGCCATATCAGAAAAATCCTGGTCTTAGCAGATCAATATACATAGTTATTTGGTCATGTGACATATGCTCTTTTAAAGGAGGATCAGGCTTCATTTTCTGTTGAAGAGTTTGTTACCATGGAGTCTGGCTTTCGAGTCATTCTATCCAGTTCTTCCTGAACATTTGACAACACAGTCTTTTGTCCTTAAAAATGGGGAAAGAGAAAAAAACAAAATACCAATCTGAGAAATTATTTTAAAAATGAAACATTTTAAATTATACAAACTTCTATCATCATTTGTAGTGACAGTAACTTCAAAAATGAGGAAAACCTTTTTTCCAAGGACTACTGGAAAGGCCCTATCCCTTGTTAGTTCCAAATATGTGCTCCCGACTATGCGGCTGCCTCTAGTGATCCGAATGCAGATCTTTTTAACTGCAAGGCAAAAGTTTGAACTACTAAGCCATCTACAGTTTCTTTCCGTTTCTTAAGAAAATATAAGATTCCTAAGGAATTTTATTCTTTCATTGCTGAGACTTCAAGATAGACCTGTTCCACCAGCCCATATCCAGATGAGCCATCATGGAGCTGTCTGTATAAAGAAAGCAAAAAAGACAATGATCTTCCTGTGAGACAGTAAGGCTTCACAGGCTCTAGTTCACTACAAGAATATGTGCAGTGGAATAAATAAAAACCCTTCTAAAGTATTACACAAAATTAAGTAAAATATCAATAGCATCTCCAACAGGCCCTCCAGTGGAGAAAACTTCCACACCAAGACCATATGCATTATTCAGATCATACATTGACTTGCTCAATAGCTGAATATACATCAGATCACTTTAATGGGTCATGGAAACCTGCATGGTAAGGTATCTGTATGTCTAAGTGTGGACCTACTTCCTTGCATGGCTGTTCAGAACCCTAAGGTCTACAGGTTAGGTGGAGTCGTCATTGCCACCTGTCTCCCCATGCTCTCAGCACTGCTCAGCCAGCCATAAGGGAGCCAAGTCTCCAAGGGCCCCTCTGTACCTGACTTCTTGGCTGTGCTCTGCACTCCACCAGCACCAGGACTTCCAGGGGAGCCAGTTTTTTTACTCAACAGACTGTTGAAGAAGCTGGCCAATACTCCTTCACTTGCTGCATTATCTAATTAGAGAAAAAAAACACCAACAAACCATGATATCACTCAAACTGGATGAGTTAAAACACAAAAAAAGTGGTTCTTAGCTTGAAATTAGGCGTTTGCAATGACAAAAACATGTACACTTCCTACCTGTTCTATTTTTTTTTTTTTTTGAGGGGGGAAGGGAGTGAAGATAATCTGTGTTCTATATCATCTTCCTGTCTTCAGGCAGTGTTTTTCAATTTTATAAGCCCTCAAGATTCACAACAGACACAAAAAGCTCACAACTTAAGTACAAGATAGATACTCATTGAACATATAAGAGCTAATTGTTTTATTATAACCAATATCCTTGCTTATCAATAAACATAAGGGATAACAGCTTAACATAATAATTTAGTTCAATAAAGAGAAAAAAATCCCGTAATTCATAAATAGTAATATATAAGAAATAGAACTAAGAATTCAAGATATACATTAATAAATTTACATTATTAATGTTATGTAAGGGGTACATGAGTGCAGATATGTATCATAGCATGTATGTGGAGGTCAGGGGACAAATTGTTGGAGTAGATTTTCTCCTTCTACCATATATATTCTGGGGATTGAACTTAGTCAAATTTGTCCACAAGTGCCTTTATCTGCTGAACTGTCTTGCCAGCCTAAAATACACATTTTAATGTGACTTTCTACTTTACATTCTGGTAGACAGGAAGTGGAAAGGAACCATTGTTGGGATAGCCTGACTTCCCTAAATTTTCACCCACTAGCTCCAGCAACAACTGTAAAGCTCAGACATAGTGGACTACACCGCACCAAAGGCAACATACATACTTTTGATGTTTGGATCTGGCTTCTTTACTGATGTGCCTGGGGAAGCACTTGGCACACTGGGTGGCCCACCCCGACCCTGGGTCCTTGGAGATCCAGAAGGTCCTCTTGCAGGGGATTCCTAAGTCCAAAACCAGGCCAGGTCACACATAGGGCACAAAAATAGCACAATATATAAGCTTCAAAATCAGTCGAAGTGGTTGTTTGCTTCCAGCTTAGTTACTTTCTATGCCTCAGTTTCTCCTGATGAAGAACTAATAAACTTTCTACGATTCTCAGGTGTAGCCTTTCATCAAACATTTCTTGAGATTCTGGTATGTTACTACTGGCTGTAGGGAGCCTTCAGGTAGACCAACTTCCTTTAAAATATAAAAGCCCACATAAACTATCATGAATAATAGTATAACGTTTGAAGGTACCCACTACACTGGGCCATAACCCTCTGTTCAGTGTCAGGTACTCACGGAGGCTCTTGTGGGCGTGGCAGGTTGCTTGGCAAGGAGTGACTGCAAAGAAAGGGACAAACTGGCCATTAACCAAGGCCTGCAGCATGCACTGAGGTCTGGAGTAAATTTAACCCTTACTCCACTAGAGGGCACCAATAGCAATTCATGTTTTACACTACAAATGCAAAATAATCCTAATCCAGCAGTTGGTATGTGATTAAGATTGAAGCTAAGGAAGCAAGCAGGCCATTCAAAAGAGGAAGCATTGAGAAAAAACTGTTAACCCTACCGGGATCTGCCTATAACCTTAGACAGACCACGGCATATCTAACAATAGTTTGAGTGAAAGGGAAATAAGTCTGTATTTGTGTTCAAAACTCATTGGAGCACCAGATGTAACTCAATTGCAGGAAGTCCTGGATTCAGTCCCTAGCACCACATAAACGGGAGTGTAATGCACACCTATAATCCCAGTATTCAGGAGGATTATAAATTCAAGATCACCCTCAGTTAAATAGCAAGTTTGAAGTCAATATAGGGTAGATACAAAAGACCCTTTCTTTAAAAAAACAAAACAAAAACAAAACAGGCTCACTTGCCCCATGAATTCTTTTCCAGCTCCTTTCCCACTCATGGATTCCATCCATGTCCATGAGTTTCAGCCTTCTCCCTTCTAATAAAATCCAACTTAATCCTCGACAAATCAATTAGCAAACAAACACTAAAGCAAAACAAAAATAGAAAACTGCCAATTTGGGGAAGTTCCTCTCCTACTTACAAAATAGGCATTACTTGCTTTTTATGCATTGGGTTGTGTGGGGCTATATGAAATAAAGGAAGTGAGGTCACATCATTTGATAAATTGTCAGCTCAAGAAGTATGCCAGAAGTAAACCTGTTTCCAAAGCAAAGAAGTCACTTAAAAATACATTTGGCATGCAAGAGAGGTAGGCAGACATCCTGAGGCAGCTGCTCCAGTCCTACCTATCTCTGAACTTCTCTGCAAGCTTGGTGTTCCTTATATGTAGACAGCCTCCAACCCAACCTCAAGAAATGGCACTTCATGCACAAGAAAACCACCTTTTATCACTGTTCTTACCTGCTGCTTCATAAGGAACACCTGCTCATCCTCTGCTGCCAATTCTTTGTCGTGGACCAGCTGTGAAATGATACAAACATTTGTGGTCATAGGCTCAAAACACTCCCAATCAAGATTCTTAGGCTCCAGACTCGACATGGACCTGGAGAAATCCTTCCTGAGACTGCAGTTAACAATTTTCTAGCTGGGTACAGGCCCTCTCTCCAAAGCAGCAATGGCAGGTAGCCAACTGACCTTTTTTAGCCTGTCAAGTCCTAAACAATACCTCTCAGAGCATGGGCTTCAGAAGATCCAGAATCAAGGGATCTAGCAACAATTCTGAGGTTGCAGGAGCATTCTTTAGATTAGACTGAAAATGCCCCCAGCTTGATGTGGGCACACCATCCATCACTTACACCCCTCTACCCTGAGTCAACCATTTAATAGCAATCTTACTTTTTAAAAGACTAACAAAAGGCCCTGATTTTTTTTCCTCTTGTGGTGGTACAATGGAAAACATGGTTCTGTACAGGTTTCTTTCTCCATTAGGAAACACTTTCAAGTGTCTTTAAGTGATGGATTTGGGTACCTTTCTCACAGGAGGTTTTACAATAAAGTCTTCATATATATCTTCAGGCTTCACTGTTGTAAAGTTTTCATGTAAAATAGCTATTTTCTTTTCATTGTCCCAACCTGCAGGTCTAAAGGCAAAGAGGTATGGATTAGTGTTCTTCTCTTCCCCTCCATACCCCCGCCACTGCTTTTCCACACATACTTGTAGCACATTTCAGGTTAGAAGAGACTTATGAGAGGGCCTTCCCCACAGATCCAACCTGTAACTACTGGCAGCAGCTCACAGTTTTGGGTATATGCACCAAAATGAACAGTAGACATATTTCACCAGATTGGTACTTGACAAGTCCTGCTCTATGTGGTGCTGAGTGGCCCCAAGACCCAAGGAGCCAGTTTGAGACCCAATTGACAACACTCTCCAACTCTATTGATAACAAGGGCACAGTGGAGCCCCATTTGGGCTAAAAATGCAAAGAACAGAGTCTGGGAGGGGACAGTCTGGTTCTCCTCCTCCATGTTGTTGCTCTCAAAGGCACTTCTCTGTAATGATTACCTATGAATAATTCATTCATCTTTTTGGTGTGGGAGGACATGCCCTGAAACCAAGGACCTGTATCTACCCTGGCCTCATACTAGAGAGACACAAGGAGGTCTTGAGGCAACTAAAAAGGTGTTGCTCAGTTTGACATCACAGAGCAGGATGGCACCCAGGTTAAGCCAGTCTTGTGTTCCCACTTTACTCTTATTGTAGAATGTCCTATATAAGGTACTTTTGTGCTCAAAAGGCTCAAAAATGGCAACTGGTTGTTCTTATAACCCTCTTTTGCCCAACTACTGGTCCACAGCTCTATAATCAAGAAGGTACATATCCTAACAAATAGCCTTGCTAACTTTCTCAGTGCCCACAGTGTCAAGGAACAGGACATGCCTGAGATGCTGCAGTGAACCACGCTGCCTCATTGCTTCTGGGGCCTGTCTGGCTACTCTGCATGATTTTCTTGAGCAGGCACATTATCTGTGTAGCTCAAGTGAAGTTCTCTTCAAATGTACAAAAGATAACCAGTTCAATGCCCAGAAGCACCCAGCTCTCACCCCTTCTGTCTACCTGCACAAACCATGCATCTTCCACATCATCTCTTCTGCCCTTCCTCCACTAGCCTATCACTGCTCTTCTCTTCAGCTATGTGCCTATAGCTGTGCCAAGGAGGGACCATATCTCATTCATTTCTGTGTCTCTAGCATCTACTAGGTGTTAAGTAAAACTTCCTACATGGACAAATGTTAACTGTGGAGTCCAGAGGCTATCATCAGCCTGCTAATCTAAGACCACAGCTTCATCACAGTTCTCCAGTGAGAGAATCCAAGTCTCTGGCAAGTTAATGAATCCCAGAGGTTGCCAAACTGCAAATGCCAGAAATCAAAGTGCTCAGTACAGCACAAATGCTCACTGAGCAACACAGATGAGGCCTGCCATCACTCTATTTACCACAGACACTCATGATCCCCAAAATGAAATCCCCGGTGCTTCCACTGTCTTCATAGCCAGCGCTCTACCACAACCAACAGTAAGTGCACAAAATGGCTTTCTATATTTGACCACTTTTTCTTAATGAAAAAAGTCAGCACCTCTGACTACACCACCTGCTTCCCTCAGTAGTAAGAGTCCATCCAGAAGAAGCAAAAAGAGAAAGCTGCATACATCCATCCCCTCTCAGATCCAATTTGAAGACTTTCCCCAGACAGAAGGCCACACCCAAATGAGTAGAACAGAAGTAGCAAAGACAATATAAAGAGAACTCACATAAAAACTGCATCCTTTTCCACAACTAAGGCAGGTGTGGTAAAGTGGAAACCATATGTTTTATGAACAATGTACTTATACAACAAGTCGAGGTTTTTCTCTTCCTTCACTGAGGTGTAGATCAAGGCAGCTCCATCTAAGCAATCAGCTTAAGGAAAACCAACCCATTTTGCCAGAGACAAAAATCACACACAAGCACAATATTTAATTACTACTTGATCCTTTTTTTTTAAACCAACACATACAATGAAATTAAAAAGAAACCTAAAAAAGAACAGGGACAAAGAATTAAGATAAATTCATAAAACATACTGATGCTAGTGAACACAGCTGTCTATACTTAAAATGATGTCTCAATTCCTGACATTGCTTCTTAAGAAGCAAAATTAGTGGCTCGCCTGAGACAACACTTCCGATTTCTTCCCAAGCAGATGCTCACAGGAAAGCAAGGTTTATCTATTAGCATATCTTCAAGGTAAGTATCAACAAATTAATGGGATCAAAGAACACAGGAGGCTGGAGAGATGGCTCAGGGGTTAAGACTCTGTCTCAGTGGGCTGGAGAGGTGGCTCAGGGGTTAAGCCTCTGCCTTGGAGGCAGAAGGTCCTGAGTTCAGATCCCAGATCCCACGTATAGACGCCGGGCAGAAGCGGGGGCGGCCTGCATTTCTGGTCCTGGTAGGGCAGAGTAAATTCCAGGGGCAGAGTAAAACAAAGAGGAGGTGGAAGAGGCGGTCCATGGTGGTTCCCGAATTCATCCGTGGTTCTACACACACACACACATACCACACACACAGAGATACAATATTGAAAAAAAAGGAGGAATCCATCTGTCATCCCTACACCAGAGTGTAAGATGCTGTTGGCCTTTTTTAATTGTGTGTTTGGTTTTTTGTTTGTTTTTGCTGAGACTCAAAAAGCTGCTGATACAGTGTCTCTCTTACAGGGGACACAAAACAAAGAAACACCTATAGCATGGAAAGCAATAAATACATCAGTAACTATAACTTTCTGAATAAAAGCAATTATAACAAGATATCTAAACACAATAAATATAATCTGGTAAAAAAATAACGAGTTTCTTAATGTAAAAGTCAATCAAATGTGCATTCTTAAAAGCAAAGTGTGATATTAATCTTGGTACGCTGAAGACTGAGGCTACATAGTGAGTCTCTGGTATACAAACAAAAAACAAATACATGATAATACTTAATAAAGTGATAACGATAGGCATATATTAATAAGGTTAAAATTCTAACAAAAAAAGGCTGAGGAGATGGCTCAGGGTTGCTTAAAGACTTTGCCTCACAAGCAGAAGGACCTGAGTTCAGATACTCAAATTCTATGTAAAAATGCCAGGTAGACATGGCAGTGGCCTATAATTCTGGCCCTGGAGGGCGGAGCATGGGAAACTGAAAGCAAAGTTATAAGGAGATGCAGCAATTCAGGTATACCCCCACTTTGCACATATATACATACACAGACACAAATTTAAAAAAAAATTCTACAATTCTGACAAAGTGAAGAATAAAACTAGTAGAAAGAGCCTTTTTCCTGTGGCACAAAATTACTAACAGACTACTCTAGGTGGAGGAGGGGTTTTAAAGACATCCCATTTGTAGGAAAGCCTATGACTTAAGATGACTGCCTGTCACAGCTTTCCAAGGATACACTGGAGGCAGAATCTCCGTAGGTGAGACTGGATGAAGTCCAAGTGCTCGTCCCTGTAATCATGCTCCTTCTCCAGGATGCTCATTGCATCACACTGCAGAGAGAAAACAAGGGTTATCTTACTGCCTATCTGCCGACCTATGGAGGATGAGGATGGCAACAGTGATTTCCTCAGAAATAAAGCATATCCAAAGACACACCTTCCCAAGGATCCAGACATTAGCTAGGGAAGAGGAAAAACATTGGGTGTTCTTCCCTCCTGCACCTCAGTTTAGCCATAAAGTGCAGAAATAACAGACCTGAACACCTCATAATTTTCACCAAACAAGGTCACATCAGGACAGATCCACTTTTTTGGCTGTGCGCTATACTCCACAGGGCTCCATGCTCAGTAACAGGGTAAGATGGGCTTACCCTACAACTAGGTGACAGGTGTCTTTGGAAATAAAGCACTTTGGAAACCTAAAAGTTTTTAACGCTACCCCTCCTCCATTATATAAGAGATACTTTCTCTAAAATTAGGCTTAACTTTTATTTCTACTTCATCATGCTATTGTTTCACAATCAGGACCAAGTTAACTGGCTTACAGGGCCTAAGAAAACTGATTTCTCTTGTGTTTGCCCATAAAGTCTACAGGGCTTTGTGAACTGAACGGAAGGATGCCAAGTTTCCAGAGGTAGCATTAAGTGACAGTATGTTCTCCCCTAACACATTCAATGTACCTTAATGAATCCCAAATAAGCCCAATTCTCCCTTCATCAAACCTTCTCAAACTTTCTTTCAGATGGTGATTGTTGACTGGCCAAACCCAGTCAAGCTTACAATTCCCTGGACACACCTTTGTGCACACCACCAACACTGGGATTCCCAGGTTATGAGTCAGCACATTGTCACCCAGAGGCAGGGCAACACTGTCTTCATCTGAGCCTGATGTCATAGGCCCTCTTCTCTGTGGGGAACCCTGACAACCTTCTTCAGGTTCAATGTAGTCTTGGAAATCTTTCATAACTATAGGGGGAAAAGAGAAAAAAAAATTATATGCACACAAGTAAGAAAAAAACATTAGCTTTAGAAACTAGAAGTAATTTATGTAATAAGCAAAGCATAAACAGTTTTGTGATAAAAACTGCATCTGACTGTAGGCAGCATTACCATTTTAGGGATGGGGATGAAACACCTACTCTGACATAATTAAGCATGAGCTTTGAAACTTTTAAAGAAATACTTGATTACTTATTTGACAGAGAATGGGCACGTGAGAAATGCGCAAATGCCATGGCGTACAAGTAGTGGTCAGAGGACAACTTTCCTTCCACCAGGGATGGAACTCAAGGTAGCCAAGTTTGTAAGTATGTGTCTTACACACTGAACAATTTCCCTGGCCTTGAACTTTATAACTTCAGGGTTGCAAATGCTGCTCCAACATCTTCAGTTTCATACAATTCCTAAATAGGTTTTTAAGGTTCCAAGACTCATAGAAGCTCCCACTATTCAAAATAACAAAACCTTTCTTATATATTCTACATTTTCAAGATGTCAAAACAGCTGAACTAACTTCAATGTGGATGACTACGAGAAATCACAACAGCTCAGAAACAGCTGAGAGGGTAAAATGTTTGCTCATAAACCCAGATACCTAAGTTCTATTCCCATAAGTATCGTCCACATGGTGGAAGGAGAGGACTGACTTCTGAAAGTTGTCTTCTTCTGACATCTGCCCTTACACCACAGTGTGAAGAGGGAAGGAAAGAAGAGAGGGAAGGAGCAAGGGAGGGAGGAAGAGAGGGAGGGAGGGAGGGAGAAAGGAAGGACTACTATTCAAGGACTCCTTATTAAAAATGTTCAACAAAACACTATGAGAACATGCTGTTTTTATACAACTGAGATATGCCAGCACCTAGTAACATTTGCCTGCTCAGCATAAGCTACATTTTCTTGTTCTCACAGACTCAGTCTTATCTTTTGGGGATCTTGAGCAACAAATACAGTGTGGATGGTAAACAACAAAAGGCCAGTGGCAAGGCACATCTCTTGGCACATACATTTAACTCCTTGATTAAACAAAGCCCATGAGCTAAATGATCAATGACACAGACCTGTAACAGTACATAGACACCTCAAGGCTCTACTACAGTTAACTTTTTTTTTTTTTTTTAGATAGAGTTTAACTAGTTATTGGCCTGAAACTCATTATGTAGACTAGGATGGCCTTGAACTTGTTGGAATCTCCTGTCTCTGGCTCCTGGATGATGGGATTACAGGTATAGAAAAAGCCATGCCTAGTCTTCACATGACCGGTTAAATCTCTTCACACTGAGGAGGCAGCATGTAGCTCTACCTTTCTAATAAACCCAGATATGTCTGACAAAGACAGACTTCGACTTTTACCTATCTGCTCACTAAGTAAATGAAAATATCAGCACTATGGAGGGTCAAGAAAGAGGTGCACATTCTTCTTTCACCCACGGAAAGTAGATTTTGAGAACTGATCTTAAGTAATTATGATTGAGCAGCATGTGTCTTTACCTGCTGAACAATCTCACCAGCTCTACTGTATGTATTTCTGAAATTATCTATGTGCTCACTGTTTTTCAAACACCACCAGGAAAACTGAAAGCTACAACTGTTATAATTTGGATGTGAAGTGTCCCTCAAAAGGTTCACCAGGTCCTGACACTATTGAGAGGTGATGGATCACAAGGACACCAACTTCATCAACAAATTATTTCTTAGTAAGCTTACATCTTCAGGGACTATGAAGGGTCCTTAGGTAGTATAAGCAGGTTACTAAGGATATGCCTCTAAAGGATATGCATTGGCAACTATCCTTTCCTTTCTCTTTCCCCTTATCTGATATGTCCTCATGACCCATAAGGTTTCTTGTCTGGCCACATACCTAAAAGTAATGAGGCTAGCCATCAACAGACTGAAATCATGAATTAAATATACCTGTTTTGTTTCCTGTGTATACATGTATGCACATGTGTGTACACACGTAAGTAGGCACCTGTACTTGGAGGCCAATGAGGCTGATATTGGTATATTCTTTGATTGATCCCGCCTTATTTATTTTCCACCTTGTTTGAAACTGAGAACCTTTACCACTATGGTATAAAATAGGCTGGCACACCTGCAATCTTTGGAAATTTTTGAGCATCGGCTTCCCATTTCCTAAGGCATGCAGTGATTACACTTAGCCACTCCATCTGGTGTTTAGTGAGACCTAGGCATCTGAATGCTAATCGTTCTAAGTGTTTTACCTGCTAAACCATCTCCCCAGTCTTCCATCTTACTTTTTGAGACAAGGTTTCTCAGTGAACTTACAGCTTCACCATTTAGCTAGAGTGTTCGGTTAGTAAGCTCCAGGATCTCCTATTTCTGCCTCGGGCACATATCACTATGTCAAGAATTTTTAGATGAGTGCTGGGGGTCCATCAGGTCCTCATGCTTGCAGAGCAAACACTGTACCAATTAAACCATCTCCCCCATCACATTCTTGCGTAGTGACAGAAACATACTGATTCAATTTTTAAATCCAAATGTTATTTTACAACAACTTTTTAATTAAGCTAATGCATACAACATCATTATAAACAAGGAATCTACTAAACTGATTATTACTCCTACTTGAACAAAACTAGAGAACTTAATGTGACTAATGTAAGGGCTTAAATGAATCAAAGATTCTCATACTTTGCATTTGAAACCATTTTAACAAATCTTCAAATCAATACAACAGTTAACTATTTGGGTAAGATTTAATTACTCCAGATCACAGGAGGCATTTGGCTAGGGCTTCGTGAACTGGGAGCAGGGCACAGCCTAGTGCAGGTTACAGGAAGGCTAAGCTACAATGGAAGTGAGTGGGGTAGGGCAGCTCAAAAGGCTGCTCTAGGAGCCTCCATTATCTTGGTGTCCTCCAGACTCTGTATGCTACATACACCATGATATGAAAATGCCCTAGAAGCCCTAACCCTCAGAAGGTTATATAGATCAAACAAACAAACAGGGTAGGGGCAACAGCTCAGGAGTTAAAGCCTTTGCCTTGCAAGAAAAGGACCTGAGTTCAAAAACCCAGGTTCCATGTAAAGATGTCAGTCAGGCATTCCAGGCTGAGCTTTGGAAACGCCAGAACAAAGCATTAAGATGAAAAGCAATCCAGGAATGATTTCCCAATGTCATCCTTGGGCCTTCATAGGCACACATACACATTAATACTCTTTTGTACATACATCCCTCCAAATGCACACAACACAGAAAAAAAAAACAGTCATGGTTCCAGCAATTGCCAAATGCCTCCTGTATGGTCTCTCCTCTTCCTCCATACTGAACAAAAGCCCTGATACTCAAAACAGAGAGAGAATAAAGACTATATTTCCCATTGTCTTTACAAGACAGCAGGAATGTGCACTTCAGCATTTCCCTCCTCCATCTTGCTGCATGGTTCACAGATAAACGGCTAGAGTTCTAGTTGTCAAGGGGAAAAGAACATGCAAAATGATAAAACGCTGATCACAAAAGAACCAGGGTTCTTGAGCTGTCTTTCCAGAGCTGCTCCTGAGTCTTAAACTGCCTACCTCTAGATATCATTTTCAGGAGAAATAGACCTCCGTCTTATTTAAGCTATCATTGCCTCCGGTCTTGTGTCTGATGCCTCTTAAGTCTAATCTTACATGACAAAGATGATTAAGATGACAAAATAAATTCAGTTATCTCATGCCACAGGATCCCTAAGAACAGATCCTGTTTGCCATACCCTAAAAGCTAGAACTAGCAGACACATTCCTTATACAGGAAAGAACAGCACCTATGGACAATGTTGCTCTTTTTCTGTTTTAACAAATCTTTACAGGGCTGGAGAGATGGCTCAGGGGTTAAGACTCTGCCTTGCAAGCAGGTCCTAAGTATAGATCCCAGGTCCCACATGAAAGTGCCAGGTGAAAACAGCAGTGACCTGCACTTCTGGCCTTGGCAGGCAGAGTCTGGGAAATTACAGGAGGAAGCAAAAAGGAGGTAGACGCAATCCAGGATAATTCCCAAAGTCACCCATAGGCCTCCACAGGGACACAGTGCCCTGATACACACACACACACACACACACACACACACACACACACACACACACACACACACACCACATACAGGTTAAATAATGTTTAAATTTTTAAGAAAAGTGTTTAAAAACAAAACAAAAACAAATCTTTACAAGGAAATCTAGGGAAATCTGTTCAGAACTGAAGTGTGAAGTGCAGTGGGCTGGAAACAGGTCTCTAGTCTTACAACTCCTCTGACAAGTTGTTTTCAGCATCTCTTTTAAAAGAAAAAGAGTAAGTTGGAGAGATGGTTCAGGGATTAAAACTCTGCCTAGTAAACAGAAGGTCCTCAGTTCAGATCCACGGAAAAACTCCAGGTGAAAAAAAACTTCAGCCTGCACTCCTGACCCTGGTGGGTGGAACTTGAGAAATCCCAGAGCAAAGGATGAAGGAAGCAAAAGCAATCC
Source organism: Typhlomys cinereus (assembly GCA_023101885.1). Taxonomy (NCBI): domain Eukaryota; kingdom Metazoa; phylum Chordata; class Mammalia; order Rodentia; family Platacanthomyidae; genus Typhlomys; species Typhlomys cinereus. Next base: position 15,620,228 of record JALPQD010000008.1, on the reverse strand, counting down.
AGGATGATTCCCAAAGTCACCCTTGGTCCTCCACAGGGACACACAGTGCCCTCTGACACACACACACACAATCAATCAATCAATCAATCAAGTTTTTTTAAAAGGCATTTTTTAAAAAAGGCATTATCTAGAAAAGTCAGTGGATGAAGACAAATGAGCTGAGTAGCATAACATGTGGGAAGCTACCTGTTTTAGCTAATGTCGGATAGCAGTAATATCAAATGTGGGACAGGAAGACTCAGCAGGAAATTTAATTTGAAAATCACTATCACAATAGAATCTTGCTGGTAAGTATACAGATCCTGTGTGCCATGCCCAGAGCCCTCATCAATTCACTCAAGACAGTGATGTCATCCTGTGGAACTAGGCCAGCCCTGAGACCAAGCCTGTCCTGGCCAAGACTGCTGCCGGATCCACTGCCTGCCCCTCCCATTTCCCTGGCAAGGGGACAGAAGCTGATGTAACTGCACAGAAGCAAAGGAAAAACAAGCTTCTGAAACACTTTAACACCAACCCCCCCCCCAAAAAAACTTCCTTTATTTCAAAATTCTTTGTTCTCAAAAGGATTCAGATATCCTTAGTCTTAAAATAGCCTTATATTTAATGACAACCCCCCCCCCCACAAAGGGGGCAAAATATGGCTTTCCTATTCCTGACTATAGTCTTATTTGCTGGATTCCAAAGTGAACTAAAGAAAGAACTGAGAGATTTGTCATCTTTAGGACTCTTACTAAACCTGCCAAAAGAGGAGAGACACGGCCTTCATGGGATTTCAGAGCCATGGACTTGCGAGTTTAATGTAAAAATGCACCCAAAGAGTCAGTCCCCAGCTTGTAGCCCTGCTGAGACAGCAGAGGTGATGAGTTCTCAGCTGAATGGCTTTTAAGAAGGGGCCTAGTGGGAAGAAGGAAGCCCTGTGAGTTTGCCCTACTCCTCTGAAACGATGAACCACAGTAAACCTTTTCTACTTAAAACTTTTTCTCAGGTATTTTTTTTTTCTGTCATAGCAACAAAAAACTAACTAAAACAGAACTCAGGCCACATACCCTATACCCTGACACTAAGTAGCAAAGAGGGACAGAAAAACCAGTAGAGAATTAAGAGATGAATCTCATTTGAGGAAGGAAGAGAAAAACTCAAAATTTACAAAGAACAGGCCAGTAAAATAACTCAGCAAGTAAGGTTGACCTGATGACCTGAATTCAATCGCCAGAAGCCCACACAGTGGAAGGACAGAACCAACGTCTGAAAGCTGTCCTTCTGACATCCAACCATGTGCTATGGCATGGCATGAGTTCATTTTCATATTCTTTCTCTTTCTCTCTCCTCAATAACTAAATAAAGGTATTTAAAGAAATAAAAGGAACCAAAAGACAGTAAGGAATGTCGATTTGCTTTCTAACACAGACCCTTGAGAAAGTACTCAATATTTTAAAAAAATATTCTTAATAACAGAATCCAATGAATTCAGAAAGAAACAATACCAAACAAATTCAAATTCCATGCAAGGTTGGTGACTGAAAAACAAAGGTGTCCCCGACCATCCAAAGAGACCAGCAACTTTTTCACGAGTAAATTCTATTTACTTACACTTCCTTTCCAGTTCCCTCATTTCCTCAGGTGGAATTTTCATTTTGTCAATGTGCTCACGTAAAACACTAGCCCACTTCTGCAGAGATTCCATCAAAGTCCAAGGTCTAGACATGTCTGCAACAAAAATGACCAGGGTCTGCGGCAAGGATTCAGCAGAAACTGCAAATTTTAGCAGGCCTTTGTGGTATAGGTCTCCATCCAGAATCCACACATTGCAGCGCGTGTGATCTGAGAAAAGAAATTTATCACTCAATGATGACCATCAACACAACTATGAGAACAGCAGCATGAAGAAGGTAACTAATTCACACAGAAATCCTAACCTGTAAAGGCCCAAATACTTAGTGGACAGCAAATTATAGTAGTAATGCCCAATGAACTATCTAGGCTTTAAAATTTTTTAAATTACCATAATATATGATGTATTTATAACTGAATGAGAATTAGCTTTCAATAGCAATCAAAGAATACTAATGCTATTGGTCAACTAGCCTTTGTCTAAATAATCTACTGTCCTAAGATACCAGCAAATTTGTGTGATGGGAAAACAATGCCAAAGAACCTTGAAGAAACAAGTCCTTCTGTGTCTGTCACATTAAGCAGTGCATTTGCATACCATAACTGGTATTAAAGAGGCAGTATCTCTTTGTAAGAGCCTAAGGATGGGGAAGAGCAACGATATGCAAGATACTCCACACCCGTTAGGGCCAAAGTAATCAAAATAGGACTTTGCATGACCTGCACAATGACTAACATGTCACTGACCCCCCCCCCAAAGTCTAGCATGGATCACAGGCTCTAAGATCCTTAGAGGCAAAATAGCCATAATAGTGTTCCTATACTAAAGGGGAACACAAAAAAGAGCTCTAGGCAATGCTACTGAGTCCTTACACCTCATCAGAGAGGAGGACCCAGAAGGAAGTTTAACATGCACACTAAAGGATGCTCCAGGAATGAGGGAGAGGAGGGGGCACCGGGAGAAAGGGAGGGAGGTGGAGAAAGAAAAGGGAAAAGGGAGGGAGCAAGGGGATCCAGGGAGGGGTAGAAGGAGAGAGGGGAATGGGGTACCTATCAAGTTGTATGAGTGGAAAAAATTTTTTAAAAAAAGAGGCAGTATCTTTATATTTAAACACTAGGATAAAACTATTACTTATATAAACTGAATTGCTAGATGATACAGATTAAGTAATTATAGTTAATTTGTTATGACAACAAATATTTTCCCAACATCTTTTGGGAGTTATCTTTTTTCTTTTTTCATGTTTTTCAATTTTTTGTTCTTTGATATCACATACACATAAAAATGAACTTAAGTCGTTTTCACCCTTATCCCCCTTCTTTTCCCATCTAAAACCATCTTCCTAGCAAGTTTCTCTCCTACTTTCATGTCTTCTTTAGTGTGTAGCCTACTGAGTTCAGTTAGGGTTGCTCCCGTAAGTTTTTGCAAGAGGCTATTTTCTAGAGCATGGGCAGCATATCAGTGGCCACACCATTTGAAGGAAACAACACCTGTTCTCCCACAGGTATGAGCTGTCAACACCTGTCAACATCTCTCCCTCTGGGAGGGATGGAGCCTCAAGGAGTCCTTTCTGCTTCTATAATGACAGGCCTAATCTTTTGCAGGTCTTGTACGGTTTAACCACATCTGTCACTGACTTCATGAGTACAAAAGCTGTGTGATGTCCACAGCCTCCTTCTTTCGCCTCTGTCTCTTACAATCAGCCTCCGCTTCTGAGACTTTTTTTTTTTTAATTTGCGTGTATATTTGTGTAATGTAGAGGATACTGTGTACCTGTAGAGACCTAAAATGACTTTAGGAATCATCCTTCCTGCTTTGCTTTGGGATTTCCCAGGCGCTACTTTCCAGAACCAAAAATACAAACCACCACCATTTCTACCTGGCATTTTTATATGGAATCTGAGATCCAAATTCAGGTCTTTCTGCTTCTGAGGCAGTTTTAACCCTTGAGCCATCTCTCCAACCCCATACCTTTTAGACATATTTACGGAAGTAATCATAGACCAATGATTTTAATGTCTTAAATGTGCTTCAAAATAATTCAATATGGAGTGAAGAGATGAGTTTGAATATAGTCAAAATAAAAACATAGACTGGTAATTGTTAAAATCAGCTGATATACGATTGTGCTTTGTGATGCTCATCTATTTTGTGCATGCTTTTCCATTTGTAAAAATCTTAAAAACATACACTCACAATGTTTACGTGCTGACCATTAATGAAGAAAATAGTTCCAAAGTCATAATGATTGATCTGTAGAAACAATTCTTCAAATTAATAGGATATTTAAAAAATTTTAGACATCTTTCTTGAGAATTTTTTTTTACAAAGTGCACCATCAAAAATATCATTTCAGGGACAAGTGAGACGCTTTAGCACAAACCTGGAGACCTGAGTTCAATGCCTGGAACCAACATAGTAGAAGAAGAAAACTGACTTGTGAACGTTGTCCTCTGATCTCCACAAGCTTGCTTACTTCCCTCCCCCAATTAACAAAAAACATTTCACTAATTTCTTTTCCAATAAATTTCAACATGTATTTTAAAAATTTACTTTCTTCAGCTAAAACACACAACACATAAATGTCTACATCGAACTATACATTAAAATTCTAATAGGTTTTAATGTTTTTTAGTTTGGGTTCTGTGAATGACTTGAAATCAAAACATTACTTGTACTCAAATCTGAAGTCTGCAGCAATCCTGCAGCTTTCCTTGACACTGAGCTCTATACATTAACATTCCTGTGTAGGGGGATACCACATATCCTATAGGACATTAGACAGAGCCTCCCAACCAGGGGGCAGAAGTCTTTTAACACATCATGACTCACCATAAACCAGGTACAGAGCAGAGACTATTTTCTCTACCTGAATGATTGTCAGTAAAATATAAAACTCAGTTACACCACAGCAAAAAGACCAGGTCTGAAGGATACGGAATTAACCATAGGGTAAGGACAACACTTCCATTAAAAGCTTACAAGAAGACAGCCTTAAAAAAGTTCTATAAACATAGAAACCAAATTTTTTTTTTAATTTTTTAAAATTATTATTTATTCAATTGTGCGTATATGAGTGTGTGCGTGTGTATGTATGTGTGTGTAGAACCACGGACAAATTCAGGAACCACCATGGATTGCCTCCACCTCCTCCTTGTTTACTCTGCCCCGGAATTCACAGGCTCCGCCCTTTCAGGACCAGAAACACAGCCCTCCCCCGTCCCTTCCACCTGGTGTCTATACGTGGGGTCTAGGATCCGAACTCAGGACCGTCTGCCTGCAAGGCAGAGGCTTAACCCCTGAGCCACCTCTCCAGCCCCAGAAACCAAAATGTTTTTAAGGTAACCTAAAAGGAACCTGAAATAGTGTGTCAGCATGTACTTAGGGTTACTATGATACCTTGAACTGAAATGTGCTCATGCCATTTTAAAAACAGAAGAAATCACAAGATTCAGAATTATGATTCTGACTTTCAAGACACACTGTTGTCTTCTGAAAAAGAACAAGTCAAAAATGTACAAAGTTGGAGAGGTGGCTCAGGGGTTAAGCCTCTGCCTTGCAGGCAGAAGGTCCTGAGTTCGGATCCTAGACCCCACGGATCCTAAACCCCATGTATAGACACCGAGCGGAAGTGGGGGTGGCCTGTGTTTCTGGTCCTGGTAGGGTGGAGCCAGTAAACGAGGAGGTGGAGGCGGTCCATGGTGGTTCCCGAATTTGTCCGTGGTTCTACATACACACACATACGTGCACACACACGCATACACATACAATTGAATAAATAATAATAAAAAATTAAAAAAAAAAAAATGTACAAAGTTGCCATTGTCTCCAGCTTCCATTACACACACACTCATGTTATGCCCACCTACAAAACATGCACCATTTCCCCATTTGTCAAGTGAGGAAGCTGAAGCGAAGAGACCTTAAGTCAGTTACTAAGGCTTAACTGCTGAATACAGAGGTGGCATTCTGAGGTGGCCAGTTCTCTCTCTTTCCAAAGCCCAAGTTCTTTTCACAAAATCATGGTGCCCTACAAAAATAGGAAGCAAAAGGCATAGATGGAAAAGGTGAACTTGTGAGGTCTAGGTCTGGCCTCAGATCTAGTCCAACAAGCACAGATTCTACCAATGGGTCTAGATAGACACTCAACATTTGTTCTTACATGATGAAGGTCTTAACCAAGTCTTCCTCCTGCCTTCCTTTCAAGTCCTTTAAAGGAAAGTTCAAAAAGGCAAGGAGAAGTCAAGGAGAGAGAGAGAGCAAGAATAAAGTCCCTAGACCTATAAAGTGGTTAATAAAATATAGGTTTCCAAGCTTTAAGAAGAGCCTTTATGCATGTCTTCTTCAGGTCTGAGATAAGAGATTATTGTGCCGCAAAGGTTCTTGGTGTAGCTTATTCAATACAGCAATAAGGAGATGAAGATCTTTATGTAATCACCCATCACCTTTAAATCATGAAGATCAGTATTTAAATGCACAAAGGCAAATATGATAATATAAATGAATATATTCCTTTAGGCTATAAAAACAAACATTCCTACATACAACCTTCCAGGTACCAGTAATTACCCTACAGTCATTTAACATACGACCTGAAAAATTATGAAGGAGTAGCTATAACCAACAATCACATTCATCTCACAATTTTAAGAAATTCAAAATGGTACCTAATCCTTGCATTTACCAGGAGCTTTTTTAAAGTTTTATTTAGTCATTTATGAGAGCGAGAGAAGGAGCACACATGCACCATGTAGGCTTCCAGAGACTGAACGCATGTCTTCAGGTTTGTGAGCAGACACCTTACCCACAGAGCTATCTCACCAGCACTGCCAAGTGCTTATTTGAGCTTTTAAAAACCATAAAAATAGAAATCATTACTTTATTCACATTATGCTTATGAGACATGAATGGGAAACATTATATTTCTAATGCTCTGTTCCCTTTACCTTGTTACTATCATTTCTGCAGTGGCAAAGAAACATGAAAATTCTTCTGTGAATGTACATGCCAATTTCAGCTTCTCCACTAGGACCAGAAGAGCAACAGTGGTGCTGAGTCAGTCTGCCAACATGTCTCACAGAAAACTCTAAATCAACACCTTTCTTACTACTCCTAGGTGCACGTAAAATTTTGAAGTGCAGGTTAATCTCAGCAGTGCCTAAGTTCCAGTCTTCATTTTTGCTAACATGCTCTATAAGAGTGAGTCAAGTGCTGCACGTAACTTCACCTGGTCTCTTTAGTTCTAAGAGAAGCTGAAAATGACTGCACGTATTGTAGGGGTCAGAGTCCTTGCATGTGCCCTTACGATGGAACAACACTCACCATCTCGGTCCTCATCGTGGATGCTGAGGTAGAGATACTCTAAGCCTCTTCCCTTTTTGCCGTGTTCTGCTCCTTGTAGTTTAGTCATAAGAGTTGTTTTGCCGGAACCATCTTCTCCTACAAATGATTTGTAAGAAGAAAAAGGTTTACTACATTATTATGCTAGGTAAGGATGACAAAATAAGGAAAAACAAAGACTCCCAAGCAAAGCCTGCTGCTGAAGTCTCACCTGCTCTCAAAACACAGCCAACTTTGTTTTAAGAGTGACTGAGGGAAGAGGATGAAGGCAGTAAACGCTAAGATCTAAAATGACACCCTACTGCAGTTTTCATTACTTCACAAGAAAAGGAATATGGCAAATCTACCATTCCTGTCTATAATTTCTAAGTCATGCACACAGAGACATGAAAACAGAAGATGGAGCCAGGGACAGTAAGATGGCTCAGTGAATCAAGGCACCTGCCACCAAGCTGGAATCTGATTCCTGGATTCCACATGGTGGAAGGAAGGAGAACTGACTCCTGCAAGTTGTCCTCTAACCTCCACAAGAGCACCCCATATGCATGTGCATGCCCACACATACATAAAAGATAAGCATTCTAAAGAATGGGAAACTGGACAACAAATAATTACAGACCTAAGAAAACTCTTAAGTACAGTCTAGTAATTACCAAGTGCTCCCTCATTTCCCTTGGACCAACCAACAACCCTACCAAAACACCCTGTAAACATTAAGTAGAACCACCACTACCGAATTCACTAGGCATCCCTGGGACTTAATAATATGGAATTACAGAACATAAGAAGTGAAGGCAGTCCACAAAGATCCTCTCTCCATTCAATCTTACCTTTCTCAGGCCTTCTACAATCCACATAAGTCCATGGTGAAGAGTCTTGTCAGCCTGACTTCAGTATCGGTTCATTATGAACTACTTGACACTCCACAGCCTAGTTATCTTTCTAAAGCACAGAGATCTAGCTATAATCTAAGACAGTGATGATAACACGAAGAAGAGAAATGTAGAGAAATCACCAAGGCAATTATTCCCATAAGGTTTGGGGGAAGAGTAAGAGATAAAAGTGTGCGAAAATTTCGACCCTTCAAGAAAGAAAATTAATTTTCCTGCCTTTCAGGATACAACCCCAGCTTATCTTAGCAACAGTCTTCTAACAGTATCTAAACTTCACAGCTTCTCAATACCTCTGTGTCTATATATAGCCACCCACAAAAACACCAGACGCCCAAAGTTCTCCTCCGACAGTACAAAGCAGTGTGATGCGCCCACAACAGTCTGCTCATGCTAGGGAAGATGTAGGGCAACCATGCACACATTTGTCTCAGCTAGGCTGAGATTCCTGCGTAGTGTCTGAGACTGTACTGTCCCAGCGCCCTGCCAGCTCCACCTAAAACCCATCGGTGAGAGCAGGAGTGATCCAGGAAAAGTTCCCGGGCCTGTGGTTCTCGGAAAGTCTCTTCTGCTTACGCTCAGCTCCTGAGCTTGACGAGAGTCCGGGGGCAGCCCAGGGCACCTCGCTCTCGCCCTCCTACCCGCCTTCGCATCCACTCTCCCTTCTGCCTGCCCTCAACTCGAGCCCGAAAGCGCACGCACGCACGAAGGGCCGAGGGGCCGACAGAACCACCGACCGCCGACCACCGCCCGAGCCGCGCTCGGAGCCCCGGGAAAGGAGCCGCGTCCCGCCGTCGCCGAGGTGCTCCGAGGCTCTGCGACCGGCCGACCCCGCCTGGCACAAGCGGCCGCCGGCCGCAGGGCGGAGAAGGCTGGGGCTGTGGGAGGGGCGCGGCCTCGTCCACCCCAGCGCCCAGGGAAGTGCCGGCTGCTCACCGAACACCAGGATGTTCTTGCCGGATGGGAGTTTGGACCTGGCCCGGGTGGACACTTCGCTGAGGATCGAAGACCTGCGGCGACAAGAGCGATCAGCCCCGGGGCCCCCGACGGCTCGGCCCGCGGCTGCCCGTCTACGTTTGCCCACGCCGACCGGCCCCCGGTCCTGCAGCTCCCTGCCCCGCCAGCCCTCCGAGGGTCGGCCCGTGGCCTCACCACAGGCTCTGCCCCTCCTCCTCCTCGCTGGTGAGGTCGCCCGCCGCCGCCGCCGCCGGCCCGTTGGGGCCCAGCAGCAGCTTCTTTTCCACCCCCACCGGCGCCATCTTGCCAACTGAAGCCACAAAGAGGGCCCTCCCCCGGCGCGCGAGGACCCGCGAGGACCCCGCCGCCCGCGCCGGCCCGCGCCGGCCCGCCGCCGGCGCTGCGGAGGCGGAGACGCCAGACGCGTCCTGCAGGCCGGCGCTGTCCGCGGGCTCGCGAGGGTCGAGCGGCGGCCCCGGTGCCCGGCGGGCACTCGGTCAGGCAGCTGCCCGGACAACCCCGCGCGGGAGGTGGGGCCTGGCTCCGCCCGTTCCAAGGGCGCACCGGCGACCCCTGCTGGCCGAGCGCGGAAGCGTCGCCCAGGCCTCGCTCACTACGTGCTCGCCGGCGTAGCGGGTGCATTGACTGGGAAAGTCCAAGTTTTGGAAGACACGCGCGAGAGCGCCATTTAGCTCAATGTCCCCGTGTGCAAGGCTAATTCCGTAACGCTTAACAGATGAGGAGGATCTTAGAAAGCTTAAGAAGGCCGAGCTCATAGAGTGCAGCCTAGTGTGCAGGAAGCCCTAGGTCCACTCCCGCCACCTCATAAACCCACTACGCCTGTAATCCAAGCACGCGCAATGCAAAATCAAGTTCATCCTGACTACGTAGCAGTTTGAGGCCAGCCTGGGCATATGAGACTACTTCAAAAATTTAAATATGGATAGATGGATAAATAGATAGATAGATTCATCCTTTCCTCTTAAAATCTTATATATTAAATGTGTCCTAATTCTCATAGTTGTTTTCAACTCCTCATCTGTAGACATGTCAACTATGATAGCGATTTTTACCACGGTGAACAATTCTTGGCTTCACTTTAACAGGTTTTAAAGTATTTTTCAGGGAGCCAATATTTCACAGAAACATAAGAGGCTGTAATTGCTTTTCTTCAGTCAGAAAAGGTGAGAGAAAGGTGATATAAAAATGTGCTAGCATGAGGTATAGAAGAGGAGGAAAGAAAATGCTTTGCGTCTGTCAAGGATAACCAGGTACGACGTCTACATGCATGCTTTTACTATTCTCTTTGAAAGTAGGCTAAGTTTACAAGGTATGCTAAATAACATAAGAAAACGGGATATGGAAGAGACGCCATCACTTACTTGGGATTTCAGATGAATAGGATAGTGAGTGATTATGACTCTGCCAATAATTAACAGCATGAGCTACAGGATTCATTATAGGCATATATCACCTGCTAACCTGAATATAAGTTTTAAGCAAGACTACAGGAGGGAGGAACAAGCACTGCTGGGAAGTCAGTGTATGACTGTCACAGGACAGAAGATGGAATTAAAAACTATAGGCCAGTGAGCTCAATCCCCACTGCGTGAAATTTTTTAGGGTAATCAGTTGCAAACAATATACGGTCTCGTCTTGTGAGAATATCAGGTAAGAGGATGCTGCAAGTTTCAACATGGCATAAAACAATTTTCAACACAGACAAGGAGATAAAATATAGGCCAGATAATAGCAATGAATTTGTTAAAGACCAGGCCTGTGTATTATAGTGTACAAGCCTGTGATCTTAGCACCAGGAAGGCCAGCCTGGGCTGCATTGCAAAGCCCTATCTCAAAACAAACAAAAGGGTAGGTCAGATCTGGATGAAAAGCAGAGTAATATCTAGAGTCTGACACAGTTGATTCAGGGTGCCATCAGTGACTTGGATGCAGTAAGCTTGTGTAAGTTGAAGATGATCTGAAGTAAGAAGGGTTGCTGAACTAGTGGGGGATCTCTAGAAGAGCAGAACTGATAGAATGGATATAAAAGAGGCATTTATTAGATTGGCTTACGTGGTACGGTCTGGGTACCAACAGCTACCTTCACACTGGAGTGGTTTAGAACCAGTTCACAAGGTTAGGTGCCTCAGCATCCTGGTGTTAAGGTCTGGAGGTTTCCACATAGTGGAAAGTCAAGGAAGTTGGGTTCTAATATAAATGAAGAATGTGGCAACAATAGCAACAGGATAGATGAACTTTCCAATGAAATGTGAGGGCAAGCAAGGGGGATCTCCTCATAACTGAGCAACCATGAAAAAGGTACTACCCACATTTAGGGTAAATCTTCTCACCTCAATATTATCAAGAAATCCTTTCACAGGTGTGCTCAAAGTTTATTCTAATTTAGATAATCCCTCACAGGTATGCCTAAGGGATTGTCTCATAGGTGAGTGTATACCACAGACTAAATCTAACAAGATGAAAAATTTAATAGTAATTACTAAAGTTTTATAGTAAGGCTTAATGATAACAACAAAATTATACCATAGACTGAGGATGTAGTTCTGTTGACAGTGCTTTGCCTAGCTAGCATGCTCAAAGCCCTGTGTTAAAAAAACAGATCTGAGTCCCAGGGGCACTCATTCAAGTTTTTAGATTCTTGTATCCCAGAATAAAGAACTGTATAAGGGGACATATAAGGTGACACAGGTAAGAGGATGCTGTAAGTTTCAACATGGCATAAAACAATTTTCAACACAGACAATTATTATATTAGTAGGAATGGAAATACACTCCCAAGAGACTAGAGATGAGTCAGTAGATAAGGGTGTTTGCTGTGCAAGCATGAGGTCCTGAGTTAGAATCTCCAGAACCCACATAAAAAGCTGAGTGTGGTCAATGCATTTGTAACCTTAGTGTTATTGAGAGGTAGGGAGAAACAGAATGACTATTAGGGCTTTCTGGCTGTCAGCCTAACTGGTTGAATGAGAGACCTTGTCTCAAGGGAATAAAGTAAAGTGATAGAACAAGACACTGTCTTCGTCTGACCTCCATGTGAGAATGTGTGCAGGTACCACAACACATACACACAAAAGAAATACACTACTGAGAATGGAAGTGGGCTGTGAGTTAAAGAAAGGCATATAATGGAAAAGGTTGGGCCAAAGGTCATGTGACCTTTTATGTACTTACATAACATACTCCTCTCCTGCACTTCTATATCACATGATATAGAAGTGATCATGGTCATGATCTACTTGTTCCTTGTTTCCAGGTAAGGAAGGGTTTCCAGTTTTCCTCTTTCATATATGTGAATAGAGAGAGTGTGTGTGCATGCATACATGGGTGTGTGGGTTTGGGTACTTGTGTGTGTATATATGTACATGAGTGTTATCACGGATCATCCTCCATTTTTATTCCACCTTGTTGTGAGCCTGGGTCTCTAATTCATTCCAGAACACATTGTTAGGGCTAGTTTGGCTAGCCAGCTTGCTCTGAGGATTCCAGGGCTAGAATCACAGGCAGACAACCACACCCATCTGGCATTTTATGTGAGAACTAGGGATCGGAATTTGTTAATGAGGCAAGGCTTTAACCACTGAGGCCCAACTGGCTTCTTTTATATGTTAACCTTGATGTCACTTTCTCCAGTCCTTATTCTTCTTCTATACTAGACTGGATTTCCAAAGTCCCATGAGCTTATCTAACATGCATAAATCCCTAGGTTCAATCCCTAGTCTTGACCAAAAAAAAAAAAAAAAAAAAGTCATTCTCAGTTACATAGTGAGTTAAAGGCTACACTGGGCTACATGAAACCCTATCTTAAAAAATTGGAAAATATACTAAGTGGATAGGAATTACTACAAAATTATTTAAAAGATGTAAACGGAATAACTATATTAATTAATACTGGAAAGTTGATCCTGTAGAAAACCAAAAGATGCTATAATTTGGTCCAGAATCCCTCACTGGGCCTACCAAAGAAGCTGAGCTTCTACTCAGGTCACACATCTTACAAACTGACAGTGTGTCCAGTGATCAGTTACTAAGAGCACATGACACTGCTCTGCTCTAGCATGAAGTAATCAGGGCAACTTGCATGAAAGGTAAAAGATTGAAAGACTACCTAAAGTACATAAATATATACTAAAAGAGGTAAACCTGACCATAGAATATAGAAGTGCAAATATAACTTCACAATTAACTTTTAGAAGAGGAAACATTTTAATTGACAAAATGTCAAACATTTATTTAGTGGTTAAGAACCAAGTTGGACAGCTTGAGACACTATTTTATTTCTGAATTTTAGGGATGGACTTTGCACTGTGCAAAAATATTAAATCCCACATAGTATTCATTGCAATATAAAAAAACAATGTTTAAAGACTGATAATTTGTTTTCTTTTGAGTTATGTTCTCTAATCTTAAAGAAGAATAAAAAAAGCTACATTATTAAATACATTTGGCCATATGAACGAATCTTAGGCAATTTGCACACTGAAAATAAATTTGCTTTATAAATTACTGTAAGAATTTGAAAGGTTCCAGTGCCTCAAAGACCACTTATTTACAACTATCTCTGTTTTGACATTCCCTATCTCATGAAGGTCTAGAATGTTTAACTTCGGAATTGTAGAATCCAATCAACAAACAAACAACAACCAAAAAACAACAAAAAACCCAGACAATCTCTTCCAGTCAAGTAGCTGCAGATCTGGGGCATTTAGTCAGCCTTTGGTATTTGTGAGAAAGGTCCACAGCCTTTCGTCCTTGCTGAAAAGGGAAAGACCACAAAATTGAATTCCAATGATTTCCCATTTTTTTTACTCCATGGAACAGGTAACTTACTTCTTCTTTGGTAAAGTTTTTACGAATTCTTCTTTTTTCTGTAATTAATAACAATTGTAGAATATATTAGTACTTGTTGAAGAAAGGCATCTTCTTGGGCCTGCAAGATATCTCAATGGATAAGGCACCTGATTTGATCCCTGGAGGTTGACATAGTGGAAGGAGAGAAATAACATCTAATAACAGTTTTTCTCTGACAAGTCTTCTGATCTGTGTGCTGAGACATGCCTCTCTCTCTCTCTCTCTTTCTCTCTCTCTCAAATAAATAATAAATAGGAATCTAAAAAATTCAAAAAATAAGAAAGGAACCTTCTTAAGACATAATTGCATAACTTACTTCATATATGTCAAGGCTGGGATACTCATCAAAACTGTTAAGGAGACTTCCAGGCAAGATAGTGACATAGAAACAACCTCAGAGTTAGAAGTGGATCATAGGAAAATAAAGGAATCTTGTCACTCTATTAACTAAATCCAGAACTTATCTGATTAGAGGAATGCTAAACATTCAACCTAGAAGTTTCCTTTTATAATGATGGAAGGCATTTATCACAGAGAATAACAACTGGTCCAAAATGCAAAAACAAAACAAAACAAAACAAAACAAAAAACCTGTAGACTACTGGACCCTAAACAGGACATCTAAATTACCCACCACTTCGAGACTCCTTCTGTATAGCTGGACCTTCAAAAGACTTTCCCAATAGCCTTTCTATTTCAAAACTGCCTAAAAGAAGCCAGCTAAATAATCCTGTAATGGTGAGAGAGAGAACATTTTTGTTAGGTTGCTTAGAACAGGATTTTTATTTAGCTAACTTCTTTTAGGCAGTTTAGGAGTAGAAAAACTGCTGGGAAAGTGTTTTGAAGGTCCAGTTATACAGAGTTGGCACCAATTCCCCACTGAGATAAGGTCCCAAATTCCCCCAACCCTTTGTTTATGAGGGGATGTGGATATGACCTGTACAAATGCAGCTGGAGAGGAGCTTCTCAAATGCAAATGAGCTCAACCAATTCTGGCCCCAAGGTCTGGCTGGCCCAATGAGCTGAGTTCCCAAACAGACCAATCAGGTTCACAGAAACTAGAGCTCATTGTTGAGAAAAAGTCACTTTTCCAAGTTTACAAGCTTGCCCAAGTTTACAAATACCCTGAACTCGCTGCCTATTAGGGGGTTCCCTTGTCCCTCAGGACTCCATTTTAGGAGTCCATTAGTTTCTTTTGGTTCTTTGGCTCCTTGAGTTCCATTCTAGACATAACACCCAACCTAGACATAAACACCCCACAGCAGTGGGAAAATGAAGTGAAATGGCATTTGGGAGATATGGGGTGAAAGTATAAAAATTCACTGCATTCATGTATGAAACTCAAAGAATAAAAATAAATAAACTGTTAGGTGCTAACACTGTTAGTTCTTCAATAATTATAATTTAATCTGTTGTGATAATCTACAACATCTTTCAATCAAGAAACAAGTTTATAAACAGTTGATGCAACATTTCTATTGAGGATAATTAACAAACAGCTTACCTATCTTATAGATACAGTCTTCTCAAAGGGCTCCGTAACTCCACAGAATAGAAAATACCAACATTTAAAATAAAAAAATTTTACAAAGAGCATTCATTACCTATTTGGATGCCCAGCTTATAAAAACAAACAAAAAAAAATAGGCCCTACAATGATAAAGGAAAATTGCCTTTTCTTTCCTTTTTCTTTCTTTCTCTCTCTCTCTCTTCTTTCTTTCTTTGTTTCCTCTCTTTCTCTCTCTCTTTCCTTCTTTCTTTCTTTCCTCTCTCTTTCTTTTTTCTTTCTCTATATATCTATTTATTTATTTTTGAGACAGGGTTTCACCTTGTAGCCCAGGCTTGTCTCAAACTCACTGTGTAGTCCAGCCTGCCCTTGAACTCGGGATGCTCTTGCCTTAGGCTCCTGAGAGCTGGAATTACAAGCACGTGCCTCCTCCAGGTCTAGAAGTTTTTTATTATCTGGTTTTGGATGAAGAGGTTCTACAACAGAAAGAAAACATAATTGGTAAACAATTATTTTCTGATGATTTATAGAAAATAGTTTACTTTTTTTGGTTCATTGGCAACTCATGTATTCACAGAAGATTGATGTTGGAAAGGAAGAGTGTTCTTGTATATCTATTTTAGGCTATTTACTTTAGAAGAAATGGTATAGTTAAATTGGGTCGCTCTTAGAAAACCTTGCCCCAATAGTACAAAATTGCTTGCCATTTGTCTATATTTCTAAGGTAAGTACCACAATTTAGACTTTTTAAAAGACAAAGAGAAAAATCTTATCAACTAAAGACTGAGAACTCAAAAAATGTTCCATTATTACTTAATAATATTATTTAGAATGTAATCTCCATGAGAACGGAAACTTCTGTGCAATTTATTCTCCGTTGTATTTCCATGACTTTTAGGGGCTAGCAAGATAGTTTGGCAAGTAAGATGCTTGTTCACAAACCTGATGAGGTGAGTTCAATTCCTGAAGGCCCAGATGATGGAAGAAAAGATGGCTTTTGACCACCACCCAAGTATATGGTATGCCTAACCCCTCAAATATATTAAGTTAAAATTTAAAAAGAATAGCATTTCAGAGATAGTAGTGGTTACCAAATATCTAAGAGAAAAAAAAATCATTGTTAATACTATCTCAAAACTAATATATGAAATTACTCCTTACTGGGATTACCCAAGAAATAGTTTTAAGCTTCACTTGCTAAAAGACAGGAACTCCTTATAATCAGAACTGAATAGATCACAACATTTAGGATTCTGAAGCCTTAAAGCTTTTCATAGATAACCCTTGTGTTCCACTGAGGCTGCCACTTCCATGTGCCCAGGTCCTTAAATTCTACCACAGAGGATTGAGTAGTCTGGAAGGCGGAGTCGGCCCAGCTCTCTCATCCTATCCCATACATCCCATACATCCCAGTAGCCAGTAAAATCAAATCCCAGGTCATTTGGTCTACCCAGTTTTAGGACAAGAAAACACACACACACACACACACACACACACACACACACACGCACGCACGCACACGCACACACAGAGTTGCTCTGGACATTGTCCCAAAGTTCTTAAAATAGTTCCTTTTCTCCCTCTTTGCTTTGGTTTGAGAGCTTAGTGCTCTAATATTAACATGTTGCTGTTCACCAGAAACACAAATCAAATCTGTCTGGAAACCAGTGAATGACTAATCATGCTGGGAACAACCAGACTGCATATTTAAATGTTGAGGTTTTGCTGTGTGGATTTGCCAATACAATTTAAAAATCATCAGGGTTGGGGATTTAGCTCAGTGGTAGAGCGCTTGCCTAGCAAGCGCGAGGCCCTGGGTTCGGTCCCCAGCACCGAAAAAAAAAAAAAAAGATAAAATTACAGAAAGACCAAAAAAAAAAAAAAACAAAAAACCAAGGGAACAATTTAAAAATCATTATCATTATTATATCTGCTTTTTTTTGGGAGGTATGGTCTTGCTATTCAGCCCATACTTGCCTCAATTTTTAAGTCTTCTGGATTAGCTTCTACAGTGCTAAAATTGTAGCTGTGTTTGACTGTCTACCCAGTGCTATTTTTTAAAATTTATTTCTTTGGAGTACGCATGTGTGTGTGTGTGTGTGTTGGGGGAGGGGTGTTTACACTGTATATCTATGTGGAGGACCAAGGGTGACTTTGGGAATCATCCTGGATTGCTTCTACCTCCTTTTTGCTTCATTCTGAGATTTCGCAGGCTCTGCCCATCAAGGCCAGAAGTATAGGCTGCTGCAGATTTGTGCTAGTGTTTTTATGTGCGACCTTGAATCTGAACTCAAGACCTTCTGCCTTCAAGACAGTCTCAACCTCTGAACCATCTCTCCAGTGCTATTGTTTTTTTTAATTTATTCATTAATTTAGTGTGTGTGTATGTGTGTGTGTGTGTGTGTATCAGAGGGTACATGTGTCCCTGTGGAGGACCAAAGTGAATTTGGAAATCATCCTGGATTGCTTCTACCTCCTTTTTGCTTCCCTCTGGAATTTCCTAGGCTCTGCCCATCAGGGCAGGAAGTGTAGGCCATTGCCATTCCACCTACCATTTCTACCTGGTATTTTTAAGTGGGACTTGGGATCTGAACTCAGGACCTTTTGCTTTAGAGGCAGGATCTTAACTCTCCTAAGCCATCTCTTCAGCCCTCTCTCAGTGCTATTCTTTTTTTTTTTTTTTTTAATTTTTTTTATTATTATTATTTATTCAACTGTGTGCATATGCGTGTGTATGTGCGCGCGTGTGTCTGTGTGTGTGTAGAACCACGGACAAACTCGCGAACCACCATGGACACCTCCACCTCCTTCTGCCCCGGGATTCACAGACTCCGCCCCACCAGGACCAGAAGCGCAGGCCGCCCCCGCCTCCTCCTGGCGTCTATGCGTGGGATCTGGGATCCGAACTCAGGAGCTTCCGCCTGCAAGGCGGAGGCTTAACCCCTGAGCCACCTCTCCAGCCCTCTCAGTGCTATTCTTAATGTTGACCATGTCTTAGAGAAGCGCCCAAGCTTAGACTATAATTAGATGAATGGTTATAAAATGTTCTAATATGAAAGGAAATGAATCAAAAGGAAAAAGCTGAAAGTATACCAAATATACTAGCTTGATTTGAAAGAGATACAAAAATAATCAAATTAATGCTTTCTCAAAATGTCCTTATAAATTTAACAAAACAGGTCAAATTTATTTTTAGTTAACTAAGTCTAACCCAGAAAAATAGGCTTATGGTATTTATGAACTGAAAGTCACCTAATGCTACTTAGAATCATTCTATATAATTAATGTATAACCACTACATAGTGTCCATTTCATTACACTATGAAGATGACTTTATTATGTAAATGTATTAAAGATTTTATTTTTTATGTATTTGCTTTGGAGACATATTAATTTATTAAGTAAATGTCCAATTCTTCTTAAGAACAAGATTTCCAAATGAACATGTCTATATGAAACAAAATTCTCATTTCCTAATAGATTCTACAAAAAATATTATTTGAAAAGTAGGCTCTTAATGCTGGACATGGGAATACACACCTGTAATCACAGCCTTTGGGAGGCTGAGACAGGAGGCTTGCAAATTCGAGGCCCAATTGAGTTACACAGTATCTTCCACAGAGGAACTAGCTTAATTTTAATTTACATAAATAAACATTTGTTTCATTTTGTGCTTTGTTTTCTGAGACAGGGTCTTCATTACAATCCTGGCTGGCTTGGAGCTTGCTATGTAGAAAAGGCTGCCCTTGAACTTGTAGCTATTCTTATGTTTCTGCCTTCCAAGAGCTGGAATTATAGGCATGCATCAGCATACCTGGTTCTACATGAAAGACTCATATATAAAATGAATACACATTTCTTTCACGGTATTGGCAGTAAAAATTGCCAAGTAAATGTTAAATGAGGCAAAATGCATCCTGGATGTACTATATTCAAATGTCTACAATTAATAAGTAGCTCTAGTGATGTGCCTGTCCCCAGATTATTTTGACAAATAATGTAATGAATTGCTTATTCTTTCCCTGAAGGAATCAGCTTCCTATGATTAGAAGAAAATGATAATGTTAATAAAATATCTTTTATAAATCTGGAATGCTGATAAACCTGAAATGTTAACCCTGTGGTCAAATTAAAAGTATTAATCTTACGTTTTATTTATTTGTGTGCATAATATATGTACATGAACATATGTGTGTGGTACATATGAAGTTCAGAGGTTGATGTCAACTATCCTCAATCACTTCTTTGCTTACTTTTTTCCCTCATTCTGTAGCTTTGTCTACTTCAGTGCCCTTAGCACTGGTGTTACAGATGCACCACCATACCTGGCAATGTGGGTGCTAGGGATCTGAATTCAAGTCCTCATGCTTGTGAGTAAACCCTTTACCCATTGAACCATATCCCTAGTGCCTAAATCAAGATTTCTGTAAGCTAACTTATTTAAGAAGCATTTTGGGACTGGAGAGATGTCTCAGGTGTTAACACTCCACTTTGCAAGCAGAAGGTCCTGAGTTCGGTTCCAGGTCCCATGCAAAAACACCAGGCAGAAATGGAAGCAGCCCTAGTGGGCAGAGTTTAAGAAATCCCTGAGTGAAGCAAAGAGGAGGTAGAAGCAATCTAAGATGATTCCTAAAATCACCCTTGGTCTTCCGCAGGGATACACAGTGCTCTGTAATACACACACACACACACGCACGCACGCACGCACGCACGCACGCACGCACGCACGCACGCACGCACGCACGCCCCAAGGTAAATAAAATAAATATGAGAAACATTTTGACTTTTAGCAAGAAATTAAGATTTATATACTATTTGTCTCTTCAATTTTGATTGTTTGAAACATACAATTATAAATAAAAGGCTTCTGCAAAGTCTTTTTGAATTCATACAATAACTTTGTTCTTAGAAGAGAAATATGACTTGGAGACTAGAACAAGGATTTGTAGATAATGTCTTACATTTGAATCTAAGTTATTTATCAACTTATTATTAAGACAATTAAAGGAAGTTATAGCTATAAAACTCATAGCAGATACTTAATAAATACTAGTTTCCTACTGCTTCCTCCCCACATGTCAGTGAATCAGCAAATACCATGAAAAAAGGAAGAGAAATGTCTATTTTTTTTCAGGAAGATTATACTTCCTGAAAAGGCCAAGGATTATCACTTAAGATAATGATGAGGCTGGGAATGATCATTCAGCTGCTATGTTTCTTAGGAGTATGTAAATATTTAAACTTATTTAAAAATTAAATATAGTCACTTTTTCTTCCAAAGGTAGTGAATTCATTACTAAGCTGTTGTCTTCTACGTGGAGTCAGAAGAATTTCTGAAAAATATGGAAAATATTTAGCGTAATTAGAACATTGATATGATTACTTGAATAGAATTAGATACATTTCCCATCCCATTCTAGTAGAAATCATTAGGTTGATTAGGCAGAATTTTTATTTTTTGAGATAGGATAGCATGTAATTAAGGCCAGCTTCTAACTAGATGTGTTAGTTGAAGATAGTTTTGAATTTCTGATCCTTCAGCTTCTACCTCCCAAATACTGAGATTATAGATTAAGTGTGTATCGCCAAGCCCATTTAGAAAGAATTTTAAGCCACTGGAGACTAAGTCTATCTCTGAGTACATTTTATTTATTTTTTTTAGATTTTTAAAAACTTATTTATTTATTAATTTTGTGTATGTGTGTGTATCAGAGGGCACTGTATATCCCTGTAGATGACCAAAGGTGATTTCAGGAATCATCCTGGATTGCTTCTACCTCCCTTTTGCTTCGCTCTGGGATTTCCCAGCCTCTGCCCACCAGGGTTGGAAGTGCAGTTCTCCGCCATTTCTGCCTGGAGTTTTTACGTGGGACCTGGGATCCGAACTCAGGACCTTTTGCTTGAGAGACAGAGTCTTAACCCCTGAGCCATCTCTCCAGCCCCCTCTGAGTACATTTTAAATTGTTGGTTACTTAGAGACAGAATTTCTTTTCAACATATTTGATCCCTCTAGTTTTTAATATACTTTATATTTTAGAAGTTAATTCAGAAGGTATAGTCTGATGAATTAATTACTTTTGTTATTGATAAGTGACTTCCTTAGTTCATTTTTGTATTTGTCTTCGGCTTCCATAATGACTTTATGATGATCACATTGGTATGGGCAAGAGTGCAAAAGCTTGCTAAAATTTCGGCTGTTCAAGGATTTTCTTTCTGCTATGCAACCTAAAAGAAAACAAATTAAGTTGATGTAGAGATATTATAAAATTATGTACTGATAATTCTATAAAACAGATAATCTCTATGATGACAACTCAAATGAAAGCAACTCCAACTCATTATAAGAGTAAATACAATAAATGTAATACAATGAAACAAGTGTTAGGATAGAGGTGTGAAAATAGTATGCCAATATAGAAAAAGGGCACCTAAACTACTGTGGTGGCACATGCCTAAATCACAGCTACTCAGGAAACTAGGATGAGAAGTTTTCAAGTTCAAGGTCAGTTTATGCTATTTGTAGATCTAGTCTCAAACCAATTTTCAGTTACAGCTGAGGCTGTAGGTCGGTGGTATAGTGCTTGTCTAGCATATGAAGGCCCTGGCTTCTTCAATTCCCAGTACTGAAAAAGAAAAAAAGTAGAGATAGGGAGATGACTCAGTGTTAGCAGAGCAAGGGTGAGAACAAAAGTTCAGAATCCCAGAACTCATGTAAAAGCTGGGCAGGTATGATGGCTTCCTGTAATCCAATCATTTGGAGGCAGAGACAAGGGAAGGAATTCTCAGTGTAAACTGGCTAACAAGACTAGCCAGAAGTAGTGAGCTCTGGGTTAAGTCAGAGACCCTACCTCAACAAATAAAGTGAAGGAACTGAAGAATATATTCAGCATCAATTTCAGGAATGCACACACCCCTTCACATACATGTGAACATATACACAAAGGAAAAAGAAAGGATTATGGATGTAGCTCAGTTGGTAGAATGCTTGCTTAGCAAACATGAAACCGTGGGTTCAATCCCTAGCCAGTCATGTACCTATAATCCCAGCACGTACAGGAGGTAGAAATAGGAGGATCAGAAGTTCAAAGGCTAAATTTGATTACATAGTAATTATATGAGATTACATGAGACTCCATTGGAAATAAGGATGGAAGGAAGAGAAAACAAGGAACATCTAGCTTTGTTTGATTCTCAGCTTGTGCTTTAGATTCAACTGAGTCTGAGTCAATTTGACAATTGAAGACTAATCTTTAGGTATATCAGTGAGGAATCATTTAGTTAAAAGCAAGCCATGAGCAAGCCTGTAGGAAATTGATATATTTAGTCATCATGGGAAGAACCAGCCCACAGAAGATGGAACCACTCCCTGTGCAAGTAGATTCAATGGAAGATGGGTTTCCATTCAGTACTTTGGTATACAAGTATGCTGGCAAGTGAGAAAGTATATCCCTCTTAGCAACTTCTGTGGATATGTTGTGGCCAGTTCCCTCAATTCCTGATGTTGGTATGAATTCTCCTGCCATGCCGATGAAGTGTAACCAGGAACAAACCCCTTGTTCCTTAAATTGTTTGAGTCCTGTATTCAGTAACAGAACATTTATTAAAAGAAGATAACTTTAAAAAGTGATTTATGGCCAGTTATCTTTTTGCACACGAGTGTGTGTGTGTGCCTGAGAAGACTCAAGGGTGACATCAGAAATCATTCTAGATTGCTCCACCTCTTATTGCTTTGCTATGGGGTTTCCCTAAGTGCAAACTGCATCATTTCCACCTGGATTTTTACATGGTATCTGGGGATCCAAATTCTGGTCCTTTTGTTTGTGAGGAAAAGGTTTAACCCCTGAGCCATCTCCCTAATTTATTGTTTGATTTTTTTTAACATTTTATTTTTGCATGCGTGCATGCATGCGTGAGAGAGAGAGAGAGAAAGAGAGAGTGTGTGTGTGTGTGTATGTCCCTGTGGAAGGCCAAGGGTGACTTCAGGAGTCATCCTGGATTGCTTCTACCTCCTTGCTTCACTCTGGGATTTCCCAGGCTCTGCTCACCAGAGCTGGAAGTGTAGGCCTCCCCAGTTTCTGCCTGCTGAAGTTTTTATATTGGGCCTGGGATCTGAACTCAGGACCTTCTGCTTGTGAGGCAGAGTCTTAACCCTGAGCCATCTCTCCAACTCTGTTCAATTTAAAAAAAAAAAAAAACTTTATGGAAAAATTTGAACACATAGGAGTAAAGGGCAAAGTATAATAAACCTTAATGTTTCTATCATCCAGCTTCAAATATTATTAAATGATGAATAATCAAATTTTAGCTACATCTTCTCCTATTCTGATGTAACCATGTATGGAATTTTCATTAAAATGTCATGTGATCTATTATACTTCTTATGCATCTCTAACATGTAAAGATTGTATTTTAAACATTTAAAACTATTTTGTTTTTGTTCTTAAATATTATTATTATGTGTGCATGCCACTGCACACGTGAAGTTCAGAGGATAACTTTTGCATTTAGTTCCCTCCTACCTGGTTCCAGAAATTGAATTCAGATTGTCAGCCTTGAACACAAGTGCCTTTACCTACTGGACCATCTCACTGGCTTTTTTTGTATACGTTTCTGGGATGGTATTTTGTTGTATGGACTTGGCTGGCCTTGAATTTATGGAAATGTTCCTGTTTCTGCCTCTTAAGTCTTGAGATTATGATCAAGTACTACTTGGTTCAGGAATAAATTAACTCCCCCTCCTCTCCTTTTCTCCTCTCCTTCCTCCTTCTTTCACTCCCCAGTCTTTCCATTTTTTTTTTAAATTTGTTTCCAAATCTTTTTTAAAAAAATATTTTATTGTGTGTGTATGTGTGTGTGTCTGTGGGTGTGCCCATGTGTATCAGAGGGCACTATGTGTGCCCTCTGGAGGCCCAGGGATAACCAGGTATCACCCTGGATTGCTCTGCCTCCTCATTGCTTTGTTCTGGAGTTTCCCAGGCTCTCACTTCCAGGATCAAAAGTACAGGCCACCACCATTTCCTCTTGGCATTTTTACATGGGATCCAGGATCACAAGTCGGGACCTTCTGTTTGTGAGGTGGAGACTTAATCCCTGAACTATCTGTCTGGTCCCCCAAACCTTTTTTATTTACAATTGATTGCTTTAATTATGATCCAAATAAAAACCATTATTATGTTTGGTTGATGTGTCTCTTGATTACTTTTTATTTTACTTATTTGTGACATTGAGGATCAAACCCAGAGTCTCACATGCTAAGCATATGCTTTATTACTGAACCATACCCTCTATCTCTGAGTTACTTTTAATCTACCAGTTCTCTTCTTTCTCCTTGCTATTTATTTATGGTGGGCACTTAGTCATTTGTATCACAGTTTCCCAAGCTAGGATTTACTGATCACATTCTAATTGCATCTTTCAAAAGGCCATGTGAAGTCAAATATGGTGATTTATACCCATTAGTCTAACGTTTAACAATCTGAGTTAGGAGTACTGTGAATTTCAGGCCACTCTGGAATGTACAGTAAAACCCTGGCTCTAAAAAATAATGAAAAAGGCAAAGGTTAGGGAGATAGCTCAATGGGTAAAAAAATGTTTACTGTACAACTGTGAGTGCCTGAGTTCAATTGCCCATAACCCACGTAAAAGCCAATGCCAATGATGTACAAAGTACAATCCCAATGGGGAGATGGGAGGTTGAGGCAGGACAATCTCTGGAAGCTCAAGGACCAGCCAGCTTGGCATACTCTGCAGAAAAACAACAAAGAGATTCTGTCTCAAAAAGGTGGAAGCCAAGGACAGATAACAATGTTATCCTTTGTCCTCCACACACATGTTGTAGCACCTGTGCACCAGCATTTACCCATGAGCATGCACACAACCAGTTTGTGAGTATAGTGGAGACTCCATCTCAAAAAGATTTATAAATACAATGTTCTTGTGTACTCTGTAAACTAGCAATTAGATCTAGATAGATCTAATCTTTTTAATCTTCATAGGCAAATGTGTTTCTTAAATCATATTAAGTTGGCAGGATAATCTTTTTTTTTTCTTTTCTCTCTCTCTTTCTCTCTCTCTCTCTCTCCCCCTCCTTTCTTCCCTCCCTCTCTCTGGAGGCACATGTGTGCGTCTGTGTGTGTGCCAGAGGTTGACATCTGGTGTCTCTATCTACCTTTTTTTTTGAAAGGGTCTTTTGCTAGGACCTCAAGGTTTACCAATCAGAATAGGTTAGTGAGCCCACAGGATCTGCTGGTAGGATTTAACATGGATGTTGGAATGCTTGAATTCTTCATACTTGGGAGGCAAACACTTTATCAACTGGGCTATCTGGGGCTGAAAGGGTGGTTCAGGGGTTAAGCCTCTGCCTTGCAGGCGGAAGGTCCTGAGTTCGGATCCTAGACCCCACGTATAGACGCCAGACAGAAGCGGGAGCGGCCTGCGTTTCTGGTCCTGGTAGGGCAGAGCCTGTGAATCACGGGGCCGAGTAAACAACAAGGAGGTAGAGGCAGACTATGGTGGTTCCCGAATTCACCTGTGGTTCTACACACACGCACACACACACACACACACACACACACACACACACACGCGCGCGCGCGCGTATACATGCACAATTGAATAAATAAAAAAAATTTAAAAAAAAGAAGGCTTTAGGTAATCTAACATTTAAAGTTCACTAGAATGACAAAAATAAAAATAAGTAAATGCCATGATTGAAATGTGAGTTGTCCCCCACAGGCTCATGTGTTGAATCCTTAGCTGCTGCCAGTGTTTGGGAAAGTCATGCCACCTTTGGGAAGTGGATTTTTATTGGAAGAAGAAGGCAGTCACAGGGAGTGGGCATTGAGGTTGATTAGCTCCATTCTGCTTCGTGGTCTGCTCTTGAGCTTGCATGAAGCAGCTCCATGAAAGAAGTGACTTAGACCACCTCCAGCTTCTGCCAGTCAGCCATGCCTTTCCCACCATAATGGACTCTCTGGAACTGTAAGCTGAATAAACCCCCCTTCTTCCCTTAAGTTGTTTGGGTCTCAGTGGTGTCTCACAGCAGCAGCAGATAAGAGTAACCAGTCCAGTAAATTAATTTGCTTTAGGGGAAATGGAAGCATCAGTTAACTTTAACAAACAGAATGGCAAGGGTGAGAGAGAGAGAGAGACAGAGAGAGACAGAGAGAAAAAGAGAGAGAGAGAGAGAGAGAGAGAGAGAGGGAGAACACTGAAAGAGAAGCCAGCAAGAGAGAAATCAGAATCAGCAAATAAAAAAAAAGGAAGGTACCAAGGTGTGGTGACAACATGCCTATAATTTTAGCACTAGGGAGGGGGCGGGATGGGGTGGAGAGACAGGAGGACAGTTGAAGGTATAGTCAGCCTGGTCTACATAGCAAGTTTTAAAGCCAAGGCGAAACAGAGACCCTGTCTCATATCTCAGAAGTATCTCCCCCCATCTCCTCCCATGGTAGGAAGAGTGGAACATTTGAAGGAAGAACAAATTACACCAAGTATTTGAAAGATGAAGAAAAATAAGACGTGTTCAAGAGACACAAGTGGGTATAATATCCCAAGTTGTCCACCTTAGTGTTCTTCAATGAATTTATAAAGCACCACCCAATATTTTAAATTTATAAGGGAAGTACAACAATAATTAGTATCTGTTAAACATGACATGAATTCCTAACTCAAGGCAATACATAATTTTAATACTGAAACATTATAGTAAGCTGGAGTGTGGCTCAAACCTGAACCCCAGACTGAGGCAGGAGGATTACCATGAGTTTGAAGCAGCCCAATCTATAAATTAAGCCAGACTTGACTACAGTTTAAAACCTTGTCTCAAAAAACATAGGACAAGAAACATTAGCTAATATCATATTCCTCATTGAAGGTATGCACAGAGGTGGAGGCCGGGAGACAACTTCTCAAGGTCAGTTCTGACCTTCTACCATTATTTTTGGTGAGGGTGTGTGTGTCTGTTTGTGTTGCTCAGTGTTCCAGAAGGATATTAAGTAATCAATCTCTATATCTATGGTAACTAAAAAGGGGGTTGAAATGACAGATACTAAAAATACTTGCCATAGTTGTTTTCCAAACTTTGGATCCACTTCTGGTATGAGAAGCTTAGAGCTGAAGCATGTAGCTTATAGGTTCAGTATCTATCTTTGAGAGGGAAAAGCACAAACGAAACTAATTTAAGGATGAACCAAGGAAAATGTGAAAAACTTGGAAAGCAGTCAGCTGAGGAGAAAAATCATTAGAAATGAGTCAGATGAATTCACAGATAAAAAATGAGAAAGGCCCTGTGACTCTGCTTCAGAATATAGTTAGAGAACTTCATAACTTATATGCAAGTTTGAAAAAGGAATTGAAAATTCAAAGGATCACTGATACCAAGGTGGAAAAGAGAGGGCTGACTCACACAAAACCTAGAAGACATAATCAAGAGTCTAGAGGAGGCAGAGGGGCTATTTTGGCTTAGCTGGTACTAACTGAGAAACAGGAAGCAAGTTTTTAGAAGCTTTACCATGGTGCAGAGGCCAAGTTGGCACTTTGAGGAAGCTTCTACCTCTCTGAAAAAGAGATGAGCAGTTAGCCTGGCTGAGCTTGAGGGCTAGGTTAAAAAGTCTACAGCAGATACTACAAGACCAGAGTGACTTGTAGTTGAAAGTGGATGATCTCTTCACCCATGTTGATCAGATGACCAGAGGAAATTAACCAAGGTTAATGCTGAGAAACTCTGCAATCTATATGAAAGGCACTTAAGTAAAGCAAACACAAAATTAGATGAAGTGATTCAGCTGAAAAATGACCTGACAGCACAGAAGACAAAGCTACAGAGAGATAATAGCAAGTTCTTAAAGAGACTTGGAGAAAAGGAGATTCCTATAATCCATCTTTCCCAAGAAAGTAGTTTCACTTAGCAAATTGAGGAACTGAGACGCCAGCTAGAAAAGGTCAGATCTCAGAAGGTTCTGGCCCATCCCTGACAGTCAGCCAAGCAGAGCAGTGTGAGGAAAAGTGAGGGTGAAGGCTAAGGTGCACTGAACTCTTATCAAAGACAGCATGGAAACAATGCAATGAAGAATGAAGTATGAGCAAGATTCAATCCTAAAAGTTGAAGACTTAGAGGATGTCGAGTGAGTAGAACAAGATTATCCTTAACCTGGAGTTGGTCAAATGTAGGAGAATGAGAGCAATGACTGTTTCCAAAGTCCATGGTATACATTTAATAAATATTTAATGAGTATATGAATGAACCCAAGACTAAAGTTGAAACAGTCATAGCTGGCAAGAAATACATGCTCTGGAGGAACTAAAATGCTATAATTTGAGGTGATCAAGACTATAAGGAAGTCTTGGAGATCAAAGTCTTCATAGAAGATATGACTTTCAGCTATGCTCTGAAAATTAGGTTGCTATCAATTAAAATTCTATATTTCATTTGGTTCAAATATAACTGATTTCACATTTGTACATGTATTCTTTGTTAGAATCAATGGATTTTCTGTAGATGTAAACAGGGACAGCTGGAAACAAGTTAGCATGCATCTATCATGGCTCTCCTCTGCTTTCCAATTGTGGATGTGATGTGATCAGTTGTTCCAGGGGTTGCTGTCTTGACTTCCCTACCATGATGGACTGTACCTTGAACTGTGAGGGAGAATAAATGCTTTCTCCTTTAAGTTGCTTTTGTCAAGGTATTTTATCACAGCATCAAGAAAGAGACTAGGACACTCAATAAAGTTAAATTTATAGCTGTTACTATAACAAAAGAAAACAATAAATAATGAAAGTATTAACTGCATTTACTTATATGAACAAATACTGGAAACTCAGCCTATTGCAAATAATAATTTGAATATTTTCATCCTTCAGATTGTCATTTCTTTAAAGGAAATGAAGTTAAATCACAAAAGTCAAAGAATTATAAATTCAGTTAACTAATACCATATAAAGCTTTAGTTATGAGATTACTGTAATTTTAAAAATACTTACCTGAACACTTATACTTCAACATTCTGGAATGGTTGTCAGTTGCTTGAAAACTAGCAACTTCTTTATCTATTATATCTAAACACAATGCAAATGGATCTGAAAAAATTTCAAAATAAGGTGTTTTTGGTTAATCAAAATATTTTGACATTTATTAAGAGTTTTAAAATTTTCATAAATTTTAATTCACTATTATATATCCAGTAACCCTACTGTATAAATAGAAAGATTCTGGATTTGAGTAAGCTGTGATTTAAGACATTTATAGTAGAGAACTAAAAGTATGGTTTATACTTTAAAAGGCATATATACCAATTTACAATTTAGTTGTAGCCACCTAAATATCTGTTTTCTTGAAAAAAAAAGAAGAAACACTAAGTCATACCTGTTACTGGTAACTGCTGCTGTTTATTTTTAACAACGTGAGTTGGATGTTTAAAAGCATGGTCACTAAAAGAAAATAAACACTTTAAGTCATACCTGTTACTGGTAACTGCTGCTGTTTATTTTTAACAACGTGAGTTGGATGTTTAAAAGCATGGTCACTAAAAGAAAATAAACAAAAGGTTACTAAAAGTGAAGATACTGTTTGACATGTGGACAATTTTTTAAATAAAATGGTGGTGTGATCCTGAATGTTTGGCAGGCAGAAGGGGTTAGATCCAGGACCTACCAAAATCTATTTGTATAATCTGGATGCTGAATGTTCCCCCATATGTGGCTAGAAGTGGGACGTTGTAGAAAGCCTTTGGGTTACTGGCTAGGTGCCCTTGAGGAATATACTCTGGGACCTGAGCTTGTCCTCTTTCATTTCCTGACTCATAAAGTAAGTGGTTGACACCAACAAGTGGTCCTGCCATAATGTGCTAAACTTGGCAGAGGCACAAAACCATAAATCTTTTTTCTTTATAATGTAATTGCCTCAGATATTTTTGTTATAATGAGAGAAAGCTGGTAAATATATCTACCAAATTTTGCCAAGGAGGGTCTACAACAGTTATAACCTTGTTTCTAGAACTAAAAAAGAGTCCCAAGGACTGGCGAGATGGCTCAGGGCTCAAATCCCAGGTCCCACATAAAATCTCCAGGCAGAAATGAAGGAGGCCTATACTTCTGGTGGGCGGAACCTGGGAAATTCCAGAGTGAAGCAAGGAGGTGATAGACACAATTCAAGATGATTCCCAAAGTCACTTAGTCCTCCACAGGAACATATAGTGCACGCTGATACACACACACACACACACACACACACACACACACACACACACACACAAATAAATATTTAAAAAAAAGAGTCCAGAGGGAAAAGCATTAATGCAAGAAGAAAAATAAAAAGGTTATAAAGGAGAGTAATCTATATCAACCACCTGGAACTAGGCCAGCCTAATCTCTCCCCACCCAGAAGCTCAGGGAAATTTGCGGAAGAGGGGGCGGTAAGATTGTAAGAGCACAAGGATGGGAGGAGCAATGATATGCAATATACTCCACACAAGTTAGGGCCGAAGCAATCATAATTGGACTTTGGATGCCCTGCACAATGTCCAACACACTATTGACCCCACAAAGTCTAGCATTTGCTAAAGACACCAAGATCCTTGGAGGCAAGGGATTGACAGCCACAGTAGTGTTCTTATGCTTAAGGGGAACACAGGAAAGTGTTCAGGGAAATGCCACTGGGTCCTTGTACGTCATCGGAGAGGAGGGCCCAGAGGAGAGTCTGGCATGCACATTAAAGGATTCTCCGGGGATTGGGGATGGGGCCACTGGGGGATGGGGAGGGAGGGGTGAGGGGAGGGGAAACAGGGGGGTTGGGGGAGGAGGAGGGAGGGAGGGGACCGGTGTACCTGTTAAGTTTGTATGAGCGGAAATAATAATAATAATAAAAAATGTTAAAAAAAAAAAAGGATAGTAGTATCAGCACTTGAAAAGTAGAGGCAAGAGGACTAGAATCGTAGGTCATCTTTAGCTACATAGTGAAATTGAGACACATGAACTCCTCTCTCAAAAATTTTTTAAAAAAAAACCTTTATGTGTGCGTCTCTGTGTAGAGGGCATTGTATGTGTGACTGTGGAGACCTAAGGATAACTTTTGAGAATCACCCTGGATTACTTCTATATCCTTTTTGCTTCGCTCTGTGATTTTCCAAGCTCTGCCTTTCAGAGCTCAAAGTACAGGCTGCTGCCATTTCATCTAGCATTCTTCTGTGGGACCTGGGGATCCTTGTGCTTGCAAGGCAGAGGCTTACCCCCGACCCATTTCTCCAGCCCTTTTTTCTTTCTTAAGGCTTCTTCCAGGACCATGCTTTATCATTTCTATATCCTTAGTGCTTAATAGTTGGCATATAGTTGTACATCATAAATGCTTGCTAAATAATAAATATTATAATTATTAAATCATACCTTGATTGAGAAGCAAAATTCTTTTGATCAAAAGTCGTTTTTCCATGTACGTTTTGATTGCAGCTTAATCTGGATGCATATAAGGTCTTATTTTGCCCACTCTCCCTGAAGCAAGGATTAGCTGGATTTGTATTCTTTAGGGGAGTCTTTACTTGGTTGTCCTTTGCACAAGCATTAGACATGACTCCACATGACTGAGAACTGTGAAGCTGTCTAGACCTGTTTGTATCTTTATCTTCTTCTCCTTTGGTACCTCCAATACTATCTGCACAGAGATTTTTCAGTGTAGTGTGACTATTTATTTCCATAGATAAAATATTACCCTTATTTTTTTCTTCTTGTTTTTCCTATAATGTAAAAATGACAATAATTTCAATGCAATCAATTTTTATAATCTACTTTACATTTCCTTTAAATAATATAGAAAAAATTATAATTGTCATTAGGACATATATAATAAAAGAAGCAGTTTACATTAGGAGGAAAAAGAATTTACTTAATAACTGATGTTGGCATGCTTGGGAAGCCACCTGAGAAAAAAATAATGTAGCTGTATCACAGTTTCATAAGGTCAAAATAAGCCAAATATTTAAATTTAAAAATGAAATTACATATGTAATTATATAATAGTCTCGGGGAGTAGAAGAATCTTTCTAAATATTATACGCACTCAGTAATTTACAAAATAAGAAAACCAGTGTATTTCATTAAGTAAAATTTTTTTGAAAGCTCTCCTAAAGACACGTACAACAGAGTATGATGGATGGAGAGGGTAGAAAAAAGCAGAAAACAATCAAGATCCAGACAATAATATGTATAAATTATATACTAGGCCACAGGATAATTTAAAAATAACATTAATAAAAACTACTATGGAGGCTGGAGAGGTGGCTCAGGGGTTAAGCCTCTGCCTTGCGGGTGGAAGGTCCTAAGTTCAGATCCTAGACCACACGTAAAGACGCCAGTGGAAGTGGGGGCGGCCTGCGTTTCTGACTCTGGTAGGGCGGAGCCTGTGAATCCCAGGGCAGAGTAAATGAGGAGGAGGTGGAGGCGTCCATGGTGGTTCCCGAATTCGCCCGTGGTTCTACACACACACATACATACATACATACATACATACACACACACACACACACACACACACACACACGCGCGCGCGCGCGCGCGCGCGCACACACATACAATAAATAAAAAAAAGCTACTATGATGAAATATGAAAAAATCAACAGCAAAGCAAGAAAAGGAGACAAACAGCTCAAAGGATAGGAGACATAATTGGCTTTTAAACATGATGATTCTCCAGATCACTTGTAGGAAGAAAAATAAATATTAAAGCTACATTACAATGTCTTCCTTATCTATCACAATGATAAACTCAAAGCATGTGGAGAAACTGATAAACATTACTGGTTAGAGTGTATACAAGAATAAAATAACTTCTATGAACAAAGTAACCTGACAGTTAACTCTCAAAATAAAAGCATATATGTAAGAAAATTCCTATGCATTACTTTTACATGTGCAACTGCATTACTTTTACATATGCAACATTCACACTAAGTGTGACATTGTAGCAGCTGGTAATTATATAATATTTACCAGCAAATTCACCTAAAAATGCTGTGCAATCAAAAAACTTAAGTAAAAAGGAATTAAGTACTGTAGTCCTCTAAAAACATATTTAAAAAGTTTTTCATATTTTATTTATTTATTAGAGCAAGAGAGAAGGCACAGTGGCAATCAGAGGACAACTTTTTGAAGTCAGTTCTCTCTTTCCACTCTGTGGGCTCCTAGAACTGAACTCAGGTTTGCAAAGTTTTTGCACAGGTAACTTTACTCACTGAGACATCTCACAGGCCCCAAATGACAATGTTTTAAAGGACATAAACACACAATAACAAGAGGCAATGGAAGACGAAAAAATTCCAGAAGTAGAAAGGAACATGTGAATGAGGACCTATTTATTAACAGATTTGGTAAAGTTGAGTGCAAAATTGGCAGAAAATAAATCTAAGAAGACACCTAAGATATACTACAGACTCTTCATAGACTTAAGAACTAGAGTTTCAAAGAAATTCTAGAAGGTAGAGTGAAAAGGGAGTTTAAAAACAAAATTGAGTGCAAGTATTTTTATTTTTTTTTAATTTTTTTATTATTATTATTTATTCAACTGTGTGCATGTGCGTGTGTATGTGCGCATGTGTGTCTGTGTATGTGTAGAACCACGGACGAATTCGCGAACCACCATGGACCGCCTCCACCTCCTTCTGCCCCGGGATTCACAGGCTCCGCCCTACCAGGACCAGAAGCGCAGGCCGCCCCCGCTTCCGCCTGGCGTCTATACGTGGGATCTGGGATCCAAACTCAGGACCTTCCACCTGCAAGGCGGAGGCTTAATCCCTGAGCCACCTCTCCAGCCCTATTTTTATTTTTTATTAAGAATTATTGATATACAAATAAAATCAGTTTATGTCTTTTCCTCCTCTCCTCCCCTCCCACCCTCCTTTCTCATCCTCCCCTCCTTTCACCAATCCAGCTATGTTCCTTCTCCCCTCATGCCCTTTGGGACATCTGTTATCAGTAAGGGACAAAGCCTCTGTGGTAGCACTGTAAGTGGACCTTTAGTGGACAAACTCAAGGGGAATGTTGATATGTCAATCGCTGTGTGGATCTGGTATTAGATCTTATTGGAGTGAGCACCTGGGATGCAGCAGTTCTGTCATGATGGCAGTGTACTAGCCAGCAGTACGTCTCCTCACCTTTAGGCTCTTACAATCTTACTTCCTTCTCTTCTGCAAGGTTCAGGTGCATGTTTTTAAGAGTAATTGGATTAATAGGTTATCAATCCCACTTACACAGCAGCTAAATGATATCATGGAATCAACAACTTTTTTTCTCAAGGCTGGAAATTTAAACACTGAAGGGCCTAAAACAGTCTCTGCATTGGAGGGTACCAAGCAAAGCTGAAGACAGAACACGTTATAAGAAACAATGAAATATTCATATGCTAAACACTAAGACCCACATATTATCCAGAATATTGGCTGACAATCCCTAGGCAACATTAAAAAAATTTTATTTATTTTTCCACTCATACAAATGTAATAGGTACCGCTGTCTCCTCCCTCCCTCCACTCCTCCCTACTCCCTCTTCCCTTTTCCCCTTCCTTTCCCCCCTCCTTCCCTTTCTCCCAGTGCCCCCTCCCCCCATTTCTGAAGCATCCTTTAATGTGCATATCAAACTTTCCTCTGGGTCTTCATCTCTGATGAGGCATAAGGACTCAGTGGCATTTCCTAGAAATCTTTCTTGTGTTCCTCTTAAGTATAGGAACACTATTGTGACTGTTAATCCCTAGCTTCTAAGGATCCTAGTGCCTTTAGTACATGCTACACTTTGAGGGATCAATAATGTGTTGGTCATTGCGCAGGTCATGCAAAGTCCTATTATGATTGCTTTGGACCTAACTTGTGTGGAGTATCCTGCATATCATTACTGTTCCCCATCCTTGTACTCTTACAATCTTACCACCCCCTTTGCTGCAAATTTCCCTGAGCTTCAGGATGGGAAGAGATTAGGCTGGCCTGGTTCCAGGTGGTTGATAAAAAGTCTCTGATGTTCTGAATTATGGTTTGTTGATTTTTTTTTTTCGGTTTTGCTGCTCCTGCAATGCCCTTGGCTCCATCATGATAGGTATTGGATGTCATCCCCTGGGATGGAGGACCGACTGAGAGCGAGTCCCATCTCGGTCGGGTGGGCAGGTAGGCAGAACATTAAAAATTTTAAGCAAGTAAATAAATAATAAATTACACCTATAATCTCAGAACTTGGAAGTTTGAGGACTGCCAAAAGTTTGAGGTCAGTCTGATCTACTTAGAGATGTAGAAGCCAGCCAAGGCTACACAGCATGACTCTGACTTGAAATAAATAAACAAATACTAAGAACCATTATTATGTATACATTTCATCTCAATAAAGCTATTGTTTAAAAGATTTAGGACTTCATTGGCATTCTTCTTTTAAATATATTAATGATAGGGTTTTTTAAAAAAAATAGATTAATGGTTGCCTGAGGGAATATAGAGTATAACTAATAAATGGGATAAAGTTTCTTCTTGGTTTGATAAGATATATTCTATAAGCTATACTAAAAGCAAATGAATGATATATGGTTTATGAGTAATAACTCAATAAAGTTGTTACAAAATGCATATAAATATGAATATATATATACATATATATTCACCATTATTTTATAATGTATTCATTCTACTGATTAAAAAGAAACAAGATTTTGTAAAACAGTGTGATGTTTCAGGCTAGCAACAGTATCACACTTCTTACATTTACTACATCTCTTGAATACATTAAAAAGACACGTCAAGGGGCTGGTGAAATAACTCAACTTTGTAAGGCTCCTGCTTACAAACTTGATGACTTGTGTTTGATCCCCTGAAGCCCACATGGTAGAAGGGGACAACTGACTTCCCTCCAAATAAAGTTGTCTTCCCCAAGCACCATGGCATATATGTACGCACCTTCTTTTTCTTTCATAAATAAATATTTAAAAAATATATATCACACAATTGATCTATATCACCTAAGTTTGTGTAATTACTCTGTGATGTTTGTACAATGGCAAAATTATCTAATGATGCATTTCTCAGGCAATATTCCAGTGGGTGAAGTGAAATGACTTTATGTGTGTGTGTGTGTGTGTGTGTGTGTGAAAGATATAAAACTTTTTTTCCTGAAAATTTTCTTGAACTATGATTCAGATGTTATATCTCTTGGTTTTATTTTTTTATAATTCTTTATGCTATAATTTCTACCTAAAATCATTTGTTCAGTATTCAAGGACAATTGCTTAAATGTTTCTACTACAACCTACATTAAAATATTTTTAAAATTTTTTGAAAAAAATAATTTTTACTTTCAATTTCTATTGTTTTAAAAAAAATTGAGGGCTGGGCTCGAGAGACGGCTTAGGGGTTAAGACTCTGTTTCACAAGCTGAAGGACCTGAGTTCAGATTCCCAATCCCACTTAAAAAACACCAGGTGGAAAACGATCCTGTTGGATGGGAAATCCCAGAGCAAAGTAAAAAGGAGGTAGAAGCAATCCAGAATGATTCCTGAAGCCACCCAAGGTCCTCCATAGGGATGCACACGCACACGCACACGCATACGCACACGCACATGCATAATAAAAAAAGTTTAAAGAGAAGTGTGAGGGCTGGAGAGGTGGCTCAGGGGTTAAGCCTCCGCCTTGCAGGCTGAAGGTCCTGAGTTCGGATCCCACATCCCACGTATAGACGCCAGGCGGAGGCAGGGTGGCCTGCGCTTCTGGTCCTGGTAGGGCGGAGCCTGTGAATCCTGGGGCAGAAGGCGGTGGAGGCAGCCATGGTGGTTCACGAATCGTCCGTGGTTCTACACATACACAGACACACACGCGCGCGCGCGCACACACATACACACGCACATGTGCACAGTTGAATAAATAATAATAATAATAAAAATTAAAAAAAAAAAAAAGAGAAGTGTGAAAAAAAAATTGAGGATTGGAGAGACGACTAGGGTTAAGACTCTACCTTAAAAGCAGACCAACCTAAGTTTGGATCTGGGATACTACAAATGCCAGGTGGAAATGACAACAGCCTGAACTTCTGCTCTGGAAGGCAAAGCCTATGAAATCCCAGAGCAAAGCACAAAGGAGGCAGAAACAAATTTAGAAACACATTTTTTAAAAATTTGGAAAGGGTCTAGGAAGATGGCTCATCAGTTAAAGCACTTGCCCTGTGAGCACAAGGACTGGAGTTTAAAACCCTAGATGCTCATATAACACTGGGCTGGCTTGGCAGCCATGCCTATAATTCTATCCACAGAAGGTGGAGCCCCAGAGGTGGAGTCCCAGAAGCAAGCAGGCTAGCCAGATTAATTAGCCCTATAGGCACATTCTGGTTTTAATTACACATTAAACTTAAGACTTTTTAATTTTTTTTTGACTTTTTAACTTAATTAGACTGCCAAAAGAATAAAGCAGAAAAGTGTAATCCAGGTTGAGTCCTAATTATTACTTTTGGGCCTTTGTATGTACATAGTCACATACATGCATGCTTGCACACATGAAAGCTAAAACTATTGAAAAGAGTTCTATATTCTTTGACATAAAGAAACTAACCTCATTTCTTTGCCTTTCAAGTTGTTCTATTCGGTGCAGAACTTCTTTTGCTGTCTTCCAGTGCTTTTCAAGATTCTTCTTTTTTGCATTTATGTCATCATTTATTTGTTCTGCTTCCTTTTTATCAGAACATTCTCTTAGACTTAGAGATAATCTCTCGGCTGTGTAAAACAGGGCAGAAATGTGAATTTATCATCACCAGAAATGTTATGTCACACTTTAAAGATAATCTCATGATCCATGACTTTTTTAAACTTTGCTCATCTAAACACATTATTATATAGATGCTGAAAGTAAGTGAGAAGAGTGGTTAGCAGGGGTTCAGGACTCAGTAATAAATTAGACTATAAGCATGGTCTACTTTTCAGAGCTACAGGAAAACAACTTATATAAAGATACTAGTTTTAAGGTAGTATGTTTGGGGAGCTAAGGATTGAACCCAAGGTCAAGCACATGCTTATGCTCTGCCACTGAGCTAAATTTCTAGTCCCAAAGGAAATTTTTTCTTAATTAGTAGCATTTTAAATTTGTATTTTTTATAAAGTTAGTTTTTTGACAATATTATACATGTATGTGTTCTGATTATTCTTCCCTCTACCTTCTCTCTTTCTCCCACCCTTATCAATGTCCTCACACAAATTCTTTTCCCAGATCCATGATTTTTTGTTTTGTTTTCTGACTCACTGAATGGTTTCTATCGACTTGAGTACGGTGGGGTCAGAGTGAGTAAACAACCAAAGGAATGTTTCCCCCTCTCAATCTGTCAATAGCAAATATAATATGTGTAGGGCCCTCTAAGCCTCTTTTCTTTTCATGCCTGGTTACTGATGAGCACATGTATTCATGCAGCAAGGTAGATATTTTCCAAAACAGTGTTCATCAAATAGTTTTTTTTTAAACTATAATCTTTTAAATCCTTCCTCCTGCTTTTTTTTTTTTTAAACATATTATGTCCATTGTTTTTCTTCCACAAGTACAAGCCTATGGCAACTACCAACTACCTGTGCTCCACCCATATTAGTAAACATTTCTTTGGGCTCCCTCCTAATCCAGGGCCTTTGGCCTCGCTATTTCTTAAGTCAAGTTCTTTTATCCAAACAAATTGCCTTCTTGCCATCTAAATAACTTTAGATACTTAGATCTCATCTCAAAATTTTCTTTTCCCCAAGATCTACCTGAAGTATGGATGCAATTATTTTTTCAGATTCTCAAATATCTATAGTCTGTCCTCAAAGGTTAAATTTATAATAATGCCTAATCCAATTTTCTTTTTTGAAACAGGATCTTAACTTATCTGGAATTTGCTAATTACAATAGGCTGGTGAGCAAGTTGGTGCCAGGGATCCATCTATTTTTACCTCTCCAGTGCTGGGATTACAAACACAGCACCATTCACACCCACTTCTTTTGAAGTGGGTTCTGGGGGTGGTACTGAGATCCCCAGGACTGCATAACAAAAACTTTAACTGAGCTATTGCCTCAGCACCTAATCTCATTTTTAAGATTATTTCTCCATTGGTATTTCTCTACTTAGATTAAACTTCATTATAAACATAGTTATCTTGTATCTATAACTTCAATGCCTACCTAACACAGTGCTTAGAACATAAGAGAAATTCTAACATTTAAATATAATAGTGGCTTTAATAACAATTTAGGAATAAAACCACTCATAGTTCTTAAATTTGAGTCCTACAAATTAAGTTTACTCACAAGGCATAAAATAAGCAAACTATCTCAAGATTGCTCTCTATGTGTTCTCTTGTACACAGGCTTGCATATGCTGAAAATACTCTAATTGTTATGTCCAAATTATATACACTGCTTTTCAAAAAGAACCCAGAAACTTTAGTTTCTTTTAAAAGCTTGGCTTATTATTATTTTAATTATTTTAATTATTTGTGTGTGTGTGTTGTATGTGTCTCAGAGGACACTTCAGGAATCGTCCTGGATTGCTTCTACCTTTTTGCTTCAGGCTTTGATCATGGCCAGAAGTGCAGGCCACTGCTATTTCCACCTGTAATTTTTTTTTAATTCATAAAAATATGGAACACCTCACAAATTTTCATGTCATCCTTGTACAGGGGTTGTGCTAGTCTTCTATGTTCCAATTTTAGTATATATGCTGCGGAAGCAAACACTTGCTCCACTTGCCATTTTTATATGGGCTCTGGGATCCAAACACAGTTCTGCTTGTGAGGCAGTTTTAACCCCTGAACCATCTCTCCAACCTGAGCTTGGCTTATTTAGCAGATCTAAATTCTCCCTTATAAACTTTGGTTGATATTTTCTTTAAAAAAACAGTAAACTTACTATTTTTTTTGCAGTTGTGAAGCACATAAGTGGCAGCTCTGTTTAGTTCCTCATTCTTAGAATCAGCTAACGCTTGTATCATCAGTGGAAGCCCATTGTTTTTAAAAAGGTCATACTGGTTTTCCTCTGTAAAACATAAAAAAGAAGATAGTTATTTTATTTTAAACTATGTATATGAGGTATGATTCTATACTGTAATAACTATGAACACAGCTCAAAATATTTTAAAAATAAAGGCTAGGGAGATAGTTCAGTGGTAATACTCAGATAGCATAAAGACCAGAGTTCAGATCCTCAGATCCCATGGTAAAATGCTGGGCTGGGATAGAGGCCCAGAAGGTAGAGAATTCTCAGAGCAAGCTGGCCAGCCAGACCAGTACATAGGCAAGCTCTGGCTTTGAGACCCAGCCTCAAAATGACAAGATGGAAGAGTGATAGAGAATGATTCCTGATATCATGTTATAAATGTACATGCACATTTACTCATATGGATATACACTCATATACGCATGTGCTCAACACAAATACACAAATATATGCACTACCCATACATATGAAAATGGAAAATTAAAAAAACAAAATTTTTTATTTTAAAATAGAAAACTTCGAAAGTACTTTCATTTTAGGAATGAATTATACAAACTACCTAAGTTTTTCATAAGTGATGATTTCTGAAATTCAGAGTATCAAACCTCACAAGTGTAAACAAACTGTCT
The DNA here is from genome assembly GCA_023101885.1 of Typhlomys cinereus. Lineage (NCBI taxonomy): Eukaryota > Metazoa > Chordata > Mammalia > Rodentia > Platacanthomyidae > Typhlomys > Typhlomys cinereus. The sequence goes on along the minus strand of JALPQD010000008.1, from coordinate 15,579,467 downwards.
TCACTGACTTAGAAAAAAGTTAAAATAAAGAATAGAAAAATAAACTGATAGAGGAAGTAGAAATGGATGAAGAAAGCATGGAAAAGGTAGAAAAGTAGCAAAGTGAGAGTGAATGGAGATTGGAAGAGAAGGGAAGGAAAGAAGAAGAAAAATGAAAGGAGAAGAAGAGAGAGTAAGAAGACATTAATGGATATGGAACACGGAATCTTTGAAAGTTTTCAGTGTAGGATAATAGAATCTGATTTGTATAGTGATGTGAAGAGAAGACTGAAAATGGAAAGAGAGAGAAAGTAGCTTGGGAGGTAGCTATTGTGTGTAATATTGGTAAAAGATGACCAGGGACTGAGTGCAATAGAGAGAGGGATAAGGTGTGAGAAAAAGAGCAGACCATGGGCATAATGACTGGCCGAACACAATGTGTGAAAAATAAGGTGCTTGAATGATGCAAGAAAGCTGGCTCTTTGGGTAAAGGTGCTAGCTGCATAAATCTGATGATCTGAGTTCAGGTCCCCATGACACATGTTGAAGCATAATATAATTGTACAGCATCTGTGATCCCTCAAGGGCCCATTGGAAATGAGAGGCAGTGACAGGAGAATCCAGCAGCCTGCAGTCCAGCTAACCTGGCTTATGCAGCAGTGAAGACACCCTGTTTCAAATAAGTTGGAGACAAATTTGTCTTCTAACTCTACATGCTTGTTGATTCAAATGCACCTGCACCCACAAATACACAAACACACACACACACACCTTTGTCTGAATGTTTGGGATAAAGGCAGAATTTTAAACCTTTCATACAATTGGGAGTGGAAAGAAATAAAAGCATGCTTCTACCCCATTTCAATACATACACTAAATAAATCCAATACTCACCACAATTATCTGTGCAATGACCGAGAGCAAGTATGATGCTAAACTTTTCTCCTGAATCCAGATCTTCATGAAGCAGTAATGCCAGAAGTTTTGAAACAATGTGATACTTGGCTAATACCACTGCATAAGCAGCTATTAGTATAAAATAGAAAAAAAGACTGATTTAAAATATATAAATATATATGTTCTATATGTCTTCAGAGATTATTAAGAAATGGTATGCTTATATAATATCTAATATATGGTATAACATTTAGTATATGTATATATTAATATAAATAAATGCATTATAAAATGTCTTGAACTGTCATCCTCCTGGTTCCACCTCAAAAATACTGTATGACAAGGGTGCACCACTATACCTTTTCTCATAGGACTCTTAACAGCATTTATTCAGAATTAATAATACTGGGATCAACAATAAGGTGGTAAGTTTTTCATGGAATTATATCTTAATAATTTTCATGTCTCTGGAATTCAGCATATACTGGGAGTTCAACAACTGATTATTAAACAACTATCTACATTTCTTGGTTATTTGTAAATATCAACAGAGTTTCCAATTACAAAGATTTATCACCTAATGTTCTTCAGTGTCAGTAAAAACGAGAAGCAGACATGTATTCAGTTTTGGTTCTGCTGCTCATTCATGCACTGGGTTAAGCAGAATTCATAAAACCAGAAGACCTAGATATGAATCCTTAGGGAAGTTGTAGATTCCATGGGAAAATAAGGAATTGGAATAGGTAATTTCTAAGATTCCTTTCCATTTCTGAGAAACTGGAAACTTAATCCATGATAGCATTTATTTTTAATTTTTTAAAAAATATGGAACACTTCACAAATTTGCATGTCATCCTTGCATAGGGGCCATGCAAATTTTGTCTATATTGTTCCAATTTTAGTATATGTGCTGCCAAAGTGAGCACCATGACAGTGTTTAATGTAACATTTAAAACAAAATGCAATTATAGAAAATTGACTAGGCATTTTCACTCACAATTATCAGCAATACATGCATCCATGGTCTTTATCACCACCACTGCGAGCTTAGCACTGGAAGCAGTCTTGTGTGAATCAGATTCTAGGTGCACAAGAACTTGAGACAATACATCCAGTCCACCCCCAGACACAAAGCATTTCTGAACATATGCTTAAGGAATAAAGCAGACACACTATTAGGATTTCAAATAGGACAGGTACACGGTTCCAGTCAATAATTTACACTAAATCTAACATTTTTAAAAAATTTTGTGTATGTATCAAAGGACGACCAAGAGTGACTTCAGGAATCTATCTGGATTGCTTCTACCTTCTTTTTGCTTGGCTCTGGGATTTCCCGGACTCTGTCCACCAGAAGTGCAGGCTGCTGCCGTTTCTGCCTGCCATTTTCAAAAGAGACCTGGAAACCAAACTCAAGTTCTTCTGCTTGTGATATAATCTTGAGCCATCTTTCCAGCCCTAAATCTAATACTTGAGTCAGCTTTTTAAAATACTAAAATATCCCCAAATTAAAGAAGTTTTAAAAATCTAACAACTTCACTCTGACATAGTACATGTTCAGTAGAATAGTGATTTCTTGTAAGAACCCTTTCATTTTACATAGTGAGAACTGATATATTTTGTTAAGTGGTATTATTAAACTGCCCTTCAACATTATTGAACAAATATTTTCATAGAGCTATAAAGAATAGATTCAGGATTGGGGAGATGACTCAGTGAATAAAGTGCTTGTCATACGAGCATGAGGATTTGAGTTCAGATCTCCAGAAATCAAATACAGCTAGATGTAGTGGCAGTGTATCTGTGGTCTCACTGCATTTATGGGGAGATGGGAGGCAGGGACAGGAAAACTCTGGGAATCTCCTGGGCCAACTCTGCCTGGCAAACATGATCCAGTGGCACAAAACAGAGACTTTGCCTCAAACAAAGCTATTCATGTATGACATGCATGCACATATATACACACGCAAATGCATATACACGTGAGTATATACTTAAAAAACTATAGGTTTAGCAAAGGTGGGGCATTGCAAAGTGATTCATGCTTATAATTTTAGTATTAGGAATGTGGAGGCAGGAGGAAAGAAAACTGCAGTCTAGACTAAATGGCAAAATCCTGCCTTGACCACAACAAAATAATATATTCATTTATCTTGCTATTACAAGCAGCAAACTGCCCACTTTCTGAATTCCAATATAACTCACACCCCAGTTTGCTTGAATCTACAAAGGACAAAGCATGTAACTGTTCTCAAAACACACATGCATTTTATTTACATCTAATTCTTTTTCTTCTTGAAGAATAACATTCTAACATATTGAATTACAACAACTATCCCAAAATTGCAAATATATGCATATTATCTGCGTATTTTTTGGGACAGGGTCTCACTATGTACCCAGGCTAGCTTTACACTTAAGGTCCTCCCGTTTCCATCTCCTAATTGTTGGTGTTATGCACCCACTATACCTAGTTTGAAAACAATACTGATGGGAAAATATTCTATGAATTCCTGCATTCAGGAATTCCTACAATTCCTACAGCTTCTATCCTAGAAACAGTCATTATCAACTGACAATGAAGCCAGTAGTTACAATTCTGCCACAAATTTTTATTTCTAGGTTGGCCTAGTTCCATGAATTAAAGTGATAATGATTTAAAAGCAAAAATTAATTTTTATATTGTTCACTATTAACCTAAAATAGTATTGTGTCTAGAATTTTATCCTTATCAGTTATAGCTACATCCCAAGACCTCTTTTTGAAAGCATAGTTTAATCCATTGGTTTTTGAGACAGTCTTAAGAAACCCAGGTTAGCCTTGCGTTTCCTATGCAGCCTTGCACTCCTGGTCTCCTTGTTTCTACCTTTCAAATGATGGGGTTGCAGGGATATGCTACCACCCAAGAAAGGAACTGAGACATGTTTTTTAAGACAAGTGAACATTTTCAATATTAAGGAAACTTATAACAGTTTCTTCACTAAGATGTACTTTAAACTTTAATTTTTTACAAAAGGAAGATTTTAAATATATGCATATAAAATATATATAACATATACATTTAGTTGAGGTCTCATAGATCCTGGGGTGGGGGGGTTCAAACTCATTATGTGCTGTAGCTTGCTTGATTTTGATCTCCTGACTTTCCTCTTTCATCTTCTGTATCATGCCAGCATGTTTGGCTAGTGTTTTGTTTCTTTAAAGTTCTGGGTCTTTAAAGTTCTGGGAACCAAATCTAAGGTTTGTGAATGCTAGAAAAGAGCTCTACCATTGAGCTATAGCCTCGATCCCAAAGAAGAAAAAAATATCTAATGTTTACATGAAGATGATGCTATGGAACTATAAGTTCTTAGTTAAAATCAAAATAAAAACTGCAGGATTGAGCTAGTAGTAGTGATGATGCCTACAATCCTAACACTCAGGAAGTAGCAGTAGGAAGATCTTGAGTTTGCTGTCAGCCTGGGACAGCTTTACCTTTCCATTCTTGCATCCTTTCCACTTCCTCAACAAACAAAAACATACCAATCATGAGGAAACCTAAATCTGCTCTACTCTTCTGACTGTTCTACTCCTTTGTCATATGATAGCCTTTTCTTGGCTTGAGAGAACTTCATAAGCTTGAGAAACTTGTTTAAACTTTTCTCCTTCATTTGATTTTGTATTTTACTTATTGTATAATATTCAACATGCATGCATGTGTACGCGTGCCACTGTGTATGATAGTCAGAAGATAACTTTATGGAGTCCCCTCCATCCATCGTTACATTTTTCCAGAGATCAAACTCAGATTTGCATGGTAAGTGGCTTTATTCACTAAATCATCTCACCAAACTAACCACTTGGGTTATCAGGATGGTAAGTTTTTTCATTCTTGTTAGGGAGCATTGGATTTAACTTAATTTTATCTACTTTTTAAAAAATATGGAACACTTCATGAATTTGTGTGTCATCCTTGTGCAAGGGCCATGCTAACCTCTACATTGCTCCAATTTTAGTATATGTGTCAAAAAACACTTGTCAATTGGTTACTGAAATCAAGTAACTGAGAAGCAACTTCAGGGAGGGTTTGTTTGGGCTTTGTGTGAAGAGATCCAAGTTCATCAAGGGATGGCCACAGGCATGTGAGACTCCTTGCTCACATCTCGACTGAGAAGCAAAGAAAGTGGAATGTTAGCATTGAGCTGGCTTTCTTTCTCCTTCTTGCCACTTTTACTCAGTGTGCAACCTCAATCCATGAAATGCTGCCTCCTACATTCAGGGCAGAAGTCTTTTCCCCTCAGTCAATCCTCTCTGGAAATACTTTGCCAGATATAAGTAGCTGTGCCTCACTAATACCCTAGGCATTTCTTAATTGAATCAAATTCATATTCACAATTAAGAATCTCAAACTGCAAAACAACAAGGCTTCTTTTTTATTGTTTGCTTAGTTTTTGCTTACCTTTTTTTGCATGTTTGCTTTTGAAGACAAGTGTTCCTATGGCACAGGCTGGCCCAGAACTCACTCTACAGCTAGGATGGCCTTAAATTCCTGATCCTTCTGTCTGTGCCTCCCAATTACTCAGATTATGAGATTGACTTCTGGCCTCTCTACACACGCACACACAAGTAAAAGGATCCCTACACATACAACATGCATACACAGATACACCATTTACCAACACAAACACACAAAAGATAATTTAATTTCCTGATAATTTGTTGCAGTATATACAAGTACAGGTGACTTTGCAAATGACTGAAGATCCTGTAATCTTCTTAAAACACTAGTAATTACAGCAACTTCCTTGGATATTCTACACAGATTATTCATGAGAAAATATTTTTTCTTTTCGATCTCTAGGCACTTAATTTCAATTTCTTTCCTTGTTGTGTTGGACAGAACATCCCATAAAATGTTAAATAAATGCAGCTAGGCTGGAGATGCAGCTGGGCTCAGGGGTTAAGACTCTGCCTCGCAAGCAGAAGATCCTGAAGTTCAGATCCCAGGTCCCACATAAAAAAAACAAACAAACAAACAAAAAAAAAAAAAAAAACAGGCAGAAACAGCAGCAGTCTGTGGGCAGTGCCTGGGAAATCCCAGAACAAAGCAAAAAGAAGGTAGAATCATCCAGGATGATTCCCAAAGTCACCCTTGGTCCTCCACAGGGACACACAATGCCTCTGACATACAGACACACACATACACACAAAATGTGGGAAATAAATAAAGTTTAAAAAAATAGCAAGATCAGTTGTTTTTTCCCAGTCTTGGGTAGATACATTAAGTCTTTCACTATTAAGTTATATATATAGTATATACTCCCTTACATTATTAGCTGACCAAGAATTCCTAGAACTATATTTTCCATTATGCATAATCCTTTTCTTGTAACTAAAGATTTAAAGGTTGCTACATCCTTCTTTTTTTTCTACTCTGTGAATATGGTGAATTTTATAATGTAAACCAATCTTTTAATTCTGAGATATAGATCATTTGGTTATATTATCCTTTCTCCATATAACTTTTTAATATATTTGAGACAGGATCTCACTTTATATTATTCTGAAACTCACTATATAAGATTACACTGTATTAAGACTTGTGGCAATCCTTTTATCTTAGCCTACTGAGTGTGGTGATTACAGATGTGAGCCACTAATCTTGGCTTGTTTTTTAATTATTTTGGTTAGGTATTTTTATATCTAAGATTCAGGGATGTAACTCCATTGGTACAATATTTAGCATGCACGAAACCATGAGTTAACCTCCCAGCACTGCATAAACTGGGCATAGTGACTCATACTTGTAATCCCAACAACTGGGGAATATCGAGGAAGTCAAGTTCTTCCTCTACTTTAAGAGAATTTAAAACTAAACTATGCTACATAAAACTCTATAACAAGCATACAAAGTATTTTCATGTCAATGTTCACAAAGGATATTTGGCCTGCAATTTTGTTGTAATGCCTTTTAAAAAATGTGTGTACTGGTAGCTTTATGAAACGTGTTGGGAAGTGTTTTCCAACTTCTTTTTCTGGAAATAAGTTATGTAGAAGTGTTTTGAGGTCTTTCCCTGAAATGTTTGGAAACATTCACCAACAAAATTATTAGGATCTGAAATTCCTCTTGTGTTTGTTAAGGTTTTAAACTATGAATTCTACTTCTCTGATACAAAAATATCAAGTCAAGTATGATGGTACACTTCTGTGATCTCAGCATTTGGGAGGTGGAAGCAGAAGAATAAGGAATTCAAGGTCAGTTTGGGCAAAATTGAGGCCAATCTGGATTTCCTGAAATCCCATCTGGAAAAAAAGAAAAAGCCAACCAACCAAACAAATAAAGGTATATTCAAGTTATCAATTTCTTCTGAGTAAGTTTTGGTAATTTGTTTATTTCAAAGAGTTTGTCCAATTCAATGTAGTTGTTAATTTCATGGCATAAAATTTGTCACTATTTTTTATTGTTTATTGTTAAGATCTTAGAGTGATGTCGCTTTTCATGCTGTCACTTTTCACACCTATAATTTGGACCTTTTGAAGAAGGGTGATAGATGGATATAGACAGACAGACAGATAGATAGACACAGAGAGATATTTGACAGAGATGGAGGATGGAGGAGAGAGAAAGAAAATACGTAAGAGCAGAAGAGCAGGAACACATGTGCCATGATGTACTTGTGGAGGTCAGAGGACAACTTTTCGAAGTTGGGTTTTTCTTCTATTATGTTCCAGAAGATAGAACTTGGGATAGAACTTGCATTGCCAGGATTGTATGCAGGCACCTTTACCTGCTGAACCATCTTGCTGGCCCAATTTGGGCCTTCATCATATATTTGGAGCCTTTCTAGATGCTTAGTTTTTGTTCATTTCTAACTTAATTCCTTTGAAATCAGACTGTTCATAATGTGGGTCTTTGGTTTTGCTACCTCATTGCTCTGTTTCATGATGGATTCTAGGAAAATTTAAAAAAATGATGCTGCAGTTTGGGAATAATGGCCTATGCTTGTAATCCCAGCAGTAGGGAGGTGAGTTCAGAAGGATCAGAAGTTCAAGGTCATACTTTGCTACACAGAGTTATTCTAAACAAGCTCAAGCTGTAAGAAACCCATTTCAATTCCTACTTCCCCCAAAACAATACTGTTGCCATGGTCTTTCCAATATCTTCCCAATTATGTTTACTTTAAAGATTTTATCTTCAATATACACAGGATAGTTCCAATAAGAAAAGTAAAATTTGGGATTGGAGAGATGGTTCAGGGGTTAAAACTCTGCCTCATGAGCAGAGTTTGGATCCCAGGTCTCACATAAAAAAGGCCAGGTCGAAATGGTAGCAGCCTGAACTTCTGGTCCTGGTGAGTGGAGCATAGGAAATCCCAGAGTGAAGCAAGGAGGAGGTAGAAGCAATCCAGGATGATTCCGAAGTCTCCCTTGGTCCTCCACAGGGACAGTGTCCTCTAATACACACACACACACACAGACTAAAAAAGTTAAAGTTTCATAAAAAAAAATTGGAAAGTAAAACTCATGAATGTAATTAATGAAATAATGAATTCAGTAACTGTTATGTTTTGAACTCTATTTCTTCAAGTATAACCTACAGAATAATAAATGCTTACTGTTATTTGCAAGAGTAAGTCCAATAAGTGAACAAAGAGGGCGAAGTATCTCAGGTTGCATGCAATTTATTAGCCATTCATTAGCATGTGGAAAAAGTGAACAGCAAAACCTTTGATTTTCATCTGAGAAGAGAAAAGTCAACCATGTTTTAATATGATATGTGCAAAATAACAGTTTTCACTAGTTTTTAACCTTTATATTAAATAGTTGAGATAATTACCATTTTGAGGATTATTGACACAAACACACAGAGTACTGCAGACTGAAGACCACAATTGAAAATGTTGGAAAACATTATCATCTGATAAATTCAACTCATAGTTTGTAAGAATTGTGCTATTAGGTTAAAAAGAAAAGGAAAAAAAATTAACATAAATGCATTAAGGTCTTAAGTAATGAGTGATGAATAAGAACTTTTAGGGCTAGAAAATTGCTCAGTGGATAATGCATTTGCCATGCAAATGTGAGGACTTAAGCTCAGATCCCCATAACCCATGTAAGAATCAGGCATGTACAATAGACACTTCTTGTGTCAGCACTCAGGAAGAAATGACAGGGAAATCCCAAGGCAAGCTGGCTAGATACCTTAGCTGACTGACAAGCTCTGGGTTCAGCTTAGAGACCCTGCCTTAATAAAAGTGGTGAGTCATCAAAGACATTCACCATCCATTTTAGGTCTACACACACATGCTCACAAACCAGCCCCCACATACATATGCAAAAAATAAGAAATTGCATTTACTTACCTGAATAACTGTGATAGAATTTCTATGCAACCTGTTTCTCTGACAAGTGTTTGTCCACTCCCTTAAAAAATAGCCATGAATAAGAATAGAATTTTATAGACTTTTTAACTTTTATATTAAATAGTTGAGATAATTACCATTTTGAGGATTACTGACACAAATACACAGAGTACTTCAGACTGAAGACCACAACTGAAAATGTTGGAAAACATTGTCATCTGATAAATTCAACTCATGCGTTGTAAAAATTGTGCTATGTAAATGAAGTGCAATTTTAATTAGTAATTTGTAAAGCTTTACAAAGTATACAGAATTATAGTAAATAAAACAAAATTATAGTAAGTAAAAATCTGTAATCAAAATTATTATGGAAAATATACTATGCTTAGAGACTGATAATACCCAGTTTCTTTTAAAAATTATGAAAAGGGGGGCTGGAGAGGTGGCTCAGGGGTTAAGCCTCTGCCTTGCAGGCGGAAGGTCCTGAGTTCGGATCCTAGACCCCACGTATAGACGCTGGGCGGAAGCGGGGGTGGCCTGCATTTCTAGTCCTGGTAGGGCGGAGCCTGTGAATCCCGGGGCAGAGTAAACAAGTAGGAGATGGATGCGGTCCATGGTGGTTCCTGAGTTTGCCCGTGGTTCTATACACATACACACACACACACAACTGAATAAAAAAAAAGAATTAAAAAAAAATTATGAAAAGGGCTGGGGAGATTGCTCAGGAGTTAAAGCCTTTGTCTTGCAAGTGAAAGAACCCAAGTTCAAACCCCCAGATTCCTTTACAAAAGATTTGACAGATATAGCAGCACCTGCAATTCCAGATCTGGGAGGTGAAGACTGGGAAACCCCAGAGCAAATCAATAAGGAAATAAAACAATCTAGGATGATTCCTAGGGCCTTTACAGGCACACACACACACACACCACCACCAACAAAACAACGAAATACTTGTTTTACATTGTAGTTTTGTTACAATATAAAAATACTCTTCAAAGTAGAAAATAATGCATTCGATTTTTCCAAAGTGGTTAAAAAATGAAATCTAGAAGGATTATTATAAATAACAATTTGAAGAATTAAAGTAATGCTGAAAAAAGAAGTTGACTTAGGAAGATGCGTAGCTGGTAAAGGGTTTGCAAGACAAGCAAGAGGACCTGAGCTCCATTTCTAGTGCCCAAGTTAAAAAGAAAAAAATTTTAGCATCAGAGAGTCAGAGACAAGAAAGATCCTTGGGACCAAACTGGGGTGCTAAGTTCAGTGAAAGAAGAATCTGTCTCAAAAAAAAGGCGAAGAATGAGAAAGACACCCAACACTGACTTCTGGCCTCTACATGGACATATGTGCACATACACACACACAAAGGCATATATGAACACATAAATGTTTTTGGAAATATAAAATTATTCCAAAGTAAAACCCACTGTTGGCTAATACAGTAAGTCCTGTAACAAAAATGATTAAAAAAATCAACCACTCATTAAACACGTTTTTCTTTTAATCCTATTCTATTTCAATATTTGATAAGTGCAAAAATAAATTTGCTATTTTTTAAAATTAACAAATAACCAATGACTAAATGCATACTGGTAATTTCTTCTTTAAAGCCAGTATGACTCAGAATGACTGAGATTAAAAAACACACTGATATAGCTAGAGTGACTAGAGTAAAGGGATTAATAAAGGTTATTTCGAACATAATAAAATGCTTTTAAACACTCATTAGGAATGTACTTACTATTATTTGAAACCAGAGCCAAAATGACATAGACAGACATCCTTTTCAAGTTTGTGCTTGAATCATCATTAGATAAGAACACAGTTAAGTCATCAAATAACTCTGAAGTACACAAGGTTTGCTGACAGTAAACTGAAACATAATATATAATTTTCATTTCAATATGCTAGCATAAGTCAGTTTTAAAATAAATATGCTGAACAAAATATAAAGTTGTCAAACTGGTAATATTTTTCAATCAGATTTCATTTACTTGATACCTATCTGAAATACAATAAAATTTCTGACAAACTAACATGCTTACTTAATAATAGACCAAAACAGCAATATTTTAATCAAAAGGACTTAATTTAAATTCCAAAATACACATTAAAACCCCCTATTAACTGCCAATAAAAACCAAATATCAAATAAAAGAATTAAAATCACACCTAAACCGGGAAGATTCATATATCTGCTTTGAAAAACAGGAATAAGCATTATTTGTTCTATTTCTTAAGACTTCTGAGGGGAAAAGCACTTCAACAATTTTTTGACTCTTCTTTTTTATTCATCTCTGTGAGAGTGTTTATGTGTGTCTGTGTGCATCAGAGAGCGCTATGGAGGCCCAATGGTGACTTTGGGAATCTTCCTGGGTTGTTTCTACTTCCTTTTTGCTTCATTCTGGGATTTCCTAGACATCTACTTCCTTTTTGCTTCATTCTGGGATTTCCTAGATGGCTAGATTCAGAAGTGCAGGCCACTGCTATCTATGACTGGAGTTTTTAAGTGGGACCTGGGATCCAAACTCAGGACCTTCTGCTCTCGAGGCAGAGGTTGAACCCCTGAGCCATCTCTCCAGCAGGAAAGAATCTTTCAAAATTCAAAACTGACATTGGACATGCTATAATCCCCACACTTGAGGTAAAATAAGAGGATCATGAATTCAAAGCCAGTCTATGCTTCATAACAGAATTTTGCCTCAAGAAAAACAGGAAACCAACAAACAAAAACAACTTTCAAAAAGGAGAACTGAGTGTAGAGAAACAGCTAGTGATCATAACTATTCAGAAGACTAAGGCAAAAAAATTGCCTAAACTCCACAGTGAGACTCTGCCCTCTCCCCTCAAAAAAGAGAAAACAACTTAATACCTACTTCATAGTTTTTTATTTTTCATTTTGAAACTCATGCTGTATGCAGAATTTTACAAAAAAATTCAGAGGCTTGATTTGTAGCTCAGTGGTAGTGTTTAGGATATATGAAGCACTGAACTTAATCTCTAGCTCCAAAAGATTAAAAAGAAAATAAAAATATGAAGCAAAAAACAATGAGTTTAATAATATAATCGATATTTTTCCCAGTGCTTAGATCCATCTATTAAACCACATTTCACAGGCAAGGACTTGATTATTCATCTTTATATCCCCAATGCCTAAGTTGATTCTCATTATAACAGGTGATGAAAATATAATTAGAGAAAACACATGTTCAGCCTCATTTGAACTATAAAGCAGAAGAGTATTCTTGCTAACATGGATTTCTATACCTTAAGCATACAAGATAGTTGTGAATTAAAACATGCAAAAAAGAAATATACTAATAAAATTATTTCAAAGCATAATACAACGCTTGAAGGATAATAAATAAAGTTTATACTTCACCATTTTCTCCTGCAATAGATCCTAATGTGTATAAGGCTGCTTCTTTTACCATGCCATGTTCACTCGACTTTGCAAGATTTTTTACAAACATCAAACCACCAATTTCTCGAAAATAAACGCCCGCATTACCTGTAGGATTTTTAGATAAAACAAAATTGAAATAGAATTTATTTTGATTATTCTGGGAAGGATGAAAAATATCAAATGAAGAAAGTAATATAGCATATTCAGTGGAATATGGAAGAGAAAAAACTATGCGCATTGATATACCATTGTACTAAATAACCATGGAACAGATGGTACAATTTCAGTACGGAGGAGGCTAAGTCAAGAGAATCAAAATTTTGAGACCACTCTGGGCTACTTAGTGAGAACCTGTCTAAAAAAAAAAAGTGGAAGAGGAGGAGGAGGAGGGAAAAGAAAACTAGAATTATGAATAAAAATTCACTATCATCTTACTGTTTTGGTGACAAATTGAATGAATAGTGACCAAAATCTCCTTTTGTGAAGAAGGGTTGTCCATTTGATACTTTAAACATTCCAATAATAAATTCAGGTCAGTCTTCATTTCTAGAGAAGAAAAGAAATTTATTATTTTGAAGCCAAAGATCTATAACTCAAATTCTATTTTCTAATTACATCTACCAAATACTTGATTTTTAAAGTAATAAGCATATATAAGCTTTATAATCTAATAAAGATATATAAAAAGATTTTTATATATTTAAAATGGACTTCTTATACTTCCTTGCCTTCCTCTTTCATGAAATATGAAAATATAGCATATACAATTTATAGAATGACACTGAAGGAATAATTGGGAGGATATTTATAGCACTAAACAATTATTAGGAAAGAAAACAGGGTCTGGAGAAAGGGCTTAGGGGTTGAGACTCTGCCTCGAAAACAGAAAGACCTGAGTTCAGATCCTGAATCCCATATAAAAACACCAGGTGGAAATAGCAGTGGCCTGAACTTCCAGTTCTGGAAGGCAGAGTCTGGAAAACCCCAGAGCAAAGTATAAAGGAAGTAGAGCAAGCCAGAATGATTCCCTTAGTCTCCCTTGGGCTTCCACAGGTGCGCGCGCGCGCGCACACACACACACACACACACACACACACACACACACACACACACACACACAGAAAAGAAAATGGACTTTAATGACCTTAGTTTCCACCTTAAGAAACTAGAAAATGAACAAACTAAGCCCAAGTAAAAACAGAAGAACAGGTTCTTTGAAAAGATTGATGAAAAAGATAATCCTCTAGCCAGAGTGATCAGAATAAAAGGAGTTCAGATACAAATTACCAACCTCGGAATGATGGAATGAAAGAATGGCCAAGGGAAGATGGCTCGGTGGTTACTTTACTGCATGAGTAAAAGGATCTGAGTTGGATCTCCAGATCCCATGCAAAAAGGCCAGGGAAGTGTAGTGGCCAGTCTTTAAATCTAGCTCAAGAAGTCAGAGATTAGGAATTCCCAGAAATAGCTGTTTTTAGCTAGACTAGCCCAAATGGTATGCTCTGGGTTTCATTAAAGACCCAGCCTCACAACAGTAAGGTAGAAAAACCTATCAAGGATGATTTCTTAATTATCACTCTTGAGCCACCACAGTTATACACACTCAAGTGCACTTGTATGCATATACCTCATGCACCCATTCATATACACATAACCTATTCACACATACATGAAATAAAAAAGATGTCACTAAATAGACCTAAAACTTAAAACTTTTTTTTTTAATTTCCACTCATACAAAGTTAATAGGTACACTGGTCCCCCCTCCCTCCAATCCTCTATCCCCCCTGTACCACTCTCCCCTCCCCCTTCCCTCCCCATCTCCCTGCCATTCCCGGAGCATCCTTTAATGTGCATGCCAAACTCTCACTGGGTCCTCCTCTCCAATGAGATGCAAGGACCCAGTGGCATTTCCCAGAACCCTTTCCTGTGTTCCTGTTAAGCATAGGAACACTACTGTAGCTGTCAATCCCTTGCCTTCCAGGATCCTAGTGCCTTTAGCAAATGCTAGACTGTGAGATCAATAGTGTGTTGGACATTGCGCAGGGCATGCAAAGTCCAATTATGATTGCTTCGGCCCTAACTTGCATGGAGTATCTTGCATATCATTGCTCCTCCCATCCTTATGCTCTTACAATCTTACCACCCCCTCTGCCGCAAATTTCCCTGAGCTTCAGGATGGGGAGAGATTAGGCTGGCCTAGTTCCAGGTGATTGATATAGAGTCTCTGATGTTCTGGATTATGGTTTGTTGATTTTTTTTTTTTTTCAGTTTTGCTGCTCCTGCAATGCCCTTGGCCATGCCCTGATGGGTATTGGATGTCACCCCCTGGCCAGAGATAAAAACCTGTTAAATTAGAGTCTTGTTATAAGAGTCTATTCAAAGGTAGATGTAATAAAAGTAGGGAACTGCGGTGAGGGAGGGGTCAATCACCCATCTGCGAAATAGTTACTTTCTATCTGCCAGACTATATGCCCTCCCCTTCTGGTAAGATCAGTTGCAAATGATCAGGAAGGAAACTCTGTGAACTTAACCAGATGGCTCCTTACTTACTTGCAGTCCTTGATGGTAGCCTATTCTCTCTGCTGTAACATGGTCCCCTCTCTCCTTGTTTCTGGTGGGGCCCTCCTTCTCCATCCCTCCTGTTTATAATCTTAGCAATTACTGTAGTTATTACAGAGATTTATCTTTGAGTGTCTCTCAGTGGGTTTCGTACTAGGAGCCACCTATTAGGGAGTACATACGGTGCTTAATTTTCTGTCTGGGATACTTCACTCAATATAATTGTTTCTAATTCCATCCATTTTCTGGCAAATTCCATTAATTCGCCATTTTTTTTTAAATTACTCTTTTGTTGACTTCTTTTTTAAATTTTTATTATTATTTATTCAACTGTGCGCATGCGCATGTGTATGTGCGCGCCCGCTGTGTATGTGTAGAACCACGGATAAATTCGCGAACCACCATGGACCGCCTCCACCTCCTTCTGTCCCGGGATTCACAGGCTCCGCCCTACCAGGACCAGAAACGCAGGCCGCCCCCGCTTCCGCCTGGCATCTATACGTGGGATCTGGGATCCGAACTCAGGACCTTCCGCCTCGGAGGCTTAACCCCTGAGCCACCTCTCCAGCCCTAATTCACCATTTTTGATGGCTGAGTAGTAATCCATTGTATAGATGTACCACATTTTCCTTATCTACTTGTCAACTGTTGGACATTTTGGTTGATTCTATGACTTTGCTATTGTAAACAGTGCTGCTATGAACATGGTCGTGCTTGTGCTATCGAGGTGAACCTCTGCTGCATGGGGGGTTATTCCCAAAAGTGGAATAGCAGGGTCATATGGCACTTCAATCTTTAAGAATCTCCAGACGCCTCGCCAGAGTGGCTGTATGAGCCTGCATTCCCACCAGCAATGTAGGAGAGTTCCCCTCTCTCCACATCCTCTCCAGCATTTGGTGTTGTTTGTATTGTGGATTTTTGCCATCCTGACCGGGGTGAGGTGATATCTCAGGAAAGTTTTGATTTGCATTTCCCTGATGGCTAAGGAAGTGGAGCATTTTTTAAGATATTTGTTAGACATTTTAAGTTCCAGGGCCCATTTTTTTAATTGAGCCATTTGTTTCCTTGGTGTTTAGTTTTCTAAGCCTTTGTGCACTCTGGATAATAGAGCTCTATCAGATATGTGGTTAGTGAAGATTTTCTCCCATTCTGTGGGTTGCCTTTGAGCTCATGTTACAATCTCTTTATCTGAACAGAAGCTCTTTAATTTCACCAGATCCCAACTGTTGAGAGTTGATAGCAGTGACTGGGCTATTGGATGTCTGTTTAGGAAATGTTGGCCTAGCCCAATCAGCTCGAGGGAGTTCCCTACCCTTTCACCTATGGTTTTTATAGTCTCTGGCCTTAAATCAAGGTCCTTGATCCATTTGGAATTAAGTCTTGTACATGGTGACAAGTACAAGTCCAGCTTTACTCTTCTGCATGTGGAGATCCAGTTTTGCCAGCACCATTGTTGAAGATACTGTTCTTTTTCCATTGGATTTTTTGGGCCCCTTTGTCAAATATCAAATGGCTGTAATTTTGTGAGCTTCTATCTGGGTCTTCAACTCTTATCCATTGATCTGTGTGTCTATTTTGGAGCCAGTACCAGGCTGTCTTTATAACTATAGATTTGTAATACAGACTAAGGTTTGGTATGGTGATACCTTCAGCCGTGTTTTTGTTACTCAGGATTGTCTTTGCTATCCTGGGTCTTTTGTGCCTCCATACGAATTTTGAGATTGTTTGGTCAACTTTCTTTAAAGAATTGCTTTGGGATTTTAACTGGTATAGCACTGAATTTGTATATTGCCTTTGGTAGGATGGTCATTTTTACGATGTTGATTCTGCCCATCCAGGAACATGGGAGGTCTTTCCACCTTCTGGTGTCTTCTGCAATTTCTTTCTTCAGTGTTTTAAAGTTTTTATTGTAGGGGTTGGAGAGGTGGCTCAGGGGTTAAGCCTCTGCCTTGCAGGCAGAAGGTCCTGAGTTCGGATCCCAGATCCCACATATAGACTCCAGGAGGAAGTGGGGGGGGGGGGTCCTGTGCTTCTGATCCTGGTAGGGCGGAGTCTGTGAATCCCTGGGCAGAGTAAACAAAAAGGAGGTGGAGGCGGTCCATGGTGGTTCCCGAATTCGTCCGTGGTTCTACACACACAGAAGACACACATACGCGCGCGCGCGCACGCACATACATACGCACACACACACAATTGAATAAATTAAAAAAATTAAAGTTTTTATTGTAAAGGTCTTTTACCTCCTTGGTTAGGTTTATACAAAGGTATTTCATTTTTTTAAGGGCTATAGTAAATGGGATTGTTTCTCTTAGGGCTTTTTCACTTCTTTCATTCTGGGCATATAGGAAGGCCACTGATTTTTGTACATTTATTTTGTATCCTGCCACCCTGCTGAACTTCTGTATTAGTTCCAGGAGCTTCCTGGTGGAGTTTTTGGGATCACTCAGGTATAGGATCATGTCATCTGCAAATAGAGATAACTTGACTTCTTCCTTGCCGATTTGAATCCCTTTTATGTCCCTTTCTTGTCTTATGGCTTCAGCTAAGACTTCAAGTACAATACTGAAAAGAAGTGGTGACAGTGGACAGCCTTGTCTAGTTCCTGATCGAAGTGGGAATACTTCATAAAACTTAAAACTTTTAAAGTTATTATTTGTCGAGAAGAAAGGAGGGAGGGAGAAAGAGGGAAAGAGACAGAAAAATGGGCTGGAGAGGTGGCTCAGGGGTTGAGACTCTGCCTCGCAAGCAGAAGATACTGATCTTGTACAAATGATAAACTATGATAACATACATATATTCCAACCAGATTTTCAATTAAGAGAGAAAATACTAATTTACAAAGCATTCATTTTAAACACCTGTCAACACTGTCTTCAAAGAGGTCTGGAAAGATGGCTCAGGGGTTAAGACTCTGTCTCACAAGTAGAACATCCTGAGTTCAGATCCCAGGTCCCATGTAACAGCAGTGGCCTGCACTTCTGGCCCTGATGGGCGGAGCCTGGGAAATCCCAGAGTGAAGCAAGAAAAAGGTAGAAGCAATCCAGGTCCTGAAATCACCCTTAGTCCTCCACGGGGATACACAGTACCCTTTGATACATACACACACACACACACACACACACACACACACACACACACACACTAAACAAAATCTGAAAAGACAGAAAAAGACATATGCATACACAGAAACACATGTAATGGCTCATGGGTAAAGGTCAGATGACAATTTAAGCTCTCTCCTTCTACCATGTGGGCTTTGAATCAAACTCAGGTTGTCAGGTTTGCTAGCAGGTGCCTTACCTATTGAGCTATTTCATCCACCCTAAAATTTAAAAATTTCAAACTTCAAAATACCATGCAGAATGTAAAAGCAGCTCAATACAGAAAGAAATATCTGCAAATCATATTTCAATAAAGAGCTTGTGTTCAGCATCTATGAAGAACTTTAAAATTAAATAATAAAATGCAATTAAAAATATAAGGATTTCAATTTATATTTCTTCAAAGATAATAAATTGCCAATAAATACATAAAAATGTTACTTATTCAAGGAATGTAAACCAAAATCACAATTAGACACCATTTTACACTAATTAGACTGATTAGAGTTGATGGATAAATATTATTTCTATCGTCACTACCAAGAAAACTTGCATGGGATCTTTTTTCTCAAAGAAAAGTTCTTATATATATTGAACCTTGGCTCATGATTGATCCACTTTTGCAGGGGAACCAAAGTAAAACAAAATAAAAAAGACTGGAATGTGGGGCTAGATTTGGAGATTTATCTGAAACAGAATAGGTAAGTGATCTAAGAGAGTCAACACCATTTACTCTTTCTAACTTCTTCGGAATCTACATTGTCTCTTCCAAAAGAAAAAAAGAAAAAGTAACTCTTCTTCTAGTAAAACTGCACAATGCTAGCTTATTGGGGGGTTGAGAAAGGACGATCCTCTGGACCCATGAGCTTCTAGGAATTCTCCTGTCTCTGCCTCCCATCTTAATGTAGGAATACTGAGATTCCAGACATAAGCTACCATGGCTAGCTTATATGAAGTTCTGGAGATTATAATTCAGGCCCTCACTTTTGTGTAGCAAGTGCTTTACCTATATATCCATTTTCCCAGCCTCAAGTCACATTTTGTAAAACAGCAAGTTGTCTACATTATCTTGATTTTTTTCTACTCAGACCTAAATATAAAACAATTTAGCTGAACTTAAGGCTTACTGTTACTAAAATCAATGATATCCTAAATGTAAAAATCCAGTTGATCACTCAGTTTTCATTTGTGACATTTGAAGCTGATGTTCAGTCAACTTAATTTTCTTCAAGCATTCTCTTAAGGCTCTGATTTCCAAAACGTCACAATATTGACTTTGTTTCTCCTTTCTGAAAATTTCCTCTTAAGTAATTTTCTAAGGCCCTTTTCTTAAACTAAACCACTGAGGTGGTAGGCTTTAGGGGACATTACTCCCCATCCTTCTTCATATGTCTTCTATGGCTAACCTTCCCATGTCCATAGATTCAGTTTCCATCTTTTAAAGGCAAGTCTATACCTTTAAAGACTCTTGGATAGTAATCCTCCCATGTTTTCTCTGTTCCTTTTTCTCCCAGATACTGAGATTAGTTCTCCACTGAGCTACATGGTGGATTCTTTTTCTTTTATTTGAACAGAGCTTTCTATATAAACTAGGCTGGCCTCAAACTTGTAATTCTTCTGCATCAGCTCTGGATTATTAATATGAATGCTTCAAATCAGGCTATGCCTCACCCTAAATTACTCCATACTATATCAAGAGTGGCCGTAGGATCAGGGAGATTGCTTAGTGGATTAATATGCTTGCCACCAGGCATGACAAACTGAGTTTGATCCCCAAAATCCACATAAAGTTGTAAGGAAAGAAACGAAGTTGTTATCTGACCTCCACATGTGTACTGTGACATGTGTGCACTCTCATACTCACATCATGTTAAAATGAATACAATAGTAACAATAACAATTTCAACAATGGCTTTTCAGACTTGCATTGCCTTATACTGAAAGACCATGTTTTACAAGCAGAATTTAGTATTTTGAGGACAAAAAATGACTGCATCTTGGTGGATGCTATGAACAGTGTATCTGTCTAGCACATCCCAGAAAGCACAGACTGGTAAGTAACTTATTTCCAAAAGTGTAATAGGAAGGGTGGTACACCATGAATTTTTCATAGTAAATTGGGACTACTGAAACACACAAACATATTAGACTTATATCAAGAAGACTGGGCCCAAGAACTTATCAGATGCAACAGACTAGCAGAGAGTGCAACTCCTTCACTTAGATACCCCAAAGAAAACACCTCGCTCTGCATTAGAAATGGCCTCTACCAGCATGTCATTGATGAGCTGGTGTTGCAGTTCACCTGCCTGGTTACTGATAAATGACCATCAAATGGCTTAAGGGAACAAGGGGTTTATTATCTCTTATGATTACTGGTTACAATTCTAAATCCAGCTTGAGAGAGCTCACACCAACACCAGGGCCGAGGGAACTGGCCACACCATCTCTACGTAAAGGCTGAGAGTGGGATGATCCTTACTTTCCAGATCAGCAAGTCTTGTCGAGTGTACACAAGGATGCCAACCTTTTCAACTGGCTCTCAGTATTTTATTCACCTGTTCGAGGCCTAGTCCCACCCACTATAGGCTGGGCCTTCCCCATCAGCTAGACAATCTCCTGAAGGTTTGCTCTGGGCTTAAGCAACCACTAATTCTTCACAAATATGCCTAGAGCTCAAACCTCAACAGTCAAGTTGACACCTGTGCCTAACTATGACAGCTGGTGTATACATCAAGTGACTGACAGGTAGGGAACTCTTGACTGTCCTAGGGGCTTCAGCTTGGTTAGGTACCTGCTGTTGATACAGCCTATTCCAACTGCTATCTGTCCACTTACTAATTCATCTATCTGGACCTGCCATCCATCCATCTACCCATTTATCCATTAAAGAGCAGCCATGTACTTTACTTCTGGATTTTCAATCAAACCTGTGATCAGACTATGGCCTGACTCTATAGTAGCAGTGTAAATCATTCTTTTCATCCCATCAGCTTCCCAAATGTGTACCTTTCAGTTAACCCTCTTTGAAACTCCCTAAACTCGACTAAGGTTTGCAGAGAAGCTGGAATAGATGTTAGACATATATGAAAACTGCTAAATGATTTATTTTCTAGATACTATCAGTATGAGATATATACATACAAAAATGTACACATGAAAATGTTACATAGCTATTAAATGAATAATTTGTTATAAAACTAATTTCAACCATGTGATCTGTAAATTTCTTACCTTGTATTTTAGTGTCCTCACTTTCCATGCTTATGTTTTTCCCTTACAGTTCACCTATAAAATAAAGACACTTTCTTGAATTAAATCAACTTCTTTTTTTTTTTTTTAATTTTTTATTATTTATTCAATTGTGCACGTGTATGTGTGTGTGTGCATGTATGTGTGTGTAGAACCACGGACGAATTCGGGAACCACCATGGACCACCTCCTCCTTGTTTACTCTGCCCAGGGATTCACAGGCTCCGCCCTACCAGGACCAGAAACGCAGGCCGCCCCCACTTCTGCCTGGCGTCTATACGTGGGGTCTAGGATCCGAACTCAGGACCTTCTGCCTGCAAGGCAGAGGCTTAACCCCTGAGCCATCTCTCCAGCCCCGAATTAAATCAACTTCTAAGAAATACTTTGGCAGTATATTTGCTTTGGCAGCACATATATTGAAATTGAAATAATAGAAGTTAGCATAGCCCTCACACAAATATGAGACATAAATTTGTGAAAGTGTATGTTTAAAAAAATAAAAAGAAATATTCTTGCTAAAGCAGTACATAACAGTAATCCAAGTGCATGGGAGCAAAGGCAAAAGGAGGCCACTCTGGGCTACAGGGAGAATTCTAGTCCAGCCAGGATATGAGAACCTGTCTCAAACAAACAACAAAAAAAGAAGAAAAAGGGGAACAATGTATAAAACTTTTTTTTCCCAGTGCTGGAATCAAACTTAGAAGCCTGTGCACATTGGACACTGAGCTACATCCTGTGACCTCTTTTAAATCTAAATGAAATTGAAACTGACAACCTATATTTAAAAAAAATTCTGTCATTTTTAATACCTTTGCCTATAATAAATAGTTTGGGCTAGAGATATAGCTCAGTGAGTAGATTGCCTGACTATCATGCACAAAGTCTAGGGTTTGATCTCCAGCACCACATAGACCAGGTAAATGCTTGTAAGTCCAGCACTTGGAAGATGCAGACAGATCAGATATTCAAGATTGCTTTTGGGAGCTGGAAATATGGCACACGAATTAAACCTGTGGCTCGCAAGCAGAACAACCTGAGTTAGTATTCCAGATCCCATGTAAAACCTCCAGGTGGAAGTGGCAATGGCCTGCACTTGACTCTTGAAGGTGGAGCCTGGGAAATCCCAGAGCTAAAAAAAGGTGGTAGAGCAATCCAGGATGACTCTTTTAGTCATTCTTGAAACTCCACAGACACGTACAGTGCCCTCTAATACACACACACAATTAAAAAGACTACTTTTGGCTAAATAGAGTCTGGGGTACATGAAACTCCATCTCAAAAATAAATGAATGAGGGGCTGAAGACTCTGCCTTGCAAGCAGAAAGACCTGAGTTCAGATCTCATGTAAAAACACCAGACAGAAATGGCAGTGGTCTGTGTTTTGACCCTGGAATGCAAAACACGGGAAATCTGATAGCAAAGCAAAAAAGAGGTAGAGCAATCCAAGATGATTACCAAAGTCACCCCTGCACCTCCACACACACAGCGTCCTCTGATACACACATACACACACAACACACAAATAAATAATTGAATGACTATTTACAGCAAAAGATTCTAAAATTTTAAGGGCTCTGGAATTTTTAAAATTATATTTAAAATTATAAGTTATTTCTCAAAACAAAAATATATGCCAAATAGACAATGAAATGCTTTCAATAATTTGGTGGATACAGATTGTCATAAAAATGAGATTTTTAAAATCTCATTTAAATTGTACAGAAAGTACAATTTTACAGACTCAACTCAATTTACTCTCCAAAACAAACCTATTAACCCAAATGCTAACTTTATTAAGAAAAGTAGTGGTTAAGGAGAGGGAGGGAGGGAGGGAGGGAGGAAGAAAAAAAAAGAGCGGGCAACTAATTAATTAGCTGAGTATTGCTCTTCCTTCTACTTTGGTGTTGGTACTTAGATGGAATTTACCATAACACTTGTATGTCCGGCTCCTCCTGAGTTTCATTTATTTGTTTTTAACTTCCTCTAGAAAACAGTACCAAGAGATTAAAAATAAAACCCTATGTATTTATCTTCCCCAAAAAATATGAAAAAATGTAAGCAATTAACTAAAAATAACCCTATGTATTCATCTTCCCCAACAATTATGGAAAAAATGTAAGCAATTAACTGCCATTGCTAAGCACCCAGCTTGAAATCATGCACTGTGGAAAGTCCTCCAATGGAAACACTAAGAAAAAGCAAATGTACAATTCGTACTATAAATTCTGTCTCCGTGGTTCAAAGGGATTGCAAAATCAGTCACAATTAGGCAGGTCTAGAGCAGCCAGGCTGGGACGGTCTCTGAAGGCATCGCTCACTCTGAAGGAACACCTCCAGTTGACCCAGAAGAACTGACTCTAATCCTCCACAGTGACAAGATGGCCAGCTTTCCCCAAATCTTTGCCTGGAAAAAGATACGGAGATGAGTTCTCCATATCAAATAAGCTAAATGTACCAAAACAAAGAGCTTCATCTCCGGCCCCACCAAAAGATTAACTAGATTGGGTCCCAAGGTGAATAGGCCAATGAGATGGAGAGGATCCAAAAAGCTCCGATCAGGTTTGCAAACACTGGAGCTAACCAACGGGGGAAAGGCATCTTTCCCGGGTTTGCCTAAAAGCACAAATACCGACCTTGCCAGCCGCTAGACGGTACCTTATCCCTCATGGCTCTTTCTCTCCTCTAAACAACGCTCCCTTAATCCTCTACACGCGTTCTGGCTTCAGTCTCCCACTCCGAACACAGGAATGCGCACACACAGACTGCTACAAGCGTGACCCCCCTCCCCCACCCCGCAGCACCCTCAACACCAGCAAGCTGCCCTCAGCGCACAGGGCCCCCCACACCCCTCCCGCAGGCGCCCGCTGGAGCATCCTAACTGGGGTTAACCCTGCCTCCCCTCGGTGACCTCAAGAGCTCGGCTCACGTGGAGCGCGGGGGGAACGTCTAGAGGAGGCAGGTGGTCGTCCAGGTCCCACGGCCCCGCGAGGTCCCCGGCGCTGCCGACCCCACGCGCGCGCACGGCAGGCGGTCGCGGATGCGGGGCCCGGGGCCCCGGCCGCGGCCCGACGGAGAGCTGTCCGGGGCGCCCAGGGCTCGCACTGACGGCCGCGGAACCGCTTTCCCACCGGCCGCCTGGGCAGAGCCTGAAAGTCCTTCTCCTCAGCTCAGCGCCCGCCCTCAGCGGGGCCGAGGAGGCAGGGCCCCGAGGCCGCTAAGGAGCCGTGGCGGCCGCGGGTCGGAGGCCGCCGGCGGCCCAGAAGGCGAGGGCGGAGCCGACACCTGGGCAGCAGAGGCTACGGCGGCGCCTCAAGCCCGCGCGTCAGGCCTACCCGCTCTCCTCCCCTGCAGCCTGCCTGGCACGAGGCCTCACTGGTCTCGCCCAGCGGTCGGGGTCACTTCCGGGGGCGGGACTTCCGGCAGGCCTAACTGTGCCCTCACTGAACCCGCCTGCGGCTACCTGGTCTGTGACGTTCACAAGGCCAGTAGGGTGGGCAGGTGCGGGGCGCAGGGTTTGTAGACGGAGTCAGGTCACAGTTCGCGGGCAGTGTACCTTCTTGTAAGCGATGGACCCACACGAAGGACTGTTTGCTGCGCGGGGCCACGTGAGCGCAGGGGCCACGTGAGCGCGGGGGCCACGTGAGCGCGGGGCCACGGCCGCAGAAGCCCAGGGTAGCCTTCCCTCCGGGCCTTTCCGGTCTTTTGGCTTTCGCTTAGACAGGCCACTGACCTTGCCACTAGGGAACTTTCTTCCCCCCTAATATGCTGATGAATGCTTTTAGAACAATGTGGTGGTTCTTCAAAAATGAAATTTAAGGTTTTGTGTAATATGGGTGGGATATGTAATTTCAACAAGTACAGTGACAACCACCTTAGTTAAAAGGTTACACCACAAGGGGGATGCTTTATTTTCTAACAAAATGGAAATGTTTCTTTTAAAATTCCATTTTAACAAGTAATTATGCTCCTAAAATGTGCACAGGTAGAACCTACATGTGGCTTAAATTCATTATTTAGGGCGGTGAAAAAAATTTTAAGCTCTTTCTAATGAAGCAATCACTATGAGAAGCGACTGTGAAACTGCTAAGCCAGTATGAATGAACTAAATTGGAGATACTACTTTTGTTCTTTAGGAAAATGATTGTTTTCCTCCTTCCCCAAAGAACCACATTACATTACAAATGAGAAAATGTTTATTGAAACAATTTAACACTTCTCTTTTAGCAGATTTTTACAGAGTGGAGCACAATATGAAGGCAATCACAGTTTCAATCATTAACACACTACGTGGTGCTTGTTTCTACAACTGAAACGTTGCTGAAGTCTGTGACATGCCACTATAAATATAAGTATTATTAAAAATTACAAATTGTTTGGTGATTATTTTGATAACCTCTTGAGCAGCAGCTCCTGCAAGAAGAAAGAGAAAAACAAATCTTTGAAAAGAGTAAATTTTAGGAGTTAAATAAAAATAAGCAAGATACATAATTCCACTACTTGGAAAGTGGAGGCAAAAGGATTAGGAATTCATGACCAATCTCAGCTACATAGAAGCTAGCCTGGGCTACATGAAACTGTCTTGCCCAGAACAGAAAACCAAAACACAAAACAATGCTATACTGAAACCTTTTCTTTCCAAATGCAAAGTTGCCTTAAAAAACAATCTAAACCAACCATAGTTTATTTGCCATATCAAAATAAAAGCTGAAATAAAAGCTGAAATTCTTTATAAGTATATTATTAAAGGAAATAAGTTATGTTTCAGAAATACACCCAATAATATATTGGGCCTCAATTAAAATGAGGTATTTTTAGTCACAGTGGTTTAGAAAGTTGGCAAGATACAATAAGTGACAGCCAAGTTTAAACAGCTTGGCCAATGGAACTCTTTGAAAGGACTCAGAGACATAAAAATCTTCAAAGAATATACTTTGGTTATATTCCAGGGTTTGATTTTAGGGAGGGCAAGTTCTTTTTCTAATTTTTTTTTTTTTGGTTAGTATACAAGGAAATGGATTTCGCCGTGACAAACTCTTACATATATGTCATTATACTGTGTTCTTTGTGTGTGTGGATGCATAGGTGTGTGCAGAACAAGGCACTATGTGTGCCTGTGTGTGTAGGCCCAAGGGTGATTTTGGGAATCCTAAATTGTTCTACCTTCTTTTGTTTTACTTTGGGCTTTCCCAGTCTCTGCCTTCAGGACTGGAAGTACAGGTGTACTACGCTATTTCCACCTAGCAGTTTTTAATGTGAAATATAGGATCTGAAGTCAAGTCTTCTTGCTTGTGAAACAAAGACTTTAAATCCCTGAACCATCTCCGTAGCCCCTATATTTTGTTCTTATTTGCCCCCTCAAACTACCTTCCCACATTCTCCCTCTTAACTGGTTCTCCTTATCAACCTATTGCATTTGAATTTTAGCTTTCTCTATTTTAAAAAAAATTTTTTTATTTATTTAGTGTGCATGGGGTGTGTGTGTGTGTGTGAGCACTGTTTGCATCTATGGAGTCCCATCGGTGACTTCAGGACTCACTCTGGATTTCCCTACCTTCTCTTAGCTTTGCTCTGGAGTTTCTCAGGCTTTACCTTCCAGGGCCAGAAGTACAGGCTGTTGTCATTTCTGCCTGGTGTTTTAACGTGTGATCTGGTATCTGAACTCAGGACCTTCTGATTATGAGGCAGAGTCTTAACTCTGAACCATCTCTTCAGCCCAAGAAAGTAATTTTTTTAAGTATTGCCTTAGTGTTTCTTCCCCTACCCCCATTAATATGCTGAAATCCTTAATGCAATGATGTTAGGAGGGAGGACTTCTGGAAAGAGATTAGGTCATGAAAGTGAAGCTCTCATGAATAGGTTAGTGCCCTATAATGGAGATCCTGGAGGGTTTTCTTACCATGTTTGCCTACTGTGTGAGGACATAGCAAGAAGGGACACTGTCTGCGATTAAGCAATGAGCTCTCATCAGACCCTAAGTATTCTAGCACCCTCATTTGGACTTCCAGAACTGTGAGAAATTTCTAAGAAATAAAGGGAATTTTTTTTAAATGGCGTTTTTGAATCAGATCTTAAAGAACAAGTACATTTTGGACATAGTAATACGTACATTTTTAAGACAAATGGACCTTGAGTATGAAAGTCTAGAAGCAGGAATCAAAGGGCATGTCTCAGGATAAGGTACCCAGGATGTTTACCATCAAGCTAAGAAAATCTCTTTCTGAGGGCTATTGCGGCAAGAGGGCAGACAGAAATAAAGGGAAAACAGGAAGGAGAGCATGTATATACTGGTAGTACCCAGTGGTTAGGTGATGCTCATGATCAAAATTATGCTTCAGACTACAGATTCTTCTGAAGTTTAAGATGGATGGCCATGGGAAAGATAAAAGACAGGGAAACCAGTATCAGCATGAAGAGCTAATGAATAACCAAAACTTAACATCTGGCTTTATTAACCTGTCGAATTAAAATAGCTTAGAAAATAAAACTTTATTTAAAATAATGTATCAACAACATAAAACATTTCATCTATAGAACTCACCCCCTAAGAATGCAGCAATGGTATGTGGCTCAGCAGCTCCGTATCGGCAACTACAGAGAAGGATTGAAGTGTGAACTTTGATTAGAGTCATGACACACACTGGAGTGATTTCTCTTTATATGTTCCACAGAATACTCACAATTCATGGACGTAGTCATCTTTCACCATTACAGATAATCCATATTCCTGAAGGAAGCCAGTAAGACAGGACTTCAGCTTCCCTATATCATCTTCAACCTGATAGTTAGATACCCCTACAAAATATATTTGTTAGATATATTTATATACACACACACTATATATATACACATATACACACACATACAATTTTCATAAAGTGTGACTGAAAAGATATAGATCCACAGATTAGATATCTATAATTAAAAAGCAACTAAAAACTATAAAAAATTCAAGTTCATTAAATCTTCATTGGATGTGACTTCATTGTCTTAGCATGCACAAAACCCTGGGTTTGATTCCCCAGTCCTGCATGTTAGGCATGGTGGTACACATACATATGTAATCCTAGCACACTCTCTCAAAAGGTTCATTCATGCCTACTAAGAATCTAGAAGGGGCTCCCTTGCCCCTAATGGACTTTCCTGACTCCCTTGCCTCTCATGGGACTCCACATCTGGAGTCTGTGAGTTTTAGGCAGCTCTCTTGCCCCTCACTGAATCAATGTCCATGAATTCTATTCTTTCTCTCTTCTGAAAACTCTGCCTTAATCCTCCAAAAAAAATCTAGAAGATTATACATTAATTGTACTCTGTAACTGATAAGATAACCTTTATTATCATTTTTTTAGACAGGGTCTTATATATACCAGGTTGGCCTAAACTTGCTATGCAGCCAAAGATGACCATGAACTGCTGATCTTCCTACATCCTAAATGCTGAGATTATAGGCACATATCACCAGATGGATTTATATAGAGCTGGGGTAACCCAGGACTTCATGCATGCTGGGCAAGCATTCTACACTAACTTAACTATATTCCCAGCCCTTTGTTATCCATTTCCTTTATTTTTTATATTTTTATTTTACTCCCATGTCTGTGTGTCAAAGGGTACTGTGTGTGTGCCTGTGAAGACCCAAGGGTAACTGCAAGAATCATCCTGGATTATTTCTATACTCTCTTTGCTCCATTCTGGGATATTCCAGACTCCACCTTCAGGAGCTAGAAGTGCAGGCATGCCTGGTGTTTTTGCATGGTATCTGGGATCGGAATTCAGGTCCTTCTGCTTGCAAGGAAGAGTCTTAACCCCTGAGACATCTCTTCCAACCCCATTTGCTACCCATTTCTAAGAGGTTAAATGCCAATGAGGATATAAAGCTCCAATAGTAGGTATTATATATTATTAGTAGATACTAAATACTCTTAAATATCCCATATGTATGCACTGACATAATTCTCACAACTCTATGAAACAGATACAACTATTTCCATTTTTAGATGAGAAAACCAAGGCACAGATTACATTATTTAATTCATGAACATAAAAACTAGACAATAAGCTCAAGCATTCCCCAGCCCCCATGCTGAGGATCAAAACCAGATTTCATGAACACTGTGACAAATAGTTTACCATCAAGTCATACCCCCAGCTCTCAAGGTCTTTATATTGAGGGGTGGGGACAATTCTGCAAACCTATAGACTAGGCTGGTCTCAAACTCATGGCAGTCTTCATGCTTCTAACTTCTAAGTGTGAGCTACAACGTCTAGACTTTAAGAAGTTCTTAGTGATTAAACTTAATGTCCCCCAAAGTAAGCAACTTTATTACTAATGAAAAATGTAATAGGTATGACAAAAAAGTCAATTAAAAAAAGGACTAGCGAGATGGGTCAGGAGTGAAGTCTCTGCCTCAAAAGCATTAGGACCTGAGTTCAGATCCCAAATCCTACGTAAAAATGGTAGGCAGAAATGAGTCAACTGGTGGACCTGCACCCAAGATGGGGATGGGGAATTGCAACCTCCTTTGTCCCTTGCCTATAAAAACTGTGTGGAGACATAATTTCGAGGCTGCACACACATCACCCAGCTCATGTGTGTAAGCCCTGGTACCAATTTCTCTCTTTCCTCTGTGTTTCTCTCTAGCAAAGCCTCTCAGTTATTAATTAAAACAAAAACAAAACGCTAGGCAGAAACGGTATAGAAATAGCAATGGTTGAGTGCACACATACATGAACAACAAAAAACAAAATAAAGATGGATGAGGTCAGTGAGCTGGCTCATTAAGGAAAGCCATCTTGAGCACCCTGATGACCCGAGTTCAATCCCTAGAGTCCACACAGTGGAAAAAAAGAACTGAGTTCCAAAAGTTGTCCTCTGACCTCCATGCATGCGCACTTGTTCTCTGTCTCTCAAATATCAAAACAAGATGGACAGCAATTGAGAATTAACATCCACTATCAATACCTAGTCTACACACACCTGCACACATGGACATGTACACACACACACACACACACACACACACACACACACACACACACACACAAAGAAAAGAAAGTGGTTCTTAAATTAATAACCTTAGTTTCCATCTTAGAAACTAAAAAAATGAACAAGTTAATCCCAAACCACTGAATTTTGGGGTGGTTTGCTATGCAATAAATAACCAAACTACATTCTAGTGAAATAATGAAAATAAAGCAATACGCATTTGATATATCTTCCCCTTTTGGAACGTTCTCTCAATGCGACTATAAACTGGGACAACTACATTATTTGGGGCAACAATCTTTACAACATGTCTATAATGTATTGGTAAGCATAATTATAATGCATATAATGTATTGATCCTGAATAATTAAAATTACTAATAATAATATCCTGAGCAACTATACACTTTTAAGAGTATACCACTTTCCAGTTATTACCATTACCATAAGCAAAAATACTGAGTGAAGAAATCCCTATATCTTCAGAACTCTGCATTCAGAAGTCACTAGTATGCTGCTTGTGATTTTTCTATTCCTCTGGATTAAACTAAGTATGAATTTTAGGAGTAATCTGTAAGTTGTACATAGTGCCACATGTCTGTAATCCTAACACTCAGGAGGCTGAAGTAAGATCAGGACTTCACTGTCAGATCATAAAAAATTTTTTTAAAGCTCATGCCGGTTATCTTATCATCTGGGAGGCTGAAGTAGCTATGACTGCTGCAAGATTTGGGCCAGATCGAAGTACATAGTGAATTCCAGCTCAGAATGAGATATGGTCTCAAGAGACACACACACACACACACACACACACACACTTGCTCTCAACCTATAACAAAAGACAATATGTGAAAAGGAAGCATAGGTAAAATAGCAGTGATTTTAAAAAGGTTATGAAAATCATAAACTATGACAACTATGGAAATGTCAGAAAAAATAGTTTTCTACTTAATTAACCACCATTATTTTCTAATAGTTTAGAATCAAACAGTATGCAAGTAGCTATACTTAAAATAAATAGTAGTTCCTCTAAATATCCAGAGAACACTAAGATTCAGTTTGAGTGTTTCTTCAAGATTTTAATGAACCAGATGTGATGGCTCATACCTAGGATCTCAGCCATAGGAAGCTGATGAAGGAGCATCACAAGTTCAAAATAACGAGATCCTATCTCAAAACGAAAAAAAAAGAAAAAAAAAAGATTTCACTGTATTTGTTAAACTGATTGATATTCTTACCTGGATATCTACCATGCTGTTTATGAAATCTATCAACAGCCCGTAACATTAAGTATAATACTATCTCATTATCTGGACTGTCCATGCTAGACACTGAAAGGAAAAAAATTAAGTAAAATTAAGCAATTTGAAGCATACGAATAACAAAAGAATACAAGTCGATATTTATACAAAATTTAATTATTTTACGATAATGAAATATAAAATAAATAAGAGGAAATACATTAAGATATAACCTTACATAATACAGAATACTAACCTCTATACTAAAATAGGAACACAATGACTTTAGTTTTTATATAAGCATATATATATAAATGTACTCATTAACTTAAATATTATATAATTAAAATAATTCACATAAATTTGTAAACTAAAATTAAAATCCTTACATTATATTCTATCACCATTTTATATAATTTCCTAAACACTATTATGCATTCTGTCATTTTTTACCTCAGCACCAGATTGTAATACTTACTAATTTCATCTCTGTTAATTGTATCCAAGCCATACTCTTCAGCTAAAGATCGACATCTTACCACTCGAAGAAATGCAGAATTGCTGCCTGAAAACAGTAAAAACTTCAGGAAATAATAGTTGTGATAGGTGACTAACACCAAATTACAGATCACTTTAAGAATATGACAGATTTAAGAAATCTGAGCTCTGAGTTCAGAAGTTATTAGAATGATGTTTGTGATTTTCCTGTTCCTCTGAATTAAACTAAGTGTAAACTATGAGCTGTGCATAGTGGCAAATGTCTATAAGGGGTAGCAGAGAAGGCAATCAAACACAAGTCATTTAAAATTCACATCCATGACTTAACATTTAGTTCAATAAATAACAGCTAACATGATTATAGATAGGTAGCTCTAAAGGGAGAGTGTTAGACTAAGGTCTTGCTAAGAATAGACTATTTAAAAAGCAAACCAAAGGGGAAAAAAACTTTGTATTGTGGAAATTATGAAACATACTCTAAAGTACACAGAACAGAATAAACTCACAAATACTTAACATCTAGCTGTTGTTATATATCTGGTCTCATATAATCTAATAGGAGAAACTAATGCAGACACAATGGGCAAGATTATTAGAGTAACAAAATTGAAACTCAGCTTATACAGACCCTGTGGAGAAATCACAAAATGGAAAACTTGGATAACCTATCTCAAGGAGGTGAAGTAAAACAGAAACTTCTGTCCAAACTATGGGTAATAGCTACAGGAAAAAATTCTTAGTGGAAAAAAGGTTTTTATTATCCTGCAACTGATATTTCTTTTGTAAAAAAGCATTTATTCATTTCAAAAATTAATTAAAGGCTAGCAAGGTAGTTCAGCAAGTAAAGGTATCTGTCAACAAACATCACAACTTGAGTTCAAACCCCAAAACCTATATGATGGAAGGAGAGAACTGACTTCTAAAAGCTGTCCTCTGACCTCCATACATGCATGCTGCTTGCTTGCCCCCCCCACCTCAATTTAAAAAATTACTGGGCTAGAGAGATGGCTGTAGGTTAAGCCTTTGCTCACAAGCAGATACACCTGAGTTTGCTCACAAGCACATGGACATCCCACGTAAAAAGGCTGGGTAGCTCTGGAAGGTAGAGCTTGGAAAAACCCAGTGCAAAGCAAAAAGGACGTAGAACAATCCAGGATGATTCCTGAAATCATCCTTGGGCCTTTACAAACTACTCTGATACACATACATACACACACACATACACTCATGCAAAAAAAAAAAAAAAAAAAAAAATATATATATATATATTGATCTGTCAGTGTTTATGAGAAACATACAGATTTTCCAATGGTATGAACTAGTTCCTCCCTCAGTCATATTTTCAAATCTAGGATTTTCAAATCTAGGATGAGGGGGGTTTAAAATGAAATGCCTGTGTACATGTTACTAGGGCTTCTTTTGTAACCTCATCCTTCCATATCTAATGCATTTGTAGGTACACACAGCTCTTGCCAGCTTCTGAGGAGAGCTCAGACCATTTTTCTCCATAGGGGAAGAAGTTGGCACTTATAGCCTACTGAAGAATTATGGAGAAGATCCCAGAATCCCAGTGCCTCTGAAACTACCTGGCAAATTCTTAATTTCAGAAAGGTCAAATGAATAAACCAATACTGTCAATGTACATGTGACTGAGATCTGTCACCTAAAGACCTTATGCAAAAATTTCCTTTAAATCACTAAACTCAAAGTTATTCTGCAATAGTTACAATTTTCAAAGAATTTCATGCCTTTTAATTGTTAACAGAGATATGTATTGTCTATGGCCCAGTCTTACAAACACCTCCATTTATTATGGGAGAATAAAGACCACTTAACAATAATGCATGTATTTACCACTGAGAAAATTTAAATTTTTAACCACTTAAAATTCTTGAGAATATTCCCTGTAGCACACACTTATCAAGCAAAATAAGGAAATTTATTCAAGGGAACTTACAGATCAATTTTAATTCTTTCTCTGAAATGGATTCTGGTGCCTGTAAAGACATAAATGCAGGTTATTCTCCATTACAAACGAGACAATAGAAGGCAAAGCAGAAAGCCAGTGACTGAGAGATGTGCTCTCTCCAAAAGCAAGAACACTTCAAACACATCTGTCCCAACAGGGGTTCTCATTAGACAGGCAAGTGAGCACTTACTCCACTGGAGTGAGAAGCTAGGGCCATGACCTCTACCTCTAACCCTCCCTGACTGGAGTCCCAGGCAGAATGTACAGCTTACCTGCCCAATGGACTGCAGGAGTTTGGCAACATGATTACCCACAGCAGCAGCATCTTTCTTTGCCTTTTCACGGTAACTAGAAAAGAACAACAAAAGGCTACATTTAACAACTTTTAAAATTGGTAAAATTGATGAAACAAACAAAAAATTTCTTTTTCATGAGAAAATTCATTCAAATATAAAAATGCTGGAGTAATGTTACCAGCAGCATCTGTCACTAGTTAGGGTCTTTCCAGGGTTGGTGATAAAAGACTTTTGGGGTTTTCTAAAACCACTCTAGATAAATAACATCTAATTCAAACCTGCCCTTCTAAAGGAACACATGCTCTGGCCTACTACAGACTTAAGAAAGTATGTTACTGAAGAACATGGCTTAGCTCCTTCAAGTTGAGTCCGTGGAAAATTATATCCTTTGAATCTGTCTATTCATAAATTTCATGCAAAGATTTTTTGACTATTTGTACTTTACTCTCTAAAACGATCAGTATTTAAGCTATCTTTTATGTAATGGCATACTTCTTTCTTTTGTGGTACTGATAACTAAACCTAATTCCTTGTGAACACATGCTAGGCAAGTGTCCTACCATTGAGCTGTATCCCTAACCAAAATCATACTCTATCTTCAACTGGCCTTTCTAAAATTTTCAGTATTTGTATTAGTACAGCAAACCAACATTTGCTAGACAGTGACCAAGATCTCTGTATGGCATTATTTGACCCTTGGGGAAACCAAGTAGCCATGAATTTACAAACTGAAAATTACATAAAGGTTACATCTATAGAGATACATCCCAACAAGTCTACATGTCACACCAGGAATACCTGGATAAACTTATGAAAAATTAATGATAAAAAATTAATTAAAACCAGACTTCAAGATTCTACAGTTGGGGTTCAAATCTTAGGGCTGTCATTTATCAGCCATCTGACCCTCAATTACTTTTTTAAGAAGACTTCAGTTTTCTTATCTGCAAAATAGGGACATAAAAGTATCTGTCATGAGGTTGTTGTAAGCCACATATATAGTAACTGGTGTACAGAATAGTTCATAGGATTATAGAATAAGTGATTAGACATTAGGGTTTATCCTGAAATGTGAAAAGAAAA
Organism: Typhlomys cinereus; assembly: GCA_023101885.1. Classification (NCBI taxonomy): domain Eukaryota; kingdom Metazoa; phylum Chordata; class Mammalia; order Rodentia; family Platacanthomyidae; genus Typhlomys; species Typhlomys cinereus. The sequence goes on along the minus strand of JALPQD010000008.1, from coordinate 15,543,862 downwards.
AATAATTGCCCTGAGAGAAATAAAGGAACCCTCTGTACTTTCCATACCCCATCCTGTTGCTCTGTTTTTATTTTTTTGAGCTGGGGTCACATGTACCCAGGCCCAAACTTACCACGTAGCTCAAAGTATGACCTTGAACTTGGGATCCTTCTACTGCCTCTACCTCCCAAGGACCAAGATTAAAGTTGTATACTACTACCTCCAGAACTACCTAAATTTGCTTTGAATTAAAAACTACTCCAAAAACTAAATTTTATCTGGGGTGGGGGAGACAGCAGAATCTGTACGATAAGTTCTTTCCCTGAGTCTTAAAGTAATAAGGTTATAATAGACCTTAATTTCTGACCTATAAAGTAATTATATACACAGATGAAATAGTCTTGCTATATATACAGTTTCAAAGTCACTTACACATTTTGCAGTTTTATGTATTTGCCTGAATCTGCAATCATATCAGGAATTGTGCCTCGAACAGGTAAATTGCCTTGACCTTCTTTGGCCACAAATTCCTTTAAGGCACGAGCTAAAATCCAAAATGGTGGAGTCTAATAAAATAAGAAAAAACTAACAGTAAATGTTTGATTTTCAGCCAGAGATTAAAACAGTATTATTTTTATTTCTTGTTGTTACCTGTTTGGTGATATTAATGCAGCAATCATCATTAAAAATATCTTCAACACTGCGTGGGATCTAACAAAGGAACATGAAATATTTTATTAAGAATTGTGTAGTAAAATACCAACTTCTGATTTATTTAGTTTTATTTTGAATTGGTATCAGATGAAGATTTGATAGGGGACAGAATGGTATCAGCAAAAACATCTTTTGCTCATTGTTAGTATTTAAGACACATATATTCATCTACATTATATTGTATATGCAATAAACAAGAAGTCATACAAGTTACTTTACAGTTATTATCAGAAGACAACAAAAATTAGGGCCATTACTACAAAGCCAGATTTATAGTTTTCATGATTTTCTACCTCATGAAAAATCCTTGCCCCCAACCAGAAGCTATTGAGAATATGACCATTAACAAGAATTAAATAATTATTAATTTTGTTGATAGCAACATCATTATAGATTAATAAAAAGTTTATAAAATGTAGTCTCCAATGCTATTACTGTGTGAAAAAGAAAAAGTTCTACTGCCCCCTTTTTGGTGTATGTGTGTGTTCCTAAGGAGGCCCAAGGGTGACTTCAGGAATTATCCTAGATTGCTCTACCTCTTTATTGCTTTCCTCTAAGGTTTCCCAGAATCTGCTTTCCAGAGCTGGACGTACAGGTCACCACCATTTACACCCGATATTTTTGCATGGGATCAGGGATCCAGATTCAGGTTCTTTTGCTTGTGAGGTAAAGTTTTAAGTCCTGAACCATCTCTTCAAATCCCAAGAAAAAGTTCTTATTGATTAACTACTGATTAGTAGTTGAAGCTGTTCTTACTCACAAGAGTCAAAATGGTCTTTGAGAAATATCAAGCAGATTTTTCCACTTCCCTGCTCAACTTTTTAAAGGTCTCAAGGCCCTGTTATGAGCTACATGTTTCTGCCTTTCCATACCCAAATCCTTCCTACCACTTCTCTTCTCTCATCCAATTACAGTGGCTTTCCTCTTACCCTCTGAACAAATGCCAAGCTTCATCTCATCTCATGAGTACGTAAGTGTCTTCTGCTGGATGTGCTCTGACACCAGATTTCTGTATTTCCCTTGGGCTCCTCCCTGGTCCTCTCTTAAATACTCAAAAACGCAGACCCTTTTCTGCTCCATCATGTTCTAATTCTGTTCATGGCAACTGCTGTATTAACATCTGATTGTTCACTTTAATGTCCCCCAACGACTAAAACTCTTTTTTTTTTAAGACCAGGTTTCATAAAGGTCAGGCTAAACTCAAACTCACTGTGTAGCTAATATTATCCTTCAACTCCTGATCTTCTTGCCTCCACTTTACAAGCTGGGATTATAGGCATATGACACCATGGCTGGCTTTTAGAACCTTTTTTTAAAAAAACAGGTAAATTTTATATTCAGTGAAATGCATAGATCTTACTTGTACAAATGATTATCCCACACATATTTATTTTCATATACATGTATACACACACACACATCTATATATATATTTTCAACCAGCTTTCCAATTAGGAGAGAAAATATTGATTTAAGATGCATTCATTTTAAACACCTGTCAACACTGTTTTCAAAGACGTCTCTCATGGAGCTGGAGAGATGGCTCAGGGGTTAAGACTCTGTCTCAAAAGCAGAAAGATTCCGGGTTCAGATCCCAGGTCCCACATAAAAGCGGAAACAGCAGCGGCTTGTACTACTGACCCTGGTGGGCGGAAATCCCAAAGCCAAGCAAGAAGGAGGTAGAAGCAATCCAAGATGATTCCTGAAGTCACCCTTGGGCCTCCACAGTGCTCTCTGATAGACACACACACACACACACACACACGCACACAGTATTTTTTAAAGAGCTCTCTAGTGACTTAATTACTTTTCTAATATGAAGGGAATGTTTTTGATTTTAATGTATAAGAAAATCTAACAATCTACTACGTGCACTACTGCACTATTCCAAAATTCCCCACAAAGGTCTCTTCTTTGTATTTCTATCTTTGTGTGTGGTGAAATGCTCTCTGATGTTGTGTTTTTCTTTATGATTTGGGAATTTTTTTCTGTATGATTTTTTTGTGACATGTCCTACTATTTAAAATTTTTTTGAAGCAATAGATCAAGTTTATATATATATATATATACCACAAAAATACCTTGCCTTGACTTCCAAAGCAAAATGAAAGGCAAAAAATCTGAGTTATCTTCCAATCTCACTATGTAACCCAAGGTGGCTCTAAACCTACTATGTATCCCAGGCTAGTCTTAGATTTGTAATCTACCTACCTCATCATCTCTAGTACTGGGATTACAGGTGTATGTCACCATACGCAGATGATAATTTTTAAAGTACACAATGTCATGAAGAACATCTCTGTAATCTCTAATTTAACTATTGTCAGAAGAACACCCAGGTTAACAAAATTTAACTTTTCAAGCAGCATTACTTTTGGCTAGCAAAATTTCACCTACATTATATGATTCTTACCTTTAAATCCTCAATATTAACAAATTACACTTAAAATAATTTATATAAACTATATATAAGATATAGTTTTAATGAATGTAATTTTTGGGGGGGGTGAGACAGTTTCCATTCATGTATTCCAAGCTAGTATTGAACTTGCTATGTAACCAAAGATAAGTCCCCTTCAATTCTTGATTCTCTTTACCTCTCAAGCAGCAGGATTATGGGCATGTACCACCATACCTGCCTCAAAAATTTATTAAAACAAGATTTGAGTTGTGAGGCGGGCATGGTAAAGGCAGCACATACTTATAATCCCAGCATCTGAGAGGCATAGATAGGCGGGGTTCTACGAGGTCAAGAGCAGTCTGGACTACAAAAAGTTTGAGGTGATCCTGGGATACACGGAAAGACTGATTCAAAAAGGAACTAGTCATAGGCACTTACTTACAAATTAAGATATGTTTAGAAAATATTACATAAAATTGTTACAACCACCTTTCACATCTAAGGACTCTGGAAAACATCTTTCAGCAATTAGTTTAATACCTGAGTTGTATTTAGTGCTGTGTTCACATTTTTAATCGCTTCCTCAAAATTCTCTTCATCTTCTGGAGCTCCATTCTCATTCTTTAAAATTCCTGTTAAAATAGAAAATAGTGGCTGAAGAGATGACTCAGGTGTTAAGACTCTGCCTTGTAAGCAGAAGATTCTGAGTTCAGATCCCAGGTCTCGTGTAAAAATGCCAGGCAGAAATAGAGGTGGTCTGCATTTCCCACCCTGGCAGGTGGAGCCTGGGAAATCCCAGAGCAAAGCAAAAAGAGGTAGAAGCAATCCAGGATGATTTCCAACATCACCCTTAGTCCTCTACAGGGACACAGTGTCCTTTAAAAAACACACACACACATACATAAATAAGTTAAAAAAATTAGAAAACAGTAAACCTTGACACTGGATTTATTTTCACTCCTTCTGTCTTCCTGACATCATATATATATATATATATAAAAACCTTTGACACTCTGAAGGGAGGACCAGATGCTGACTCTTAATAAGACATACCTTTAATAAGACATATACCTCTATGAGGAATGACTTCTTCATCCCCAGAGGAAATGCAAGTAAAAGCTCATTGGACTGAAGAGATGGCTCGGGGGTTAAAACTCTGCATCACAAGCAGATGGACCTGAATTCAAATCCTAGATCCCACATAAAAACCCCAAGCAGAAATGGTGGTAGCCTACACTTCTGACTTTGGAAGGTGGAGCCTGGGAAATTCCAAAGTAAAGCAAAAAGGAAGTACAGCAATCCAGGATGATTCCTGAAGTCACCCTTGAATCTTCATAGGCACACACAGTGACCTGTGACTGACACATACACACACTAAAATAATAAAAAAGAAAAAAGCTTGTGATGGCATCATCTGGGGTGCTGGAATAAATTACAAGTGTTCACTTCAAGCAATTTCTTTTCAAACTTTATAAAATGCTTAATTACAACCCATGAAATTACCTTGTCTAATCAAATCTCTGAAGTCCTCTTTTTCTTTATAGGTTTTAGGAATTCGTCCATTTGTCTAAGTTGGTCAAAAATTTAGAAATCTAGTTATAAAAACTCAAAATATGGAAACAGCCCAAAGTTTCCCCCATTCTTCACATGATTCCATCAACAAATATGTACCTTAATAAAGTCGCAGGTTCACTTGATTTGAAAAGATAAACTACAAGGTAATGCTTAACATTCATTTCCCACTACAGAATGACAAACATTTCAACTTCGGTTTTTCATTAAATTGCCAATAATAAAGCTAGATTTAAACTTAAAAAGATTTTACTTGCTCTACACCCATATAAGGAAAAACATTCCCATTACTCTCTAAAAAGACCTTTTTGGCATTCATTGAAAATACAGTCACACATAAGACAAATACGTACTTTACTATACCACTGTGATAAATATTTAGCTACGATCACAATCCATGGAGTATGGCTATGGTCCTAAAAATGAGACACAAAGAAAACATCAGTTATTAGTTAATGTTAACTTTTCACTAGAACACATTGTTTTTAACAAATTCATTAGTATTTACAACCATTTCCTGATATATAGGAGTAGCAAACAGGAAAAATGAACTGGGTTAATAAAAACTGCTTTAGAATTGTTTTTAGAAAAGTGGGGAGATGGTTCAATGGGTAAAGCGCTTGCTTGGAGTGGTCAGAGCTTCTGCAACCCCAGCCCAGGTGGGTAGAGACAAGCCAGCTGGCCTAGTCAAAACAATGAACTAGGTTCAGTTAAGAGACCCTGTTTCAAAAACTAAAGTGGACAGCAACTGAAGAAGACATCCAAATGTTGGCCTCTGGCCTCCACAGGCACATACACAGGGGTGCACTCCTGCTTTTAGAGGCAGTATCCAATTTAACCCTGATATGTGAGATACACACCTTTTCCTGTTTTTTAGGTTTTTGTTTTTCAACCAAAACCAGTCTCAGACACACAACTCAAAGATGCAGTTCAAATCTTTTAATTTCAGTTTTCAATACTACAGTAGTAAAGGCTCTTTCTTTTCTGATAAAACAAATGAACTCCTGCATTTGGTTAATATGTAGGTAGGTAGGTATGCTCTTTACATAGTCTGTTGTGGTTTGAATGTAGACTGTCCCCTGCAAACTCATAGTGTTTGAATGCTTAGTCTCCAACTGGTGACCTATTTGGAAAGGTATGGAACCTTTAGGAGGAGGAGCAGTCTTGCTGGTAGAAAGGTATCTTAAGGTGAACCTTAAGTTTGGTAGTCCAGCTCCACTTCTCCCTCTAGCTCTTGTTATGTCTGCCTTCTGATAACTGCAGGATGTCAGCTGGCCTCCTGCTTTAGGCACAGTGCCTTCAATGTGTTCTCCACCATAATGGACAATGTCCTTTCTGTAACTTCAGTCCAAATAATAACCCTTTCTCCTTTAATTTGATTGGATCACAGTATTTTCTCATGTCCCAAAAGAGTAACTGCAACACTTCTATAAATATAATTACTTTTGTAATAAAATACAGTTGCCCTGATAATTTTTAAACACTTAGAAATTAAGTTTTGAAGTGATCAATTTCAACTAACATCCACTTCAAATTGAAGCTATTGATGTTTCTATTTTGTTTTGAGGGAAAGCATCTCTACATAGTTCAGAATGGACCGAATTCACTTTGTACTCCAGGATGACCTCCAACTTGTGAGCCTCCCATCTTAACCACATCTGGCTCAAATTCAAAGTAGTTTTTAAAGTACACGTATCTGTATTTCAGAAATAGGTCCATGAAGAGAGCTTCTAGAATATGTTAATGCCCAATTTCTTGATTCAAATAGTGATTATACACAGAAGTTCAATTTACTTGTCTTCAATAAAATAATTTAAATTTTTAAAAAAAATTTTTTTAAATGGGTAAAACAACATGTCATCATATAATCTAGGTGACAGGAATATCAAGGCTTATAGTATTTTCTCATACTGATAAAATTGAAAAACCTTAGGCTAAAAAAAAAAATTGTTAGAGACGGCTTAGCAGGTAAGATACCAGCTCACTAAAATGTCAACCTGAGTTCAATCCCCGGTAACCCCACAGAATGAATGGACAGGAATGACTTTCAGAAGTTATCCTCTGACCTCCACCAATGGACCAATAACATGCATGGGCAACCCTCCTCCCCTCACCTCATAAATAAATACAATTATTTTAAAGAAATTTCTAAGCCAGTTGTGGCACACACCTGTAATTCCAGAATTTGGAAGGCAGAGGGAGGAGGGTTTCTACAAGTTCAAGATTAGCTGGTCTACATAGCTAGTTCCAGGGCAGCCAAGGCTACATATTGAGGCCTTTTCTCAAAAAGCCAAAAAAAAAAAAAGAAAGAAAAAGAAACAGCCACCTTAAAGTCTACATCTGAACTTAAGTCCCCTGCCTCAGGCTACCAACCTTTTTTTCCATGTGATCCAAATCGTAAGATTGAAAATGTTCTTTCAGCTCATGGAAATGGCTTATCTAGTCGCAGATCCTCTAATGCATTGTCAGGATGAGATTCTATTACTATGAAACAAATAACCCAAAAAGATAAATTTAATTCTTCATATATCATAGGAACTTAATACATATACATATATATGTGTGTGTGTGTATAAAAATATATATATTTAAATTATTATTCTTTCGTTTATTTGAGTAGGATCTTACTCTAGAGTCACATAGCTTCATCCTCTCCTGCAATAACTATAAATACCCTAAGTGGGGCAAAAGGATCTTGGCACTTGCATGACTGCTGTACGGGCTGTATCTCTCTGCTTTGCATTTTTCTATAATGCCATATAAGAAAATAGACTAAAGCCAATTATTGAATCTGATTGCATCTTTGAACCTATAGCAAGAGATATGCTACTACAGTTTTATTTTTAAATATTTATTTGCTCTGTGTGTGTGTGTGTGTGTGTGTGTGTGTGTGTGTGGTATGTTTGTGTCAGAGGGCACTGTGCGTCACTGTGGAGGACCAAGGGTGACTTTGGAAATCATCCTGGATCGATTTCTACCTCCTTCTTGCTTCACTCTGGGATTGCCCAGGCTCTGCCCACCAGAGCTGGAAGTACAGGCCACTACCTTTTCGCCTGGTGTTTTTTTGTTTTTGTTTTTTTTAATGTGGGACCTGGGATCCGAACTCAGGACGTTCTGCTTTTGAGGCAGTCTTAATCCCTGAACCATCTCTCCAGCCCTATTTTGAAATTTAAAACTGACTTTCCAGACTAGTGAGGTAGTTCATTGGGTAAAGTGAAATTTGTAAAGTTTCATAGTAAGATTTTTTGATCTATAACTTAGGAATTATATTGTAGCTATGTATTTTCTGATTCAATTCAAATACTTTGTTTTTAAAAAGAACCATGCTAGGGCTTCCTTGCCCTTCAGAGGACTCCATATCTGGAGTCCAGTGAGTCATTTTTCATCTTTCCCTCTCCTCATGGATTCCAGGCCTAGAGTCTGTAAGTTCTTGGCAGCTACCTCGTCCCTCATGGGATTCCATGAGTTCCTACTTGACTTTTCTTTCACCACATGGGATTACATGCCTGGAGTCCATGAGTTCTCCAGGGCTCTCTTGCCCCTCACAGATTCATGTCCATGAGTTCTGTTCTTTCCTCTAATCAACTCTACCTTAATGAAATAAATAAATATAAAAGAGCTGCTCAAGCTGCCATGGAATCTTGTAGCCCATGTGGGAGAAGAGAACTGACTTCCGAAACTTACCTTCTAACCTTCCTCTCTCAAATAAATTAATTAAATATTTTTAAAAAATGCCTTTCTGCATTACCAAATTTCCATAATTATAGCTCAGGAACCCAACAAGCTCCATATGCTTAACGATTTTACCTGGATGTTCTTTTACAATGATCCTCATATAGCCAACTAGTCCATATGTCCTACAGATCAAAAGAGGGATTTGGGAATTCCAGAGGACATCTGCTAAACGGAGTAATATACTGTAAAGGAAAATAAAACAACAGAAAATGCCTTAAAATAAAGTACCTTTCTTATTAATACAGCAAATTCAAAGATACGTTCATTGCATTCACATAAGCACGGGAAGAAAACAGCAAAAGGCAAGTGATTTCACTTGACTACAATTTCAAAAGAACACCTCTTGGACCAGAGGGATGGGATACCTGAATCTATTGTGCTGGGAAGACTGTTGCTGAGAAATACTTTCTAAACATTTCCACAAGAGAAAATATATTTATAAAGCCATGTACACACCTGGTTTTCTGTTTTTTTTAAGAGACAGGATCTTACTATATAACTCAAATGTAGGTCAAGTTGGCTTCAAATTTGCGATCCTTTTCTCCACTTCTGCCTGCATATAGAGATTGCAGGTGTGTTCCACTAAGTCCAGCTTTTAACTAGTTTGTAATCACTTTGCAATAACCAACATTTACTAACTGCTGTAAATATATCCAGACTATCTTATTTTTCTCTTCCTAGCCTTTCAATGCCAAAGTGCACAGAAAAGCATCAAATTAAAGATTTCTATGGGATTTAAGAATTTTAGAAACCATAGCTTAGACTACACAGAGAAAAAAACTATGCAAATCAACAAGAAAAAAAAACCATGCAAATCAACAAGATTTAGGTTAAATAACACATTAACATCTACATTACCTTTCGGGAAGCTGAGTTGCAACTACCACAGTAAACCTACAGAAAAACGAAGGATCATTGTCTAGAAGATGTTCTGGACTCTGAATAGGACAGGAGGGGGGAAAAAATTCAACAATTTCATGATCATATTAAACATGGCAGAAACAGTTAAGCTATTTTAAAATAAATGAGGTAAGAAATTAAATTCCAAATAAATATAAATGATTCAAAGATTTAAAAGTCTAAGTCTTTAGGACTTTGAATTATTTTTAAAAACAGTATTTCAGGACAGAAATAATGTGTTCATGTATTATACCTCTTCCACAAAGCTTCCTGAGACATCGCTATTTAGTTCTTGTAAGAATTCCATGGCAGCTTGAGCACGGTTCTTTTTCAAAACAAAGTATTTGAATTGAATTAGAATACAATGTAATCCCCAAGTTATAGATCAAGAAAATCTTACTGAATTTCATGCAAACGTGTCATGCAAAGATGTAACAAATCTACTCCTGGTGTTTAACTGAGGCTTAGCAAGATGCTACTTTAGACAAACCTGAGCTATCATGACCTAGGTTTATAAAGTACCACTTGTTTCCCTGTAACTTCTGTCATTAGCTAAGTGAGCCAGAAAACCAGAGTAGCAGGCAGGGACATCCTGGGTGAACTTAAGACTCACTCGAATCTACACTCCCACAGAAGAGTGACCAATCCTTAAAGCAGTTTCAACATCTACTCAGAACATTCTACTAAGGTCACTAACACTTTTCTATTTCAAATATAAAAATAAAGAATCTTCTGGCTAATTTAAATTACAAAATTTTGTTAATCAGAATAATCCATCCTCTGAAGATTAATATTACTCAAGATTTTAATACAGAACAACATAAAATCCCAGGCAGTACAACTAAATTCTTAAATTATCAAACACACAAGATTTATCAGATTAGAAAAATGAGCTAACTTAACTTTTTTTCCTCAGACAATAAATTCTTTTGAGGTCAAACCTCTTTAGGCAATCAAAAAAAAACAAAACAAAACAAAACAAAACTAGGTAAGCAGGTAGAAGAAATTGTTGATCTAAGTTCTGTTTCCAGAAATCATGAAATGTGGATGGAGAGACCCAACTCCACAGTTATTCTCTGACTTCCATATACATGCATATGCATGCATGCACACTAAACAAAATGAAGATATAGTAGCATTATTAGATGCTCACACACAATCATATTCTTTAAGAAATTGCTTACCTTGCCAATACTGCTTTTTTGAAGGAAAAAACTAAAATGGATAGAAAAACAAAAGCGAAAGTTTACATGGCTATTAAGGAAGAGTTGCTTGTGTATTATATTTGTAGTACAAAGCAAATTGTGTGTGTGTGTGTATCACTGAGGACAGAATCCAGGGCCAAGATGACTTTGAGCTTAATCCCTGAAACCTACATGGTAGATGGAAAGGACTCCTATGATTTGTCCTCTAACCTCCATATACAGTATGGCACACATACATGTATATGCACATACCCCCCCACCAGAAAATAATAAATAAATGTAAAACAAAAATTTAATTTGAGGAAAACACCATAGTATATTTTCTTGGATATTTATAATACACATGACAAAGTTTTATACTAAAGAAATTTTAACTTTAACCCATTTCCTAAACTCATTTCACCACAGAATGAGCTGGCCCATTTCACAGCTGGAGACACCTGGGAAATGCTGTAGCGAATCATTTGTTTTGCAGGAAACTAAAATAAAAAGTTTATTCAGGCTTCCTCCCGCACATACCCAGGCCACATCACAAAGGCGCAGATCTGAGGCTGCTAATCAGAGTCAGGATGTACAAGCCCATGGCTCCATAAGGAAAAGAAACCTTATTCTTAACATGTGTTGCACAAAGAAAAGAAAAGTCATCAAAACTAAAAAATGAACTAAATTTTGGGTTTTCTTATGTTACTCATCACATACAGACAAATATAATGAGATCCCAGACTCTAAATCTTTGAAAAGATTAAGTATAAAATTTAATTTGGGAATGTTCCAAAATATGGTCATCTGTAACGAACAATATACAGATCATTTCTAATATAGTATTTTTACAATCTGGAGCAAGACTAAGCTTACAAGACACACCCAAAAGCTACTTTCCTATTATTCATATAATTTCCAAATACGATTATTATATACTAACATAGAACCTAATACAAGGGCTTAGGAAGCACCTAGATTTTACAAATAAGGGAAAAGTGACTTCTCCTTTGCAGCAGTAACAATGAAGGCAGCAAGGACAGGCACCATTTGTTAATGGCCTAGTCAGACATGGAGTAGCACTTTGCTGTACTCATGCTCATCCTCCTCACCATAACTTCAACAGGGGGCCACGAGGTAAAATTACTACTCAGGGCTCACCCTGAGTGCATTGTCTACTCTACCACGTCCATATCTGGAAAGAATATAACATACTTGTTTCCAGCATCTTCTCCGCTGACCTGATGTCCATCAATGATTGTAAATGAGCCGATACCTGTGAAGACAAAATGGAGTAGGTCAAAAATATGTATTTCTAGGGCTGGAGAGATAACTCAGGGGTTAAGACTCTGCCTTGCAAACAGAAGGACATGAGTTCAGATCCCAGATCACACAACAAAACCAGGCAGAAATGATGGTGGCCTGTACTTCTGGCTTTGGAAGGTAGAGGCTGTGAAATCCCAGAACGAAGTAAAAAAAAAAGGTACAAGCAATCCAAGATGATCTGCCCTTGGACCTCCAGGCACACATGGTATCCTCTGAGACATACACATGCACACACACGCGCGCACAAGCAAAAATTAAATAAAAATATTTACAAATTTAAAAATATATATTTCTAGATTAGAATTTTAAATAAGTGTCCCTAGATCAGAACCTTAAAGGAGTAACTTTAGAACACAACCACAAAACTATATATTACCTGGTAGTACCAAGTTTTTAAGAATTTCAGTTCCTGTAGCTGTTGCATTTATCAGACAAACATGAGCAGATTCCAAAGCCTCTTGCCCATGATCACCCCACAACCTATAAAGATACAAATTGAATATCTTAAAAACTTTCATAAAAACCATAACTTTCTTTGAATTGTGTGAGCCAGAGAAAGTATATTTATTATCTCCCCTAACTCAACATAGAGGATGCTCAGTAAATAAGGAGCCAGGAAGAAATGGGCAACAGTGCTTAAGTTGGCAGAGTCAGCCTGATGGTTTAGACGCGCTCTGTCCATTTAGGTAGTCACTGGTTGCAAGGGGCTGCAGGGGCTACTGAGTACTAGACATGAGGCTAGTAGCATGAATTAAAAGATGCTGTAGGGAACAAAAAAAAGAAAAAAAGAAAAATGTGCTATAATGGAAAATACCCGATTTACAGGATAGTGTGAACAAAAGCGACATGTTTGGTAACCTTTTACATTGATTAGTGTTGAAATGGTGATATTTCAGGTAGACTGGGCTAAATAAACTACGTTATAAAAATGGGTTTATGGGCTGGGGTGTTTGCCTGGCACGCAATCCCCATCGCGCACAATCTGGAAGTGGGGGTCCATGCCTGGAGCCCCAGCACCTGGAAGGCCGAGCCAGGCGTTCAAGGCCTGTGTTGGTTCACGTTACACAGTAAAAGGCTCTGTCTCAAAACATAAGTTAAAATCCCTCCCCCTCCCCGGGCAGGCTAGTCGTAGCCCAGGCTGCCTTCTACCTCCTGGTTCGCCGGCCTCTGCGACCCAAGTGCAGGGCTTACCTGTGTGCGTCACAGGCCCGGCTTCTCACTTTTTTAAATTTTTGGTGATTACAACCAAATTTGTAACCAAGAATGACCGTGCTCGCACGAGACCAGCATTACATACCCTGCTGACTCAGAACAATACCTGATCCTCGAGGCCGCAAACGTGCGACCGGAACTGGGGTGCCCTGGATCCCCTCATTCCGGAAAATGAAGGGGATCGGCGGCGACCAGGAGACCCGGGGCTGAGTCACGCCGCCCCGCCCCGCTCCCCGAAGGCGCAGCCCGAGCGCGGGGCGCCCGGCCTGCGAGCAGCACTGGCCGCGGCCGCGGCCGGAGCCCCGGCTCCCCACGCCCCGCAGGGCCCGGCCCGGCCGCAGGCCCACGGGGGTCGCGCCGCCGGCACCCTGGCCGGGCCTCGGCTGAGCCCGCCCTCCCGCCGGGCCGGGAGCCCCGCGCGGCCCCGGCTCACCTCAGCTGGCGGTCGTACTTCTGCTCCTTGAGCAGCTTCCCCGGCTGCGCCATGGCCGCGGCCGCCGCGCTCCCAGCGGCTCCACAGCGCCGCCGCCCCTTCGCGCGCGCAGGCGCCCCAGCTGCCCGGTGGCTGCGCCGGCTCCCGCCGCCAGCAGGGGGCGCCGCCGGGAGCCGGCGGGACCCGGCGCGAGCCTGGCGAGGTGAGCAGATGTCCCGCGGCCGCCAGTTTACTGTTCTCTCGATCCTTGCAGTATCCGTGGGGAAGTCGGTTTGGGTTGGATTTTAACTTGGATTAGTCTTGGTTTTTCCCATTCTCAGCTCGCTCGCTTGTGCAATGGGGATGCACAGGATGCACTTGTGCACAGGGGATGCCACCAGAAGGGAACTTTGAAATTTTTTCAAGTAAACGGGGTCAGGCTCACAAAAAAGAATAGTACAAACGACAACTTTCTTTATAATGATCGTTCTTTTCTCATCTCATCTCATCTATTCTGTCATGCCGCAACCCTACACCCAGCAGCGCCTGTTTTGAACCCCAAAGCCAGCTAGCTGCTCCTTCCTGCAGAGCAAAGACGAATAAACCCGGACCTCATAGGAGTCACAGTCCCATAAGCCAGGGTCCGGGAGTGAACGTGAGGGGCAGCAGACCAGCCGCACGCACTTACCAAGCTGGCCCTCCCGCAGAGAGAAGCTGCCCTATTGGGGTAGACGGAGAAGCCCCACTCCACTTCTCTCCCAGAATATTCCATGTGGGTGCAGGGACAGCAAGATGTTCTGCAAATGTCATCTCCAGGAGTCAACACAGGCAAGGAAGGTGCTAGAGCTTCTGAAGGTACTTCACGTGACAGACGGGGGTGGTCAGGGGAGGTCTGAGAGGCTGCATGGGCTGGTCTGTGAGGACGGGGAACAGGGAACCAAGACCTTTAACGCTCTATGTGACACAGGATGACAAGGCCAAGGAAGGAGTCTACACCCTGGGAAAGGGAAGTGCTAGAGGCTTGGTGACCGGCCACTCTACATCTTCTCCTCTGTATCCTGGTTCCTATTAACCCTCCAGGTAATAATTGCCTGAAATAAGGTAAAAGTGAGCACAGCTCACTGCACTCACCCTAATCCCTCTAGGGCCGGGAGAGGAGAGGGTGCACAGTTTGACAGCAATGTTGTAGCCACGATGAATTCAGTTACACTAGACATGGGCTGCAAGACCAGTTCAGAGATCGCCCTTCCATGACTTCCCTGCCAGCCCCTGTGGAGCCTGTGATTGGAGAGCAGGCACATGAGACTTTCCCAGCACATCTAGGGCTTATGATGTTCAGTTTTCTTCTCCAGCCGGACAGGTGAAGCATGCGGGATAATAAATACACCCAGGGAGTGTAGGAAGGTCAAAAGTAACAGGTGAAAGTTCACCATTTAGCCTTTCACTCTGCCCAAAAGGAACATCAGGGATTGGAGAATAGGGAATGAACTACATTGGGGGAGGGTGTCAAACTGTTTTTGAGTGCATAGTTTTGAGAAGGAATGTGTTTGTGAGTGTCAAAAACATACTACCTGCATTCACTGCCTACAAGTGCCATGACAAAGCACCTCAAGCTGGTAGGAGAAATGTTTCACAGCTCTGGGGGCTATGCTCCTTCTCAACCGGTTCTAGAGAAGCCCTGTGTATTCCTAGTCTTCCATCAGCTCTTCCACCCCTGACATCCTCATGACCTGGAGCTGTGTCTCTAGCCCTGGAGAGGGGCATTCATCATTGCAGCCACATTACTGCAAGACTTTACCTTCCTGTGTCTTGTAAAGACCCTATTTCCAAAGATAATCACATTCAGGTGGTGGGAGTTAGAACTTAAACAGCTTTGTGGGGGCAGTCGTTCAACCCGTAGAAGGATAGGAAGGTGCCGCTTGTGAAGGCTGATCAGACACAACCACTGCACCTGAAAGTCAGGTTCCACTCTTATTGTAGAGTACAGTAAACCAGAGGTTTCAGGCGAGGAAGCATACATAGCCTAATGCGCTTGGACTCAGTGGCTTTCTTTTTCTTTTCTTCCTTCCTTTCTTCCTTTCTCTTTCCTTCCTTCATTATCCTCTCTTTTTTAGTTTATTGAGAAAGAGTCTCACATAACCCAGTCTGCCTCTAACTTGCTATATGTCATGGTTAGGCATAGGTGTCACCTTGACAGTTGAGGGTTTAAGGTCTGGGTACATTTGTAGAGTGCCCAGAATAGTGGTTGAGTTAGGCCCAGAGCAAACCTGCAGATTGTCTAGCTGATGGGGAAGGCCCAGCCTATGGTGGGTGGGACTAGGCCCTGAGCAGATGAATAAAATACTGAGTGTCGGTTGAGGAAGTTGGCATCCTTTTGTACACTTGGCCAGACATGTTGGTCTGGCAAATATGGATCATCCCTCTCTCAGCCATTACGTAGAGATGATGTGGCCGGTTCCCTTGGCCTTGGTGTTGGTGTTGGTGTGAGCTCTCCTGCAAGCTAGACTGAGAACTGTAACCCGATAATGGTAAAAGACAATACACTCCTTGTTCCCTTAAGCCGTTTGATGGTCATTTATCAGCAACCATGCCGGTGAACTGCAACACTATATATCATGGGGGATAACCTTGAATTCCTTTCAGTTTCTGCCTCTGAATACTGGGATTACA
The DNA here is from genome assembly GCA_023101885.1 of Typhlomys cinereus. NCBI lineage: Eukaryota > Metazoa > Chordata > Mammalia > Rodentia > Platacanthomyidae > Typhlomys > Typhlomys cinereus. Next base: position 15,527,757 of record JALPQD010000008.1, on the reverse strand, counting down.
GGCATGTACCACTACATCCAGCTGACCAATGGCTTTCGAAGTGTCATCACTTGTGAAACTTGTTAGAGATGCAAAGCATGGGCCCTGTCCAGGCATTCTTACTCTTCAGAAACTATTAGGTGAGGTCCAGTATGCTGTTTAAAGCTTCCAGACATAATTAGATCTGAGAAGCGCTGATCTATGCAGTTTTCCCACCACAGTGATATGCCAAGCAGGTTATTTGTGGAACTCAAGGTTCCCGCTGTAAAACCCAAGTTCCCACCAGCACGAAACTCCAATCTTCCGCCAGCCGCAAAGCAGCCGCAAATTCTCCTGCAGGCGCCAACTCACCCATTATGCTGAACAAACTCTTCTACAGCTGTGTCAACTCACCGCAGGCGGGCTGACTAGAGAATGCCTGCATTTATCACCTTTTGGGACTCCTTTGAACTTCTCCCCCTGGGTGTGCCGGGAACCGCCTGGGGCGAGGTTATCGGCTGGGGCATCTGTGAGCTGTGACTCAACCTCCCTGTGTGTAATGGAATTTTTATTGCATGTAATTGCTCCAATACAGTTGCTTTCATATAAAAACCCTGCCCCAAATTCAGTCGGGGCCGTTCTCTTTTGCTTGAGCAGAGAGGCGGTCCTGGCGCGCTAGATTTTTCTTTTTTTAATAAATTCTTACCTCTTGTACTTACAGCAGCTCGGTGGTCCTCGTGTCTCCTTCGGGGGTCTGGGTAAGGGGCCCCAAAAAAAGGAACTCCGGTTCCAACATATGGGGGCTCGTCCGGGATGCCCCTGACCCAACTCGGGGGAGCCGACGACCAGGGTTGGAGGTAAGTGGAGCTCCTATATTGTCTGTGTCTCGTGCATTGTGTCTGTGGTCTCTCGTGTCAGTTTCTTTTCCAGGCCATCTAGGTGGGACGAAATTGGGGCTGTACCCATTAAGAGGTGGACAGACGTGTCCAAGACCTCGTAGGAGGGTGGACAGATGACGATCTGACCTCCGGGGGCAGCAGGGGGAAAGCCGCAGTTGGATGGTATATTCCCAGCTGGGCTCAGTTGGACGGTATATTCCCAACTGAACTCCCCCATAGGGCTTGGGCAATTGGACGGTATATTCCCAATTGGGCCCAACTCTGTAGAGTGAGCTGCAGTTGGATGGTATATTCCCAACTGAGCTCATGGTGAAACTTTTCTTTTCGGAGAAGGAGGATGTACCCGAACTGCAGCGGGCCTCCGGACTCCTCTGTTGCCGGCTTCTTCTTCTTTTTTTCCCAGGAGAAAAACCGCTCGAGCGAGTGTTTAAGGACCGGGTGCTGCAGATAATTGTTGGGTTCGTGTTTGTGTCGGTGTTTCTAGGGTATTTCTGTGTTCAAGAAATTAAGTATATAATGGGACAGACTCAATCAACGCCCCTTGACTTGACTATTAACCATCGGACGGACGTTAGGGAAATCAGGAAAGGAAACTAGCAGGTTTTCTGCCGCTCAGAGTGGCCGGCCTTCCAGACCAGCCGGCCTCCTGGGGGATGAAGTTTACCACCCGCTGTTCTGATGAATGGCCCACTTTCTAGGGCGGTAAATGTTTGTTTTAAGGAAAGAAAGCCTCAGCCCCCCTGTGCTGGAGGGGCCAGAAGAACTGTCTGTCGTTTTTTTGTGCTGTGTTTATGATGATCTCATTTTAAGAGTTACTTTAAGTGTTTTGATTTGCTCAGTTATCTGGATTTTCCATATGTGTGTTTTATGTTTCAAAATAACAAAGGTATGGCCATTTCAAATTATTGCGCGCTTATAATTACATCTTGGGTTTTTTTGACTCTTTATTATTTGGCATGCTCAATTTAAATGCACGTGCACACTTAAGAACAACATAAAAGGCCTGAGTACGTACTGACTAAAATATTTTGTTTTATCTTGATTTCTATGAAGCTTCACAAAAGATGATATTGTGTTTTTACCTAGGATCTAATAACATCACTTTTGTAATTCCTTTAAAAGTTTGTTTTCCATATGTAATACCAACACATCTAACAGCCAGAAAGGAAAACTGATTTCTGAGAAATTCATTGGAATTTCTTCATTCTCCTGGTATGTATGCTAATTCCCTGTTTCCAGGTGTACTCCTGTGTTCTGTTACAATCTTGCTAACTTAATTGGGATATAATGATTTTTAAGATGAGGTCTACTGTTATTGCCTCTTTTAAAGGACATTTTTAAAAGGGTAAACAACAGAAAACCATCAAGTATGAAAGAAAATATGTATGGTAGTTAGATGTGCAAGAGGTTTAAAAGAAGGTTTTAAAAAAAAAAAAAGGGTTTATGGGATGAGCTATCTTACCTAGAGAGTTAAAGTATGTGCAGGAGGTTTATGAGTTGGTTACTTAAAAAATTGTTAAAGTATGTGGTGAAGGTTTGTGAAATGTTGTGAAGGTTTGTGGAATGTTAGGTTTATGAGAAGACTAAAAATTAGAGATGATGGTTAAAGAAAATGTCATGCATTATGCTTCTTCCATATTATAAAAGAAAAGGCATTGAGCCGCAAAAATTAGAAATTAAGAATTAAGCTTCATGTATTCAAATGTATTTCAATTGTTGTTTTGACTAAATAAGACAGCAGCCCTAACAGGGCCCTCATCTGCTCCCTGGGAAGTGGGTTCCCAAAGAGCAGGGCTCTGCTCAGCATCAGACCAACCTCTGCTCACCTTTTGGAACAGGCCTCTCCTGGAGGGGGAGGAAAAGGGCACCTGCAAAATGAGGGAGGGAATGTTTTGACCTCTGTATGAATGTGTGAGTGAATGTCGGCCTGAGGTGGGAAACCTGTAACACCTCTGTGCTCGAGTTTGTAGTCCCACGGCGAGATCCCTAAGATCTCTTAAAGCCACGGGATTCGATTGGGCCAGTTCTGCGTTTCCATGGTGATAACATACGGTCTAGGGTGGGATCGGATTAGAATCCGATCGCAAGTCACGAAATAGCTGAACCCACTATGGCTAAGTTATCACCCATGACTCTGCAAAGAGTGTGGCCAGACTGGCACTTGAATGATCTCTCCTGGAGGGATTCCCATCCTTTGTCTGTCTGCGCCGTGTGGTGGGGATCAATGTAACTTTAGCTCTTGTTAATCAATGAAAGGAAATTCCTAAAAATGTTTGCCCTGTAAGGAAAATGCTTCATGTCTGAGACAATGACCATACAGTTTAAATAACATAGGAAATGAAAAAAAAAAAAAGCTTCAGGCATATGTGGACCATGGACTCTCCCCTTTTAGTGTCATCGGTTGGGGCTCTGGTGGCGTTGGGTGGAGTGCTGGCCTCCCCGGACCACACCACGGGCTGTGTCAATGGATGTCTTTGCTGACAACACTGTGTATAGTGATTATCAGAACTCTGCTAAGCCACGCGTCCTTTCCTCAAGTCCAGGTTCACTAATTGAAGCCAAAAGAGAGAGATTTCCCCTTCCTGTGTCCAGGAACTATCTAGAAATTGTGAATGCTTAGTTCTACCAACCTAAAAGAGGGTCAAGTCATAGCATATTCTCAGACATGCCCTGTATACATCTTAGACAGGAGATGGTCCCAGGAAGATCTTTAAGTTATACTACCATCCAACTAGACAAACAAATGCCAGAAAGTTGAGAGACTATAGAGCTGGACCAAAAATACCAGCTAATAGCCCAGGAAAAGCTTTGCCTCTCAATGCCCTCAAGACTAAGGTGGAACAGGAATTTCATTTAGCTTCCATGCCAGCCAAAGTCCTCATCTGTCAGGAGGAAGTAAACTCTCATGTGGAGGACAACAGGGCTCTCATCTGTTGAGGGAAATAGGTCCCCATCATCTGTAAGGGAGAGGTTGGCACCATCAGGAAGCTTTCATTTCTGTCTTGGAGGTAGAATCCTTTGTTTCTGTTTGTCCTAGGACTTTAAAAATAGGACAGGTGACCTAGGACTTAGTATAGAAAAGGAAAGAAAAAGAACCAGAAAGCAAAGAAATCAGAACTTGACATTTGCCTTAGGGGATAGGTTAAACAGGCACCCCAAGCAGATCAACCCAGGACCCCTCCCGACAGGGGAAAGATGAAAAAGATGCTTCGAATATGACCAGACTGGGCGCTTTGAGACGGTTGTGAGCACAGGAAGCTTTCATGTGGCCTATGTCCAAACTATGGGAATTTCCACTGGAGGAAGATTGCCCCCTGAACCCCAGGGCCCAGGGGTCGAACACCCCGGTGGAGATCAATGAAATGGCCTGAAGCTCCTAGCTTCCCTCCGATGGGAAAAAGGAGTTTGCCACTGATATCCAGCAAAAGGAAGCCCAAAAGTGCCAGGTTGAGCATCTCGTGAGAAACCTTGGGTTTAACATGCAAATGGGAAGCCTCTTTGTTTCTATGTTAATGGACTAGGGAGCACAAAATTCTAGTGCTCAACTTCCTTCCTAGGCTTTTGTCAACTTTTGATTTTACTGAAATGTTTAAGATCAAGAAAATGATAGGCTCATTGCACTCACAAAGTAACTACTGAGATTCCTTATATGCTTAATAGTAATGCTTTTTAGGCATTCCTTTGTTTACATGCCTGAGTGCCCGAATATTCAAGGTTTAGGCTTAATAGAACATTTTCTGGAGAAAAGACATGGCTTTATTTAGGAGAAATAAAAAAACATAGAAATTGTCAGGTCTTGGTGTTTCTTCCCAGTTCAGGCCTAAAGCCTGTTCCCTGGGGAAGGTCACTGTAACCCCATGGGCAGGTGCTAGGAATTTCTTGGTATGTCACAATAAACGCCCAGGGACAGGTGCTAAACATTCTCTCCTAGGTAATTTACATTTTGCCCCGGGCTGGCGTGAGCCCCCAGGCCGAGCCCGCCTAGACCCCTTCTGCCCCTGCCGCACCCCTCTCCACCCTGGCCACAGGGGTTTGGGCTCCGTGGTTGTTGACCTCCTCTACTAGAGAGATTAAGAAAACTGGAGTGGTGTTTGACGCCAGCTTGTTCCTGCTGCTTCCCTTGACAGTATTCAGCATCGTGAGTGTGACGGCCTACATTGCCTTGGCCCCGCTCCCTGTGACTATCAGCTTTAGAATATATAAGGGTATGACCCAAGCAATCCAGAAATCAGATAAAGGCCACCTATTCAGGGCATATTTGGAATCTAATGTTGCTAGATCCGAGGAATTGATTCTGCTCTCAGTCATGTGAACTGCACCATAAAAGAACTCAGGTGCTTTTTCTTAGTTGATGGTTTAGCTGATTCTCTGAAGTTTGCAGTGTTAATATGGGTGTTTACTTATGTTGGTGCCTTGTTCAACAGTCTGACACCACTGATTTTAGCTGATTTCACTCGTCAGTATTCCTGTTATTTATGACTGACATCCCAAGTGCAGATAGATCATTACCTAGGACTTGCAAGCAAGAATGTTAAAGATGCTATGCCTAAAATCCAAGCAAAATTCCTGGATTGAAGCGCAAAGCAGAAAAATGAAAAGATGCTATCATAGGAGAAATTATTCTTTTAATAATTATATTGCTTAAGCTCACGCTGGGACTTATAAAATGTTGGGGACACGTATAGTTAATTGTAAAATATGTTTCTTTCTGAAAACAAAAAGAGCTCAATCCTTCTCTGTATATTAAAAAAAAAAATGCAGTCTCTGTTACAAGTATGAGGGCTCAGCCTCTTGGCTATCTGGTGCAGCATTATAGACTGGCTAGATTTGGAAATACTGAGAGAATATTTATGTTAAGTGCCATTATCCTCAAACAATGGGATACAGTAAATGGGTCCAAGAGAGTTGTTTTTGTTCTCCATTCTGTTGACTCCTTGCCTCACCTGATCCAGGGGAGCCCTGGTCTCGAGGCTGCAGCTCTGGCCTGAGGCACCCAAGAAAGACAGTTTGTACTGTAGAGTTAAAAGCAGAGACGTAGGTCGGCAAAAAGTTTAATAAAATTTTTCCCTTGTACTAAAAGGTTGCCTAAAGTTAAACTCAGTGCTTGACAGAGAGAAAAAGCAATGGCAAACTTAAGAAGTAAACTAAGAAAAACAGCAAAACTCCAGGTGTGGCTCCAGAGCAGCTCCATTAGCTAATCAATGCTGGCTTTTCAGCTAGATCAGAGAAATGGTGCTACATCCCTTTGGTCCCCCAAAAGAAAAAGACTTATGTTGCTTTATTTTTTAGAATAAAAAAGAGGATAATTTAGATTGCTCTGTACAGAGAATCAGTTCGCATTGTTTTGGACAGGTTTTAAAATATGATCTACAGTAGTCAGAGGAAAAAGGTCTCCTTGGCTTTTACACCTTATAAATGTGTTCTTTTACTAACTCCTGCTTGCTTATACCCACAGCAAGACTGCTGAGCTTGTTTGGGTTATCTCATGTGCCTTCCCAATTACAATGGTCTAATCCTTGTGTAGATCTTGAAAGTTTAACTTGTGTTTTGTCTCTTTTAGATGAACCTTAAAGTAATAGGGCCATCTATAAAAGACCCCTAGACCATCCCAGCATTTCATAGATGAGAATATCAGACTGCACATATTTCCTTCGCCCTGAGTCAGCAGGAAGCAGCCAGATCGAATCATCACCCCTTATCCCCAAAGCAGTCTGAGTTCTCAAATAGGTTTATGGGAAAGTGAGGCAGGATTAGAACAGCTATGCTGGGATAGGTCTCTCAAGGTCTTTAAAATTCTGAAGAGACGTCCCCTACTGCTAAAATCACCTGGAAGGAACACCCCTGCTGAGGAACTGACTCCAATCCTCCCAGAAATTTACCACGAGAACTGTAACTGACACTCCATGATTGGAGTGTGCCTATAGAAAAGGGGGGAGTGTGGAACTCAAGGTTCCCGCTGTAAAACCCAAGTTCCCACCAGCACGAAACTCCAATCTTCCGCCAGCCGCAAAGCAGCCGCAAATTCTCCTGCAGGCGCCAACTCACCCATTATGCTGAACAAACTCTTCTACAGCTGTGTCAACTCACCGCAGGCGGGCTGACTAGAGAATGCCTGCATTTATCACCTTTTGGGACTCCTTTGAACTTCTCCCCCTGGGTGTGCCGGGAACCGCCTGGGGCGAGGTTATCGGCTGGGGCATCTGTGAGCTGTGACTCAACCTCCCTGTGTGTAATGGAATTTTTATTGCATGTAATTGCTCCAATACAGTTGCTTTCATATAAAAACCCTGCCCCAAATTCAGTCGGGGCCGTTCTCTTTTGCTTGAGCAGAGAGGCGGTCCTGGCGCGCTAGATTTTTCTTTTTTTTAATAAATTCTTACCTCTTGTACTTACAGCAGCTCGGTGGTCCTCGTGTCTCCTTCGGGGGTCTGGGTAAGGGGCCCCAAAAAAAGGAACTCCGGTTCCAACATATTGACACACCTCACCATTTGTTCTCAACAGCTTTCTGGTGTAATTGTGACTTCAGTTCACTCTTCTATTTACATACAGAGAGCAGAGACTTGGGAAAAGAAGGAAAATGACTAAAATTAAGGGATTAGAAACAAATATTCCAAAGTATCTGGCCAGACCCAACTTAAGTCTGTTTTTCGCTCACCCTGGTTGGTCTTTACCATGGAGATATTGAATATATATGTAGTTGGGAAATTTGGAACAGTCTGTAGTTTGTGGGTGACCAGCCAGGAAACATGAGGCACAAATCAATACACCTCTCAGGGTTTGACCGCTGGCCCTCCCTGTCTGCCCTTGACCGGTCTAGGCTTTCTGTCTAGGTACTCATTGGTTGATTCTTGCCTCTCTCCCTCTAACTCCATAAGCTGAGGCAACGGCGGGTCTGATACTGTTCACAGTTGTGTCACACACGACTGACCCAGCCCTTGACATCCAATAAGTTCAATGAATGCTTGCTGGGTAGAATGTTGCATTTCTGAAACTTCTTGCACTGTATGCTCTACGCTTTAAAATACATCTCTTGGCAATGTGTCCATCATCTAATTTGATAATTCTACTTCCAACAGCTTATCCAAGTCCTCCCTGTTGCTGTGATATTTAAAGAGTGTTGAATGAGGTACCCGACAGCCCTGGATTTCATCACTGTGCATTCTTAGCCCATCACCCAACTTTCCAAATTAGTAAATGGGTCAAAAAATCTCCCCAGGTTTACTGTGTGGGTGATGTTGGATGCAAAGAATTTCTATTAATGTTGTTTATATTCTAGAGCAGTCTGCACTTCTCAGCTTCTAAGATGTCTGCAGTGACTTAGCCTCCTCTGGCTTTGGCCAGCCAGCCATGCCGCCTCTGCTTTCAGAGACTGTCCCTTCCTTCTGGAACCGTAAGCTGAATAAATCTCCCTTTCTCCTTTAAGTTGCTTAACTTTGGGTGCTCTCTCACAGCAATAGTTAAGAGTAACCGTTACAGAAATTGGTACTGGATAGTGGGGTATTGCTGTGAGATAAGAACAGCTGGTACCACAAAGTGAAGTTTGTGAAGCTGAGAAAAGTTGGTACCCAGAAGCATGGCCAATGCTGTGATGTGGCTAGTGTGCCTTTGGAACTGTTTGTTGGGAGAAATATGGGGAACTTTGGGACTTTGTGCTGAGAAAGTCTTTGCGTCTTGGCGGTTGGGCCAAAGGGATCTTTCTTGTGAGATCTCAGAGGAGAACAATGCTGTGAGAGACGCAGACAGTGGAAGCCTTGCTTGTGATGGTCCAGAGGGGAACAGAGACTGTGTTTGCAACTGGACGAGTGACACATGGAGCCATGTGTTGGCTGAGAGTGTAGTGAAGTTTTGCCCTCATCCTGAAAGTTTGCCTGAAATTAAGCTGGAGTGCTTGGCAGAGGAAATTTCAAAGCAATGTAGTCTTGACAATGTGATATGGCTACTTTTTAGTTTTCTTCAGTTATGAAAAAGAGCAAAGAATCAGGCAGGAAGAAGCAAAAACTGTAAGATCCAATGATGAAAAATACAATAGCAAACTTAAAGAGTTGAACCAGGAAGAAGCAGAGAACAAAATAGCTGTTGAAGAGATTAGCTCCATTTGTAAATCAAAGCCTGCTCTTAATTTGAATAATAGGAGAGGCCCTAGCTTGAGGGCAAGATCCTCAGGGAAGGCTCCCACTCATAAGAATGCAAATCCTTTCAGAAGACTGGAGCTAAAGGGTGGAGTTCCAAAGGAAGAGTTGGTTTCTCTTACCAAGCAACTGCCCAGGAGTGAAAGAGATGGTCAACATTGAGAAGCATAATCAGCTGTGATTCAAGGGGACCAGTCTTGGCAAAGTCGTCCATGTGAGTCTGGTTTTAGAGGCATCAGTGATGCAAGAGGGAGGAGATTATGGAGTCCTCCTCCAAAATTTCAAAAATTGGCAGAATCCAGGCATCATGAGACAAGAAGTCTGCAGTTTAGAGGCCCAAGAAAGGCAGTTTGTGCTGTGGAGTTAAAGCCTGGTTTGCCATTGAGAAGTAAAGATGTTAGAGATTCCAGACACAATGTGGGACACCTGCCAAGGAGAGCTGTATATCCTGGGAGGAGTCAGCTCAAGAGACCAACGTATTCTATGGGCAGCTGCATTGGAACCAAAGCCCTTTGGAACTGAGATGATTTCAACAGGAGGACTTGGAACTACAAGATTTGGAGTTTGTCCTGCTGGTTTTTGTTCTTGTTATGGACCAATCTTTCCTGGATATGCCCCCATTCCTTCCTTTTGGAATGGGAATTTTTATTCTGTGCCATTGTATGTTAGAAGTATGTAACTTGTATTTTGATTTTACAGGAGGCTTTGGACTTTGGGCTTTTGGATTGTTGGGAACTACCATTGTAGTCTATGAAGACTTTTAAAGTTGGACTGAGTATGGTTTGCATAATGAGATGGCAGTGAGCCTGTGGGGGCCAGGGGTGGAATGTCATGGTTTGAAATGTGTCCCCCACAGTCTCATGTGTTTGGTAAGGTCATGGCACCTTGAGAGGTGGAGCCTTGCTGGGGGAAGGCAGTCACAAGGGGTGGGCCTTGAGGTGGATTAGTCCCACCCTACCTCCAGGAGAAGTTAGCCTTTGCTGTAAACAGCCTGCAGCTCTCAGCTTCCAAGATGTCTGCAGTGACTTAGCCTCCAGCCAGCCATGCCGCCTCTGCTTTGAAAGACTGTCCCTTCCCTCTGAAACTGTAAGCTGAATAAACCTCCCTTTCTCCCTTAAAAAAAAAAAAAAATGTTGTTTATATTGTAGTGAGGGGGGAGACAGACAGAGAGTATGCCATGGTATGCATATGGATATCAGAAGACAATCTATGGAATCAGGGGTGGAGACTGGGTCTCCCTTTCCACCATTTGGGAACCAAATTCAGGTCATTAGACTTGTGTGACAAATACCTTTACTCACTGCACCATCTTGAACCCCCAATTTTAATTTTTAAGTACTATAAATACACATGGAACCCACACACAAAGATAGATGAATAAGGATGCTTGCTGCAGAGCTATTTACCACTGAAAGCTGGGTGCACGCCAAGGCAATATGCGAATATTAAGTGCAAGTTCTCCAAGCAAGGGGATGCTTTAGGTAATAAAAATTCTTTCCAGGGTTGGTTAAGAGACATGCTGAAACAGATTTCTCTCATTCCAGAATAATATGTCCCACTAGAAGTGGGAAAGCTGAGATAGGAGATCCCACAGCAACCCCAGAACAAAGGAAACTCCTTACCCTTACAGACTTCATAGGGCTTTGAGTTTAGAAAGGAGGCTTACTTTAGTGGGCTTTGAGTTTAGAAAAGAGGGGGTCTATGAATTTAGGGGATTAGTGAAGGTTCTAGGTAGCTAATTCCATCGTCCCAACCAAGCTTGGGGCTGCTTCAGGGGAGCTGTGGTAGTTTGGGTGAAGGTACAAGGTAACATGTAAGGTGTGACTGATCTCTTTATATGGAAGGAAGTACTGACCTAGGACAATAACTGAAAAAAGCTAGTCACAAAGTTGTCTATACAATCCTGGTTGTTTACATAGAAGAAAAGCCTGGCAGGACAGTCACTAAAATATTAAGAATGGTGAGCCTTGGGGCATGACATGACAGTGATCGAAATTTTCTTATAGGGCAAGTCAGATGGCTCAGGAGGCAAAGGTGTCTGCATGCAAAAATGGCAACCAGAGTTCAAGTCCCAGAGCCTACCTGGTGGAAGGCAAGACCTGGCTGACCAAAATTGTCCTTTGACCCCCATGCACAGTGTGGTGCGTTGCCAGTTTGCTCAGAGTCTCTCTCTCTCTCTCTCTCTTTTTCCCCCCTCTCATATAAAAAAGTAAACTTTCTTCCATGTGTGTTTTTGATTCTTACAAATTTTCTATAATGATACCACTATGATTTGAAAAGAAATGTTTGGAGTTTTAAATGTATCCAACAAACTAAGTCAAAAGGAAAGGAGTAGAAATCCTAGGAATTAAAGATTACATTTGGGGTACCAGGAGTCACAGATATCTTATCTAACCATTCTTTTAGGCTACTAGACTCTCTATTCCTATTTTATAGATTAACCAAAAAAAAAAAAAAAAAAAAAAAAAGAGAGAAGAAGAAGAAGAAAGAAAATGCAAATTCAGACACAGAGGCGAAGTAATTTGCCCTGGGTCACACAGTCAGTGATGTGGATAGGTCAAATCCAGGACTATTTAGCCAACATTTCAGACTCAGACTCAATACATCCCATCAAATGCTCACATACATGCCTATACTCTGAGCAGAATCTTATGTGTATTGCACATGCGTGTGCTTACATATGTGTGTGTATGTGTTGCTAATGAGCAAGTCCAACAAATGTTTTTCTAATACTAAACAAAAGGATCTGGATCCCATGAACCCTATGCATAGCAAGTAATGAGGGAGAAGCATGGTTTTCCTCATTGGTGCAGCACTGAATTTTTGCTGTTTCAATAGGTGCACCCAAAGATTCCCGTGAGGCAGCCTGGGTAGGACAATCCCCTCATTATCACAGACAAGAAAAACGCTGCACTTTGGAGAACAGAAGTGAGACCCAGCCAAGACTGTTGGTAAGTGAGGCATGGGTCTGCCGGCTGCTTGCACCCTCTTCCCTTAGCCCTTCATCACATCTCCACATTCCTCAGCCTCCCTCATAAATAATGGAAACCATGAGCCACTGACACCAATAAAACTCAAGAGTAAACTCTCACATGGAAATAATTGGGCTTTAAAGAGAGTGTGTAATTAAAACTGGAGGTGTCTGAATGGACGCATAGTCTATCCAAGTTGACCTGAATGGGCCGCTGGTGGTGGCTGAGGCTTTACCTGAGGCCACATGTGAGAATGAATTAGATTGGGCCAGCTGGAGCCAGTGGGTGGAAGACAGAGGACACACCAGGAGGAGGGCACAGCAAAGACCAGGGTTGGTGGGTGGGGAAATGTTGGGCCAAGGCAGGCATTGAGGTGGAGGGCTTGAGATGCCAGCAGGTGCATGGATGGTCACCAGGGGGCAAGGAGGCACGAACAGCAGGCTCACAGTCTCTCTCTCTCTCTCTCTCTCTCTCTCTCTCTCTCTCTCACACACACACACACACACACACACACACACCCTCCATTTCTCCCTCCCTCTCGTAAGACATTTTTATTGGTTTTGCATAAGGTTTGCACACAGGTGCTTTTACCTACTAGGCTATTCAGCCACCCCGATAAAATGTATCATTTTTAACGGGGAGCCAGTGAGATGGTGCAGCAGGTAAGGCACCATCTTGCAACTCTGGTGACCTGAGTTCGATCCCGGGAGCCCACTTGGTGGAAGGAAAGCACTGTTTTCTGACTGTCGACTTCTGACCTCCACATGTGTTCTCTTTCTCTCATCAAATTAAAGAGTAAATCGAATGTTAGACAGGCAAAGAGTCCTGAAGAAGGGAGGAGACTGGAGGGGGATTTGAGTCTACCAGGAAGACATCTGTGGGTCTGTCTATCCGCAGGTGCATTGTCTGATGCCACCCCTTCCCTACACCTATCTAGGGGCTCTAATTTCCCTCAGCCAAGAATTTGGATTATCAATATCCCCATCTATTCCAGGGCTCCCAGTCCTCCATGCCTTGAAAAACTCCCCTTATCCCTAGAAATGGTGAAGACTATCTGAAATGAGACACTGGGAGTAACTCTGTTACTTGCTGGCCAGATGACCTCGAGTTAGTTACTTGGCCTCCCTGGGCTTCAGTTTCCTATTTTCAGCAGCAAGAGAAACACTCCCACCTTGTCATCATAACCACATCACAGGAAGGACCCTCAGATCGGTCTAATGCCCATCACGGTATTTGACAGACAGGCCAAGCTCCAGTTCTGGACACTTGCTGATCAATGCAGCTGGTAGTTTATTAAAGAGATAGTTCCACCTCCCCCTCCCCTCCAGGACTGAGGGCCCAGAAAGAACCCAGGTCCCCTGGTGCATTTACTGCTCAGAGACAAGCCTAAGGAGGACATGCCATGTGGAGAAGTCTTGCAGGCTTCAGCATAGATGGTCTCTCCTGTCCCAGGGTCAGTGCTGGGAGAACCGAGGAAGATGATGGGTGGGGGTGATAGAGACGCTTACCTACCTCTGACCTCTGGTCTCAACGTGGGGCTCCGGATCCGCTTGTGCTCCTCCCGCCCACCGCCTCTTTGAGAGGCTGCTCCATCGCAGCATCCTGGGCTAGAGCCGCAGCCGGAGCCGAGCCAACAGGTGCCGAGTTGCGGGGACGGCGATCTGACCGCTAGGGCTGTGGCCAGGACAACGGTAGGGCACAAGACCCCTGGTCCTGACCCGATGTATCAGCCATCCGGGTTTTTGGAACTTGCAAGCTCCACGCTCCAGAACTTTCGGGACTCCTCTTTCGTCCAGTCCCCAGAACCCAGCCCCCTGGGCGGCCCCCATCTCCACTTCCCTGGGGTCCAGCTATAAACTCCGCGCTGCTCCCTGGCGAGCCCCGCCACCCGCTGGCCAGCGCGTCGTGCCGCTGCCGCCACAACCCCGGGACTGCAGCGCTCCTCCGACCCGGCGGGGTTGTCGCTGTGCCTGGGCCAGTGCTGCGCGTGGAGGTGACCCAGGGCGGCGGGGGAGGAGGGGGGACCGCCACGGCGCAGCGCTGTGCGCGGTTTGTCATGCGGGGCGCACGCACCGAGGGTGTACAGGGACTTTCTGGGAACTGAGCTCGGGATAGGCAGGGGCGCGGTGTTCCCGGGGAGAGAGTTCCCCTCCCAAGTGTCCCATTCTGCGGTGTGGTAGAGAAAAGGGGTACTTGGGAACGTGTACAAATGCTTGTGTGTCTACACCTAACCGGTGTTCCAGTGCGTCCCACGCGAGGCTTGGGAGCCCAGGGCGGGCACCGCCTCTTGGTCAGACCAGGAGGGCAAACCTATTCTGCCTGTTTTCTTAGCGTGCAGTTTATTGTGGGTATGGAGCATAATATCAGTTCCCTTTGGGACTTTTTTTTTTTTTTTTTTTAAATCAAATAGAGACAGAGTGATGGGCCCGGGCTTTTTCACATCCCAAAGAGGAAGGATGATGCCGGCTGTCAAGAGGGGAACTTCAGAAGGCGTGGATTCGAGTAGGAGGGAGAGAAAAGCAAATGCAGGGAAGAGGGCTATTCCTCCAGTCCTACTTCCAGGAGACAGTCACTTTGTGAAGGCAAGTGGGGGTCCTGGGTTAGTCTGGGGTAAGAAGTTGCAGTGGGCTAGACGGAATCTGGAAGTGCTGCAGTTTCTGTCCACCTCTGGGACCCCAAGGACTAAGGAGCAAATTTTGGAAGGGGAACCTCAAGCAGATCTGGACATGCAAGACTGGACAGAGACGTTTAGCAAAAGGCGACAGAAATAGGCAGAGATGGAGAGATAGGAAGAGGAGAGCCAGATTGATAAACCCATTCTGCCCCCAGCATGCACTCTAGCTCCCTTTTGAGTGCCTCTCTGAGTTCTCATTCTTCAACTGGACCCCTTTCCTTTCTGCTCCCCCAGTTCTGAGCCTCTAGTATCCTGAATGCATTGCCACCCCCAGGCAGCAGCCCCTCACCCAGCCGGACCTGGGCAATCCACTGTAGAGAGGGGAAGGACAGGACAGAGGTGCCCCGCATGCAGCAATGCTCACAGGGCTTCAAAAATGACCTAGTGGGGCTGGGCTACCATTGTGAGTCATCCATTGGAGACACGGCTCTATCCACACCTGCTGCTGTTTCCTTGGGAAACCTTAAGAAGCCAAAAAGGGAGAAAAGCCCCAGCCGGCAGTAGCTGCATCTCAGGGTGTTTCTCAGGCTGAGCCACCCGACTACAGATGGAGCCTCTGGGAGGCAGGTGGTGGGCACCCATAGGTATGCATACAGGTGTGTGTGTGCGTGTGTTGCCAAATTCCCCACCCGGCCAGCCCGGGGAAGAGGGGCAGGGAGGGGGCCTGGTGGGCTGGAAGCCAGTGGGTGAGCCTGCGACGGGATCACCACCCAGACTCCAGGAGTCAGGCGAGAAGCAAAAGGCAGAAGACGAGTTGGCTGCAGACTCAAGACATGTAACATGTAAACATAAAACATATAAACATACAAGCACATGAACAACATTTTACCAGCAACTGTCTTAAAATTACCCTTGAAAGCTTTATCAAAGGCAGATTAACATTTAGGAAAACCTTATTTAAAACAAGACCTCATATTAGTTAAGTTTGGCAGCTTAGCTTAATTATGAAAAACATCTAGCAAGGAAAAGCATCCTTATCCATAGGTCCATTCCCACATTTTCTCTGGGGGGATCCAAAGGCTAAAACTGAAGATTCATTCCAAAATTCCTCCAGGCCAGCAGTCTTAACCTTGAGCCCTCTAGTCTCTAGGAGAGATTCAAGACACATATTGTGGGACCAGTATCATCTGACGCAGAAAATACAGCCAGGAAAGAGGGGGAGTCAAAAGGTACAGGAAGAGGCAGGAAGGGGATGTCTGCAGGGGGTGGAATGTGTCGTCCCCCCTCCGCCCCCCGCCCCAGCCCCATGGACCTGTGAGCCCTCTGCAGAATCCTCAACCAGGAAGGGGGAGGGACGGGATCCAGAGGAAGAAAAAAGGACTGATTCTGGGTTCTCTCCACAAGTTACATTGTAGCAATTAATCATTTCCTCAGTGAAGGATCCTTTAAAGCTGTTATGATGCTGAGAAGGATGGGAACAAGGGGGTGGGAAGGATATGGCCTTCCAGGGCTTCCCTCTTATGGGCAGGAAGAGCACTCCCATCCAAATCTATGGGTCCCAGACATTTTCTGGGGAAATCCAAGGAGCTAAGATTAAAGCTTTCTCCCCAAAATTTTCTAAGTCCTTCAGCATCACTTTGATCCTACGTAAGTCTAGTAAAACTTTAAGGGCAGTCAGCTGGGGTGTCTTCTGATGGGATGGTAAATTACCCATTATGGAGAGGAAACGTTCCCTCTTGGAGCAGAGATGACTAGGAGGCGATCGGACAAGGCGAAAGCGCAGAAAATGAAAAGTGATGACTAGAACCAAGGTCAAAGTGAAAACTCCCAAAGGGGTAACAAACGTTTAAGGAGAGACCTAGCACAGGACATACCCAAAAGTGTTTTGGATCTAAGCGTCCTGTGCTTAGTGAGGGACTTAGGGGTTCGTTACTCCCCCCCAGGCCGTATGACCCCCCTGGTCAGGCCGATTCAATGTAATCAAATCTGGGCTTCAAGTTCTGAGGGGACCAATTTCTTATGTGAACTCACCGGGAAAAGCCTTAATTTAGAGGGGCTCTTCGATCATGGGAAAATCAAACGAGCGATTGGGGCTCCTTGATTATCAGCAAATCAAGCGATCGATTGCGTTCCTAACCTTAAGAGGGGCTTCTTGATCATCAGCAAATCAAGCGAGCGATTATGTTCCTAAGGACAAACAGGGAAAGGGGAAGAGGAAGGAGCCACCTGCTCACCTTCAGGCACTGTGAGCACAGGAACACAAAACTAAAGGGACCGCTCACCGAACTTTACCAGAATGGGTGTGTCTCGTCTACACTGAAGGCAGCACCACCCCACGTTGGAGCGCCAGATGTTCATCCCTCCTTCCCATTGGTTGTTCATCTCTCTGCCTGTATGGTTCCTTGTTCAGGCTTGTCTGTAGCTAGACTTTCTGGATTCGGGAGCCCGGGCTAGGGCCTCCCTGAATCAGTAGTGCCGCACGTGTGTGCATGTGTTCTGTTACAGTTCTTTCACTGTGTTTTCAACAGAAGCTGTCTCTGTGTAAGGATGCATGTCTGTGTCATATGTAATCAGTAGAGCCGTGTGTGCACATACATGTATATGTTGGCACATAAGCATGTTCTGGGTTTGAACCAAGTCACTGTGCATTTATGTTCGTGTGTGTGTGTGTGTGTGTGTGTGTGTGTGTGTCCATGTGCCCTGGTTTCTACTTCACATGACTGTAGTTGTGAGTAGCAAATACAAATCACTTGACCAAAACCAGATTGATGTGATAAAACTCACAAGTGCTGAGTTTGTGCTGAGTTGCTGATGGTTCGGGAAGAGGGTAAATTCCTGCTAGAATCAGGGAGAGAGAAGTTTCAGATACTTGAGTGTCTCCCTGAGTGCTGGCAGCTAGGGGTTGAGTGGATTTACTATCTTGAACCTACTCTGAGCCTGTGACTGTGTTATGTCCCTGCTTAGCAGTGCCTCTTGTACCTTATATCAGTGAGTGAGCACTGTAAGGGGAATCTTGGGCTGTTTCCCAGACAAGGAAATGAATATGAGTGGGGAAGCAGTACGGGTGGGATTAGAACTCAGGACTTCATGGCTTCAAAGTGGGGACATGCTGAAAGAATGCCAGGGAGGGAGACTGCCTCTCTGGGTTTCCCTCTGCCTGGCTGACCTGAGCTCTTGTCCCTTTCTACCTGCAGGCCCTTCAAATTGGCACAAGCTGTATCGCATTGCCCAGGGGGACCGCAGTCACCCATCAATATCATATCCAGTCAGGCCATGTACTCGCCCAGCCTTCTTCCACTGGAACTTTCTATGAGGCCTGCAGGTCCCTTAGCATCACCAACAATGGCCACTCTGTCCAGATGGACTTCACTGACCTGACACCTGTCCTCTTAGGGTCCCCACAGGGGACAAGAAGGCTCGGGAGGGGCAGCTTTCCACGTGGCATGAAGGAAAGCTCTACCCCTCGTAAGCTGTGAAGACTTCAGCTCAACCTCAGTCTCCTTGAGCACAAAGTGGGTGCGATTAGGTCCATTCCCCAACCCCTCATCACAGAGTTCCAGCATAAAACAGATGCTCTAGAAAAAACAACTTCCTTCAACCTCTTCCTCTCAAAGATTTTTTTTCCCACTCCCCACCTTTCACTGATATGCTTGTGGTCTTAGGCCAAGCTCTCCTCCCTATGATCAAGGCTGGGACCTCCAGAGAAGGAAGGGACTGCGTGTTCTGTGTACCAGCCTCCTTCCTGAAGTGAATGGAGCTCATGTAGTCTTCCCAAGAACCCATTTCTGAAGCTGTAGCTCAGTGATAGCTTGTCCAGCATGCATAAGGCCTTAGTTTCAGTCCCCAGCAAACAAATCTGGAAATGGAGCTTGATCATGGAGTTCTTGCCTAGCATCCTAGGTTTGAATCCCCACCACATAAAAACCAGGCATGGTGGCACATATCTGTAACCCCAACACTCAGAAGGTGGAGGTAGGAAGATCAGAAGTTCAAGGTCATCTTTGGGCTATGTAATGAGTTTGAGACAAGTCCAGGCTAGGGACTGTGTCTTGAAATGAAACTAAACCCACCTGTTAGGTGTTGAGGAAGCATCTGTTCTTGTGGCAAAAAGAAGGATGTCTTGTGGATCCTCAGGACAACTTTTGATACTGAGTCTTAGAACCTCTAGGTCTAGAGAGACGGCTTAGGAGTTAAGACCCTGCCTCACAAGCAGAACGTCCTGAGTTCAGATCCCAGGTCCCACATAAAACCAACAGGCAAAAATGGCAGAAGCCTGCCTTCTACTCTTAGTGGGTGGAGCCTGGGAAATCCCAGAGTGAAGCAAAAAAGAGGTAGAAGCAATCCAGGATGATTCTCAAAGTCACCCTTGGTCCTCCACAGGGACACACAGTGCCCTCTGATACACACAATAAATAAATAAATAAATACATACATACATACATACATAAATACATAAGCAAATAAATAAAAAAGGAAGAACCTTTCACACAGAGCCTTGGGCACTTGGGGAAGGGATATGAGGGTCCAGGAGTGGTTTTCAGGCCAGAACATGCCTAATCCAGTTCAGAGGCCTTTCTCCAACTCATTGATGACCCACCATCATGAGCCAGTTTGAGGCCTGTTGGAACCTGTGGCAACTCCTTCTAGGGTCACTTTGCTCCAGGACTAGAGTCTGTGTACAGGATAAATTCCTAGGAAAGACCTTGCTGGGAGTTGTTAGTGAAGAAAATTTGCTCTTATCACAGAGCTTTGAGGGAGCTCAGAGTTCCCTGTTAGGCTAGGAGAAAAAAGGAAAAGAGGATCAGCTGCAGTTCTTACTGTAGAAAGAAGTCTGGGGGATCCTCAGTAGAAGACAAAGCATTGCCTAATTTTGAATTCTGAGACTCTCATCCCAAGTTCCAGGGAGGCTACTGGAGATTTAGATGATCCTAGATGACAATTTGGGAAGGAGCTGTTTTCATATGACCCTTCTAAGAAATTTCAGAGGCTTCAACTCAGACATTCTTTTTGTTTACTGGTCTGGGATCCCACATTTGGGCCTGACTGAGGTTCCCTTTCCTGCCAGTGTAGCCAGGCCTGTGAAGTTAGGGAGTCAAAGGAAAGAGGAAGATGGGTTGAGCTGTACCACTGACCAACTGTAGGTCACTGTGGCAGTCAAGCGGGGCGAAGACCACAGAAAACCAAATGCACATTGAAGTTACAGTGCACAGCAGGCATCTGTGGTCAGACAGAGAGAGCCAGGCTCAAGGAGCTAGGGAAGGGCTGCACCTGCAGCACATCATCCTGTAGGGCTCCAGAAGAGACAAGCTTGGGGACAGGGATCCCTATAGGTGATCAGGAAGTCCCATTGCCCCTCCACACACACCTGTTACAGGACAGTCTGGTGCCTTGTGCTGAGCCACCAGCCCTGACCCGACCCCCTTTGTCAATCTTTACTGCAGCCCTGAGTAGGTTGTCTTCTCACTGAAGGCAGGGCACCAGGAGGGCTCTCTGGACTGTCTTGGTCTCCTTAAGGAGTCCACGGGGTATAAGGCCCTGGCTGGCTCATCCATCAAGAAGGGGCCTGGTAGACCTCTGAGCCTGGGGCTGTCATTTGATCTAGGAGCTCACATTCAGGCCTGGCCAGGGCATTCTTCACTAGCAGATCCTTTTCAGCTGGAAATTCTGTCAGTCCCAAGAGGCCTTGTGTGTGGTCCCAGGTCTTCAGCTATCAAAGTGAGAAAGTTACATCAGCAACAACCAGGACCCTCCAAAGAGGCCATTTGCCCAAGGAGAAGGCCCTGGGTGGCCTTGAGCCTATCTAGGAGGGCAGCGACCCTTTGGGGCTGGCCTTATGTTCTGGGGCAACATCGCATTCAGGGGAGGCTCCAGGCTGAAGACAAGTGGTACAGCCTGGTGGTTAGGAACATAAGAGGTAGAGTGTCATAGTGAAACTCAGAGTTTTGTGACGTGATCTTGGCCTTGGCCTCTGTGTGCCTCAGTTTCCTCCTTTATATAACAGAGATTAAAAATAGATTCTGTCCCTCCTAGGCTACAAGGAAGACTAACAAAATAACTGTTTCAACCCAGTCTGGGGAGGGGGGTGTAGCTTGGTGAGAGAGTATTTGCCAATAATGTGTGAGGCCCCAGGTTCAATTCTCACTAAAATAAGTAAGTCAGGTAATCCCTGGCTCCGTGGTAAAGAACTCATGTAACGAAGAGATTGCAAAACAAGCACAAGTCCCTGGGTTTGATCCGCAGTATCCCCATCCCCATCCCCCAAAAAACACCATGACCCCTTCCTGGGCTGCTTGTCTGGATCCTGCGCATTGCCACCACCAGGCTATCCTTCCACATGGATCATGATACCGCACTTCTACCCACAGTGGTGACCAGTGGTCCCTTGGAAGGGCCCTATCGCCTCAAGCAGTTCCACTTTCACTGGGGCAAGAAACACCATATGACAGCAAGTCGTTCCCCAGCGAGATGAAGCTCTTTCTCTGCATCAGTGTGCTGCCAGGGGATGGAATAATTGGAGGCTTGAGGATGTGTGGGGAATCCCTGGAGAGTGCAGAGACCACCCATGGGCCTCATCATCCTGTGCTGTTTTGGACTGTGCTTCCCAGATATCTAGGAAGGTATGTGTCCTGCCACACACACACCCTGCTGAAATCTTCAGAAGTGGAGCCTTGTATTCAAGGCTCTGCAGGAATTCCCTTGGCTGCCCTCATCTCCACCCTGTTTCCATGGCACTGTAGCTGACCAGTCGTGTATATGCCTCCAAGCTTTGCCCTGTGCTGTCCACTTCGTCTGGAATGCCTGTCCTCAAAGATTCCACCCACCCGATAACTGGCTACTTGTTTTTTTGATACAGCTGTAGACATCACTTGCCACCTTCTCAGAGATGTCACATACAGGATGGTCGTTGATTTCACAGCTAGATGGGGGAAAAGTGAGCTGGATTCCTCCCTGGATGCCCTGGGACTTAGGGAAAAGGGCGGGGCCCAGAGTGGGGTAGATATCAGTCATTCTCTGGAGCTCTTTGGGACCCCACCCTCAGCATCCCAAGCTGAGAGGTTTGCAGCTCCACCTTCTGCAGAGGGACAAAGTCTGGGGGAGCGAGGGGAGCCTGAGTTCGTGCTGCTGTTGTCCCCAAAGGTGCTCAGCAGTGTCTTGTTCTTACCCCTCCAGCTGCATCTGGTTCAGTGGAATGCCAAGAATTATAGCACCTTTGGGGAGGGGAGCGTAGCCCCTGATGGCTGTGGTTGGTGTCTTTCTGGAGGTGGGTCTCTAGGACGGGAGGAACATGGGAGGCTGGCATTACCCTGCCTTTGGAATGCAGGGGTTGGAGGCTCACCCCATCCTTTCCCTGACAGACAGGAGAGGAGCACCCAGCATGAACCGTCTGACAGATGCACTCTACATGGTCCCGTTTAAGGTGAAACCAGGGGTTGTGCTCCTGATTTTGAGTAATTGGCTGGAGAGGGAAGGCTGACAGCTTATGGAGTGGCCCATTCACTCCTGCATTCTTGTGGAACCCCTTGCTGAGGCTTAGGGCGAGGGTTGGCCCCTCAAGCTGTGCACCTGTCCTTCATTAGAATCCCATGGGTACCGAGCATACACCCACTAAGGTGTTGGTCAAGGGAATGGTGGGCTGCCACACAGCATCACTGAGAGCATCCAAAGGCAAAGGTATGAACATGGTGACCAGAGAGTCCCAGGAACCACAACTTTGACATACACGCAAACAAGAAGGCCCAGCCCAGGCTGAGAGGCACTTCGGGTCACAGATATTTCCCCATGATTTGCATCAGTGGGCTAAACAGAAGCCTAAATCCTACTGATGGCAATGAATAAGGAAGCGGCTGGGCAGCCTTGGTGGGAGCTCTGTGCTGATTCCCAGGTCCCCACCCTGCCCAGGGCATCAAGGCACAGTTCAGCTGCTTCAACCCCAAGTGATTCCTGCCCACCAGCCAGCACTACTGGACCTACCCTGGCTCCCTGACCACGCCCCCACTCAGTGAGAGTGTCACTTGGATCGTGCTCCCGGAGCCCATCGAGAGGCAGGTGAGTCCTCCCAGAGCTCCAAGGGGAATGGGCGTCACACAATCCGCAGCTGATAACCATTGGGATCCTAGAATAACATCAGCTTGGTTGCTAGTCTCGAGAGCCTGGGAATGCAGGAAGGGAGAGGCCTGAATCTTGGGGTCACCATTCTTGTGTTGCAATTGAAGAGCTGCTGGACAGGACTGGAACTAAAATGAGTTGAGGCAGGTTCATTTCCAAAACTCTTTAAGAAGTAAATTACTCAGGTTGTGATCTCAAGGAAAAGACAGATGCTTAGGCAGCATCTGAGATTACAGAGGACCACAGCACCCTGCTCTGTGCTAACCATCCCTTCTGCATGTTCAAGATGGAGAAATTTCAGAGCTTGACTTTCACCTCAGAGGACGATGAGAGGATTCACATGGTGAACAACTTCCGGCCACCACAGCCACTCAAAGGCCATTGGTCAAAGCCTCCTTCTGGACCTGAGCGGCCCATCACACTGTGATAGATGAGACGGAGCTCCCGGAGGCAGAGGTGCTCTGTCAGAAAGACTCAAGCAATCAATCATTAGAGGTGGGCAGGGTGGGCAGAGCTCCTCCCTTTGGCCCTCTGCTGCCTGGGGCAGGCCAGGGCTACAGCTTATATTCTATCTCCTGTTATACCCCTTACCCAGCCACCAAAGCCACTTATATGACAATACATTCATGTACTAACAGATAGATTCATTTATCTGTGCAACGTGTTCTACTTGAATGTCTGGGCTCCATCAAGTGCTGTTCCGGGCCAGGCCGTGGGGAGGCGATAGTACTGGGTCAAGCACACCTGGGAAGGATTGGCACTGGGCAGAGTCTGCAGGGATCCTGCTGTAGGAGCAGAGGAAAGGGGAGGCTGCCTGATGGGGTGAAGGAATGTCATTTGGGTCAGTGTCCCAAGACAGAAGGGAAGGAAGAAGAGCATATCTGAGACAAAGGGAAGAGTAGGTGGGGTGAGAGGTCAGTGTGATTATAAAGCTGAACTAGATCCATAGGGCAAGGATTCTGGGGGTCCTGGACCTATGGGGAGACCCATGGAGAATTAGGCATGTTGATATAGATGATCTCTGTGAAGTGTGGCAGCAAGAGGAAGAGGTGTCCAGTGGCCAACAGGTCAGCTCTGGAGGTTCAGTCCAAAAGATAGCATTTGGTTGGCTATGTGTGAGAGAAAAGAGACCAGGAAATGTCTGTTGGGAGAAACTAGGCCTTTTTTTAAAAAAAAATTATTTGAGAGAGACAGAGAGAGAGAGAGAGAGCACACTGTCTGTCCCTGTGGAGGACCAAGGGTGACTTTGGGAATCATCATCGATTGCTTCTACCTCCTTTTTGTCTGGGATTTCCCAGGCTCCGCCCACAGGGTCAGAAGTTCAGAAGTATAGGCCACCATCATTTCTGCCTGTGTATTTACGTGGGACCCGGGTTCTGAACTCAGGTCTTTCTGCTTGCGAGGCAGAGTCTTAACCCCTGAACCATCTCTCCGTCCCAACTAGGGCCTTCTTTATGATCCAGAGCCCTCTCCCCCCAGGAGTTAAGTTAGTTGCCTACATTTATCAGCCTTAGAAGGAAAATTTAAGGTTATACTAAATCAAGTCCTGAACCCAATATTTACACAACCCCGAGAATGAGTGCCTCTTGAAATCTGTACCCTAAGTTCCTTCCTTGCTTCCCCCTAGAGCCAGCTCAGACCCAGAGAACACCTATGGCTGTTTATAGTTGGGTTTAAAGCCTCGGTGTGCATTGTGGCCAGGAGGCAGGGGCAGGAAGCAGAAAGTAGAGAGAGGGCGGGCAGGTAAGAGATGGTGAGGGGCTTCTTGGGCAGATGGGCAGGGACATGGGTGACTACACTTGAGAATAAGTGTGATAGCAAAGCTGGCAGCTGCCGGGGGCCCACCATCCACTCGCTTTGGCCCTGGTTCCTGTTATTGTCATCATACTGGAAGGGCACTCCCAGGCCACAGGGTACCTCTGTTGTTTAGATCTTTAGCTTTGAACTCTGGGAGGCAAGAAGGGAGAGGCTTGCCAAGCATGGCCGTGCAGGCCTGTGATCCCAGCTGTTTAGCAGGAGATTGGCATTCTCAAGGACTGTCTGTGCTGCAGATCTGTGCTCTCTGGCAGCTCAGGGAGATCCTGTCTCTAAGGCACAGAGAAGGCTGGGGATATAGTTTAGATGTAACATGCACCTAGCATGCATGTTTAATTTCCCAGGTTTAATTCCCAGTAACACAAAAAGAGGAGAGAAAGAAAAGGAAGAGAAATAATAATAAAAAAAATGTATAAAAAAAAGAAAAGGAAGAGATGAGGTTTGTTCTGTGGACTCCCTTCTCATGCCCATACACATGTCCCCACAGCAGGTGAATGTGAGAGGACAGAAGATGCAAGGTCCCTCAGCAATGGCTGTCTTGGCACAGGTCATATTAGCTAAGGGGTGGGGAAGGTATTTGTAGACAGACTACCCTTAGTTGTGAGCAGGTGGCTTTGACAGAAGAGGTAATCCTAGCAATGTGAACTGTCAAGGCATGCAAAGTGCCTGTGGCAAATGTCCAACTTCCTTCCTATAATCCAAAAACTGCCATTACCCCCATTTTTACAGATGAGGTAGTGGAGGCAAGTTCAGGAAGAGAATTGAACTGCATCTGTCTGGCTACTCTCCTGCTATACAACAGGACATATGGACTCAAAGAGGGAGGGATGGCGTGACAGTGACCACCTGCAGATGGTGTCATGGCTCCAGTTCTGCTGATGTTCCCAAGACCTCGTCCAGCCCTCTAGAAATGGAGGCGCCTCAGGCCTGGGACCATAGAGAACTTGAAAAATTTGAGTTGGTTTTATAATTGCCCCAAAGCTACTAAGAATTCTCATTTTCCATGTCCTTTATCTTAATTCATTTTTGTAATCTAAAACTATTTTAAAACCCAGTGACCTCCTTACATGATGATCATAGCCCCAGATTTGACCCAGTTACATCCAAGTGGGATGTCCCAGCTGGATCCCAAATGCCTCCAGCAAACCTGGTCCTGAGAGACTTAGGACCGGGTCCTGAATCTTCATCCAAGGGGTGATGCTGGGCACATGTAAAGTACCCAAGGTGAGGTGAAGTCTGCTTGCTTCTAAGTCTCAGAGGCCTCTTCTCAAGGCAGCCAGGGCTGGTCTTCAGAGACAGACCAGCAAGGGCATGGGCAAATTGTCTGCACCAGAACCCCCTGAGCAGGGTCCCTCATCTCTGGGAGAACTGAGAAATGAGGTGACCGTGAAGCCTTATGGAGCTCCTGCTGTATAGGATTTGCTCCCAATGGTGTGATTGTCTTCCAAGGGCTGGTGGGCAATGTCTGGGTGCTTACGTAGAGTGAGGTTACAAGGCAAAATCTGACAAGGATGCTGCCTGGAACAGAGTGGAGGTAGGATGGAGATGACACAGCTGATGTCCAAACTGAGATAGAAAGAGACAAGACAGAACCAGATGGGAAGAGACAGAACGAGACAGAAATAATTGCAACCAGAGAGTAAGAGACAAGACCAGACAGAACCAATTGGAGACAGATAGGAAGAGAAAGGACCAGACAGAACCAATTGCAGTCAGGTAGAGGCAGGACCAGACAGAAATAATTGCAGCCAGATAGGAAGAAAAAGGATCAGACAGAAATAATTGGAGTCAGAAGAGACAGGATCAGACAGAACCAGTTGGAGCCAGATAGGAAGAGACAAAACCAACCGGAGTCAGATATGTACAGGGAGGACCAGACAGATCATCGCAACCAGATAAGTAGGGATAGGACCAGACAGAAACAATCACAGCCAGGTAAGAAGAGACAGAATCTGACGAAATAATCAGAGTCAGATAGGAATAGAGGACCAGGCAGAAATAATCGCAGACAGACAAGAAGGAACAGCATCAGACAAAACCAATTGGAGCCAGATAGGAGACAGGACCAGACAGAACCAATTGCAGTCAGATGTATAGAGGGAGGACCAGAGAGATAATCGCAACCAGGTAAGAAGGGATAGGACCAGACAGAAATAATCATAGCTAGGTAGGAAGAGACAGAATCTGACAGAAATAATCAGAGCCAGATAGAAAGAGACAGGACGAGACAGAATCAAACAGAACCAGATAGGAAGAGACACGACCAGACAGAAGTAATCACAGCCAAATAAGAGACAGGACCAGACAGAATTAATCAGAGCCAGAGAGGAAGAGACAAGGCTACACAGAAATAATTGAAGCCATATTGGAAGAAACAGGATTACACAGAAATAATCAGAGCCAGATAGGAAGAGACAGGACCAGACAGAACCAAGCAGAGCAAGATAGGAGGGAAAGGATCAGACAGAACTAATTGCAGCTAGAAAGGAAGAGACAGGAACAGACAGAACCAATCACAGTCAAAGAGGAAGAGACAGGACCAGACAGTAATAATCAGAGCCAGATAGGAAGAGACAGGATCAGACAGAACCAATTACAGCCAAGTATGTAGAGGGATGACCAGACAGAAATAATCTCAAGCAAATAAGAGGAAACAGGACCAGACAGAAATAATCGCAGTCAGGTAGAAAGAGAATCAGACAGAAATAATCAGACTGAGATTGGAAGAAACAGGACCAGACAGAACCAAGGAGAACCAGATAGAAACACGACAAGAGAGAAATAATCGCAGCCAGATAGCAAGAGACAGGAGCAGGCAGAACCAATAAGAGCCAGATAGGGAGAGGCAGGACCAGAGAACCAATCAGAACCAGATAGGAAGAGACAGGACTAGAGAGAAATAATTGATGCCAGACAGGAAGAAACAGCACCAGCCAGAAATAATCGCACCAGCCAGATAGGGACAGGGTCAGACATAACCAATAAGAGCCAGAGAGGAAGGGGCAAGATCAGAGAGAACCAATCAGAGCCAGATAGGAAGAGACAGGATCAGACAGAAATAAAGCCAAAAAGATATGTCCAGACAGAACCAATCACGCCAGATAGGAAGAAACAGGATCAGACAGAAATAGAGCCAGAGAGGAAGAGACAGGACCAGACAGAAATAATAGGAGCAAGATAAGATGAGAAAGGACCAGACAGGGGTTGGGGATTTAGCTCAGTGGTAGAGCGCTTGCCTAGCAAGCGGGAGGCCCTGGGTTCGGTCCCCAGCACCGAAAAAAAAAAAAAAAAATTACAGAAAGGACCAGACAAAAAGAATCGCAGCCAGATAGTAAGAGACAAGGCCAGACAGAACAAATTTGAGCCAGATAGGAAGAGACAGGATCAGACAAATAATCGGACCCAGATAGGAAGAGATAGGAACAGACAGAACCAATGGCATTCAGATAGGAAGAAACAGGATCGGATAGAAATAATCAGAGTCAGATAGTTAGAGACAGGACTAGACAGAACCAATCAGAGCCAAATAGAAAGAGACAGGACCAGACAGAAATAATCGGAGCCAGATAGGAAGAGATAGGACCAGACAGAAATAATCACAGCCAAGTAGGAAGAGACAAGTCCAGACAGAAATAATCACAGCCAAGTAGGAAGAGACAAGTCCAGACAGAACCAATCGCAGTCAGATGTGTAGAAGAAGGATCAGCTACGAACGGAAAAGAAACCCATGGGACCTGCAGAGTACTGAGGAAAATGGGCAAATGACAGAGTCCCAGATGGGTATGGAGAAAGAATATAGTTTTGTACCAGTGTGGGAGCCTACTGGGTTCAAAGATCCTAATCCCTGAAAAAGAACTTTGCTAAACACAGTGGGACACAAAATAAAAGAAAACATGATAATGAACATGAGATCATGGTTAATATGTTCATATACATTTCTGAATCAAAAAATTATTAAAAGCCACTCTCTTCAGACTTTTTTGCAAGTTTTTGTATAAATGAGTTTTGAGCGCATACATGTTTTTAGAAATGGACACACTCAAAGATGATAATTATCTCGAAAGCGAAAGCTTAAATGTGGATCTGGGGAAGAGATACTGAGATTCCCAAGATCTTAAGTTACAGAACAAAGACTTGAACTTGACATATATGAATTGTGGTAGAAATAGACAGTTTACTGAGAAAGAGAACACTTCACAACATGGAAGCAGACATATATATGGGAACTGTTAAGATAGCTAATGATCACTGCCCCTCCTCAAAGCTACAAAACTTTAAGCGTTATTTACATAGTACTCACCTTCTCTAGAATTTGGAAATCACTGATTTTTTTCACAGATATTCTGTCTCTTATGAAAGGTTTCCTGTCATACTGCCAATTGGCATTTTGCAATATTAATTTTGATGTCTCTCTTTCCTCACCCTACCCTTGCTGCCATTCTCTCCTACGCTGTTTCATAAATTTTCTTGAAGGGTAATTATCCATCTTCTATAGCTTCCTATGAGGAGTATTGCTCTTGCTTAACTGGCCATAAAATCCTGTCCCCAATTTATTGGTTGGCTGAAAGCTTTAAATACCATTGTAGTAGAATTAAACTGGAATCCTTGCATTATAAGGAGTTTAATTTGAAACAGTTTTATATCCTAGAAGGCAAAGTTTTGTAAGATTGAGACCCCAAGAAGGCGAGGTCCTAGAAACTCTGTGCCTGTCTATTCCAGGTGGCATGTGTGATTTTGTGGACTGTGTGATAAAAAATGCTAACTGTCCCACTTCAGGCTCTTAGAATTTTACCATCCTTCTTCTGAGATGTTCCTGAGCCTTGAAGTGGACATAGATGTGGCTTAGATGTATGATTAGGGCCAAACAGCTGACTTATTTTTTGCAATTTGACAAGCTGTGTTTTCCTGAAATAAATACTTTCTGTTGAAAAAAGAGGCTTTGAGATTGAGTGCTGATGCTCCTCCATTCTATGGGTATAATAAAGTTTAAAGACAGCTTGATGTAGTGTCTTCATAGTTAAACTTTCATAGCCTGCTCTCCCCCTGGTATCTGCCCTCCCCTTACATAGGCTCTCATTCTAGTTTATAGTAATAGGAATGTAGTTCCTTCTGACAAGAAAACCTTAAATTAGATCAGAAAGCTGTCAGTTGCCTCCTTGATATCCATGCCACTATTTTTTTTATTTAATGGAAAAATCTGACTAGTATTTGTCTTAAATTTTCTTTGAAAGTCTAATAGAATTCTTCAGTAAATCCATAAGGTCCTGGGCTGTTTTCATTTGGAAGACTTTTGGTTACTGCTATAATCTCTTTACTTCTCATTGTCCTATGTAAATTATCTCACCTTAACTTTTGATATTATATTCATCTATTTCTTTCAGATTTTCAAATTTGGTTGAATATTTGTTTTTAAGGTATGTTCCTATGAATTTCTAAATTTCATTAATATCTGTTATAATGTGTCTTTGGCATCTTTCATCTTACTAATGGCTCTCTTTCTCTTTCCTCTCTTTTAATTTCTCTAAGGATTTGTTAATCATGCTTATCTTTCCAATGATACATCTCTTTTCTATAGATCTTTTTATTGTTTTGTTAATATCCATTTCATTGTTTTCTGTTCTGATCTTGATAATTTCCAATTACTTTTTTGGTTGGTTTGTCCTTGTTTTTCTAAAACCTTCAGGTGCGTCATTTGATTATTTATTTGAAATCTTTTATTAATTAACATGTTTACCTTATCACATCAAATGCCATTCTAAGCTTCTCAGTGGTCATCTATAATTGCCTGGGGGGCTTTTATCAGGGAACCAAAACAGCATTAGTCATTAATGGAGCTGTGGTTTGAACTGAAGTTGCAGCCTCCCTTCAGAGGGTGGGAAATCATCCTATGTAATGGTGTTTCTATTTATATAGAGAAGATCCTTTTTCTTTTTCTTAGAACTCTGGAAAGGGCAGTTCTGTTTTAGTCTCCTGGCTTCCACAGATGTAGCAAACACAGCCTTTCAGAATCCTCTTTCTTTTGCTTTTGGTTTCTCTAAGGATCCAAGTTTGTATGTGTATGGGGAATATATTATTCACAGAGTTAAGAGCAGCAAATGTTCTTGTGTCTGTCATCATTTCCCCTGAATCATTTTGACTGTTTCCATTTTGTTTGTTTTTAAGTAACCCAAAGGTCAAATTTAAAGTTAACTTGGAGTATGTAGAGTCATATTGCCTTTAACAGCCGCCTCCTAGTGTCTGGGATAGCTTGGTGAAATGTTTAAATTTAGGATAAAAATATCTTAAATTATAGAAAATAATCACATAAGTTAATAAATTTTTCATTATTATTCATTTTATAATGTGATTAAGCTTCATGGGATTTTTATCCTTTGTATTTAATTACTCATTTACACTTATAGGTAAGCATGTTAAAAGTATATACATAAGTAAGTCATTGTTAGAATCTTTGGGTACTAGGATCAGCAGACCCTCACAGGACCATTCCCAACAGGTGAGGGGCAAGGAAGTAGCAACAATCATTTCCTCATAGCCAATTTGTTCCCCCAAACAAGGACTTCTTTAACCACTTTGTGTGTGTGTGTGTGTGTGTGTGTGTGTGTGTGTGTGTATGTGCGCACATGCGTGTGTTTGTGTTTGTATCAGAGGATACTGTGTGTCCCTGTGGAGGACCAAGGATGACCTCAAAAATCATCCTAGGTTGCTTCTAACTCCTTTTTTGTTTTGCTCTGGGATTTCCAAGGCTCTACCAACTAGGGCTGGAAGTGCAGGCTGGCACCATTTTCTGCCTGGCATTTTTACTTGGGATCTGGGATCCCAACTCAGGATCTTCTGCTTGCAAGATAGAGTTTTAACCCCTTTGCCATCTCTCCAGCCCTTAGACCACTTTTAGAATCACAGTTACAAAAACAATCAAGCAGATGATACCTTGCATATAACTTTTTGTTTTTCATTAAGACTTTTCAATTACTTATATTTTTATCCTTTGCTTTAAAAATTAATTATATTATAAAGTACAGGGAACTTGAGTGCGCTTAAAAATTTTAATGTGACACTTTGTTTCAGATTGTTATCTGGCCAAAAAATGAACTTTGGGCTTTTTTTCTTTTGACCTGATGCTCAAAGGAATAACTTTGTAGCTAGGGAAATAAATCAACACCCTGAAGATTAAATTGTTTACAGTAAATGGATAGAAGGACTTAACAGCAGACAGTGAGTGACAAGGCATAACACAAAGAGAGCAGCAGGAGAGTGAGGAACAAATTTAACTATGAATTCTGAGCAGGAAGAGATCTACTTACTCCAGCCCAACTTGGTATTCCTCGAATCACTGACTTCACAATTGTATCTCTACCAGGTGGGACTAACCAACCTCAAAGCCCACCCCCTATGACATAACTTCCTTCACCAAGGTGACACCTCCTAAAGGTGTCACCACCTTCCCCAAAACCAGTGAAGGATTTGAATGCATGACTCTGTGGGGGACAACTTATATTTAAATGACACCTACTTAAGACTAAGAGATCATTGAGGGAGCAAAAAGAATGTAAGAGCCAGAAGATCCAGAAAGAGGCTTTTAAAAGCCATTTTCTAAACATGACAAATCAATCATCAGCTCACAGTATCTGATGTTCTAAGTTCATACCAGACTGGTGCAGCCAACTGTCCGCTGTGGATGGGGGGGTCATGGATCGTACAATTTACTATTCTGAACTAATAACTAACAGATTATGGGAGACAGGAAGGCTTAGTAAGTAGTTGTGTTCCACTGCTGAGCCCACCAGACTCCAACTGATAACTCCAAACCTATGGTCACATATGCAGCCCTGGGGTTTGTCTTGGGACATACAACAGAAGTCAAGAATATGGAAAAGACATGCAGAAAAGGGAGGCAGATAGAAAGAGGGAAGATTAATCAAGACTTGTTATATTTGTATGAAATTGTCAAAGGACAAAACATGTATTTACATAAAACAAAAAATTAGTACCATAAAACATTTGTATTTAATCTTTAAATCCTTTGAAGTATGTAACTTCAAATACACATATCACATAATCACATACACAAATACACAAAATCACATATATGCATGAAGATTACAGTATTAAAGTCAATTTTCAGTTTACTAATTTTTAGGATACTAAAGAGAATAACCTGATGACTAACAAAAAAATACTCAATTATGATGAACTTCGAAGAACAGAAAAAATAACATATTAAATGATGATATTCTTTACCTTTGAATTGGTGGAAGCTAGGGGCCTGTTAGTATATTCCAGAAGAACTTACCTACTAGCCAAAAAGACACAGAGGCAGAAATGAATGGCTAGTAAGGAAACTATAGGTAGCCTAGGATGATTTAAAATTTTAGGGGCCACATTCCAAGCCTCCTGAACCAGAGTTCATCAACCAATTAACCTTGTAGAATCTTTAATACAACTGGGGCTATTTTTCTTCTCTGAACTTCAATTCAGTTTCAGAGACGTTCACAGAAGGTGCAATTATTGGTCTGACTATACAAATAAGGAAACCGAATTTTTCAGCTTGTAAACTGTGGGCAAAGACTGAAATGTCAAGAACCAGGGTCTTGTATATCTTACGATTGTCTAAGAAAAATCAAGCAGGAAACACTTCTTGCACACTGAGTGAATTTCCCAGTTGACTAATGAATATGTCTAATTACATTTATGCCCAATGCCTTGACACTCACTTATAGGAATTAGCTATGGTTTATTATGCAATTGAATTGACAATTAACAAACTTTGGGCTTTAAGAACTTGTCCATATCAACAATAAGAGCATTTCCCCAGACTCATAAATGTTTACATGGGAGTGGGAAGCCAAACGAGACCACAAAGCTATGGTCTTTTTTTTTTTTAATTTTTTTATTATTATTTATTCAATTGTGCGTGTGTGTATGTACGTGTGCGCGCATGTGTGTATGTGTGTGTAGAACCACGGACGAATCGGGAACAACCATGGACGCCTCCACCTCCTTCTGCCCCGGGATTCACAGGCTCCGCCCTACCAGGACCAGAAGCGCAGGCCGCCCCACTTCGGCCTGGGGTCTATACGTGGGATCTGGGATCCGAACTCAGGACCTTCTGCCTGCAAGGCAGAGGCTTAACCCCTGAGCCACCTCTCCAGCCCCAAAGCTATGGTCTTATAACGTTTACATTAAGCAGTCATCACTTTTAGCACAGGGTGAACGCATCTGTGCAGCCTCACTGACTATAAGCCAAGAGACTGTGGTCTGGCCTCAAGCTCCTTACTCCGGCCTTGGTGAAAAGTCAGAGCACAGGTTTTGCTTACAGTTTCGCAAACCTGATGGAGAAACCGAGGACCAGCGGCCTCTAGCGGCCGGCCGCGCTCACTGCGCATAGCGGCGCCTGGGGAAGGGCAGTCAAGACTGGCGGAACCACAGAGCCGAGGCCTTTGCAGGAGCACCCGAGCTCGGCCGAGAAGGGGCGAGACAACGGAAAGGCGTGGCCGGTGGTTGGCAGGAAGTTGGGGCGGGCAGAGGAAAAAGGGCGTCCGCAAAGCGGCGGCCTAAGAGGACGCTGCGGAACTAGCGGGGCGGCCCGCTGCGTGGCTAGTGGAACGAGCCGGTCATGCGGGGCGCGGCCTGCGGCCTGCTGGCCTCGGCGCTGTGGCGGGCGCGTCCGTCCGCGGCGTCCGGCCGGGGCCTGCGCGCGTCGCGGCCGGGCTCCTCCGCGGATGGCGGGAAGGCTACCGGGGAGCCGCCGCGCACCTTGGGCCCGGGGCTGCTGGACTTCCTGGTGTGTCCGCTCTCCAAGAAGCCGCTGCGGTGAGCGCGGGCAGCCCCGCTTCGCGGCTGTTTTCCTTTCCCACCCTGCGTCCTTCCTCCCGCCGTGGTGCGTGTGTGTGCGTGCGTGTGCGTGCGTGTTTGTGAAAGAACGTTTTATCAGGGTTGGAGGGAAAGTCGGGCCGCCCGCACGCCGTGGCAGCTGTCGGGAGACCACGTCTTTTGGGTTAGGCTTGAACGTCTGCCAGCTGTGGCTTTGGCAGGGAGGTTTAGAGAAAGTGGGAGAAGAGCCTAAATGTCGGCTACAGCATGTGTGGGCTTTTAAAGAGTGCTTTGATCAATATCCAAAGAAAGAGAAGGGAAAGTTCAGGGTTAGAGCTCCGAAGCACGCAGGCAACGTGGAGGTGTGTGCACAGGTGCCATGGCTTATTCTTCCATTTCCTTAACGTGTCTTCGGGTGACAGACAGACCCAGCAGAATTAACCTTTACGGGAAGAGACAACAGAATGATTTGTCTCCATATTCCGGGCCAAAAGGAAGTAAATTTCATTAATGGGTTCCAACGAAGCGCCCCCTCCCCCCTCCAGCCTTTCAGGAGGTCATGGTAATAGTTCCCTTCCTGCGGCTACCAGGAGATGGAAGGGAGGGGTCCTATCTCCCTCCTAACAGTTCTCTCCTTTCACCATGTCAACTCTGAGAATCACAACTCGGGTTGCTAGGTTTGAGGGCAAGTACTGTTGCAACTAACTATTGAGTGTGATGCTGATAAATTCAGAACCGAAGAATTTCAGCTTTCAATTCTGGATACAGTTCAGCGTCTGCTGTTTCAGGAGGCTTCATACTAACCTTACGAATGGAGGGAACTGCCACACTATGTACACAGGAACTGTTGAGAGGGGCAAAACTCACTTGCTAGGGTGCAAGTCTGTCCAAATATACCAAAGTATACCAGACTACTTAACCAGCCCCCTCCATCTTTCTTACCTGCCCAGGGAATGGTCTCTCCCACTATTGCGG
Source organism: Typhlomys cinereus (assembly GCA_023101885.1). Taxonomy (NCBI): domain Eukaryota; kingdom Metazoa; phylum Chordata; class Mammalia; order Rodentia; family Platacanthomyidae; genus Typhlomys; species Typhlomys cinereus. The sequence goes on along the minus strand of JALPQD010000008.1, from coordinate 15,492,479 downwards.
GTTTGCCCACATTGTCTTAGGACTCTCCTTCATGTTTGCTCAGGGCTTACCTCCACTAATTCTGCACAGATGTGTTCAGAGCTCAGCCTTCATTAGTCAGCACCCATATAGCTAACTAGCACAGATGCCTTTACCTGCCACGCCATCTTGAGGGCGGTCATAGTTAAGCACAGGTGTCAACTGCACTGTTGAAGGTTTGGGCTCTGGACACACAGAGAATTAGTGGTTGAGTTAAGCCCAGAGATTGTCTAGCTGATGGGGAATGCCCAGCCTATGGTGGGTGGGATTAGGCCCTGGAATAAATCACAGAGAGCTGATTGACAGAGATGGCATCCTTCTGTACATTTGGTCACACATGCTGGTCTGGCAAGTAAGGATCGTCCATCTCTCAGTCATTACGTGGTGATGGTGTGGCCAGTTCTCTCGGCCTTGGTGTTGAAGTGCACTCCCAGCAAGCTGGACTGAGAACCGTAACTGGATAATTGTAAGAGACAATAAACCTCTTGTTCCCTTAAGTCATATGATGGTATTTATCAGCAACCATGCGGGCTGACTGCAACAGAATTTGGTACCCAGGAAGTGGGGTGTTGCTAATAAATCGGACTATGTGGATATTGTGGCTTTTGAACGGTTTCGCTGGACAAAGTTGGAAATGGTTGAAGATTTTCACATTCGGATTACAAAAACCGTTCTTCGGAGGTTGGTGGGCCATTTGGAAAACAGTGATGCTGAGAGAGTAATGAATTGTTTGGGCCCAGTTTCTGATGAGGGGAACAAGGACTTTGTTGAAGTTGAATTCGAACATGATGGACTGGTTTGCTTGATAGTGGAGAGCTGTGTTGGTGGCTGTGAAGTTCTGGATGTGCAAAGGGTAGGCAGAAGAATATCTGCTGTTGTTGGAGAAATGAGTATCAGTGAAGGAAAACCTAGTGACTTGTACTGGGATGGTGGAAGATATGAAAACCACCGCATTTGTGGTTTGAAAACCCAGATTCCTTCAGGGGCCAAAAGCCCAAGTTAAAGCTGTTTTTTGACCTTTCAAGTTTGGCTGCCTAGAAAAGAGACTTTTCCAGTGTCAACACTTTAAAGTTAGTACAGCTGTAGCTCAAATGGACCAAGCTACATTTCAACCTTGCTTCGGTGTCTGGCAATGTTCCTCAGGTGATACTGGTTTTGGTGTATGATTACCGGGTTCGTGGAGAGCAGCAAAAGCTTAGCACTGAGTGGCAAGCATGGAGTTACTGCAAGAGGGGGTGAAGCTTGTAGCTGCGGAGGTGAAACCAGAGTACTATTGGAGATGCCAGAACCGTGGGATGTATACTGAGGATGGCTGTGAGTGGAGACTCAGCCTGGTAGAGAAACTCTGCTTCTACAGCTTTGAGCTGCAAACAGGGACTAGGAATGCCTATAATCTTTGAGTCATCATGACTGTGATGAGCAACAGAAAATGGACGTTGAAGTACAGGATGCGGTAATTTGCTAGACTTTGATCTTAATTTAAATGTTTTCTTATTATATCAAGATACTTCTGTTTTAATGTTTTACCCATTTTAAAGTATTTAACTTAGTTTGATTTAATACATTCTTAAGGTTAAGAAACTTTGAAAATTTAAAATGTTGGAACTAAAGTTTTAATGAGAGAACTTTTTAAATTTATCTATGATATGTATTTATATTTTTTAAGATAACACCTATGGGGACAAGGATTGAAGGTTACAGTTTAAAAGTGCTATTATTGTTTTTGCATCAAGTTGACAAGGAGTAGAGTGTCATAGTTAAGCACAGATATCAACTGCACTGTTGAAGGTTTGAGCTCTGGACACATTTGTAGAGAATTAGTGGTTAAACTTAGAGCAAACCTGCAGGAGATCGTCTAGCTGATGGGGAAGGCCTAGTCCATGGTGGATGGGACTAGGCCCTGGAACAAAATACAGACAGCTGGTTGAGAAAGTTGGCATCCTTGTGTACACTTGGCTAGACATGCTGGTCTGGCAAGTAAGGATTGTCCATCTCTCAGCCATTACGTGGTGATGGTGTGGCCAGTTCCCTCGGCCTTGGTGTTGGTGCATGCTCTCCTGTCAAGCTGGACTGAGAACTGTAACCAGATAATTGTAAGAGACAATAAACCTCTTGTTCCCTTAAGCTGTATGATAGTATTTATCAGCAACCATGCAGGCTGACTGCAACAAGGGCCCTCTGCCTTATTATTGACACTGTCTCTCACTGAACCTGGAGTACACAGGTTTGTCTCTGCTGGCTGGCCCATGAATTCTGGGCATCTACATTTTTCCTGTCTGCTCACTAATTGGACTACAGGCTTGTGCTATTGTGCCAGCATTTTGCATGGAAGCGGAGGTCCTCCTCAGCTTTTAGGGCAAGTACTTTATTTATAGAGTTATCTGGCCATTACCTCTTTTTGTTTCCCATCTCTTTTTTTGTTGGAAACAGTACTCTTAATGTACCTGGGATCCTTCCTGCAACATAAGGAGACTGTTTCAAACAGGCTGGCTTCGAACTTGGAATATTCTTGCCTCAGCCTCCAAGGTGGACGAGGTTACAGGCGCAAACTACCAATCCTAGCCTGTATTTGATTTAAAATCTTTTAAATGATTTCAGCATTCAGCCACTTTTATGAACATCGAAATTAAGGACAAGTCCAGAGTAATTGAGTATTTAAAACAAAATAATTCTTTTGTGAAAGTTCTGTGTCTACCTGATGCCAGGTTTACATCTTATGTGTGTGTTGCCCATTGCTTTCCAGTGTGGACTAGTTGGCTAGTAAGACTACTTCAGGATGCTAAAATAGACTATTGGCACCATTAGTACTTAAAATACTAAAATGTTTTCAGTGAAATTATCTTTGGACGGTAGATTACTAACGGTTTTCACTTCATCTAGATTTTTCTCATTGATTCTTTTCTTAACCTGGGAAGTTGGTTCCTGGTGCTTCTAGAACTGGGAGTAACTCTATCAAGTTGGATATATTGAACATCAAGCTCTTCTAAGCTTTTGTTCTCCACAGTTCATTGTGTTTGTTTTTCCCCCTTCAGATATGAAGCATCAACAAGTGAGCTGATTAATGAAGAGCTGGGAATAGCCTATCCGATTATTGATGGGATTCCTAATATGATACCGCAAGCCGCTCGGACAACACATCAAAATAAGAAGCAAGAAGCAGCAGAGCCAATAGTAGATCACAATTAAAAAAGCATACAACTAAATTTCTTAATAACCTTCTAAAACAAGATAGCAGATGACTAGGGAGAATGTTTCTGCGCCTGCTATGACTGATTATCCCTGTGAATGTGTTTTTACCTATGGATTTGGATGGGTCTGACACTCTCAGGCATTAGTGGAACCACAGTCAAGGTGGTGTGTATGTTAATAATGGGTCTTAGGCATTTATCTAGTACTATGGATGTGTCATGCTGCAGCAGCCTGTTTGAACTTTTGTTCTATTCTCATGTTTTGAAGACAGGAGAAATATTCAACAAAATATCTTAATGGAGATTAGCACTATCTGAACACTATTTCTTACCCAACTCATTTAAGTTAATAATTTGAAATTCTATTTAGCTTCAAGGTCAGTAGGAAATCTGCTTACTAAGGATAACTTGATACCAGAGGAACCATGTAGTTGAACTAATGTAGTATAGAAAGTTATGAAGTCTGAGTTTGTTAATTATCTTTATTATTTTGGCACCAGATAGGTGCTTATATTAATAAAACTTTGACAGTTTATAACAAAGAGCCCAATTTGTGACAAGTGAGGGGATATTTGTTTTTGTCTTAAAGGTATAATACTAAGGGGGGATATGGAACTAGTTTAAGTATGCTTTGTTTACAGAGGCACTTAGTAACCAAGTAGAATCATTTCCCAAAAAGTGGGTGCCTTTGGTAGGTAAGGATAGAGATGGGAAACTAATTATGTCCTAAATTGAGTTCACGTTGTATTTGTCATAGGAGATCTGGTTGCAACTATGGGCTTGAGCCTTGATTTTCTAGAACTTTTGATAGAACTGCATACTATAGTTGCCCTAAAAAAGTGTACTGGTTTTATTACTTACATATACATCAGTGCAGAGCCTTATGCTTACTAAGCTGAACTAGATTCCTGGCTTCTAATGATTCTTATTAGCACATTCTAACTTAAACAAAAACATGTTGGATATATTTTCTATTGTGGTACGTCAGCACATCATTACTTTTCATGAGGATCATTCATTATTGTCACCCTGACCCTGTATATCCACAAAAACCTCCATTTGACCTTTAAAATGACTCAGCCTCTCTGTTTTTTCAGTTACCTTCATTTCACTCCTTTAACACCTCAAATGGTCCACATAATGCCACTAGGTGGAACTTATGGCTAACTCTCAGTACACCTAACTCAGAAGAAACCAGAAAATGACTGTACTTGTCAATTGCTGAGCTAGATGACCATTTCCACAAGCACTCTGGGCATCACCCTAAGGCCATGACAGCTGAAGAATGAGTAGGATAACACATATAAAGCCAGGACTGAAGAGAAGAAGAGAAGGAGCATAAACCAAGAAGGGATGGCAGAGCTCCGGGCACTGGAAAACCTGTGGGTTCAAGATGTGCATTACTGAGAGGCAGGACAAATCCCTGCTGGTTGGAAATAGGTCTCTGGTGATATGTCCTGGGGCTTGCCATACACTGCCTCAATAGGTTCTGTTGCTGTTAATCTGCTTGTCTGCCACACTGAAAGGCAAAAAATGGGGGGGGGGACCACTGTGGACTGACTAATGCAATGAAACTCCTAAACCATTTGTCAGCTGTCTGCCCCTGGAATGCAAATAGTAAACACAGTTCCCCTTTCCCATCTGAAAGTTTGGTGAATATGCTATAATCTTTGAAAACGTATCTTGAGTTCAGCATGTGCTAGGAAAAAGGACCTACCACATATATTTAGCACATCATTACTTTTCATGAGGATCATTAATTATTGTCACCCTGACCCTGTATATCCACAAAAACCTCCATTTGACCTTTAAAATGACTCAGCCTCTTAGTTTTCTCAGTTACCTTCATTTCACTCCTTTAGCACCTCAAACTTGTTACAGTTACATTATCTTTTTTGACTCCATATTTGGATCAGTAAGGAGTGTTATTTGGCGGGAACAGATTTTATCATAACTAGACACATGAAAAGCAAATTATTCAACTGAAGTATTTAGATATACGCAGTTTCTGATAGCTAAGCCCAAGAATTTAAAGGACTAGATTTAAACATTTTATGAACTTCTTCCCAGTGGTGTCAGAACAGGTGTTTTAATAATAGCTGTCCTGTCTCTGTTCTAGTAAGAAAGTTAAAATATTAAGCAAAAGTCAATAAAGATTGTTGCCATCTGCCTTTGATGGGAGGTTGTGTAACTGGACATGATAACACCTCTACTATTTAGGTAATTTCCTTTTAAAGAAGGCACTAGAGAGCTGGGCTGATGGCTCAGGGGTTAAATTCTTTGCCTCACAAGCAAAAGGACTTGAGTTCAGATTTCCAGGTACCATGTAAAAAGGCTGGGCAGATATCATGGCAGCCTGCAGTTCTGGCACTGGAAGGGCAAAGGCCGGGGAACTTAAAGGCAAAGCAGTAAGGAGGTAGAACAATCCAGGATGAGTCCCAATGTCACCTTTGGAATTTCACAGGCACACACACTCAAAGGCCCACTTGTACACACGAACATACAAAAAAAAAAAAAAATAGATATAAAGGTTTGGGCTGTAGCTCAACAGAAGAACATTTGCCTGGTATGCATGAGATCCTACATTCACTCTCCAGAACTGCCTGAAAAAACTATTACTAATAAAAGTCTCCTTTTCGATCAAATAGACATAATGGAAAAAATCATTTCATAACTGATGCCATTAAGTCATAGCAATTCTTAAAAAATATACTGATCAGTGCTTTCATATTTTTTTTTTACTTTTTATTCTTGAAAATGTTTTCAAAAACAGGTACAGAGTAAAGTGAAGGGTCAGCCAAATCCTCTGCTGTTGTTGATGGCTACTTGCAGCGCTTCCTCTACTCTTTCCATCGTAGAATACTTAGGGAGATAGAGAACACTGAAACATGTCTGTGCTCTTATTGGGTCTCTCTCATTCAAGTTTTCAGGACAGCAAAATGTTATTTTCATATCCTTTAAATCTTTCATTTGTAATCTGTCACTTCCTGTAAGAAACACTAAAGAAAATAAGATTGGGTTACTGCTCACATGAATATGAAAATCACTTTTTAAAGAAGGAAAATTAGTTCACTGGAAAAAGTTTACTGAAGGTCCATGGCAGAGTACTGGAGTAACAGGGTTGGCACTATGCTAGGACAAAAGCGGACAACTGACAGCAGGCAGCTTAAAGTCTGGCTGGGAATGTAGTAGCACTCACCCCCCCCCCACTTGGTATGTTTCAAAACTCCAGTGGTTCAAAATGAGAAAGCATACACATAGTATGCTTTCTCCTACAAGTACACCCGTATAGTAAACCCAACAAAGAATGCTTTCTCTTACACATACACCCATAAAATAAACCCTATACAAACTATGCTGCTTCTACATAAACTGGTATAAGCTGCTTTTCATTTCAGTGAAGAGATTTTTGACTTTTATGAGTACCAAAATTGTCTGGATCTGACCTACACACACTAGCACACTACTGTGCACTGAAGTTCAATGCAATGAGAACTTTTACCACCAGATCTATACAATGGCTGATTTATCAGCATTCTCAAGGATCTCAAAAGAAACAAATACACTTGGGAGAATGTCTCAGGGACAGGTGCTAGACAAGGGAAGAGGAACCTCCCCACTTATGACTTTGCTCACTGAAGAATCACATACATTACAACGATATCTGACTCCCTTACCAACACAAGTACACCTAAAGGAGGCCTGTGATCTACCCCACTCCCCCTCCCCCACAGAGACTCAGAAGGGTGGGTGGGAAATGGCTAGACTGAAGAAGACAGGGAAGGATAGAAGAGGAGGATGGGTGTGTGGGGAGAGGGGGTTGGGAAATGACATAAACCCATTTCTTTGCATATGAAAATTTCTCAAAAAATTGTCATTACTAGTGATTGTACTTTTAGGACATAAATAAGGGTTCCCTGAATTCCACCACTGTGTTACCTCCTACTGAGTCTGAAAATGGAACAAGTAAGCAATTGACAAATAGGTCTAAGGTGGATCTCTGAAGATATATGCTCACACGAAGTTAATTCCTATCCTCACAAGGACAGGATAGGATGTGTGATGATGGAAGGTTAACATGCTACTCATAATGACACACAAGTGAAAAGTTATTAAATGCTTACTTCTGGAATTTCACACTTAAATGTTTTTGGACTATATGTAGGTATACTGCAAGTTAAGCAAAACTACAAAAAAATCATAGGTAAGGGAAGACAACTATGTTAGATTCTTGTATAGAAAAATATAACTAGTAAGAGAAAATGTACAAGGTGTAGGACTACCAAGAAGAAAATCAGTTTGTCTAGAGTATTTGCTTTACTGCAGAGCCCGCAGAGGACAGCACACTGAGATGGAGGGAAAACAATCCGAAAGTTCAGAAATGAGAGGGACTTTTAGGGAGTAAAGGGCTTACAGAGAAAGCAGGTGAGAGAGTACAGTGAGCTCAAGTCCCCAAGACAACTGTGTGGCTGGAAAAAGACTTACAGGAGTTAATATTGGAGAGATGGACTGTTGGACTCCAGTAAATCTGAATTCTTACATGCATGTCATTTATAAAAGTGAGAACAGGAAAGTATTTGTTAGAAGCACACATAAGACACATATGACAGGCAATAACAGAAAAACCACAGGTAACCATAACACTGAGTTCAAAACCTGTGACATCCTAACACTTGAAAACACAAGCAGAATAGCTTGGATGCAGCAATAGTAAATTTAGCAATAACAGCATTGCAAAAGGTCAACCAAATAAAATACCTTGGAAAACTCTACATGGGCAGAATATCTCAATTCCACTGAGGACTAGAGAAAGAAGACTGAAAACTTATGTAGGAGAATAATGTTTTTAAAAGCAGTAATTAGAGACAAGGATGGGGGGGCTATATTCACATGTTAGGGAGGGAACCTGTACTCACACATGATTTCTGATGCTGGAAGTTTGAGGACTCTTACTAGAAGTGGCTTTGACACTGCCTATCTTAAATGAGGTACGCATCTGTGATACTACACCTCTGTACCCTGATGGAATACTTACCAAGAAACTTCTTCTTGTCTTCCAGTGTCAGTTTGTGTAATGCCTCCCAAAACATCACTATGGTTGGATGTGAACTGTGGTATTCGTGCTCATAAGTTGCATTCTACAGAAAATCCAAAGAGACAAAACATTGGGGAAACAGTAAAGACAGCCAAGTTCAGTTTACCTGTGAAAGCTCATACCTTTTCAAAGGTCTCCCAGTCATAGTCTGCGCTGCCCACAATCACGTGCTTTAGCTCCTCAGCATGAAAAAGCTCTATAATGTCCTTGTTGCACATTTTATAGAATCCTCTTTCAAACTCCTCATAAACTGTCTTTACAGAGATGTTGAAGATATAATCGATGCATTTAGAAACATAGTCTCTCCTTAAAAAAAAAAATCTCCATTAATGGTAAAAAACTCAAAAATTGGTGCATAAATCTTAAAACCCTGAACCTTTAATAGCACCAGGCATGGCTGAAGTTGCCTTATGTGCACATCAGGCAAGTCTTCTGCTGAGATAAATTCCCAGCAGATTTTAAATTTTACTTTGAGGCAGGCAAGAGTCAAGCTACCCAAACTACCCTTGAATTTGTAATCCTGCTAAATTGGCCTGTTTGTTGAGCGGCTGGGATTATACCTTATCTAGAGTTACTTTCTATAGAATATCTACCTTGATGTTAACACTCCCTGGTCACTTCTAGAGAACAATCAGGCGCAGCAACATGAGCAAGTGGTGGTGATCACATAGGTAAGATGGTCAACCCCGAGGACAGGACATGTCTGTAGAGTCACAATCAGAACTGTGGTGGGCTTGGGAGATGGTATATAAACATTCTGTTTTATGTTCTACAAGTTGCTGGAGTTGTGATTTGATTAGACCCAGGTTTCAACTTGACAGTTGCAGGCTGTTTTGGGCACAGCTATGAAGACAGCTGCATGGATGGAGCAGGTGATTGTTTAATTGCTGTGGAAGACCCAGCCCATGAGTGAATGGTGCTTTCCAGTGGTGGATAAAATGCAGAGCAAGGAGGAGATACTTGCTCTTCCCTTATCCTGTCTCAACTTCCTATTAAGTCCATTGTTGGCGTGTCATTGCCTTCTTCATTGCTGTTGCTGACTTCAGAGCTCAGCCCTTTCAGCCTTGCCACTGTGCTCATGTACCTTGTTACTGTATCACTGACATCGAAGCCCAGCTGTTTTATGCTGATGTTGGGAGCCCAGGGTCTTTGAATTGGCTGCCACTTATCCCTGACATCTGAGACCAGTCTCTTTAAAAGCCTCCAACGTGATTGAGGTTAGAGACTTTCTCAGGATCCTTCGACTTTGTGAGCCATTCGGGTCAAGAACAAATCAGCTATGGATGGTTATTTTGAAGGATACTGCTTTTACTGTGAATTGATTTAATAAAGTTACACATACACACACACACACACACACACACACACACACACACACACACACACATTCTGTTGGTTCTTCCAGAGAACCCTGACTAGTACATGAATTACTTTTGGCTGATTATGTATAAATGGGTAAGTGATTTCCACTTCTAGCTAGAATGAAGCAGGTGACAACAAACAGATGCTGCAATTGAGAATAACTGGAAGCGCCAGCTTCGATGCAAAAATATGTTCAGCACATTATCTAAATATATCAGATAGAGATACATCAATGATGTGAGCTTGCCACTGAGGCTGAAGAACTACATACATGTTAAGTGTAGTTACACTTCAGATACACAAAAAATGGTAAAGCTAAAATGGTACACTTATAAATGACAGAGACTATAAGTCAGAAAGCAACAACTACAATATGGACATATGCTTAGCAATGAAGCCTCAAACACAACCACAGCTGAAAATTCTAATACAGATGAAGCTGGAGCTCCAGAAGGCTAAACACGATTAACAACACAAGAAACAGAATACTCAACGATAAAGATACTGGTGTTTTTTTCAAGTAAACATGGACAATTTTACCACACTTAATGCCAGCCACAAAACAATATTGATACATCTAACAAATCAGAATCATTTCAGTATAATCTCCAACAATTATAAAATCAATCTAACATTTGACAGCAGAAAAGATTTCTTTTGAAAATTCTGAAAATATGGAAAAGACCATGATCCACGGATACAAAAGAAATTACAATCAAAATAATAATGATGGGAGAAACATGGTGTCATAGTTAGATACTGATGCCAACTTGGCAACTGAAAACACTGAGCTCTGGGCACAGTTGTGAGAAATTAATAGTTAAACTCCTAGTAAGCCTGCAGGAGACTGTCTAATGGTGGGGAAGGCCCAGACCATGATAGGTGTGACTAGTCTCTGGGCAGGTAAAAAAAATGCAAAGAATTGGATGAAAAAGTTAGCATTCTCCTGTATACTTGGTCAGACATGGTTGGTCTCAAAAATAAGGATTGTCCTTCTCTCAGCAATTATGTGGATATGGTGTACCAGTTCCCTCGGCTCTTGGTATTGGTGCGGGCTCTCCTGCCAAACTGGACAAGGAATTATAGCCAAGCATCATAAGCCAAAATAAAATACCTTGTTCCCCTGTAAGCCATCTGGTCATGAATTTATCAGCAAAGATGAAGGCAAATTTTAACACATGGCATCTAATCCACACAAGACAGTTAGGATGCTTGCAGGCATTTTCTGAACAGTGCTGGGATGGAGCCAGGACCTTGCCCTTATACTGGGCCAGAGCTCCACCACTGAGCTGCATCTCACCTTCCTTGGGAAGCTTCATGTTATATCAGCAAATGAACAGAAGAGTGTAAGAAAGACTAGAGGCCAATGCTGTACAATTACATATTTCACTAAGTCCAAGGAAGAACATAAAATTTATGAACATAAAATTAAAACAAAGAAAGGAAATCATGACTTTGATGTCAGAAATTAGTGAACAGAAAATAAGAAAAAAAAATCAACATCACCAAACACTAACAAAATCAATAAGATACTAACAGTTGTGATCAGGATGAAAAGAAAGGCCTAGATTACAAAAAGGGAAGAAAAGGGAACATCACATGGGCATTCATGGGAGACCTGTTACCTCCTCCCACGGTCCTTAAAAACAATGACATCCTGTCCACTAGTTAACAGAGTTCCCTAGACCTTGACTGGCTCAAGATTCAAGTGATGATCCCCTGCTTGCACATCTGTTCCTGGAATGTCAGGGACAAGATATAATAACCCTCCTCTCCATCTGTGATTCTAAAGACTCTGAAGCAAACCCAGCCATCTTATATTTATATTGTCAGGGAATCCAAGTATGCCTTGCTATATATTTGACACTGGATCCTCTCTCTCTCTCTCTTCTGTTTGTTTGTGTGTATATATCTGTGCTTTGTAATAAAAGCAGTCACAAAGAGCCATAAAGGCATTTCAGAATAGTGATATATGAAGTCTTATTATTTTGAGTTAACCTCATATTTCAGATCATGGCAATAATCACTGATATGGTGGGCAGCTACAAGCAGAGGCCTCTCCATCTAACTTTGTTGACATTGGGGACCATATGGTTCCCTACACAGCATCTCTTTTTTGTAACCACTAGGAATCAATAGAGTAGAAAACTCACTCTAACTCAGGTAAGGTCTCCTGCAAGCAAAACTGACCCTGACTGTAAGTCACATTTACACATCCTACAGGCTTTAGGGGCTCATAAAATTTATATAACACAAAAAATATAAGACAACTTCCTAGAAAAACACAGCTCCAAATAATTGTGAATGTATTTATTAATATTTTATCTTCTTTTTCCTGCTTGACTGCTCTCGGTGGAAGTTTCAAGTATTTCATCACTGAAATGAGGTGCTTAGTCAGATGGAATGATATTTAATTATATTATTTAATATAAATGATATTTATATTATACTAAGTATTTTCAATACTGAAAAATCTATGAGTAGGTACAACTGAAGATCTCTACAAAAACTTCACAATTTTGAAGTAACTGAAAAGGGCTAATCAAACACACCTTGAAAATGTCAGCCATCCCAAACTCATTTACAGGTAATCCAATCCAGGATTCCTGTGGTTTGCTGCTTCTCTGTAGCTACTGGGATGGTGACACTAAATCTTTCAGCAAGGATTCAAAGGAATGAGTCATATGGCTGAACACAGGGCTGGAAGACTTGTTGCCAAGCTTCAAAACTCCCAGTACTGTGGCATGAATGTGACAGAGAAATAATAGGATGGGAAAACACTGGAAATGAGCATGCGGTCATTGCTTATCTCAGTGTCAGGCACTGAAGCCCAAGCTTTGTACTTGCTAAGCAAGTGTGGACCTGAGCCAAATTCACAATCCCAACATGGCCGAAAACTGACATGTCACAGTGGATATTTATGTGCCTGAGAAAAGAACCATATCCCCGCCTCTCAGAGAGATTGCATATCCAGATATGAGAAGTAAAACAATGAGCTTCCAGGAGAAAATATGAGGAATTCACTTATGGCACTGGGACAGGGATGGTTCTTTTAAGAATAGGAAGAAACAAACCACTGTCAAAGTTAGTGGTATAGTGATGATCCTGATACATATGGTATTAATACAGTGAGCATGAATATCATTAGAAGTTTTGGAGTGTCGAGTTAAAAGAATGGAAGAGTAACCTTCAGGGTGAGAAGGAGATATTTCTAGACTTCTAGTATCGCAGCAAAAAAAAAAAAAAGATTTATGACTCAAATGTCTACATTATCTGAAGAAAAAGAAATCAGGATAAAATAGACTAGAGGGCAGGCTCACACCTGAACTTGGAAATTAGGCAGAAAGAGCTCACAAGGTTCAGACCATCCTGGGCACAGAGGAAGATGCTATCATGGAAGAGGGAGAAAAAGGGGGAACAGAGACAAAAAGAGACAGAATATGGGTGTTTCCAAAAGGCAATGGAAATATCCAAAACATATAAGGTGCTCCTTAAGACAACCAATGAACGCATCAATGAAATTATGATGCATACACCATAAAACCTCATTGTAAAGTGACTATCAATGACAGGTACTATTGGTAGAGTTTGTGGAGTAGTGAGAAGTCATTCACTGATGGTAAAGTCTATCTCCAGTTTAGAAATTTGCTGGCTGATGCTCGCATGTGTACACATGCACCTCCACCCCATACACTAGTAGCCTTATCCTCTTGGTACAGAATCACTAAACAGCCAAATTAAGAGTTTGGGGGATGGCTGCATGGTTAAAGAATTTGCCTCACAAAGGGACCTCAGTTTGGATCCCCAGAGACCATATAAAAAAACGTTAGGTCAGTGTGTTAAACCTCTTGTAACTCTAGCCCTGTCAGTGTGTTAAACCTCCTGTAACTCTAGCCCTGGAAGGTGGAAACTGGGAATCTCCAGAACAAGCTGACTAGCCAGACTAGCCCTAACAGCCTGTTAATTAGAGATCCAGACACACAACAGGGGGTAGAAGAGCAATAGAGGATGATTCTTGGTATTACTCTTGGGCCTCCATAGGTATACAGGCACTTGTGTATATACACACACAGACATGCATGCACCTTACATACACATATATCTGAAAACCCAAAAGAAACACAAGCACACATAAATAAAGAACATTTCTAGCTGTATGATTATTACTGAATATATCACATATATCTATCACATGAATATACTACAGCTTATCCATAGTATTACTGATGGATGAGGTCGCTTTCAAGTCATAGGTTGTTGTGAACCTGTAAACATTGTGCATGCTGCATATCTACTGGTAAAAAGTGTGATAGGATCTGGCAGTCTCTCGATTCTCCTTGTAGGGTAAGATCTGCATTCTCATATAAAATTGTGTTTGTGTTTGTGTGTGTGTGTGTGTGTGTGTGTGTGTGTGTGTATGTACGTGCACCTGTGCATGCGGGCACACATGCATCTGTGGAAGCCTAAGAATGACTTTGGGAATCACCCTAGATTGCTTCTACTCCTGTTTGCTTTTCTCTGGAGTTTCCGAGGCTCCACCTTCCAGGACCAGAAGTACAGGCTGCCACCATTTCCACCTGGCATTTTTAAGTGGGATCTGGGATCCGAGGGAAGTCAGAACTTCTGCTTGTGAGGCAGAAGCTTAACCCCTAAGCCATCTCTCCAGTTCCGGTTAGAAATGTTCCATGTCTTGATATACCTGAGACAAAGTTTTAAAAAAGGTATGAATTTAAAGCTCAGTTGTAGATCCAAATGCTCACTATAGATATCTGTCATTGATAAACTATCTTGGGAATGTTCCACAATTCAAATAGGCTTCAAATGGCCTCTCATAGGTTTTGTGAAGTCAGGACAACACATAAAGTGCTCTATACTGAATACCTATTAAGTATTATTTGTCGGCCAACAGGTATGGCAGTGAAGCATAAAGATCAGTGAAGTTTACAGATCAGTGACAAACAACAGCACACACATCAGTGCAGAGCACACATCAGTGAAGGGCCCACATCAGTGCAGAGCACACATCAGTGAAGGGCCCACATCAGTGCAGAGCACACATCAGTGAAGGGCCCACATCAGTGCAGCACACATCAGTGCAGGGCACACATCAGTGCAGCACACATCAGTGCAGGGCACACATCAGTGCAGGGCCCACATCAGTGAAGGGCCCACATCAGTGCAGAGCACACATCAGTGCAGAGCACACATCAGTGCAACATATTTTGGGCAACACACATTAATGAAGCACATCAGTAATACACCAGATTAGTACTGGAAGGATACACACAGAGTTCCTTTGATGAGGTAGAGAAACACTGAAGAGCAGAGAAAAAACTAGTGGAGCAACACCAAGCTGATAATGATTTCAGAACAAAAGAGAAAAGAATGACATCCTGCCAAAGCCATTTCTACTAAAAAAGCCCATGATATGCGTATCTATACAACTACATAGCCAACACAGTGGCTGCCTTTCTTAAAATCAAAGAGTCAATGAGAAATCACAACAGCAGGCAATTGTACAACTCAGTGAAATAAACATATAGAGGAATCATAAATTTCCTTTTTTTCCTTTGTACCTACTTGTTATTCTGGTCAACAACCACACAGCTTCCATTAGGAATTAATTCTATGTCACTTCTGTCCCAGTGCACCTGCAAACACAATGAGACAACATCTCCAAAGTAATTATGAACATTAGCAACAAAACCAGTTTGGAGCAGAATTCTTGTCCTGTAATTTGTAAAAGCATGGTTGTCAGGAAAAAATAACAGCAATAACGCTAACAAAACAAAAAATGATTGTAATGTAGAAGGAAAAGTATTTTTTCCAAAACAAATTATATGAACTGATCATATTTTTTAAAAAATGAGAATCACGCTACATCTCAGTCCTCACTTTTTATATAATGTATGTCCAGTGTGCAAAATGGCTACTGTATCCCTTCAATGGAACTGCTTTATAGTCAGATCTGGTATTTCCTATCACCTTCCAGCCTTTTGTAATCATGAAACCATCAAAAAGAAGCCTCTTTAGAGAGCTGGTGGATGAAATATGAGCTGTTCCAGCTGATGTCCCCTTAAGCCAACCAAACTGCCAGTAACAGGCATGAGAGGGGATACTATATACCACGTGACCCACACTGAAATCCCAAGTAATGTGTTGGTTGTTTTAATGTAATGTTGAGGTTATCATATACACTGATTCATTCAATTGAAAACAAATGAGGAAAAACACTTTTAATAAGCATTATTCAAAAATGTGTTGTTTTTAAAGTAAAAGGTGACATGTTTGTCAACTGGGTAGTTACTTACATTAAAATGGATGTAAAATACTTCTCCAAAGTCACTGTCTTCATAATCCAGAAGTGCTTTCAAACTCCTAGGGGAACAATGTTTTTAAAAGACAATAGTCATGATCATGAGATACACCTGACAGGTAGTTGTCAACTGAGAAATGTCAAGGCATTACATGTTCAGAGTCTAATTGAGGGAATGACGTGTGGCATAATACCTCTACAAGCAGTATCCCAGCAACTGACGTGAAGATGGTCCAGCAGTACAGGGCCCACCATGAAGTCAGCCGTCCCCTACCATTCTGGACTACAACTCCTCAAATTGTGAACCTCGTAAGTCTTTCCCACTTAAGTTGTCTGAGAAAAGTAACTAACAACCTTATGAAAGTAAATGTCAACTATACAGCTATTCTCAATGTAGGATTATGAACAGGCACATATATTTCTCTGTGTACTGAAAGACTGGAGGGGGGCATAATCAATTAAACCATGAGTGTCTAGGACATCTGCCTGCAGGTTCTCTTGCAATCCACAGAGCTCTTCATGTCATGGTTAACACTATCTTGAATATCTCAGCACACATCAGTCACTCACCATGCCAATGTTTTCCAGAGGCACTAGGTCACATCCTTTGTGAGCCATTTTTTTCTGTTCTGTTTGTCACCTTGGTGGATACTTTTGCTCATTTTTTCTCAAAAAATGTATAGTACGCAGTAAGAGTCTTAAACTTTGCTGTTATATGTCACCAAGTTTTTGTTTATTTTATTATGAGACAGTCTCATTATGTGGTCCCGATGGTCTGGAAATCCTAAGTGTGCTAGTTATATTATTGAGGTGTCAACTTGACAATTGAAGGCTAAACTCTGGGCACGTTTATGAGAAATTAGTAGTTACGGCAAGTCCTGAGCAACCCTGCAAGAGATGATCTAATTGATATGGGAAAACACAGCCTGTAGGGGATGAGACCATTCCTTGGGCAGGTAGGTAAGATGGAGGGAGCTGGTTCAGTAAAGTCTGGCAATCTCCAAACTGGCTGTCTGGCAAGTGAAAATTTCCCTTCTCTCAACAATCCCTGTGGATATATACTGTGTGGCCAGTTCCCTTGGCTCCTAGCATTAGTACTAAGAACTGGAACCAAGAATAATGAGAATGAGTAAAACTTCTGTTCACCTTAAATTCCTTGGTTGTGAATTTACTGGCAACATGGAGGCAAACTGCAATAACTAGGAAAAACAGGCTGACATGGAATTCACAGGGATCTCCTTAACTCTGCCTCCAGAGTTAAGGCTGGGATTATGAACCTGCACAACCATGCCTAGATCGTTAACATTTTTTTTGGGGGGGGGCCAGGCAGTAACTTGTCTTTTTAATGACAAAATACATTTCTACATTTAAAGGTAACCACCAGGAAATGACTTTTACTATACATCCTGAGCATTTCTGTCCCATGGTAAACCATGCTTTGGTCACGACAGCCATAAGATAGGAAAGTTCAGTGATTATTTCAAGAATTATGGATGTATCATGAGGCTGATCAATAATTCTTATTTTACCAAATTCTACAAATTCTACCCAACAAAGTTTGTCAAAGTTAAAAGTTGTTTGGAAGGTCTTAAAATACTAGTGTCAAACATGGAGATACTATTGGTATATATTCAAATATTTATGGAGATAATACAAAGCCCTTAAAAGGGCTTGTGTTTACTTACTTCCCCAAAATAGGACTGAGTTCTGTCAAGTCTTCCAATGATGGTGACTGGCCCAAGAGCTTCTTAAAGAGTGCCAGTGGGAAGGGGATGTTGGCAACATTGCAGTTGAAAAGAGAGAGTCCACAGAGAATCCCAAAGAAGTAGTACCTCTTCTCTTCAAACTTAGACTGGAAAGAGAGAGATCACCTTGAAGCACTAGGCACTTTCATCACTACTACAAGCATGCTTTTAATCAATGACTTGTTCTTCCCCTATTCACAAAATCAAATGACCTTGATAAAATAAATCACGTCCGGAATTACAGGTTACATTTGATATTATGTCACTTTAAGTCTCTGCTACATTTTTTGTTATCAACATAACTTTACCAGTTATATTGTTATTAATATGTTATTAATAAAATTTTTATAAACTATAAATTTTAAAATTTCTTTCCATGGCCTTACTTCAAATTCATTTAAAAACAGAGCAGAAACAAAAGACAGATGACTGAGAAAGGAAGCATTTATTTTTAGGAATGTATTCCATAAATAGTCAAAATTTTCTGTTATAGATCTGAAGGTTCACAGGAGCCCAGGGAAAGCAAACTCTGCATTCAAGAAAGTACCATTTTGAAGATAACCTCACAGCAGATGGTAACTCCCTGTGGAGAATCTTTCCACACTATCCACCCCAGAACACCCAGGAGTGCAAAGACCTACCGTGACAGGAAACCACATGCAGGAGGCCTCCTCTGGGTATATAAACATCTCATAGGCAGGCCGGGTCATTTCTTCAAACACACAGTAGAAGAACTCTGTCCGCACTCCACCAAGGTCGAATCCAATTTCTCCACTGAATGAGACCTGTAGACACAGAGAAAAGTCTGTCAATTTCAGGAGGTGCTGCTCTGCATGAATTCTTCTTTGATGTTAAGTAACAAATATCAAAGGATTTGGGTACACATGATGTTCCAGTTATTTCTAGGAAGCTAATGAGGCTTTGCTAATTTAACTTTTCCAGGTTTATAAAACATCTTGGTAGTTGTGGCAGTTTATGTATGGAAGGCTGATCTTTGGACAATCTGCAAAGAGTTCCTTAGTTAAGGCAAATCCTGAGCAAGCCATGGAAAGACCCAATCCATAATGGGTGGATTATTTTCTGGATAGGTAGTTAAAATGAAGACAGCTGGTTCAGTCATGTTCTTTTCTCAATGATCCCAGTGGGTACGGTGGAACCAATTTTCCTGGCTCTTGATGTTGGCATGAATTGTCCTGCTGATGGAGGTAACAGAAAATGGTGGGCTGGAAAAAACATCTTGATCCCATGAATTGTTTGGATCCTGTATTCACTCAGCAATGTAAGAAGAAAATAATACAGTCGTACATGCTAGATTAAACCCTACACCTGTTATACCCCATAACCTAAGGCACTAATCACTAAAATGACATCATTTGGCATCATGATTATAGCCATTAAGTCTATTAAATGTAAAGAAAATAAACAGAAATTGTATGTACCAAGACTTTCAAATATCACAGAAAAACAGAGCATGCATAAAGTATTTATGAAGTTGTTTGTCCACTTCCTGGGAGGCAACATACCCAGTTGACTCCCACTCCTCTCTCCTGGATGATTCTACTCAGACAATCTGTAAAGACTAATCTTAACAGATAACTTCCTGTGATTTTAAATCACCTTGGAAATAAAGCTTTGAGCATACAGGTGAGGAACTATCTATATTATGGCAGAAAAAAACCAACAAAATAATGTGGGTGGCACCATTCCATGGGCTGGACTCTGGGACTGAAAAGCAAAGGCCAAAATGAGTGGTGCACCAGCATTCAGTATTCTCCACTGCCTATGAGTGGAGCACTAGTACTCATTACTTCATGTGAGTGAAACAGCAGTGCTCAGCATCTTCTACTTCTACTTGAGTGAAGTATCCTGCCTGTGGATGCAAGGTGATCGATCAGCAACTGTATTCTTTGGAAATGTAAGTCAAAATAAACTCTTCCTATCACAGCACTGCAACAGCAAAGATATCATCTTTGCTCCCCTGGCCATCATCTTTTCCCTTCCTTCTTAGAATACATGCATTCATTGATTTACAAATGCTGCAGCCTCCCTTACGCTTAAAAGGATAAAAGCTTGCTATTGTCTTCAACATAATTTACCACTTCCCATTCTTAACTGTTCAGTATCTGAGAAAGTAGATCAATTTCCAAACCCTCACTTCTACTGAAATGGATCCAAAGTAAAAAAAAAAAAAAAAAACAAGAATCCCAATCCAAGAACTTTCCCTCCTATCTCATCCGTGATTTTGCTAATATACTGTACCCTTAGGAGTGATCTTTCTCTTTCCCTTTGTCTTTGGGAAGGAGATAAGTTCCAATGTAGCCCAGGATGGCCTCCAACTTATGAGATGATAGAGGATGATCTTGAGCACTTGATCCTTCCAAGTGCTGAAATTATAGGTGTGGCCATCATGCCTGGTTTCTCTTTTAACATTTACCTCTTGCTTTCCTTTAAGAAGTACTCTTCAGACTTTTCTCTCTTCTTTTCCCTGCTGGTTTACTTTTTAAATTTCTTTTAGTATTTTAGAAATACTTTTAGTATTTCTATCTTGCCATTTCTATCCTTTCTCTTTGCTCCCTCCCCAAATACCTATTCATTTTAAACTTCATAACACAGAAGTAGAAAGAACTTGATAGGCCTATGAGCTAGTTCAGCAAATAAAGCATAGGTTCACACACCTGAGTTTGATCCCTAGAAATCCACATTGTAGAAAGAGAGAACTGACTTCTGAAAGTTGTCCTTTGATGTCCACTGTAGAAGTTAGTCCCCATTGGTGCTGATAAATTCACCACCAAATGGTTTGTAAGTGGACAAGGAGGTTTTGTTCTCTTATTATGATTTTCGGGTAATAGTTTCTAGTCCAGTTTGGGAGTAAAACACACACTAATAGCCAAGAGCCAAGAGACCTGGCCACACCATATTCACATAATGTCTGAGAGAGAAACAATCCTTACTTGCCAGATCAGCATGTCTGGTCAAGTATACAGAAGGATGCCAACAATCTCAACCACTTCCCTCTATCTTATTTACCTGTCCAGGGTAGTCCACCCATCACAAACTCAGCCTTCCCCACCAATTAGACAATTTCCTGTAGGTTCACTATGGGTTTAAATCAACTACTAATTCTTTAAAAATGTGCCCAGAGCTCAAACCCTCAACTGTTAAATTGACACATGTGTCTAATTATGACACTTCATACCTTCTCAACTTAAGAACATATCACTTTAAATCCTTCAATCCTTGTCTCCACAGGTGTCAAGTTTAACTTACAAAATAAATACATTTATTAATTATGTCTCTAAAAGTTCTCATATAGCAATTTTAAAATGATATGTCACTAAAAAACTTCATTTACAAATTGTAAAAGCTGAAGATCTCTTAACTTTATAATCCTATCAAATCATCAAAACAAATTAAATACTTCAACACAGAACAAACATTAAAATGGAAGACTGAGGACACAATAAGAAAACTTCAAATTAAGACCAAAGTCCACAACCCCTGTCCTGCCACACCAGGTAAGAGGCTTGCAAAGACAAGGGAGGGACTGCCCTGCTAACCCACAATCCCATGACTGACCCCTGCCCCAGGTAAGAGGCATGCAGAGCCAGGGGAGGGACTGCCCACCTACCTGAGTCACTCCCCCCCAACCTTCCGATTGGAGGGCATCGTATCACACAAACAATAGATCCCATTTAATCCAGAGCTTTCCCCAAAACATCCAAAGTCAGACAACCTCATCTGAATCAGGAGAGCCAAAAACAGCTACCAAAGACAACAGTTATGGACTTAAAAGAAAATGCCCAAGTCACAACATAAAAATATAAAATATACTAAGTACCAGGAAAATATGTCTCCTACAAAAAACACCAACCCCTACTATGGATTCTAATCAGAACAACCCCGTGGATATCAGTCAGGAAATCAATACTGAAGATAATGTCTTCCAAAGAAATGTTGTTGACACAATCAACAAGTTTTTAGAAGAAATACAAAAGGAGCACGAGGAACAACAAAAGGCATGTCAGGAACTCAAGAGAAGAAATGAACAAGCATATGACCTTTTATGAACAGGAAAATAATAAAGTTATCTAAGATGAAAAAGGAAATAGAGGAAACAAGAACAAGTTTAGAATCATGTGAAAAAAATGCCAAACTGAAATTCAGCTGGAATTCAAAGCTAAACTAACTGAAACTGAAAACCCAACAGAAAGCATTAAAACAGAATAGTTCAAGCAGAAGATAGAGTGTCAGATCCAGAAATTAAACCGACAGAACAAGCTCATTCAATTAAAGAAGTTGAAAAAACTGGGGGAAAAAAACCATGAAAGAAATATTCAAGAACTATGGGATACCACAAAGAAGCCAAACCTACATGTTCCTGGACACCCAGAACAAGAAACTCAAGAAAATCTTTCAGTCCTTCATAAATGAGAACCTCCCACACCTGAGAAAAGAACACCCCATCCAAGCACAAGATGCTTATCACATGCCATCCAGATAGGACTAAAACAGAGCACAAGAAGGCAAATAAGTAACATCTTAAACACAGGACAAAAAAATGTTCTGAGAGCTACAAGAGAGAAAAACCAAGTCACATTTCAAGACAAGCCTGAGAATAATAGCTGACTGTTACTGGAAACAGTAAAAGCCAGAACAGCTTGGAAAGGAATTTTTCAAGTCATGAAAGATCCAAAAGTGAACCCAGGCTGCTATATTCATACAATCACCTTTGGAGATGAAAGAAAAAAATTTCCTGGCAAAAATGCAGTTCTTAACCACCAAATCGACCTGCAAAAAAATTAGAAAAAATTCTCAACACAGAAGAAATTGATCAATATACTCAAAAGGATAAAGGGGGAAAAATGCCAATACAACTAACTACCAGGGAGAAACTGCAATACACACACACACACACACACACACACACACACACACACACACACACACACACACAGAGAAAAGAAAAGAAAAGAAAAGAAAAAAGAAAAGAAAAGAAAAGAAAAGGAAAAAACAACAATCAGGAATCAACTTCTCAACTATAACTTTAAATGTCAATGGGGTCAATTCCCCAATCAAGAGACATAGGCTAAAAGCATGGATTAACATGCTGCCTCCAAGAAACACACCTCACTTTGAAAGATAGACAAAAATTTCAGGGTCAAAGGATGGTCAAAGATACTCAAAACAAATGCATCAAGGAAACAAGCATGAGTAGCCATCCTAATATACAATAAAATTGACTTCAAACAAAAACAAATCATAAGAGATACAGAAGGATACTACATACTCCTCAAAGGAATGAGAAGAATTCACAAATCTAAACATACATGCTCACCCACATTCGTTAAACAAACACTACAACAATGTTTAAAACAATGAATCAACCCATGCATGGTAATAGTAGGAAATTCAACACCCCACTCTCACCAATAGACAGGTCAACAGGCCATAAACTGAACATAGACACAGTGGAACTAAACCAAACCATAAACAAATGGACCTGACAGACATCTATTAAACATTCCATCCTAACACCAAGGAATATACATTCTTCTCAGCAGCTCATAACCTTTCTCCAAAATAGATCTATACTAGACCACAGAGCCATTGCTTGTTGTTTATGTTTATTATGTTGATAAATGTGTCTTCCAACTACTTATCATAAAGATAAATAGCTCTTTCAGCAACAATTGAGAGAATCATGAGGTTTTTGTCTCTGCCTTTGTTTATATGGTGAATTATATTTATAGGTTTACATATATGGAACCAACTTTGTGTTTTTGAAGTAAGTACAACCTGGTCACAGTGGATGATCTTTTTGATATGTTTTTGAATTCAGTTTGCTAGAATTTTGTTGAGGATCTTTGCACCTGAGTTCATCAATGTAAATGGCCTATAGTTTTCTTTGTTGAACCTTTATTTGGTTTTGGGATCAGTGTAATGTTGGCTTCGTAGAAGGGTTTTGGAAGTGTTCCTTCCTTTTCTATTTTGCCCAATAATTTAAAGAGTAGTGTATTAATTGTTTTTTAAATATCTGATAGAAGTCTTCAATGAAATCTAGTCCCAGGTTGTTCTTAGTAGGGAGATTCAAGATTATTGTTTCAACTTTTTTCCTCGTTATAGGACTATTTAAGTAGTTCAATTCATCATGGTTTAACTTTGGTGTATTGTATGTGTTTAGAAATTTGTCCATTTCTTTGTGATTGTCAAACTTGGTGGTAAAAAAATTTTTAAAGCATAACCTTATAATGAATGATTTTCTAATTTCCTTGATATCCATTGTGATAGCTCTATTTTCATGTCTAATTTTATTAATTTGGATTTTCTCTCTTTTGGTTTTGGTTAGTTGGCTAAGGGTTTGACAATATTGTTAAGTTTTTCGAAGAACCAGCTTCATGTTTGATTATTGATTCTTTGTATTGTTTTCATTGTCTCAATTTTAGTTATTTCTCTTCTGATTCTGCTAACCTCTCCACATCTACTTCTTTTGCAGTTGGTTTGCTCTTGTTTCTCAAAAACTTTAAGCTGCATTTTTAGGTTGTTCAGTTGTGTCGTTTCTATTTCTTTTATGTAGGCAATGAATGTTACGAATTTTCCTCTTAGAAATGCCTACATTGTATTCGAGAAGTTTTGATATGATGATTTCTACTTATTATTGAGTTCTAGGATTTTTGAATTTTTGTTTTCTTTCCTGACCCATTTTTCATTCAGTCCCATATTGTTAAGCTTCCAAACATCTGTGTACTTTCTGTTTGTCTTGTTATGGATGTCAATCCTTATTCCCTGATGGTCAGAGAAAGTACAGGTATTTGAAGTACTAACTACTAGAGGGGGGGAGGGAGAGAGGAGAGAGGAGAGAGAGAGAGAGAGAGAGAGAGAGAGAGAGAGAGAGAGAGAGAGAGAGAGAGAGAGAGAGAGAGAGAGAGAGAGAGAGAGAGAAGGGATACAACTTGGAAAATAAGAAATCAAATTATTCCTACTTGCAGATGACATGATCCTTCCTATACCTCAAGGACACTTAAAATTCTGTCATGAAACTCCTGGAATAAATAAATTCAGTAGAGTGGCAGGATACAAAATTAATGTTCACAGATCACTGATCTTCCTGTACAAGGGAAAACAAAAACGAGAAAGACCTGTGAAAAGAAATACCTTGGAATAAACCTAACCAAAGATATGAAAGATCTATACAAGGAATACTTTAAAATCCTCAAAAAAGAGATTATAGAAAACAGAAGATGGAAAGACTTTCCATGCTCCTGGATTGGCAGAATTGACATTGTTAAAATGTTCATTCTACCTAAAGCAATATACAGATTTGATGCAATAACAACCAAAATTCCAACACAATTCTTCATAGAAATTGGTAAAACAATCTCAAATTTCATATGGAAACATAAAGGATCCAGGATAGTAAAAAAATCCTGAATAATAAAAACTCCACTGGAAATATACCAGACCTTAAACTATACTATAAAGCCATAATAATAAAAACAGCATGGTACTGGCTCTGAAAAAAGAGGTATGGATGAATGGATTAGAATCAAAGAACCAAATATAAAGCACATGTACCTAGATTTGACTAATCTTTGACACAGGTGCAAAAAAAAAAATCCACTGGAAAAAGGATAACATGGTGCTGCTAAAATTGGATATCTACATGTAGAAGAATGAAATTAATGCTTGTCTCCCTGCATGAAGATCAACTTGAAATGGACCAAAGACTTCAATATTAGACTAGAAACTATAAAATTCCTAGAAGAAAAAATTGGGAATACCCTCCAATAGACTGGCCTCAGCCAGTATTTCCTCAGTAGGACCCCAAAAACATAGATAGTAAGGCCAACACTAAATAAGTGGGACACACATAAGAGACTATTAATAGTGCAAAAAAGGCAACCTACAGAATAGGGAGGAATCTTCACTAACCATGCATCTGATAGAGGAATAATATCCAGAGTATACAAAAAACCTTGAAAACCAAAAGTAAATAACCCCATTAAAATTGGGTTTTTAAAACAAACTTCTCACAAGATGAAATTCAAATGTGTAATAAATGCCTTGAAAATGCTCTAGCTCCCTAACTATTAGGGAAATGCAAATTAAAACCACCTTGAGATATCATCTCACTCCAGTCAGGATGACTAAGATCCAAAACACAAACAGCAAATACTGGCCTGGACGTAGGGAGAAGGGTACACTCATGCATTGCTGGTGGAATTGTAAATTCATACAATCCCTTTGGATATCAATGTGGAGGTTCCTAAAAAAGTTAAAAATTGAAATTCCAAGTGATCCAACTGGGAATAGCTCCAAAGAACACTGTGTCCTGCAATAGTCACATGTACAACAGCCATGTTCATGGCAGCCCTTTTCACAATATCAAAGAGATGGAACCAACTTAGATGGCCAACATTTGTTGAATGGTTAATGAAAATGTGGTCCATATATACAAGGGAATACTATTCAGCTGTCGGGAAAGATGAACTAATAAAATCTGCCAGTAAATGGATGGAACTGGAAGAAATCATAGTGAAATATCCCAGATGCAGAAAGGCAGATAGATGCTATATGTTCTCACTTATAAGTAGATGCAAATATTAAAGCTTCAGTTTTATGTAGGCAAACAGAAATTCTGTAATACCCACAAATGCAAAGGTAGCAGAGTGGGGGAGGTGGATGGAGATCCCAAAAGTGCAGAAATAAAACAAAAGGAACATGGGTAAACAGTTAAAAAAGGCTTTTATGTAAGAAAAGTCTTAAAGGAAAGGGAAAAACAGCAATAGGACACAATGTATCTAGTGGGGTTAGCCTCTAGGTAACCAACCACCTGCTTACTAGCTCCAGAATCAGGTCAACCCTCCTAAGGCTCAGGAAATCTTGGGGGAGAGGGGGCAGTAAGATTGTAAGACCTAAAGATGGGGAGTATATAAGCTATTCTCTGTTGTTGTGAGAAAATACCCAAAGTCAAACAACTTAAAGGGGAGAAAGGGACATTTATTCAGCTTATGGTTCCAGAGGGAAGATACAGTTCTTCATAGTGGAAAAGGCATGGCTGGCTGGCAGAGGCTGGAGGCAGGTTAAGTCACATCCTACACGGAGGCTGAGAGTTTCTCCTGCAAGCTGAAGAACAGACTAACTCAAGCAGGGCAGAGCTAATCAACCTCAAGACCCACTCCTTGTGAATGCCTTCTCCCTGCAAGGTTCCACCTCCTAAAGTACTATGACCTTCCCAAACACATGAGTCTGTAGGGGACACACTTCAAACCATAACATTCCCCATCCCCTCCCAACAGACTCATTGCCTTTTCATTATGAAAACCATATCTAATCCAACTTTAAAAGTCCCAACACAGACCACATTAGTAGTCCCAACACAGTCCAAAAGTCCAAAGTCCAAAGCCTCCTATAAAATCAAAAGACAAGTTACATACTTCCAATATACAAGGGCACAGAATAAATATTCCTATTCCAAAAGGGAGGAATGTGAACACATCCAGGAAAGATTGGTCCATAACAAGAATGAAAAATATCAGGACAAACTTCAAATCTTGCAGGTCCAAATCCAGGAAATGAGCTTCTTGAAATCATTTAAGTTCCAAAGGGTTTTGGTTTCACCCTTCCAGTAAAACTACCTGTAGAACACATCCTCTTGGACTGGCTCCTCCCATGTTATACAGCTCTCCTTGGAAGATGTCCCACATTGGCTCTGGCATCTCTAATATCTTCACTTTTCAATGGCAAACCAGGCTTTAACTTCATAGCACAAACTGCTCTTCTTTGGCCTCTGAACTGCAAGCTTCCTATCACACATTGCCTGGCTTCTGCCATTTTCTGAAACCTTAGAGGGGGAATCCAGGACCTCTTTTCTCTTGTATCTTTGATACTTTAAAGTCAGAAACACATGGATGATGTTGCCAAGTTCTGTGAAAACCTTGGGTTGGACATTGATTCCCTTGACTCATAACTGGTTCAGCTTCTCTGTGCTGACTGTAGGCAGTTTCTCTAGGGCCTTTGCTTTGGAGAAGAAACAGATCTTTCTTTTAGAACTCCATCCTTTAGCTCTTCCTGTGCAAAAGAATTTGCATTCTTATGGGTGGGTTCCTTCCCTGAGGATCTTGCTCTCAGGGTAGGGCCTCTTTTATCTAAATTGAGAGCAGGCTTTGATTTGCAAATGGGGCTAATTTCTTGAACAGGAGCATACATTTTAATCTCTGCCTCTTTCTGGTTTAATTCTTTAAGTTTGCCATTGCAGTTTTCATCATCAAACTTCAGTTTTTTCTTCTTTCTGCCTGACACCTTGATCTTTTTTGTAACTCTGAACAAGAGTACTAAAAAGTAGCTATGCTACACTGTTAAGGCTGTCTTGCCTTGAAAGTTTTTTTTTTCTTTTTTCCTGCCAAACTTGATTTTAATTCAGGCAAACTTTCAGAATGAAGGCAAAACTTCATTAAACTCTCTTGCTAACACATGGCTCCATTTGCCATTTGACAAGTTTCCAACTCAGTCTCTGCTCACCTCTGGACCATCACAAGCTGGGCCTCCACTGCCTGCATCTTTTACAGCATTACTCTCTTCCAGCTTTCATTAGATGCACTTTTGATCCTGTATCCAAGATGCAAAGGCTTTCTCAGCACAGAGTACCAAAGTTCTCCATATTTCTCCCAGCAAACAATTCCAAAGGCTCACTACCCACATCACAGCAATTGCCATACTTCTTTACTTCTGGGTACCAACTTTTCTCAGCTTCACAAAAAACTTCACTTTCTGGTACTAGATTCTTAGTCTCACAGCAATATCCCACTTTTCTAGTACTAATTTCTCTCAACTTCCAAACACTTCCCGTTGTGGTACATTATGCTCTTAATCTTACAGCAATACCCTACTCTTGTTACCAATTTCTATACCAGTTACTCTTATC
This sequence comes from Typhlomys cinereus, assembly GCA_023101885.1. Classification (NCBI taxonomy): domain Eukaryota; kingdom Metazoa; phylum Chordata; class Mammalia; order Rodentia; family Platacanthomyidae; genus Typhlomys; species Typhlomys cinereus. Next base: position 15,463,834 of record JALPQD010000008.1, on the reverse strand, counting down.
TCTTGCTGTGAGAGAACATTCTTTTCCCCACCATAAAAGTATTAAATGAAAATGGTACTTTACCCATAACTCCCTCCTCAGGTCTTCATTTTCAACTTGACTTAGCTGACTCAAAACATCGTCAACCAAGTGGTTCCTTCTGACTCTGAGGTTAAAAGTGGGTGCCAAGTCAAAGTCAGTCTCTTCTTGTCCAAAAATGCCTGCCAAACTCATACAAACTCTCATTTTTCTCTCCTAGAAAAACAAAAATATTCACTTTTCCACTGGCTATTGGAATAAATTAAAAATGGAATAAAGTAGTTCTGTTCACAAGTATACTTTGGATTTATGAGACATGCCTTACAGGAAAGTAACAAATTCAGTGCTCACACTCAGCTAGCAGAGATGCAGGTAATCTATGTAATAACTGTTAAGCAAACCTGGATAAGCAAGAGACTATCCAGCAAGCAAGTTTCATTTTATGAAACTTTAACATAATCACGAATTCTTTCTTTTTTTTTAAATTTATTCAATTATGCTAGTGTGTGTGTGTGTGTGTGTGTGTGTAGAACCATGGGTGAATTCGGGAACCACCATGGACCACCTCCACCTCCTCCTTGTTTACTCTGCTCCAGGATTCACAGGCTCCGCCCTTCCAGGACCAGAAACGCAGGCCGCCCCCGCTTCCGCCAGGCATCTATACGTGGTCTAGGATCCGAACTCAGGACCTTCTGCCTGCAAGGCAGAGGCTTAACCCCTGAGCCACCTCTCCAGCCCCCATAATCACTAATTCTTAAGTCACCAAAAATAATCATCATCAGAGCTTAGGAGAGAATTATTTGGGTCCACTGGAACAGGGCACTGCAGCGTAATACTGTACTTCAGAAGAGAAGTTCACACACAGAGGAGAAAAGCAGGCCACAGGAAGAGACTAGAGAACCTTCATGCAGGAAGTCGACGTAACACACACAAGGAAGGAATGTGGAAGAGTGAGGGACCAAAAAGAGACAGAAAGGGAGGGAGAGCCAAAGAGTGCAAGAGAGAAAATTCTATTTTGAAAAAAAAAAATGCAATTTGGGATCACAGAAGTTAGTGATTCTTACCAGGGCAAAGGGCAAGGAAAACACAATTCTCTAAGTTTCATGAAGCTCTTATAAAATTAGGGGAGAACAGGTCACAGGAACAGAAGCCAAATAAAAACATTTAATGTTGGCTTGAATTTTCTTTTGTAAATATTTCAATCAATCTCACATTCAGAACTTAGAAATCAAGCTCTTACTATATAAATATATTTTATGAAATTACCCACTGTAGGGAAATATTTGTATATTTATGCATGCATGCATCTACACAGAAGAGCAAAGTGATAATAACCAGTTACACTTTCAATGCTTCAAGGCAGACTCTCATATTAAAGAATGTGATCATTATAAAAATGCACAAGATATAGGCCACCTGATCTTTTTCCCTGTTTCCACTGTTGCTTTGTTTTGTTTTGCTTTTTTGAAACAAGATCAAACATAAATGTGCAGCCACACTGGCACTGACTGACTGTATAGCCAATTGTGGCCTTGAACACATGAACCTCCAGCCTTTTATTCCAAAGGACTAGGTCTGCAGTATACATTGCCATATGTAGCTGGCCATTTTCCATGGTTTGATCTTAAGCCTCAAAACACTCTGCATACCTGACACATAGAGCCACTTCAGCCGGTGACAATATGTTGTAAAGGAGTAACTTCCACCAATCTTCATTATGATACAAGCCAAGTACTGGCCTCCTATGAAGAATCCTAATTTTGAACGCTTTGGACTTGTATTACTACTATATATCTTTTTATTCTGCCTGGCTCCTTGACTGGAGATAAGATTCCTAAATGTTGGGTGCTCTTCTACTACTTACAAATGCTGCTTATCTAAGATTATTATCATGTGAAGTACGCCAATGAAAATGATCAACCAGGAAAACGTACCTGTATTTTCAGAAGTGAATCTGCATAGAGTAGTTTAATTTTTGCAAGAATGTTAAAGACGAATGGGAAATGACTGAAGATGACACAGTGCTGCATGCCTGCTGAAAGGTCCTGGAAAGAAAAAAAATATAAAGGAAAAGCATGAATCTGCTTACCTTAAGGAGACACCCGGCCCTTGCCTTATACCCTCCTCAAGCCCTTCTAGTTTAAATCTCAACCCAAATCACTAGTCAGTAGCACTCTAGCTGAAAATTATATGAAAGACATATAATCTTGGGTTGCCAATGTCTATGTAATTTCTAATTGAATTATAAACTTTGGACACTTCCTCAGAGTCTGCTCTGCCGTGCCTTAAAGTTTGTCATGTGAATGGATCAGGTGTTCTTGTAAAGGGGAATCACAACAGAAGCAGGAGCTTGCTTTTCCAGCAAGGGTTAATTAACATGCTGAAGTATAGGAATATGAACTCAGAGAGTGGAAACATCTCCAGGCAGTTGTGCACTGGCAGAAGCCCTTCAAGTGCTTTCAGAAAAGGAAAAAGGATACCCTTTAGCAGGACCTGAGTACCTGTCACAGTCTGGATAGCCGGTGACCCCCGGGCAAGTCATGGGACTCACTAAGGCTACTTCAAGGCACCAGAATTGCCACCAAGTCACCTCAGCATCAGCAGTCCTTCTGAGTCAAACACCCATAGATTTCTGATGTTTCAAATTTCTCCTTATTCTCACTGCCTCCTGGCCATACACTTGCCCAGATCATCAAAGTTTCTTTCCTTCTAGTATCAATCACTTTTCTGGCCTGCTGTGATTGTAGCTACACATCTGAGCTTCTATTACACATAAGACTTAATCTCTGCAGAGCACGAGGCTATTTAAAAAGTCAGTGAATCCTTATGGCAGAGTATCTACAGTATCTAAGCAGTCACCAACTTCCCTCAAATGTTGTATTTACCAAGCTGGTCTTGTAGCAGGACCTTCTATGTGCTTCTCCATAAAAGTTGAGCCAACCTGAGAGTTCGTCGATTGTGAAGAGTTTTTCAGGCAGCTTAAATTTAGTCTGATTTACCTTAAATGAAATATGACTCATGAGAAGGTCATTGAAGACTAATTTCACTTAATGGCCGTTAATGAGGTTATCAGAATTAATAATATATTTAATAATGGTCAGAAGAAAATTACTTCTCATTAAAAGCCTCAAATTTCATGCTGAAGACCTAGAGAAACACTGATGATACGATACTGGAGTTCTAATCATTTTGAATCACAGGAAAAATTTAAGTTTACAGACAAATAAAAACAGTACAGCATGAAACTAAATGCTCTGGAACCCAATTCTTCATGTGTTCTCTTTAGAGATAAATAACATGCTACTTAGAGATGCTTTCTTTGCCGAGGCATATACAAAATACTCATTTACAGACTGTAGACATGTACCATACATTCCCCTAAAGTGTGTACATGGATAGCACTCCCCTAATACATGAAAAACACTCCTCTACATAAGTATACATGTACACAACACAAAATCTATATAGTATACATATGCACAACATTCCCATATACAGCATTCACATATATGACACCCCTACAGTGTACACACGTAAAATACTCCCTTATATAGTATACATATGTACAACACCTCCTACATGATGTACACATGTACAATACTCCCCTACACAGCATACACATATACAGCACTCCCCTACAGTTTACACATGCACAACTACATAATGTACACATGTACGACACAAAACCTGTACAGTGTATACATGCACCACACTCTCTTACACAGTATATAAATGTATAGCATTTAGAGTGTGGAGGACTTCAAGCCCTTCATTCTATAAGATGTTCAGGATTATCACACACACACACACACACACACACACACACACACAGGTGTCCACACACACACACACAGGTGTCCATTAAGTGACCATCTTTAGATATTTGAGTATTAGACATTAGATTCAGTGTCTGACCAAGGTGAACAACCATAGTTTTGGCTTAAATTACTAATCTCAGAAACCTGTTATGGCTGTGAATCTGCTATATAAATTGTTACATCTCTCTCATATTATAACCCACAGTTGTTGATTCACCCTATGATGCAGAAAACTCCCAGCAGACCTAAGAACCCCCAACCCAAGAATTTCAGTATCTCCAGGAGCCTGGCAGAAGCAAATTCTCTTTTAAAAAAACTGGTACTAAATAATCCCAAAAGACAATGTTCAAAAGCACACAGGAGTTCACTTACACATGCAAACCACAAAAGATATAAATAGAGGCACTCACAGAAACTGTCAGCAGAAACAAGAGATGACAGAAACTGGTTGCAAAAGCCTTTGGACCAAGAGTCAAAAGGAATCTATAAACAGCAGGAAAGCTTGTGAATAAGAGGAGGTAGGAGAGAGGAAGGGAATGGAAAAGGGGCAAAAGAGGAAGGAGGAAGAGAAGGGAAGAGGGAAAGCAGAATTTTAAAAAGTGTAAATAATAACAAAGAAAATAAGTTTTTAAAACATCAGGATGCCTCAAATAAACAATATTAATACTTAAAAATGTGCAATGTCATGGTATGAATATTTAGTTATGGCTCCTGTTTGAATATTTAGTTATGTTTGAGAAGGTCATGGCACCTTTGGGAGGAGAAGCCTTGTTAGAAGAAGCATGTAACAGTCAAGACCTTCAAGAAGGGTCTGCTCTTGCAGTTAGCAGTTTTGAGCAGATGGATGTGATCTAAGCTTCTGCCAGCTTCTCCCAGCCAGCCCTGCCTTTTCTGCCATAATGGACTGCATCTCCATTCTGGAACCATAAGCCAAATAAATTTCCCTTTCTCCCTTTAAGTTGCTTGAGTTGACTGTTGTCTCACAGTAATAGAGAATACTAACTGTTACAAGCAACTTCAAAGTTATGTTATTAGAGAATAGGGGATACCAAAGTGCATAGGAAGTGGCCATGTTTGTGTGTAGGTATGCTGAGCCATCTCTCCAGCTCAAAAGGCAATTTTAGCAACAAACAAGAAATTCTTACCTTGTGCAGCCTTTTCAGTGATTCTAGGAAAGTTCTGAGGCGACAGTTATTCTCCTCACTTTCCACCCAGTAATGTAGCTGGGAGTTAATAGTGCCTTTAAACATCTGGATTAGGTTGATGAAGGCTGATTCTGGCATAGATCCCCAGAATTCCTCTGAGAAGTACAAAGGGAAAGTTTAACTGCTTGTATGCAAGTACACTTAGAGTGATAAAGGTTAAAGTTAAAACAGAGTAAATACTTATCATAATTACAAACGCATCTGTAATAAATCTTAGTTAACCAACCTAATCACTGTGAATACACAAATGTTTCAAATGCTGGAATTTTAACATCTTGGCAAAACTTGCAGCTGATAAAAGCACAAACTCCATCTATTTATTTGAAAAAAAAAAGAAAAAGGAATAGATTCTCTACTCAGGGGAAAGAGCATAATGCACTAATATTCAAAGTCAGAGCTGTTGTGGCTTAACATCTTTCTGTACTCCCAATCTAAATTTCTGGGGAAATTTTGGGGAATTCTCAATAATTTTCTCAGGTATGATAATGATATAAGGGAAGATTCTGTGTTTTAGACAAATGCTGAAGTAATGAGTGAAACCCTGTGTTTTCCAACCTACATACAGATGGCAAAGTAAAACCAAATACATTTGTACACACAGGACAAGAAGGATGTGCTAACAGCTGATGCTGACATCAGAGGTCACTCTGAGGCACTCACATTTATGGTCAGTGGGAAACTTTTCACAAAGAAGCTGGAGACATGGGAGCAAGCTCGTGTGAGTGCAATCCCCCCAAGCACTCTGAAAAGGTACAAGTGGTGAATGCAGTACACTATGAAAGCAAGTAAAACACAAAGTTGCATTTATAATCTCCTAAACGTTGCTGTAACTGCTTCCTACTGAGAAGACACGTCAAGAATTTCCAGCTGTAAAACATCTAGCTTACCTAGAATCCCTGAAGAATGCTCACTCATCTTACAAAGAATGTCTGCAAATGGAACCACCAGGCTTTCCCAGTTGTTACAATCGTGCATCACTGGACACTCTGGGAGAAGTAAGAAAACTTCTAATGCTTCCCGATGCAGAGAATGAAGTGGCAGGCTTCTAAGAAGATTATCTCTGATCGAGGTGGTTATCTGCAGTGAGGAATTATGGGGGAAAGACATTCAAAGCTTAGGAGAAATTGCACATAATTTATTGTGGTTAAATAACTTCTCATTTCATTCCCCTAGGAAATTAATTAATAGTTATTTAGAATTTCCTGAAGCTCACAATGGAAATCCATTCTTACTAACTCCCTAAGTTCTACAGGTACAACTACAGGCAGGGGCTCTCCCCATTCAATTGCTAGGTGACAAAACAAAGGGAGAAGGTCTCCTATGGGAGAGACAGAGATGAACAATGGAGTCACTATTAATCTCGATGCCCTGGATTCATGCTCCCACATCTGTTCTTGAGAGGAAGAATGTGTAAAAACCCAAGAATGCAAAAATGAAATAAACACCAAAACAACATGCTTCCTATTAAGCTCTGAACACCTATCTCAACTTTAGTCCATTTGATTTCCTTGCATTTTCCCAACTCAGCATTTAATTGTCATGAAAATTCAAACTGAATTCTGCATTTCTGTGCTAGATGCTCTTAGCATCTTTCTTCAAAATTTTAAACACATTTCACCATGATAGGAGAAAGCTAGTGCTGTGGAATGCTTATCACTTGCCAGATAGCGTATGTTAACTAGTTATTTAAAACTCACAGCTTCTCTGCAATCTGGATATTACTAATGAGCTGTTTTATAGAAAGAGAAACATGTGTGTGAGAATAATTAAGGTGACACATTGGAGTATTCCTGGAGTTTTCTGACTTTAAAGCTCCAACACTTTTTCAGAGCTGAGGATGGAATGAAGAGCATTACATGTACTGAGCAAATGCTCTGCCTCTGAGCAACATTCCTAGTCTTAATTAAATTATGTGCTATTGGTTACGTTGCATTTATACACGTATGAATTCTCACAACTATCTATTTGTATACTGAAACACTAAACTGAATCCTGCTGTGAAAATTCAGCCCTTGGAGTTACAAATGCCTGAGGTCCTATCTCTGGGTCTCCTTGGCACATTTCCCTTCATCTGTTCATCAGATACAGCCTGCTTCGATCTCTGAAACTACAGTGATGCTCAGTATGTTCAAGCCGGATTAGTGTTTCACAAACTCTGCCTCTGATGTGGCCTCCTGGCTCCCTAGAATTACTCTCCCAGAATGGATAGTTGACAAGCTTCCCTGACCTCTCTGCATAGACCACTCCCTGTCCCCAGGGAGTTGGATCAGTTCACTCGGAGGAAACCTGTTTTCACAATTACATTTTAGTTGGGCCAAAATGCTGTCCCCAGAAGCACTTAACTTCATCTGAAACACTTTCTGTTCACCCACCATATTATAAGCTGGGCACCAGAGCAGCAGTGAGGTGTGAAAAACACAATTGTTTTTGTACTAACACCTGTATCTGTGTCTGCCTTCCTCATTAACTACTAATTTCTACTGCTCAGGGAAAAAGTGTCTTTCATTTTTACTAAGTTATTGCTGTAATGCCTAACACACTGCTGAGTAAATGAAATGCTAAGTCTATGGGTCCACAGCACAGAGAATAAAGACAGAAACACTACAGGTCTTCCAAACCTCCCCTTCTTCTCTGAAACCACTGGGGGTAAAGAATGCCCTGTGGTGATGGTATTAGCATATCATATCCTACATTTTGGCCCAACTAAAATGTAATTGTGAAAACAGGTTTCCTCCGAGTGAACTGACCCAACCTTCCCTCCACAGAAGTGGAAATGGCCTCAATTCCGGTGACCTTTCTGCAGTTGTGTTCAGCAACATAGAAAGGAACTATGACTTCAAAGAAACATTCAATAGCAAAGACAGCAACTGGGAGCAGAAGAAACACTGTTGTATAAGATGTGATACAGTGGGAGGGGATACTGGAGGGTGAAAAGGTTTAGGTGAGGATAGGAAAGCAAATAAGCAATATTAAAGATTATTAAAAAAAGTACAGAAAAATTTAAAACTATAATTTGAGGGTTGAAAAAATGGCTCATTTAATCTCACTAAGAATGAGGATCTGAATTTACATCCTGGTGCCTACATAAGAAGCCCGTTGTGATCACATGCATCTGTGAGCCCAGTGCTTGCAGGACAAAAACAGGAGCATCACAGGCTGGCTGGCTGCCAGCAACCTGGAAAATTCTTCAGATTCAGTGAAATACATCTCCATGGAGTAACACAGAGTGACAAACAACACTGGATGTCCTCTGAATGTGTACATACATCCCCCTACACGTGTATGGACATACATACCATGCACATACCAATTTTTTGGTTTCATTTAATAGCTGTAACTTAAAAAAAAAAGGTCTGAACAAAAGTACTCTGTGTGGGTGAATGGGTGTGCCATGGTATGAATGTGAATCGCCCCTGAAAGGGTCATGTGTCTGAATCATTAGCTAGTACTCTTTGGGAAGCCTGGGACACCTTTGAGAGGTACAGTCTCGCTTTGAACTTCGGCAGCACAACCCAGTTTCCTCTCACTCTTATGCTCTCTATCTTGATGATAGCTATATTGACCTGAATGAGTTTTCTGCTTTTGCCTCCAAGTCATGCCTTCTGCTATGTGATTCCTGCCACAATAGACTATATCCCCTCTGAAATCATAAGTCAAAAAAAAAAAAATCTTGTCTCGCTTACATTGCTTGTATCAGAGTACTGTCTCACAGAAAAACAACTGAAAAAGGGTGGAAAATTCTGTTCCCAAAAGGCAGAGGTTATTAAACAAAAAACCCAGTACCAGATGTGGAGATATCAGGGAGGTCCTAAAGATTCCCAAAACAAAACTATAGCCACTGCTTCTTACTATCAGTAAAACCATACTGCTGAGGACACCACACACCTTGGTTGCAAGACAGTATTTATGCTAAAGCTGAGTTGGCAACTTCCTTCCGAGGGAAAGCTTTCAGTGCAGGAGTGATGTGCAGACTGCCAGAAGAAAAGTCACTTTCACTGTGCTATGGACCCAATGTATAGTGAGCATATGACTGATAGGTTGCAACTGAGCACTTCCTGACTGTGTCCTAGGCCTGCTCTGCTGCAGGGGGTTGACAGCTGACATTGAAGACCTGCACAAAAGTTCGTGCCAAGTATACTGATCAGTGCTAGCTAAGTTTAACTTAATGTGGGTAAGGTAATTTCAGAGAATTTCCTAAAAGAAAACATTTCTTTTAGAATTTTTGTTTCTTACAAGAGTTCTAGTACATTTTGTTTCCACAAATAATATTCTAAGGAATTACTACCGTGTTAGTGATCCAGTCCTTTTGAGTTAATTCCTTAAAGATGTTTCTAGCTTTACTTAAGTCTGAAAGAACAGGGGTAGTTTCTGCAACGGGTCTGTAGACAAAAGATAAACAAATGGATGAGATGATACTTCAAGATGGAGTATACTGTCAGATTATCTGACCAGATAAAGGTTTCTTCTACTAGAGCTCTACTCCACTATAGCTACCTTTATCGCAAATCTATAAATCAACTACAAACATTTGGTTAAACACAGATATCAAGTATAGCAGTTTATGCTTAATCTCAGCACTTGGAAGACTGAAGCAATAGGATCTTGAGTTCAAGGGCAGCCTGGGTTACACAGTGAGTTCCAGATTAGTCTAGGCTACTCATCAAGACTGTTTCACAAAAAACACATGCATAGAAAAAAATTTTTGGTTGAATACAAGCATAACTGAAAAACATTGAAGATAACAAGATTTCTAAAATGCTGAACAAAATCAAACCTATAATAACTGTATACTGTCTTATGTAAGATGGGTAATCAGGACTAGGGTTATAGTCCAACTGTGCCTAGTGTGCATGAGGCACTAGAACTGATGCCCAACACTGAAGAGTTTCCCAAATTCTCATTATTAACTTCTATCTGTAGACCAGTGTTAGGATGCTTGCCACAGGAAGAGTTGCCAGTTCAAACCCCAAAGCTGCCAAATGGAGGAGAGTAACCAAATTCTCTTCATCTAGCAATAATGAAATAGTTAAATAAATTCATATATAATCTCTGGATGGAATACCATCAAGCCAATAAAATGGTGTTAAAGATGGGCATGGTAGCACAGACCTGAGATGCCAGCACTTGAGAGGCTGAAAGTAAAATTTAAAGTTTAACTTTTAAAAAAATTACAGAAAACCACTGGGAGGATTTAAAAACAGGAATATAGAAATGAGTAAATTATTGAGTCTAAAGCAATGAAAAAAACATAATCCTCTCATATATGTGTATATGTGTACTAAAGATCAATGAAAGGGTCTTTTGCATGCTGAGTACACACTCGACCTTCAGCTGTACCTTCAGCTGTCTTTTGTATAACACATTTGCATACTAATGTAAATGGACCTGATAGCACAAACCTAAATCCTAACACTTGGTAGGCAGAAGCAAGATGACTACTAAACTTAATCTAGTATATGGAGTGAGTTCCAGGTTACATGAGATCTTGTTTTTAAGCAGAGAGACACATATATACACCTAGGTGCCATGTTTGTTTGTTTGTTTGTTTTTCCTGAGACTGAATGCAGGCTTGCTTCAAATCTGTAATAAATACTTCTGCCTCAAACCCCCAAGTAGCTAGGATTATAGGTGAATACCACTGTACCCAGCTGTATTACTCTCTCTTCTCCTCTTTCCCTCCCTTTCTCAAAGGATTTCACTGCACAGCCAAAGCTGGCCTATAACTCTATATATGCTCCAAGCTAGCCTTGCCCTCTCAAGTACTGAGATTGCTGGTGTGAGCTACACAGTAGGGTGGCATCACTCTGAAGTGATGGGCTGTTGATGTTCCATATTTTATTTTTGTTCTGTACATGTTTCTTACGGCATGGACTTTACATAAGATTGGCAAGTGCTCACCTCACATCTCTAGAGATCTGTCCTGCTGATATACAGAAAACAGTGAACAAGCTGTTCTTTAAAAATAATAACTTTTAAAAGAGAAATGCATACATAACTTTTTTTTTCTTGGAGTGATTTTTTTCTGTATATTTCTACAGTAATTTTAAACAGAATTTTTATTATAAGGCATTACCTTTCTTTTAAGAAACTTCCAGTCAGACAAGCAGGAGATGAAAATACCTCTCGAATTTCCCTGGATGAGGAGTAAGACAGTAATTAAAGAAGATGATACAGTAGATCTCCTTGAGGGTGAGTTACAAGGTGCCCTTCATACCTCCCTGTCTTCTATGTTTATATATTACCCTAGCATCTGAAAGTGAACTCCAAAGCTGAACCTCAAACTACAGTAGCAAACACAGGGGACAGAAATTCAGAGAGAAAGAAGACCAGAGAAAGAGCAAAGTCCTAATACAGGGAGAAATTCCAAGGACTAACACTCCTATCACACTTAGCTTTATGACAGCTATTTATTTCTGTACCAATGAAGTCGAAACAAAAATCAATGACCAGAAATTCTTTTTCTTTTTTGCAATACTAGACATAGAAGCCAGGACCTCACACATGCCTGGCACATGCTTTACCACTGAGCTACACCTTCACCTTTAGATTTTTTAATTACTAGAAATTAAACAGGGAAGTAGCGTCATGGTTTGAATGTGAGCTGTCTCCCAGAGGTGCATGTGTTTGATCTTTAGCTGATGTCAATGTCTAGGAAAGTTGCAGCATCTTTCAGTGATTGCCCTTGCTCTATCTCCATGGTGACAGCTAGAACCTGCGCTGCCTCCAGCTTCTGCTGCCTGCCATGCCCTTTCTGCCATGATGAGCTATATTGCCCCTCTGAAACTGTAAGCCAAATAAATTTCTTCTTTTTTATATTAAGTTGTGACTTTTTCTCACAGTAGCCAAAAGGTAACTAGGACAGAAGGGGAAGTTTGGTTTCATCTGAGAATCAATCACAGAATATTTCGTCTGCTCTGTGTATCAGGATGTAAGTGGGTGGAACCATCCCAAGCAAGTGGGTAAGACAGAAAGTGAGCTGGTTGGCATCTGGTAACCTGGCAAGCTGTGATGTTTGAAAACAAACAAATAGCACTGGTCTCTGCTCCTCTCTCAGCAGTTCCTGTGGACACAATGTGGCCATTCTTAGTTCCTGATGGGAATGTCCCTCTCAGAGCATGATCAACCCTGTTTGGGTCATATATTCATACCAGCAGTGGCAATGTTAGAACTAGGTTGCTAGCATATTAGAGGGTGACAAAAATCTCCATCTCTGCAATTATGCAGAACCGGTTTGGGAAATTTTACTTTAGAGACAGGTATGAGCTTAGTCACACATAAGGCATACTTACCTTTTCGTATTCTGCCACTGTTTAGTTCCTACATCGGCAATCCATCTTTTTGCAGTCCCTTCACTCAATGTAAAAATTTTCCTCCTCAGATTAACATAGGAATTCTATATATAAACAAAAAATTAGATACACTCATTTGATATATCAGAAACAGGTATGCAGATTTTTTGGCAAATTCTAGGAACATGTTGCTAAGACAGGGTCTCACTGATGTCAATCTCTTGGAATCTCTAGTCTCCTTAGTACTGAACACTCCAGGAATGCGACACTTCATATATTAAAGCATGAATTACACAACTCTGGAATGATCACAAAGGGATATACTATTAAAGAGTTTCAAATCACTTGCCTGTTTGTCAACTTCTTGTCTCAGAGGGCATGATGGACTGAGTGTCCTAAATTCAGCGCTTTATACATGTACAACCAGAGTAGAGTGAACATTGACAGCATTGGAGAAAGGGGTCTAAAAGAGCTTAGCATGTAAATGGAAGAAATCAATTCCCCTAGGTGAAGCAAGTAACTTGTAAGTCTATAAATGTGGATCTTTTTAGTGCTTGCTGGCTTGTTACCTTGTTGTTGGAATCCATCAGCCTGTAATTTCACTAGGACAATGCTATTTGCAAGGAACTCCCTATGTACACAAGTACAGAAAGAGTTTCACAACATCAGTGATTCATCAAACTGTTGAGTTCTGGGGGGTCAATTATAGCTGATATAATTTAAAAAAATCAACCACTTCTAGCTATTCCCCAATAATTCATGATTTAGGTGGTTTTAAGTTCATTGCACCTGAATTCCAGAACCCTCAGTATTAGTAAAGACACCAAGTTACAAAACACTTCCAGATCTTACCCTTACCTCCTTCTGGATCCAGAGCAAAATGCTCTGATTCCCTCCAGCAATCATAATCAGCTCCCTCCCTGAGCTATGGCTTTCTGAAAGGAATGGACACAAAGCAAAAGTAGACAAAGGCATTGGCACAGGGCTCCAAAAATGTACTCATTTTATCTTTGCAATTGACAAAAACTCAGCCCATTTCCTACCAAGTAAAAACATGCATACATCAGAATAAAATCCAATTGGTAAACACAAGCAGTGGCCTGCAATTCCAACCCTGGAAGACAGAACCCACAACCTACATGTTTCCTTAATTGCCTAGTTTAAGTAAAATCCTGTTCCTCAAAGTTCAATTTAACCAGATACTAGTTGTAAAGAATCCCTCATATTAACTAAGAAAGAATTAAAGATAAATGCACAGTTTAACGATCAGCTGTACTACTCACTTCCCAGGAAGAAGGGGAAAGAAATCTAATTCATAACTGTCAAAAACAAGTAAAAATGCTGCAGAAAAGCTTCTTGGAGCCTTTCAGAACACAGGCTCTGAGTCACACAAGGTCACACCACACCCTGGTTCTAAGGACGAGGTTAGCCCTTATTTTCCAAGTCTCTGCAGCATCTGAACTATTTACAACTGATACAAAGAAAGGCTTAGGAAGCAGGGGACACAGAAACACAAGTGAATCTTAAAACAGCTGCAAAGCTTGGAGTCTGCCAAACCACTCGACATTCTGAGATTTCACAGCATTGTGAGGGTCAATCCAGGAAAGAAAACGAATCACACTAGTTATTGTCTCTTAAAAACTGAAATCAAGAGTTGGAGAGATGGCTCAGGGATTAAAGCCTTTGCCTTGTAAGCAAAGGGACTTCAGTTTGGATCCCCATACCCCACATAAAAATTCAAGAGGAAAAAATTCAAAGTAGTGGCCTGCAATTCAGGCTCTGGAAGACACAGTCTGGGAAACCCCAAAGCAAAGCAATAAGGAGATAGAACATTCAGGATGATTCCTGATATCACTCTTGGGCTTCCACAGGCATACATACATACTCGTGTACACACACGCTCTCATGTGTGCTCACCACATGTAAACACACACTATACACATCTGAAAAAATCTAACCATGGGGGGAAAAAACCTAAAATCTGAGTTGCACCACTCAAATCTCTATTAACCTTAATCTGAAAGAATAAAAGAAAAATAAGTTATTCTGATTTAAGACAGAGAAGTCAAAACTCAGAAAAATTTTCTCCTCATTCAAAATGCTTTCAAGGGCACATCACATGCTAAAAAACAAAACAAAACAAAGAAAGCCCACTTCTCTAGCAACTCCTACCGAATTTACCAAATCGGAGTTCTTCGTGTAATAGTGATTTTATTGGCAATGGTTTCATCTGGTTGTGCTTTCTACCATTTCCTAGTTGTCCTTGCTTTCCAGAACCAAAGGAAAACACTGTTCCAGAATCTGCAGCATATGCAAGTGTGTGCCACCTATCAAATAAAAGCACATATTATCAATCTTAATTATTCCCAATATGGAGAGTATTTAGGGGCACACTAGATAACAGAATCAGGTCACCACAAACAGCAATAGTAATACAGAGACAAATATCCTGGAAATCAGTGTCATTAGAGACACTTTAACCTTCGGTGCATTTTTGATGGGGGCACATAGCACTTTATTGAAGCATTAAATGACACAGAGTAAGACATATCTTTCATTAACTGAGTTAGTCCAGTGACTTGGTCTACATTTTTCCTGATGAAGAAATTTTTTTACTCCAAAAATCATAAGAAAACATATCTACAAGATTAAAAGCATGTATTTTGGTTTATTATGGTGAAATTTCAGTAAGGAGCTAATCAATATTCAAAGAAAGACTGAATTTACTTGTTTAGTGAGGTCAAATAAAGCTGTAAGAGTAGTATATGCATCTGAAAGTACCTACTCCCACCAGGTCTCAATACTTCTGACTAGAAGGACATTAGTAATCTGATGGTCAATCAAAGCAATTATTGGAGTTTGAGCAAAACTGAAAGTCACAATGTTCAGAGTATTTCATTCAAATGATCACTGACCCTGTCTTTGCCACTCATCATGACCAGACCTTACCATCTGAAAGCCAACTAATGCCCAATTTTAATTCAACATCCATTACTAAAACCATCTCAAGATTCAGGTAACTAAAAAGTAAATCACGCTCAAGAGTTGAAAGTCAAAGAATAATCAGTGATGATTCCTTTATGGAATATGTACATGTGTAGTTTACAAATAACTCAATTCTCTCAAAAAAACAAAGTGTATTAGTGCCATGATCATACCATTTGTAGACACTACAAAACTTATCACACTTAGCTAATAATCCCAATTACTCATCTTTATAGAAATGTTTTGGCATTCCATCTCAAAGAAACTACCTACTCTTTTATCCATGTTTACTGCAGAGTTTTCAATTCTTCTTCCAGACCTTATAACTTACCTTCCACATGCTATCTGAGTCACTCTATTTCCAATGAGTTCAGTCACCAAATTAGGTTTTAACACATTCTGCTTTGAATTGTTACCAAGTTGTCCATATTTTCCAGCACCAAAAGTGAATACCAGCCCATCCTATGAAAAGTAATATGAGATACAATAGAGTCAATACAGAAGGCACAACTGTGCAAACCTCTGTGCTAGTAAACAAGAACTTTGGAAGTACAATGCCCCAGTCCCAATGACAGACCTTTGTGTGTGTAAGGGGGGGGTGTTGCAGGAACACCAACTCCCCCAGGGAAAGTGATTCCAGAATCAGTCAAGATAGAAGCATACACCCACCTGTGTCAGCAGGACAGTGTGAGAGCCGCCGCAAGAGAGAGAAACAGTTTTGTGACTGTCCTTCACTTCAACAAAGGAAGGAGAGTCTTTTCCTGTGCAGGCAAAGAAGAGAGAAGTGACCACAGGAAAGGCCACATTCACAATACACACAGCACATCGCTCTTACCCTGGCAACAAAAGTTCCGCCCCAGTCTGAAGAGATAAGATCAAGGATAGGACACAGGCCTAAATTGAGGTCCTGGGTTAAGGGTACCAGCAGTGGCTACAGATCACACATAGGCCCCCACTATTTTGTGACAATGGGATCAGGGCAACTTCCCAGAGATCATTCTTATCTTTCAACCTGACTTGGTTAACTTAAACGATACTTCAATCCCAGTCCAGGTCTTTGCTATTTCCTGGAAGTATTGGGGAACTAAAATTCCTCTAAATGAGTACTGCTTGTTAATTTCTCTGTTACAGTATCCTGACTTCCTGCTTGCTCTCTTTTCTTCATGATTAAGTAACTATCAAAGAATTCAGACATTCAATGAAAAAGAAAATTTGACCACTTATTCTCAAGCCCTTTTTGCATGTTTTTCTAATATTGACTTAGGGATAATCCTCTATAATTAGCACTAAACCTTACCAGGGGGAGGTGTACTGTTGGACCACAGATCCAGGACAATACCTACAATATCCAGGTAAAGCCAAAGAGTTTGTTAAATATGAGAATCTAATAAATGTCTTGAAAAAGAAAGAGGGCTTTTTTAATGTCTAAGAGAGTAACTGTGGCATATACATGTGGATATATTGTGTATATGGACATAAACTTGTCTCAAGCTCTTCACTGAGATGTTGATTCTGCCTCCCACCCTACCTGTCCCCTCTCCTTCTCTCTACCCTCTCTCTACCCCAAGCAATAAAAAAGAGGACAGTCAGAAGAGAAGGAGGAACTCTGAATCATCTGCAGTAGGATATATCTCTGTTGGGGTCATTTCTCATCTAGCAAACACTTGTTAAATACGTGAATTTGAAAACGTGTTTCATACCTTCTGTGTGGCCGAGGCCCAGTTGTCCACAATCATTTTTCCCCCACGAGTAAATGTTTCCAGACATGGACAAGGCCATGCTGTGGGCTTCTCCTGCAGAAATCTGAATCAAAGGAATGCCTGTGAGCTGCTCCACCACCTGTGGTGTAGAGGTTGAGGCAAATATGCTTCCAACTCCAAGCTGGCCATGAGAGTTCTGTCCCCAGGCAAAGAGTTCACCACCTGACACAAAGAAGAAAAACACCCTCTTAGTAATTTAAAATGTAGCATTATGTTCAGGCAGCAGCCCACAGGCCACGTGCAGCCCAGAATAGCTATGAATGTGACCCAACGCAAAATCATAAGCTTGCTTGGAACATTTTCAGATGTATTTTGTGATTTGGGGGGGGCAGGTGATTCAATTGTATGCCCTCAGTCTTGTTGCTACGTCAAGAAGTTGCTATGTCAAGAAGTTGCTACATCTGAACCCTACAGCCTTAAGTCCACAACAGACAAAGCTCTCTCTTGCACTACAAACCTCTACAGTCCCACGAGTCTCTGAAAAAAACAGACATCTGAACAGCAACCATGAAGTTCCTTCATCCCCGTCTCAGTTAAGGTGTGGGATCACATTTTAATCAGATTCAAGAAATGCTTAATTTTAAAAAGGTGGAGCCCATGAAAAACAAACATTCAACCCCTGTGAACACAAGTTCAAGGAATACTTCTTTCTCTGCATCTCTCGCTGCCATATATCTAAAGACACTAAATAAATAATTTTTTTCTGAAACTAGATGTGATGGCTGAAATCTGGTGTTCTGTTACTTAGGAGGTTGAAGTGGGATTTTCTACTTAAGTCTTGAGTATGAGACTAGTCTAAAGCAACATGAGACCTTGTTTAAAGAAAAAAAAGTCACTTGAAATTGCACACAGTGTCTTCAGACATGTAACTTGCATTAGTTTAGTACCCAGACCATATTTTTTGTTTTCTTTCGGACCTGCTATTTAGCTAAACTGACCATAAATAGTGAGCCTCTTGCTTTCCAAGAGTGAAGATTATAGACTGGTACCACCATGCCCATCTGGAGCCCACTGTTCATAAAAGTTTTTTAAGATTATTTAATAGTGTTGCCAATGCTCATCAGAGTGTGAAAAATTGTGTCAGAGACAGTGTTTGCTGAGCATTAACAGTAAGATACTATGCAGGATTCGACAGGGGCAAGTCCTCTCCTTGAAATAGAAATGCTCAGAGCCTACTGACCACCAGTAATACACTATGATCAATACGACCACTTCCGTATGTCTCTAACCTTTACTGTTTGCACTCTGTATCACACATTGTATGCACATACACACCTTTTTTTTTTTTATTCAATTGTGTGTGCGCGTGCGTCTGTGTATGTGTGTGTGTGCGTGTAGAACCACGGACGAATTCGGGAACCACCATTGGACTGCCTCCACCTCCTTCTTGTTTACTCTGCCCTGGGATTCACAGGCTCCGCCCTACCAGGACCAGAAACGCAGGACGCCCCCGCTTTCGCTTGGCATCTATACGTGGGATCTGGGATCCGAACTCAGGACCTTCTGCCTGCAAAGCAGAAGCTTAACCCCTGAGCTACCTCTCCAGCCCCAAACTCCACATTTCTTAAAGATAAGGCTATTGTCTATTCCATCTTCATAGCCTGAACATGATAAACAGTGTGAAATATCCACTGATGGATGAGGTCAGTTTCTTCCATACAAATTCCTGGTATCATACCTCAGCAGAGCCTTTGGTTTCTGTCAAACACAACTTCTACTTGGTTTATGAATGTTTGTTCTGTGTATTTTTAAAATTTGTTAAAGTCCAAATTCCCCTCTATCACTCTCTCATCAAGTTTCTTTGGCCATAAGCCATATCTCATCAAGTTTCTTCAGTCATAAACCATATCCCCAACTTCCATTTCACATCAGTAATGTCTGACAGGAGCTATTGCAGTTCCAGAGAGAATCCTAAGGTGATGCTAAAATACAACACAAAAGGTGTACTGGGCTACTACCATGGGAGATAAAAAACTTCTCGAAAAAGGAGAAGAGGTTCTAGAAAGAAGAATTTAGGAAGATGGTTTTGAACTGGGCAAGGTTATACTACCTGTAATCCCAGCTACTAGGAAAACTGAAGGAGGAGGACTGAGTTCAAAGTCACCCTAAGCAACACAGCAAGACTTAGCTTCACACAAAAAGTACAGCACTACTCACAAAATTTACAGTTCATATTTAAAAATGAAAAGAATTGAGCATAATCTAGGAATACTGAAGACTTAATATTTTTGAGACTTTTTTCTAGAAACTTGAAGACTAGAAATTCATTAATTCTCATTTTATATTCCTGTAAGAATACTATGAAAAGTCAGATCTGTATTTCTGTCCTGTTAACAAAAAATATGCACATTCTACCAATCTACATGTACACACATCTACAACTTCAAAAACAGTAATCACTATTCCAGGGACATACCTTTTGAAAGTGCAAGAGAGTGACAGTCCCCACAAGCAACCTGAATTATATATTTTTCTTGTAAGATGCTTTGAAACCTGGTGAAACATATTTCATATCAATCATCACAATAAAGTCAACAACATGCATATCAGAATTGCTAATAGATACAATTAGGATTGAACCTCAAGGGGAATTTACTGCTTATATTCTATAACTATAAAAATGCTTTTGTTTTTAAGAAAAAAATAATGAACATTGTTTAATTGCAATAAGGTACTCCTAAAATATTCTTAAACAACTGTGTGATTAATATTAAGGTCAAAAAAAGAGAAACACGATCAAATTACATTATTGCCTGTATATAGCTTTCTAATTACACAATATTCATTTGACAGCCATCAATAAAATTCCCATGAATATATGGCCTACAATACAGAAGTCCCATTTCCACATACCACAGACCTCACCCCTATTTATCTTGCTCATACAGTGTTTACTTTTATTCTCAGGAAAGAGATTAAGCATTTCTACTTAAAAAATAAAAAAGCAAAAATCATTGTTCTTAATTCATTCAGTTACAGGATTTCCAGGATTATTTTCTGGTTGTATAAATTCTATTATTTGAACTCCTCATCAAAGAACATTCTTACCCAAGAGCCCCTTGAAGGCAATTCTGTCTCTACTAATCTTTCAACTTTCAGTTTCTGACTTCATCATCATCATCACAGTCACCACCATTGTAGTATCACTACAATCTAATTAAAACTAACAAGGACAAAAGTACCTAATAATATGATAATTTTAAAGTGTCTATAATACTACCCATGGTTTGCTTCTGTATTTGGTTTTAATATAAAATTAAATCTAAGTTATTATATGAGCAAGATTTAATATTCATTATTAGACTGAGGTTTTTGACAGAGTAGTATTTTATTAACCCAAACCTAACATGCTAACTCTATCCAAGTCAACTCACATGCTAACTTTTTATAGAAATTAATGATCCGCCTCACAAAATTATATAAATAGAATTATATGTAGCTTACAACATATTATGTTTTTGCTATAATGACATGTATTACATATGTGTATAGTTATCTATATATTGAAAAATATATTTACAGCTATATTAGATACTTCCTTAAAGTTGCATAAACCCATCCTTAATTGAAGGTGCAAATATTTTCACTTTAATTCTTAACAGTTAAATTAGAAATGGCAATAAATTCATAAAACTGAAGAAAAAAATAAATGCAAGCTGAAAATAACTCCTAATTTGTTTTTTTTACCCTTTTCTATATTCTGTGTTTACGGGGTACATAAATGTGTGACTGTGTATTTGCATGTGTGAGCACAAATATGTGTGTGAGTATGGAGGTCCAAGACCCATGTCAGTAATCATCCTCCCTCACTCTCGCACTTACTCTTTTAAGGCTGAATCTCTAATTAAACCCAGAACACCCCTATACAGCAAGCCTGCTTAGCCAGCTTGCTCTAATAAATCCCAGTCTCTGCCTTCCCGGGCTCTATTATAAGCAGGCTACCTACCACACAGATTTGGTGTTTTATGTGGATCTTTAACCACTGAGCTACCTCTCTAAACCTATAAATTCACTTGGAATGTTCTAGGGAGGAAAAATCACTCTAACTATCCTATGATAATGCAATTTTTCCCAAGCTTAAAGTTTTGTTTCTAAAAACAATTTACAGAATCAAATAAAATAAGTTAATGAATATGAAAGTAAAATTTGAGGGTCAAGCAGACTACTCAACCATTTCATTTAAATGTCAAAATACAGGTTAGCAGACAAAGCAAACAGCACTCTGGGTCTAATGTCCTGACGGACCTCACTCGAAGATACTACTAGATAATAATGAAGACAAAAAAGTTTCAAGTATTGTAAAAATTTTCCACAAAATTAATGCCTTTGGAGTAAAGTTAAAACAGAAAAAAGGTCCCACCTGGCGTTTTCTGCGTTGTAGTTGTACTCAAAAGGCTTCCCATCTGCAGACAGAACCAACATGTGCTCTGCTCCTTGATCCATGGAATGTATCTTCACTTTTTTCCCTAGTTTAATATACTCTGCAGAGCAAACCAAGAGGGAATTGTCATCTCTCTGGGTGTTACCTGTCAAACATGATTCACCGTAATACACAAAATTTCCTGGGGAGAAAGTTTCAACTAGATTACGTATGATTAATTTCCCGAAAACATGTCAAGTTTTTTCATCTGCAAACTAAGTGACTTTATGTCCTTACCCCAATCCCCTTCCCTTCCAGTCCCTTCCTCCTCCACCTTCTTCTCCCTCACCAATCCAGCCATGTCCCTCTATGTGTGTGGATCACAGTGCTCCTTTTGGGATGCCTATGTTAGTAAGGAGCCAGGTGCCTGTGGTAGTGTGTGTGACTCTTCAGTGGTCAAACTCTCAAGTGGGGATGTTTCTCATTCCTTGTCCAGCACCTGCTTCAGAGACTCTCAGTGCAATTGTAAAATATGTCGAGTTTGAAAA
The DNA here is from genome assembly GCA_023101885.1 of Typhlomys cinereus. Classification (NCBI taxonomy): domain Eukaryota; kingdom Metazoa; phylum Chordata; class Mammalia; order Rodentia; family Platacanthomyidae; genus Typhlomys; species Typhlomys cinereus. Next base: position 15,441,851 of record JALPQD010000008.1, on the reverse strand, counting down.
GCAAGTTAGGGACTGTCTTCCAATAGATATTTTTTAATTTAGGAAAGCACTGATTTAGTCTCTATGTAAATAAAACATTTTTAAAATAGCCAACTAAATGTTTTTAAATCAGAACAACTAAATTTGAAGCGACTAATGAAAAGTGAAGAAAAAACAAACGGCATATTTTAAGAACAAAATTTCTGAAACATTCAGAAACAAAATTCAGTAATAAACACCACCAGGTTGCTCCCAAGAAAAGCCAATGCCAAAATAAGTAAGTAAATAAAATAAAATAAAAAAAACAAGGTGTGATATACACTAGGCTCTCTGGGGGAGGAGACAGCAGCCAGGAGTTCAAGGCCAGCCACAGCAACTTTTTTTCTCAAAAGAAAAAAGGGGGAGGAGAAAGAAAAAGACAAAAGCAACTAATATCTATGTCCTTAACAGGAAGAATTGTATTTGGAGATTACTTTTAAAAGTTGCTCACTAGTTATTACTTAACTTCACTTAATTTGTTCACAGAAAAGTAAACTAAGATGGATCTTGGATCTTGTTTCCTCCTTCAATTCTAATAAAACCTATACGTGCTTTAAAAACTCAAAGCATAAACCGTGCTATAAATACAAAAGATTTGGTGGGAAGTTGGGGCAAGAGATGAATGTTTTAGATGCTTAATATTTGTAATTATTTGAAAAAGAGGGATAACTCAAGAAATGGAATGGGGCACAGCTAGCCACTGGAAAACAACCCTTCCTTCACACTTCTTGAATCAAAATACAGTCCAAATAATTTAACATTAAAGGTAAAACCTTAGCCTATTGTGGCGGTAAATGCCTTGATCTCAGCACCAAGGAAGGCGGAAGAATTCCAAGTTTCAGGTCAACCTGGGCTAAAAAGGTGAGTGTCCATCTCCAACAAAACGAAACACATGTAGGGGCCAACGGATGCCATACAAGCCAGACCACCTCAGTTGAACCCCTAAAACCCGAATAAAATGTTTGGAAGGTAAAACTTTACTTCACAAAGTTTATCTTCTGCCTTCTCAGTGTGCTGCAGCCCCCAACACACATTTAAACAACCTTTGAGCGTGGTTAGCTTTCTAAGCTAATACGAATTCCTCACCTCTTTAATGGAAAAAAAAGACGATAAGTTTTTATAAAAACGTTACACAAGAAACGATTGCTCTTATTCAATATTCAAACATCTCCTTGAAATAATAAAAAGGTTTGACGATCCAGTTCTGAAGCCAGGCGAAGATAAATGGCATTTTACAAATGAAGGAATGCCCACTAGAAAGACCTTGCAGAAGAAGAAGAAGAAGAAAAAAGCCCGAAAACCCTCTCAACTCCGCTCAGATCAAGGCAGCAGGAACGACAATACATTTTCTTCACTAGTGGGAAAAGATTGTCAGGAGCTAAGCGTTGAACGTTTTCTTTTCTCCATCTGTAAAGTCGAAAGCGCGATAAGGAACACTGCGGGGTTCGGAGCTGGCAGCAGCAGGAACGAACCGCAAGGCGAGGAATAGGGCTAGCGACCCGAGTTCCCCAAAACGCTCGCAGCACGGGGGCCCTGAGGCGCTGCAGGCGGCCCGAGGATGCAACGTCGAGGCGCGGCCATTGTGCGAGCTCGCGGGGATGCCGAGTTCGCGGGGATGCCGAGTTCGCGGGGATGCCCAGCCCCACCCACGCAGCGTGGCTCGTCGCGGCACGGCCGCCTCCTCCGAGCAGACCCGTGGTGCTCGCGGAGCCCCACCCACGCGGCGTGGCCCGTCGGAGCGCCGCCTTATCGAAGTAGAGACGCGGGCCCAGCGGGCCCGGCGAGCCCCGCGAACGCGGACGCCTTTCCCTCCCTCCTCCGCGTCCTCCCCCCCGCCCCCCGCCCCCGGCCAGGGATGCGGCCCGGCGGGCTCGGCGAAGCAGCCTCTCCCTCCCGGCGGACCCCAGCCCGCTCACTTGGCTTTCGGTCACCGCCGTCCTGCAGCAAGTGCACCTCCACGCCCGCGCCGCCACGCTCCAGCACCGCCAGGCGCTTGGACGAGCAGCACACTTGGCGCGTTGCCTCGGACCGCCGCAGCAGCAGCCGGTGGAGCCCCGCGGCGTCCGGGAAGAGCCAGAGCTGTGCGCCCGGCTGCTGGACGGAACGCGGCGCCGGGGCCCGGGGCGCGGAGGTCCGCTGAGCCGAGCGCCGGGGCACTTGGGGCCGCCGAGGCGGCCGCGGCCTGCGGTCCATCCCCGCGGGGCTGCTGGGGGTTTTGCGCGCGGCGGGAGGTCACGGCTGCAAGGAGCGCGGCCCGGACCGCCCCGTCCGGCCCGCCACGCCCTCTTCTCGTGCCGCGGGGCGGGGCCTCGCCGGGCGGGGAAACGAAACCTACTGGCGGTCGCTACAGAGCCTGACGTAGGAAGAAAGGACTAGAAGATGGGAGGCGGCGGTGGTACACACCTGAGCCTGAACCCCGGGCCGCCCGGCTGGTCAGAAAACTCCTGGGGTCGCGGGGTCGCGCGGGGCAGCTGCTCGCGAGTGATGGCGGAACGATCTGCTCCAGTCCAAGACTGAAATCCTGGAGAGACTGGTCCACGGCCTCCCCAGCCCGCTCCCCGCCGTCCAGTCCAGCGCGCCACGCATCTCTGAAACATCCATTGTCTTAATGTAGTTTGGCCGCTTCTAGAATTAAGTGGTCTTTGGTTTCTGGCCTTTTGTATTAGTATAATTGACCTTAAAAGTCACTTTAAATCTTGAGGCCTTTTAGTAGTCTATGTTAGAGGCGAGATGATATGGCTACAACAGTGAGTTGAATCCAGTGTAAGTTGCATGAAACCCTATCCCAAAAAAACAAAACAAACAAAAAAAAAAAACAAAAAAAAAAACTTTGTTATTGCTGTGTCGTTCTGTGATCTAACAGTTTTGTCCATTCACTAGTAGATGGACTAGTTAGACCTTTCCTCTTTAGCTATGATGAACAGAGCTGCTATGAGTATTTGAAGTAAGAAATCTTTGCATCTTGGGGGTAGATACCTTCTAGTCTTGTAAGTGGATGAGTACCTTTATAGGAAACTTATCGACCTTCCAAACTATCAGCCTTGCCTACCATTTTGAGTCACTACATGTTTGCCAACAGTTGATAACTGTCATTTTAATTTTAGCAATGGTAGTAGTTGTTACCTTGTTTTTATTTTACCTTCTTATTTTCATAACCTATTTATTTGAGAGAAAGGGAGAAAGGAAGAGAAAATGCATGACATGGTACACGGGTGGAAGTCAGAGGACAACCTTTGAAAGTGAGTTCTGGCCTTCCATCTTATGCGCTCCCAGGAATGGAGCTCAAGTCTCCAGTTTTGGGTCAGATGCCCCCCTCATCCGCTGAGCTTTTTTGGGGGGGGGGTCGCCTTCACATTTTTATTGGGTTCTTAGGGAGGAGGCTTCTCCATGAGCTGAAGTATTCATAGGTTCTTCAGCCACTCCAGGTTGGGGCCCTGAGGGTCCTGGGGGTGGCTGGGCACGTCAGGCATGTTCCCATTATCTCGGACGGGCACTGCGAGAGAAGAGGATGGGCCTCTGAGACTAGCAGATCTCCAGGGCCCTGCAAAGAACTGGGTAGTTGTAGGGCGTGACCCCGTTGATCTTAACAGCGTATTTGGTGTAGGGGCTGAGTCCAGGCAGGATTATAGCAAGGCCCCCAAGTCGCGAAGGACATGACCAGCACCGGCTCCTTGTCCCACGCATTCTTCAGGAAGGAAGCGAATCTCCTAGCCATTTTAATATGAGCGCGATGGCGGCTGCGAGCCCGCTGAGCTTTCTTGTGAGCCTTTGTTTTATTTTCCATTGCCCTGGTTAATGTTGAACACATGTTTACATGCATATTTGCTTCCTCTCTGTTTGGTGAAGTATCTATTTAAATAATTTGTCTACTCAATGATTTGTTACTGGCTTTTCTTATGTTGTACTGCATTCTTTATTATACATGTATCTTGGAATTTTTTCACCAGTTTGTGTCTTGCACTTTAAGTAAAATCGCTGCTTGAAGAGCTAAAATGTTTAAATGTTTATGCCATCTATTCATTTTTTTGGGTAGTTAATACCTCTTTTGATTTGATTTAAATATTTGCTAAATAAATTAATGAGGCTATAGAATTTCCTGATTTGTCTTCTTACAGTCTTTTTATAGATTTAGATCTTTGTTATGTTTGAAATGAATTAATTTTTATAGTTGTGAAGAAGGGGCAAAATTTCTTATGGATGACTAGTTATTGCAGCTTCTGTCTGTCCATTAAAGTGTTGTCACATCTTAGTCAAAATTCCTTTGGTTTGGGGGTGGGAGTAGAACTCAGTGGGAAAGCATTTGCCCCTATACAAGGCCCTACTAGCTAGTGAGCAGGATCTCAGTTGACCATGTATGCTTGGACTTATTTCTGAATTTTCAGTTCTATTCTATATAGCCTACTGACTTGTGCATTAATTTTCTCCAAAACCGCACAGTATTTCACTACAAATTCAAAGTGAAGCTAAAAAATCAGTGTATATGATCCCTCCAACATTGGTCCTTTTCAATTTGTTTTGGCTCTTCTTGGCCTGTTGTATTTGCATAATATATTTTTGGATCAGTTTATCAATTTCTCCAAAATAGAATGCTGAGGTTAAATTATCATCTTGGTCAGGTGTGCAGGCAAGTAGGTTCAACTCTCCAGTCTAAGACCAAGCAAACTTTTTCTAATTTTTTAAAATTTTATTTTTTCTAGTTTTATAAACACAATGAGTAGTTGTCCCTATTCCCCTCCCTTCCTCCTCCCTTCTTCATTCCTCTCCTATCTTAACCAATCCATTCCACTCCCTCCAGCCCTCCTGTCTGTCTTCTTCTGTGGGCCCCAGGGTTCCTTCTGGATTATCTGCTCCAGTGGAAGCTCAGACCTCCCTGCCAGACCAAGTGGTCCTTCCCTGGTAGACCCAATGACAAGGGCACTCCCCTTCACTTGTCCATCCCCAACCCCGAAGGTTCCCATTTCTCCAGAGATCCTGTATAGTCCATGGAGGTGAGGGGGGGGGGTGTTGGTATATGTCAGTCATTATGTAGGTCTTCTGAGGATAAGTATTGCAAAAGGTTCTTAGATACAGCATCCCTGTCCTGAGTGGAATCTCTTAGCCAGTGTTGGAGCTCCTGATCCCCAGGCTCTTACAATCTTATTGCCCCCTCTTCTGAAAATTCCCTGAATGTTAGGATGCGAAGAGATTTGGTTGTCTGATGCCATGTGAGTGTCTCAGGGTCTCCAGTACTCTATATTCTAGTTTGTTGCTGTTGGTTATTGTGCTGCTCTTCCGTTGCATTAGACTGCCTCTTGTTTGAGTGTTGAGGTCCTCTGTTATCTAGAGACAAAATGAGAGGTATTTCGATGGAAGTTTATTCTTGGGTGTTTGGTTAGCATTGAAACACCTGATCCTCTCTACTGTCAGTTTTTACCCAATCTACTATTGTTTAGACTGGTTTACAGTGCTGGGAATGCTTTTCCTATCATAGTGTGATAGTTAATCTTGGGTGTCAACTTGACCACACCTGGCATTAACTAAGATCAGCTGTCAGATTACCTGAAGAGATTATACAGATCAATACATTTACAATACAAAGACCAGCCCTAGATCTGATTGGAACCTCCCAGTAGCAAACCAGATAAAAGGAACCATAGAACAGGAAACTGGGAAGAGCCTATTGGACTGAGGAGCTCTGAGCCTCCAGGATGTTTGCAGTGACTTAGCTGCCTCCAGCTTCAGCTACCAGTCATATTACCTCCACCCTAGAAGACTGTTTCTCCCCTCTGGAACTGTAAGCTGAATAAATCTCCCTTAAGTTGTTTGGCTTTGGATGCTCTCTCACAGCAATAATTAAGAGTAGTCATTACACGTGGAGGGGGGGGGTAGTGGTTAATAAGCAGGGGCTTGGTTATTTGGAGGCTAACCCCATTCTCTACAATGTCCCATTCCTATTCTTCCTTCTCCTTTAAGACTTTTCTTACACAAAAGTCTTTAACTGTTTACCCATGTTCTTTTGTTTCTGCTCTTTGAGGATTTTTTTGTTTTTGTTTTTGTTTTTTTTTTTAACGTGGGACCTGGGATCCGAACTCAGAACCTTCTGCTTGTGAGACAGAGTCACAACCCCTGAGCCATCTCTCCAGCCCCACTCTTTGAGGATTTTTTCTTCCACCCCCCGCATTTGTCTTTCTTTGAGTTTGTGAGTGTTGTAAGAGTTTCTGTTAGATTTCATTGAACTGAGGGTTTAATACTAGGATCCACTTATAAGGGAGAACATATGATGTCTGTCTTTCTACATCCTTTATTCAGTATGATTTCTCCAGTCTTATCCATTTATTATCCATTATTTATCCATTTATTTATCCATTTATTCCATTTTATCCATTTATCCATTTATTTATTATCTTTTCTGACAGCTTAATAGCATTCCATCATATATACATTTTCATTAGCCATCTATCAACTGCTGCATATCTAGGTAGATTCAATTTCTTTCAATTGTGAAAGGGGCTGCTATGAGTATGGATGCAGTGTTCTTTGGGAATATTCCCAGGAACAGTATTGCTGGATCACATGGAATTTCAATTTTTAACTTTTTTAGGAACCTCCACATTGATCTCCAAAGGAACTGCATAAGTTTACAATCCTGCTAGCAATGTATGAGGATCCCCTTCTCCCCACATCTGTGCCAGCATTTGCTGTTGTTTGTGTTTTGGATCTTAGGCCATTATGATTAAGATGATATCTCAAGGCAGTTTTAATTTGCATTTTCCTAACAACTAGGGAAGTAGATAATTTTTTAAGACATTTGCTAGACATTTGAATTTTATTTTATGGGAGGTGTCTTTTCAGTTTCATGGCCTATTTTTTAATGGGGTTGTTTATTTCCTTGGTATTTAAATTTTGAAGTTCTTTGTGTACTCTATCAGATGTGTGGTTAGTGAAGATGTTTTCCCATTTTGTAGATTTCTTTTTTGCTCTCTTTTGGAAGCAATTTTTTTAAAAATTTCATATAGTCCCACTTGTTTAGTGTTGGACTTGTTTTCTGTGCCTCTGGGATCCTATTGAGAAAATGCTGGCTGAGGCAAAGTCTCTGGTCTAACATTGAGGTCTTTGATCCATTTGGAGTTGATTTTCCAGCAGGGAAACAAGAGTTCAGTTTCATGCTTTTTGGATCAGCACTTGTTGATGATACTGTCCTTTTTCCTATGGATTTTATTCTCACCTATGTTAAAGATGAATTGACTGTAGGTAAGTACACTTATATTTTGAGTCTTCAATTCTATCCATTAGTCAATATCTGCTTTTTAGAGCCAGTATAAAGCTGTTTTTATTAGTATGGCTTTATAGTATAGTTTAAAGTCTGGTACTGTGATATCTCCAATGGAGTTTTTATTATTTGGAATCGTTTATGTTATCCTGGATCTTTTATGTTTCCATATGAAATTTGAGATTGTTTTACCAATTTCTATAAAGAATGGGTTTGGAATTTTGATTGTTATTGCATTGAATCTGTATATTGCTTTAGGTAGAATGATCATTTTAACAAAGTTAATTCTGGAAATCCAGGACCACGAGAGGTTTTTCCATCTTCTAATGTCATGGTTTGAAATGTGTTCCCCACAGTTTCATGTATTTGGCAAGGTCACGGCACCTTGAGAGATGGAGTCTTGTTGGAGAAAGTCAGTCGCAAGGAGTGGACCTTGAGGTGGATTAGTCCCACCCTATCTCCAGAAATCTGCTTTTGCAGCAAGCAGTCTGCAGCTCTTAGCTTCCAAGATGTCTGTAGTGACATAGCCTCCTCCAGCTTTGGCCAGCCAGCCATGTTGCCTCTGCCATGAGAAACTATATCACCCCTCTGGAATCATAAGCTGAATAAATCTCCCTTTCTCCCTTAAGTTGCTTGACTTTGGATGCTCTCTCACAGCAATAGTTAAGAGTAACCATTATGGATGTCTTCTGTAATCTCTTTTTTTAGGGTTTTAAATTTTTCATTGTATAGATCTTTCACATCCTTAGTTAGGTTTATTCAAAGGTATTTCTTTTTTTAGGAGCAATGGGAAATGTTATTGTTTGTCTCAGGCCTTTCTCACTTTGTTTATTCTTGTATAGGAAAGCCACTGATTTTTGAACTCTGCTGAACTTATTTGTTAGTTCTGAGAGTTTCCTGACAGAATCTTTTGGGTCCTCTAAGTATAGGATCATGTCATCTGCAAGTAGGGTTTATTTGATTTCTTCTTTTCCAATTTTGTCCCTTTTATCTCCCTCTCTTGTCTTATGGACATTGCTAAGACTTCAAGTACATTATTAAATAGAAGTAGTAGGAGTGGGCAGCCTTATTTAGTTCTGGATCTGAGTCAAACAAACTCTTAAGCCCTGGGCAAAATAGGTCTCTGTCTTTTCAGCAGAGAGCTGTGACCTGGTAAAGCTGGCCTCTCCCAAGGCTGAGGCAGGGGAGCTGCTGGGCAAAATCGGTCTGTTCCAGAGCTGTGGCAGGAAGCATGACCTTGGCAAGGTAAACCTGCTTTTACACCAAAGGGAGATGTGACTTGGGCAGAACTGTCTGCCTCCTCTCTTCCAGATAAGATTGCTTATGCTTGTTTTTGACTTCTCTTCAGAGTCCATTGTATGCTTAAGTCTCTCTGTTTTCCTATGCCCTTGGCACCTGCTAATGCCGTGCTTATTTAGTTTGTCCAAAGAAATGAATGCTTGAGAGAGCTGCTGCTACTGGTCCTCACCAGGGTCTGCGCAGACCACTCAATCCTGCTTTTTTTCCTCTGAACTTTTTATCTTTTTCTTCCCTCTTGTGTCGCTCCAAAAAGCAATGCCACAGGGCTATTGCAATTTATTTTTCTTGATATTGCAGTCATTTTTCAGATTTCAACGCGTGATTTTGATCTTGAGTTCTGAAACCTTTCTAAATTGACTTTAGTTTTACTTTTTTGTAGACTAGTCACGGTTACAAATAAGGCAGTTTTGCTCTTTCTGATAAATTGATCTTATTTCCTTTGCTTCATGATATACAGTCATATTTCTAATAGTTGCTTATGAGAGTGTTGATGTTACAACCTCAGCTATAGATAGGCTTATCTAGTTGGAAATTTCCCTTAAGTCTTTGTTTGCTAACTGTGTATATCATGCATAAGTGGGTGTTGAATTTTGTCCAGTTTCTTTTCTGCCTAAATTGTGGTAATAATGTGGGTTTTCTTTTCTATTAATGTGGTGAGATGAAATTGATTTCTAAAATGTATTTCTGGACCAAATCCTACATGGTCACCTGGCATGTTTTTTTCCTCTATTTCATTATATGTGCTTAATATATTAAAATGTAATGAAGAGGTTTGATGTCTCGGTTCATGTATGTATGTATACATGATATGGATGTATACATGATATGGATGAATACATGATATGGATATATACATGATATGGATGTATACATGATACAGATGATTTTCTTTCCTGTACCATCTTTGCCTGGTTTGGGTACTGGGGTAATGCTAGGATCAAAGAACTAGCTGGTGAACATTCCCTCCTCCAGTGCTTGCTGAACTAACATTTATAGAGGATTGGGCTTAGCTATAGTGAGACACACCTATAACCCTGTCGTTACAGGATGACAGTCCCTGTGTTGCAGTGTTCTTGTGTTCAGATCATAGCCAGTACTTTGATTTATTTGGTTAAAATTAGGAGACAATCAAGCATTATTTCATGAATCACATGGTTTATCACCATACTTTTTTTTATTCTTTTCTTTTGGAGAGGAAGAGTCACCAGAACAAATCTCCCAGGGTGTTTGATAGAGAAGTTTCATTGACCACATAGTAATTTCCAGTTTCATCAGCCTAATTATTGAAGTTTATAGTTATCCAATTAAGATGATAGTAAGCCTCTGAGAAAAGCCAAGTCTCATTTAATTTTCAGGTGTCCCTTTATAGCGCATTTCTCCAAAAATGATGGCTTGACCAACAGTGGGGATGACTGGGGTCTCCTAGGGGCAAATCTTTGGTGCTCAGTTCAGGACTGAATGAGTACATGACCCTTCCACAGCTTAAGCTCTCAGGTGTCTGTTAAAGTCTGGTTTAATATGTATTTTGGAGCCAAATAAACATCCTACATATGGAGTCTGATAAGGGATGATGTGACATCTGTTAGCCATGATTAAGTCTTTTTGTAAAACTCACTTTGGCTAGAATGTGGCAATTCCCAAGAACAGAGGACATCCTAATCCACTTTGGACTTGTGGAAGTCCCAAAAGATAATTGTCTCACTGAACTGCATAGGCTAATTGTGCTGATTGGAATATCATGGCTATGAAGAGGATTGGAATGCTACAAAACTTAGAGTCTAATTGCATATTTATCTTGGAATATCCTATTGATAGCCACTCCTTACTCTTCCTCTGTGTCTGTCCTAACAGTCTGTGACTAATTCTAACATCAACTAAAATTAGTTGGCCAACTTTATTGGCCATTTCCCTCAATAATTACTTTGTTCTGTCCATTTACTTTACAGTATCATAATAATATATATTTCAACTTCACATTTTTCCAACTACAAGCAGATATGAGTTTCTGATTAGACTCAGTATTTTAACCAAATTTACAATATCTGCATTAAAATTGTTCCTGGAACATAGTGTAAATATTCTAAGAATTAACAACTTCAGTGTTCAGGGTTTTCAAACAAATTATCTAGCAGTTGGCTAAAACAAAACTCTAGAGATATTCCTTAAGATAAAATATAAATTTACATGCTTCAAACCACATCGAAGGTAAAAAAACCTATATCTAAATAAATAACATATTATTGGTGGTAACAATTCAGCAAAAGCAAACATTCTAACAGTAAAGTTAGGAATATAGGAAATACTTTACATAATTTGGTTCCACTGAAAACATCCTTGATTTATAACTTTATTGTTTATCTCAAAGATTAATTCTAATATCTCCAACTAATTTATGTAAATTCCTTCAATTCCTTTAGTTCTAATCAGATGTCAGTAAGAACAGAAGAATAGAGGCATCAAGGACCAGAGTTCCTAGAGCTCCTGAAAGGGATGATTTCGGTATGGGTCCACAAACCCCTTGTTATTCTTTATGGCTACTTCAAGGGCTTTCTTCATCCTGTCCATTGTAGAATATGTAGGCAGGTCTAGAATATTATGACACGTCAATGATCTTGGGTAATCTTCTTCAGTGAAAGTTACAGGACAACGGAACACTATTCCCACAGGTTGTAGCCCTTTCACATACAGCCTGTCACGTCCTGTAAGAAACACTAGAAAGGAATAAAACCTTGGTAAGATTGTTCATCTGTCAAAACTCACAATGAAAATAATGACTGATCACATGCAGTAAGTTGCGCAGACAGAACAGTAGGGGTGGGGGAGACCTAAAAAGTCATGTTTGGGTTTTGTCCTCTGTAAGCTCATGCCATCAGTGTATGTGTCCTGCCATCAAGAAGGAGCTCATCACAAAAAGATATTTATCTTTATATTTTTAGTTGCAGGCGGAGGGTCCTGAGTTCGGATCCTAGACCCCACGTATAGATGCCAGGTGGAAGAGGGGGCAGCCTGCGTTTCTGGTATGGCGGAGCCTGTGAATCCCCGGGCAGAGTAAACAAGGAGGAGATGGAGGTCCATGGTGGTTCCTGAATTCGCCAATGGTTCTACACACACACACACACACACACACACACACACACACACACACACACACATGCACAATTGAATAAAAAAAACTTAATAGGTACCCCAGTCTCCTCCCTCCCTCCACCCCTCCCCAGACTCTTTTGCCCTCTCCCCCTATTTCCACTTCCTTTCACCCCCTTCCGCCCTTTCTCCCAGTGCCCCACCCCCCAATCCCTGGAGCATCCTTTAGTGTGAATGTCAAACTTCCCTCTGCGTCCTCCACTCTAATGAGGTGTGCTCCCCTTTAGTATAGGAACACTATTGTGGGTCTTGTCTATCTTTGTGAGTGACATGCATCTGTAGACTCATCTATCTTTCTAAAAAAAATTTATGTATTTATTTATTTTTATAAAAGAGAAAGAGAGAGAAAGCCCACACGTGTATGCCATGGCACAAAGGTGGAGGTCAAAGGTGAACTTTCAGAAGTTACTTTTCTCCTTTACCCATGTGGATTTCTGGACATCAAACTCAGGTCAACAGGCTTGCCAGCAGGTACCTTATCTGGTAATCTCTCTCACCAGCCTCCATAGATCTTTCTAAGTTGACAGGCACCTGCAGACTTACAGGCCTTATCTGTCTTTCTAAGTAACACATATCTGTAGATTCTGCTGATCCATCAATACTTACAGAGGAATCTCTTCTTTTCATCCAGAGTCAACTTGTGAAAAGCCTTCCAAAACAACAGAATTGTGGGATGTGACCTGTGATATCCTTGTTCATACACTGAATTCTTATGGAAAAAAAAGAGGACGAGAAATAGAGTTTTTCATGGGGAGTATGTAGAAGTCGTTTGGAAAAGCTGGGGTACTGTGCATTGTTCACTGACCTCTTCAAACTGTTTCCAGTTATAATCAGGACTTCCAGTCATCGCCATCAACAGCTCCTCAGGTTGAAAATACCTCACTATATCCCGGCTACACACTTTATAAAATCCTCTCTGAAATTCCTCATATATTGTCTTTACAGAGACATCGAAGATATAGTCAACATACCTGAAAACATAGTCTTTCCTGAGGGAAGAAAGAAGGCAATGGTGTGTTACAGTGACATTTGCAATTTTGCAGTCTTCCATCACCTCTGTTGTTTGGCTTTGCCTACTTTTTCCACATTTTCTATTTTGTTTTCCTTTTTCTTTCATCAGAAAGAAGAGCACATTTTTTTTTTTCTGTATAACACATAAGGTTGTCTAAGGTAAGGATGCAGAAACCTGGTAAGGTAGAAGGGACCTTAGAGAATATACGCACAAAGACCGAGACTTCAGTTTGATCTCATTTGCCTCATTGGAAGCAGTAGGTTGATTTTTGGTGTTTTGTTTGATTCAGGAGCTCAGGATGTAGCCCAGGATAGCCTTAACTCATGATTGTCTTGCCTCAGCTAACAGCACCACCAAGATCCTGATCTGAATACAGAAGCTCCTTGATTTACAATAGGGGATTTTGCGACTCACTGAACATCACAGTTTAGCCATGGAGTTGCATTCTTTTTCCCTGTGATCACGTGGCTGACCTGCAATTGCAGTTTCCAGCATTGCCCAGCATCACAAGAGTGTTGTAATACATATCACTAATTCAGGAGAGGATCAAAATTCAACATATGTAGTATGATATCTAGTGGATGCCATATACTTTCGCACCACTAGACACAAGAAAACAAAACCATGTCACATTCCAACTTAAAAATCTTTTAAAAACATCACATCGCAATTGGGGCAATGTTTTTCCATTGTTCCTCTTGAATGTTTGTAGCTGAAGTTCAATGTGAACCTCCTCTTCAGTGGGCTTTGCTTTTATGTCACCAGACAACTGTGAGTGGTTGGATTTTCATATAAAAATGATGTTCTCAGCTCAGCCCTCTGTTCCTCTTCTCTGCCCTCTGTTCTCTCCAGACATACACATCCTCTGCAATGTCTAACTTGTACTACAAGATGTAGTTTGAAAAATATGATGGATTTCCTGATGACAAGTGACACAGTGTTGATATGGTCTGACAGTGTCCTTCAAGGACTTCCATGTTGAAATCTCTTGGGAGATGTTAAGGATATAGACACTTTAGCCAACTATAGTGACCATAGCAGGACCTTTGGAGATGGCTGGGGTTAGCAAATATCTTCACGGTAGACATTCTATGTCCTCTAGTGACCTTGTAAGGTATGGGAAAGAGACTATTGCTTGTGTCTTGTCATGTGATACCTGCCATACCTAGAATGCTGCCAGCAAGAAGGCCATCACCAGATATAGTCCTTGAATCTCTTTGACTGTGAGATAAAGAGACTTCTTTTCTTTATAAAACTATCCAATGTCAAGGTTATTTCACTACAGTAATGGAAAGTATACTAAGTGGGGTAACTACTAGAGGCATTTTCACCACAGGAAGAATCAGACACTCTTTTTTTTTTGGTGTGTGTGTGTGTGTGTAGGTATAAGTGTAAGTGGAGGTGGAGGTGTAGAAGAGGGCACTAAGGTCCAAAGGTGACCTCAAGTATCATCCTGGATTACTTTACCTCTTTATTGCTTCTCTTGGGGATTTCCCAGCCTCTGCCTTCCATGGCCAGAAATGCAGGTCACTGCCATTTATGCCTAACATTTTTACATAGAATCTAGGATCTGAACTCAGGTCCATTTGCTTGTGAGGCAAAGGCTTACCCTTTGAGCCATATATCCAGCTCCAATCCCTCTTTTTAAATAGTATTTGTGAATTGATCTATGCAAACCAACTCCTAAAATGTGTAACAACCATTTCTCTGAAAGGAGGAAAGGACGGGGAAAGGCAGAGAGGTAAGGAGTGGGAGAAGAGAAAGGAGGGAAGGAAGGATAGAAAAGAAAACAGAAAGAGAAATCTCATTTGTAGCATTTGAAATTCCTGTACTATAACTATTCCTGCTGTGTCTGACCTCAGGCTGCTGATAAATTCCCAGAATTGGTGGGGATTTAATAACTCTCTATCTGGCTTTGGCACTTGCAGCTTCTCAGTCCTATAGCTGGCTTTACTTTTCCAGAGTTCCTATTTTTATGCAATATGGTGTATTTAATCCCTTTAAATTTTTTTTATTATTATTTATTCAACTGTGTGTATGTGCGCGCGCGTGTCTGTGTGTGTGTGTATGTGTGTGTAGAACCACGGACGAATTCGCGAACCACCATGGACGCTTCCACCTCCTTCTGCCCCGGGATTCACAGGCTCCGCCCTACCAGGACCAGAAGCGCAGGCCGCCCCCGCTTCCGTCTGGCGTCTATACGTGGGATCTGGGATCCGAACTCGGGACCTTCCGCCTGCAAGGCGGAGGCTTAACCCCTGAGCCACCTCTCCAGCCCCTATTTAATCCCTTTAGATGTTGGTTCCTGTCCCACTAAGGATTAAAGTTTCTGCTTTTTGTCTCTTCCCATGTTCTCTCCAGGGTCTAGAATATAGTTTAGTACAGAATAGGGATTCAAAACTTTTATTAAATGATTGCCAGATTTAATCCTGAATCGTGTCTTCCCTTCTCTTTTTTTTTATAATACATTTTTTATTATTATTTCAGCTCATACAAACTTAATAGGTACACCAGTTCCCTCCCTCCCTCCTCCTCCCCCCTCACCCCTTGCTCCCCCTCCCCTCACCCCTCCCTCCCCATCCCCGGTGCCTCCCGCCCCAATTCCCAGAATCCTTTCTTGTGCATGCCTGACTCTCCTCTGGGCCCTCCTCTCCGATGACGTACGAGGACCCAGTGGCATTTCCCTGAACCCTTTCCTGTGTTCTCCTTAAGCATAGGAACACTACTGTGGTTGTCAATCCCTTGCCTCCAAGGATCTTGGTGCCTTTAGCAGATGCTAGACTTTGTGAGGTCAATAGTGTGTTGGACATTGCGCCGGGCATGCAATGTCCAATTATGATTGCTTCGGCCCTATCATTGCTCCTCCCATCCTTTTGCTCTTACACTCTTACCGCCCCCCTTCTCTTATCTAGTAACATTTTTATGTTTCTGAAAGATGAGCGTTAAAATGAAGATCCAAGGATTGAAAGTATGTTTCAGAGTGCAGTAATATAAATATAGTATGAATTTTCAAAATCAGTTTTAGTCTCAAAACTTACTTGTTGGTTTGGTTCACAAGCACAGATGTCCCATTTGGAATTAAATCAACATCACTTTGATCCCAGTATATCTGTAACCAAATGTAATTAGATGCTAAAACACGAGAGCAAATCTACCATGATTGCCGGTCCCTTTTCTTCTATAGGATTCAAAACAACTGTGACTAATCATTTATGTAGGTCTCTCTCTGATTTTGCGTGTTTATTTGTTCATTGTGTTTGTTTGCTGAGACAAGGTCTCTCTGTACAGCCAGGGTAGTATCTAGCTTGCAGTCCTCCTGCCTTATGAACTGATTGCTAGGAGTACAGGCACTTACCTCCACAACCCACTCCAGATTTTTAAATACCTATAAAAAGACATTTAAACGTACCATGATAGATGTGATACACATATTTCAAGCACACATGAGTCCATTTAGTTAAGCATATTATTTGTGTAAATTGAGTAATTGTTATATCCTCATTTAATCATTAGTAGATATAAGTGGAGACCAAGTGAGAGAGAAATTTTGCAGTATAGGAGTACATTTTCTTTAAAAAATATGAATATTCCACACTGAAGGTTCTATGATAAAACTTGTTTTGTAAAAATAACAGATTACGAGATATAGTTTAGTGGTGTAGCACCTTCCTAGCATTCACCAGGCCCAGGCTTCTATCCCAGCACACCCAGTCAACAAAACCATTAAAGCTAACCTATATTTAGTTTTTACTACTACTCACAGAAAAATGCATGTGAAGTTCTTCAATGTCATCACCTTCATAATTTAGAACTTCTTGCAAATTCCTAGTGAAAAAATTGAGTTGAAATTGTATTTAATAATCCACAAAATTCTAAAAGTAATAAGTATCCAAGGAAGAAAAGCAGAGCAATATGAACACACATCAAACCCAGCCTAAATCTCATCCCCTCCTTCCTACTTTAACTTCCTGAGCAGTCTCTATGTACCTTGATTTTTTTTTTTTAGGCTATGACTACTCATTAACATGCTACATATGTCAAAAATTACAAAAACAGCCCTATCTTCCAGTCGGTGACTCTCAAGCAAGAAACAGCCTGCTTCCCAGGGTTATGCTTGGTGAAATCTAGAGACACACCTTCAGTTGCCACAATCAAGGGAGGTTTGCAACATGCATGTAGTGGGTAGTGACCCCAACACTGCTAAACATTACCAATACACAGGACAGCCTCCCCCAGCAAAGAATTAGAGCACCAGGAGCCCGAGGTTCTGTTTCAGGGGTAGAAGCTCTTCTCTGGGAGTCAGGAGGCCCTGGGTTGAAACCCCAGCACAATAAAAAAAAATTAAACATGTCACAGTGTCAATATTGAGAATCCATGTTCTAATACAGATCTAGCCAACTTATTCTATCACTAACAATCCATGAAAAGAGAAGCATTTTCCCTGAATGTTTCTTGTAACACTTTACGAAAAACATTTTGGCAATCTGCAGGCAGAAAAAATTGGCATTTCATTTTCATTCATTCAATTATTAGTGAGGCTGAGCATGTTTTCATTTTTGATAGTTAGATCTACCTATATATTTATGTCACTATGTATATTTATAATATGTGAAAGATGGGGCTGGAGAGGTGGTTCAGAGGTTAAGACTCTCCCAAACGAGCATAAAGTCCTGAGTTTGAATGCCAGGTGGAAACGGTGGCAGCCTGCACTTCTGACTCTGGTGCGCAGAGCCTGGGAAATCCAGAGTGAAGCAAAAAAGAGGTAGGCACAATCCAAGGTGATTCCTGAAGCCCCCCTTGGTCCTCCACAGAGACATACAGTACTCTCTGACACACACACACACACACACACACACACACACACACACGCGCGCGAAAATAAATAAATAAAAGTTTAAAAAATATATGTGAAGGATGGCCTGTGTATATATTGTGCTTTCTGCTAAGTAACTATTTCCATCTTAATCAAATTAAGACACTAGACACAGGCTCTTTCTATTGTATTAGTTAGTAATCAAAGGAACAGCATGGTTTTTGTCTGTTGCTGAAGGCAGGCTGTACTGGTAAGTAATGCTAATCGAAACTCATCTAAAGGACATGAAGGACTTACCTGTGTCGCTAAGTGTGTGAAATTACTTGTACTTAAACAACTGAGATTAACTTCTGCCCTAAGAAAGTAAATATATATATACTCACTTCTCTAAAATAAAACTGAGTTCTTTTAAATCTTCCAAGGATGGCTTTTGGTCTAGAAGTTTCTTGTATAGAGCCAGTGGAAAAGGAATGTTGGAAATATTGTAATTGTACAGGGACAGTCCACATAATATTCCAAAGAGAAAATAATTCTTCTTCTCAAATTTAGGCTAGAAAAGAGATGAAAACAAAAACCCTAAAGTATTACAAATAATCAATTATATAAATGAGTAGATAATAAAAAATGATGTAGTTCTTTCTTCTATTATTTCAAGTTAGAAATAAACCTCAGGAGAATAAAACTTTGAGATTCTTATAGGTTATAATATAGTTTAAATTTCTTCCATAATTATGTTCTTTTGTTTCTTTTGTTGTTTTGTGAATGCTCCTTCCTGTTCTTTCTTCCTCCCTTCCTCTCCTTTTTTTCCTTTCATTCTTCCTACCTTAACTCATATTTATCTTATAGCAAAGGATAACCTTGAACTCCTGGTCCTCCTGCCTCCGGGCACTGGGATTACAGGCATAAACCACTATGCCTACCTTCATACATAATTTTCGTACAAATTAATAGTACAGAGCATGGAGCAGATGACTTTGTGTTTTTAGACACATGTCTGAGAAGTGAGAACACATATAGGGATGGAATTACAAATTTCATGAGGAATGTTATGGGTATTCCTGGAATGCAGAGACTAATGAGGACAGAAGGATGTTCTTTATCTGCACTTCCTGTTAGTCTCTTGACTGCCAGGCGGGTGGCTCAAGATGGTACCCTGTCCACAGTGAAGACCTCAGGGGTACTGATCCCTGCATAGGTTCTCATAGAACCTCGGCTCACTATGACATCCTCCATTTGCACAAGCATCTGTCCTGACCTCTCAGAAGCCCTGACTTTGGGACCTCTGGGACATGAGCTGAAGAGGGTTATTCTTTTCTTTATAAACTGAGCTGTTCATTATACTGCAGGAGCAACCAAAACTTGCTGTTGGCATCACTTCTCTGCAACTTGTCCTGGCGAGAATAAAACTCTCCAGGCCCTCACTGCAGCCCAGGAGAGAGGTCGCTGCTGCAGTTTGTCTGCATGTTTCTGATATATTCATGAACAAAGTTTAGGGGAACAAATAATAAAAACTTTTATTGTTTTATTATTATTTCTTAAATGGTTCATTGTCACAGTTCTTAGTCCAACTTGACAGAGGAATTCATACCGACACAAGAAGCTGAAGGAATTGGTGTTGAGTCTTGGGGCTCTGGAGGCTCCCAAACCAACAAGCTTGGAGGGAGGAGCCACTCCTGCCAGTCAAGCAGATAAAGGGGGGTGGGGGGGTGAAGGGAGGTATTGCTCAGCAGTTTGAATTCAATTAGAAGACTCCCCAAGCAGTTCAATTGTTTGAAGAAGCCTCCCCAGAAGCTCAGTTTGAAGACCTCACAGCAGTTAAGAAGTGTTAGAGAGAGTAAGCTTGGAGATGGGGGTGAGAGAGAGAGATAGATATAGAGAGGGGGGAGTCCTAGCAAGTCATATAACTGAGAACTCCAGGGGTGCAGTTTCTATGAGTCTCAACCGTGCTGGGAGGGTTTCTAGGGAAATAGCTGCCCTTGAATCATCCCTGCTCCTGTTAGTAACCTTTAGATTCCTGTAAGCAAACATAATAAACTTGTTGGTTCATCAAGTTAGATTTGGGCATAATCGTTACTTTCTATTGTGGAGTTTCTCTGGGGTGGGTAGACGGTTGTGTGTATGTGAGAGTGTCTCCTAGCAAAAACATTCACACAACTATTGGTCACACCATATCCATAGGACTGTTGAGAGATGGGCAAACCTCGCTTGCCAGACTACATGCCTGTCAAAGTATGCTGAAATATGCTCCCTTCATTTTATCCACCTGCCCAGGGAATGAGTCCATCCATTCTGGGTTGGGTCTTCCCACATCAATCAATCTCCTGCATGCTTTCTCAGGGTAATCTGCTCACCCTGTTTACTCCTAAGAGTAATATAAGGATAAGTGAATTTTGCAGTGAGCAAGAAGCTCTGTGCCAGTGATCTGCAGAGATGAACTCTTCTAAGCTCACAAAGGTAACCTCTCTAACCTGATCAGTTTTTCACTTCCATTATTTGTAATCAGCCCGCTGGCTCTCATCAATTTCATCATTTCACTAAGCCATAAATATTTAAAATTGATTTGTTTTCTTCTCTATCTAGCAGGACTGCATGAATGTTAAAGACTGAGGGTCTTACCAAGTGAAGTTTCACATGCCTGCAATGCTAGCTCTTGGAAAGCAGAAACAGGAGGCTTCAAGGTTAAGTTGGGACAAAAGCCAGACCCTGTCTCTAAATAAATAAATAAATAAATTCCTCAAAGAAATCAGTTTTTCAGAATTAACCATTATCTCTATTATTCCATCAATAGTTTCTCATCTAACCTTAAACACTTCATAATTTTTCAAAATTTGGAACACACCTCAAATATCCACTCATCAATGAATATGTAAAAGAGATGTAGTTTATCCATACAAGAAAATATTGTTCAATGGTTGAAAAAAAAAGTGAACTATGGAACCATGTCACAACATAGATGAATCTCAGTGTAGTTATGCCAAATGAAAAAAGATACTAAAGATTATACTATAGATCCCTTCGTGTACAACTCTGAGAGCACTCCATAGTATAACTGTATAATGACAGAAAGCTGCTTAGAGTTACATAGGCATTAAGGGAGAAAGACTAGGAAGAAAGAACCAGGCACTGATATGAGAAAACTGTTAGCAGTGATGGAGGACATGTTTATTATTTTGACTGGAGTGAAAGTATAAATTTATATCCATCAAATTAGCTTTATGTACAGTTTATTGTAGCTCAGTTTTATTTCATTAACACTAATATTTAATATGTGTACAAGTTACTTAGGGATCTTCTATAATATACATCATGAGTTCCCAATCTGGAGCTGGAGTACGATCAGGGACTGACCCTTTTTCCTGATTCATGATCTCTCTAATAAAAGCCCAAGCTGAACTGAGATCTGGCAGCCTCCTCTGCCTGTATCCAGAGTGCTGAGATGTCTTTACCACCCAGGATGAGATTCTCCTTTTTTAAAGAGGCCCAGATCATGCAGTGTGGCCCGCAAGTGCTATTCAGAACATGAGTTATAACCGTTGTACAGTTTTACATTACTGTCCACTGTTTTCATATCACAGTTATGATATGCTTTATGAAGAGGAAATTACTTACATTGGCTGGGAACCACATGCAGGGACCATTTTCTGGATATATAAACATTCCATATTCTGGACTTGTCATCTTTTCAAATATACAGTGGAAAAATTCGGCAGTCACGCCTCCACTCTCAGGACGGATTTCGTTAATAAATTCAACCTAAGGGAAGAGAACATATCCAAGGCTCTGGTTGAAAAGACAGTGCTTTGATCATTATGGAAAAGCGTTAAACTTCTACTGATCACCCTTGATTCACTATCATTACCAGAGCCACAGTTGCTGCCCTCCATGCAGTCTAACCTCCCTCAGTTTGAAGGGAAGCAATGAGGGGCATGAGCCCATTTCTTCCCAAGTTGTTGGATCATGAGTTGTATGGATCCTTCAGACTTTAGACTGCCACTGGTACCATGGGGAGGAGATTATTGAAAGTCTATATCCATCAACAATGCTGGCTCCAGATTTTCAGGTGCTTTTTAAACCCTTGGGCCATGAAATTCTCCAGTTCTTGTTTTCTGTCTTCATCTTAAGGTTCATACTAAGCAACCTTGGCCTTGACAAACAGCCCTCTGGTTCCTCCACCTTCACTCTGTATTCTCATTAGTATTTCTATCAGCAAACCACCAATCAACATGGGTGCAAGACCCTTGCAGGAACTACATAATTTCATAGCTCATGGCAGTCCACTGAAAAAATCAGTATTAATCAGCTCCTCTTATCTCGAAGTTCTCCCTTTGCCTTTGGACTTTGTCACTGAGAACTAATTTCATATTCCCCTGCTGTTCTCTCTTGCCTGAATCCTTCCCTCCAGGCTCTGATTTCTTCTCAAAAGATTTGTTTTCAAGGTTGATACCAGGAAATCCACTCCCTCTGGACAGACTCTAGCCCTTACCCACAGCACTGGTCAGCATTCTGTTTTGTATAGAGTAGGGCAAATTATCTCAGTTACCCCACACCCTATGGGTACCTATAAAAGATTAAATGAAGAGTGGCTGGAATTGAAAATGACACAGTAGAATACATTAGACCCAATATATGCTTGCTTGCTAACTTGTTTGATTACACGAGTATCCCCTACTTTTTACCCTCTTTGAAGTTGTTTGTATGTGATTTAGCAGTTTCTCCGATTAAAGAAATTAGTACTCTTTCACAGCTTTTAACTTGGGTTCACCTCTGAGACTTTGACTTACACAATGTTTATTTAATGATTGTTAGCTCACATCTCCAGCACCTGTATAAGAACATGCCTGCTGGTCACAGGAGGAGGAGGAGTAGGAGGTACAGTCAAGTTCCTCAGTCAAGACTGGCATTGCTCATTCAACCCCTGTCTAACAGCAGAACATGTGAACAAACCCGGACTCAGGCTGGGGATGTAGTTTAGTGGCAGAACACTTAGCTGAGCACATATGAAATCTCTGGACTCTGTTTACAGGATCACCTCCACCAAATAACACTCAGATAAGAAGTTGAGCTGAAATCAGCAGCTTTCTAAAAGAAATGGTTACCTCATGCCCCGAAGCACTGGAAAAATCTTTATATAAGATCTTTGTAGACATCAAAAATCGAGTTAACCTGCAACTTAATATATTACTATTCATTCCATTCTGTCAAATGTCTCAGGGACTTCTAGAAACCAGAAGACTAATCACCTGAGAGGCAAATCAATGTTTTTAAAGAGAATCTCTGTCACATTATATGAATGTTCCCTCCCACACCATAATGAACATTCAGTGAGATTTTGTACTGTACCACTAATTGTTTCCCGAGGTTGGAGGTTTCCGCTTGGCTTAACTGCCGCATGACATCTTTAACCAGGTATTGTCTTGTGACTCTCAGTACGAATGTGCTGGGTTCATTGTTGAAGTAACTTTTTGCAGCATTTACCTTTTGGGGAAAGAAAAATATTAGTTGGCTTCTCCTTCTGACTCTCAAGAATCTCAGGGAAAGGACTGGAGAAATGGCTCAGGGGTTAAGAATCTGTCCTGAAAGCGAAAGTCCTAAATTTGGATCCCAGGTCCCACATAAAAAAACGCCAGGTGGAAACAGCAGTGGCCTGCACTTCTGACTTTGGTGGATAGAGCCTGGGAAATCCCATAGCAAAGCAAAAGGGAGTTAGAAGCAATCCAGGATGATTTCTGAAGTCACCCTTAGTCTTCCATAATGACACACAGTGCCTTCTGATACATACACTACTTACACACACACACACACACACACACACACACACACACACACACTATAAAAATAAATAAAATTAATAACAAAAAAGAATCTCAGGGATAAAAACAGGATGAGCCTCTACTCCCCGAGTTCAGGAGGTGAAGCGGCGGCCCACATGCTGAGTTCAGTGCTAGTCTGGGATGCAGGAAACCATACCTTAACAGAAAAGAATTTATTTTGCTTCATGATTAGTTTTGTTTTTCATTTTGCCTTATTTTTCTGTTCTGTTTTTGATATGGGTCTCAAATGCAACCCAACTCATAGTCCCTTCTCCCAGCCTCACAAGTGCTAGGATTACAGCATGTACCACTGACCTCATTTATATTTAAAACTTCTGATAAAGCATATTTTGGCGCTGGCAAAATGACTCTGCTGGTAAAAGCACTTCCTGCACAGGACTGACAACCTGAATTCAATACCTGGAGCACACATAAAGGGATGGAGATAACCAACCTCATGAAATTATCCTCTGATCTCTACATGTATGCTATGACATATGTGGTTGCATGCCCATGTATACGTACACACACACACACACACACATACACACACACACACACACACATACACACACACACACACACGTACACACGGATAATAAGTAAAAACCGAAAGACATTTTGTAGATACTGCTGCCATTGTTCTGTATAATTAAAATTACTTAAGAAAAAGGATTTTGGGAATAATGAGATAGCTCAGCAGGTTTGAGTTTGACCCCTAGAAACCTACATGGTAGAAGGAAAGATTTGACTTTGGAAAGTTGTTCTCTGAGTGTGAACTATAGCATGCATGTGTATTTCTCTCTCTCTCTCTCTTTTCTGTCATCTCGCTCTTTCTGGATAAAATACTTTTTAAAAAAGAAAATGGATGTTGAATCTTCACTGTGGGAGTCATATAGCACTTAAAGCATGAGCTATTTGGTGGTACCTAGTAGTCATACATAAAACTTAATCAGCAGGATGCACAGTTAAGTTAGTTGATATGTGATATCCCTTGTGGGAAGCTTATCATGTGGGAAGCATGATAAGTAATGGGAGCACTGGCATCAGACACACTCAATTGTCTGCCTCAGCATTAAGAAGCTGTGGGCAGGCTGGACAGATCAGATGGCAAAAAAGTCTTTGCCTCACAAGCAAAAGGACCTGAGCTCAGAAACCCATATTCCATGTAAAAACACCAGGCAGAAATGGCAGAGGCCTGCAATTTCAATAGTGAAAGGCAGCGCCTGAGAAAACCTAGAGCACAGTCGCAAGGAGGTACAGCAACCTAGGATGATTTCTAAAGTCAGCATGGTCCATAGGCACACATATACTCTTCTTCTTCTACACACACACACACATGCACACACACACACACACACACACACACACACACACACACACACATACACACACATAGAGAGAGAAGTTGTAGGAGAAAGATGAACAGGAAAACATATTCAAAGAAGATATTCTAAGAAACAGGAGTCCACCAACCTCTTCTACACTTGCTTCGGAATTTTCTAGAATATGCCACAGGTAATCTCACTTTGTTTCCAGTGACTCTAAATAGTATGCTCACTTGAGCTTTTTTGAATTTTGAACATTCTTTACCACGTTAGACTCTGGTCTAGAAACTTAGCAATGGACTTTCTGTCCCTGAGTTAACCTCTGACACAGCTCTAGGATGGACTTGCTGTCCTTGAATTAACCAGCTATGGGATTCTGGTATCATAGACATAAGGCAGTCTGTAGGAATCATAAAAAAGAGAAAGGTCTGGGGGGCTGCCCTGAAATAGTGATGACCTGACCAATGGATGAAAAGTATCCCACCAAAGGGCTTCTATGCTCCATGTGTTTGCTCACATTTGTTTTCTACCAGCCCAAGAAAGAGTGCTTGTGACTCTGTGCTAGAAAACTCCTTTTTCCAATAACTGCTACCTTCACATACTAAGAAATTTATAACTACACTAGCACTAGATCCTTCCATTCTTTTCTTGAACCTTCTTTTTCTGCTTTTTTCTGATACTGGGTGAAATTCTCCTATGTCCAAAAGTCTGTATCTTGGCTGGATCTATGATATTAACTGCTGACCAATCTGATCCATGTTTGTAAATGATAGACAATGTCCACAATTACCTTATACTGACTATAGTGGGAGACATGTCCATAATTTCTCTTACCTAATGAAGAGCAAGATTCAGAACATTAATTTCATCCTCTCTTCCACCTATATATAGGCCTTCTCTTTCTACATTTATGCATTTTAATTACTCACCTAGGTTGGAACTGGTAAGTCTGACTGTATATCATCTCTCCTTCGGAGAACAGAATTATAATGTTTTCCAGTTTCACCCATGAGAACTATAGCTAGGTTGTTTTCTCTTCTAATCCTTCATAATGTGAGAATTGCCTAACTTCTTCCAGCTACTTTCTAACATACTAGGTTTGACATTGCTACAGAAGAAATTATTAAGAGAAAGGAGTTGTTTATGAGAGACTTACAGAGATGTTGGACTTGTAAAGGCTTTACTTTTTCCCTTTGCCAGGACATTAGGAAAGAAATAGAAATGACCTGATCAAACTCATGACAGCTGATAAAAGGAGCTCACAGTAGCAGGTAGACAGAGAGTCCTTATCTTTGTAATGCTGTCATCCATCATAGATTAAACCTTGTGTTGTGGCTGCTTATTGTAAATGAATGTGGTCTGCATGGTCCAGAACACTTGGAAAAGGTCATATCAGTTAGTATTTTATGGAGTATAAAAGGAAATATAACTGAAATGACCGCCTTTGTGGACATGATGTCTCAATTTTATCCAGATGGTCATTGTCCTTTGAATTATTGACTACACATCATGAATTAATATTAACCTACACATCATGAATTAATATTAACCTTTTCTGAGAAATGACCTAGAAAAAAACATTTGGCAATCAAATAATGTTGGAAAATCTTTCACATAGCATCAAGAGATGAGCATTATGTATACCTAATTAAAATCTCACACTGAGAATGACAAAGTTAAGCTAACTATTGTGTGGGAAAATGGTAAAAGTGGTAAGTAAATTTGATAACTGAATCATGCATTATCTAAAATAAAAATGTATGTATCAGTTGGTGCTTATAAAACAAATACTCAAACCTTAGGAGATATAAATAGCTATAGACCAACAATAAGATCAAATAAACAGATACAACAGAAGGGAGAGGAAAAAAAAACTGCTTACTAAATGGTTTCAGTATTGTACACACAAAAAAATAGACTATCTAAAGAGAGAGAACTGGATACAAATTAATGAAAAAATGGAAATGCAAATCACATGACAACATGATTAATGCATCACACAGCAAGAGATCACACAATTTTCTAACACCTGTGAAATCATATATTATCAGGGGAATATAGAGAGCCAACTAGTGTAAAGTGTAGTTTGGGATGCCACCTGCTAGAAAAGGAAATCTCATTTCTTGATTAAAAAAGCACAGAAGGATGAGAGGAGCTAAAATCATGAGCCTTCCATGGAAAATAGAAGTATGAAAACTCACTGGTATCTAACCACTGACATTTTCTTGGAGCCCATCAAGGGATAAGGCTACAGCCTGAGACCTTATGGATTTCTGTTGCTATGGGAAGTGTCTCACATATAGACTGCTTCTTTCTGGCCCACACTAGATACCAGAAATGTTGGTTCTCTGGCTCTTAGACTGACCATCCAAACATGCACTGTAAACTAGGAAAACTTTCCCATATCCCTATTTTTCCTTCCAACCAGAGATCCCATGCTAAGATTTGCATACAGATTCTCAGCATCCTGATTATAAATAAAATGTGGCAGAACTGGACAGTGGATTTTCTCCTTTGGGAGAATGGTAGACTTTGACACCTGTTTTGGCCAAGTTTTCTCTTTATTTCTTTCTCTTGTTTTTTTTTTTTTCCTTTTTCACCTTTTTAAAATGTGTGTGTGTGTGTGTGTGTGTGTGTGTGTGTGTGTGTGTATCAGAGACACTGTGTGTCCCTGTGGAGGATCAAGAGTGATTTCAGGAATCATCCTGGATTGCTTCTACCTCCTTGCTTCTCTCTGGGATTTCCCAGGCTCTGCTCATTGGGGCTGGAAGTGCCTCAATTTCTGCCTGGTGTTTTTACATGGGTCTGCTTGTGAGACAGTCTTAACCCCTGAGCCATCTCTCCAGCCCCCTTTTCATTTTTTTTATATTTCAGTCCCAGGACAATTTGACTTGGACAAAGTACACCTAAAGAACTTAGAAGGGATAATGGCCGGGAGAGCTCCTCCCCTATGAAAAACCAACATGAAGAGGAACATAAATTAGTACAAACTACATGGAGGAACCTTGGAACATTTAATAAAAACATAAGTATTAAACATACTGCTTTGCTATGTGAGTGGTACATAATTATTGCAAAGTAATTGATTAGTGCTGATTAGTGAGGAAACATTCTTTCCAGACAATGTCTTTAGAAGTAATAAGATTATAAATACAACCACATTGACAACTTTATTAAAAGTAATGTGTGAAATTATTAGATAATTATTAATCTGTACAAGGTTTGAAATATTTATAGGGGCCTGGAGAGATGACCCAGGGGTTAAGACTCTGCCTCCCAAGCAGAAGGACCAGAAAGTACTCAAGCACATATTATCAAAACCAACCTATATGAAACTCAGTGGACCACTCATGCAAAAAGACAAGAAGACATAGGAGGGAGACTAGCAGGGAAAAATAAAGGGCTAAAAGGAAAGGAAAGGTGTAAAATTCATGCATGAAACACTAAAAGAATATTTTAAAAAGCAACAAAAAAGGGCAAGGACTGAAGAGATAACTCAGGAATTAAACTTTGCCTTGCAAGCAAAAGAACATGAGTTTAGATCCCATATCCCATATAAAAGCTCCAGGTAGAAATGGCATCAGCCTGTTATTCTGGCCCTGAAAGGCAGAGTCTGGGAAATCTCAGAGCAAAGCAATAAAGAGGTAGAGAAATTCAGGATGATTCCCAAATTCATTCTTGGATCTCCATAGTCATGCACAGTGCCCTTTCTACACACATGCGAATGTGCACATGCATGCACACACACACACACACACACACACACACACACACTCACACACACACACAAACTTTATAAAATGCACTGTCTGTTGAAGCGAAAAAAAAAAAAAAACCAAACTAACGGAGCATACATACCTTCATCTTCACTTCTGAATCAGCTTGCATGAATTTAATTTTGGCTAACAAATCAAAGATAAATGGAAAGTCACTGAAAACAAGATCAGCTTCTTTTGTGAGCATCTGAAAAATAGACTTGACAATGAAAAGAAAAACTATAATCATTTATTTCCTTTACACACCTTATTTCCTGCAAGACTTTTGGGAATATTTAAATACTTCAAATTATCTAGACTAGAATCCCTCTTCTTTCTCTCTTTTCTTTGTTTTGTTTTTGAGACAGGGTGTTTATATACTAAACTGACCTTGAACTTGATAGATATCCCAAGAATGATCTTGAACATCTGATACTGTCTCCACTTCCCAAGTGGATATATCCTTTCAAAGGTTTCAGTGACCAAGAATCCAAAACTTTATAAAGTTTTCAATGGTAATCTCATTTAGCATTATAAAGAGGAAAACTTCCAGTCTTGACTTATTAAAGGGAAACCTACACAATATCTACAAATACAACTGTATCCTGATTTAAATGATGAACACTTTCATGAGTGAATATGTTATTCTTACCAGATTGCTATCCCGAAAGAACAGTTTTTCTCTCTCTGCTTTGAAGTCCAAGAGGTTGGAAAGTTCACTTATATTGAAGGTACTTTCTGGTAGTTGATGTTTAACTTTGTTTGCCTTAAAGAGAATATAACCTGAAATTTCATTTTCTGAATATATACCATGGACATATTTGTCATCAATGAAGAGATAACCTCCCTCATTCATAACATATTTGACTGGAAAATCAGATTTTATTACTCAAAACCTTAACATGGAATCTGCCAGTCTTTTTGGAAAGTCTTCCATCTTCTCTATGGTGTCTTCTTTTGTTTTCTTTATTTTGTGTGTATGTGTGTGCGTGTGTGCATACGTGTGTGTGTGTGTGTATGTGTGTGTGTATCTATGTGTCTCTGTATGTATATTAGATGGCACTTGAGTGCATATATCTGTGGAAACCCAAAAGATGACATTAGCAATCATCTCAGAATCTTGGATTTTTCTACCTCCTTATTGCTTTACAATGGGATTTCCTAGGACTCTCTCCTCTAGAGCTGGAACTGTAGATGGCCACCATTTCCACCTGACATTTTAAATGGGATGTGAAGATCTGAACTGAGGTTCTTTTGCTTGTGAGGCAAAGTAGCCTGAGCCATCTCCCCAGCCCCATTGTTTATTTTTTAATGCTAGTTCCTCTGAATATGTGCAAGTAAGATGATTTATTTACTCCATTATGTACATTAATATCTACAAATGCTAGTTGTATATTAGTTCATATGGATACATCTTGCTTGCTTTTTCAGTTGTACAATTACATATTTATAATATGTGATGAAAATGTGAAAAAATATTGTATGAATACCATGTAATATACTCAATGGGATTTCTACAAATATCTGCTCAATAAATTTCACCACAATAAAAACAATCATTATAATAATGTAGAGGGCTCATTAACTTTCAGAGCAATGATGGAGTAGGTATTTTAAACACACTAGGAAGAAGCCCTTTTCCACAGGGAGATTAAGGACTGCTTCCAAGTCAGTTACTCTCTCTGTGCAGAGGAACTATCATTATCAATTTACTTTCTTGGTTCTGAAACTCAAACAAAACAAATCACAGAATATGTAAGCTTCTTGTAAAATTTTAGCCTGCCCTATGTTGACAAGATCCTTCCTATCACATGAAACATGCTCAGTGTACTTTTTGGTTTGCTTTCTTTGTTGAAGACAGGATATCCTCACTATGTAGTCCAGACTGGCCTTAAACTCAAAGTTTCCCTGTCCCTAGTCTCCTGTTCATCCCATTATCCTTTCCTGCTCCCACATTCCTGAAGATACTCTCTCTTTTCCTATCTAGTCTCTTTCTCTTATTTATTCTCCTGTATATATTTACGTAGACCCAGTTAGTTTCATTAGGGTTTCTTATAGGTTCTGAGTGTGGGATTATTTACAGGAGTCAGAAATAGCTTCTGAAATTGCATGTGTGTGGAACGTGTCATTTTTTCTTGTTAATTCCTAAACAATAGAGTGTAATAGCCATTACAGAATATTAATATTAAATGGAAGGGTGTTTGACAGTTGTATGTACATACAGCTTGAGCATCTGTGGGCCTTGATCCTGCAAACAGCACACAACGGAAAGAAAGGATGCTGGACCTCAAAGTAACAAGTGATTCCTGACCCTCGCTTGACTTAAGACTTCAGCTGATGGAGGCCTGAGTGGTCATGAATCAATAAACCGGTATAGTATTCCTTTAAGTAAAGCTTACCTTATATATTTCTTTCATCGTTTCCAAGAGAGCTTTGACATTGTTTTGATTAAGAGGCATCATACAATTATTTACTTGCGAGATGATGGCTTGTTTAAGCATTTGAACTAGTCTGTTCAGAGATGACGCTTCTAAGGATGCCCATAACTTTTCTGAGGGGTATAAAAATCAAGCATAGTCAACATGTTCCTCCTCTCAGCCTTCAAATCTCTCAGTTTCAGTTGGGTTATTAAAGGGAAGAAGTAAATAAAAATTTTCATATTCAATGATATACCACATAAAATATCATCCTAGATCACACATTCCTCACATATAAGGGGATAGCTCAAATTCAGGATTTGAAGACCTTTGCTAACAGTGTATACTTGTACTTATCTGACTTCATGATTTTTTTTTAAGGTTGCCTATGTAGGGGTGTAGGGGTGTGGATGTGGGTGTGGGGTAGGTGTGCACTGTGTATATCTGTGAAGGCCCATGGAGACTCAGGAATCATCCTGAATTGCTTCTACTTCCTTATGGTTTTGCTCTAGGATCTGGCATCTGAACTTTAAAGTTCTTTTACTTGAAAGACAATGGCTTAACCTTTGAGTCATCTCTCTAGCCAGACTTCACGATTTTCTTTGCTTTTGCTAATTTAGTTTGGTTTTCTCTATGAAGCAGGATATTGCCACATAACCCTGGCTGACTTGACCCTGGATATGAAGTCCAGGCTGGTCTATAGCTTTTAACAATGCTCTTGGTGCAGCTTCCCAAGAGTCAAGATTATGAGAATGCTGACATCATGATTTTCAAAAAAAAATTCATAAGATTTGTATAAAATCTGCAAACACATAGATGAAGACACATGCAATATTATTGATACTTTTAAAATTAAATTACATTATACTTTCAGATTTTATCAACAGCTATTATGTAGGGACAGATACATATTTTAAATAGATTAATAGCTTCATTTTAATATCACTGATACTACAGCCTGGATTTTGGTATTATATAAAGGAGAATTCTCACAAAATAATCCTAATAAATGTTAAAATGTCAGCACTCAGAGTAAAGGCAAAAGGATTAGGAGATCAATGCCAACCTTAGATGCATTATGAATTTAGAACCAACTTAATTTTAAAACCATTAGATATATGCCAAGTAGACACAAAAATGATTACATACTAGACTTTAGTATATTGCACAATTTAGCATATTGCATATTTGTGAGAGTGAGATACCATTTAAAGTATGGGGACACCTGGAAGCACATCTAAACAAAACACAATTTAAAGTTGATAAGCTACATGGATCAAAGATTTAAACATAAAAGTGAAATGTCAAGGTATTAATTCAGTTGTGTGGCACAGTATCCCTGTGGCAGTTAAAAAGGCAATCTCAGTGAAAAATACAGAATAATGACCTAATTAAATGAAGAATAGAATAGCAATCACGCTCAGTGAAGAACAACAGTGATCTCATTAAAGAGCAGAATAGTAACCTCACTGAATGGAAGACGGAATAATGGGTACAGAGCCTAGCAAATGTCAGGGCAAAGTGGGGATGAGGAGGATGCTTAACTGATATAGGTGTGCAGTTAGGGAAACAGAAAAACTTCCTATGTCCTAAAACACATTATGATAATTATAGTTGACAATGATACTACAAGTAACCAGTAGAGAGGATTTGAATGTTCCCAACACAAAGAAATAATGAATGAGATGTTAAATACACAGTTACTTTTATGTGATCATTAAACATTATTAATATATCAAAATGCTATACTGAACCCTGTAAGTATATACAATTACTATTTGTCAATTAAAATATTTAAAATACTAGAATCCATAAAGTGGAATGACAGAATAAACTCCCAAGGATTGCTCTCTCATGGGACCAGAGAAATAGCTTAGCAAGGAAAGAGCTTGGTGACCTGAGTTCAATTCCCAGAAATCCATGTGGTAGAAGAGAGAACTGGCTTCCAGAAGTTGTCTTCTGATCTCCACATGCACAGCACATGCCTATGCTCATATACACACTGACACACAAAATAAATGAATAAATAATTTTTAAAAGTAAAAAAGCTAGAGGGCTGGAAACATGACTCAGGGGTTAAGATTCCATCTCACAAGCAGAAGCTCCTGAATTCTGATCCCAGTTCCCATGTGAAAAACGCCAAGCAAAAATGGCAGTGGTCTGCATGTCCAGTCCTGGTGGGAGGAGCCTGGGAAATCCAGAGCCAAGCCAGAAGGAAGTAGAAGCAATATGAAATGATTCCCCAAGTCACTCTTGGTCCTCCACAGGGACACACAGTACCCTCTGATACAGACACACAAAATAAATACATAACTAAAATATTTTAAAATAAAAAAGTCAGAAAGCATTAAAAAAAGAAAATCTTTTGAGTATGGTTCTCATGTAGCTAAGACAGGCCTTGAACTCCTGATCCTCTTTCCTTTGCCTTCCAAATGCTGGTATTACAGACTTGTACCACTAAACTTGGTTTACAAAACCTTTTGAATTAAAAATATAAGTACAACTT
Organism: Typhlomys cinereus; assembly: GCA_023101885.1. Classification (NCBI taxonomy): domain Eukaryota; kingdom Metazoa; phylum Chordata; class Mammalia; order Rodentia; family Platacanthomyidae; genus Typhlomys; species Typhlomys cinereus. The sequence continues at coordinate 15,408,500 of JALPQD010000008.1, read as the reverse complement.
AATAAGTTAATCCTGTAATTCTGCTCCCTGGTGTTTTTCTTGCATGTGTAAATTTTATGCACCCTAACAATATGATATTAGCAAAAGAATAGAAATGAGCGTCCATAGCACATCTCCCTAGTATTACCTATAAACAACCAATGTTACCGATTGAATGTGAATTATTTAAGAGGTAGCATGGAGTGGGGGGTACCATGAGGGAGTCCCTCAGAAGAGAGTAAAGCACTTCTCAAGCAAGGGCATATAAAAAATTTTTATTGTGTGTGTGATATATTCATGGTCTATGAGTACATTTTAACTGAGGGTGCATGTGTGCAGAGACTAGAGAAGGACATTCTGTCTCTCTCTCTCCATCCAATTCCGTGAAAACAGGACATCTCACTGAATCTAAAACCAGTAAGTCCCAGTGATCCTCCTGTCTCTGCTCCTCACAGAACTGGGTCATGCCCAGTTTTTATTCTAGGTCTTTAGATTTAAGCTCAGGACCTTATGCATGTACAGCAAGCACTTTTCCTTGCTAAACTATTTCTTCAGCTCCATGAAAAGTTGTGAGGGCCACAGATAATGTTCTCTTCACTCCTGGATCAAGGCATCATTAGTTCCCACATATGCCCCTGGAATTGCCCTCAACCGTGATATGACACAGCCAAGTGGGCTCTCACCAGAGTTGAGAGGATACTAGCACCACACCCTCAGACCACCAAAATGGAGATCCAAATAAACTTTTTCTCCATAAGTATCCTATCTCAGGTATTTTGTTACTGTGATGGAAAAAATCAACTAATCCACACAATTATACAATAGAAGGAGGCGCTGTACACATCTTGTGATGGAACGAACTCCAGGATATTCAGAAAGTAGGGGAGTGGATCGTCAAGGAAAAAGTAAACAATTTCCTACTATTAAAAAGTCAAGAAAAGGATATCTTTGTATGTATTTATATACACAGACTAAATGGTGTGTACACAGAAACTGGAAAATGTAACAACTGGCTGGAAAGGGAGCCCATGGTAGGTGGGAACATTCCTTGGGCAGGTGAATAAGATTGAAAGAACTGATTTAGCAGTTTTGAATGCATTAGTCATACTCTGGCATACTCATTAATTCTTGTGGATATAGTGTGGCCAGTTGCTTCAGCTCCTAATATATAAGTTCTCTTGTAAAGCTATGAACTATAATTGAAGACTATAAGTTGATACATTGTTCCCTTAAGTTATTTGGCTGTGAATTTATCAGCAACATGAGAAAAAACTGCAACAATACTGTGTGGTTAATAAAATCTAATGTCAAAATCATATCCAAGTCGAAGAACTACACTTGCTTTGACAAGAGTAGTGACTATAATAGCTTTAGAGTAACCTTTGCAAAAATTTTTATACCATGAACTTAAAAAGATGTATATTGTAAAATGTCTCCAATATTTACTATAATTTCTAATTTCAGACAATAATTGTCTATTGAGAATATTGATCAAGTTACATAAAACTTACTCAGAACTTCTAAAGATTGGTTGTTCATTTTGCAAACAGCTTTTGCAAATTCAATAACCAGGATCCCTTGGTTCCTCGAATCATGCATCACAGGACATTCTGGGAGCAAAAGGAAAACTGACAGAGCTTCCTGGTGTGGAGAACGACATGGAAGAGTTCTGAGAAGACTTTCCTCCAGGCATGTAGTGATCTGTGGTCAGTCAAAACATAATTGGTCATATTAGAGGTATCTCACCTGTGAGATACAAGTGGTGGGATTAGAGTTTTTACTCCATGATCTTACAAACTACAGTAGTTCATTGAGTCTTTCTGAAGCTTACTGATGAATGCCTTCTTATAACCCAAATGCCCCTGACATAGTAGCAGTACGTGTGGCAGTCATCTTCTCCATTCTATATCAAGATATGTGAAAGAAATAAAGATTAAAAGTAGGTTCAAAGCTAATGCAAAGTCCTCCATGAGCAACACTGAGGCTAACTGCAGTGGCACACATACTACAGTCCCAGTGACTCAGGAGGCTGAGGTAGGACCCTAGATCACTTTATCCACACATTCAAAGGTAATTCAAGCAGCATAGTGACCCCCATCTCAAAAATAAAAGAAGGCTTCATGGGCTAGAGAGATGGCTCTGTACCACAAGCAGAAGGCTCTGAGTTTGAATCCCAGGTCCCATATTAGACACACACATACAGAGAGGCAGAAAAGGTGGTGGCCTACACTTCCAGCCTTGGTGAGTTATGCCTGGAAAATTCCAGAGTAAAGCAAAAAAGAGGTAGAAGTAATTGAGGGTGATTGCCAAAGTCACTCTTGGGAGTGATTCCACAGGAACACACACTGTCTTCTGATACACACGCGCACACACATATGCACACATGCACACACACACATGCAAAATAAAATTTTAAAATAATAAATAAATAAATAAATAAATAAATAAATAAATAAATAAATAAAGGCTGGAAATGTAGCTCAGTTTGTAGAATGCTTGCCTTGCATGTGCAAAGCCTTGAGTTTGACCCACAGTATTTCATCAACTGACTGTGGTACCAACATCATCTGAATGTGGTATGAACACTCAGGAGTTAGAAGCAGGAAAATCAGAAGTTCAAGTTCATTTTTACAGAATAAGCTCAAGGTCAGACTTGCATACATGAGACCCTGTCTCAAACAAAAGAAAAGAGGAGAAGCTGTTACCTTCTCTCTTATACATACACATACAAAATCCATTTCTGCCTTTTTTCTAACCTATCAGTAGAAAACATTAGAGACCAAACAGCTTTGAATTATTATGCCATTCATAGGTAAACTGTTATAATAGGGCAATGCAAAAACATTAGGAGCTGGAGGTTTAGTTCAGTCAGTAGAGTGTTTGCTTACATGCATTAAGCCCTGAATTCAATTTCCACCACTGACTGCATGAACTAGGCATATTATTGCATGTCTATAACCCAGGAGGATTAGAAGTTCAAGGTCATGCTCAGCTGCAAAGCAAGTTTAAGGCTAGGCTGGGCTGCACGAGACCCTTTTCTAAAAAAATTATTCATTAAGAATACTAAAACATATTAATAGGAATACTTTTTGTTTGTTTTTGAAATAGGGTCTTGTTATTTAGCCCAGGCTGGCCCAGAACTCTCAAACTCTGTCTTTCTTCCTCAGTCTCCCCTCCTGAGTGCTATAGTTGCAGGTACATCATTACACCTAACTGTATTCTTTGAATGTGTCCAAACACTCATTGAGCACTCATCAGGTGCCATCATTTTATTTAATCATATCAATATTATAAAGGGCAATTTTGGCTTTGTTTGTTACTTTTCACTGTAGTAGATAAGGGAGATACTCAGTTGAAAGTCGCCAGAGGAAGGAAGTTGCTCAGTTAGTGATGGATCAGGGATCTGAGCCCAGATCTATCTGACTTAAAATCTAGCATTATAGGAGGAAATGTCCTGTGTTCTCCTCCAACCTGTTTCACTTTTTTTTTCTGGGCACATGAGAAGACATTTCTCACTGTTCCTTGTGAGGAATGAAAGAAAGTAATAGAAAACACTTTCTCATGTAACCTTCCACACTCTTTCCTCGTTGGTCAAATCCAGGAGTTTCAGTAGAGAATTTTACAGTCTCAAGGCCTGGAGACTCTGGAAAGGAGATCAAGAAAGAGCCTATGCTGGTTGATAGCGTGACCCCACTTCCTGTTTCTCTCCTCTCTTCCCCTTCCATCTTTCCCCTTCCCTCCCCTCCCCTCTCTCTCCCTCCCCTCTTCTCTTTTTCTCTGCTCTTCCTTCTCTCTCTCTCTCTCTCTCTCTCTCTCTCTCTAAGTGTAGATTCAATGTAAGCCAGCTGCCACTCCTTCCCTCTGGAACTGTAAGCCAAAATAATAATCCTTCAAGGTTGCCTTAAAAAAAAGAGCCTGGGGGCTGGAGAGGTGGCTCAGGGGTTATGCCTCTGTCTTGCAGGCGGAAGGTCCTGAGTTCGGATCCCAGATCCCACGTATAGACGCCAGGCAGAAGCGGGGGCGGCCTGCGCTTCTAGTCCTGGTAGGGCGGAGCCTGTGAATCCCTCCCGGGGCAGAAGGAGGTGGAGGCGTCCATGGTGGTTCCCGAATTCGTCCGTGGTTCTACACACACACACATACACACTTACACATGCACAATTGAATAAATAATAATAAAAAAATTAAAAAAAAAGTTAAAAAAAAAAAAAAAAAGAGCCTGTACCGGGAGAGTAGCCTCCATCTCCACCCCACATTAGACTGCAGGAAAGAGAGCTCCGCACTGGGTTAAGTCCCTGAGATTTAGAGATTGTCTGCTAGAGAAGATAGCATTATTTGTTCTGTCAAATAGCTCTTCATCCCTTTATCTGTAGTATGTGCCACTACATGTCACAAAGGCTAAATGAAAGGATATGCACAACAAAGTGTAAAGTCCTGTGTACATTTTATTACTTCAGCACTCTTACAATGTGGCTTTTACACATGTTGAAGAGAACATAACCTCTGGAATACTAGTAGATGTTATATGGGAAAATGCATCTGTCGTGACTTAAAATGTGAGTTGTCCCCAGTAGGCTCATGTATTTGAACCTTTAGTCATCTGGGAAGGTCATGACCCCTTTAGGAGGAGGAACCTTGTGGAGGAAGGTAGTCATAGGGGGTGGGCCTTGAATTTGGTTAACCTCAACTCTTGAAGCAGAAGCTCTCTGTCTCCATGATGAATGTGACTAACCTGCCTCAGCTTCTGCCAGCTAGCCATGTTTGTTTTTGTTTTTGTTTTGACACAAAGGACTGTATCTCCCCTCTAGAAATGTAAGCAGAATAAATCTCTCTTTTCTCCCCTTAAGTTGTTTGAATCTCAATGGTGTCTCACAGTAACACAAAGAGTAACCAGTTTAACATCCAAAGTCAATAAAAAATAAGTGACAAAGTTTAGATTCCTTTTAATGTACGAGATCACAAACATTTTGACTTACTAATGTACACAGAAGTAAACAGCATTTCCACCAGCTTCTAATGACAGTGAGCTCAGAATCACTCTGAAAATAGCACCTCAAATTCTCTCCCTATCACCTGCATATACTCTTTACTCAATATAATTAATAACATCTACTGTTCTCATTGTGAAAGCAAAAATATTACATATACTAAACAATAAGGATATACTCTCCCTTTCTATTTCAAATGCACAACCCAGTTGGATACATTTAGAGGGCATGAAGAATGACATCATGCATTTTTGTGTGGTGCTGAAGATGAACTCATGGCTCATACATGCTAGGCAAGCAATCTGTCACTGAGCCACACTTTAATCTGTGAAGATTGCTTTAAATTGGCAACATCAGAACTGGAGAAATGACCTCTGCCTTTGCCTCATAAACAGAAGGATTTGAGTTTGGATCCCTGATCCCAAGTAAAAATGCCCTGAAGAGAGAGAGAGAGAGAGAGAGAAAGAGCACAGCCCAGCTCCCAACCAACCCGGAGCCCCACGCGTCCCGGCGGCGGCGAGCACCCAGGCCGACTGCGGCTTAGCCTGGGCCCCGCCTCGGACCCAAGCCCCTCGCATCCTGCCCCCTGTGCGCCTAGCCACCCCCCTGGGTCCCAGGTGAAGAATTCTGCCATTGAGCCAGGGAGCGAAAGAGCCCAGCCCAGTCCCGCCCCCCACCCGGGAGCCGCCCGGCCAGCAGCACCACGCTGCGCAGCCGCCGGCTTTGCCCCCCGGGCCCCGCCCGTCTCCGTGCCTACCTTCCCAGGTTGCAGGTGAAGAATTCTGCCATCAACATCAGACCCTCTGCCTCTCTGGCCCACCGGGGACCTACGCACGTGGTCCACGGAAGACACACTGCTACTCGGAATTCAATAGAGCCCAAAGGAAACTCAAGCAAAATTCTAAGGAACAAAGGGAGCACAGGCCATACATCTGGACTCCACTACAATCATTATATCACGTGGTCGAGGTTCTTCTCATCCAGCCCAAAGATAAGTAAACTTTTTCTTTTCACCTTACTGATCCTTTAAAGTATCAATGCCGTAGATCAACTTTCTCATACAGCCACCCCACAACATATAACTCCAGGGAGTACACCACTCACCCCCACATTTCACCAAGAAACTAAATCATAAAAGTGCACTACCAAACTAATATTCATCCCCTGGTAACATAACCTGACTTAACTGACGTACTAACAGCCTCGTAGCCTCATCTACGATATAATAATAACAATACACAAACATACCCAATCCAAGGTAAGCACTAGTAATAACTGGCAAGCGTAACAATACTAACTACGTCGATTCAGTGAAAAACACAGAAACTGAAAGGTCCTAAAAAACAAAACAACAATGTACAAGTCAAAGTGCAGATCCACGAGAAACAAAACCCAAGAAGACCAATCTCCTGCCGAAAGAATCAATCCCATAATGAGGGATTCCGACCAGAACAAATCCACAGAAAATAGCCATGGAAGCCAGACCCAACATAATGACTTTCAAAGTATGATCCTTACCATGATTAATACTATGAAAGAGGAAATCCGAGAAGAGTTAAACAACCGTATCAACCACTTCGAACAGGAACACAACAGGCACTTGGAGGAGTTGAGAAAAACAGTTCAAGAAACAAAAATAGGTACGGAGCAATTAAAACAGTCTCAGGCAGAGTTTAAAATTGAACTAAAAGACAAGTTATCTTCAACCCAAAACTCAACAGAGAGTCTTATCAGCAGAACAAATGAGGCAGAAAATAGAATTTCAGATCTTGAAGACAAAGTGGGAGAATTAACCAGCTCAATGGAAGAGATTGTTAAAGCCAAAAAGATACTGGAGAGGAACATTCAAAAGATATGGGACACCCTGAAGAAGCCTAACATGCGCATTCATGGAATACCAGAACAAGAATCCCAAAATACCACACCTGAGGAAATATTTCAATTCATCATAAATGAAAACTTCCCACAATTAAAGAATGAGAGGCCTATCCAAATACAAGAGGCATTTCGTACTCCAAACAGATACGACCAAAATAGAAAATCGCCACGGCAAATAATAGTCAAAACACTCCACATTCAAGACAAAGAAAAGGTGCTGAGAGCTTCAAGAGAAAAAAAGCAACTCACTTTTAAAGGGAAACCTATTAGAATAACAAATGACTACTCAATGGAAACAGTAAAAGCAAGAAGAGCTTGGAGAGACATACTTCAAGTATTAAATGAGCAAAAATGCCAACCTAGACTGATATACCCGGCAAAACTATCTGTCATGATTGAGGGAGAAAGAAAAGTTTTCCAGCACAAAGACAACTTGAAGGGATACAAACCAGGCCTTCAAAAAATGCTAGAACTGATACTCAAGCTTGAAGAAAAGAACAAGCAGTATCCAGGAGGACAGAAAGGAAGTATAATACCACCAAAACATAAATATCAAACAACATGCTTACAAAATCTACTAAACATAAAAAATGTCCAGAATTAAAAACAATTTCTCCATTATAACATTAAATGTCAATGGTATTAACTCACCGATTAAGAGACACAGATTACAAACTTGGATTAAAAACCACAATCCAACAATCTGCTGCCTTCAGGAAACTCATCTCACCACAAAAGATAGGCACATCCTAAGAATGAAAGGCTGGTCCAAAATCTTACAAGCTAATGGAACCAGGAAACAGGCAGGGGTAGCAATTATGCTTTCAGACAAAGTGGACTTCAAACCAAAGAAAATCATAAGAGACACAGATGGATACTCCATTTTAGTCACAGGTACAATTCACCAGGAAGACTTCACAATACTGAACATTTATGCACCCAATACGGGCCCCTCCACATTCATTAAGAAAACTCTACAGCGTCTAAAGCAAGAAATCAACCCCCAAACAAATAATTCTTGGGGACTTCAACACCACCCTCTCAACATGGGATAGATCAACAGGTCAAAAGCTTAACAGAGACACTTTGGAACTTAATCAAACCCTTAAAGAAATGGACCTTACAGATCTCTATCGAACTTTTCACCCACGCACAAAAGAATACACATTTTTCTCAGCAGCACACGGAACTTTTTCCAAAATAGATCACATATTGGGCCACAAAACGAATCTACACATATACAAAAAAGTTGAAATTCTAACCTGTGCCCTATCAGACCACCACGGCCTAAAGCTGGACAACCACAACACAACAAACAAGAGAAAATACACTAACTCCTAGAAACTTAACACTATGATGCTGAATGAGAACTGGATTCAGGAAGAAATTAAAAAGGAAATTCAAGATTTCCTGAAAGTGAATGATAACGAAAATACAACTTACCAAAATCTCTGGGACACAATGAAATCTGTACTAAGAGGTAAGTTCATAGCTCTTAATGCCTACATCAAAAAAATGGAAACATCAGAAATAAATAACTTAACGATGCAGCTTAAGGCTTTAGAGAAACTTGAGCAATCTGATCCCAAAAGTAGTAGAAGAGAGGAAATTAGCAAAATAAGGGGAGAAATATCTGAAATCGAGACTAAGAAAACGATAGAAAAAATCAACCAGTCGAAAAGGTGGTTCTTTGAAAAAATCAATAAGATAGATACACCCCTAGCTAAATTAACCAAAAGCAAGAGAGAGAAAACCCAAATTAACAAAATTAGAAATGAACATGGAGTAATCACTATTGATACCCAAGAAATCCAGAGAATTATAACATCATATTTCAAAAACTTATACTCTGTGAAGTTTGACAACACAAAAGAGATGGATGAATTTCTAAGTAAACACATCTTACCTAAATTGGATCAGGAAGTTGTGAATTACTTAAATGGCCCTATAACATATAAGGAAATTGAAGAAGTAATCTCGAATCTTCCCACCAAAAAATGTCCTGGAACAGATGGATTCAGCACAGAATTCTACCAGACATTTAAGGAGTCAATAACACCAATACTCCTTAAACTGTTCCATCAAATAACAAAGGAAGGAACACTACCAAATTCCTTCTATGAAGCTAATATCGTCTTAATCCCAAAACCTAATAAAGATTTACTTAAAAAAGAAAACTATAGGCCGATCTCCCTGATGAACACAGACGCAAAGATTCTCAACAAAGTCTTAGCAAATCGGATTCAAAAACATATTAAAAAGATCATTCATGGGGACCAAGTAGGCTTCATCCCCGGCACACAAGGTTGGTTCAACATACGCAAATCAATAAATGTAATTCATCATGGAAACCAGTCCAAAGTCCAAGACCACATGATACTCTCGATAGACGCAGAAAAAGCCTTTGACAAGATCCAACAGCCTTTTATGATCAAAATGCTAGAGACAGTAGGAATGGAAGGAACCTCTATCAATATAATAAAAGCTGTATACAACAAGCCCACAGCAAGGATTATGCTCAATGGGGAACAATTGGAAGCATTCCCACTTCGATCAGGAACAAGACAAGGCTGTCCACTCTCACCACTTCTATTCAATATTGTACTTGATGTGTTAGCTGAAGCCATAAGACAAGAAAGGGACATAAGAGGGATTCAAATCCGCAAGGAAGAAGTCAAGCTATCCCTATTTGCAGATGACATGATCTTATACCTGAGTGATCCCAAAAACTCCACCAGGAAGCTCCTGGAACTAATTGAGAAGTTCAGCAGGGTGGCAGGATACAAAATAAATGTGCAAAAATCAGAGGCCTTCCTATATGCCCAGAATGAAAGAAGTGAAAAAGCCTTGAGAGAAACAATACCATTTATTATAGCCCCTAAAAAAATGAAATACCTTGGTATAAACCTAACTAAGGAGGTAAAAGACCTTTACAATGAAAACTTTAAAACCCTAAAGAAAGAAATTGCTGAAGACATCAGAAGGTGGAAAGACCTCCCATGCTCCTGGATTGGCAGAATCAACATCGTAAAAATGACCATCCTACCAAAGGCAATATTCAAATTCAATGCTATACCAATCAAAATCCCAAAGCAATTCTTTAAAGAAGTTGACCAATTAATCTCAAAATTCATATGGAGGCACAAAAGACCTAGGATAGCAAAGACAATCCTGAGTAACAAAAACACTGCTGGAGGTATTACCATACCGAACCTTAGTCTATACTACAAATCAATAGTTATAAAAACAGCCTGTATTGGCTCCAAAATAGATACACAGATCAATGGATAAGGATTGAGGACCCAGATATAAGCCCACAAAAATACAGCCATTTGATCTTCGACAAAGGGGCCCAAAGAATCCAATGGAAAAAGAACAGCATCTTCAACAAATGGTGCTGGCAAAACTGGATCTCCACATGCAGAAGATTAAAGCTGGACCCGTACTTGTCACCATGTACAAGACTTAATTCCAAATGGATCAAGGACCTTGATTTAAGGCCAGAGACTATAAAAACCATAGTTGAAAGGATAGGGAACTCCCTCGAGCTGATTGGGCTAGGCCAACAGTTCCTAAACAGACATCCAATGGCACAGTCACTGCTACCAACTCTCAACAGTTGGGATCTTGTGAAATTAAAGAGCTTCTGTTCAGATAAAGAGATTATCACACGAGCTCAAAGGCAACCACAGAATGGGAGAAAATCTTCACTAATCACATATCTGATAGAGCTCTACTGTCCAGAGTGTACAAAGAACTTAGAAAATTAAACACCAAGGAAACCAATGGCCCAATTAAAAAATGGGCCCTGGAACTTAAAAGAAATTTTACCAGAGATGAAATTAAAATGTCTAACAAATATCTTAAAAAATGCTCCACTTCTTTAGCCATCAGGGAAATGCAAATCAAAACCTCCCTGAGATATCATCTCACCCCGGTCAGGATGGCAAAAATCCACAAAGAAACAACAACAAGTGTTGGAGAGGATGTGGGGAGAGGGGAACTCTGCTACATTGCTGGTGGGAATGCAGGCTCATACAGCCATTCTGGCGAGCCGTCTGGAGATTCTTAAAGAAATTACAGATTGAAATGCCATATGACCCTGCGATTCCACTTCTGGGAATAACCCCCCATGCAGCAGAGGTTCGCCTTGATAGCACAAGCATGACTATGTTCATAGCAGCACTATTTACAATAGCAAAGTCATGGAATCAACCTAAATGTCCAACAGTTGACAAGTGGATAAGGAAACAGTGGGACATCTATACAATGGAGTACTACTCAGCCATCAAAAATGATGAATTACTGGAATTTTCTGGGAAATGGATGTCATTAGAAACAATTATATTAAGTGAAGTATCCCAATCCCAGAAAGTTAATCGCCGTATGTGCTCCCTAATAGGTGGCTCCTAGTACCAAACTCACCCAGCCCACATTGAGGCACTCAAGGGTAAACCTATGTAATACGGTAATTGCAAGGATTGTGAACAGGAGGGATGGGGTTGGAGGGCCACACCAGACACAAGGAGAGAGGGGACCATGTTACAGCAGAGAAAATCGACCTCCAAGGAATGCAAGTAAGTAATGTGACACCTGGTTAAGTTCACAGACGTTCATTCCTGATCATGTACAACTGAGGGGGTATGATCTCACCAGAAGGGGAGGGCATATAGTCTGGCAGATGAAAAGAGATCATTTTGCAAATGGGTGACTGATCCCTCCCTCACCGAGGTTTCCTGCTTTTATTACATCTACCCTTGAATGTGCTATTATAAAAAGACTCCAGTTTAACAGTTTTTTGTCTCTGACCAGGGGGTGACATACAGTGCCCATCAGGATGGAGTGAAGGGCATTGCGGGAGCAGCTAAACTGCAAAAGAAAATCAACAAACCACAATCCAGAACTTCAGAGACTCTGTATCATCCATATAGAACTAAGCCAGCCTAATCTCCCCCCATCCTGAAACTCAGGGACATCTGCGGAAGAGGGGGCGGTAAGATTGTAAGAGCAAAAGGATGGGGGGAGCAATGATTTGAAGAGTCTCCACACTAGATAGGGCTGAAGCAATCATAATAGGACTTTGCATGCCCTGCGCCGTGTCCGTCACACTATTGACCTCACAAAGTCTAACATCGGCTAAAGGCACCAAGATCCTTGGAGGCAAGGGATTGATGGCCACAGTAGTGTTCCTATGCTTAAGGGGAACACGAGAAAGGCTTCAGGGAAATGCCACTGGGTCCTTTTATTTCATTGGAAAGGAGGACCAAGAGGAGAGTTAGGCATACACAATAAAGGACTCTCTGGGAATTGGGGGGGAGGCACTGGGAGATGGGGAGGGAAGGAGGGGAGATAGGGGGTTCGGGGGAAGTAGGAGGGGGGAGGGAACTGGTGTACCTATTAAGTTTGTATGAGCGGAAATAATAATAAAAAATGTTTAAAAAAATGCCCCAAAGAAATGGTGGCAGCCTGCACTTCCAACCCTGGAATACAGAGCTTGTAAAATCCTAGAGCAAAGCAAAAGTAAAATTCCAGAGCAATACAAGTTGATTCCTGAAATCACTCTTCACCTCCTCAGCCACACACTGTACCCTGTGATACACACAGACACACACACACACAGGTTTAAAAATTAATTAATTAAAAATATAACAGTAATTGGAAAGAAGACATTTGGGAGCTTCTCCTACATCTACTGAAGCAGAGGTTCTGGGAGCAAAGTTGCTATGAACACCTCACCTGCTAAAATCTTGCTGCCAAAGAGATGACACTGAGAATATATATACGGTCAGGGAGGACGAACCACATCAGAGAACACACAAACAGTCGGGTTTTCCATCTGTCCCACAAAAACCCATTTGTTATGCCTATACAAAACTAAAATTACATTTGTTTCTATAAAAGATACTATCGTGCTGCACGTCAAGTAAGACAAACAAACATTGATGATTACCATGGAAGAAATCCATTTTATTTTTGTTAACTTCTCAAAGATTTCTCTTGCCATTTTTAAGTCTGTTTCCATGGCGATCATTACTCCAATTTCTCTGTAAATACGAGAAAAGTTAAAAAACACATGAGCAGGCAGAATAAGACACTTCTAACTTCAAATGTCAGTATTTGTTTTGTTTTATTACACATAGATACAAACTTTTATTTCAAAGCTTGTCTCTTTGTAAAAGAATCAACTTACAAGACCAGAAAAAAAGTATGGATTTTATGTTCGCATTAAGAAAGAAAGGCGTAATTGCTGTCATGGTAGTTACATCAGATGTGAACTGTAATATTAGCAAGATTTTATTTTATTCTGTAGTTTTAGGGATTGAATTCAGGACTTCACCCATGCTAAATAAACACTCTATCATTGAGTCATACCTTCAGCCCTACCAATATTGCATATACTGAGTCTGACAAACCATATACTTCTGTTCTTAGTTTATACAAAAGACCGAAATCACTTATTCTCCATAAACAGTACCATTTTAGATGTTTGCTTGTTTGTTGATGACTTTTTGAGGCAAAGTCTTGCTGGGCCTAAACTGTCCTCAAACTTGTGATCTTCCTGCTTCAACCAAGTGCTCCACACTACTCACCATTTCTACTTGAGCCTTGCAATTTTTCTGTTATATTAGCAGTGGATTCATGAAGTAGCAGTGATGCTGCTACTCGAGGAGGCTCTTTCCCAGGAAAAAGTTTAATAGGCCATTTTAGAAGCCTGGGGCCAAGAAGATGACTCAGTGGACAAGGTGCTTGCCACACAAATGTGAGGACCAGAGTTCAGGTTGCCAGAAACCATATAAAAGTCAGGCAGGTGTGGCAGCCACCTGAGATCCCAGTAGTGAGGAGGCAAAGACAAGAGATTCTCAGAACAAGCTTGCTAATTAACCAAGTCAATTGAGAGTGTGTGGGGAGGGACGCTGAGTTCAGCTGAGAAATTTTACCTTAGTAATGGAAGTGGAAAGTGATGGAAGAAGACACCTGACCCCAACCTCAGACCTCCACATACAACACATACCATACACATGCAAACACCCTGGGTCCCGGCATATTATCAAGTTCTTACCAAAACCTTCCTTTACATGCCAAAAGACTGCTGACATGTCCTGTCTTATTAGCAGGTTGTTTTTATTACTTAAAGCCAGTGTCCAGTGGGTCTAACAATTTTTGTGGATAATTTTGTGGAATTATTAAATATTTTAGGCTTGCTTGATTAAGTGATGATAAGGAAAAGAATACTGTTGAAAGTTCTAATTTTAAACGTCTGTTTAAAAGTACTTTCTCTTTACAGACAGGATGTGGTCATGGATATTCTTCCACTTTAGAAAAATAGTACTGTAATGGGGACACCTGCCTCTCATAGCACTCCACATCTGGAGTCCATGAGTTCCTTTACAGTTCCTTGCCCCTCATGGATTCCACATCTGGAATCCTGGAGTCTATGAGTTCCATTCTTTCTCTACTCTAATAAACTCTATCTTAATCCTCTAAAAAAAAAAAGAAGAAAAAGAAAGATAATACTGTAATGGAAGAAGTCCTTTTTTGTCCACTCCTAACTCTGTCCACTTCAGCTGCAAGTATTAAATTAATGTAAGAATTTCAGAAGAGAAAAATTCAACTTTTATTAATATTATATGCTTGTAGAAAAGGAGTCAATCTAAAGAAATGACCAAAGTATGGTGCTTTTATATTTTGTAGACAAGGAACAATAAATTTGTATTTTTTTAAGTTTCTTTATTTTCATTTTTTAACTTTATCTATTTCTTGTGTGTGTATCAGAGGGCACTGTGTGTGCCTGTGGAGGACCAAAGGTAACTTGGGGAATCATTCTGGATTGCTTCTACCTCCTTTCTACTTTGCTCTGGGATCGCCCAGGCTCTGCCCACCAGGATCGAAAGTGCAGGCCACCACTGTTTCTGCCTGGTGTTTTTATGTGGGACCTGGGATCCAAACTCAGGACCTTCTGCTTGTGAGGCAGAGCCTTAACCCCTGAGTTATCTCTCCAGCCCAAGAACAATAAATTTGTAAAGGAATTACAGGATAAATTGGTGTGGACCAATATAGTAAATGTTTAAGGATGTCACTAGAAGGTATACTGAGGGCATTTTTAAGTGTGACTCTGATGAGCTGATTCATTCAGATTCATTATAACTCCAATTACTGGTCTCTGATGATTTAAAACCATTTTCTGCGTATATGTAGGGAGGGCAGATTTTCCAAGCCTCAAATCTTTATGATTTACTGCATGTTGTAAACAGCAGACCAAGCGGCCTGTTCTAAAGTCACAGTTTCTCAAGTGATTTCAACTGGAATCAATACACCAATTTGGGGCACTCTGAGCTGGTATGGTCTTAATTACTAAAATATTAGTGTAGATGATTCTCCTGCATACAGTAAGATTGAGCCTGAGGTTACAATGAAAAAGAGAGTCCTTTCATTCCAGTTTGGAAGGAACAAAAAGAGAGAGTAGAAGCAATAGTTTCTCTTCTGAGTTTGGCTGGTAAATACACAGATCAATATGCATGCTTTGCATACTCTATAAAGATGCTCTCTAGGGCTAGAGAGAGAGTTCAGATACCTCAGAATCATAAGGACTTGAATCTGGATCTTCAGATCCCATATAAAAACACTGAGTGGATATGGCATTGGCCTCTAATTCCAGTCCTATAAAGAAGAGCTTGAAAAAAATCCCCAGAGCACAGTAATAAAGTCAAAAAGCAATCTAGTGTCAAAGAGTGTCAAAAAAAGATTGTCAAAGTCACTCTTGGACCTTTCCAAGCACACATACTCAAGTGTACTCTTCTACATGCCCCCCCCACATAAACAGAGACACACAGGCACACACATGTAAAAAAAAAAAAGACATCTAAGTACAAGGGAAGTAGAAAGAAATCAGCAGGAATAGGAGGGAGAAGAGAAAGTAATGAATTATGAATATAATTGAAATAAATTATATATATGAAAATGTCATGAACAAGCCTATTATTCTACATAATAGACTTCTAAAAACAGAAAGAAAAAGTGTCAATGGGACTGTTGGGGGTTGTGCAGGAGCAAAGAGTAGTAGTGAGGGCAATGATGTAGCAATCGGGAGAGATACCAGCTCCCCCCCAATCTTCTGAGCCAATCATACAACTTGAGCAAGTTCACAAGGAATGGACAGGTCTTAGTCAAGGAAAGGAATAGCAGAACCAGCTACAGAACAACAGACAGACCAGCACCAGTCTCAGGAGGGGATGGAGGACAGTGCAACAACCCTTGACATGGCTGGGCTTCCCGTTCCTCCCTTATCTACCAGATGCCACATGGGAGAACTCACAGCAATGGGAAAAACACTGAGCATAAGGGAATGTTTGGCAATACAGATCGGAGGATCAGACATTCTAGGACTAGCTGGACTACACAAGTCCTATCTCGAAAATCTACAAATTAAAAAAAAATCCACAAATAACTAAATAATCAAACTAGTAGAATTAGACAAGATATTAAACTAAAAGATAAATTAAATTTCCTTCTATAGCAGCAAGTTAAAATACAAAATAACAAGATCTCTTTTTCTGTGTTCATCTCGCATAGTAAGAATTGTGAAACAAATTCTTGGGCTTCCAATACTGAACAATATTAGGCTTAGCTGATCAGCTATAGATTCAAGGATCCTGAGTAAACTTCATTCCCTCAGTTGAAGAACAGTGAAAAGCCATGTGGAGGAATAATAATGACAGTTATAATTTATAGTGATTTACTAGAAGGTTCCTTTCAAAAGAATAAATTCTGTATCAACCAGGGAGTTTTTGTGTTGAACTCTATGAACTGATAAAAATCAGGCATCAAAATGCTGCCACAATTTCCATCTTACATATTCCCCAGTATTTTAAAGGAAGGTGAGTTTCATAGAAGTATTACCTTTTCTTCAAAAAGCTTGCATTTATACAGGCAGGAGATGAAAATATCATGCTGATTTCTCTGTAAAAATAAAGGAGGGTAAGTCACAACATGGCAAGAGTGGCCAAGCTTTGACATTGAAATATAACATCATCCACAAGTGCACTGTGCTGAATCTGTAGGTACCTTGGCATGCTGTAGCCAGCGGGTGCCACCCCCTTTTATCTTATGTTGAACAAACAAGAGAGCTAATAAAATTGCTATTAATACCTAAACTCTATGTTATTTGCCTACATTATTGCTCAGTCTCACCAAAATTCCTCTTAAAGTAGATTTGTTTAGATCATCAGCAGTTTAATAAGATCCACCATTCTCAACACCTAAATTCTAGGATGCTAGAGTGTAAGCTGTGAAGTTACAAAGAGCTCAGCTTACTGGAGGCTATATGAATCATTTCAATCTACTCCCACATTACCCTTAGATACAAAGGTACCTGGGATAAATGTTCTTATTGCATCTCTTATTCCTTTAAATAAAAAATCAAAGACTGCTCAAACCAAGACACAGTGAAGTCAGTCACATCCCAAGATGTGAATGCCTTTACAATGAAGTAAAAAACCTTCTTTATTCTAGCTAGGATGAAATGATCAGCATTCCAGAAATATCTACAGGTAGCTTGTGATCCACCAGACAGTCACCTTTGAACTGCTTTGTAGTTGTTTCCACTTCTTTTTGCTGCTATCCACTTCTCTGCCAGGGACTGGTTAATTCGGATTATTTCTGGCAGGGTTTTCTTGTATGCAGTTGCAGAACTAGCATCCTTTGAGAAAAACAACAAGAAGGATAATCCGGAGAATGCACATATATCTGATATAATCATCAATACTACACTTGGCACAAGTAGGTCCTGCCTTCTCCTGCAGACATTGGTGAAGAATCTATGGCATCACAGTGCCTTTACTATTTACTTCCTAGTCAGGGTCCCTTTGCTTGGTCTGAACCTTAGTTTCATTATTAACAGAGTGGGATACTACAACAAAACATGAGGACAGGGCCTCAGATACTTGAAAATCAATTTTTACACTATTGTTTTCATTAACTGCAGGTAGGAATAATCCATGTCTATGAATAGATAAGTGAATTTTTAAATATGCTATGTATATGAAATATTCAGTGAAATATTAAGCCTTAAAAAGGACTGACATTATAATGTAGCAATAAAATGGTATAAATAATTAAAAATAGCAAATATTATATAATTCCACTGGTATAAATTAAGCAATTTTAGATAAATAAAGATGTTACCTGGGGCTGAGGGAAGATGAACTACTATATAGTAGTTATAGAGTTTCTGTTTTGGGTGATAAAAAGGTTTTAAAAATAATGGTGAAAGCTGCATAGCACTATGAATTCAATTAATGCCACATACCAGGGTATACAAAATGTCTAAAATACAAATTTCATGTTGCAAATGCCACACACACATACATGCATATATATAATTGGAGACAGAGTCTTACTATGCAAACCAGATTTCCCAGAACTTGAGATCCTCCTGTCTTAACCTCATGTTTGACATGCTACACACACACACACACACACACACACACACACTCTAAAATGGAGCTAGACAATGGTGCAAATGCCTGCAATCCCAGTACTTTAGGAAACAGACACAGGAGAATCCTTATTCAAGGCTTCCTACATCACGTAGTGAGAGCCATTCAGAAAGAAAGAAGGAAAGGAGGAAGGGATGGAGGAAAGAAGGGAAGGAGGGAGGTTGGTTAGTGTTTTGCTATAAAATTAACCTACATTACGAGTTATAAAATTCTGCATTACATTTAAGATTAAGTAAAATTTTCTTCAAAGAGGCATGAAACTGTGACTCTAAATTCTCCCTTCTTTTTTTTCTGATACTGAGTTCTAAACCAGAGTCTTGCAGGTGCAAACACAAGATCCACTGCTGAGCCCCACCTCCAGTCCCTCTCTCAGCTCCTAGATCTCTGTTTCAAATGACTTTCTCAGTCTGCTTAAGAGAAAGATTGGCTTTTCTCCCACATCCCAGGCACCTCAGGACAATGAGTTATTCTCAGTCCACACTTAAAACCACTGATAATTCAACTTCAAAATCCCCAGCAGCTCACAGTACATGACTTCAGACTATACTGTTTGCCCCTCCTTCATTGAAGCCTCTATAGGGTGAAAACCCACACACTGAGGAAAGTCCAAGCACCTAAGCTAAGGGAGGACCTAGCACTGCCAAAGTAGTGTTTGGGACGCCACCAGATTGAAAAGGAAATCTCATTCCTTAATTGAAAAAAAAAAGAATAACTAGAGTGCTAAAGCTCAGGCTCTGAACTGGTTGAAGACAGGAAGGTACTGCTTGAACATGGCACAGTTAGAGAACTTTTAAGAAGGGATAATGGCAAGGAGAGAGCTTCTCCCCACCAAACAAAACAAAACAAAACAAAACAAAACAAAACTTTTAAAACTGTGTACCCCCTTCCTGTCTTCAACCAGATTAGCTTTAGTACTCTAGTCAAATCTACAACTTGCATCTCATATCCTGTCATGGTTTAAAATGTGTCCCCCACAGTTCATGTGTTTGGCAAGGTCATGCATGGTACCTTAGAGGTGGAGCCTTGCTGGAGGAAGGTAGTCACAAGGGGTGGGCCTTGAGGTGGATTAGTCCCATCCTACCTCCAGGAGAAGTCTGTCTTTGTAGCAAGCAGTCTGCAGCTCTCAGCTTCCAAGATGTCTGCGGAGACTTAGCCTCCTCAAGCTTTGGCCAAGCCAGCCATGCCACCTCTACTTTGAGAGACTGTACCTTCCCTCTGGAACCGTAAGCTGAATAAACCTCCCTTTCTCCCTTAAGTTGGTTGACTTTGGGTGTTCTCTCACAGCAATAGTTAAAGAGTAACTGTTACATATCCTTTGCTGTTACTGCAAAATTTTATCTATAAGCTTAAGTCTAGATTACTCCAAAATTGAATCCAACCTCCTAGTACTGCTGAAGACAACAGCACAGCCACGTTGAACTTCTCAACATATGAAAGCTAGAACAGATAGATGCCTCCATTTGTCCAGGGTTTTCTTCAGATTTCTTTCTGCTATGCTGTCCATGGTAGCTACCTCTCCATTCTCTCTGACTTGAAGCTATTTCCTCTGTCTTAATGCTCTCCCACCTTGAAGTTAAACAAACTATGGTTTCCTTGGCCAGCAGGCTCTCAGCTCTGATAAAACTAAGTGTCTCCCTTGTGTTAGCTTTTCCTTATCATAGGACCTCCAAGTCGGTTTTACACACTGTCACAGTGCCAGTCAGTCACTCTCTCTGTCTTTCCCCCACTAACTTCACCACCACTGATTTCAAATGAGCTTTTTTTTCATGGCCCAACCATTTCCAAGAACAGCTGCTTGCTCACTCTCTCGTGAGTTATGAAACTGTGCTGTAAATAAGGTTATTTTGTTAATGAGAGTAAAATAGGTGCATCAACTATTGCATACCTCCCTTTGCTCCTGGCACTGCCACACAACTCTCACGCTCAAGTAAATCTTGTTCATCACTCTAAACTGTTCACCAGGAGGCACTACCCACCCTCAATCTTCATCTATATTGCCCATATTACAATGGAGACATATTTCTCCACTGACCTCTGCTTTCTCTCTCATACTCTGGGACATGGCTTGTGCTATTACTCACTCTTTCTCCTACATCAGGAAATTTCTATCCCTTCATGTGGGTGTTGTGGATATTGACCAAGATGTCTCAGTCCTTGCTTCTGTTCTCTCTTACTGTACCCACCAGCTTCAGATAGATTTTATCTACTCTCTGATGAACAGTAGAACTTTTTCAAGGCAGAAATAAATTCTCTCTCTCTCTCTCTCTCTCTCTCTCTCTCTATCTATCATCTATCTATCTATCTACCTAATCTATCTATCTCTATCTCCTTTCTCTCTTCATGTAGAATTCTTAGATCCCTGCAGTGTTTGGGATTAAACCCAGAGCCTTGTGTAGACTACTGTCCTCTTTTTTTTTTTTTTTATTTCAGCTCATACAAACTTATTAGGTACACCAGTTCCCTCCCTCCCTCCTCCTCCCCCCGTACCCCCTGCTCCCCCTTCCCACCTCTCTCCCTCCCCATCCCCCAGTGCCTCCCACCCCAATTCCCAGAGAGTCCTTTCTTGTGCATGACTGATTTTCCTCTGGGCCCTCCTCTCCGATGATGTACAAGCACCCAGTGGCCTTTCCCGAACCCTTTCCCGTGTTCCCCTTAGGTATAGGAACACTGCTGTGGCTGCCAATCCTTTGCCTCCAAGGATCTTGGTGCCTTTAGCAGATGCTAGACTTTGTGAGGTCAACAGTGTGTTGGACAATGCGCAGGGCATGCAAAGTCCAATTATGATTGCTTCAGCCCTAACTAGTATAGAGTATCTTACATATCATTGCTCCTCCCATCCTTATGCTCTTACACTCTTACCGCCCCCTCTTCCGCAAATTTCCCTGAGCTTCAAGATGGGGAGAGACTAAGCTGGCCTAGTTCTAGGTGGTTGATATAGAGTCTCTGAAGTTCTGGATTGTGGTTTGTTGATTTTCTTTTGCAGTTTTGCTGCTCCTGCAATGCCCTTCACTCCATCCTGCTAGGCACTGTATGTCACCCCCTGGCCAGAGACAAAAAGCTGTTAGAGTCTTGTGATAAAAGCACATTCAAAGGTAGATGTAATAAAAGTGGGAAACCACAGTGAGGGAGGGGTCTATCACCCATTTGCAAAATTGTTACTTTTTAATCCCCCTCAATAGTAAATGATCAGGAACAAAAGTCTGTGAACTTAATCAGATGTCTCATAACTTATTTGGGTCCTTGGTGGAGGCCTATTTTCCCTGCTGTAACATGGTCCCTTCTCTCCTTCTTTCTGGTGTGGCCCTCCTACCCCATCCCTCCTGTTCATAATCCTTGGAATTACTGTCTCTAGGTGGGCTGGGTGGGTTTGGTACTAGCAGCCACCTATTAGGGAGTACATACGTCGCTTAATTTTCTGGGTCTGGGATACTTCACTTAATATAATTGTTTCTAATGACATCCATTTCCCGGCAAATTCCAGTAATTCATCATTTTTGATGGCTGAGTAGTACTCCATTGTATAGATGTACCACTGTTTCCTTATCCACTCGTCAACTGTTGGACATTTGGGCTGATTCCATGACTTTGCTATTGTAAACAGTGCTGCTATGAACATGGTCGTGCTTGTGCTATCGAGGTGAACCTCTGCTGTATGGGGGGTTATTCCCAAAAGTGGAATAGCAGGGTCATATGGCATTTCAATCTTTAATTTCTTTAAGAATCTCCAGACGGCTTTCCAGAGTGGCTGTATGAGCCTGCATTCCCACCAGCAATGTAGGAGAGTTCCCCTCTCTCCACATCCTCTCCAGCATTTGTCGTTGTTAGTATTGTGGATTTTGCCATCCTGACCAGGGTGAGATGATATCTCAGGGAGGTTTTGATTTGCATTTCCCTGATGGCTAAAGAAGTGGAGCATTTTTTAAGATATTTGTTAGACATTTTAATTTCATCCCTGGTAAAGTTTCTTTTAAGTTCCAGGGCCCATTTTTTAATTGGGCCATTGGTTTCCTTGGTGTTTAGTTTTCTAAGTTCTTTGTGCATTCTGGACAATAGAGCTCTATTAGATATGTGGTTAGTGAAGATTTTCTCCCATTCTGTGGGTTGCCTTTGAGCTCGTGTGACAATCTCTTTATCTAAACAGAAGCTCTTTAATTTCACAAGATCCCAACTGTTGAGAGTTGGTAGCAGTGACTGTGCCATTGGATGTCTGTTTAGGAACTGTTGGCCTAGCCCAATCAGCTCGAGAGAGTTCCCTATCCTTTCAACTATGGTTTTTATAGTCTCTGGCCTGATATCAAGGTCCTTGATCCATTTGGAATTAAGTCTTGTACATGGTGACAAGTACGGGTCCAGCTTTAATCTTCTGCATGTGGAGATCCAGTTTTGCCAGCACCATTTGTTGAAGATGCTGTTCTTTTTCCATTGGATTCTTTGGGCCCCTTTGTCAAAGACCAAATGGCTGTAACTTTGTGGGCTTATATCTGGGTCATCAATCCTTATCCATTGATCTGTGTGTCTATTTTGGAGCCAGTACCAGGCTGTCTTTACAACTATGGATTTGTAGTATAGACTAAGGTTTGGTATGGTTATACCTCCAGCTGTGTTTTTGTTACTCAGGATTGTTTTTGCTCTCCTGGGTCTTTTGTGCCTCCATATGAACTTTGAGATTGTTTGGTCAACTTCTTTGAAGAATTGCTTTGGGATTTTGATTGGTATAGCATTGAATCTGTATATTGCCTTTGGTAGGATGGTCATTTTCATGATGTTGATTCTGCCAATCCAGGAACAAGGGAGGTCTTTCCACCTTCTGATGTCTTCTGCTATTTCTTTCTTTAGGGTTTTAAAGTTATCATTGTAAACCAGAAATCCAGAGAATTATAACATCATATTTCAAAAACTTATACTCCTTAGTTAGGTTTATACCAAGGTATTTCATTTTTTTAGGGGGTATAATAAATGGTATTGTTTCTCTCAAGGCTTTTTCACTTCTTTCATTCTGGGCATATAGGAAGGCCTCTGATTTTTGCACATTTATTTTGTATCCTGCCACCCTGCTGAACTTCTCAATTAGTTCCAGGAGCTTCCTGGTGGAGTTTTTGGGATCACTCAGGTATAAGATCATGTCATCTGCAAATAGGGATAGCTTGACTTCCTCCTTGCGGATTTGAATCCCTCTTATGTCCCTTTCTTGTCTTATGGCTTCAGCTAACACATCAAGTACAATATTGAATAGAAGTGGTGAGAGTGGACAGCCTTGTCTAGTTCCTGATCAAAGTGGGAATGCTTCCAATTGTTCCCCATTGAGCATAATCCTTGCTGTGGGCTTGTTGTATATAGCTTTTATTATATTGATAAAGGTTCCTTCCATTCCTATTGTCTCTAGCGTTTTGATCATAAAAGGCTGTTGGATCTTGTCAAAAGCTTTTTCTGCATCTATCGAGAGTATCATGTGGTCTTGGACTTTGGACTGGTTTACATGATGAATTACATTTATTGATTTGCGTATGTTGAACCAACCTTGTGTGCCGGGGATGAAGCCTACTTGGTCCCCATGAATGATCTTTTTAATATGTTTTTGAATCCGATTTGCTAAGACTTTGTTGAGAATCTTTGCGTCTGTGTTCATCAGGGAGATCGGCCTATAGTTTTCTTTTTTAAGTGGATCTTTATTAGGTTTTGGGATTAAAACGATATTAGTTTCATAGAAGGAATTTGGTAGTGTTCCTTCCTTTGCTATTTGATGGAACAGTTTAAGGAGTATTGGTGTTATTAACTCCTTAAATGTCTGGTAGAACTCTGTGCTGAATCCATCTGGTCCAGGACATTTTTTGGTGGGAAGATTCGAGATTACTTCCTCAATTTCCTTATATGTTATAGGACTATTTAAATAATTCACAACTTCCTGATTCAATTTAGGTAAGTTGTGTTTACTTAGAAATTCATCCATCTCTTTTGTGTTGTCAAACTTCACAGAGTACAAGTTTTTGAAATATGATGTTATAATTCTCTGGATTTCTTGGGTATCAGTAGTGATAACTCCATGTTCATTTCTAATTTTGTTAATTTGGGTTTTCTCTCTCTTGCTTTTGGTTAGTTTAGCTAGGGGTATATCAATCTTACTGATTTTTTCAAAGAACCAGCTTTTTGACTGGTTGATTTTTTCTATCGTTTTCTTAATCTCGATTTCAGATATTTCTCCCCTTATTTTGCTAATCTCCTCTTTTCTACTACTTTTGGGATCAGATTGCTCTAGTTTCTCTAAAGCTTTAAGTTGCATTGTTAAGTTGTTTATTTCTGATGTTTCCATTTTTTTGACGTAGGCATTAAGAGCTATGAACTTACCTCTTAGGACAGCTTTCATTGTGTCCCAGAGATTTTGGTAAGTTGTATTTTCGTTATCATTCACTTTCAGGAAATCTTGAATTTCCTTTTTAATTTCTTCCTGAATCCAGTTCTCATTCAGCATCATAATGTTAAGTTTCCAGGAGTTAGTGTATTTTCTCTTGTTTGATGTGTTGTGGATGTCCAGCTTTAGGCCGTGATGGTCTGATAGGGCACAGGTTAGAATTTCAACTTTCCTGTATATGTGTAGATTCATTTTGTGGCCCAATATGTGATCTATTTTGGAGAAAGTTCCGTGTGCAGCTGAGAAAAATGTGTATTCTTTGGTGCGTGGGTGAAAAGTTCGATAGAGATCTGTAAGGACCATTTCTTTCAGGGTTTGATTAAGTTCCAAAGTGTTTCTGTGAAGCTTTTGACCTGTTGATCTATCCCATGTTGAGAGGGCGGTGTTGAAGTCCCCAAGAATTATCGTTTGGGGATTGATTTCTTGCTTTAGACGCTGTAGGGTTTTCTTAATGAATGTGGAGGGGCCCGTATTGGGTGCATATATGTTCAGTATTGTGAAGTCTTCCTGGTGAATTGTACCTGTGACTAAAATGTAGTATCCATCCGTGTCTCTTATAATTTTCTTTGGTTTGAAATCCACTTTGTCTGGTATCATAATGGCTACCCCTGCCTGTTTTCTGCTTCCATTTGCTTGTAGAATTGTTGACCAGCCTTTTATTTTTAGAGCGTGCCTATCTTTTGTGGTGAGATGGGTTTCCTGCAGGCAGCAGATTGATGGATTGTGATTTTTAATCCATGTTTGTAATCTGTGTCTCTTGATCGGTGAATTAATTCCATTAACATTTAGTGTTATAATGGAGAAACTATTGTTAATTCCAGACATTTATTATGTTTAGTAGCTTTTATAAGTATATTGCTTCGTTTTTAATGATGTTATACTTGCCTTCTGTTCTCCTGCATATGCCTGTTTTTTTCTTCACGCTTGAGTATGATTTCTAGCATTTTTTGAAGGCCTGGTTTGGTGGCCATGTATCCCTTAAAGTTGTCTTTGTGCTGGAAAATTTTTCTTTCTCCCTCGATCATGACTGATAGTTTTGCAGGGTAAATCAGCCTAGGTTGACATTTTTGCTCATTCAATACTTGAAGTATGTCTCTCCAAGCTCTTCTTGCTTTTACTGTTTCGACTGAGAAGTCATTTGTTATTTTAATAGGTTTACCTTTAAAAGTGACTTGTTTTTTCTCCCTTGAAGCTCTCAGTACCAGTTCTTTATCTTGAATGTGGAGTGTTTTAACTATTATTTGCCGCGGCGTGCTTCTATTTTGGTCGTATCTGTTTGGGGTGCGGAATGCGTCTTGTATATGGATGGGCCTCTCTTTTTTTAGATGAAGAAAGTTTTCCTTGATGATCGTTTGAAAAATTTCCTCAGGGGTGGTATTTTGAGATTCTTGCTCTGGTATTCCATGAATACGCATGTTAGGCTTTTTCAGGGTGTCCCATATCTCTTGGATATTTCTCTCAAGTATCTTTTTGGCTTTAGCCACCTCTTCCATTGAGCTGGTTAGTACTCCCACTTTATCTTCAAGGTCTGAAATTCTGTTTTCTGCTTCGTTAGTTCTGTTGATAAGACTCTCTGTGGCATTCTGGGTTGAAGATAACTTGTCTTTTAGCTCAGTTTTAAACTCTGCTTGAGTTTGTTTTAACTGCTCTATGCCACTTTTTGTTTCTTGCACTGTTTTTCTCAACTCCTCCAGATGTCTGTTGTGTTCCTCTTCAAAGCGATTGATTCGATTATGTAATTCCTCCCTGATTTCCTCTTTCATAGTATTGAACATGGTAATGATCATATTTTGAAAGTCTTTATCCTGGGTGGGGCTTTCTTGGCTTTTTTCTGTGGGTTTGTTCTTGTTGGAGTCTAACATTATGGGATTAATTTCTTCAGTGGGAAATTTGTTTACTTGATTGTTGCTTCTCATGGATTTGCACTTTGACTTTGGCATTGTCATTTTAACTCTTAAGATCTCTCAATTTCACTAAACTGAATTATTTGGCCTGGGGTCCTGGTGGGTGGAGCGGGCGGAGACTTACCTAGGTCGTGGGGTGAGGCCCGGCTGGACCGCGCACGCGGGCGCGCGTCCCGACCGGCAGAGCGGGTTGGGGTGCAAAAGGGGCCTCTTTTTTTTTAAACTTTTTTTTTTATTATTATTTATTCAACTGTGTGCATATGCGTATGCACGCGCGCGCGCGCGTGTGTGTGTGCGTGTGTGTGTGTTTGTGTGTGTAGAACCACGGACGAATTCGTGAACCACCATGGACGCCTCCACCTCCTTCTGCCCCGGGATTCACAGGCTCCACCCTACCAGGACCAGAAGTGCAGGCCACCCCCGCTTCCGCCTGGTATCTATACATGGGATCTGGGATCCGAACTCAGGACCTTCCGCTTGCAAGGCGGAGGCTTAACCCCTGAGCCACCTCTCCAGCCCCGACTAGCGTCCTCTTGCTAAACTATATTCCTGTCCCTCTGCTCTTATTTTTTTAGTTATGAAAAAGAGAGAGAGAGAGAAAGAGAGAGATGCACATGTCACAATGTGAAGATTAGAGGACAGCTTTCAGAAGTCAGCTCTGTCCATCCACCATGAAGCTTTCAGGGATCAAACTCAAGTCTCCAGGTTTGCAAGCAGGTACCTTCACCCCAGCCGCTGCACCCTTTCAGTAATCCCTTGTATTCTTTTTTGTTACAGGATCTTGTTAAATCTTCCACCTAGCATCACAAACCTCTAGGTTTAAGCAAAGTGGAATCTGCCTCAACCTCTGTAGTAGTCAAGACTGCAGGTGCAGGCCTTTGCTTTTCCTTTTCCATACAAAATGTGCTGACTTCTGTTCCTACTCATTGGCTTCAGAGTGCTTTGGATGCTTCCCTGAAGCAGCATCATGAGAGCCTGGCTTTGTGCCAGGATGCCCACCAGCAGTAGAATTGCCACCACACAAACCTACTGTTTCCTGTGTGGCTCACACCACCGTGTCTTTTTTTTTTTATTCAATTGTGCGTGTGTGCACGTGTTTGTATATGTGTGTATGTAGAACCACCGGCGAATTCCGGAACCACCATGGACGCCTCCACCTCCTCCTCGTTTACTCTGCCCCGGGATTCACAGGCTCCGCCCTACCAGGACCAGAAACGCAGGCCGCCCCCGCTTCCGCCCAGCGTCTATACGTGGGGTCTAGGATCCGAACTCAGGACCTTCTGCCTGCAAGGCAGAGGCTTAACCCCTGAGCTACCTCTCCAGCCCCAGACCACCGTGTCTTACCTGGATACTGCAGGACTCAAGATGGGAACCCGAACTCTGCATGGCGCATTCTCCTGTGCCTCCTCTTCCCTTCTGAAGAAGTAGATTCACAAGACATATTTCTGGGGAGGTCATTACTGCTCAGACTCCTAACTTTAAATACCAGTTACAGTAAGATAATTTATATGGTCATACTTCACTACTGACACCTCCCTGAGTTCTAGGTTTGGACATCCAAATTCCCAAGGGCGATTCCAACTGACTCTACCTCATATCTGGCTCAGTCTCCTAGGCTTCACTTTTCATGTTCTGTCTCACTGGCCTTCTTTCTGAACACATACTGTACTGGTTACTGGTTCATGCCCCAGAACTTTTGTATGTGCAACACTCCATTTAACTTAGTGTTTTCATCTGCAGTATGGGGCAGAAAATGTAGACTGGAGTTGACAAAAACAGTAACCATTGTTGGTTCATTTAAACGTCTGTTCAATATTCTCACCAATAAGATAAAATAATTGCAATTAATATTAGTCAGTACTGTTATCACTACTGTTATCTACTAATAAAAAGTTAATAGAGAGACAATGAAATTGAGCTAGGGGGTCACATTTGTTTAAAGTTTGACAAAAGAGGAAGTGACTAGCATATAATTTTCAAAGGCATTCTAAGAGAGAATGGCATTATTTTGTAAGAAATCTGAATACACGAAAGCAATACAGTGTCTCAAACACTACTCTAAAATTTAGGAAAAGAAAGGGGTGTAGCTCCGTGGTGAACTGCTTGCGCAGCACACACAGGCTCTGGGTTTGATTTCCAGCACCAGGAAAATAAATAATTTTTGAAATCTAGAATGAAAGTAAATATGCAATATACCAGATACCTGATGAGTTGTTATAAAGGTGGCGTATGTTCCAGCAAAAATGTGTTTGACTTGAGTATTCACAAGGTCTAAAAGAAAGTAAAAAAAAATCCATGCTTATATTTACTAGCAAAACATGAATCTAACAAATAATAAAATCAAATTCATTCACTTGCTGGAAGTTTGTGGTCTTCTTAATTTTGACTACAAATGACACATAAGATCAATTTTGACCAGATCAAATGTCATACATATATTCATTCAATTAAAATTTTTAGTTGTTCAAACATTTGCATAACAAATCTGGATTCATGTGCACTAGTTTGATTAATATGTAAATGATAGTTAAATATCCATTTGAGATAATCTTTTGTATTATTTTAATCTTTAGAAGTGATTACCAATTGCTGAATATATGAAATACATGAATATATGAAAAATATATTTTTAAATGCTCTTATTTTAAAGAAAAGAATCAAGAACTATAGTTTACAGGCTACTTTGGAAGGAAGCTGAGCAAGGCGTCCCTAATATCAGCTCAGGAGGCAGTGGGGTGAAGTACTCATACCATCAGCAGAAACCAGGCAGGAGATGCCACAGTTTTTTGTCAGGGCTTCTTCACTTGATCCACGACCAAAGGACACCACCTGGCCAGTGGTGTAAACATATGCAATGGTGTGAAAGCTGTAGGAGAGAGTATGATGTACTGAAGACCAGGCACTCATGTTTTCAAGAAAATGAAAGCACAGATTTACCTTAATCTGCACCATGTCAGTGTTGGAGGGCACCAGGTGACATTGTTACAGTCATGACATTCATTTACTAGTACTATTAAAGACAGAATATTATCGAGAGTTTCTATCACAGGATTTTTTTCTTGTAGACCAGGCTGGCCTTGATCACTCTGTGTAGCAGAATGACCTTGAATTTCTGATCCTTCTGCCTACTTCCAATTGCTGGGAGTTGTGTGCACTGCTGATCTATGTGGTGCTGGAGAATCTTATCCAAGGTCCTGGGTGTAGTATACAAGTATTCTACTAATTGAGCTAAATTTCCAGCCCCCATAATTTTTCTTTAATTATTTTTAAAATTAAGTTAGTATAAAAAGTAGGTTTCATTATGGCATTTTTAAGGATAACTTGTTTTTGTTATTCCTCCTTCCTGCATTTGCCCATATACCTCATGCCTACCTTGAATTCTCCCAGTAACCTTCTTTCCATTTTTCACATCCCATGTGTTCTATTGGCTCCCACCTTCCTCAACACCTCACCCAAATGTGCACATGTATGAAACACTGAAAGGTGGAATCTTCAGGAGAGAGAACATGAGTTTGTTTTTCTAAGTCTGATTCTCTTAATGTGATAATTTCTAGATCCATCCATTTTCCTGAATTTTTCATACTTTCATTCTTTTTTGCTTATTTATTTTCTTTTTCATAATCCATTCATCTGTTGATAGATATGTAGGTTGATTCCATTTCCTTGTTATTGTGAATCAAGCTGCAATGCACATGGATGTGCAAGTGTGTTTGTGTTAGGACATGGAGTCAATTGTGTTAGATCATGAGCAAATGAATCTAAATGCAAATGGCAAAGAACTAATAGGCCCTAGAAAACAGACTATCTTCGTCCCCTCTGGAGCCCAGGACAAAGTAGACCTGACTATGCCTCCCACAACTTAGGTCTCCAGTGCCTATAGATACAGCGTAGAAATGGGAACAAAGGTCAGTCTCTCTCTGTCGCTAGAATTTGTTGGGTCCAGACTGCCTGCCATAGAGGTTCCAAGCTGTCTCTAAGTCACATATCCCCCATAGTAAAGCCACATGGTACCCTAGAATAGCCAGTCACTCAGGAACCATTGTGAAAGTATGGTTCCCTTTTCTCACTTTTTTGCACTTGGAACTCTTGTATTTTCACTGATTCCTGATGCTGTACTCCCCATTTAGCTCATCCCCCTGCCCTGTGACTAATGAATAAAGAACCTGCCTTAGATCCCATCTTCTTCCAGTTAGACTTCTCTTGGTCTCCTAACTCCCTTTCCTCTACCATTTTTACTTTGCGTAGCACTTTGGAAAGATGTTGTGGAGGGGTAGGTATAGTTAGATCATATTATTGTCCTAGGATTTTGAGAAATCTACATACTGATTTCCATGGTGGCTACACCAGTCTGCACACTCACCAGCAATGATCAAGGGATCCCCTTTACCCACATCCCCACCAGCATTTGTTTCCTTGACGATCATTTCTCTCCTGACTTGAGTGAGGTGAAATCTCAAAATAGTTTTAATTTGCATTTCCCTGAAGGATGATGAAATTGAACACTTTAAAAAATTTTACTGGCTATCTGTGTTTCTTTAGAGAATTGTCTGTTCAGAAGGCAATTGGTTCTCATCTTATCCCAGAGACTAAGCACTTAGTACCTGAAAGAAAGACCTGTACTACGAAGTTCAATGGTCTATTTGCTGATCGATGGTTGTCTTTTGGAGTTTCACGTCTACATTTCTTTATGTATTGTAGATGCTGACTCCCTGTGTGATAGTTTATCCTGGGTGTCAGTCAACTTGACACACCTGGCATCAACTAAGATCAGCTGAGACTACCTCAAGAGATTATCTGGATCAATACATTTACAGTACAAAGACCAGCCCTAGATCTCAATGGAACCTCCCAGTAGTGGACCAGATAAAAGGAACCATAGAATAGAAAACTGAGAAGAGGAGAGATTCTCTGAAGCTGTTCTAGAAAAATGCTCTTCCCTCCTACCACCTGGTTTCTTCGTTTCTTCGACCCTCCAGCCCTTCAACCCTCCAAGTCTTCAATGTGACTAAAGACTTTCTAGGAATCCTCCTTTCTTCAGTGGTCACTCACTGGCCTACTGGACTGAGCAGCTACTGGCAGCCAGCATTGTACTATCTTGGCATATCTCATAAACCAATTCAATAAATTCCCTTTTTATATATTCATTCTGTGACTCTAGAGAACCCTGACTAATACACCTGTGTGAAGTAACTCATATAATCCCATTTGTTAATTCTAGCAACTGTTGGAATCCTGTGTCATCAAAATACTATTCAAAAAGATTTTGCCTATGCCTGTACCTTGAAATCTTTTCTGGATGTTTTCCTCTAGCAGTTTCAGTTAAAATTAAGGTCTCTAACACACTTCTAATCTATCTTTGCATAGGATATAAGACAAGGATCTAATTTCATTCTTTTGCAGGTGCCTATCTAGTTTTGCCAGCACCACTGGCTTAATAAACAATCTTTTATCTAGTCAAATATCAGTTGATCATGTCTGTGTGTGTTTACCTCTGGGTTCTGTATACTGTTCCATGTGTCTTCAACACAGGAATTTTATTTTTGCTGTTTTAATGTATTGGGTTAGATACACAAATATGCAAAACTATGAATACATGCAAATAAATATAATGTTCTGCTTAAGCAGCATTACTTTTATTACTGACCCCTCCCAGTCCTCTACTCTTTATAAAGTGGTCCATATATAATATATTTCTAATTAGTTATTAAATAAATTAAATGTCCAAGATAGATATAAATCATAAAAATGGAAATATATTTGAAAGAAGTAAATTCTCAGAAAAGATGTTCTATGAAAAGAGCAGCCACATGTTTTGGGTTTTAAGGTCTGATGAAATTCTATATATTTTCTAAGTAATAAAACAGAATACTTTCTACCAGGCTTTACCTTCCACATTCTATCTGGGAAACTAGACCACTGATTCTTTCCACGTGCTGTGGGACTCCTGTCTTGCTGCTTGAGCTGTGTCCCAGCTGTCCAAAGCTATTGTCACCAAATGTGAACACTTTCCCATTCTGTTTAGAAAAAGAAGAATCAGATTAATTTCATTTTGAAAAGTAGCCAAGAGTTTGTAGATTAAATATTATAGACATTAACATGAAAGCAGTACATGAGCTATTTTTTCAAGCTATGTAGAAAGAATACTTTTTTGAAAATGGCAGAATATTTTAAGACTTTTAATGCTGAAAAAGATCTTAAATATATAATTTCGTTATCTACCTATTTCTGAATGAACGTGAAATAATTTCATATTTCAGTTGTAGACAATGCTATTATATGATGAAATTAGAAGCAAATGCATCACTTTGAGGTACTGATAATGATTTTGTATATATAACAGTATTGATACATAATATGTAATTTTAAAAATATTTAAATATTTAAAGGACAAAATATATCACATACACTATTTTACATTGTTCTGAATATTGTGCAAGGGTTCCAGGTCTTCCAAATCATAGTCAACATTTTTTTCTTCTCCATTCTTTTATTTTTCTAATGCTGAATACATTCTAATGTTTCATAGTGAATTCATATTTTTAATTTTCATCCCTTAATCCCAAATCCCATCCCTTCTCCTTTACCCCTTATAATCCTATTTTAAAATCTTTTCACTTGTACAGCACACTGTGCTTCATATAGTTTGTCTTTGATGACATATGTCTAACATGCTTTATGTTCCAGCAAGTATCATAGACCAGTTGACACAACATTGAGGAAAGCATCCTCCTTTTTATCCCTATCAGCTTTAGTCCTCATCAGTCTCTCAGAAAGATGTAGATTTTCTTGAGATTTTTCTGCTTTCATAGTGAGATGTTGAGACAGATTCCCATGTAATTCTTGTGTAAATATATACATCTGCCATGAAATCTTGCACATCACAACCCAATTGTGTTCAGGAGATAATGTCTGGCCCACCACTGTCTCACTTCAGGCTCTTACAATCTTACTACCCCCTCTTCCATTATGTTCCCCGAGCCTTGGAGTGGGAATGGGTAAGATATATCTGTTTTGTTTAGGAACAAGCAGTCCACAGTCATTTATTTTCTACATTTTGGTGAGTTTTGCTTTTCAGCAATAAACTTTTTCTGCTGTAGAATAAGGCTTCTAGGTTAAGCATTGCGTACTTTCCCAGCCTATTAGTTGCAAATGGGTGATAGACCCCTCCCTTAGTATGGTTTCCCACTTTTATTACATCTACCTTTGAATGTGCTTTTATCACAAGACTCTAACAGCTTTTTGTCTCTGGCCAGGGGGTAATATACAATGCCCACCAGGATGGAGTGAAGGGCATTGCAGGAGCAGCAAAACTGCAAAAGAAAATCAACAAACCACAATCCAGAACTTCAGAGACTCTATATCAACCACCTAGAACTAGGCCAGCTTAGTCTCTCCCCATCTTGAAGCTCAGGGAAATTTGCGGAAGAGGGGGCGGTAAGAGTGTAAGAGCATAAGGATGGGAGGAGCAATGATATATAAGATACTCTATACTAGTTAGGGCTGAAGCAATCATAATTGGACTTTGCATGCCCTGCGCATTGTCCAACCCACTGTGGACCTCATAAAGTCTAGCATCTGCTAAAGGCACCAAGAGCCTTGGAGGCAAAGGATTGGCAGCCACAACAGTGTTCCTATACCTAAGGGGAACACGGGAAAGGGTTCAGGGAAAGGCCACTGAGTCCTTGTACGTCATCGGAGAGGAGGGCCCAGAGGAAAATCAGACATGCACAAGAAAGGACTCTCTGGGAATTGGGGCGGGAGGCACTGGGGGATGGGGAGGGGGAGGGGGGGGGGAGGGGAAGGGGGTACGGGGGAGGAGGAGGAAGGGAGGGAACTGGTGTACCTAATAAGTTTGTATGAGCTGAAATAAAAAAAAAAAGAAAAAAGAAAAAAAAAAACAGGTACTGATAAAGCAATTTTGTGTACTGCCTTCTTTTTATAGGGATAATAGAGTTAACATATAAGCATGCAAAATAATTGCAATCTACTTAAAAACTAGGCACTTTTGGAAGCATATTTTACACAACAATGGTGACTATAGTTAAGACTGTCTTAACTGCTAATATATCTTAAAGATTTTCACCACACAAAAATGTTATCTAAGGTAGACCCATTGATCAGCTTGATGTAGTGATCATTTCAGAGAATACACATATTATCAAAATACAATGCTGTGTACAGGATAGCTCTATATGTTTTTCAAATTATATTCCACTAAAGCTAAGAAAAAAGTGTTCAATGAATGAATACATAAATTAACTGATTGAAGATGAGCACCAATGTCTAAATATAGGGTTAGTTTATTTATTTGAACATTTTCTTGAAAATACTCTCTTTTCAAAAGATGATTTTTAATTAAAAGCAACTTTAGAAGTGGGGAAAACACAACAAAATGATAAAGAGCATGCCACATAAGTATGAGAACCTGAAGTCAAACCCCTGTATCCACATAAAAAGATGGGAGTACTGTACTGCACTCTTGTAATTCCAGTGCTGACGGGAAGAAACAAGAGTTCCCTAGGGTTCCTGATCTGCTGGCCTAGCCTAATGTGTGACGCCTACACCAATGTAAGACCATGTCTCCAAAAATAAAATGGATGATTACTGAGGTACATTACCCAAACCTGTCCTCAGGCCTTCATGTACATACACACACACACACACACACACACACACACACACACACACACACACACCTCTCTAGATTTTTGTGACAAATAAGACAAGCAATATGCAATTTCGGTTTTGTAATTTAACACATGGCTCTGAAACATCATGATGAGCCTGGAATGTAACTCAGAGGTAGAACAACATTCATGAAGTCTTGGGCTTAATCCCTACACAGCACATAACAGTAATAGTAATAATATTATTAATAGTAAAATAAATAGTGGTATTATTAGTAGTTAAAATGAAAAGAATTTTAAAAATAATTTGGAGCATATAAATGTTTTGTCCTAGATGCTAAGGATCAAACTCAACATGCAGTCAACCAATCTACCACTAGTATGCCCCAACTCAGAAAATAAAGCTTTTAAACAAGCATTTCAACTACATCTAAAATAGTTTTCAAGTCTGTTTCTTAAGGTGATTGTCATAGTTAGGTGCAGGTGCCAACTTGACAGTTGAGGGTTTGAGCTCTAGGCACGTTTGTAGAGAATTAGTAGTTAAGTGCAGAGTGAACCTGTAGGACATTGTCTAGCTGATGGGGAAGGCCAAGCCCATGGTGGGTGTGACTCCCCCAGCAGGTGAATAAAATACAGAGAGCTGACTGAGAATGTTGGCATTCTCCTGTATAATTGGCTGTAGCAGTTACCCTGCATGGTTGCTGATAAATGACCATCAAATGGCTTAAGAGAACAAGGGGTTTATTTCCTCTTACAATTACTGGTTAAGGTTCATAGTCTAGCTTGATGGGAGAGCACGCACCAATACCAGGGCCGAGGGAAGTGGCCACATCATCACCACATAATGGCTGAGAGAGGGACAATCCTTACTTGCCAAACCACCTTGTCTGGCCAAGTGTAAACAAGGATGCCAACTCTCTCAACCAGCAATCTGTGTTTTATTCCAGGGCCTAACCACACCCACCATAGGGTGGACCTTCCCCATCAGCTTGACAATCTCCTGCAGGTTTGCTCTGGGCTTGACTCAACCATTAATTCTCTACAAATGTGCCCAGAGCTCAAACTCTTCAACTGTCAAGTTGACACCTTTGCCTAACTATAACTTGGCCATACATGCTTGTCTGGCAAGTGAGAATAGTCTCTCTCTTAGGTGTTTTATGGATATGATGTGGCCAGTTCCCTGAACCCTTACTGTTGGTATGGGTTCTCCTGCCAAGTTGGACTAAGAATTGTAACCAAAAAATCAGAATCTGGTACTGGAGAAGTGTTGCTGGCACATATAGCTATGTAGACTTAGTGAATTTTCAGCAGTTTTGTTGGACAAGTTTGAAATGTTTGAAGACTTTGAGACTATGGATTACAAATACCATTCTGCAGAGCAGAGTTTAGTGGCTCATTTTGCAAATAGGAGTATTGAGATGGTTGTGGATTATTTGGATCCAGATTGTAAAAAACAGACTAAGGACTTTGGCAAAGATTGGTTTACTTGATAGAGGAGAGCTGTGTTAGCAGCCTTGAAGCTTTGGATGAGGACAGGTCAGAGAACAGAGCAGTCGATGCTGTCAGAGAAATGAGCATTATTGAAGGAAAACTTAGTGCTTTGCACTGAGATGGTGGAAGAAATGAATACCACCATGTTAAGATTCTGTCCAACACAGAGATTCTTCCCAGAGTCAGCACCGAGAAGCTAAATCAGCTGTGATTCCAGGGAGCCAATCTCCACTTGGAAGTTAAAGCAGAATTTGGCAATGTTGTCCATATGGTACTGGCTTTAGAGGCATCAAAGATGCAAGAGGAGGAGGTCATGGATCTTTTTTGTCAGAAAGTGATAGAAGCCAGGCATTGTGTGGCAGGAAGCCTCCAGAGAGGCCCAAGAAGGGTACTTTATGCTGTGGAGTTAAAGTGTAGTTTGCCATCAAGAAGTGAAGATGTCAGCGATGATGGAATCAATATGGGACATCTGCCATGGAAATCTGTATACGTGGGATGTGTGCTGAGAATGGCTGCAGTAGAGATTCAAACTGGTCCAGAGAACTGCTGCTTGTGCAACCTTGAGGGACTGGGATTGCCCAGAATCTTTGAGCCACTGTGACTACTGTGATGAGTAACAGAAGAGGGACACTGAATTATAGGATGTGGTATTTGACTGACTGGACTTTAGCCTTAACTTGATATTTTCTTTTGTGTAATAATACTTCCATTTTTAACGTTTTATCTATGCTTAAGTATTTAACTTGATTAGATATGACAGAATCTATGTTTAAGGGATTTCAGACTTTTAGAATAAATAAAATTTAATACATTTATTATAAGATAAATTTAACACCTGTGGGAACAAGGTGAAGGTTACAGTTTAAAAGTGATATATGTTTGTGTCAAGCTGGCAAGGGGTAAAGTGTCATAGTTAGATACAACCATCAAGTTGATGGTTGAGGGTTTGAGAATTAGTAGTTAAGCCCAGGGCAAACCTATAGGAGACTGTCTAGTTGATGGGGGAGGCCGAGCCTATGTTGGGTGGAACTAGTCCCTGGACAGGTGAGTAAAATGGGAGAAACTATTTGAATAAAGGGCATCCTTATGCATACTTGACCAGACATGTTGGTTTGGCAAGTGAGGATTATTCCTCTCAGCTGTTAAGTGGCACAATGTGTCCAGTTCCTTCAGTTCTTGGTATTGGTGTGAGCTCTCCTGCCAAGTTGGATAAGCAACTGTAACCAAGAATCATAAGAGAAAATAAAACCCCTACTCCCTTAAGCTGTTTTGTTATGATTTTATCAGCAACCATGCAGGGGAACTGTAACAATGACATAAAGAATCCACTTCTGCTGAGATAACAGAGGAACTAGGACAAGAATAGAGAGAAATGCCAAAGAAATTGACTTGCCATTGTGCCAAGCAAGAAAAGCCTGTTCTATATTCACACAAAAGGATGTTCCAGGGGATAGGAGGGGAGAAAAGGGAGGCACTCGGAGAAGAGGGAGGCACTCAGAGAAAAGGAGGGAGGGAGGGAGGTGAAAGGAAGGGGAAAAGGAGGGGAGGGTGCAAGGGGAACTGGGGAGGGGTGGAGGGAGGGAGAGGACGGGGTTACCTATTGAACTTGTGTGATTGGGGAAAAAAATAAATGTGGGAGAAAAAAAAAGAAAAGCCTGTTCTGTCTGTAAAGTGGGTTATTGAAACTATAAAAATTATCTTGCAGCTTCCATTATAACTTTTATCTGTAGAACTATATTGTTAATGAATGAACTGTCAAAATATTAGCCCCCCCATGTTAACTTTTATTAAAGTTCTCATGGTTTATATTGAATTTACTTCTCCACTTTAGATATTTGATCACTGGGTACATTTAGAT
Organism: Typhlomys cinereus; assembly: GCA_023101885.1. Taxonomy (NCBI): domain Eukaryota; kingdom Metazoa; phylum Chordata; class Mammalia; order Rodentia; family Platacanthomyidae; genus Typhlomys; species Typhlomys cinereus. The sequence goes on along the minus strand of JALPQD010000008.1, from coordinate 15,369,877 downwards.
ATTAGCACATATTTTATATTGTATCTGAATTTTAAAATTCACATGTTGAAGCCCTAACTCCCAATATGTTGACATTGGAAGGTAGGATGGTTCTTCAGTAGATCAGTTAAGATATAGGGGTGGGCCGCCTTATACCCTCGCCCCTTTCACTATGGAGTGACACCTGGTAGAAAATCCTGTGAAGGACAGTTTTTCTGTGGCTGGTGGAGATCTCATAACTGAGACAAACATCAGAAGGCTGAGATAGTCAAAATCATTGTCTGTTCATGAAAGCAAAGGTACACACTGGTATTCTGGAAACCCTTCTAGTATTAGGGTTAAGAGTCTGAGATCAAAGGGAATTTTGTTAAAGTCAAGATATTTAGGTGTTGGACTGTTCTTGGTCCAGAGATGCAAGTTTCAGAATACAAATTTTCCTTCTTGATACTCCAAACTGGTTGTCTGAGCATTCAATAGAAACTAAGACAGTCCTTTCACATTTTTAGTCCTCTTCCAGCTAACCAAAGGTTTCAACCCCAAACCCTTCCAAATATGGCTTGTCAATAAACATGCAGACTGACTCTGCTCGTTTCTGCATATAATAAAGTCCACAGAAGCAGGCAGCTGGAATGCTCTCATCAAGAAACTGTGAGCCCCACCTGGATCTGTGTGATTTTTTCTTTTCCACCTGTTGTTTTCTCAACCCCAAGACTGCTTTACACTATACTGTGGTGGACACAGTATACTTAGAAATAAATTTGTTTGTTTTATCTCACCATGTATCATCTATAGATAAGTCAGAAAGCTGTCCCTTACTGCATGCAAACCTTCTGGCATCATGATCTTGAACTCCCCAGTTTCTAGAACTGTGAGAAATAAATTTCTGTTGTACATAAGCTGCCCAGTCTACAGTGTACTGTTAGAGCAACCTAGCTGGACTAAGATCTCCTATTTTCAAAAATAACTAGCACATACATCTTGTAATCATTGCTCTGAGATTTGGAAGCTATCAACAAATTGTGAATTACCTGAGTCAGCACAGCAGTGTGCTCATAACCACAGCTTATATATATCACACCTAGATTCTTCAAAGCACCAATTGAACGAGGCTTGTAGATTTGCTCTGTTGAAAGGAAACAGAATTTCTACAATACATGAAAAAAAGTAAAAGGCAGGAATATGAGTTTGGAGTCACCCTGGACTACATAGTGAGTTCCTGCCTTTAAGTGGAAAAGAAAATGAGAGAAATAAAGAAAAGGAAGGAAAGAAGGAAGGAAGGAAAGGAAAAGAAGGAAAGAAGGAAGGAAGGAAGGAAGGAAAAGAAGGAAGGAAAGGAAAAGAAGGAAAGAAGGAAGGAAAGAAGGAAGGAAGGAATAAAGGAAGGAAGAAAGGAAGAGGAAGGAAAGGAGGAAAGAAAGAAGGAAGGAAGGAAGGAAGGAAAGAAGGAAGAAAGGAAGAGGAAGGAAGGAAGAAGGAGGAAGGAAGGAAGGGAAGAAGGAAGGAAAGAAGGAAGGAAAAAGGAAGGAAAGAAGGAAGGAAGGAAGGAAAAAAGGAAGGAAGGAAGGAAGGAAGGGAGAGAGAGAGGAAAGAGGGATGGAGGGAGTGAAAAAGGTAGGTAGAGAAGAAGGATAAACAGTCTTGGAATTTCATGAGTTTTTATGTTTTATACCTTTTACAATCTGTATTTCTTTTCGATAATTCATCAAAACATAATTGTAAAAAATGAACAATTGTAAAAAATGGAAATATAAAACAGGAAAAACTATGTTTATTGGGATGGGTGGGAATCTGCACTTTAACATTGATTTCTGAAAACCTTTAACTTTCTGGAATATGTCAAATTACTGACCTAAAGTACTGATCTTAATAACATTGAGCTCCCAATAATAGTAGTTGTGCTTTTTGTATTCGTTCTTGATACAAAAATGGAATGAAGATGTCTAGAGCTAGAGAACTTACCTCATGCTAACAGAGTTAAATAAAATAAGACATAAAAGCTCTCCACAATGTTAGCACACAATAGACCTGAACAGAGGACAGTGGAGTTACTGGTTTTATTTTCAGAGGAACAGTCATTTAGAAGTCTTTTCTTTTCTTTTTTTTAATTTTTTAAAAAATTATTTATTATTTCTTCAATTGTGCATGTATGTGCATGCGCATGTGTGTAGAACCACGGAGAATTCAGGAATCACCATGGACCGCCTCCACCTCCTCCTTGTTTTACTCTGCCCAGGGATTCACAGGCCGCCCCCGCTTCCGCATAGTGTCTATACGTGGGGTCTAGGATCCGAACTCAGGACCTTCTGCCTGCAAGGCAGAGGCTTTAGCCCTGAGCCACCTCTCCAGCCTCGTCTTTTCTTTTCTTGATAGGAACTGATTCTGTCCCCTAATAGTAGTAGTCAAGTTTGCACATGGAATTATGTGAGAATCTTAACAGTTGTTGGAAGCCTGGCTTCTGCTCTCAGACATTCTGGTTTAGTGACTGTGGAACTCCATGGACATCAAGAGTCATAAAGGGAACCTAGTGATAGACAGAATAACTAACAGTTCTCTACTTCCAAACCTCAGAGTTTGTGAACCTGTTTGGTTTCATGGTTAAGAGAAGCAAAACCCATAGTATTAAAATTGTGAATTAGCTGACCTTAAGGTAAGGGAGGTTCAACTGAATTACCCAGGTCAGTCCAATGTAATTCCTTGAATTGTGGAAGAGTAAAGCAAGACAGCATAAGCTGAGAAAAGCTTAGCCAGTCTCCATACACTTTGAAAGAAGACGGCTGAGCCACCTTCTCCTAGGGGCATCGGAGAAGCTGGGAAAGATGAAAAAATGGACTCTCATCCAGCACTGCTGACAGATCAGTGAGACCCAACAACAGACTTCTGGCCTGTAGAGTCATAAGATTATCAACTACATTGTTTCTCATCACTAAATTCCAGAAAGAATAGGAAGCTGGTGTAGCTTGCCACAGGGTGTGAATGTGTAAATGAATCTGGAAATCACATGTAGACCCATGAGTGACCTTTGCCAGACTGGCCTTACCATTGGAAAGAAATTACAATTTGTTGCAGAAACAAGATGCTTGACTTACCTGGGATGGCTTTTCCTCTAAGGGCCAGCTGTCCTGCACTGTTGCTTCCCCAGCCAAATGAAGTCCCCAAAAGAGACAGTGCAAAGCTGTGTGCGCCTCCTGCAGCTACCTGGGCCAGCGGGATCCCCTCCAGGGACCTTACCAGCTCAGGGCTGGCTTGGGAGGAGAACTTCTTCCCCAGGCCCAGCTGACCTTCGTTGTTTTTCCCCCATGAAAACACTTGGCTATCTAGAAACATACAGAAAAAATTAGGATTGTCCACATTCTGGAATGCCAAGATCAGATAAATGCTACCTCCTTGATTCTATAATGTCTTTCAGGTGTAGTGGTGGCAAAGTATACATATTTGAGATGTAAGAGCAATGTTTTAAGATACACAGTGAAATAAGTGCCAAATTAACTAATTAAATATTGTATAGTACTTTTTGCATAATATCTAATTCTACTTGTAGACCTGACTCGTACTTGAGTAGCAGAATGTGTGCATACCATATGAGTTCTATGCCCAGTACTAAGAAATAAGCAAACAAAAAAGCAAAACACAACAAAAACATATTCTGTTAGCAAATATCAAATAAACAAGCCAGTGTTGCTACCTATAGCCATATTGTCGGATAAGAGCTCTCCAGAACATGCTCATTATATAATACAAGTTTGTATCCCTTGATCAACACTTCCTTGTCCATCTCACCCATGACCCCTATAACCAACGTGCTTCTGTTTCTGTTGATTCCACTTCTCTGGCTCCCACATATAAAACACCCTGTGTAGTATTTATCTTTGTATGTCTGGCTCATGGTACTAAACATGATGCCCTACAGGTTGACCCCTCAGCATTGCAAATGAAATGATGTTCTTCTTCTCGACAGTACCTAATTCAACAAACTTAAAAAGCAAATAAAATGTGGGTAAGGAAAGAAATAAGTCCAGACTGGTATATAGCTTAGTGGCAGAGTACTTGCCTAGTGTTATAGGCACATTTTAGTACCAACTTGACAGATGTAGACTGTTTGGGGCACAGATGCGGAAGGTTAATGTTTGGAACAGGCCCCTGAACAAGTCTGCAGGTACTTAATGGATTGCTATGGAAAACCCAGCCTATAATGGGCGGTACTTTCCAGTGATGGATCAGATAATAGGAAGTGCAAGAAGGAGGGACTTGCTCTTCCCTTATCTTGTGTCAACTTGCTGTAGAGTGCACTCTGTGAGTGTCATTCATTTTTAGAGCATCGTGGCCTTCTTTGTTACTGGTGCTGCTGCTGCCTCCATCCTTGGCTGACTCAGAGCTTCATCTTTTCCACCTTGCCGCTGTTCCCACTGTCTTTGGAGCCTGGTCTCTAGGCCTTGCTGCTGTTCACTGTTTATTGCTGACGTTGGAGCCCAGTTATTCTTCACCAGTGTCTTTGACCCTCCAGAGAAGTCTTGGGATCTTTTGGCTTTGTGGAACATTCTGGTCAAGAATAAAGCAGCTACGAGTAGCTACTTTGAAGGACACTATTTTTTTAATGTAAATTAATTTAATAAACATATATATGTGTATATATGTATATACTATATATATATTTTTACATTCTAGAGATTCTATTTCTTCAGAGAACTCTACTAATATGCCTAGCATGCCCTGGGTTTCATCTCCAATACTAAGCACATTTTCCTTGACACTTAAGTACTCATCCTGTCTCCTAAAACCTGTTTTGTTTCACTTTTCATCATTCCTCCTATCTGACTATAGAACAACGTTTCTCTGCCTCCCAAGAGTTGGATCCCATGAGTCTATACAAACAAACCTGACAAAAGTCACCTTTGCCTTCAATCACTTCGCCCTTGTATTTTTAATGCTTTTCCATAACTTCTGAGTCCCTCGGACTCAAACTCTCTTGGTTAAATAAGTGGCACGTAAGTCCTCTTTGAACTAGTTTTTATAATTACACTTCTTTTATGTGAACTCCAATGCACAAAAGTATTAGGAAAACTTGAGTGTTGTTTTTTGTGCTATCCTGACATCTGACTGAGGTAGAAAAATGAAAGCTGTCAAAGTACTGCTAAGCATAAGTTGAAACGGAAAATTACTAAAATCCTAAAGGCAGTCAAGAGAGGACATTTCAAAGATACCACCCCACGGCTGTGGGCTGCACCTACTTTGATAAGAGTCAAGGTCATGGGTTGTCTATAGTCAGCCTGTCCCGCTGACATTTAGTAACACAAACCTTTATGTCTGCTTCTGGAAAGTCTCTTGCTCCACCTCTGTTCTGCTTTAATATAAAATGAAAGAGCAAGCTAAATGTAGGGCTGAAGTCCTTGAAGTGAGCTTTGTTCCAGAGCACCGGTGTATAAAGTTCCTCTTTTCTACCATAATCGGTGTCTGAGGAATTATTTCAGAGAATCCTGCAACATGACCATTGAATTTGAAAACCCGAGGTACTATACAGAGGACAGAAGAAAAATATTTCCTGTTCAACATACGCCACCAAGAAATTTGAACAGTGGGTGGACAAAATGTAGGAATGATTAGCAAGAAAAAGATAGGGCCATGTTTTGATATCTTGAGCTTTCTTTCTTTGATCTGAAGTTTCAGTTGGCCAATACAGACAGGACATGCAGCATAATTCTGAAAATATCCATCAGATAGGTCATGTGACTGCAAGATGTGAATGGGCACTATTCAGAGTGGAGAACATGAAAACAAGTACAAACAATACTTCCAAACACATTATATGACCTTGGTGAATTAGAAATCTGTTAACTATCATTCACATCCAAAAATTCCTAATGATACTCAGAGATCCAAAAAGCATTCTTTACCTTCTGATAATGCTAGAGAGTGATAGTCTCCACAGGAAACCTGGATTATTTTAATGCCAGACAGAGCTTTTATTTTCCTATAACAAAAATAACACAAAAATCTATTAATTATTATTTAGGAAGTTTTCGGGTGATTAGTGATATTTAAAAATATCCCAAGGCCAATGAGATTCTCTGTGAGTAAAGAAGTTTGCCACCAAGTCTGATCACCTGAGTCTGAACCCTGGTACATAAAGAGAACTGACATCTACAAATTTTCCTCTGACCTCCATATGTGTGCAGTGGTGTGTGGACATGTGTGTGGATCTGTGTTTGCACACAAGTAAATAAACAAATAAATATTTTAAAAACTTCCTTATATATAAAAAAAGAAGTGTCCCAAGTAAACATCAGATCAATGAAAATTCTTCATCATCATTGTGTTTCTGGAGTATCTTTTCCCAAAGAATCCATTTTTTTCTTTTCACTTTCTTTTTCAGGTCTTTTAGTTACTTAAAAGGAGGGTTTCATCAGCACATTGGGACTCTGCCACTCATGCTTCATGTCTCTTCATTGGGCCCCAGTAGGCTCTAGCTCAGCAAAATCTTTCCCCACTGACCCTGCTAAACCCACTCTTTTGATTTCAGTGGTTGATGGGCAAGGACTGTCCACTTCTTGTTAATTCCATCACATCCAACACTTACTCATGTTTAGTTTTCTTCATCCTGATGCTTGGAGCAATCACCTGAAGTCACATTGCATCAAGCAGTTTTTTTGTTGTTGCTTTCTTGGTTGGTTTTTGCTTTGTTTTGGTTTGGTTTGGGTTTTTTGAGGCAGGGTCTCATGTAGTCCAAGCTGGCCTTGGACTCACTTATATAACTAAGGATGTTTCTGAACTTTAGAACTTTAGATTCCCTTGCCTTCACTTCCCACATGATTTGATCAATTTTTATTAATTTATTATTTGAGAGATGGAGGAGAATGGTAGTTAGATATAAAGGTGTCAACTTGACAACCGAAGGCTGAGTGCTGGGTACATTTGTGAAGAGTTAGTAGTTAAGGCAAGCCCTTCACTAAGCATGCTGATTGACGTGGGCAGACCCAACCCACAGTGGGCGGGACTATTCCCTGGGCGGTTGGATAAGATGGAGGAAGCTGGTTCAGTAAGATGACATTGTCCAGCACACTTTGGCAGACACCCAGTCTGGCAAGTGAGGTTGGCCCCTCTCTCAGCAATTCATGTGGATATGTTGTTCCGTTGGCTCCTGGTGTTGGTATGAACTCTCCTGCCAAACTAGACTAAGAACTATAGCTCAGAATCATAAGAATGAATAAAACTCCCTTGTTCCCCTAAGTTTGTGGGTCATGAATTCACAGCAACATTCAGGCAAACTACAACAGAGAGAGACAGAGCCAGAAAGACAGACAGATAGACCAACAGACAGAGAGACAGAGCACAAACAAGTACATATGTGTCATAGCTCACATGTGGAAGTCAGAGGACAGCTTTAGGAAGTCAGTTCTCTCCTTCTGCCTTGAATAGTTTAGGGATCAAGCTCAGGTCACTACATTTGTCAGGCTCTCCACCCAGAGTCATCTTATACTGCCACCTACTCGCCCTGCCAAGATCGTATACTCAAATACATGATAACGAGTACATTAAACCTCTGAAACTCTGAGCCAAAAGAAATCTTTCTTCTTTTATCAGGTATTTGGTCACAGCAGTGAAAGATTTTACTAACACAGAAAATTGGTATGGAATTGGGGTCACGATGAAGTCTGAATAGCACACCATTGTGTACTAACCCATCATAAAGATCAGCATATTTTAGGGCTCCAATGGGAGAACACAGAATGTTCTGTCTGTCTTCTTCATCTCTGTGCCATGTCTACTTACATGGAACTAAATGTGCACAAAGTGGCTACTCTGAAGAGCTAATGACAGCTACTTTGGGAAAGCTTTATTCGTATAAAAGACACACAGATGAGGCATTCATTCTAAATATTCATTTCCTCAACTTATTTTACTCTAAGTAGTTTTAGATTTATGGGGGGGGACCCTGTGGGGTCCCAGAGGGTCACCACAGTATCATGCCAACAGATAAAATTAAGATGGAGGATCACATTCATGTTCTGCTGCTCTTTTCTTTTCTGAGGCTCAAGCTAATCAGCTGGTGCTCTGCATATTTTTCTGGTGTCCTCATTCCATATATTACAAACCTTGAGGTTAAGGATGCATTAATCATAATTATACGTCTTGAATTTTTTTTGCCTGGAACATGGTACTCAAACATATTGATCAAGGAAAAAATTGAAATACTTACATAGGTGTAAAATTAACTTCTTTGAATTCTCCAATCCCCAACTGCCCTTCAGAGCCGGCTCCCCATGCGAAGACCCTTCCTTTGTTGCAGACAGCTAGAGAGTACTCCTTGCCGCAGCTCACGAGATCAATGTGTACATCTTTCAATGATTGAATTTGTTCTTCAGGAACAAAAACAAACACAAAAGCTGTATTTTCCTTTAACAAGATGGATCACCTAGATTCCTTGTCTCCTCCAATGTCTTCCCTTTTTCAAATTTCATTTATTTATGTTATTTATTATGTGTGTGTGTGTGTGTGTGTGTGTGTGTGTGTGTGAGTGATCAACTATATACATGCTATGGTATGCATGTGAAAGTCATAGGACAACTCTATGGAGTTGGTTATCTCCTTCCATTTTTATATGGATTCTGGGGATTGAACTCAGAATGTCAGATTTGTGCACAAGCACCTGTACCTGCTGAGTCATTTTGTCAGTCTTCTAATGTATTTTTAAATACATGTCTAAAGTCCCTGCTAAACATCGGAGGAAAACAGTTTATCTTGTGTCACACTATGGTTTTGGGATTACAGCTTTATAATATTAGTTAACTAGTTAACTCATTAGTTAACTCATCTGAGTGAGATGGCTCCCATACTTTGGGTTTCTAAATAAGCAAACCTAAATCCAGCTAAGAACGATGGTCATAACCTATGTAAGTGAAACTTAAGGTTGACCAACTTATCTCTACATAGAGAATTTGTTAATTATAGACAACCTACTGATTTCTAACTAGGGACTCACTTTTGCCAAAACAATTTTATTTTCTTGCTCCTTCATGCTGTATAAAATTTTATAGGAATTTCTTCCTGGATTTTACTTTTAACTTCTCAGTAGAGCCCAGGGCCTTAAGGTCCAGTATTGTCCTATTTATCATTTATTGAATACTCAAATTAACTTTTATATAGGTGATGTACACTGGTTAACTTTTTTCTTTTTGTAGTACTAGAAATTGAATCAGTGACCTAATGTATTCCAGGCATTCACTGTACCACTGAACTACATTTCCAGTCCCCAGATTATTTTTGAATAAGTGCAAAACATTGGGCATTATAGTAGAGGGTTCCTGGGAACCATGAATAAGGTTAAATGCTTCTTCAAGATGGGATAGCAAACACAACCACAACAAAGGGCCCTGGAAAGAAGACAGGATCTCTTATTCCCTCATGCCTTTACAGCTCCAAGAAGCATGAGAGTAGTAATTCCTCAGCTCTGAAGGAAATTGGCAAGGAGACTATAGTGTGGATTTGATGAGCGGATACTGTTTGCCTTTACAGTGGAGAGCAAGGAAAAGAGTCCCAGTAGGCATCTACATATGCATGCCAGTGTCTGTCTTAATTATCATAGGACTGGAGTTAATAATATTTATCAGTCAGCTTTGAGGATGAAGTTTTGGTTGTTTTTTCACTCTTGATTTCTAGAACAGGGTCTCATGGAGCCCAGGCTGGAGTCACATTTGCTATGTAGCTGACCTCAAAATCTGTTTTGTGGATGCTATTGATATAAGGTCTGGTACAGCACAGGCTGACCATGAACTCATTAGGTAGTTGATGATGACCTTGAATTTCTGATTTTCCATCCTCTACCTTCCACATGCTAGAATCACAGGTGTATAGCACCATGTTTAGCTCTGAACTAATTTTTTTTGCAATATTGTCCTTCTCCATTATTTGTCTCCAATATATTTGATGCAAAATACTTCCCAGAGTTCTATATACTCCTGAAGGCAGAAACAGGTACCATTTTCCTAGAGAACAATTTGTTATTAGTATAAGACCGCCCCTTTTTTTATGTTAAGGGGATCAGAATAAGGTTAAACGCTTCCAAGATATTGTGGGATAAGGATTATTTTGCCTTGAAGACAACTGAGACTAAACACAGGCAAGAAGTATCCTTTGCTTGTCTAAAAACAAGACATTAATTAAACTTTGTGAATCTGTCTCCTTTTCTGTACCAGAAGAGAAACTCGCATTAGCTAAGGTAGAGTCAGCGGCCAAGATGAATATCGTAACATTTTGATCTGTCTTCTATTTAAACATCCATCTATCTGGTTAGGGTCTCATGTAACTCAAGCTAGCCTAGATCTCACTATATAGTTGAGAGTAACCTTGAATTCTTGATCCTCCTCCCTCAGCCCCCAAGTGCTGGGAGTACAGATGTATGGTATCACACCTGTCTAAAAACTCTTGAAATAGCTCCTTGGGTCCGCCCAGGACAGGACGCTCGCTTGCGGACTTCCTTCCCAGGTAAGTTCCACCAGCCGCTCGTCCCAGCTCCCCCAACAGCCAGCCTGAACAACACCCAGGCTGCCCAGAGCTTAGGCGGGTCACGCCCCCAGGTCTCAGGCAAAGCACGCCCCCTCCCATCAGCCCCTCTGCCCCTCAGGTCCACCTGGGACAGGACGCTCGGGAGCAGACCTCCTTCCCAGGTAAGTTCCAGCAGCCCCCAGGTGCACCCGCTTGTCCCAGCTTCCCCCAACAGCCAGCCTGAGCAACACCCAGGCTGCCTGAGCTTTGACAGGCCATGCCCTAGATCTCAGGTGAAGAGCTCTGCCATCGCCATCAGCCCCTCTGCCACTCGGTACGCCCCGACCCTCGGGACTCTCGCTCATGGTGAAGGGAGGACACACTACTTCTCAGAATTCAACTGAGTCCAAAGCAACCTCAAGCAAAGCTCTAGGGGACAAAGGCCATACAACTGAAGTCCTCTAAAACCATCCGATCACATGGGAAAGACTCTTCACATCTGGCCCAAAGATAAGAAACCCCCTTTTTTACCATCCTGCTCCTTTCAACTATTAATCACTGTAGGTTAACTTTTCCATATAGCCACCCCCAAAACATATACAACTTCAAAGATTATACCACTCACCCTCAGATATCACCAAGGTACTAAATCAATTGAGTCAAAAACACACAGAAACTGAAAGGTCTTAAGGGACAAAACAACAGGGGCTGGAGAGGTGGCTCAGGGGTGTAGCCTCTGGCTTGCAGGCAAAAGGTCCTGAGTTCGGATCCTAGACCCTACTATAGATGCCAGGAGGAAGGGGGTGTGGCCTGCATTTCTGGTCCTGATAGAGGGGAGCCTGTGAATCCTGGGGCAGAGTAAACAAGGAGGAGGTGGAGGCAGTTTATGGTGGTTCCCTAATTCACCCGTGGTTCTACACACACACACACACACACACACACACACACATACATATATACACACACGCACACATGCATAATTGAATAAATAAAAAAAAAGAGAGAGACAAAACAACAATGCCCAGGTCAAAGCACAGATCAATGGGAAACAAAACACAAGAAAACAAATCTCCCACCGAAAGAATTAACCCCATAATGATAGAATCCAGCCAAAACAAATTCACAGAAAATAGCCAAGAAAGCCAGGCCCAAGATAACTCCGGGAGGAGTTAAATAACTGCATCAACCACTTTGAACAGGAGTACAACAGACAGTTGGAAGAGTTGAGAAAAACAGTTTAAGAAACAAAAATAAGCATAGAGCACCTAAAACAGTCTTCGGCAGAGTTTAAAATTGAACTAAAAGACAACCCACAACTCAACAGAGAGTCTTATCAGCAGAACTAATGAAGAAAAAAATAGAATTTCAGACTTTGAAGACAAAGTGGGAGTATTAACCAGCTCAATGGAAGAGGTTGTTAAAGCCAAAAAAGATACTTGAGAGGAATATTCAAGAGTTATGGGACACCCTGAAGAAGCCTAACATGTGCATTCATGGAATACCAGAGCAAGAATCCCATAATACCACAACTGAGGACATTTTTCAAGTTATTATAAATAAAAACTTCCCTCATCTAAAGAACGAGAGGCCCATCCACATACAAGAGGCATTCTGCACTCCAAACAGATATGACCAAAATAGACTCTTGCCACATCAAATAATAGTCAAAACGCTCCACATTCAAGACAAAGAAAAGGTGCTGAGAGCTTCAAGGGAAAAAAAAAAGTCATTTTTAAAGGTAAATCTATTAAAATAACAAATGACTTCTCAATGGAAACAGTAAAAGTAAGAAGAGCTTGGAGAGATGTACTTCAAATATTAAAGGAGCAAAAATGCCAACCCAGACTGATATACCTGGCAAAACTATCTGCCATAATTGAGGGAGAAAGAAAAGTTTTCCAGCACAAAGGGATACATGTCTATCAAACCAGGCCTTCAAAAATGCTAGAAATGATACTCAAGCTTGAAGGAAAAAACAAGTGTATCCAGGAGGACAGAAGGGAAGTATAATACCACCAAAACCTAAAAGTCAAATAATACACTTACAAAAGCCACTAAACATAATAAATGTCTGGAATTAAAAATAATTTCTCCATTATAACATTAAATGTCAATGGAATTAACTCACTGATCAAGAGACACAGATTACAAACTTGGATTAAAAATCACAACCCATCAATCTGCTGCCTGCAGGAAACTCATCTCACCACAAAAACAGGCATGTCCTAAAAATAAAAGGCTGGTCAAAAATTCTGTAAACAATGGAACCAGGAAACAGGCAGGGGTAGCCATTATGCTATCTGACAAAGTGGACTTCAAACCAAAAAAAAATCATAAGCGACACAGATGTATACTACATTTTAGTCACAGGCACAATTCACCAGGAAGACTTCACAATACTGAACATATATGCACCTAATACGGGCAGCTCCATATTCATTAAGCAAACTCTACAGCATCTAAAGCGAGAAATCAACCTCCAAAGGATAATTCTTGGGGATTTCAACACCGCCATCTCAACATGGGATAGATCAACAGGTTAAAAGCTTAACATAGATACTTTGGAGCTTAATCAAACCCTTACTGAAATGGACCTTACAGATCTCTATCGATCTTTTCATCCACACACCAAAGAATACACATTTTTCTCAGCAGCACACAGAACTTTCTCCAAAACAGATCACATATTGGGCCACAAAATGAATCTCTACTTATAGAGGAAAGTTGAAATTCTAACTTGTACCCTATCAGACCACTATGCTCTAAAGCTTGACATAAGATACACTAACTCCTGGAAACGAAAAACTATGATGCTGAACGAGAATTGGGTTCAGGAAGAAATTACAAAGGAAATTTCAAGATTTCCCAGAAGCGAATGATAACGAAAAAACAACTTATCAAAATCTTTGAGACACAAGAAAGCTGTTCTAAGATACCTCTTAATGCCTACATTAAAAAAATGCTTACATTAAAAAAATGGAAACATCAGAAATAAATAACTTAACAATGCAGCTTAAAGCTTTAGAGACACTAGAGCAATCTAATCCCAAAAGCAGTAGAAGAAAGGAGATTAGCAAAAGAAGGGGAGAAATATCTGAAATTGAGATTAGGAAAATGATACAGAGAATCAACCAGTGAAAAAGCTGAGTCTTTGAAAAAATAAATAAGATTGATACACCCTTAGCTAAATTAACCAAAAGCAGGAGAGAGAAAACCCAAATTAACAAAATTAGAAATGAAAATGGAGTTATCACTAGAAATACCCAAGAAACTCAGAGTATTATAACGTTATGTTTCAAAAACCTATACGCTGTGAAATTTGACAACACAAAAGAAATGGATGAATTCCTAAGTAAGCACAACTTACCTAAATTGAATCAGGAAGTTGTGAATTATTTGAAAAGTCCTATAACATATGAGAAAATTGAGGAAGTTTCTCAAATCTTCCCACCAAAAAATGCACTGGACCAGATGGATTCAGCACATAGTTCTACCAGACATTCAAGGAACAAATAACACCAATACTCTTTAAATTGTTCCATCAAATAGCAAAGGAAGGAACACTACCAAATTCCTTCTATGAAGCTAATATCATCTTAATCCCAAAATCTAATAAAGATACACTTAAAAAAGAAAACTATAGGCCAATCTCTTTGATGAACACAGATGCAAAGATTCTCAACAAAGTCTTAACAAATCAGACTCAAAAACATATCAAAAAGATCATCCACGGGGATCAAGTAGGCTTTATCCCAGGCACACAAGGTTGGTTCAACATACGCAAATCAATAAGTGTAATTCACCATATAAACCAGTCCAAAATCCAAGACCACATGATACTCTCCATGGATGCAGAAAAAGCTTTTGACAAGATCCAACAGCCCTCTATGATCAAAACCCTAGAGACAGTTGAAATGGAAGGAACCTTTATCAATATAATAAAAACTGTATACGACAAGCCAACAGCAAGGATTATACTCAATGGGGAACAATTGGAAGCATTCCCACTTTGATCGGGAACTAGACAAGGCTTTCCACTCTCTCACCACTTCTATTCAATATTGTACTTGAAGTCTTAGCTGAAGCCATAAGACAAGAAAGGGACATAAAAGGGATTCAAATTGGCAAGGACGAAGTCAAGTTATCTCTATTTGCAGATGACATGATCATATACCTGAGTGATCCCAAAAACTCCACCAGGAAGCTCCTGGAACTAATACAGGAGTTCAGCAGGGTGGAGGATACAAAATAAACATACAAAAATCAATGGCCTTCCTATATGCCTAGAATGAAAGAAGTGAAAAAGCCCTGAGAGAAACAATCCCATTTACGATAACCCCTAAAAAAATGAAATACCTTGGTATAAACCTAACCAAGGAGGTAAAAGACCTTTACAATGAAAACTTTAAAACCCTAAAGAAAGAAATTGCAGAAGACACCAGAAGGTGGAAAGACCTCCCATGTTCCTGGATTGTCAGAATCAACATCATAAAAATGACCATCCTACCAAAGGCAATATACAGATTCAATGCTATACCAATTAAAATCCCAAAGCAATTCTTCAAGGAAGTTGACCAAACAATCTCAAAATTCAGATGGAAGCACAAAAGACCCAGGATAGCAAAAAAAATCCTGAGTAACAAAAACACGGCTGGAGGTATCACCATACCAAACCTTAATCTATACTACAAATCCATAGTTATAAAAACAGCTTGGTACTGGCTCCAAAATAGACACACAGATAAATGGATAAGGGTTGAAGACCCAGATATAAGCCCACACAACTACAGCCATTTGATCTTTGACCAAGGGGCCCAAAAAATCCAGTGGAAAAAAACTGCATCTTCAACAAATGGTGCTGGCAAAACTGGTTGTCCACATGTAGAAGATTAAAACTTGAACCATATTTGTCACCATGTGCAAGCCTTAATTCCAAATGGATCAAGGACCTTGATATAAGGCCAGAGACTATAAGGATAGAGAACTCCCTTGAGCTGATTGGACTAGGCCAACAGTTCCTAAACGGAAATCCAATAGCACAGTTGCTACAACCAACACTCAACAGATGGGATCTGGTGAAATTAAAGAGCTTCTGTTCAGATGAAGAGTACAAAGGCAACCCACTGAATGAAAGAAAATCTTCACAAACCACATATCTGATAGAGCTCTATTATCCAGAGTTCACAGAGAACTTAGAAAACTAAACACAGGCTGGAGAGGTGGCTCAGGGTTTAAGCCTCCGCCTTGCAGGCGGAAGGTTCTGAGTTCGGATCCCAGATCCCACGTATAGATGCCGTAGGGCGGAGCCTGTGAATCCAGGGGCTGAAGGAGGTGGAGGCGGCCATGGTGGTTCCTGATTCGTCCGTGGTTCTACACACACACACACACACACACACACACACACACACAGACGCGCGCGCACATACACACACACATGCGCAGTTGAATAAATAATAATAAAAAAATTAAATAAAAAAATGAGAAATTTTAAAAAAAACAAAAACAAAAACAAACTAAACACCAAGGAAACCAATGGCCCAATTAAAAAATGGGCCTTGGAACTTAAAAGAAACTTTACCAGGGACGAAATTGAAATGTCTAACAAATATCTTAAAAAATGCTCTGCATCCTTAGCCATCAGGGAAATGCAGATCAAAACTTCCCTGAGATATCATCTCATCCCAGTCAGGATGAAAAAAATCCACAATACAAACAACACCAAATGCTGGAGAGGATGTGGCGAGAAGGGAACTCTGCTACATTGCTGGTGGGAATGCAGGCTTATATAACCACTTTGGCGTGCTGTCTGGCAATTCTTAAAAAAGTTAAAGATTGAAATGCCATATGACCCTGCTATTCCACTTTTGGGAATAACCTCCCATACAGAAAAAATTCGCCTGAATAGCACAAGCACGACCATGTTCATAGCAGCACTGTTTATAATAGCAAAGTCATGGAATCAACCCAAATGTCCAACAATTGATGAGTGGATAAGGAAAATGTGGTACATTTTATACAATGGAATACTACTCAGCCATCAAAAAAGATGAATTAATGAAATTTGCTGGGAAATGGATGGAACAATTATATTGAGTGAAATATCCCAGACACAGAAAATTAAGCACCGTATGTACTCCCTAGTAGGTAGATCCTAGTACCAAATCCACTTAGAGACACACTCAAAGATGGATCTCGGTAATACTTACAGTAATTGCAAAGATTATAAACAGGAGGGAAGAGGAAGGAGGGCCCCGCCAGCAATGGGGAGAGAGGGGATCATGCTACAGCGGAGAAAATAGGCCACCATCAAGGACTGCAAGTAAGTAATGAGATATCTGGTGAAGCTCACAGACTTTCCTTCCTGGTCACTTGCAACTGTTGGGGTGTGATCTCACCAGAAAGGGAGGGCATACAGCCTGGCAGATAGAAGGTAACCATTTTGCAAATGGGAGACTGACCCCTCCCCCCATTCACTGCAGTCTCCTATTCTTATTCCATCTGCCTTTGAATCTACTTTTACATTAAGACTCTATTTTAACAGCCTTTTATCTCTGGCCAGGGGGTGACATCCAATACCCATCAGGATGGGGCTAAGGGTGGTGCAGAAACAGCAAAGCAAAACTGAAAAAAATAATCAACGAACCACAATTCAGAGCATCAGAGACTCTATATCAACTACCTGGAACTAGGCCAGCCTAATCTCTCCCCATCCTAAAGCTCAGGGAAATTTGCGGAAGATAGGAAAGGTCAGAGCTAGGAGATTTTGTCATCCAACAGAAAAAGTAGAAGAGAAGAGACTCAAGGTATATTTTATTTTTTAAGAAATTGGTCTTCAACGTATCATTGACCCCCCCCCCCCAAAGTCTAGCATGGATCACAGGCAGTAGGATCCTTAGAGGCAAGGGATTAACAGCCACAATAGTGTTCCATACTAAAGTGAAACACAAAAAAGTACTCTAGGCAATGCTACTGAGTCCTTATACATCATCAGAGAGTAGGACCCAGAGGGAAGTTTGACATGCACAATAAAAGATGCTGTAGGGATGGGGGGGGGCAATGGGAGTCAGGGAGAGGGGGAAAGGAAGATAAAAAGGAGGGAGGGAGCAAAGAGATCCAGGGAGGGGTGGAGGGAGGGAAGGGAATGGGGTACCTATCAAGCTTGTATGAGTGGAAAACATAAATAAATATTAAAAAAACTCTAATTCTTATCTTCTCAGACAAAGATTTATATCAACTAATATATGTTATATTATATGTGCATATTGTGGCATGTCTGCTAGTTTTCTGTCAGTTTTCAAAAGATTTTTTTTCTTTGAGAAAGTGTTTCGTGTAACACAGACTGGTCTCAAACTTGATATGTAGTCAGGGATGACTTTGAACTCCTGATCCACTTAGGTGCTGAGATTACCTTGTATACTATAATGTTTTCTTGCTTTCCATTAAAAAAATTAACTATGCCTATAATATTTTCTTTCTTTCGATTAAAAAAAACTGACAAAACATAAAATTGTATGTATTTATGGGACATCATGTAATATTCCAGTGCATGCATATATATTACACAATGCTTAAATAAATACATCTATTTCCTTAAACATTTGTTATTTTTAAGGTGAAAATGTCTCATAGTTATGGTTGTCAACTTGAGCCTGGGTATAGTTGTGAAGAAATAATTGCCGAGACTGAGGTTGTCTGGCTGATAGCAAAGGTCCAGCACCTATAGAGTGGGACTTTTCTCCACACAGATGGGTAAGACGGAGACAGATGGCTCATGGAATTGGTATTCTTTGGCATACTTGTCCAGACATGCTGGTCTGGCAAGTAAGAATTGCCCCTCTCTTAGCAATGGATTTGGTGTGGCCAGTTCTCTTGGCCCCTGGTGTTGGTATGAGTTCTCCTGCCAGGCTGGATTAAGAACTGTTGAAAGGACAGTTGTAAACCAAAACAAAACCCCTGTTCCCCTTTAGATGAGTTTGTCATGAATTTACTGGCAACATGCAAGCAGACTGTGACAATGTCCAAATTCCTTTTTTCTAGTCTTCTGAAAAATGCCCAGTATACTATTTATAACACTACATACACTATAGTGTGTGTATATATATATATATGTATTTATGTATCTATCATAATACTGCATAGCTATAATTTGCAACAGTATACTAAAACATTTTAGTCTAACTATAAATTAGTACCTTCATTGAGACAGGAACTTGCTATGGAGCCCAAACTAGTTTCCATCTCTTAAACCCCACAGCCTCCAATTTCCAAATTCTGGGATTACAAGTATATACCACTATGTCTGGCTTTCTGCTTTGAACTTCTATGTATCAACTCTTGTATTCTACATACAAGTGAGATCCTGTGGAATTTATCTTGTGTTCCTGCAATGCAGTGAAAGGAACCTATGCCACAAATTCTGTATTTTCTTCTCATTTCTCCACAATTTCATCAAATAAGTCCAGTATCCTTTCTTTTGTTAAATATAGTACGCAAGGTCCTAAGTCTAAGTTAAGTACCTTTTAGAGAATTCATCTTTCTATTAATTCCCGCTCGAAAAATTACATAAAAGATTAATGAAAGTGTATACTTCTTCCCTTGTTAATAAGTTTTTTTTTTAATTTTTTTTATTATTTATACAATTGTGCACATGTGTGTGTGTGTGCGTATGCGTATGTGTGTGTGTGTGTAGAACCACGGACGAATTCAGCAACCACCATGGACCGCCTCCTCCTTGTTTACTCTGCCCCAGGATTCACAGGCTCCGCCCTACCAGGACCAGAAACGCAGGCCGCCCCCGCTTCCGCCCGACGTCTATACGTGGGGTCTAGGATCCGAACTCAGGACCTTCCGCCTGCAAGGCAGAGGCTTAACCCCTGAGCCACCTCTCCAGCCCCTGTTAATAAGTTTTTATCTGTTAAATTTGCAGTTCCTGAGTACTGAATCTAACAGAACAAAAGAAAGATTTTTCATCTTCCACACAATTCTTGAAATTATTTTAAACATATAATCAAATATGGTCAAGTGCTGGGGATATAAGCGCTTATTGATAAAGCACTTGCCTAGCAATGCAAAAACCACAAAAAATCAGAAATATGTATTTAGAAGAATTTTGATCAGTATGTTGATCAGTATGACTTATACAGAGTTCTAATAGAAAAAATACAAGATTTCCTCATAGGAAAATTAAGTCATGGTACTCCCATAACCTGAACTGTTATTCAGCCTCTAACACACACACACACACACACACACACACACACACACACGTACGCGTACACGTTTAATTAAAAACATAATTTACAGAGCTGTTTAGTACTCCATACAGAAAATTGCATAATGACACTATTCTCGCAAGGATACAACAGAAAACTTGGCAGGAGGAACTGTCTAGCCCATTGGTAGAATTGTCTTTGGATAATTACAGATAGTTTCCACAATAAACAGTAATGGTAAAAATAACGTTCTACATTTTAAAATTTTAGGGCAAGATGCCCCAGGGTGAGGCTGTGGAAGAGAGGCGGAAATCCATGGGGGTAGGCTAGGTCTGCAGAATCAGAATCACGTCCAGAGGAGCCGGTCCAGATTTATTTCTGCTGTCCATTTGCCGAGAAGAGGAATTGGAAACCGAAACAAACCCCGAGCTGGGAAACGAAACTGAAGAAGCAGCGCTAAGCCCGATCCTCCCTGTCCTCCGGATCCTCTCCGTCCTCTGGATCCTCGGGGTCCAGCGCCCCAGTCTCCCACCATCTGCCCTGCAGCGCCCGCTCCGGGCGGATGCTCACCTGGCCGCTCCAAGCTCTGTGCGTGTCGCTGGCCCAACTGCCCCCAGCGATTGTCCCCGCACGCGTATACCCTGTGGTCGGCGAACAGCAGCAGTGCATGACTCTCCCCACTCGCCGCCAGCAGCAGCTTGGAGCTGGGATTTCCCGCCTCCTGGAGCTGCGGCTGCAGCGAGCCCGCGCGCCAGCAGAAGTGCATCGCGTCACTGGACTTGACTAGCTTTCCCCAAGCTAGTCCGCTCGAGCCCGCGCACCCTTCCAAACCGCCCCGCCTCGCTCGCGGCCCTGCCCCCTACGTCATCGTCTTTTTTTTTTTTCTTCTTCCTTTACAACTCTGGAGTAAATTCCAGATCTTTCCTCTTAAGGGCAAGCGCTTTACCGCTGGGCTTCCCTAGTCCTGATGCGTCATCTTTCAATTGATCCAAGGAGTACAAGCATGCACATTCTCACTAAAACACCGGTGAGCAGGGCTGCTCCGGGAAATTACCAGCAGATTCCGCTAATAAGCCTATGGGATATGGGCAGTGTATTGAGCCCACTGTGTCAGAAACGTAGAGGAACACGTTTGTGTCCTGGTACGATGAGTGACAATGAATTCACAAGGAGCAGAGGTTTGAATGACAGCAATTTGCTAGATATTCCTGCCTTTCTTCCCAGCCTCACCAAGGAGAACAGGTCTTTTTTTGTTCCAATCCTAATGACTAACATTAACTTTAAGATGGTAAATCTGTCACCTACTTACCTATCCATATGTACAAATGCAGGTAGAATGGCTGCAAGGATTAAAGAAGCAAGGACTTCCAAAGGAGTCAAGGCTAGAAAGCAGGCAAGAGTCTCTGTGTTGTTAAGATAATGAGTCCAAACCAAATGCTTTGAGCCAGGCTTTTGTGGGTCACAGTCTTAAGAGAGAAGCTTCAGGTTTGAGTCTACTACAGACAGAAAGGGCCAGGAATGGTCAAGACCAAGAAACAGAAAGGATGAGTGGCAGGTCCCAATGGTAGGTGAACAAGAGCAGCAGAGGATGGTTCATTGGACACTGCAGCTAAGGGCTGACTCTGTGGGTCCAGGAGAGGGAGGTATACCTTGGTCTGGCATGTCTGATAAGTTCTTGAGCCTACTTTCCCTGGTATGATTTTAGCACACCCATATGCTCCTACTTAACTCACCTTAACAAATATTTGGGGTGGTACCCTGTACATTCTCCCAGGAACAAGTCACATCAGCAGTATTAAACAGGTAGTACTATGCACGAGTCCACCCTAAGCACAAGCATCCTCCATCCTTCAAACCGTCAAAAGTTGCTTGTAATGATTTGTGGCAAAGCAAAGTTCAACCTGAGACACCAATGTTTTATACAATGTGGAGTTAATTAGAGTCGGGCATAGTCTGATCTCAATAAAATAAAAAAAATTTAAAAGATGAGTTTGTTAGGGTGTCTAATAACAGCAGAAAGAGTAACTGTTACACTTTTGCTTACTATAATAAACTCATTCATTCAACACTGAAACATAGCATAGATTATTCTCCAGCACTGGCAGAATTTGTGAGATGCCATTTCTATTTTGAAAGGGAGTGTCCGCAACAGACTGATGACCATGGAGGACCAAATGGAGACCATGAAAAACATGGGAAAGAAACACATTGATGATAATAAAACTGATGATAACTAGAACAATGGTATGAAAAGACTCCCCATTTCTCTGTGCTGTAGAGTTGTAATTATAGGGCTAACACATAAAGGTTGTTTTTTTTTTTTTTAAATTCACATCTGCTTTTTCTTGTTTACAGGAGTGTTCACTATTCAGTCATTGATTTTCTTTCTCTGGTTCTATGTTGTGACAACACAGAGGAAAGAGGATGAAAGACTCCCAGCCACAGTAAAAGTTTGCTATGAACTTGCATTAGACAAAAAGACATTACTTAATAATATAAATAGGATCAGGTATTATATGCCATGTATGTAATTTGGATTCAACTCTTTTTAAAGAAATGGGTAATTTTTTCATATGTTGCAGTTACTTTTCTTTTTGCCATGAACTTAAGCAACTTAGAGGAGAAAAGGAGATTGGTTGGGGTTTGAACATGAGTTACCCCCACAAACTCACATATTCTAATGCTTAGCTGGTGTTAATGTTTGGGAAGATTGTGGCCCTATTGAGAGGTGGTGGCTTGATGGAGCAAGGGACATCACAAGGACTGGCGCTTGAGGTTTGGTAGCTCGACCCTATTTCCTCGCACTCGTATTCTCTGCCCCCTGATGGCTGTGGTGACCTGAATCAGCCCCCTGCTTCAACCTACAGCCATGACTTCTGCTAGATGATTCCTTCAGTAAGGGACTATATCTGCTGTAGAGCTATAAGCCAAATACATTTTCCTTCTCCACTAAGTTGTGTGAGCCTGAGTATATTTTCTTATAACAATAGAAAATGATTACAAAAAGGGACGTAGCTCATTATGGCTGGAATCATAAAGCAAAGGCATGGCAGAGAGCAGCCATTGTGAAGACACAGAGAACAAAAGCTAAATGAAAAGAAGCAGGGTCTGGCTACCAAACCTTAAGGCCCAGCTTCATATCATCTGACACATCTTCCTCCATCTTCCTCTGGCTCTTAAAGGAGCCAAAACCTTCCCAAGCATTAACATTAGCTAAGGATTCAACCACAGAAGCCTGTGGGGGGCAGCAACTCATATTCAAACTATGCTATTGTGGTACTAAGAAATAAAAAGAAAACAGTATGTGGGTGAGGGAAAGGTATTGAGGAAGAGATGAGAATAGGTGATGTTTTTGGTAAAGAAAGATAAAAAGTGGGTATTTTAGATAGTAAAGTAAGATCATCAAAATGATAAAGACAAACCTGAGAAGCCTTGAAAAAGTTGTAAATGGTATAAATAAGTCATGTAAGTGTAATGCAAGATGAGAAAGGTATGAGAGAGAGAGAGAGAAACAGAAAGAAGAAAAAGACATAGTGAGAGAAGAAACAGAAGTATAAAGACAAAGACAAAAGCAAGATTGCTCAACAATAAGGAGAAAGACTTGGTACCAATTATCATATCTTAGAAAGCTTATGATTGCCTAAAGAGATTAAAATACTGACCTCCCAACTATATGTAAAAACTGTGTGTGTGTGTGTGTATGTATGTGTGTGTACATACATGTGGTGTGTCTATGTATATCAGAGGGCACTCTGTGTGCCTGCAGAGTTATTTTTGCTTTGCTCTGGGGTTTCCCAGGCTCTACCTTCCAGGGCCAGAAGTGCAGGCCACTTTCATTTTTATATGGAACCTGGGATCAGAACTCAGATCCTTCTGCTTTTGAGGCACAGGCTTAATACCTGAGCCATCTCTTCTAGCCCTAAAAGACCAATTTCTTTTTTTTTTCTTCTTCCACTCATACAAACTTGATAGGTACCCCATTCCCCTCCTTCCCTCCACCCTTCCCTGGATCCTCTTGCTCCCTCCCCCCTTTTCCCTTTCCTTTCCCCCCTTCCTCCCTCTCTTTCTCCCAGTGCCCTCCCCCCATTTCTCTGATGAGGTGTAAGGACTCAGTAGCATTACCTAGAGCTCTTTTTTATGTTCCCCTTAGTACAGGAACACTATTGTGGCTGTTAATCCCTTGCCTCTAAGGATCCTACTGCCTGGAGCTTTTTCCCCTGTGATCCCTGCTAGATTTGGGGGGGGGGTCAATGATATGTTGAAGACCAATTTCTTTTTTTTGTTGTTTTTTTTTGTTGTTTTTTTACCTTTCTTTTTTTTATTAAAAATTTAATTATACATTTTAAAATTTTTTACCAGTTCCCTCCCTCCCCCCTCCTCCCCCTCCCCTTCCCCCAGTGCCTCCCCCCCAATTCCCAGAGAGTCCTTTATTGTGTATGCCTAACTCTCCACTGGGTCCTCCTCTCCGATGACATATAAGGACCCAGTGGCATTTCCATAAGCCCTTTCTCTTGTTCCCCTTAAGCATAAGATCACTACTATGGCTGTCAATCCCTTGCCTCCAGGGGTCTCGGTGCCCTTAACAGATGCTAGACTTTATGAGGGCAACAGTGCGCTGGACATTGCGCAGGGCATGCAAAGTCCCATTATGATTGCTTTGGCCCCAACTATTGTTGAGAATCTTGCAAATCGTTGCTCCTCCCATCCTTTTGCTCTTACAGTCTTACTGCCCCCTCTTCCGCAAATGTCCCTGAGCTCAAGGATGGGGAGAGATTAGGCTGGCCTAGTTCTATGTGATTGATATAGAGTCTCTGAAGTTCTGGATTGTGGTTTGTTGATTTTCTTTTGCAGTTTTGCTGCTCCTGCAATTCCCTTCACTCCATTCTGCTGGGCACTGTATGTCACCCCCTGGCCAGAGACAAAAAGCTGTTAAACTGGAGTCTTGTTATAATAGCACATTCAAGGGTAGATGTAATAAGAGTAGGAAACCTCACTGAGGGAGGGGTCCATCACCCATTTGCAAAATGATTACTTTTTATCTGCTAGACTATATGCCCTCCCCTTCTGGTGAGATCAGGAAAGAACGTCTATGAACTTAACCAGGTTTCTCATTACTTACTTGCAGACCTTGATGGAGGCCTATTTTCTCTGCTGTAACATGGTCTCCTCTCTCCTTGTTTCTGGTGTGGCCCTCCTAACCCATCTCTCTTGTTCATAATCCTTGCAATTACTGTGTTACATAGGTTTACTTTTGAGTGTCTCAATGTGGGCTGGGTGAGTTTGGTACTAGGAGCCACCTATTAGGGAGTACATACGGCGCTTAATTTTCTGGGTTTGGGATACTTCACTTAATATAATTCTTTCTAATGACATCCATTTCCCAGCAAATTCCAGTAATTCATCATTTTTGATGGCTGAGTAGTACTCCATTGTATTGATGGCTGAGTAGTACTCCATTGTATAGATGTACCACAGTTTCCTTATCCACTCGTCAACTGTTGGACATTTAGGTTGATTCCATGACTTTGCTATTGTAAACAGTGCTGCTATGAACATGGTCGAGCTTGTGCTATCGAGGCGAACCTCTGCTGCATGGGGGGTTATTCCCAAAAGTGGGATAGCAGGGTCATACGGCATTTCAATCTTTAATTTCTTTAAGAATCTCCAGACGGCTCGCCAGAGTGGCTGTATGAGCCTGCATTCCCACCAACAATGTAGGAGAGTTCCCCTCTCTCCACATCCTCTCCAGTATTTGTCGTTGTTTGTATTGTGGATTTTTGCCATCCTGACCGGGGTGAGATGATATCTCAGGGAAGTTTTGATTTGCATTTCCCTGATGGCGAAAGAAGTGGAGCATTTTTTAAGATAATTGTTAGACATTTTAATTTCATCTCTGGTAAAGTTTCTTTGAAGTTCCAGGGCCCATTTTTTAATTGGGCCAGTGTTTTCCTTGGAGTTTAATTTTCTAAGTTCTTTGTGCACTCTGGACAGTAGAGCTCTGTCAGATATGTGGTTAGTGAAGATTTTCTCCCATTCTGTGGGTTGCCTTTGAGCTCGTGTGACAATCTCTTTATCTGAACAGAAGCTCTTTAATTTCACAAGATCCCAACTGTTGAGAGTTGGTAGCAGTGACTGTGCCATTGGATGTCTGTTTAGGAAGTGTTGGCCTAGCCCAATCAGCTCGAGGGAGTTCCCTATCCTTTCAACTATGATTTTTAAAGTCTCTGGCCTGATATCAAGGTCCTTGATCCATTTGGAATTAAGTCTTGTACATGGTGACAAGTACGGGTCCAGCTTTAATCTTCTGCATGTGGAGATCCAGTTTTGCCAGCACCATTTGTTGAAGATGCTGTTCTTTTTCCATTGGATTCTTTGGGCCCCTTTGTCAAAGACCAAATGGCTGTAACTTTGTGGGCTTATATCTGGGTCTTCAATCCTTATCCATTGATCTGTGTGTCTATTTTGGAGCCAGTACCAGGCTGTCTTTATAACTATGGATTTGTAGTATAGACTTAGGTTTGGTATGGTAATACCTCCAGCAGTGTTTTTGTTACTCAGGATTGTTTTTGCTATCCTGGGTCTTTTGTGCCTCCATATGAACTTTGAGATTATTTGGTCAACTTCTTTGAAGAATTGCTTTGGGATTTTGATTGGTATAGCATTGAATCTATATATTGCCTTTGGTAGGATGGTCATTTTTACAATGTTGATTCTGCCAATCCAGGAACAAGGGAGGTCTTTCCACCTTCTGGTGTCTTCTGCAATTTCTTTCTTTAGGGTTTTAAAGTTTTCATTGTAAAGGTCTTTTACCTCCTTAGTTAGGTTTATACCAAGGTATTTCATTTTTTTAGGGGTTATAGTAAATGGTATGGTTTCTCTCAAGGCTTTTTCACTTCTTTCATTCTGGGCATATAGGAAGGCCTCTGATTTTTGCACATTTATTTTGTATCCTGCCACCCTGCTGAACTTCTCAATTAGTTCCAGGAGCTTCCTGGTGGAGTTTTTGGGATCCCTCAGGTATAAGATCATGTTATCTGCAAATAGAGATAGCTTGATTTCTTCCTTGCCGATTTGAATCCCTCTTATGTCCCTTTCTTGTCTTATGGCTTCAGCTAAGACTTCAAGTACAATATTGAATAGAAGTGGTGAGAGTGGACAGCCTTGTCTAGTTCCTGATCAAAGTGGGAATGCTTCCAATTGTTCCCCATTGAGCATAATCCTTGCTGTGGGCTTGTTGTATACAGCTTTTATTATATTGATAAAGGTTCCTTCCATTCCTACTGTCTCTAGCGTTTTGATCATAAAAGGCTGTTGGATCTTGTCAAAAGCTTTTTCTGCATCTATCGAGAGTATCATGTGGTCTTGGACTTTGGACTGGTTTACATGATGAATTACATTTATTGATTTGCGTATGTTGAACCAACCTTGTGTGCCGGGGATGAAGCCTACTTGGTCCCCGTGAATGATCTTTTTGATATGTTTTTGAATCCGATTTGCTAAGACTTTGTTGAGAATCTTTGCATCTGTGTTCATCAGGGAGATCGGCCTATAGTTTTCTTTTTTAAGTGAATCTTTATTAGGTTTTGGGATTAAAACGATATTAGCTTCATAGAAGGAATTTGGTAGTGTTCCTTCCTTTGCTATTTGATGGAACAGTTTAAGGAGTATTGGTGTTATTAACTCCTTAAATGTCTGGTAGAACTCTGTGCTGAATCCATCTGGTCCAGGACATTTTTTGGTGGGAAGATTCGAGATTACTTCCTCAATTTCCTTATATGTTATAGGACTATTTAAATAATTCACAACTTCCTGATTCAATTTAGGTAAGTTGTGTTTACTTAGAAATTCATCCATCTCTTTTGTGTTATCAAACTTCACAGAGTATAAGTTTTTGAAATATGATGTTATAATTCTCTGGATTTCTTGGGTATCAGTAGTGATAACTCCATGTTCATTTCTAATTTTGTTAATTTGGGTTTTCTCTCTCGTGCTTTTGGTTAGTTTAGCTAGGGGTGTATCAATCTTGTTGATTTTTTCAAAGAACCAGCTTTTTGATTGGTTGATTTTTTTCTATCGTTTTCTTAGTCTCGATTTCAGATATTTCTCCCCTTATTTTGCTAATCTCTTCTCTTCTACTGCTTTTGGGATCAGATTGCTCTAGTTTCTCTAAAGCTTTAAGCTGCATTGTTAAGTTGTTTATTTCTGATGTTTCCATTTTTTTGACGTAGGCATTAAGAGCTATGAACTTACCTCTTAGGACAGCTTTCATTGTGTCCCAGAGATTTTGGTAAGTTGTATTTTCGTTATCATTCACTTTCAGGAAATCTTGAATTTCC
Organism: Typhlomys cinereus; assembly: GCA_023101885.1. NCBI lineage: Eukaryota > Metazoa > Chordata > Mammalia > Rodentia > Platacanthomyidae > Typhlomys > Typhlomys cinereus. The sequence goes on along the minus strand of JALPQD010000008.1, from coordinate 15,341,874 downwards.
TTTTTAATTTCTTCCTGAATCCAGTTCTCATTCAGCATCATAGTGTTAAGTTTCCAGGAGTTAGTGTATTTTCTCTTGTTTGATGTGTTGTGGATGTCCAGCTTTAGGCCGTGGTGGTCTGATAGGGCACAGGTTAGAATTTCAACTTTCTTGTATATGTGTAGATTCATTTTGTGGCCCAATATGTGATCTATTTTGGAGAAAGTTCCGTGTGCTGCTGAGAAAAATGTGTATTCTTTGGTGCGTGGGTGAAAAGTTCGATAGAGATCTGTGAGGTCCATTTCTTTCAGGGTTTGATTAAGTTCCAAAGTGTCTCTGTTAAGCTTTTGACCTGTTGATCTATCCCATGTTGAGAGGGCGGTGTTGAAGTCCCCAAGAATTATCGTTTGGGAGTTGATTTCTTGCTTTAGACGCTGTAGGGTTTTCTTAATGAATGTGGAGGGGCCCGTATTGGGTGCATATATGTTCAGTATTGTGAAATCTTCCTGGTGAATTGTACCTGTGACTAAAATGTAGCATCCATCCGTGTCTCTTATAATTTTTTTTTGGTTTGAAATCCACTTTTTCTGATAGCATAATGGCTACCCCTGCCTGTTTTCTGCTTCCATTTGCTTGTAGAATTGTTGACCAGCCTTTTATTTTTAGAGCGTGCCTATCTTTTGTGGTGAGATGGGTTTCCTGCAGGCAACAGATTGATGGATTGTGATTTTTAATCCAAGTTTGTAATCTGTGTCTCTTGATCGGTGAATTAAGTCCATTAACATTTAGTGTTATAATGGAGAAACTATTGTTAATTCCAGACATTTATTATGTTTAGTAGCTTTTATAAGTATATTGCTTCGCTTTTAATGGTGTTATATTTGCCTTCTGTTCTCCTCGATATACCTGTTTTTTTCTTCACGCTTGAGTATCATTTCTAGCAGTTTTTGAAGGCCTGGTTTGGTGGCTATGTATCCCTTAAAGTTGTCTTTGTGCTGGAAAATTTTTCTTTCTCCCTCGATCATGACTGATAGTTTTGCAGGGTAAATCAGCCTGGGTTGACATTTTTGCTCATTCAATACTTGAAGTATGTCTCTCCAAGCTCTTCTTGCTTTTACTGTTTCGACTGAGAAGTCATTTGTTATTTTAATAGGTTTGCCTTTAAAAGTGACTTGTTTTTTCTTCCTTGAAGCTCTCAGCACCAGTTCTTTATCTTGAATGTGGAGTGTTTTAACTATTATTTGCCGCGGTGTGCTTCTATTTTGGTCGTATCTGTTTGGGGTGCGGAATGCCTCTTGTATATGAATGGGCCTCTCTTTTTTTAGATGAGGAAAATTTTCCTTGATGATCGTTTGAAAAATTTCCTCAGGGGTGGTATTTTGAGATTCTTGCTCCGGTATTCCATGAATACGCATGTTAGGCTTCTTCAGGGTGTCCCATATCTCTTGGATATTTCTCTCAAGTATCTTTTTGGCTTTAACAACCTCTTCCATTGAGCTGGTTAGTACTCCCACTTTATCTTCAAGTTCTGAAATTCTGTTTTCTGCTTCGTTAGTTCTGTTGATAAGACTATCTGTGGGGTTCTGGGTTGAAGATAACTTGTCTTTTAGCTCAGTTTTAAACTCTGCTTGAGTTTGTTTTAACTGCTCTATGCCACTTTTTGTTTCTTGCACTGTTTTTCTCAACTCCTCCAGATGTCTGTTGTGTTCCTCTTCAAAGCGATTGATTCGATTATTTAATTCCTCCTGGATTTCCTCTTTCATAGTATTGAACATGGTAATGATCATATTTTGAAAGTCGTTATCCTGGGTCAGGCTTTCTTGGCCTTTTTCCGCGGGTTTGTTCTTGTTGGAGTCTAACATTATGGGATTAATTCCTTCAGTGGGAAATTTGTTTACTTGAGTGTTGCTTCTCATGGATTTGCACTTTGACTTTGGCATTGTCATTTTAACTCTTAAGATCTCTCAATTTCACTAAACTGAATTATTTGGCCTGGGGTACTGGTGGGTGGGGCCCGAACGGGGACTTACCTAGGGCGCGGGGTGAGGCCCGGGTGGACCGCGCGCGTGTCCCCACCGGCGGAGCGGGGTGGGGTGAAAAGGGAGGATGGGCACGTCGGTGTGGAGCTATTTAACCCGATGGCAGCTGGGGCGGGGCCCGGGCGCAGGGGGAGGTCCTCCTCGTCCATCGGCCCCCGCGAGGCTCCGGCTGGATGGCGGGAGTCGGAGCCGGGTCCCTGTGGGCTGACCTGGGGTCCTAGAGTGCGCGGTGAGGCCCGGCTGGATCTCGCTTACGCGTCCCAACCGGCGGAGCGGGGTGGGGTGAAAAAAAGGGAAGACCAATTTCTTAAAAAACAAAATAAAGTATACCTTGAGTCTCCTCTCTTCTACTTTTTTTTTTTTTGTTGGATGACAAAATCTCCTAAGTCTGACCTTTCCCCGGGAATTCCTGGCTCATCCTCATATACTGGGGAGCAAGTACTAATGAAAAACTGGAAGGGAACAAACTGGAGTCAGCTGAAGAAGAACCCATTTTAGTCCTGTTAGGTATCTTACACTGATTTTGCTAGCCCATCTTGGTTTTTAAGACACACACACACACACAAAATAGATAAATCTTTTTTCTTATTTTATTTTTTTCCTAATCATACAAGCTCAAAAGCTTGTCCTCTTCATCCTCCCTCCCCTCCCCAGTCATGCCCCCTTGCCTTCTCCTCCTTTCCTCCCTTCCTTAAATCCCCTCCCCACCCCACTCCCTCCTAGTACGTTCCCCTTCCTTCCTTCCATTCCCTGGAGCATCCTTTTGTATGAGCAGAAAACCTTCCTCTGAGGCTTCCACCCTAGTGAGGGTTCAGGACTCAGGACATAGCCCAGAGCCCTTTCTTGGGCTCCCCTTAGTATAGGAACTTTATTATGACTGTTTAATCCCTTGCCTCTAAGGATTCTACTGCTTGGAGCTTTCTCCCCTGTGATCCCTGCTAGATTTTGGACGGTCATTGACATGTGAGCCATTGTGCAGGTTAGGCAAAGTCCAATTCTGGCTGTTGCAGCACTAATTTGTGTGAAGTATCTTGCATATCATTGGTCCTCCCCAACTTTATAGACTCTTACAATCTTGCTCCTCCCTCTTCTGCAAGGTTCCCTGAGCTTTAGGATGGAAGAAATTTTGTTGGTCTGATTTCAGGTGAATAATGTACAGTCTTCGTTATTCTGAATTATGGTTCATTGTTATTTTCAATTTTGCTTTTCCTGTACTCCCTTTGGCTGCATCCTGATTGATATCGAAGGTCACCTCCTAACCTAACAGAAAAGACTGTTTAAATGAAGATATTAATGTAAGTGAAGACTCAAAGGTAGATGGAAGAATAGAAGTGGGACACAGCAGTGGGTGTGGGGGTGTCGGTGTCCCATTTGCCAGATAGTTACGGTCTATTGCCAGTCCCTATATCCTCCCTGATTGGTGAGATCAAACCTCTTCAGTCCCAAGAAAGGGAAGTGAGAGTGAGCTGCACCAGATGTCTCACTACTTACATGCAATACATGACCGTGACCTATTTTCTCTACTGAAGCATGATCCACTATCTCCTTTCTTTTGAGGTCCCCTACCCCTTTCCTCTTGTTTATAATCTTTTGCGATTACAGTGGGTATCACAGAGATTTACTTTTGAATAAGTCATTAAGTGGGTTTGGAACTAGGATCCACTTATTAGGGAATACATACAGTGTCTAACTTTTTGTGTCTGGGATACTTCACCCAATATAATTTTTTCTAATTCCATTCATTTCCCTGCAAATTGCATTAATTCATCATTTTTGATGGCTGAGTAGTATTCTGTTGGGCCTCTTTACCAGGCCTGAGGCCTGCTGAGCCTGGCTAGAGTTTCAGGACCTGACTTCAGGTTTCGAATCTCATCTCCACAGGAAAGTTTCGTTTCCCGGGAATGATGTCACATCTATTCAATCACCTTCTGGTCACTTATTCACTTTCTATTGGTTGCCCCATAATCACACCACCCCTCACCCTTCCCCCCGCTGCACACTCTATATAATTCACCCCCCTGTTTAATAAAGTTGAGTTCCTGCTTTGACAGACCTCCTGGCTCCATTGTGTTCATTGAGCCGCGACACTCATCACACGCTCAGCCCCACAGGTCGCCCGGCTGGTCCGGTCGTCCCTAACCACACTACCTGCAGTGGCCCCAGAGTCCTGCAGTATTCCATTGTATAAATGTACCACATTTTCCTTATCCATTCGTCAACTGTTGAACATTTGAGTTGATTCCATGACTTTGCTATTGTAAATAGTGCTGCAATGAACATGGTTGTGCTTGCGTCACTGTAGTGAATTTCTGCATTATGGGGGATTATTCCCAGTAGTGGTATATGGTAGGGTCAAATTGAATTTCAATCTTTAACTTTTTTAGAAATCACCATACTGATCGTCAGAATGGTTGTATAAGCCTGCATTCCCACCAGCAATGTATGAGAGTTCCCTTCTCTCCAGTTCTCACATTCTCTCCAATATTTGTTGTTGTTTGTATTGTGAATTCTTGACATCCTGACCGGGGTGAGATAATATCTCAGGGTAATTTTGATTTGCATTTCCCTAATGGCTAAGGATATGGAGCAATTTTTAAGATATTTGTTAGATATATTCTTTTGAGTTCCAAGGCCCATTTTTTAATTGAGCCATTTATCTCCTTGGTGTTTAGGTTTTTGAGTTCTTTGTGCACTCTGGATAATAGAACTCTATCATATATGTGGTTAGTGAAGATTTTCTCCCATTATGTGGGTTGCCTTTTTGCTCAGTTTACAATCTCTTTATCTGAACAGAAGCTCTTTAATTTCATAAGATCCCATTTCTTGAGTGTTGGTTCTAGTTGGATTTCTGTTTAGGAACAGTTGGTCTAGCTCAATCAGCTCAGGGAGTTCCCTACCCTTTCAACTAGGGGTTTTTATAGTCTTTGTCTTAATATTAAAGTCCTTGATTCATTTGAAATTAATTTTTGTGCATGGTGACAAGTACTGGTCCAGTTTTAATCTTCTGCATGTAGATATCCAGTTTTGCCAACACCATTTGTTGAAGATGCTGTTCTTTTTCCATTGAATTTTTTGGGCCTCTTTGTCAAAAATCTAATAGTTGTAATTGTGTGGCCTTATATCTGGGTCTTTAACCCTTATCCATTGATCTACTTGTCCATTTTGGAGGCAGTACCAGGCTGTTTTTATTACTATGGATAAATAGAGAAATCTTTGAAAAATCATTCTGGATGGTTTGTAGAAAATCATAGGACAAAAATAAAAGCAGAAAGCTAGTTAGCAGAGATTTCTGTGAAAATCTGGGTCAGCAGTATGTTTGGGCTAAGTGATAATCTTACAGTGAAACTGCCACACACATAGCAGAAAAGGTGTAAATTCCTGTGCTAAGTAAAAGGGTCACCAAAAACCTCCACAACAGAGAAATAAGCCAGTGGGACATGGGAAGATGTGAAGCGAACCCTGCAAATTAATACTATGACTGAGAAAAATACTTTCCACAGCCTGCTCCTCCACCTGCTACAATAGGTCTTGGGGTTCTGTTTGCTATTTTCTTGAGAAGGAGTATGTCTGGGTGCTGTGTGGTGTTCTTTTGAAAAATTACTTTTAATCTTCTTATGTGTTTGCTTATAGGGAGTGTGATAGTTAATCCTAAGTGTCAACTTGACACACCGGACATTAACTAAGATCAGCTGAGACCACCTGAAGAGAGTATCCAGATCAACACATTTACAACACAAAGAACAGCTCTAAATCCAATCAGAACCTCCCTGGAACTCATTGGAACCTCCCAGTAGCAGACCAGATGAAAGGAACCATAGAACAATCTGGAAGAAGAGAGACTCTTCGGGAATTCTCCAGCCTTCAGCCACCATCCACTAGCCTACTGGATGTTCATAGTGATTTAGCCTGCCAGTTTCAGCCACCAGCCATATTGACCTTCCTGTGAAAGACAGTATCTCCCCTCTGGAACCATAAGGTGAACACATCTCCTTTTCTCCCTGAAGTTATTTGACTTTGAATGCTCTCTCACAGCAATAGTTTAGAGTAACCATTATAGAAATTGGTGCTGGGTAGTGAGGTATTTCCCACTTTTATTACATCTACCTTTGAATGTGCTTTTATCACAAGACTCTAACAGCTTTTTGTCTCTGGCCAGGGGGTAACATACAATGCCCACCAGGATGGAGTGAAGGGCATTGCAGGAGCAGCAAAACTGCAAAAGAAAATCAACAAACCACAATCCAGAACTTCAGAGACTCTATATCAACCACCTAGAACTAGGCCAGCTCAGTCTCTCCCCATCTTGAAGCTCAGGGAAATTTGCGGAAGAGGGGGCGGTAAGAGTGTAAGAGCAAAAGGATGGGAAGAGCAATGATATGTAAGATACTCTATACTAGTTAGGGCTGAAGCAATCATAATTGGACTTTGCATGCCCTGCGCATTGTCCAACACACTGATGACCTCACAAAGTCTAGCATCTGCTAAAGGCACCAAAATCCTTGGAGGCAAAGTATTGGCAGCCACAGCAGTGTTCCTATACCTAAGGGGAACACGGGAAAGGGTTCGGGAAAGGCCACTGGGTCCTTGTACGTCATCGGAGAGGAGGGCCCAGAGGAAAATCAGACATGCACAAGAAAGGACTCTCTGGGAATTGGGGTGGGAGGCACTGGGCGATGGGGAGGGAGAGGCATGGGGAGGGGGAGCAGGGGGTACGGGGGGAGGAGGAGGGAGGGAGGGAACTGGTGTACCTAATAAGTTTGTATGAGCTGAAAAAAAAAAGCATATGGTAACACAACATGAAGCTGTTTGTGAAGTTGAGAGAAGTTGGTACCCAGCAGTATGGCCAATGCTGTGATGTAGCTAGTGCCTTTGGAACTGTATGTTGGGAGAAATATGGAGAACTTTGGGACTTTGTCCTGGGAAAGTCTTTATTATGTATTGGTGATGGGGCCAAATGGGCCTTTCTCATGAAAGCTCCAAAGACAGCAATGTTGTGAAACATACAAGCAGTGGAAGCCCAGATTGTGATGCTGCAGAGGGGAACAGAGACTGTGTTTGCAACTGGACAAATGACAAATGGAGCCATGTGTTGGTGGAGAGTTTTAGTGAAGTTTTGTCCTCGTCCTGAAAGCTTGCCTGAAATTAAACTGGAATGCTTGGCAAAGGAAATTTCAAGGCATTGTAGTCTTGATAATGTGATATGGCTATTTTTTAGTTGTTTTCAGGATTTAAAAAAGAACAAGGAATAAGGCAGGAAGAAGCACTAACTAAAATCTGATGATGAAAAATGCAATGGCAAACTTAAAAAGTTGAACCAGGAAGAAGTAGAGAACAAAATGGCTTTTAAAGAGATTACCTCCATTAGTAAATCTCAATTTGGATAATAGTAGAGGCTCTACCTTAAGAGCAAGATTCTCAGAGAAGATTCCCACTAATAAGAATGCAAATCCTTTTGGAATAAATGAGCTAAAGGGTGGAGTTCCAAAACAAGGGTCTGTTTCTTCCACAAAGCAATGGCCTGGGAGTGAATGAGATTTTTCCTACATTCAGCACAGAGAAGCTGAATCAACTGTGATTTGAGGGGGCCAATCTTTATCCCAAGACTATAACAAAACATGGCAAAGGTGTTCACGTGGTTCTGGTTTTAGAGGCATCAAAGATACAAGAAAGAGGATGTTGTAGATTCCTCCTCCAAGATTCAGAAAATGGCAGAATCCTGGCAGCATGTGGCAGGAAGCCTGCGGTTTAGAGGCCAAAGAAGGGCAGTTTGTACTGTGGAGTTAATGCCTTGTTTTCCACTGAGAAGTAAAGATGTTAGAGATGCCAGAGAGAATGTGAGACATCTGCCAAGGAGAGCTGTATACCCTGGAAGGAGTCAGCCCAAGATAGTAATGTGTTCTACGGACAGCTGCATTGGAGGGGTTCCCAAAGCCCTTTGGAACTGAGATGATTTCAACGAGAGGCTTACCTGTTGGACTTGGAGCTACAGGATTTGGAGTTTATCCTACTGTTTTTTTGGTCTTGTTATGGACTGACCTTCCCTGGATATGCCCTTGTTCCTTCCTTTTGGAATGGGAATGTTTATTCTGTGCTATTGTATGTTGGAAGCATGTAACTTGTTTTTTGATTTTACAGAAGATGTTGCATTTTAGACTTTGGGACTGTTTTGAGACTACTAATGTGGACTGTCCTGAGATTTTTACAGTTGGACTGAGTATGGCTTGCACTAAGAAGATATTTATGCCAAGTAATATAATGTTAATCTGTAATTATGTGGTAAAATATCATAATCTACATTATGATATTATGTAATGGGACACTAAAAACTAAGCATTTCTCAAGGGACATTGTCACTTATCTTGGGAAAAATAATGCATTTGTGGTTGTAACAGGGATAGCTATATTATGTTAGGTGGAATTATGAATCTTACTGTTTTTATGTGGAGATTAAGAATGACCTAAGGAAATATGATCTGGTGTCAAGTTGTCAAGGGGTGGACTTATGATAGTTAATCCTGGGTGTCAACTTGACATACCTGGCATTAACTAAGATCAGCTGAGACTATGTGCAGAGATTATCCAGATCAACACATTTACAATACAAAGACCTGACCTAGATCTAACAAGAACTTTATTAGATCTCATTAAAACCTCCCAGTAGCAGACCAGATAAAAGGAACCATGGAACAGAAGACTAGAAAGAAGAAAGACTCTACAGTAACCCTCTAACCTTCAGCCACCATCTACTAGCCTACTGGATGTCTGCTGTGACTTAGCCTGCCAGCTTCAGCCACCAGACATGTCACTTCCACTGTGAAAGACTGTGTGTCTCCTCTGGAACCATAAGGTGAATAAATTTCCTTTTCTCCCTTAAGTTATTTGACTTTGGGTATTCTCTCACAGCAATAGTTAAGAATAATTATTACAGGGACTTTGATTATAAAAATAATTAATGTATCTAAAATAACCACTCTGCTAATTGTTCAATGTGATGAGTGTCTAGTTTGGAGACCTAAAAGGCCAAAAATATTAGGGATGGACATATTCTCACTCTTTTGGTAACTTTCCTAAAAGCTTTCAGAGAGGAAAAAGATCCTACTAAAGTTGTAGAAGACAGATTTTTTAGCGAAACTATAAAGATTGAAACTAGGTATGGGGACACAAATACATGACCAAAATAGATTAATTAAGTATATGGGGGCTGGGGAGATGGTTCAGAGGTTAAGGCCTTTGTCTCAAAACCAAAATAATTTGAGTTCAGATTATCAGATCCCATGTAAAAATGCTGTAAAGTAGCCTGCATTTCTGGCATTGGAAGGGAAACTAGAAAGCAAAACAACTAGGAATTACAGCAATCCAGAATGATTCCCAATGTATCCTTTGGGCCTCCACAGGGACACACATTCAGGTATCCTCTGGTTTACACACACACACACACGTACAAAAATAAAAAAAATTTGTCTGGCTTGTGTGGTACACACAAAACATATGTGCAAAAATAAAAATAAGAAATATTTCTGTCTATGCTTGTATAGACAAAAAACCAGAAGCCCCCTTTTGCACCACAACCCGCTCCGCCAGTCGGGACTCGCACGCGCGGTCCAGCCGGGCCTCAACCCCGCACCCTAGCTGGTGAGTACCCCCCTCCCCCCCTCTTCCCCCCCCACGCACCGCCCACCAGGACCCCAGGTCGGCCCACAGGGACCCGGCTCCGACTCCCTCCATCCAGCCGGAGCCGCGGGGGGGGGGGGGGGGGGACGGACGAGGAGGACCTCCCCCTGCGCCCGGGCCCCATCCCAGCTGCCCTCGGGTTAAATAGCTCCACGCCGTCGCCCCCATCCCCCCTTTTGCACCCCAACCCGCTCCGCCGGTCGGGACGCGCGAGCGCGGTCCAGCCGGGCCTCAACCCTGCGCCCTAGCTGGTGAGTACACCCCCCCCCCTGCGCGCGCACCGCCCACCAGGACCCCAGGCCAAACAATTCAGTTTAATGAAATTGAGAGATCTTAAGAGTTAAAATGACAATGCCAAAGTCAAAGTGCAAATCCATGAGAAGCAACAATCAAGTAAACAAATTTCCCACTGAAGAAATTAATCCCATAATGTTAGACTCCAACAAGAACAAACCCATGGAAAAAGGCCAAGAAAGCCCCACCCAGGATAAAGGCTTTCAAAATATGATCATTACCATGTTCAATACTATGAAAGAGGAAATCCGGGAGGAATTACATAATCGAATCAATCGCTTTGAAGAGGAACACAACAGACATCTGGAGGAGTTGAGAAAAACAGTGCAAGAAACAAAAAGTGGCATAGAGCAGTTAAAACAAACTCAAGCAGAGTTGAAAACTGAGCTAAAAGACAAGTTATCTTCAACCCAGAACGCCACAGAGAGAAGCAGAAAACAGAATTTCAGACCTTGAAGATAAAGTGGGAGTACTAACCAGCTCAATGGAAGAGGTTGTTAAAGCCAAAAAGATACTTGAGAGAAATATCCAAGAGATATGGGACACCCTGAAAAAGCCTAACATGCGTATTCATGGAATACCAGAGCAAGAATCTCAAAATACCACCCCTGAGGAAATTTTTCAAACAATCATCAAGGAAAACTTTCCTCATCTAAAAAAAGAGAGGCCCATCCTTATACAACAGGCATTCCGCACCCCAAACAGATACGACCAAAATAGAAGCAACCCACGGCAAATAATAGTTAAAACACTCCACATTCAAGATAAAGAACTGGTGCTGAGAGCTTCAAGGGAGAAAAAACAAGTCACTTTTAAAGGTAAACCTATTAAAATAACAAATGACTTCTCAGTCGAAACAGTAAAAGCAAGAAGAGCTTGGAGAGACATACTTCAAGTATTGAATGAGCAAAAATGTCAACCCAAGCTGATTTACCCTGCAAAACTATCAGTCATGATCGAGGGAGAAAGAAAAATTTTCCAGCACAAAGACAACTTTAAGGGATACATGGCCACCAAACCAGGCCTTCAAAAACTGCTAGAAATGATACTCAAGGGTGAAGAAAAAACAGGCATATCCAGGAGAACAGAAGGCAAGTATAACATCATTAAAAACGAAGCAATATACTTATAAAAGCTACTAAACATAATAAATGTCTGGAATTAACAATAGTTTCTCCATTATAACACTAAATGTTAATGGAATTAATTCACCGATCAAGAGACACAGATTACAAACTTGGATTAAAAATCACAATCCATCAATCTGCTGCCTGCAGGAAACCCATCTCACCACAAAAGATAGGCACGCTCTAAAAATAAAAGGCTGGTCAACAATTCTACAAGCAAATGGAAGCAGAAAACAGGCAGGGGTAGCCATTATGATATCAGACAAAGTGGATTTCAAACCAAAGAAAATTATAAGAGACACGGATGGATACTACATTTTAGTCACAGGTACAATTCACCAGGAAGACTTCACAATACTGAACATATATGCACCCAATACGGGCCCCCCCACATTCATTAAGAAAACCCTACAGCGTCTAAAGCAAGAAATCAATCCCCAAACGATAATTCTTGGGGACTTCAACACCGCCCTCTCAACATGGGATAGATCAACAGGTCAAAAGCTTAACAGAGACACTTTGGACCTTAATCAAACCCTGAAAGAAATGGACCTTACAGATCTCTATCGAACTTTTCACCCACGCACCAAAGAATACACATTTTTCTCAGCAGCACACGGAATTTCTCCAAAATAGATCACATATTGGGCCACAAAATGAATCTACACATATACAAGAAAGTTGAAATTCTAACCTGTGCCCTATCAGACCACCACGGCCTAAAGCTGGACATCCACAACACATCAAACAAGAGAAAATACACTAACTCCTGGAAACTTAACACTATGATGCTGAATGAGAACTGGATTCAGGAAGAAATTAAAAAGGAAATTCAAGATTTCCTGAAAGTGAATGATAACGAAAATACAACTTACCAAAATCTCTGGGACGTAATGAAAGCTGTCCTAAGAGGTAAGTTCATAGCTCTTAATGCCTACGTCAAAAAAATGGAAACATCAGAAATAAACAACTTAACAATGCAGCTTAAAGCTTTAGAGAAACTAGAGCAATCTGATCCCAAAAGTAGTAGAAGAGAGGAGATGAGCAAAATAAGGGGAGAAATATCTGAAATCGAGATTAAGAAAACGATAGAAAAAATCAACCAGTCAAAAAGCTCGTTCTTTGAAAAAATCAATAAGATTGATACACCCCTAGCTAAACTAACCAAAAGCAAGAGAGAGAAAACCCAAATTAACAAAATTAGAAATGAACATGGAGTTATCACTACTGATACCCAAGAAATCCAGAGAATTATAACATCATATTTCAAAAACTTATACTCTGTGAAGTTAGACAACACAAAAGAGATGGATGAATTTCTAAGTAAACACAACTTACCTAAATTGAATCAGAAAGTTGTGAATTATTTAAATAGTCCTATACCATATGAGGAAATTGAAGACGTAATCTCGAATCTTCTGACCAAAAAATGTCCTGGACCAGACAGATTCAGCACACGGTTCTACCAGACATTTAAGAAGTTAATAACACCAATACTCCTTAAACTGTTCCATCAAATAGCAAAGGAAGGAACACTACCAAATTCGTTCTATGAAACTAATATCGTTTTAATCCCAAAACCTAATAAAGATTCACTTAGAAAAGAAAACTATAGGCCGATCTCCCTGATGAACACAGACGCAAAGATTCTCAACAAAGTCTTAGCAAATCGGATTCAAAAACATATTAAAAAGATCATTCATGGGGACCAAGTAGGCTTCATCCCCGGCACACAAGGTTGGTTCAACATACGCAAATCAATAAATGTAATTCATCATGTAAACCAGTCCATAGTCCAAGACCACATGATACTCTCGATAGACGCAGAAAAAGCTTTTGACAAGATCCAACAGCCTTTTATGATCAAAACGCTAGAGACAGTAGGAATGGAAGAAACCTTTATCAATATAATAAAAGCTATATACAACAAACCCACAGCAAGAATTATGCTCAATGGGGAACAATTGGAAGCATTCCCACTTCGATCAGGAACTAGACAAGGCTGTCCACTCTCACCACTTCTATTCATTATTGTACTTGAAGACTTAGCTGAAGCCATAAGACAAGAAAGGGACATAAGAGGGATTCAAATCGGCAAGGAAGAAGTCAAGCTATCTCTATTTGCAGATGACATGATCTTATACCTGAGTGATCCCAAAAACTCCACCAGGAAGCTCCTGGAACTAATTGAGAAGTTCAGCAGGGTGGCAGGATACAAAATAAATGTGCAAAAATCAGAGGCCTTCCTATATGCCCAGAATGAAAGAAGTGAAAAAGCCTTGAGAGAAACAATACCATTTATTATAGCCCCTAAAAAAATGAAATACCTTGGTATAAACCTAACTAAGGAGGTAAAAGACCTTTACAATGAAAACTTTAAAACCCTAAAGAAAGAAATAGCAGAAGACACCAGAAGGTGGAAAGACTTCCCTTGTTCCTGGATTGGCAGAATCAACATCGTGAAAATGACCATCCTACCAAAGGCAATATACAGATTCAATGCTATACCAATCAAAATCCCAAAGCAATTCTTCAAAGAAGTCGACCAAACAATCTCAAAGTTCATATGGAGGCACAAAAGACCCAGGATAGCAAAAACAATCCTGAGTAACAAAAACACAGCTGGAGGTATAACCATACCAAACCTTAGTCTATACTACAAATCCATAGTTGTAAAGACAGCCTGGTACTGGCTCCAAAATAGACACACAGATCAATGGATAAGGATTGAAGACCCAGATATAAGCCCACAAAGTTACAGCCATTTGGTCTTTGACAAAGGGGCCCAAAGAATCCAATGGAAAAAGAACAGCATCTTCAACAAATGGTGCTGGCAAAACTGGATCTCCACATGCAGAAGATTAAAGCTGGACCCGTACTTGTCCCCATGTACAAGACTTAATTCCAAATGGATCAAGGACCTTGATATCAGGCCAGAGACTATAAAAACCATAGTTGAAAGGATAGGGAACTCCCTCGAGCTGATTGGGCTAGGCCAACACTTCCTAAACAGACATCCAATGGCACAGTCACTGCTACCAACTCTCAACAGTTGGGATCTTGTGAAATTAAAGAGCTTCTGTTCAGATAAAGAGATTGTAACGCGAGCTCAAAGGCAACCCACAGAATGGGAGAAAATCTTCACTAACTACGTATCTGATAGAGCTCTATTGTCCAGAGTGCACAAAGAACTTAGAAAACTAAACACCAAGGAAACCAATGGCCCAATTAAAAAATGGGCCCTGGAACTTCAAAGAAACTTTACCAGGGATGAAATTAAAATGTCTAACAAATATGTTAAAAAATGCTCCACTTCTTTAGCCATCAGGGAAATGCAAATCAAAACTTCCCTGAGATATCATCTCACCCCGGTCAGGATGGCAAAAATCCACAATACTAACAACGACAAATGCTGGAGAGGATGTGGAGAGAGGGGAACTCTCCTACATTGCTGGTGGGAATGCAGGCTCATACAGCCACTCTGGCGAGCCGTCTGGAGATTCTTAAAGAAATTAAAGATTGAAATGCCATATGACCCTGCTATTCCACTTTTGGGAATAACCCCCCATACAGCAGAGGTTCACCTCGATAGCACAAGCACGACCATGTTCATAGCAGCACTGTTTACAATAGCAAAGTCATGGAATCAGCCCAAATGTCCAACAGTTGACGAGTGGATAAGGAAACTGTTGTACATCTATACACTGGAGTACTACTCAGCCATCAAAAATGATGAATTACTGGAATTTGCCGGGAAATGGATGTCATTAGAAACAATTATATTAAGTGAAGTATCCCAGACCCAGAAAATTAAGTGCCGTATGTACTCCCTAATCGGTGGCTCCTAGTACCAAACCCACCCAGCCCACCTAGAGACAGTAATTCCAAGGATTATGAACAGGAGGGATGGGGTAGGAGGGCCATACCAGAAAGGAGAGAAGGGACCATGTTACAGCAGGGAAAATAGGCCTCCACCAAGGACCCAAATAAGTAATGAGACATCTGATTAAGTTCACAGACTTTTGTTCCTGATCATTTACTACTGAGGGGGAGTGATCTCACCAGAAGAGGAGGGCATATAGTCTGGCAGATAAAAAGTAACAATATTGCAAATGGGTGATAGACCCCTCCCTCACTGTGGTTTCCCACTTTTATTACATCTACCTTTGAATGTGCTTTTATCACAAGACTCTAACAGCTTTTTGTCTCTGGCCAGGGGGTAACATACAATGCCCACCAGGATGGAGTGAAGGGCATTGCAGGAGCAGCAAAACTGCAAAAGAAAAATCAACAAACCACAATCCAGAACTTCAGAGACTCTATATCAACCACCTAGAACTAGGCCAGCTTAGTCTCTCCCCATCTTGAAGCTCAGGGAAATTTGCGGAAGAGGGGGCGGTAAGAGTGTAAGAGCATAAGGATGGGAGGAGCAATGATATGTAAGATACTCTATACTAGTTAGGGCTGAAGCAATCATAATTGGACTTTGCATGCCCTGCGCATTGTCCAACACACTGTTGACCTCACAAAGTCTAGCATCTGCTAAAGGCACCAAGATCCTTGGAGGCAAAGTATTGGCAGCCACAGCAGTGTTCCTATACCTAAGGGGAACACGGGAAAGGGTTCGGGAAAGGCCACTGGGTCCTTGTACGTCATCGGAGAGGAGGGCCCAGAGGAAAATCAGTCATGCACAAGAAAGGACTCTCTGGGAATTGGGGTGGGAGGCACTGGGGGATGGGGAGGGAGAGGGGTGGGGAGGGGGACCAGGGGTTACGGGGGGAGGAGGAGAGAGGGAGGGAACTGGTGTACCTAATAAGTTTGTATGAGCTGAAATAAAAAAAAAAAACCAGAAGCTCAGATGATACTGATTCATATTTTTGGTAATTATTTCTTTTTTGTTATAATTATTTCCGCTCATACAAACTTAACAGGTACACAAGCCCCTCTCTCTCTCCACCTCCCCCTGAATCCCCTGCTCTCCCCTCCCCTCCCCCTTCTCTTCCCATCCCCCAGTGCCTCCCCCCCAATCCCCAGAGCATCCTTTAATGTGCATGCCAAACTCTCCTCTGGGTCCTCCTCTCCGATGAGATGCAAGGACCCAGGGGCATTTCCCAGAATCCATTCCTGTGTTCCCCTTAAGCTTAGGAACACTACTGCGACTGTCAGTCCTTAGCTTCCAAGGATCCTAGTGCCTTTAGTCCATGCTAGACTTTGTGGGGTCAATAATGTGTTAGACATAGTGCAGGTCATGCAAAGTCCTATTATGATTGCTTCAGCCCTAACTTGTGTGGAATATCTTGCATATCATTACTCCTCCCATCCTTGTGCTCTGACAATCTTACTGCCCCCTCTTCCAGAAATTTCCCTGAGCTTCAGGATGGGGAGAGATTAGGCTGGCCCAGTTCCAGGTGGTTGATACAGAATCTCTGATGTTCTGAATTATGGTTTGTTGATTTTTTTTGTTTTGTTTTGCTGCTCCTGCAATGCCCTTGGCTCCATCCTGAAGGGTTTTGGATGTCACCCCCTGACCAGAGATAAAAACCTGCTAAATTAGAGTCTTGTTATAAGAGTCTATTCAAAGGTAGATGGAATAAAAGTAGGAGACTGCAGTGAGAGAGGGGTCAATCACCCATTTGCAAATGGTTACTTTCTATCTGGCAGCCTATATGCCCTCCCCTTCTGGTGAGATCATACCCCATCAGTTGCAAGTGATGAGGAAGGAAAGTCTGTGAACCTAACCAGATGTCACATTACTTACTTGCAGTCCTTGATGGTGGCCTATTTTCTCTGCTGTAACATGGTCCCCTCTCTCCTTGTTTCTGGTGGGGCCCTCCTTCTCCATCCCTCCTATTTATAATCTTTACAATTACTGTAGGTATTACAGAGATTTGTCTTTGAGTGTCTCTAAGTGGGTTTGGTACTAGGATCCACCTATTAGGGAATACATACACCACTTAATTTTCTGGGTCTGGGATACTTCACTCAATATAATTGTTTCTAATTCCATCTATTTCCTGGCAAATTGCATTAATTCATCATTTTTGATGGCTGAGTAGTATTCCATTGTATAAATGTACCACATTTTCCTTATCCACTTGTCAACTGTTGGACATTTGGGCTGATTCAAAGACTTTGCTATTGTAAACAGTGCTGCTATGAACATGGTCATGCTTGTGCTATCGAGGTGAATTTTGGCTGTATGGGGGGTTATTCCCAAAAGTGGAATAGCAGGGTCATATGGCATTTCAATCTTTAATTTCTTTAAGAATCTCCAGACGGCTCTCCAGAGTGGTTGTATGAGCTTGCATTCCCACCAGCAATGTAGGAGCAATGTCTCTCCACATCCTCTCCAGCACTTGGTGTTGTTTGTATTATGGATTTTTGCCATCCTGACAGGGTGAGGTGATATCTCAGGGAAGTTTTGATTTGCATTTCCCTGATGGCTAAGGATGGGGAGCATTTTTTAAGATATTTGTTAGACATTTTAATTTCGTCCTCGGTAAAGTTTCTTTTAAGTTCCAAGGCCTATTTTTTTAAATTTTTATTATTTATTCAATTGTGCGTGTGTGTGCGTGTATGTGTGTGTAGAACCATGGACGAATTCAGGAACCACCAAGGACCACCTCCTCCTTGTTTACTCTGCCCCGGGATTCACAGGCTCTGCCCTACCAGGACTAGAAACGCAGGCCACTTCAGATTACTTGCTCGATTTCCTCATATGTTATAGGACTATTTAAATAATTCACAATTTCCTGATTCAATTTAAGTAAGTTGTGTTTACTTAAGCATTCATCCATCTCTTTTGTGTTGTCAAATTTCACAGAGTATAGGTTTTTGAAATATGATGTTATAATTCTCTGGATTTCTTGGGTATCAGTAGTGATAACTCCATTTTCATTTCTAATTTTGTTAATTTGGGCTTTCTCTCTCTTTATTTTGGTTAATTTAGCTATGGTGTATCAATCTTATTGATTTTTTTTAAAAAAAACAGCTTTTTAACTGGTTGATTTTCTGTATCATTTTCCTAATCTCAATTTCGGATATTTCTCCCCTTATTTTGCTAATCTCCTCTCTTCTACTACTTTTGGGATCAGATTGCTCTAGTTTCTCTAAAGCTTTAAGCTGCATTGTTAAGTTATTTATTTCTGATATTTCCATTTTTTTGATGTAGGCATTAAGAGCTATGAACTTACCTCTTAGGAGAACTTGCACTATGTCTCAGAGATTTGGTAAGTTGTATTTTCATTATCATTCCCTTTCAGGAAATCTTGAATTTCCTTTTTAATTGCTTCCTGAATCCAATTCTCATTCAGCATCATAGTGTTAAGTTTCCAGGAGTTAGTGTAGTTTCTGTTGCTTGTTGTGTTGTGGATGTCAAGCTTTAGGCCGTGGTGGTCTGATAAAGTACAGGCTAGAATTTCAACTTTCCTGTATATGTGGAGATTCGTTTTGTGGCCCAATATGTGATCTATTTTGGAGAAAGTTCTGTGTGCTGCTGAGAAAAATGTGTATTCTTTGGTGCGTGGGTGAAAAGTTCGATAGAGATCTGTAAGGTCCATTTCGTTAAGGGTTTAATTAAGGCCCAAAGTATCTCTGTTAAGTTTTTTACCTGTTGATCTATCCCATGTTGCGAGGGCGGTTAAATACTTCCACTTTGTCTTCAAGGTCTGAAATTCTATTTTCTGCTCCGTTAGTTCTGCTGATAAGACTCTCTGTTGAGTTCTGAGTTGAAGATAACTTTTCTTTTAGTTCAGTTTTAAACTCTGCTTGAGTCTGTTTTAACTGCTCTATGCCTGTTTTTGTTTCTTGAACTGTTTTTCTCAACTCCTCCAACTGTCTATTATGTTCCTCTTCAAAGTGATTGATGTGGTTATTTAATTCTTCCTGTATTTCCTGTTTCATAGTATTGAACATGGTAATGATCATGTTTTGAAAGTCGTTATCCTAGGTCAGGCTTTCTTGGCTATTTTCCACGGGTTTGGGATTATGGGATTAATTCCTTCAGTGGAGATTTGTTTTCTTGGGTGCTGTTTCTCATGGATTTGCACTTTGACTTGGGCATTGTCGTTTTAACTCTTAAGACCTTCTTTCAATTTCTGTGCGTTTTTCACTGAACTGAATTATTTGGCCTGGAGCAGCACCTGCTCCAGCTGGCTGGTGGGAGGAGCTGGGACCAGCAGGCTGCCTGGGGTTTGGGGGTGGGTGGGGGAGCTTACCTAGGGCGCCCTGAGTCCCGGCTGGACTGTGTGCGTCCCTAGCAGGTGTGGAAAGGAGATGATACTGATTCTATGAGTGAAATGCCTGACTTTCCTGTTCCAGGAATGATGGTCTGGGGAAACCAGTCCTATAAGTCCTTGTTCTTGCTGTTTCTAGCCATTACAGGACTAGGCAGATTTCTCCTCCTGCAATCACGCCAGAAAGGTGGGGAAAGAATTTGGTCTCTTGGAAACCATGTCTGGATGTGTCACCAGGGCCTTGAGAGTATGCAACACAGCTCCCAAGCTTTGACAGGGCAGATGTCTGTTGGCATTGTATGGACCACTACTCGAGATCACTCTGAAGTGAAAACTGCATTTTGGTCCAGTTGGCGGTCTAATGGCTTATTGCACGTTGCAGCATAACCAGTGTCAGAGGCTCCTATAACAAATGGTGACTTTTTTGGTTATCCTTTTTTGGAAGGCCATGCATGTTATAAGCATATGGAGACCACCCATGTTGTGAATACACAGATATGGAATTCAGAGTATTGAAAGCCAACTCAGTTTAATACTAATTTTATTAGCATTGCATTATTTTGTCTTTGGTTAGACAGGATCTAATCTTACACTCTAAGTTGACCTCAAATTCACCATGTAGCTTAGGGTGGTCTTGAGTTCCTCATCTTTCTATCTCAGCATCCTAAATTGGTATTATTACAGATATGAGTCATTATACCTGGCTTAATCTAGTCTGTCTATCTATCTATCTATCTATCTATCTATCTATCTATCTATCTATCACTTATCTATCATCTTCTATATTGCATATTATCTATATATCATCTACCAATCATCATAATCTATAACATCAATTATTTATCTGCCTATCATCTTTCTATCAATAATTTGTCATCTCTCTTTTTTAGTTCTTTTTATTTGACCTATAAGAGATTATATGAGTAATAAGAGAAAATATGTTTATATTGTATATAGTTGCTGTGATTGAGCTTCCATATTGTTAAGAATCCATGATAAAGCTAAAGAATGACAGTCTCTTATGACATTAAGTTTATGATATGAACACACGTAGTCCAGCCAATAGGAGGCCATTTTCATCATGAGCATACTAAACTCTGGCCCAGGAAGGCCATGCATGTTATAAGCATATTGAGACCACCCATGTTGTGAGTATACAGATATGGAATTCAGGGTATTGAAAGCCAATGAAGTATGTCAGGCTACTAATCATTCAAATGTTCACAGGTCAGAACACTCAGTATAGATGTAGTCCCTCTCATTTCTGTATCATCTGACCTACATGCACATAGCAACAACATGTGTACTGTCTCTAGGGGAAGTCATCTTTCTATCATTTGTCAGTTACATATAATCTCTCAACTATATATTATATGACTTGCTATGTCATCAGTCATTATCTTCTTTCAGACTGTAGTCTATCTTCTATCATATATTTGTCTGTCTATCTATCTATCTATCTATCTATCTATCTATCTATCTATCTATCCATATCATCTATCTGTCATCTTTTACAAATTAAACCCAGGAATTAAACCCAGTGCCTCAGGAATGGCAGGTAAGTATTCCCTATCATTGAATTATACTCCAGCCCTGGTTACTATCAAATTTTTTTTTGTTGTTGCTGTTTTAAGAGACAGGAGAGAAAGAGAGAGAGAGAGAGAGAGAGAGAGAGAGAGAGAGAGAGAGAGAGAGAGAGAGAGAGAGAGAGAATATGCCATGGTATATGTGTAAAATAGTTTTTCAAAAAATAGTTATCCCTTTTCACCATGTGGGCTCCAGAGATTTAACTCAGATCACCAGGTTTTTGCCTTTATCCAGTCCCAATTACAATACTTATGAAAAGTCTCTGCACAAAGAAGCTTGTGGCTTTTCTTTCTTGAGAACCCTTCCTATTTTAGGAGCTTCTCTCACCATTCCATAATTATTTCCATTAGTAAATCCTGACTTTTGCTTGACTTCCACCTGTGTCTGTGCCTTTCATCTTCATTGGTGTGAGACAAGGAACTTGAGATTCATTGTCTCAGGTTGACTTCTGTTGGATGCTCAATGTTCAGTAACTTTAAGTACCTGGACCATACACACCTGGGCCATGAAAGGTCTTGATGTTCTCAAAATCTACAGCAGCAAGTGCCGGAAGTCTTTGATGTCCCTTTACAATCTTGTAATGAAGAAAACATTTGTTTCTGATTTCTAAACTCAGAAAATCTGAAGAATGTCAGCAGAGCAAGAGACTTGCTATGTCATCAGTCATTATCTTCTTTCAGACTGTAGCAGTTAACCTGCATGATTGCCGATAAATCACCATCAAAGGGCTTAAGGGAACAATGGGTTTATTTTCTTATGAAAGTCCAGTTAGAGTTTATAGTCCAGCTTGACAGGAAAGCACCAACACCAGAGCAGAGGGAACTGGCAACACCATCACCACATAACGGCTAAGAGAGGCATGATCCTTACTTGCCAGACCAGCATGTCTGACCAAGTATACACAAGGATGCCAACTCTCTCAACCAGCTCTTAGGATTTTATTGCACCCATGCACCATGGGCTGGGCCTTCCCCATCAGCTAGACAATCTCCTGCAGGTTTGCTCTGGGCTTAACTCAACCATTAATTCTCTATAAATGTGCCCAGAGTTTAAACCCTCAACATTCACGTTGACACCTGTGCCTAACCATGACACTGACCACCAGAAAATCATTTACAAGTTGTCATGATTTAAAATGTGAGTTGTTTCCCCAGGCTCATGTATTTGAATCTTTAGTTGTTTGAAAAGACTGTGGCAATTTTAGGAGGTGAAGCCTTGTTGAGGGAAGGTGCACACAGTGGGTGAAACTTAAAGTTGCCCCTCACAGTTTGCTCTTACAGCTTGCTCTCAGCTTCCTTGATAGTTGTGACTTAGGCCTCCTCCATATTCTGCCAACCAGAAATGGCTTTCACATCATAATAGATTGCATTTCCCCTCTGGAACTGTAAACTGAATAAATCTCCTTTTAATAAATCTTAATAAACTGAATAAATCTCCCATAAGTGTTTTGAGTCTCAGTGTTGTCTCACAGCAACACAGAAGAGTAACTGAAAGAGAAACTGGTATTAGAGAATTGAGGTGTCACTTTTGAGACTAAGAGGATTTAGTACTGGAAAAAAGTGTGTGTGAAGCTGAGAGAATTTTGGTACTGAAAAGTATGGCCATTGCTATGATGAGACTAATATGCCTTTGGAAATGTTTGTTGGGAAAAATATGGAGAACTCTGTGACTTTGTGCTGGCAAAATCTTTGTCTTAGAGACAGGGCCTAAGGGACCATTCTAGTAAGAACTTGTAAGAGACCAATTCTGTGAGAAATGGAGCCAATGGAAGCCCAGATTGTGATGGTTCAGAGGGTAACAAAGGACAAATGAAGTGATGTGTTGGCAAAGTGTTTTATAAAGTTTTGCCCTCATCCTGAAAGCTTGCCTGAAGTCAGATTTGTTGCTTGGCAGAGGGAGTTTCAAAGCAATGAAGTCTTGACAGTGTGGCATGGCTGCTTTTAGTGCCCTTGTTCAGAATTATAAGGAAAAAGAACAAGGATTCAGTCAGAAAGAAGTAAAAGCTGTGAGGTTTGATGTGGAAAAATGCAATGGCAAACTTGAAGGTGGAGGCAAGGAGCAAAATGGTGGCTATTGTTAAAGAGATTAGCTCAATTAGTGAGGTCAATTAGCTCAATTAGTGGATGATAGAAGGCTCCCACTAATAATAATGAAAATTCTTTTGGAAAAGAAGAGCTGAAGGTCAGATTTCAAAGGTAATTACCTGTTCCTCTAAAGCAAAGGTCCAAAAGAGATTTTGCCTACAGTCAGATCTGAGACACAAAATCAGCTGTTCAAGGGAGCCAATCTCCACCTGGAGGTTCTAGCAGAGCGTGATAAAGTCATCCATGTGGCCCAGGCTTTAGAGACATCAAAGATTCAAGAAGAAGGAGAATGTGGACCCCTTCTCAAAACATTAGAGAATGGCGGAAGCCAAACAGTGTGTGGCAGGAAGCCTGTAGAGAGACCCAAGAGGGTCATTTTGTGCTGTGGAGTTAATGCCTTATTTGCCATTGAGACATGAAGATGTTGGAAATGCTAGAAAAAAATGTAGGACACCTGCCAAGGAAAGCTATGCATCATGGGATGTGAGACCCTATGTAAAAAAATTAAAGTTACAAGCCCCTCTCCTCTAGTGCCCTTAAGAATCTACAATTTACCTAGGAATTCCAGATAAGCCTGAGCAGAATCAGGGCCTGGGAGCTCAAACACCCTCCTCCAGGGGGGCAACTAGATGGCTGGGAAGTCAGATAACCACTAACCTATGGCCAGTCCTTGAAGAAACCACAGACCCCTTGGTACCAGCCCCCCCCCAGCATGTACCAGGAGGAGCAGGATGTCACCAGGGGAGGGGTTGAAGAAAGCTACGTGGGAATTCCTCAGCCCCTGCTTGTGATAGCACTATAAAACCCCTAAACCCTGCTGCCTCAGGGTCACTCACTCTCACTGCGTTGAGAGGTGGGTGTCCCAGGCCTAGGCTTGAATTTTAATAAAGACTCCTTTGTTTTTGCATCGACTTCAGTGGGTTTCTTTGGACTTTGCGATCTGGGCATAACAGGGAAAAGCCAACCAAGTGAATGCTGTGTTCTGTGCACAGCTGCACTAGAAGGATAGAACCAAAACCTTTTGGAACTGAGATGATTTCAACAAGAGATTTGTTTGTTGGACAGGGAGCTGGAGGATTTGGAGTCATCCTGTTGGCTTTTGGTATTGTTACAGACTGATGTTTCCTGAATATGATGCCATTTCTCCTTTTTGGAACAGGAATATTTATTCTGTGCCATTGCATGAAGGAAGTATGTAATTTGTCTTTTGATTATACAAGAATCAGTTTCCTCTTTTTCCCTTTAAGTTGCTTGAGTTTGAGTCTTGTCTCACAGCAAGAGAGAAGAGTAATTGCTATACAAATCATTGTCCATAATGAAGACCAAAGGTGTTTTGCCCCAGGCAGTTCCCCTGAAAAATCACTTTCTGTTCTCTATAAATTGCTTATATTCCCAATTTCTAGTTTTACTGTACAAATGAAGAGCTTGGGATTAGTGATCTGGGCACATCACTAAATGGTATGCCTCTTCTATTTAAATCCATATTACTTTTTTTCAACATACCTTCAGAGAATGGAGGTAACATTTTTCCTTTGTGTTACTTTTCCAGTAGACTATTTACTGCTTCGGTTTCTTTGTTCTGAATTCAAACTCACATTGTGACATTAGAACAAATATAAAAAACATTCTCCATGTATTAACACAATAACTGTTACTACAGAAACTTCCGGCAGTTCCCTGGAAAATTTATGTAGTGTTTATTCATAAATTTGTTCTATCAAGTTTATTTAGACTTGACAGAACAAGTATGTCAAGGTGGGGGTTGGAGGACATAATCTTTTCAAACCTAGTAAATTCATACTTATTGTCAAGAAGTGGCTCCAAGTTTTGTTTGTTTGCTTATTTATTTGCTTTGTATGTGTGGATGTGTTGAGGGGAGTGTACAAGAGGACACTTGAATACATGTGCCTCTGGGTGACATTGGGTATGTCCTGGATTGTTCTATCTCCTTATTGCTTTACTTTGGGGTTTCTCAGGCTCCACCTTCCAGGGCCAGGAGTGGCAATCTGCACTTTTGCTTGGCATTTTGACGTGAGATCTGGAATCTGAACTCTGATCCTTTTGCTTATGAGGCATCTCTCCAGCCCTGAGAGTTCTGAGTTTTAACTCTAGATGGAAGTATTACTCAATTTCTTCTCTTTCACCATAGGAAAAGACCATTTAACATCCTTTGTTAAACTAGTGGTTGATGACTATTTTCTACAGGCAGTTTCATAATTATCCACATGGATTTTTATGATTTTTCTTCCCCATAGTGTTGCAATTTTTTTTTTAATTTAAATCACTTAGGAAAGATAAACACTACACTTGTGTCCTGTAATTATTACTACATCATTGTCATGGTAATGCTGCACTTGCCTGGAGTCTATAACAATCCCCTAGAGTTCCAGGAAGTAACCAGTTCTCTAAATCCTAGACATGATCCTATGTCAAACCTTTTGCCATATTGCTTCACAATTAACTGAGGACTGCCTGAGATTTGCATTTAAAGTACTCTGTAACTATCTGAATGTAAAAAAGAAAGAAAAGGGCAGATCATTGTAGCACTGGGGAATGCTCAGCCAAACACCAGAGATCACAATTGAAAGTTATAAACAGAGAAGGTTTATTGAGGCTGGAATTCCTTGTCCTGGCACTGTCCAGTTTCTAGATGCAGCTAACTCTCTGGAGTTAAGGCAGCAAAAAAAGACACAAAAGGGGTTTTTAACATTCCTATACCGTTAGGGTTACATGCCAGGGGAGATGAAGCTGGTTACAAAGAACTCGGGGAGTTTGTTGCTTAGCATCCTTATCTATTCATGCACACAGCTTTAAAACTTACCTTCTAATTAGTAATTATTTCTTACAGCTACCAGGTGTCCTAGAAATGCAGTTTAAGATGTAGCTCCCTATTTGTGGCTATTGCTCTAGGTTGCCCACCAACTTGGCACCAAAGGGCCCATCTCTGTAATGATACTGCCTGTCTGTGGACTATTTCTTAACAAGCTGGCTGAAGAAATCTTAGAGATTTCAAACTTAAAAGAAGGCTATCTCCTTGCTTAAAGCTTCTAAGAGTTATTCTATTTCAAGGAAGATCATAAGCTATTAGGCTACTAATTGTAGGGCTATAAGTTACAGTGAAGTTATAGAAGACAAAAACTAAAATGGGCATGTCTATTATTTTTATGTTATCTCAGATTGGTCACACTGCAGACAAGGAATGAAGGTTTACTGATTACCTGGTTACCGGACTAATTCTCTCTGAAGAGAGAAGAAGCTACCCTCTTTTATCCCTGGAATGTAGGCAGGGAGAAAGAGAGGGGGGAGGTGACTTGTCTCCATGAAACACGGGGGATGAGAATTCTATCATATCAGCCTTATATTAGTATAAGGGGTGATGCATTCATTCTTAACTCCTGCTGAACAGGGTTGACATGGGAAAAATTATAGGCTGGAGTGATAGAATATGCTCCTGAATCCTCAGTGTGAGGGTGATAATTGTCATCAACTGAATCACCAGCTTTTGGTACCAGGTAGATGGATAAGTGATCAGGACCATTTGGTTGAAAGAGCATAGGGTGAGTTCTTTGATCCTACACTGGAGGCATCTGAAAAGGCAAGGCATAATAAGTAACAACAGGAAAATAAGCAGAGGACCTAAGAGGACAATCCAAGTTGTCAAGGAGAACATAATTGTGAGCCCTCCAGTGAGCTGCTGGCAGAATGGATTTGAGTTGCCAAGTTCCAGAAGTTGTTGATCCTCTCTCTTCCACTTCTCCCGTCTGGTTGATATAATAGCAGTTCATTTTGGAGGACGACTCTGAAGCTAGTGAATTGAATTGGGCCTATAGAAATGAGGTGGCTGGGGTGATGTCAATAATAACTGAAAATCTGAAGTCTCTTCAGTAGTGATAGAATGTTGTCTGTTGGAGGGAAAATGCAACATTTCCTTCAGAATAAATAGAGTACAGAATTGCACCTAAGAGAGACAAAACTGACAAGAAAGTTAAATTGAGGGTTTGATCAAGGGGGAGGGTATGAACTGTTGTACTCAGGAGGGTAGGGTAGGGATTTCATTAAGCTTGTTAATTATCTGGTTTAGCTTATCTAAAAACATGTAATGATCATCAGAATGTTATGTCACATACAGAGGAGAGAGATAGGTAATTGGCAGAGCCATTAAGAAAGAAACACTTGGATCATATTTACTAGCCACAGTGATCTGGACCTGATATTATATATTGTTTTTTCTGTTCTCTGAATTTGATATAACATTTGTGTGTGACCTATGATTGGAGATAATATATCTAAAATTAGAGTAAACAACTGTATTGTCTGGCACAGAGAGGTGAAGGTAATGGTGAGGGAGCATTTACCTTTAGGCCAGCATGTTTTAGTTAAAATTCATAGCATCATATTAAGCACTTTCATGTTGTATAACTTCATGGGACAAACAATTAGACCCTCGAGGAATTAGGATTTTATGAGTCTTATGGGCATAACCAGATGACGTTTAATCAAGATAGAAACATTTGAAAAACACTTGAATACATGAAACTCAGTTCTTAGCATAGGGAATTGGGGATAACTGTTCAGCTGGAGTCTGGACCCAAAATGAACAAAGTCCAGGAGCTGGACACAGTAGGGGTGGGGGTTTTATTCCAGATCATTGCAAGTACCTCAATTATTGAATTGATCAAGATAAGAACGGAGGATATGAATGTTAATTTATAAATAGATTTTAAGACACTATGAAATATCAAGTGAACAAGCAGCATATGGAGTTACAGAAGAATGTTTAGAACTCAATAGTGTTTAAAAATTAAAAAAATCGAATTAAAAAATTGAAACATCTGAATTATGTCTGAGGAATGAACAAGTGTTACTTTTTTGGGAACACATGGGAAGTAAAAGTGAAGAAGTGGCAGGAGACAATCCTGAAGAGCACTGGAGTCCTGGCAGAGGGCATAAATCTAGAGAGTAGGACCTTGGCAAGAACACAATGATGTCTTTATCTGTAATCTCATTAAAGTCAAAACCAAGTGAGGTAATTTTTCATGAAAGAA
Source organism: Typhlomys cinereus (assembly GCA_023101885.1). Lineage (NCBI taxonomy): Eukaryota > Metazoa > Chordata > Mammalia > Rodentia > Platacanthomyidae > Typhlomys > Typhlomys cinereus. The sequence continues at coordinate 15,313,814 of JALPQD010000008.1, read as the reverse complement.
AATTTATAATCTATTAAGAACAGTTATGATTGACTTAAAATGTAAATTAGAATATTTATGTAGGTCTTTTTGATGTTATTTTTAAAAATATGTATTTTTAAAAGTATGTCTTAAAGTATGCATTTAAAGTGTATTAAAATATATATTTTAATTGAGCATGCTAAAAATATTAAAAAATATTAGTGTGCAGTAAAACTTCAAAACACACAAACATAGCAGTTAGATTGACACATAATAAGATTACCTGAAATCCAAGTAACCAAACAAACAAGCAAATGAAATGAATACCATTTGGTAGATGTCTTCTGCAAATAAGGACATATAATTCAGTGACAATGACTTTTAATTTAGTCAATAATTCATGACACAGTGAAATGAGAATCTATATAGCTCAATGTTGGAAATAGATATTGAAAAAATTATTTTTTAAATTTATTATTTATTTAATTGTGTGTGTATATGTGTGCGTGTGTGTGTGTGTGTGTGCGCGTGTGCGTGTTTGTGTGTGTGTAGAACCACAGACGAATTCAGGAACCACCATGGACCACCTCCACCACCTCCTTGTTTACTCTGCCCGGGGAATCACAGGCTCCGCCCTACCAGGCCAGAAACACAGGCTGCCCCAGCTTCCGCCCGGTGTCTATACGTGGGGTCTAGGATCCGAACTCAGGACCTTCCGCTTGCAAGGCAGAGGCTTAACCCCTGAGCCACCTCTGCAGCCAATGAAAAAAATATTAAAAGCAGATCAACAGTGAACACCTGGAGGCTTCCATGAAAGTTAAGATCAGGTTTGTCAACTAAATTTCAAGAAACAATGCGTTAACAAATGTGGGCCAGTGAGATGGTTCAGCGGGCAAGGTGCCTGCTCAAAGACCTGGAATTCTGAGTTGGATCCCCAAAAAGTTCATATGGTGGAAGATGAGAACGAACTTCTGAAAGTTGTCTCCTGCCCTCCACATGTGCACTATAATATATATGTGCATGCATTCACTCTCTTTCTCTCTCTCGAACAAATAAAATTACAATTTTAAGTTTGGTTTTCTCACATATTTAAACAAAGATTCGTTTCCACTCCATGATTTTCATGGACCAAATGCTGTAAGTTTTCCTTTTCCATCTAAGAGCTTCCTCCTCCCAGGTCACCTCACATGATAGGATTCTTGTTGGGTATCACAGTGTATTCCAAGCAGCAGAAAAGAGGACCATGACCACAGTTTCAGAAATCCTAGTGTCCTTTTGCATGCATCCAGTTACCTACAGCTCACTCACCATGGCTACTGCAACTGTGAAAGATTCTAGAGAGGGTGGTCGCTTTATACTGAGTGTCTTACAATTACAGAAGAAGCCTTCAAGGAGAGAGAAGGGAGATAGGACTTGGTAAGGGAGTAAGGAAAGAAAAAAAAAAAAAACTGGTGAAGGTGGAAAGAGATCAACACCCTCACTCAGTTGTAAACACTGTAAGCTACAATAGCACTGGTAAAAAGAATCCAGAGAAGCAGCAGTAGTATGTAAGGCCCACCAGTAACTAATTACGCCCCATATTGGCCTGTAAACACTTTCTTATTGGTAGGGTACACATGCCTGGTACTGTAAAACTGTACAAATAACACTGGAAGTGGAGAAAGTGGACACTAGATGGAAACAAATGTCTTAGTGCTAACTATAAATACTTAATAACTACCATCTAAAGACTTACACCCTTTGATAAGAAAAGCTCTTAACACCCAACCAAATATATATGTTATATAATTTAAGTAATCAATTACATTGTCTAGCCCAGTAAGGAGAAAATAATGTTGAGGGAAGCAAGTATTATTTGCAGTATCTACATTCAGAACAGCTTGACATTAGTTAAAACCTTGTGTTCATAAACAGAGAACCAGGGCCACGTCTCTTTTTGAAGTTTAATTTAAATTTTCCTTTTATAACATACAGTCGTAACCATCACAATTTTTCTTACAACATACTTTAACTCTTTAAGTTCATTCCTGTTGCAGTTCGCCTGCATGGATGCTGATAAATGGCCATCAAATGGCTTAAGGGAGTAAGAGCTTATTTTCTTACTGATAGTCCGGTGATGGTCTGTAGTCCAGCTTGACGGGAGAGCACACACCAGCACCAAGGCCGAGGGAACTGGCCACACCATCTCTACATAATGGATGAAAGAGGGATGATCCTAACTTTCTAGATCAGTATGTCTAGCCAAGTATACACGAGGATGCCAACTCTGTCAACCAGCTCTCGATGATTTATTCCAGGGCCCAGTCCCACCCATCATAGGCTGGACTTTCCCCATCAGCTAGACAGTCTCCTTCAAGTTCGCTTTGGACTTAACTCAACTACTAATTCTCCACAAATGTGCCCAGAGCTCAAACCCTCAACAGTCAAGTTGACACCTGTACCTAACCATGACAATTCCTGTCTATTTTCATTTATTACTTTTTATCCAAAAGCAATTTTTTTCTTACCAGTATATCTCATACCTACAGCCATCATTTTTTCTATGTGATGACTTCCTTATGTTTGATCATATTTATCATATAAATTACATAAATGGCATAAATACCTAATCATAGTAGACAGAATACATCGGTGCATAGTAACTTATAATGCATATTTAAACTCCAAGATTTGTAATTCTCATCCAAACTTATCATTTGTTTAATTAAGTTAGAATGCTAATTTATCATTTATTCTAACATTAAACAATCTTTAAAACATGTACCTTTTAAATACGTGACCCTTATAATATAAATACAGTAGAAAACTTTTGATTTGGAATATAGTCTAATAGGACCATTGATAAGCAGACCAAGTTGTTTATGCAGGCTTAGTGTTTAAAATGGAGCTCTCTAGGTGTGTTCTAAGGTCCATGAAGGGATTCTCATGACCCAGACAATGCTACCAGGCTGGATAGGTTTGTAGTTGGGCCATGATTCTTTCTTAAGAAATCATGCTGGTGCACTGGCTGGCCCTCTGGGACTGTTTTAATGCTTGTAGTGACTTTAGGAGGGAATGATGAACTATTTCAGCATATGGGATAAACATTAATGTTGGAAGGATGGGTGGGGGATGTCCAAACATACACTGATCCTTAGCAGGGCAAAGGTAAGGAGGTTAATCCAACTTTTACCTCCTTCAAGAATTAATTTAGTTAAAGTTTCCTTTAGGTCCAGTTCATCTTCTCTACCTGTCCTGAACTGTGGTCAGTAAACACAATGCAATAACCAATTTATAATTAATGCCTTTGTCACACTCTGAAAGCTCTTAGACATGAAAGCTGGGCCATTGTCAGAGATGAGAGAAAGGGGCAGTCTAAACCTAGGTACTAGTTCTTGGACTACTATAGGAGTTGTTTCTGACTTGGTAGGTAATGCTTTTATCCATCCCAAGAAAGTGTCCATAAATACCCCAAAGTATTTATAGTCAAATGCATTGGTCACCTCAGTAAAGTCCAATTTCCCAATGTTCTCCAGGTAATATGCCATGGGCTCAGCTTCTTCTTGGGACTCTCTTGCCTCCCTTCTGATTTACTTGTGTGCAGGCAACATGTGTGGATACCAAGTCTCTGAGTAGTTTGTCCAGCTGTATAATGTAATATCAGGGTCAGAGAAGCTAGTCATTTTTGTGAATCCTTGGTGAGTGGCGTGGTGGAGCTGATTTATTGTTTCCCTCTCCAAAGTCAGAGGAATGATTGACTTTCCATCTCATAGTGTCCATCATCTCTTATCCTTTGAGGTTCCTTCACACATTGCCCAGTTTTCCTCCTCAGTTGTATAGATTGAATTACAGGCCCAGCTTCTTCCTCTACCAACCATATGGAATGACAAGGTCAAGATATGGGGAAGAATGCTTCAGGGAAGCATTTTCCAGGAAAGGACATGGCTTATTTAAAATAAATGTAAAAAAAAAAAAATGAGGGGTTGTCAGGCCTAAAGCCTGCTCTCTGGGGGATAAAGATGGGCAATTGATAAGGACTCCTCCCTTTTTGCAAATTGAGTTCTGCCTCTTGTCTGCATAGATAATGGCAGGCAAAATCCTTCCTCTGGGAATTCGGTATGCCTCCTATCTATTCTTAGATCTCTCTTTTTTTTTTCCCTTAGGACTGGCTAGGTTATCACCTCCCCTACAATCCCTTCCTATGCATTTGAGATATTTAATACATAGACCAACTAACTCTGCTTTGAGGCGTGGTCCATTCCCTCTTAGCAAATAAATATCATGCCTGCCTTTAACTTTACCTGGAGATTTCATGTCTAGTCCCACACAGCAAGTAGATGTCACTTCTGCCTTTTCTTTGTTAGCCAGAATGTATATGTGCTGATTCTGAAGATTGGAGAGTAATTTCAAGAGTCCAAAAAACGTAGGTGGGTAAAATTCCCTCAAATATGACTCTTGCTGAAATAATTTAGAAATTCAATGGATATGAGATTATGCCATCTGTTCACAAGAATCAGTAAGTGCACAACTATTTCTCATAAAGTACATAAGTTATTGGAAAGTAGAAAGAAAATGAATCCTAATAAAGTTCTTACTATTATGACCAAATATAGGCCAGCTTATATGATAGCAACTAGAATTTGTTATCCTCTAAAAGGAAAAATTAATGTATGGCATGTGCCCCCTCCAACAGATTCATCTTTATGATTTACAGAAATATATAATAGATATAGTGCACACATATAGTTAATTGTAATGAAAAACATGTTCCTTATTGAAATGTAAATGAGCTCAACCTCCTTGGTGTATCTTAACTAAATCCCCCAAACAGTCTTTATCAAAACAATAACAACAGGTGGATCTAGATTTTGTGGCTATTTAGTGAAGCACTATAGATTAGAGAGATTTGGAGATACTGGAGGACTGGTCTTGTCTATGCCTTTACCCTCAAGCAATGGGTTAGGTTCTTGAAGGTTGTTTATTCAAAAGATAGTTCTTGCTAAGTACATGGAATAAGAGGCTGGGAGAATATGTGTCTTTTTGTTTTCCTCTGTTTGTAGGTGTAACGACACATTCTTTGCACCCTAGATTTTCCTATATAAGCTCTTCTGAATACTTCAATAAACAGGTTCAGATTCATTCAGCCTGGAGTTGTACATCTGTTCTCCATATCCACTGACTCCTTGTCCACCTACCGGGACCTTGGATCTAGCAAAGCCCACCTGTGGAACAGTCACTGAAATCCATGTGCTTGTAACCTCGGTACTTGAAAGATGGAAGCAGGAGTATCAAGAGTTCAGAGTTATCCTTCCAACTACAGAGTTCAAGGCCAACTGTGTTAGATGAGACTCTATCTCAAAAAAAAAAAAAAAAAGTTTGGGATAAGGGGTTTGTGCCTTCTGTGTTTTAGGTTCATAATACACACATTCTCCCTTTCTCCAAATTGTGAATATAACTCAGTTGTGATAATCCTCCTGCCTCTACCTCCTGAGTACTTGCCATGAAAATTTGAGAGCCTAAATTCAGAGTCCGTGTTAAGAAAAAAGCCAGACAAAGTGTGAGAAGGTGTGAGAAGGAAAGTGTTTAGAAGCATGTCCACTGGAATATGTCAAGAAGATAGCTACAGTGAGTGAGTCAGATGGATCTGTGACCAAGAAGTCTGGGACTTCTTACTGTGTTAACAAAATAGCTGACAAAAGCAAACTTACAGAAGGGAGGATACTGGCTCATGGCTTAAGAAGGGATAAAAATTTTTCTAAACTTAATGGTCTTAAGGTGCCAGAAGACATTTGTAAAGTTTGGATATTTGAATTTCTTAAACTCAATGTTTAAAGTAAGAATCTGTTCATAGTCTCCAATCCTGTGCCTCTTTAGGGGATGGGGGAATCAGAAAAAGAAAGCTCAGAGAAAAAGAATATGGCTTATTTTTCTTGGACAGCTCTAATTGCTGGAGTTCTCTTGTGCCAGAAAAACTTTGGTCTGAGTTCAGTAGCATGATCTTTGCACTGGCATCTCTCCAATACAAATATTTGAAGACAGTGATATCCTCTACCCTGGATCTTCTTTCCCAAAGTTAAACTTTCTAGTTTAACTTTGTTTACTTACCATGTTTTCAATACTTCATGACTGGTTTCCGGTCATTGACCACTTTTGTCTACACATTGTCTACCTCTAAGTGTGCCTCATGGATAGCCAAGGCTTTCAAATGAGCAGTGGAATGCATAAATGCCATTGTTGATTTTCTGCAGTCTCTGAAGAGAAAATATAGGGAAAGAGAACAATTCTTCTATTTTATATGACCATCATCATCATTGCATATTCTTCATCATTCAGTCAATAACTCACGTCAAGTAGAAATCTCTAAGTTGGATGATGGAGATTACAGGAGAAAAGAGATGAAGGGAAGACCATTCAGGAACAAGGTTAGCAATGTTGCTGATGCAGGGGAAGATGGTGGGGTAAAACTGAGCATGAGAATCCATGAAGCCTTTTCTGCCCACACTGTAAGGATGTGCAACAGTATGAGGACATTGGAACATGTGCGTGTGTGGCACGCACATACTTGAATATGTGTGCTTGTGCAGGCCTAAAGGTGACATCGAGCATCATCCTGGATTGCTTTACTTCTCATTGCTTTGCTCTGGGGCTCCCTCAGCTCTGCCTTCCAGGGTCGGAATTAGAGGCCATTGCCATATCTACTTGGCATTTTTACATGGGGTCTGAGGGATCTGAAGGCAGATCTTTTTGAATGTGAGTCAAAGGCTTTAATTCTTTAGCTATCTCTCCAACACCATCTCTCATTTTATATTCAAAACTGTTTGAACAGTGCTCTAAGAAAGGGGCTTAAGTTAGGTCCTCAGAAATTTATTTACAAACGGAATGTCTCACTAGAGTGTCAGGCTGGCCTTGAACTCGTGAACTTAAGTGATCTTTCTGTACAGCTGAGACGATTGATGTATAGCACCTGAAAGGAGGTTTTAAATCACAGCCCACCTTCCACACAAATTTCTGCTACCATATGTCAACCTCAACTGGACAAGTAAGAGGTCCTAAGACCTCCTTTATTCCACCATTCTGCTCAACCTAACAGAATAAAAGGCTCCAGACCTCCATCTCCCATGCAACTGTGGCTGTCCTAGAACAACTCCATCTGGAAGGGTAAAAGGGTCTCAGATCCCCTCCTACTCCCCCTGAATACCCTACTGCTCCTCTCCCATGCTGTTGAGACAGCTAAGAAGTCCCAGGCTCTCGGTCTCCCTCAACACTTCCATTATCCTGCACCAACCTTGCTAGTAGGAGGTAGTCCTTACATTTCCCACTCTCTGGAACCCTAATGCCATCATTCAAGGACCTGTGCTGAATGCCAGTGCATATACAAGTACTGTCTCACCCCTGCCTTACTCTTGAACTCTAACCTTAACATCTGAGTTACTTCAGGGAAACCTGCTCATTCCACAGAGTGCTTACTACTGTTGATGCCAGTAGCTGCACTCTTTCCTATCTGGACTAGGGCCATCTCAGCTACCCCATTCATGAGCCAACACTGAGTGGGGCCAAGACTGAACTTTAAGCAAAACCTAATTTATCTAAAATCTGCCAAGGCAGAGTGATTGAAAATAGAAATCCAAACACTTAGCAAGCACAGGCGGTCACCTCCCCCATCAAAAGACACAATCAATTACCTAACTCCAAATGTTTGAGTCAATTCATAAGAACACAAACAATATAAAAAAAAATCAAGACAATGTATCTCTCCTTTAAAACTACTAATCCCCAGGACTGGAAAGGTAGCACAGAGGTTAAGCCCCTGCTTCACAAGCAGAAGGATCTGAATTCGGATCCTGGATTCCACATAAAAATGCCAGGCAGAAATGACAGTGATCTGCACTTCTGGCCCTATAAGACAGAGCCTCGGAAACCCCAGAACAAAGTCTAAAAGAGGTGAGCAAGCCAAGATGATTCCCAAAGTCACAGGCACACACAGTGCCCTTTGATATACACTGTTGCAGTTCGCCTGCATGGTTGCTAATAAATGACTATCAAATGACTTAATGGAACAAGGGGTTAATTCTCTCTTATGATTACTGGTTACAGTTCTCAGTCCAGCTTGATGGGAGAGCTCACACCAACACCAGGGCCAAGGGAAATGGCCACATCATCACCACATAATGGCTGAGAGAGGGACGATCCTTACTTGCCAGACCAGCATGTCAGGCCAAGTATATACAAGGATGCCAACTCTCTCAATCAGCTTCATGTATTTTATTCCAGGGCCTAATCCCACTCACCTGGGCCTTCCCACTCAGCCAGACAATCTCCAGCAGGTTTGCTCTGGGCTTAACTCAACCACTAATTCTCTACAAATGTGTCCAGAGCTCAAACTTTCAACTGTCAAGTTGACACTTGTGCCTAACTATGACACACACACACACACAATTACTAACCCCACAATAATGGTCCTCAATGAGAACAGCTCAGCTGACACTCAAGACAACGAATGCAAAAGAATAATAATAAATATGTTTAAAGAGCTCAGACAAAACATGAAGAGATGCCAGAATGAAGACCAAGAAAGCACAGTTGAATGAAATGAAGAAAACAGTTCAGTATATGAAAGCAGAATTCAATAAAGAATAAGAAATACTGAAGAAAATATCAACTGAAATGAAGCTCAAATGAAAAACTCAAAAAATGTAATGAAAAGTTCAGTGGAAAGCCTCACCAAGAAAGCGAATCAAATCCAAGACACAAGTTAGGACTGCAGCAGCCAGGATTGGACTTTGCCTGACCTGCACAATAGCTCACATGTAAATGACTCCCCAAAGTCTAGTTCAGATCACAGGGGAGGCTTCAGGCAGTAGGATCCTTAGAAGCAAGGGAGTTCCCTTGTTAAAGGGGAGCCCAAGAAGGGGCCCGAGGCTGTCACTGAGTCCTGAACCCTCACTAGGGTGGAGGACTCAGAGAGAGGTTAGATGCTCACATAAACAGATGCTCTGGGATAAGGGGAGGGAAGGAGGGGATGAAAGGAAGGAGGGAAGGGGAGAGTGTAATGGGGGATGACAGGGAGGAGGGGACAGGGGAGTGAAAGAATGGGGTACCTATTGAGCTTGTATGGTTAGGAAAAAATAAAATGTAAGAGAAAAAAAAGACAAAAAAAAGTGGATCAAGTGGAAGACAAGATATCACAGCCTGAACACAAGGTGGAAAATTAGATAATTTGAAAACAGTGATCAGTTAAAGAACACTGATGGAGCTGGATAGATGGCTCAGGGATTAAAGTCTTTATCTTATAAGTAAAAGTCTTTATCTTATGTAAAAATTCTGGGAGGATATGGCGGCAGCCTGTAGTTCCAACCCTGGAAGGCAGAGCCTGGGAAAGCACAGAGCAAAGCATTAAGGAGATAGAGCAAAACAGGCTGATTCCTGAGGTCACCCTTGGGTCTCTACAGGCACACCACACCCCCCCACACACACACGTACGCACCCACACACACACACACAGCACTAGTGCAGAACTATAAGAAGCTGGCCCAGCCCCCAACCACCCCGGAGCCCCACGAGTGCCAGGGGCGAGCACTCAGGCCGACTGCTGCTTGGCCTGCCACCCTGGCCCAGACGACCCCAGCCCAGCCCCTTTGCTGCCCCGCCCCCGCCCAAGGGATCGAAAGAGCCCAGCCCAGTCCCGCCCCCCACCTGGGAGCCGCCCGGCCAGCAGCACCGCTGCGCAGCCCCTGGCTTTGCCCCCGGGGCCCCGCCCCTCTCCGCACCCACCTTCCCAGATCGCAGGTGAAGAATTCTGTCATCAACATCAGACCCTCTGCCTCTCTGGCTCACCGAAGACCTACGCACGTGGTCCACAGAAGACACACTGCTACTCAGAATTCAATAGAGCCCAAAGGAAGCTCAAGCAAAATTCTAAGGAACAAAGGGAGCACAGGCCATACATCTGGACTCCACTACAATCATTATATCACGTGGGCGAGTTTCTTCTCATCCAGCCCAAAGATAAGTAAACTTTTTCTTTTCACCGTACTGATCCTTTAAAGTATCAATGCTGTAGATCAACTTTCTCATACAGCCACCCCACAACATACAACTCCAGGGAGTACACCACTCACCCCCACATTTCATCAAGAAACTAAATCGTAAAAGTGCACTACCAAACTAATATTCACCCCCTGGTAACATAACCTGACTTAACTGACGTACTAACAGCCTAGTAGCCTCATCTAGGATATAATAATAACAATACACAAACATACCCAATCCAAGGCAAGCACTAGTAATAACTGGCAAGTGTAACAATACTAACTACGTCAATTCAGTGAAAAACACAGAAACTGAAAGGTCCTAAAAACCAAAACAACAATGTATAAGTCAAAGTGCAGATCCATGAGAAACAAAATCCAAGAAGACCAATCTCCTGTCGAAAGAAACAATCCCATAATGAGGGATTCCGACCAGAACAAATTCACAGAAAATAGCCATGAAAGCCAGACCCAACATAACGACTTTCAGAGTATGATCCTTACCATGATTAATACTATGAAAGAGGAAATCCGAGAAGAGTTAAACAACCGTATCAACCACTTTGAACAGGAACACAACAGGCACTTGGAGGAGTTGAGAAAAACAGTTCAAGAAACAAAAATAGGTATGGAGCAATTAAAACAGTTTCAGGCAGAGTTTAAAATTGAACTAAAAGACAAGTTATCTTCAACCCAAAGCTCAACAGAGAGTCTTATCAGCAGAACTAACAAGCAGAAAATAGAATCTCAGATCTTGAAGACAAAGTGGGAGAATTAACCAGCTCAATGGAAGAGATTGTTAAAGCCAAAAAGGTACTTGAGAGGAACATTCAAGAGATATGGGACACCCTGAAGAAGCCTAACATGCGCATTCATGGAATACCAGAGAAAGAATCTCAAAATACCACACCTGAGGAAATTTTTCAAATTATCATAAATGAAAACTTCCCTCAACTGAAGAATGAGAGGCCCATCCAAATACAAGAGGCATTTCGCACTCCAAACAGATATGACCGAAATAGAAAATCGCCACGGCTAATAATAGTCAAAACACTACACATTCAAGACAAAGAAAAGGTGCTGAGAGCTTCAAGAGAAAAAAAGCAAGTCACTTTTAAAGGCAAACCTATTAAAATAACAAATGATTTCTCAATGGAAACAGTAAAAGCAAGAAGAGCTTGGAGAGACGTACTTCATGTACTAAATGAGCAAAAATGCCAACCCAGACTGATATACCCGGCAAAACTATCTGTCATGATCGAGGGAGAAAGAAAAATTTTCCAGCCCTATCAGACTACCACGGCCTAAAGCTCTACATCCACAACACAACAAACAAGAGAAAATACACTAACTCCTGGAAACTTAACACTATGATGCTGAATGAGAACTGGATTTAGGAAGAAATTAAAAAGGAAATTCAAGATTTCCTGAAAGTGAACGATAACGAAAATACAACTTCCCAAAATCTCTGGGACACAATGAAAGCTGTCCTAAGAGGTAAGTTCATAGCTCTTAATGCCTACATCAGAAAAATGGAAACATCAGAAATAAATAATTTAATAATGCAGCTTAAGGCTTTAGAGAAACTAGAGCAATCTGATCCCAAAAGTAGTAGAAGAGAGGAGATTAGCAAAATAAGGGGAGAAATATCTGAAATCGAGACTAAGAAAACGATAGAAAAAATCAACCAATCAAAATGCTGGTTCTTTGAAAAAATCAATAAGATAGATACACTCCTAGCTAAATTAACCAAAAGGAAGAGAGAGAAAACCCAAATTAACAAAATTAGAAATGAACATGGAGTTATCACTACTGATACCCAAGAAATCCAGAGAATTATAACATCATATTTCAAAAACTTATACTCTGTGAAGTTGGACAACACACAAGAGATGGATGAATTTCTAAGTAAACACATCTTACCTAAATTGGATCAGGAAGTTGTGAATTACTTAAATGGCCCTATAACATATAAGGAAATTGAAGAAGTAATCTCGAATCTTCCCACCAAAAAATGTCCTGGACCAGATGGATTCAGCACAGAATTCTACCAGACATTTAAGGAGTTAATAACACCAATACTCCTTAAACTGTTCCATCAAATAGCAAAGGAAGGAACACTACCAAATTCCTTCTGTGAAGCTAATATTGTCTTAATCCCAAAACCTAATAAAGATTCACTTAAAAAAGAAAACTATAGGCCGATCTCACTGATGAACACAGACACAAAGATTCTCAACAAAGTCTTAGCAAATCAGATTCAAAAACATATCAAAAAGATCATTCACAGGGACCAAGTAGGCTTTATCCCCGGCACGCAAGGTTGGTTCAACATACGCAAATCAATAAATGTAATTCATCATGGAAACCAGTCCAAAGTCCAAGACCACATGATACTCTTCATGGATGCAGAAAAAGCTTTTGACAAGATCCAACAGCCTTTTATGATCAAAACGCTAGAGACAATAGGAATGGAAGGAACCTTTATCAATATAATAAAAGCTGTATACAATAAACCCACAGCAAGGATGGGGAAAAACTGGAAGCATTCCCACTTCGATCAGGAACTAGACAAGGCTGTCCACTCTCACCACTTCTATTCAATATTGTACTTGAAGTGTTAGCTGAAGCCATAAGACAAGAAAGGGACATAAGAGGGATTCAAATTGGCAAGGAAGAAGTCAAGCTATCCCTATTTGCAGATGACATGATCTTATACCTGAGTGATCCCAAAAACTCCACCAGAAAGCTCCTGGAACTAATTGAGAAGTTCAGCAGGGTAGCAGGATACAAAATAAATGTACAAAAATCAGTGGCTTTCCTATATGCCCAGAATGAAAGAAGTGAAAAAGCCCTGAGAGACTTAATCCCATTTACAATAGCCCCTAAAAAAATGAAATACCTTGGTATAAACCTAACCAAGGAGGTAAAAGACCTTTACAATGAAAACTTTAAAACCCTAAAGAAAGAAATTGCAGAAGACACCAAAAGGTGGAAAGACCTCCCATGTTCCTGGACTGGCAGAATCAACATCGTAAAAATGATCATCCTACCAAAGGCAATATACAAATTCAATGTTATACCAATTATAATCCCAAAACAATTCTTTAAAGAAATTGACAAAACAATCTCAAAATTCATATGGAGGCACAAAAGACCCAGGATAGCAAAAACAATCCTGAGTGATAAAAACACTGCTGGACGTATCACCGTACCAAACCTTAGTCTATACTACAAATCCATAGTTGTAAAAACAGCCTGGTATTGGCTCCAAAATAGACACACAGATCAATGGATAAGGGTTGAAGGCCCAGATATAAGCCCACAAAATTACAGCCATTTGGTCTTTGACAAAGGGGCCCAAAGAATCCAATGGAAAAAGAACAGTATCTTCAACAAATGGTGCTGGCAAAACTGGATCTCCACATGCAAAAGATTAAAGCTGGACCCGTATTTGTCACCTTGTACAAGACTTAATTCCAAATGGATCAAGGACCTTGATTTAATGCCAGAGACTATAAAAACCATAGTTGAAAGGGTAGGGAATTCCCTCGAGATGATTGGGCTAGGCCAACAGTTCCTAAACAGACATCCAATGGTACAGTCACTGCTATCAACTCTCAACAGTTGGGATCTTGTGAAATTAAAGAGCTTCTGTTCAGATAAAGAGATTGTAACAGGAGCTCAAAGGCAACCCACAGAATGGGAGAAAATCTTCACTCACCAAAATATCTGATAGAGCTCTATTATCCAGAGTGCACAAAGAACTTAGAAAACTAAACACCAAGGAAACTAATGGCCCAATTAAAAAATGGGCCCTGGAATTTAAAAGAAATTTTACTAGGGATGAAATTAAAATGTCTAACAAATATCTTAAAAAATGTTCCACTTCCTTAGCCATCAGGGAAATGCAAATCAAAACTTCCCTGAGATATCATCTCACCCCGGTCAGGATGGCAAAAATCCACAATACGAACAACACCAAATGCTGGAGAGGATGTGGAGAGAGGGGAACTCTCCTACATTGCTGGTGGGAATGCAGGCTCATACAGCCACTCTGGTGAGACGTCTGGAGATTCTTAAAGAAATTAAAGATTGAATTGCCATATGACCCTGCAATTCCACTTCTGGGAATAACCCCCCATGCAGCAGAAGTTCACCTCGATAGCACAAGCACGACCATGTTCATAGCAGCACTGTTTACAATAGCAACGTCATGGTATCAATCCAAATGTCCAACAGTTGACGAGTCGATAAGGAAAAGGTGGTACATCTATACAATGGAGTACTACTCAGCCATCAAAAATGATGAATTACTGGAATTTGCCGAGAAATGGATGTCATTAGAAACAATTATATTAAGTGAAGTATCCCAGACCCAGAAAATTAAGCTGCCATATGTACTCCCTAATAGGTGGCTCTAGTACCAAACCCGCCCAGCCCACCTAGAGCCACTCAACGATAAATCTCTGTAATACTGTAATTGCAAGGAGTATGAACAGGAGGGATGGAGTAGAAGGACCACACCAGAAACACGAAGAGAGGGGACCATTACAGTAGAGAAAATAGGCCTTCATCAAGGACTGTAAGTAAGCAATGAGACATCTGGTTAAGTTCACAGACTTTTCGCTCCTGATCATTTACATCTGAGGGGGTGTGATCGCACCAGAAGGGGAGTGCATATAGTCTAGCAGATAATAAGTAACCATTTTGCAAATGGGTGATTGACCCCTCCCTCACTATGGTTTCCTACTTTTATTACATCTACCTTTGAATATACTCTTATAACAAGACTCTAGCTTAATAGCTTTTTATCTCTGGCTAGGGGGTGACATCCAATATCCATCAGGATGGAGTGAAGGGCATTGCAGGAGCAGCAAAACTGCAAAAGAAAATCAACAAACCGTAATCCAGAACTTCAGAGACTCTATATCAATCACCTAGAACTTGGCCAGCCTAATCTCTTCCCATCCTAAAGCTCAGGGAAATTTGTGGAAGAGGGGGCGGTAAGATTGTAAGAGCACAAGGATGGGAGGAGCAATGATATGCAAGATATTCCACAGTAGTTAGGGCGGAAGCAATCATAATTGGACTTTGCATGCCCTGTGCAATGTCCAACACACTATTGACCCCAGAAAGTCTAGCATTTGCTAAAAGCACCAAGATCCTTGGAGGCAAGGGATTGACAGCCAAAATAGTGTTCCTATGCCTAAGGGGACAAAGGAAAGGGTTCAGAGAAATGCTGCCGGGTCCTTGTACATCATCAGAGAGGAGGATCCAGAGGAGAGTTTGGCATGCACATTAAAGGATTCTCTGGGGATTGGGGGAGGGGAGGCACTGGGGGGTGGGGAGGGAGGGGTGAGGGGAGGGTAAGCAAAGGGGTCGGGGGGAGGAGGAGGGAGGGAATCGGTGTACCTATTAAGTTTGTATGAGCGAAGATAATAAAATATGTTTTAAAAAAAAAGAAAATCATAATAAGTCCTTGTATGCTAAGACTACAAATAAACAGCAAGAGTAACCCTGAATCATGTACAAACTCATAGAGATTAAGCAACATCCTATTGAAGAAATCAAGGAGGGATTAAACTTTTTTCTAGAATAAAGTACAAATGAAAATAGAACATGCTAAACCTTTGTGCTGTAATGACAGCAGTCATAAGAGGCAAGTTTCTAGCTTTATGAACCTGTTAAGAAATTAGACAGAGAAGAAATCTTATCCACTCTTTATGGGAGTGTAAACTTGTTTAGTCATTTTGGAACTCAGCATGCTAGTTAGATATATAGGTGTCAACTTGACAACTGAAGCCTGAGCTCTAGACAACAAAGACTTAGTTGAAACAAGACCTAAGCAAGCCTGAAGGAGGTTGTCTGATGGATATGGGAAGCTGCAACCCACAGTGAGTGAGACCATTACCTAGACAGGAAAATAAGGAGAAAGTAGTTTTACCAGCTTGGCATTCTTCAGAGTACTTTGACAGTTTTATAGTCTGGCAGATAAGGTTTACCCTGTCCCAGCATAACTGTGGATGTAGTGCGGCCAATTTCCTTGGCTCCTGATGTTGGCATGAGCCCTCCTGTCAAGCTGGACTAAGAACTGAAACTGAGAATCATGGGAAAGAACAAAACTCCCTCACTCTAAACTCACTGGTGGTGAATTTGTTGGCAACATACGGGCAAAGTACAATGATCAATGTGAAGGTTTTTCCAAATTCTAAAAATAGAGATACCGTATGGTCATAGACGTAAAGGATTCTATATCCTACTTCAGAGATACTGTTTCTTTCTCCACTATAGCTAGGAAATGGAATCATCCTAGATATCTATCAGCTGATGAATGGGTAATGAAAATGTGGATCATATATGAATCTTATTCAGTTATAAAGAAAAATTATTAGATGAAGGAAAATGAAATTATGAAATTTGCAGGCTACTCTTGTTTTCCATTTCTTTCATCTAACCCATTAGAAAATGTTGTTGGATCTGTTTACAAAATGCATCCGGTATGCTTGCTACTCATGTGGCTGCCATCTCATCAGTAGTCGTCTCTCGCTGGACTAAAGACACCCATGTGCCACTCCTTTCTTTTTACCACACAGTAGCCAGAGTGGTCTTTTAAATTTTTTTTTTTTTTTTTTTTTTTTTTTTTTTTTATTTATTCAACTGTGTGCATATGCGTTTGTATGTGCGCGTGCGCGTGCGCGCGCGCGGGTGTGTGTGTGTGTGTGTGTGTGTGTGTGTGTGTGTCTGTGTATGTGTAGAACCACGGACGAATTCGCGAACCACCATGGACGCCTCCACCTCCTTCTGCCCCGGGATTCACAGGCTCCGCCCTACCAGGACCAGAAGCGCAGGTGCCCCCGCTTCCGCCTGGCGTCTATACGTGGGATCTGGAATCCGAACTCAGGACCTTCCGCCTGCAAGGCGGAGGCTTAACCCCTGAGCCACCTCTCCAGCCCCAGAGTGGTCTTTTTAAAAACTAAAAAGCCAGAGTATGTTTCTCTTAGATTAAAACACCTAATAATTCCCCAGAGTCCTTCTATAAGGCCTTACAAATTCAAACCCCAGATGTCTCTCTGACTTCATTTCCTGTCACACCATGTCTTCTGAATAACTACTCCCTGATGCCCTTGCTTTATTCCCTAGCTCACATCCTCAGGACCTCTGACCAAACATCTCTTCATCAAACAGAGGAGAGAATTCCCTACCACAGTTTCCACAGCTAAGCAGTTACATGCTGCAGCCATAGCCCACCAGACTCCAGAGCACTTATATCACCATAAACGATGGCATCAGTCTGATCTACTTTTGACTTAAGCATATTGGGTTCACCCTGGCGAATCTTCCACAGGAAGTGAAATGATTGAGGTCCAGAAAGACAAATGTTGCATGTTGTCTCTTATATGTGGATCCTATGATAGAATATTTAGATTTTAACTGGGTAAGAAGTGGAGGGGGTTTAATGGGAAGGGGACATTATGGCCCATGGTAGGAAAGTAGAGGGTGGAATACTGGGGGTGGAAAAGTTTAAGTGGAGATGGACACAGAGGGGTGAGAGGAGGGGGTCATGTATATCTTAATCAAAACTAAGAGTATATAAAAAAAAATCTTGTGAAATCCGTGACTTTGGGGAAAAAAGTTTCAACGGTCTTATCCAGTTCTGAACTCTATGATCTACAACACTAATCTGCCAGGCAAGATGTGCCCACATATACTATAGTGGCACTTGTGTTATAGGGGTAACTAGTCACTCTCTGAATTAAAGACCTGCTTCACAAGAGGGAATTCATTCCTGGTACTGCGAACCCAGTCAAAAACCCAGGAAGTCTTAGACACTGGAGAAAACCTCCTACTGCTACTTGGCTGATTGACAGAGCACCAAATTGCCTTTAAATGCCGATATTAACAGCCACAGGCTTCAGTTTTAACCAGAAGTGCCTCTTTATTGCATGGAATGGGAAGATACGTGACTAAGCAAAGTGCTAAAAAGAAGAAACAGTTGATGGTTCAGTACTAAATACAAGATTTCTATCACTCTATTAGGCTCAAACAGAAGTGGGAGGAGATAATTTAAGAACCAAAAGATAGGGAAAGGGGCTGTAAAATGTCATGATTGGAAAGACCTGGCTTGTAGTGTACCTTCCCACCTTTAGGCTCTTACTATCTGTCACAGTTAGGTACAGATGTTAACTTGACAGTCCAGGGTTCGAATTCTGCACACATTTGTAGAGAATTAGTAGTTGGGTTAAGCCAAGAGCAAACCTGTAGGAGATTATCTAGCTGATGGGGAAGGCCCAACTTATGGTGGGTGGACACATTTGTAGAGAATTAGTAGTTGGGTTAAGCCGAGAGCAAACCTGTAGGAGATTATCTAGCTGATGGGGAAGGCCCAACTTATGGTGGGTGGAACTATCCCCCAGGCAGGAGAATAAAACGGAGGGAACTGTTTGAGAAAGTAGGCATCCTTCTGAATACTTGGCCAGACACACTGGTCTGGCAAGTAAAAATTGTGTGTCTCTCAGCTGCTATGTTGATATGGTATAGCCAGTTCCCTCAACCCTTTGATAATGATGCATGCTCTCCTGCTAAATTGGACTAAGAAATGTAACCAGGAATGGTAAGAGAATAAACCCCTTGTTCCCTTAAGTGGTTGATGGTAATTTATCAGCAACTATGCAAGCAAACTGTTACACAAGCTTACTGTTTCCTCTTCCACAAGATTCTCTGACTCTTAGGATGGAAAGAGATTTGGATGATCTGATTAGGACTCATTGTTTTGGAGTTGCCAACACTCTACACTCTGGTTGATTGCTGCTGTGTATTTTACTGCTCTTCCATAGCAATAGGCTGCATCTTGGTTGGATATTGAGATCTTTTCTTATCTGAGGATACAATGAAAGATGTTTTTTAAATCAAGTATTTATAGCTAATACTAAGATATCCAATCCTGCCTAGTGTATGTTTTCTCCCCTTCTGCTGTTATTTGGACAAATTTACAATACTGAACATGTGTTCCCTGGCATTACGGGGGCGAGAGAGGAAGAGGGGTTTAAAAATTAATTAGTAGGTAATTGGCTATCCAGAGACTGACCCAACTCCCTACTGTGTCCTATCTATGTCCTTCCCTTCCTTGTTAAGCTTTACTTTCATAAATGCCTTATTCATCTATTTGCCTATGTTCTTTGTCTCCATTCCTTTGGGTTCTTCCTCCACAGCCCTGACTTATGCTCAATTGCTCATTTATGGGTATTATAAAAGTTTCTATTTTATTACATCACTCTGAAGGTTTAATGCTAGATTCCACTTATAAGGGATAATGTGAGACATCTGTCTTTCTGCATCTGGAATACTTTACTCAGTATAATTTCTTCCAGCTCTATCCATTTACTAAATTCATTAATTTGTCTTTTACTGACAGATGAATAGTACTCTATTGTATATATGTAATACATTTTCATTAATAATTCATCTACTGTTGGACATCTAAGTTGATTCCATTTCTTTGCTATTGTGGGCTGCTAAAAACATGGTTATAAAGTGATGCTATAGCAGGATGTAGTATTCTTTGGAATATTCCCTGGAGCAGTATAGCTGGATCATATGGTATTTCAATTTTTAACTTTTTTTAGAAACCTGCAAATTGATCTGTATAAGTTTACAGAACAAAAATTTAAAACAAAAGATTGTTATGGCTTACTTAAGATAAAAAATAGAGACAAAAAATTCATGTTATAAGAAATATTCTGATTCATAAAGGCAGCTTTCCTTGGGATGTTTCTTAATTTTTCCTTAAATAATAGAATAAGTTCTTTTCCTTAACCCATGTGCTTAAATCTTTCCTTAATCTGTGATTCTGCTCCTAACTGTTAAAACCTAACAGTCTCATGAATCCTGGTTTCATCTGAGTTAAGGTCCCTAAATCTTAGGAAAACTCCTCAAGCCCTAACAAGGTAATGAGCATGTGGACTAGGCTTCCTTTCTCTCATCACTGGCACTGCATAGATGCTTATTCCAAGGTCATCTGAATATTGGTGAGAGTATTATGCCACTTTGTTTTTTCTGCTTCTTTCTTTCAGGCCAGAAACCCAAGATTGTAATGACCATTTCCTAATCTTCAGGGCTCTTTCTACTGTTTTCTGAGTATTTACTTAATCTTACCCATTTCTTGTTCTTAATAACCAAAGGTCATGAAATTTATTTTCTCCTCAATGAGGCTTTCCTAGTCTGTTTTAAAGCCTCTCCAGTACTGTAATCAATTATATTTATAGATCTTCCCCTAATGGTGTTTTTGGGAAGAGGCTTCCATGACTTCTAAGTCAAAAGAGGTAAACTTAAGTTTTATACAATCTCATTTCATGTGCGTTTAAAATCTAGTTGTCTTTGTTTTTAAGCTATTGTAAAGAAACAAAATGATACGGATTTCAGAGTAGCCCCAACATACCTGATAAAGCACCGTGTGATGCCACACACCATGATCATCCCCTCTTATAAACTCAAGGAACAGACTAGACACTACAGGAACCATTAAAAGGAGTGCAGACAACCTCAACCAATAGAAATCAACAAGAACCACACTATTCAACAGAGAACAACCATATTATCTTATCCGAATCCAGAGAATCTTTTCCTAAAACAAAGTCAGACAACCTCATCTAACTCAGAAGAGCCAAAAACTAATCTAAAGAAAGTAGTCAAAGAATTAATACAAGATATCCAAATCATGTCATAAAACCACAAAATACACTAAATACCAGGAAAATATGTTTCCTACAAAAGACACCAATCCCCTTATGGTAGATTCAAAACCAGATTACTCTTCCAGATACTATCCATGAAAACAAGATAATATTTCCCAAAGAAATATTATTGGTATGATCAGCAAAATGTGGGAAGAACTACAAAAAGAATGTAACAAATAGCAAAAGGAATGTGAAGAATTCAGAGAGGAAATGAATAAACATAATGGCCTTCTATGAACAGGAAAATAATTTTAAAATATCTGAGATGAAAAAGGAAATAGAGGAAGCAAGAACAGGCTTAGAACAGGTAAAGAATTCCAAACTGAAATTTAACTGGAATTCAAAATATAAGCTAACTACAATTAAAACTCCAACAGAGACTATCATGCACAGAATGGATCAAGAGAAGATAGAATCATTTAATTAAAGAAGCTGGAAAAAAAATAAAAATGAAAGGGATATTCAAGAACTATGGGACACCATGAAAAAGCCAAACCTATACATTTATGGAATCCCAGAATAAGAAATGAAAACGTTTCACCTCATATCTTTCAGACAATCATAAATGAGAACTTCCACTACCTAAGTCACTTTTAAAGGCAAACATATTCAAGTAACAGCTTAATTTTCAGTGGAAACAGTAAAAGGCATAAGAGCTTGAAAAGGCATTCTTTGATCATGAAAGATCACAAATGGCAACCCAGGCTGCTATTTCTGGCTGTATTTTCATTCACACTTGAAGGTGAAAGAAAGATATTCCCCTACAAAAATAAAGTACTTCTTGTCTATCAAACCAGTACTGCAGAAGATACTAAATAAAAATCTCAAACAAACAAAACCGATCAACACATTCAAGAGGATAAATGGGAATATAATGCCAATACAACTCCTAGGTAGAGGACTTCCAACACGAAAAAACAATGAACTAAAAAAGTGACAGGAATCAACAAAAAATTATCAATTATAACCTTAAACTTCAATGGAATCAACTCCCCAATCAAGAGCTGCAGTCTAACAGTATGGATTAAAAGCTACAATTCATCAATTTGCTGCCTCCAAGAAATACACCTCACTTTGAAAGACAAGCACAAAAAAAAAAAAAAAAAAAGAAAGACAGCACAATCTCAGGATCAAAGGATAACCAATGATATTCCAAGCAAATGAAACTAGGAAACAAGTAGGAGTAGCCATCCTAATATCCATCAAATAGACTTCAAATAAGAACAAATCATTAGAGACATAGAAGGATACTACATGCTCATTAAAGGAACATCAAGAAGATGTCACAATTCTAAATATATATGTTCCAAACATAGGCTCACACACATTAGTTAAGCAAATACTACAATGTGTAAAATAATAAATTAACCCAAACATGATAATAGTAGGGAATTTCAACACACAAGTCTACTGATAGGGCAATAGACTAAAAACTGAACAGAGACACACTGGAACGCAACCAAACTATAAACCAAATGGACCTGACAGATATCTACTAAACATTCCATCTTAATACCAGGAAATATACATTCTTTTCAGCATCCCATGAAACTTTTCCAAAATAGACCACATACTGGGTCATAAAACAAGGTTCTACAAATATAAGAAAATAGAAATCCCCTCTTTGTACTCTATCTGACCACCATGGAATAAAGATTGGCATCCATAACAAGGCAAACAACAGAAAGTACACAAACTCATGGAAACTAAGCTATATGCTACTGAATGTGGAATGGATTCAGACAGAAGTAAAAACAGAAACTCAAAAATTCCTGGAACTCAATGACAATGAAAACACATTACAAAAAAACCTTTGAAATATAATGAAGGTGGTCCTAAGAGGAAAACTCAGAGCATTCAATGCCTACATCAAAAAAAGGAAGCATCACAAATGAATAGCCTAACAATGAAATTTAAAACTTTAGAGAAACAAGAATAAATTAATTCCCAAGTAGATATAGATATGTGGAGATTAGCAGGATCAGATGAAGCGTAATGGGAATTGAGACAAAAACAAAACAAACAAACAAACAAACAAAAATACAAAGACCAGTGAAACAAAGATACGGGTCTTTGAAAAACTTAACAAGATAGATGAGCCCTTAGCCAAATTAGTCAAAACCAAAAGAGAGAAAAATCAATTTAATAAAATTAGAGGGCTGGATAGATGGTACAGGCATTAAGACCCTGCCTCCCAAGCAGAAGGACCTGAGTTTGGATCACAGGTCCCACATAAAAGTGTCAGGCAGAAACAGTGGTGGCCTTACTTCTGGTCCTAGTGGGCGGAGCCTGGGAAATACCAGAGAAAAGCAAAAAGGAGGTAGAAGCAACCAAGGATGATTCCTGAAGTCATCCTCGGTCCTCCAAAGGGACACACAGTGACCTCTGATATACACACACACACACGCATGTACACACACACACACACACACACACACACACACACAAAGTAAAATCCATACATTACCAAATTTGGCAATTACAAAGAACTGGAAGAATTTATTTCTTTTTTTTAGGCAGAAAGTTTATTTCCAGGCTCTTCAAAAATCATTACAAACACAACTAAGTTCCCTTTTTGAAATGTCTCGAATTAAATTAAAGGTACATTATCCAAGTCAAATCTTTCTGGATTGGATTTTTTTATGTTGTAAAATGTTTAAATGACTTGTCTTAAACTATTTGCCATGTTCTGGTAATATCACATTTTAAATAGTTATTGAAGACATAATGTAGCATGACTTAAAAGGTACAAGCACAATTATAAAGTAAAAAAACCCTGTTTCACACATAAGATGGAACAATCAGATATACAATATAACATTAATCCTTTCAAACAAGTTTGCTAAGAAATACCTCCCAAAATTAGGTGTCAAAAATAAAACAAATTTTTTCTCATTTAGAAAATGAGGATATCATTTGATTAGAAAGCCTGTTATCTATCCTCACTTTTCTTGTCTTCACTTAATAATCGTAAATTCATAAGAACAAATTTTATTATAATATAAAATCCCAGGAACAATAAGTTTCAAATACTCAATTTTTTTAAATAAAAATGTTTTCTTCCTAAATGAAAACATCCAGTAAACAAAACATACATGATATTCTAGGCGTAGCAACATTTACAGAAGAGGCGCATTTAAGTAAGTTTGGTAGTAAGGTTATCTGTCAATATAAAATACTTTGGCAAAAGAATAGGCCATTTATCATTCTAAAACTGTACTCCTTCACTTGGTTTCCTTACTTGAATAAAAAAAATCATTCATTTCTGTAGAATTTTCTTTGTAAAACCAGGCCACAGTAAAGTTCTGAAATATTTAAAAGTCATTTGGCTAGAGCAAACTGTGCTCTTGGAGCTTGGAGGCAGTCATCCATCACTTTGTGCTTGAATGCATTTCTTAACAAACTTCTTCCCTACAGTCTTCAGAGTAATGCACAGTATCTGGGCTTCCTGAAGGGGCTGCTTCCAGCAGGAACACCAACTAGCAGGGCATCCTTGCAGTCACTGTGCATGCAGTATTGCTGGAGCTCTGCAGTTGCCTGTGGGACTTTGCTCCTCTCCACACTGGCTTCTAGCTTGATTTGCTCCACCAGGTACTGCAGGGAGCTCACAGCGGCCCAGGAAGACATAGAACTGGAAGAATTTGTAAACACATGCAGCATACCAGTTAAGCCATGAATCACTTGTATTGACCATGTTTATAGAAACTCTATTCACAATAACAAAGAAATGGAACCAACCTAGATGCTCAACATTGGATGAATGGAATAAGCCTAAACTAAGGATGTGGGAGATCTATAAATTAATCTTTAAAACCCTAAGAAATTAACATGTGATACATATGTGCAATGAAATACTATTCAGCTGTCAGTAAAAATGAACTAATGAAATCTGCCAGCATATGGATGGAGCTGGAAGAAATTATATTGAGTGAAATATCCCAGATGCAGAAAGACATACGTCATATGTTCTCCCTCATGAGTGGATCCTAGCATTAAACCTTCAGTTTGATATAATCAAGCAGAAACCCTGGAAACACCCACAAATGCAAAGGAACACAAGTGGGAGAGGGAAGTGGGCTGTAAAAAGATCCCAGAAGAACAGAAACATAAGAACATGGGCAAACTGTTAAATAAAAATTTTATGTTAAAAAAAAAAAACTGAAAGGGGATGGAAGAATAGGAATAGGACCCTGTAAGAAGTGGGGTTTAGCCTCCAAGTTACCAACCACCTGTTTACTAGTCCCTAACTCCCCTCAAAGACAAGGAACACACCCCAAGTAATATAAACCAATATAAGCAATAGTGTGTAGGGAACACTCAAGCTCAAGACAGATGCCAAGAACATTCCTCCTGGTCTCAGTTGCAGTGTGCCTCCTATGCTAGCTTAGTTTTGTGCCTCCTATGCCACATAGTTGTAGGCTGACTCCTGTTGACTTTCCTGCAAGAGGAAGGGATGGATCTTGTCCTATCTCAAAATGGGGGTCTAGGGCAGTGGTATTTTTTTCACATATTTCTTCCTGTTCTTTGGATGTCATCTAGACATTAATTAGCATGTCTAAAGGATGAGTACAGAGCTTTATCATTGTAATTTTACTGCTGTGTTCCTGACCTATTAGTAGCCTGTTCTTTCCCCACAATGAATGGGGCCATTAAGGCATATTAACATGTCTAAGGATTGGCAGGGCTGTATTCTTGGTGATGGCCCCACCTATTGTTGAGCTTGCATGTGTAATCTGCCTGCCACTATTGACATCATTCCTCTGCGCAGTGTACAGACATCACCCCGTTTCATGGTATATAAAAGGTTAGATTGCATAAAGGTGACTTGGTTTCAGCTTTTCCAAGATCCCATCTTGGCCCAGCCTGATTCAATTGCTGCTGATCCCACTCTCATATCTATTAGGATAGCGAGAAAGGGGAGAAAATTTATATTAACCAGGATCAGAAGTCTCAATTCTAAATATCAATATTCAATATCAAAACTCTTGATAGTAAACTACCATCTAAACACCTTATACTTTCAGATAAGAAAATATCTCAACACCCAAACAAGACACAGCTCATTACAATTGAAGAGCAGTGAAATACACAACAGTCAACCTGAGTGCAGAGTATCAGTGACACTAAAATGCCCAAACCACATTAGGCCAACCAAACTTCCTCACATCCTAAGGCTCAAGGAATTTTACGGAAGAGGAATTTTACAGAATTTATTTTAAGAACCTGAAGGTGAGAAGGCTCACTTCTAACCAAGTCAAGCCAGACACAACAGGGCAGCTGCATTCAAGATGTCAGTGCAATGAGATTTGTGCTCACCAGACCTCCACCATCAACATTCCACCATGGACAATTAAGAAACTACACACAGTGGGAAACTTTCGGACAAGGGCTTGATAGGTGACAAGGAGCGTCCCTATCTGTGATCTACCCAAGGAAAGACCACTTGAATTGTCACAGAGGCCTGAGCCCCTACTAGAGCAGACAACCCAAAAGGAACCTGGCAGCCCACACAAGCAGGCAGGTAGGAGGGTCAGAGGGAGAAAGATGGGTTTGGTGAAGGGAAGGGAGGAAGGGAGAGGAAGAGGAAGAGACGGGAGAAAAAAGGGGGAAGCACTCCTTATGTTTGCATAAAAGAATTCTTAATAAAAAAAGTAGTTGAAAAAATAAAAGAATAAAATATTAGTTGACATAAAAAGATATTTATCTAAGGGATCCAAAAACACCTAAAAAATAAATTTCTGTCTTCCTTTTGTTAGAGATGTGTCACAAAGAAGTAACATCAAACAATTTAAGCATCTCAACAAGGCTTATTTAATTTTTATTAAAAGTGTTTTCACAGAACTGGAAAGATGACTCAGGAGTTAAGTTTCTGCCTTGTAAGCAGAAAGTCCTGAGTTTAAATCCAGAATCCCACCTAAAAATGCCAGGTGGAAATGGTGATGGCCTGGTCCTGGAAGGTGGAGCCTGAGAAACTCCAAAGCAAAGCAAATAGGAAGTAGAGCAATCCAGAGTGATTCCTAAAGTCATCCTTGGGCCTCTGTAGGCACACCTAGTGCCCTTCTGATACACACAGACACATATGCTTGCTTACTTGATATTTGCTTAATGATAGCTACCTAGATGTACACCCTCTAAACTAGACAAAGCAAAGTTAAAAACTTTGACCAACTTTTATTATAACTCAACTGGGCATTTGATTCTAAAAGATATTTAAAGTAATATAATTAAATATAAGATTTTTGATGAGCATAAAATGATAGGTATATATGTTTGTTAAATAATCTTTTCAAAACAGGGATTTAAAAGGTATCTTGAATACTCCACACAAGTTAGGGCCGAAGCAATCATATTTGGACTGTACATGCCCTGCGCAATGTCCAACATACTATTGACCTCACAAAGTCTAGCATTTGCTAAAGGCACTAGGATCCTGGGAGGCAAGGGATTGACAGCCACAGTAGTGTTCCTATGCTTAATGGGGAACACAGGAAAGGGTTCTGGGAAATGCCACTGGGTCCTTGTACCTCATCTGAGAGTAGGACTCAGAGGAGAGTTTGGCATGCACATTAAAGGATGCTCCAGGGATGGGAGGGGGAGGCACTGGAGGATGGGGAGGGAAGCGGGAGGGGAGGGGGCACAAAGGGATAGGGGGTTGGAGGGAGGGGGGGACTGGTGTACCTGTTAAGTTTGTATGAGTGAAAATTAAAAAAAAAAAGTCCAGTGAGGGGGGAAAGTATCTTGACAAATAACATTCAAATTTAAGCCTTTCACTTGTCCAATTCGAACTAAAAAAAAAAAGCTCTACTTTTCGTTCAAAAAATAACTAAACAATGCTTTCATTTACTAAAAAAAATCACCTTAATAGTAGATAATTTTTTTATTATTAATACATTTTTTATTATTATTTCAGCTCATACAAACTTAATAGGTACAGCAGTTTCCGCCCTCCCTCCTCCTCCCCCCGTACCCCCTGCTCCCCCTCCCCACTCCCCTCCCTCCCCATTCCCCCAGTGCCTCCCGCCCCAATTCCCAGAGAGTCCTTTCTTGTGCATGCCTGATTTTCCTCTGGGCCCTCCTCTCCGATGACGTACAAGGACCCAGTGGCCTTTCCCTGAAGCCTTTCCCGTGTTCCCCTTAGGTATAGGAACACTGCTGTGGCTGCCAATCCCTTGCCTCCAAGGATCTTGGTGCCTTTAGCAGATGCTAGACTTTGTGAGGTCAATAGTGTGTTGGACAATGGGCAGGGCATGTAAAGTCCAATTATGATTGCTCAGCCCTAACTTGTATGGAGTATCTTACATATCATTGCTCCTCCCATCCTTTTGCTCTTACACTCTTACCGCCCCCTCTTCCACAAATTTTCCTGAGCTTCAGGATGGGGAGAGATTAAGCTGGCCTAGTTCTAGGTGGTTGATATAGAGTCTCTGAAGTTCTGGATTGTGGTTTGTTGATTTTCTTTTGCAGTTTTGCTGCTCCTGCAATGCCATTCACTCCATCTTGGTGGGCATCGTATGTTACCCCCTGGCCAGAGACAAAAAGCTGTTAAACTAGAGTCTTGTGATAAAAGCACATTCAAAGGTAGATGTAATAAAAGTGGGAAACCACATTAAGGGAGGGGTCTATCACCCATTTGCAAAATGGTTACTTTTTATCTGCCAGACTATATGCCCTCCTCTTCTGGTGAGATCATACTCTCTCAGTAGTAAATGATCAGGAACAAAAGTCTGTGAACTTAATCAGATGTCTCATTACTTATTTGAGTCCTTGATGGAGGCCTATGTTCCCTGCTGTAACATGGTCCCTTCTCTCCTTTCTGGTATGGCCCTCCTACCCCATCCCTCCTGTTCATAATCCTTGGAATTACTGTCTCTAGGTGGGCTGGGTGGGTTTGGTACTAGGAGCCACCTATTAGGGAGTACATACGGCGCTTAATTTTCTGGGTCTGGGATACTACACTTAATATAATTGTTTCTAATGACATCCATTTCCCGGCAAATTCCAGTAATTCATCATTTTTGATGGCCGAGTAGTACTCCATTGTATAGATGTACCACCTTTTCCTTATCCACTCGTTAACTGTTGGACATTTGGGTTGATTCCATGACTTTGCTATTGTAAACAGTGCTGCTATGAACATGGTCGTGCTTGTGCTATCGAGGTGAACCTCTGCTGCATGGGGGGTTATTCCCAAAAGTGGAATAGCAGGGTCATATGGCATTTCAATCTTTAATTTCTTTAAGAATCTCCAGATGTCTCACCAGAGTGGCTGTATGAGCCTGCATTCCCACCAGCAATGTAGGAGAGTTCCCCTCTCTTCACATTCTCTCCAGCATTTGGTGTTGTTTGTATTGTGGATTATTGCCATCCTGACCGGGGTGAGATGATATCTCAGGGAAGTTTTGATTTGCATTTCCCTGAAGGGTAAGGAAGTGGAGCATTTTTTAAGATATTTGTTAGACATTTTTTTTTAATTTTTATTATTATCATTTATTCAATTGTGCGTGTGTGTGTATGTATGTGCGCGCATGTGTCTATGTGTGTGTGTAGTACCACGGACGAATTTGTGAACCACCATGGACGCCTCCACCTCCTTCTGCCCCGGGATTCACAGGCTCCGCCCTACCAGGAACAGAAGTGCAGGCCGCCCCCGCTTCCGCCTGGCGTCTATACGTGGGATCTGGGATCCGAACTCAGGATCTTCGGCCTGCAAGGCAGAAGCTTAACTCCTGAGCCACCTCTCCAGCCCCTTGTTAGACATTTTTAATTTCATCCCTGGTAAAGTTTCTTTTAAGTTCCAGGACCCATTTTTTAATTGGGCCATTGGTTTCCTTGATGTTTAGTTTTTAGGTATTTCATTGTTTTAGGGGCTACAGTAAATGGGATTGTTTCTCTCAGGGCTTTTTCACTTCTTTCATTCTGGGCATATAGGAAGGCCTCTGATTTTTGCACATTTATTTTGTATCCTGCCACCCTGCTGAACTTCTCAATTAGTTCCAGAAGCTTCCTGGTGTTTTTGGGATCACTCAGGTATAAGATCATGTCATCTGCAAATAGAGATAGCTTGACTTCTTCCTTGCCGATTTGAATCCCTCTTATGTCCCTTTCTTGTCTTATGGCTTCAGCTAAGACTTCAAGTACAATATTGAATAGAAGTGGTGAGAGTGGACAGCCTTGTCTAGTTCCTGATCGAAGTGGGAATGCTTCCAGTTTTTCCCCATTGAGCATAGTCCTTGCTGTGGGCTTGTTGTATATAGCTTTTATTATATTGATAAAGGTTCCTTCCATTCCTACTGTCTCTAACGTTTTGATCATAAAATGCTGTTGGATCTTGTCAAAAGCTTTTTCTGCGTCTATCGAGAGTATCATGTGGTCTTGGACTTTGGACTGGTTTACATGATGAATTACATTTATTGATTTGCGTATGTTGAACCAACCTTGTGTGCCGGGGATGAAGCCTACTTGGTCCCCATGAATGATCTTTTTAATATGTTTTTGAATCCGATTTGCTAAGACTTTGTTGAGAATCTTTGCGTCTGTGTTCATCAGAGAGATCATCCTATAGTTTTCTTTTTTAAGTAAATCTTTATTAGGTTTTGGGATTAAAACGATATTAGCTTCATAGAAGGAATTTGGTAGTGTTCCTTCCTTTGCTATTTGATGGAACAGTTTAAGGAGTATTGGTGTTATTAACTCCTTAAATGTCTAGTAGAACTCTGTGCTGAATCCATCTGGTCCAGGACATTTTTTGGTGGGAAGATTTGAGATTACTTCTTCAATTTCCTTATATGTTATAGGACTATTTAAATAATTTACAACTTCCTGATTCAATTTAGGTAAGTTGTGTTTACTTAGAAATTCATCCATCTCTTTTGTGTTGTCAAACTTCACAGAGTATAAGTTTTTGAAATATGATGTTATAATTCTCTGGATTTCTTGGGTATCAGTAGTGATAACTCCATGTTCATTTCTAATTTTGTTAATTTGGGTTTTCTCTCTCTTGCTTTTGGTTAATTTAGCTAGGGGGTGTATCAATCTTATTGATATTTTCAAAGAACCAGCTTTTTGACTGGTTGATTTTTTCTATCGTTTTCTTAATGTCGATTTCAGATATTTCTCCCCTTATTTTGGTAATGTCCTCTCTTCTACTACTTTTGGGATCAGATTGCTCTAGTTTCTCTAAAGCTTTAAGATGCATTGTTAAGTTGTTTATTTCTGATGTTTCCATTTTTTTGATGTAGGCATTAAGAGCTATGAACTTACCTCTTAGTACAGCTTTCATTGTGTCCCAGAGATTTTGGTAAGTTGTATTTTCATTATCATTCACTTTCAGGAAATCTTGAATTTCCTTTTTAATTTCTTCCTGAATCCAGTTCTCATTCAGCATCATATTGTTAAGTTTCTAAGAGGCAGTGTATTTTCTCTTGTTTGTTGTGTTGTGGATGTCCAGCTTTATGGTGGTCTGACAGGGCACAGGTTAGAATTTCAACTTTTTTGTACATGTGTAGATTCGTTTTGTGGCCCAATATGTGATCTATTTTGGAGAAAGTTCCGTGTGCTGCTGAGAAAAATGTGTATTCTTTGGTGCGTGGGTGAAAAGTTCGATAGAGATCTGTAAGGTCCATTTCTTTCAGGGTTTGATTAAGGTCCAAAGTGTCTCTGTTAAGCTTTTGACCTGTTGATCTATCCCATGTTGAGAGGGCAGTGTTGAAGTCCCCAAGAATTATCGTTTGGGGGTTGATTTCTTGCTTTAGATGCTGTAGGGTTTTCTTAATGAATGTGGAGGGGCCCGTATTGGGTGCATATATGTTCAGTATTGTGAAGTCTTCCTGGTGAATTGTACCTGTGACTAAAATGTAGTATCCATCCGTGTCTCTTATAATTTTCTTTGGTTTGAAGTCCACTTTGTCTGGTATCATAATGGCTACGCCTGCCTGTTTTCTGCTTCCATTAGCTTGTAGAATTATTGACCAGCCTTTCACTTTTAGGGCATGCCTATCTTTTGTGGTGCGATGGGTTTCCTGCAGGCAGCAGATTGATGGATTGTGATTTTTAATCCAAGTTTGTAATCTGTGTCTCTTGATCGGTGAGTTAATTCCATTAACATTTAGTGTTATAATGGTGAAACTATTTTTGATTCCAGACATTTATTATGTTTAGTAGTTTTTATAAGTATATTGCTTCGCTTTTAATGGTGTTATACTTGCCTTCTGTTCTCCTGGATATGCCTGTTTTTTTCTTCACACTTGAGTATCATTTCTAGCATTTTTTGAAGGCCTGGTTTGGTGGACATGTATCCCTTCAAGTTGTCTTTGTGCTGGAAGATTTTTCTTTCTACCTCGATCATGACTGATAGTTTTGCAGGGTAAATCAGCCTAGGTTGACATTTTTGCTCATTCAATACTTGAAGTATGTCTCTCCAAGCTCTTCTTGCTTTTAGTGTTTCCATTGAGAAGTCATTTGTTATTTTAATAGGTTTGCCTTTAAAAGTGACTTGTTTTTTCTCCCTTGAAGCTCTCAGTACCAGTTCTTTATCTTGAACGTGGAGTGTTTTGACTATTATTTGCCTTGGTGAGCTTCTGTTTTGGACATATCTGTTTGGGGTGCGGAATGCCTCTTGTATATGGATGGGCCTCTCTTTTTTTAGATGAGGAAAGTTTTCCTTGATGATCGTTTGAAAAATTTCCTCAGGGGTGGTATTTTGAGATTCTTGCTCTGGTATTCCATGAATATGCATGTTGGGCTTCTTCAGGGTGTCCCATATCTCCTGGATATTTCTCTCAAGTATCTTTTTGGCTTTAACAATCTCTTCCATTGAGGTGGTTAATACTCCCACTTTATCTTCAAGATCTGAAATTCTGTTTTCTGCTTCATTAGTTCTGCTGATAAAACTCTCTGTGGAGTTCTGGGTTGAAGATAACTTGTCTTTTAGCTCAGTTTTAAACTCTGCTTGTGTCTGTTTTAACTGCTCTGTGCCAGTTTTTGATTCTTGCACTGTTTTTCTCAACTCCTCCATGTGTCTGTTGTGTTCCTCCTCAAAGCAATTGATTCGATTATTTAATTCCTCCTGGATTTCCTCTTTCATAGTATTGAACATGGTAATGATCATAGTTTGAAGGTCGTTATCCTGGGTCAGGCTTTCTTGGCCATTTTCCATGGGTTTGTTCTGGTTGGAGTCTAACATTATGGGATTAATTCCTTTAGTGGGAGATTTGTTTACTTGAGTGTTGTTTCTCGTGGATTTGCACTTTGACTTTGGCATTGTCGTTTTAACTCTTAAGATCTTCTTTTAATTTCTGTGTATTTTTCACTGAACTGAATTATTTGGCCTGGGGCTCTGGGAGTGGTTAGTGACTGAGCTTACCTAGATTGCAGCGTGGTGAGGCCCATCCCCGGCGGTAGAGTGGAGTGGATAGGAGGATGGGGCTTCGGTGGGGCGCTATTTAAACCTGGGGGACCTGAGGGCGGGGCCCCGGGGCAGAGAGGGTGTCCTCTCCTCCTCCCAGGCCCTGCGCGCTCTGCTCTGGCTGGATGGTGGGAGGAGCTGGGTCCACTCGGGCGGCCTGGGGCTCTGGGGGTGGGCAGGGACCGAGCTTACCTGGGTCATGGCGCCGTGAGGCCTGGCTGGACAGCCCGCGCCTCCCGGGCTGCGGAGTGGAGGGGAAGGAATAATAGATAATTTTTAATTGTTACTTAAAACATACTTATTAGATTGTATAATAGTGTAACTCATTTTGATAAGCAATCAAATTTATAGATTTATGCTATTAAATAGATATGATTCCAGTTGTCAAAACCAACTAAAACTTGGAGTTTCACCTAAAATTTATCCCTTTAACTACTGACCCACCACAAAATGAACATTTTGACATCCTATGAAATTATGTAAACCATTGTTATGCCTGGATCGCAAAGTCCAAAGAAACTCACTGAAGTCGTCCACCAATGCAAAAACAAAGGAGTCTTTATTAAAAATTCAAGTCTAGGCCTGGTCCGCTCATCCCTCCATGCAGTGAGAGTGAGTGGCCTGGAAAATAAGAGGTTTTGGGGTTTTATAGGGTTATTGCAAGCAGGGACTGAGGAATTCCCACGTAGCTCATCACGTAGCCTTCCTCAACCCCCTCCCCCTGGTGACCGATGGCACTCTGCTGGGGGAGGGGCGGCTGGCACCGAGGGATCTGCGGTTTCTTCAAGGAGTGGCCATAGGTTAGCAGTTGTCTGACTTCCCAGCCATCTGGTAGCTTCCCCAGCAGTTATCTGACTTCCTGGCCATCAGGCTGCCCCCCTGGAGGAGGGTGTTTGATTTCCCAGGCGCCTGATTCTGCTCAGGCTTATCTGGGATTCCTAGGTAAATTGTAAATTCTTAGGAGCACTAGAGGAGAGGGGCTTGCAACTTTAACTTTTTCACACAGGCTCTCATACCATCTCTATAAAACAAACGTCTCTATAAAAAATTATCAAAAATTTGATAATTAAAAATTCAGGAAGGATTAAAGAAATGAGATGATTTCCTCAATTAAAGGAAGAAAAACTGCCTGAAGGAAAGGACTGTCCAGGTTCTTCTAACCAGATGCTGTTGATAAAGACTTGAAAAACTTCTTAAAATACGTCCTCAGGGACTTAAACACAGGATGATGCAATTAAATACCCAATATAACTGAACACTTACTTCTCTCACTCTTTATAGTTCTTAATTTTTTTACAATTAAATAATTGTTTAAGGTATTTAGTATTTTACATAGTATATTCCTAAACTGTTAATGCTAATCTTGATTTTAACAAACATACAAATGTATGTTCATTATCCAGTTTTTGTTATAACTGCTTGCTTATCCAAATATGCTACATTACTTAAACTGAGTTTTAAAATTTAGAAATATTTTCACTCTGTAAAATTTTTTCTCATTAATTCAAGTATAAGTTGGATAAAATTTAAATCTGACAAATATATTTTAATCTAAATTACTAAAACTCATTTAATAAGAACTAGTCTAACCAATTGGATTATTATGCTTCTACTGGTAAGAAACAATAAATTAAATTCTCTAAAATGTCCTATGGCTTAAAGTAACTTTGACTCCATTTATTCAAATTAAAGATACCTAAAAATTTTGAGCAAACTCTTATTATACAAGTCAAACAAAAGATAATCTATAGTAATTATTCATTTGTTTTATATTTAAGAACTAATGTATCTTGATTATACAAATATTCAAAGTTTCTATACTATCTTTAGTCAGAATTAAATAAAATAAACATTTACATTTTGCTAACAAAAACCAAAATGAACTATATCATAGTAATGCCTACTAGCGTCCCATTAACTTTTCTGTTAGAATAAGATTTGGTTATGCTTACAAGTCCTATATTTTTCTAAAGAAAGGGTCTAATTACTTGTTTCTTGGAAAAAGACAATATTGTTAAAAGGTTAACATACTATATTATTAGCTACCATATTTTGTTTTCACAAACTGAATTCTAAAAAATACAAATTAATACAAAGATCAAGTTATTATCCTAAAATTGTAAATTATTCTATCCTTAATAAGTTATAATAAGTTATTATACCTTTAATATCTGAGATGATATCTTAGGGTAGTTTTAATTTGCATTCCTTAATGGCTAGAAAAATGCAACATGCTTTTTAAACATTTGAATTTTGTCCTAAAAAGTTTTTTTAAGTTCTAAGGCCATTTTCTAATTGGATTATTTACCTTTTGGTATTGAATTTTTTGAGTTCTTTGTATATTCTCGATATTGGTCCTCTATCAGATATATGGTTAACAAAGATTTTTTTTTTCTCACTCCAGATTGCTTTTATGTTAAGTTAACAATATTTTTTGCCAGATGGAAGCTATTTAATTTCATGTAATCCTACCTGTTGGGTGTTGGTCTTGTTTCCTGTATATTTGGGATTCTATTTAGAAAATACGTCAATCAATTCAAATATATCCCCTATTCTTTCTTTTAGGACTTTTATATTCTCTTGTTTAACACTGAGGTCTTTGATCCATTTGAGGTTAATTTTTATATAGGACGACAGTTAAGGACCCAGTTTTGTTCTTTTGCATGAAGATATCAAATTTTTTCAGTACTATTGATTAAAGATACTGTATTTTTTTCAGTGTTTTTTTTGGGCATCCATATCTAAAATCAGTTGACTGTCAGTATATGAGCCTATATCTGGGTCTTCAAAAAGTTAGAGCTAGCAACCACTCAAGAGGTGATAACTAATCTAATAATTGTAGATATAGGATGAATTACAATCAATGGAGTTCTTTAAAAAATGTAAATTTTGGTTTATAATGCCTGTTTTCTCACGTTATCTTCTTCATTAGGCCAGAGAGCACAACTAATTAATTTTATGTATAATATATTTATAATGTATAATATTTCTATTACATGTAATATGTAAATGTTACATCAAATACAAAGGACAGAAAAGGAAAAATGTAATGAATCTAGATCATGATGGCTAAAAGTTTTAATATTATCCAGGAATTTCTTCTTTAATGGCTCTACCAGCTATTCCTCTCCTAAAGACTGGTCTCCTGCTTACTACTTAGCCTCAACACCAAATCCATGGAATCAACCTTCCTAGCTATGTGGAACATGGAACACTAACACTATATGTAGCTTAAGAATGAACACTCTGACCATATGTGACCCCAGCATGCACAGACTTTGATGTTTGGCCAACCGGGGTAACTGTAGAAATAAGTTCCTAGAAAGAATATTCACTCATTGAATGCATAGTATCATATACACAGGTGTTAACTTGACTGTTGAGGGTTTGAGCTCTGGACACATTTATAGAGAATTAGTGGTTGAGTTAAGCCCAGAGCAAACCTGCAGGAGATTGTCTAGCTGATGGGGAAGGCCCAGCCCATGGTGGGTATGACTAGGTCCTGAACAGATGAACAAAATACTGAGAGCTGATTGAGGAAATTGGCATCCTTGTGTACAGTTGGCTAGACATGCTGGTCTGGCAAATAAGGATCATCCTCTTTCAGCTGTTATGTGGTGATGGTGTGGCCAGTTCCCTTGGCCCTGGTGTTTGTGTGTGCTCTTCCACCAAGCTGGACTATGAACTGTAACCAGACTATCAGTAATAAATAAATCCCTTGTTCCCTTAAGCCGTTTAATGGTCAAAAACCATGAAGATGAACTGCAACAGAATTTGGTACCAGGAGTGGGGTATGGACGATAAATCTGACTATGTGGATTTTGTGGCTTTTGAAAATTTTGTTGTATAAAGTTTGAAATGTTTGAAGATTTTGACTTTGTGGATTACAAATACCATTCTGTAGAGCTTAATGGTCCATTTGGATAATGAAAATGCTGAGAGAGTTGTGAATTGTTTGGGACCAGTTTCTAATGAGGGGAACAAGAACTTTGATAAAACTGAATTTAAAGATGACGGACTGGTTTGCTTGATAGAGGAGACTTGTATTGGCAACCTTGAAGATTTGCATGAGGAAAGGGCAGGTAGCCGAATAGCTGCCATTGTTGAAAAAATGATCATCAGTGAAGGAAAACCTAATGACTTGCACTAGGATGGTGGAAAACATAAATAGCACCATATAGCGAGTACCTGGTTTGAAAATCCAGATTCCTTCAGGGGCCAAAAGCCCAAATTAAAGCCATTCCTTGCCCTTTGGAAGTTTGGCTGACGAAAAAGAGGCTTTTCCAGTGTCAGTGGTACAGCTGTGGCTCGAGTGGACCATGCTACATTTTAACCTTGCTTTGAAATCTGGCAGTGTCTCCCAGGTGGAACTGGTTTTGATGAATGATTTGAGGGGTTCATGAAAAGCAGCAAAAGCTTGGCACCAAGTGGTAGGCATAGAGTTCCTTCAAGGAAAGGTGAAGCTTATAGCTGCAGAGGCAAACCCAGAGTGGTGTTGGAGAACATGGATATATGCTGAGAATAGCTTCAAGTGGAGATTCAGTCTGGTTCAGAGGCACTCTGCTTCTACAACTTTGAGCTGCAAACAGGGACTGGGAATGCCTAGAATCTTTGAGCCACCTTGACTACATGAGGAGCAATAGAAGATAGACATTGAAGTACAGGATGTGGTATTTGATTTGCTGGACTTTGATCTTTCTAATGTTTTCTTATTATTCAAGATCCTTCTGTTTTAATGTTTTTTCTATTTTTAAAGTATTTAGCTTATTCTTATTTAATACATTCTTAAGGTTAAGAAACTGAACTTTTAAAATGTTGGAACTGAAGTTTTAATGACAGAACATTTTAAATTTGTCTATGAAATGTATTTGTATTTTTAAGGTAACTTTTGACATGTATGGGGACAAGGATTGAAGGTTACAATTTAAAAGTACTTTGTCTTTTGTGTCAAGTTGACAAGGGGTAGAGTGTCATAGTTAGGCACAGGTGTCAACTTGACAGTTGAAGGTTTGAGCTCTGGGCACATTTATAGAG
The DNA here is from genome assembly GCA_023101885.1 of Typhlomys cinereus. NCBI lineage: Eukaryota > Metazoa > Chordata > Mammalia > Rodentia > Platacanthomyidae > Typhlomys > Typhlomys cinereus. Next base: position 15,275,673 of record JALPQD010000008.1, on the reverse strand, counting down.
AATTAGTGGTTGAGTTAAGCCCAGAGCAAACCTGCAGGAGATTGTCTAGCTGATGGGGAAGGCCCAGTCCATGTTGGGTGTGATTAGGCCCTGAACAGATGAATAAAATACTGAGATCTGGTTGAGGAAGTTGGCATCCTAGTGTACACTTGGCCAGACATGCTGGTCTGGCAAGTAAGGATCATCCCTCTTTCAACTGTTATGTGGTGATGATGTGGCCAGTTCCCTTGGCCCTGGTGTTTGTGCGTGCTTTCCTGTCAAGCTGGACTATGAATTGTAATAGGACTATTGTAAGAAAATAAACTCCTTGTTCCCTTAAGCCATTTAATGATCAGCAATCATGCAGGCGAATTGCAACATATAGTCTGATCCCACTGATTGGAATTTCAATGGTTGTAGAAAATATTAGAATGTTACAAAATCAAAGCCTAATTATACACTCATTTTGGATGATCTTTGCACCTCCTTGTCCTTACTCTGTGTCTGTCCTTACATTCTGGGACTATCAGTTAAACTTTTTGAAATGCATTAACTTAGTAGACCACTAACCCCTACCAACCAAAAAATTAAAAATGTCATAGATAACATCTCTACCCTGTAACAGAAATCTCCCTGCCTTGCTGTAACTGCCTACCTGATGTCTTCACCAATGTATTTAAAAAGTGTCTTGGCTTATGACTTTGATCCTGTTGTTGCAGAGTTACTCTGAGATTGTCTAGCTGATGGGGAATTTATGTGTATAAATTCTTCTGGAGTTGAAGACTGAAACCAGAACACATGCAGAGGATTAAGGCAGAGTTTATTAGAGGAGAGAAAGAATGGAACTTATGGACTGCAGACATGAAGTACCATGAGGGGAAAGGGTGCCCTGGAGAGCTCTTGGGAGTGAGGTATGAGGGAGAGATGGCTTTTCTTTATTGGATAGCTCATATTGGGGGCCAACCCCTGACCTCATGGTAGGGTTTAGTTACAATAGAGAACTAATCTCTATATCCTTTCATGAACAGAAGTTTAGGGGAAGTTGGTGAAGGGTGAGTTCCTTCACTGAAATTTTAGCAGTGGGGGGTTGACTTTCCAAGACTTTCAGAGACTGTCCCAACATGGTTGCTCTAAAACTGCCTAACTTCAATTATAAAACTCCAAGAAAATGTTACCATAGTGGGACATGGAGTTTAGGGCAACTGGAATCTGCATTCTTGGGCCATGGTCACTCACATTTGGCTCCAGAATAAACTACTTCTTATCCCTTTGAAGAGTGAGTTGTGCTTTTTTCATTTATACCTTTTAGTCATTCATGCTTTTCTGTAATGCCTTTGAATCATTCCTGCTCCATAAGTAATCCCTGGCCTATGCTCCTGAAGTAACCCTAACAAACTCATTGGTTCACCAGGTGAGATGTAGGTAGAGTTTTTCCTTTAATTTGCCATCAGCAGTATGTCTGGGATGAGTACACATCGGTTCTCATCCTCCCAGAAAAAGTCACACATTGGAAGGAGAGAGGTATTCCGAAGTGTGGCATGTGGAAAACCTAATAAACCCTACAGCTTCATTTGCTTTTATTTGATTGTAACAACAGTAACTTAGGAGGCAGTGAATCTTAAATATGTTGTTAATCTTCTACTATCTCTGCCATTGATGATGCTTCTAACAGCAGCTACTTAGATATTAAAACTACTCTTGGACTTGGTTGCTTTTTGGTCTTTGTTGTGGGGTCCGGACACATCCAACAAAGATTCACCACACAGAAAATGGGTGAAGAAAAGCTTTACAACAGAAACGGTGCACTAGGGCCACATCTCAGAGCTCTTTCATCTCGAAGTGTAGCGTTAAGCAACAGTTTTTAAAGGCAAAAACCACAGATGCTTGGCATCTTCTTGTTTTTTGATTCCTTGTTCCTTGGAGTGCTTAGCAGTCAATTTCCAGTTACGTTTGATCTATTTTTAATTTTGTGCTCAGCACATATCCAGGTACAGCTATTGTCTCCTATTTAGATTAGAAGTAGTACAATTTTTTTATGCTCTGTAAGCAAGCCAAGATACAGAAGCAGAAAGCTAGGTTAAAAGTTAATATTAAATTACTCTTTGTGTTCTATTAGTCTTCCTTTTAGTTACCATGGACCCAAATAAACAACTTAGCACTTTTTCTTTCTAAAGCCAAGTTCAACAAGCCAGGTTACAGAAGCAGAAGCCACATTAGTTCCATTAGTTAGCCTATTTTAAAGCACATACTACCTAAATTTTATTTTATTTAATATTTCTTCTTTCAGTCTTCACCCCAGTTCTTTATCTTTAAGGTCATCTAATCTTAGGAAAATAAACTAAAAATATACAAGTCATAAAACTTACTAACCAGTAATTTTCAGAATCAAGGATATTGTATAACTTTCAAATAACATCAAACTATGCATTATCAAACACCAAATATGCCACTTGCTAAACCTGTTCTTTAAAGGCAGAAGAGGGTTGATGTTTAACTGACAGTGAAATAATGTATTCATCTAAACTATTACAGGGACTAGCTTCATAGACTTGCTAATCCTGTTCTTTAAAAGCAGAAGGAGGTTGATGTTTAACTGACAGTGAAATAATGTATTCATCTAAACTATTATAGGGTCTAGCTTCATAGACTTGCTAATCCTGTTCTTTAAAGGCAGAAGGGGATTAATGTTTAACTGACAGTGAAATAATGTATTCATCTAAACTATTATAAGGACTAGCCTGGCTTTATAGACTGCAGTTGATTATCATCACAGGTTATGGGGGGAGGGGTGGGAGACACTCTCTGAAAGTGGTGATTAATCTCCACTATTAACTTGATAGAGTTGAGAAGTGTCAAGAAATTATTGCCTCAGGGTAGGGAGCCATTTCCAGAAAGGATATAGCTATCCCCATCCTATTAGAGATATGGATATCTCCATCCTATTAGAGAATCCACTTCCTGCTTCTCTGGCAAGCTAAAAACTATGGTCTTCATCCTTAAATTAATCCAGCTAGGTTTGTCAGTCACCTGGCCAGAAAGAGGGAAGTGGGGGTTCCTAGAATCTGACCATCCTGGAGATATGCTGAAGACATGAGGGAGGGTTTCAAGTTCTCTCAGTGGGTAAGGGGCCTACTCCCAAACCAGAAGCCCAGATATTGAAGTAGAGAAGTGACTTCTGAAAGTCATCCTCTGGCCTCTACCCACGCACCATAGCATGAATGTGTGTACCTTCTCTCTTTGATAAAGAAAATATAAATAAAAACTGAGCTAGGGTAGCCTGTGTCTCCTTCAGTTCAGGGGCTCCTTCTCTCTCAGCAAGCAGGGCACGTAGGTTCCATCATGCAAGCCACATGCTCTTTGAGATTTAAGTTCAGAGAACAAAACTCTGTTTCTCTCTTTGCTGTGCTTTTGTCAAAACTTCCAAAGTCTGGATATGCTTTCCCTGGTACTGAGGGGGTTTCCTGTTTCTCTGAAGACCAGCAGCTCCTTCACCAGGTAGTTGCTTATTAACCTCCAAAAACATGATCTTTAGTCCCTTTTCCATCTCAGCTTGAGTCTGTAGATGTTACACCCATCCTGTTGCTTTCTGGTTTTAATTAAACATTGACATCTCAACACACTTCCCACTAAATAGTCATTATTCTGCGGACAAAATGAGTCCATACCCTAAGCTGCATCGTTCCCACAGACTGCGGACTGGCTGGCATAAAGGAGCAGTCCTTGCAAGGGCAACTTTTTCCTTTTGATGATTAGCTGCCAGAATGTGGCTGCTCTTGCTAGCTTGTAATGGCCTCTCACTTTGATGGTCTGAAACTTCCAAGAATGTGAGCCAGAATAACTCTTTCCTTTAAGTTACTGTGCTTGAGCATTTTGTCACAGCACCAGAAAGCTGGCTAACATACTAAGTGACAAACATGGTGACAGGACTCAACACACAGCCTTAGTGGCATGGCCCTCTGGCTCCCTTCTCCCTCCCTGTGACAACAATTTCATGTACCGGAGCCTTTGCTTAGGGGATGATAACTCCTTCATCTCAGCATTTACATAAACCTCAACTCTTGTGTCCTAAGAATGGTCTTTGAGTGGTAAACTGTTAGACTTGAATCTAGTAAGAAGAGAGTTTGTGGCAGTTTGTCCTGTGGTATCCTATGCTCTTCAGTCCAACTGGCGTAGGCAACAGTCAGAAAGAAGGCCTTTGTTAGGACAATATGATCTTTCACAATTTCAATGATCCATCATTAATTGTGGTCCAAAGTATTAAATGGAAAATTCCAGAAATAATTGATATATTTAAAATAGTGCTCTTTTCTGAGTCATATGATAAAACCTTGTACCAACCAACTTTATACAAATGTGAATATCCATTTGTCCAGCTTTATCTGTCTTGAATACTTCCTCCACTCCTGTCCCTGACTTATAATCACTTATCCACCATCTCAGTTATCAGGTAGAATGGACACCATCACAGTACTTTTGATTAAGTAGCTCTTAGTTTACTTAATAGCCTTAAAGTACAAGAGTAATGATGGTGGTAACTCCTACAGTATATTACTGTAATATTTCAATTTTATTATTATTGTGATTATTGTTACTATTATTACTCTCTTACTTTGATCAATTGATAAAGTAAACTTCCATTTGTTTTGCTTTGCTTTAGAGGATAGTGCCACTCTATGTAGCTCAGGATGTCATAGGACTCACTGTGTGTTAGAAAAAAATGACAGGAAAGAGAAGGAGCACAAACCTGGGCTACAACCACAAAGACTGAAAGGGTAGAAATTTTCCTGAGTGATGGAAATCACTACTGAGGTTTCTAACCATTAAGGTCCTAGAAGAAAAGAATTTCAGTTTGAGGGGTTTATTTGCTTGCTCTTATCAGTTTTTTTCTTTCTCTTTCTTCTCTTTCTTTTCTTCAATAAATAAATAAATAAATAAATAAAAATATAAAAAGTGTTTTCATTTTCTTCCTCTTGTGAAGTCTTTCTCGGCAGCCTCAAGCAAGCTGGTCATGCCCTCATCTCTGTCTGCAATTCTTGATAGTCCAGCTGGTTCTGCTCATTCATGTTAGACTGTAATTATATATGCATGAGTCCTTCTTCATAGATTCTGACCCAGCCAATGACAGGAACAGCATCAATTTCTTTTTTGATCTGGAGTTACACCCATATGCTTGACACCTGAAAGATACTTGATAACTGTAGCCAGTGAATAAAATAATTAATGTGTGGCATATTCTCACACCTCTGGTGAGGAGAGTAATTATAGTGAGGTGAAAAGTCAGTGACTTTCCCACTGTGACTGCATGACACCAGTGACTTACTTACTTTATTTATGTATTTATTTATGCATTTATTTATTTATTTAGTGTGTGAGGGGAACCAGTGACATTTCTACCTATGCCCAAGAAACAGAGTAAGGCTTTTGAAGTGATGTAAGGGCTGACTGAATGAACTATTTGCCACACAGTAAACATGTTATGTATAGTAGCTATGTTTGATGTCCCGCAACAAAGACTGCTGTAAGCTCTAGGAGAGGATACTTTGCTCTGATTCACCCTTTAAGTTGCATTTCACATTGAGTAGACATTAAGTGAAGATTGTTGAATGGAAAAAAAAAGAGAGAAAAATGAAAAAGCAAAACAAAATGAACAAGAAGTCTGACCCCAGAAGATGATGTTTGCAGCTCATAGTTGCATCACTTTCTAATCCTGTTTAGAGAATCCATCTTATTTACTGACCCATCAAAGAGTAATGGAAACCCTATTTCATTCAGAAAAAACACATGATCTTGCAGATTCTGTCTCTATTAATTTTTGTATTCCAAACATTTCATATAAGTAGAATCATATGAGACTGGCTTCTTTTGCTTAGTGTGTTTCATGGTTCATCCATTTCTTTTTATTGTTGAATAATTCATTGTATGGATATAATTCCTTTGCTTTTTATCATCATGAATTGATAGATATTTGATAATTTTGGGGGGTGAAGGAAGTCTTGTTATGTAGCCCCGACTGGCCTGGAACTCACTATGTAGGTGAGGCAATTTCAAATGGATGCATTTCTTTTCTGTTTCTTGAACTATAGGTGCCCATGTGCTAACTTTTCAGGATAGTATTGAGCACCACTGTGCCTAAGTAAAAAAGATCTCCATGTCAGACTGGAGTTTGCTGGCTTCAAATTCACTATGCAGTGAATGCTGACCTTGAACTTTTGACCTTCATGACTCCATACCCCAAGTGCTGGGATTATAAGCAAGTGTCCACTTGGCCACTTTTTGACTGTTATGAATAATGCTAATGTGTTCATTCATATATATGTTTTATGTGGATGTGTTTAATTTCTTTGATATGTACTTAAGACTGCTGGGTGGTATGGCTACTCTGTATTTGACATCTTGTAGAACTGCCAAACTGTTGTCTATGGTAGTTGGACCATTCTGAATGAAATTTTCAGTAGCAATGTATCAAGATTCTAATTTCTCCGCAATTGTGTAAAGAGACAAAATATTCTTTTTCTCTATATTCAGTCTCTCCATACAGAATCCTCTTGTGACGAGATATGTGGAACTATTCTCCACACACCAAGTAGGTCTCCAGAGGGCATTAGTTGGTGTTAGTAGTGCAATGCTAACACTATGCACCTGTAGGCAGTGTGAGATCTCACAGGCTAAGCCATCAGTCCCAGGAGATTGCTCACCACTTCCCTTGGAAATCCAAGTGATAGGTTGTGACCTTTACTTCTGACCAACAAGTTAGTGATTGAATGCCCACACCTTTGGGGTCAACTAGTTTTTTAGGATGGTTCAAGAACTTAGGAAGACATTTACCGTGTTAGTGGGTAATTTAAAATACTATAGAGGATGAAGATGAAGATCTAGAATACAGAGATCTGTGGGCTGAGGTATAGTCCTTCTGGACTCCTCTGGAATGCTACCTCCCACCAACACTTATATCAGCTTGATGACCCAAAGTACATTAAATCTCATAGAATTTGATATCCAGACTCCACTGTCCCTTTCATAAATCTTAGTGGTTGGGACTTCAAGCTCCAACATTACTATTATTGCTGTTTGGTTTGGTTTTGTTGAAATAGGTTCTGGACATGTAGCCCAGGCTGGACCCATCTGGCTCCTCTTGATCACTAGGGTTACCATCTTGAGTCCAACCCTTCTAATTCTCAACTTTTCTGGTGACTAGTCCCATTCTCAGGTGATCTAGGACCACAGTCTGTCATCTCCTTAGCATAAACTCAAAATGTGATGAAAAGGGCTCCTTGTGATAAAGGTTCTCTCCTTGGGCATTCTGAGCGATTTCCCAGCTTGCAATTAGAAGCCAGATAAAGACCACAGCAATGCGTATTGTACTTTGGATTGTTTTTTTTCTATCTTTTTAAATTATAGTTATGATTGAAGGTATTTAATGATAGCTTATTTCTTTAACTCATTTCTTTGTGTGCATGCATGCATGTCTGTGTGTTTATGCATGTGTACCTATGTCAGTGTATGGTGCTTGTATGGAAGTACATGTGTCTATGTCTGGGAGTCAATGTGGTATCTGTGTACGGGTGTAGGGCTTGTATGGATGTGGTGCCTATATATGTGTGTGTGTCTATATTTGCATATATGTGCTGTGTGTGGATATACATGCCTATACATGTTCACAGAAGTTAGAAGAAAGCATCGTGTATTCTCTTCTATCACTTTCCACCTATTTCTTCTGAGGAAAGGTCTTTCCCTGAACTTGGGGCCCACCTTTTCTTAGACCAGTAAGCCTCAGAGATCCCCCATCTCTGCCTCCTGTATGCTGGGTTGCAGGAATGTACCAACTTGCTATGTGGGGACAGAACTGGAACTCCAGTCCTCACGATTGCACAGTTCTTAATCAGCAGAAACCCTCATCACTTGTTTCCAGATTATCTGGACTTTAAAAAAATTATTATTTTGGGGAGCAGATAGGACACATTCTCTGCAATGTGTGTGCAGGTCAGAGGACAACTTTTGGGAGCTAGTTCTCTTTCCACCACAAGGCTCCAGGGTTCAAACTCAGGTCACCAGACTTGTGGGCAAGTGACTTTATTTGCTGAGTCATCTCACTGGTTTCTGTGCTTTTACTGTTGAGCTGCAATAGTTCTTTATCTATTATGATTACAAATACCTAATTAGATATATGACTTACAAAGACAGTCTCCTCTCTTCAAGAGGTGAATGTTCAAGTTCCTTGCATATACTAACATGTATCTTTTGGCGTGTTTAAACCAACTCTCAGTTCCTTATGACCACCTGGCATTTTCGCTTGGGATCTGGGATCTGAACTCAGGTACTTCTGTTTGAGAGCTAGAGTCTTAACCCTGAGCCATCCCTCCAGCCTCGTTTATGGCCACACCATATCCATATATCCACAGGAATGCTGAGAAAGGGACAATCTTTACTTGCCAGCATTTCAAGTACATCAAAGGATGCCAATTTTCTTAACCATTTCTCTCCATCTTATTCACCTGCTCGGGAACTAGCCCCACCCACCATGGCCTCCCCACCAATCAGACAATCTCCTACAGGCTTATTCAGGACTTAACTACCAATTGAACTGCCAAGTTGATACTTGTGTATAACTATGACATAGGGCGTGCCAACAAGTTGAGATTATGTTGTTACCTAAATCTTTGAGAATCGAGAGAGAAATGAACACATTTTTAGGGAGCTGACATTGCAGCTATTCTTTCTATTGCTGTGGATAATGCTCAGACACAACTTAAGGGAAAAAGGGAGATTTATTTGGCTTAGGTTCCAGAGGGTATATCGTCAGTTATGGTGAGAATTGCTTAACAGAAGGCATGCATGGTGGGAGGCTTGAGGCAGAGACAGCAAGAGCCAATTACAAGGGGAAGCAGGGCAAGGCCACCAAGCTTCAAGGCCTGCTCCCTGCAGGGTGCCTTCATTCAGCAAGGGTTTACCTCCTAAAAGTGCTACAACCTTACCAAACATTAACATCAGGTAAGGATGCAAATACATGAGTCTGTGAGGTGCAATTCATGTTCAAATCATGACAGCAGATTTGAACTGGAGTGACCATGAAGTTCCTCTCACTTACTCCTTCCATGACAGTCTTAAGTAACCTGACATTTGGAAAGCAGTTATTTCTCTATTGTTTTTTGCCATACCTCACAAAGAAAGTAACCTTGATCAAATTGCTCCTAGTTCTTTGCTTCTGCTTTTTTTCAGCCTATATCTGCATTCAACTTCTGTTTGGTTCACTGAACGCTTACTCTATTTGATGGGCTGAAAGACAAAAATCATGCCAATTACCATTTTTAACTGTAATTTTGTCCTTTGATAGAGCAAGGGTTAAAAATGGAGCAACTATAATAACTACAACTCAGGATGAACATTGATTATTTAAAAGAGAAGTTGAGGGAGAACATAGACTCCAGGTCATTTTCCCCTAAATGAACACTACCTATGGGCAAGCTGGTTTAACTGATAGAGGAGCTTCAAGATGCAAATCACAGTACAAGTGGGCAAGACATACATCAGACATGGTGAAACACCAGAAGTAGAAAATAGTTTGGAAACTCTGTGTCTCCAAGTCCAAGCAAATGTTCACCCAGCAACTTTTCTGATGTGTACTCACTGTGACAGAATGGAATTAAGAAGCAGCCACATGGGAGAAAATTAAATAACACAGAAGTACATCTTCTAATCGACTTTGTATTTAAAGAGGGACAAAAAGAAAGAAATAAAGAAATGACTGACTGTAAAAACTAGCCAAAGAGAGTATGGTAAAATGAAAAAAGGGAAAAGTCACCAGGATTGTGTGTGTGTGTATGTACATGTGTGTGCACATATGTATGCATGTGTGTATATATGTGGGCACATGCATATGTATGAACACATGTGTGCTTATGTGTATATGTGCGTACACTTGTGCTCATGTGTGTATGCATGAGTATTCACATGTGTGCATGTGTATACATGTGTAAATATGTAGATGTATGTGTGCACCTGAGCATCAATGTGAATGTGAATGTGTATTTATGCACGTGTGTATATGTGCACTCATGTGCTTGCTCACATGTACATTCGTGTGTGTATGCACATATGTATATGCATACACATGTGTAGTTAAGTGCGGGTGTGCATATATGCATGTGTATGTGCTTGCGTATGTGCATAGTATATATGCATGTGTATGTTCAGAGTGTATGAATCCTACTATTCATCTCCATCCTATTCCTTCGAGATAAGGTTTCTCATTGAACCTGCAACTAGACTGGCAGTCAGCAACCACCTGTGATCCTCCTGCTTCTGCCACTAACAATTCTGGGGTTACTGACTTCTGGTCATGTTTCACATTTTTTGTGAGTGTTGGGAGTTTGAATTCAGGTTCTTCTGCTTACATCACAAACTCTCTTATCAGCTGAGCCATTTCTTCAACCTTCAGAAATCTGTCTTGAAGTCACCCCTGCAGAGATGGTCACCTCTGGGAATCCAGCTTAAAGGCATCCTGCAGAGATGGCCAGAGAACTCCTCTGTACCTGTAGCGAAGCTTCAGTGGAGCTGAGATTCATCATTGTCAACTGAATTCCCAGCCATCCTGAGCTGGAAATAGCGCAAAGAACAGCAATATTGAAAAGCTGAAGAGATCTAATTTCCTCTAAAATAATGAAACCATGCCCTGAACTTGCAACAGAAGTATTGACATTAATTTTAAGTTTGATTATCTTTTCTGCTTTCATGGTTCTAAGAAGAGCCACCAGCATCCCTTGAGGTGAGGTGTTATTCTTTTTCTGTTAGCTTGATGGAATTCTCCTCAGGATAGTCCCCAATGCAGCAAAGAAGTTTTACGGAAACTGAGGGTTCTTTCACTCATTCATAAGGCTTAACATTTATTATTTGAGCACATGAGCTCTGATTTTGGTGCTAAGACTATTACAATTTGCATAAAAAGATCTGCCTTCTAGTGTAATGGGAGAATAGGCCAATATGAGCTGCATGGAGATACTGTTTCCAAAAGTACCTGTCCTTGGAAAAGAATAAAAAGAATGAAGGAAAGTGCCCCAGAAAATATTTGTTTTTTAAAGGAAGGATGGCAGGTACTACATTTTGTTTATCTATCCACCAATTTTGGCATCTGAGTTGTTTCCTCTTTCTGACCACCACACATAATGAATGACACTATAACAATTCACTCATTCATTTACAAGTGTTTGTATTGTAAAGTGTTTCTGTTAGACCAGACAGTGTCTTCCTTCCTGTCTCCAGAATCCTTGGAACTTGTTCTCTGACCTCCACACACATGCCATGGCCTGTATGTTAACCCACCCAAATGAAAAGCATGTATTTTTAAAAGTAAAAGACTAGAAATGAATGATAAGGATTGCTATGCAATCATGAAGACTGGAGTTTGGATCCCCCTGTAACAAAATGGTGCATTGTTGCAACTCCTTCCCCCATATACATGAAAATGGAAAAGAAATAAGCTGGGATCTATATGCAAGAGGCATCTGGGGACATGCTGGACGACTCCATAGTCTAGTACAGTCATACTTGCACACTTGGGTATACTGATGCTCTAGTCATAGTAGCAAGTCAACCTATGTATCCTTCAAAGGATGAATAGATAAGGAAAATGTGGTTCATACACACAATGGAATTTTATTGAGCTGCAAAGAAAAATGAAATAATGAAATCTGCAGGAAAAAGCATAGCTGTAGAGATCATTGGATTAATTGAGGTGATCCAGACTCAGAACAAATATTGTTTCAGGTTTACAGTTAATGCTAAGCATCACAGGAATTAAAATTCACATACATAGATTATACAAGATAGCAACAACAAGATGCTGGTTTTCATCTACTTTCATCCTTGCTCATGTGCACACATGTCTATATCTTTTGACTACTGACTTAGCCATATGGATTATTTACCTAATGTTACATATTGCAAAAAGAGAAAATCTTTCTCTTTTTTTTAACATTTTTTATTATTATTTCAGCTCATACAAACTTAGTAGGTACACCAGTTCCCTCCCTCCCTCCTCCTCCCCCCAAACCCCCTGCTCCCCCTCCCCTCCCCCCTCCTTCCCCATCCCCCAGTGCCTCCCCCCCCATCCCCGGAGAATCCTTTAATGTGCATCCCTGACTCTCCTCTGGGCCCTCCTCTCCAAGGACCCAGTGGCATTTCCCTGAACCCTTTCCTGTGTTCCCCTTAAGCATAGGAACACTACTGTGGCTGTCAATCCCTTGCCTCCAAGGATCTTGGTGCTTTTAGCAAATGCTAGACTTTGTGGGGTCAATAGTGTGTTGGACATTGCACAGGGCATGCAAAGTCCAATTATGATTGCTTTTTTGCTTCAGCCCTAACTTGTGTGGAGTATCTTGCATATCATTACTCCTCCCATCCTTGTGCTCTTACAATCTTACTGCCCCCTCTTCTGCAAATGTCCCTGAGTTTCAGGATGGGGAGAGATTAGGCTGGCCTAGTTCTAGGTGGTTGATATAGAGTCTCTGAAGTTCTGGGTTATGGTTTGTTGATTTAAAAAAACAAAATCTTTCTATTTATTTATTTTGCACATGTGTATGCATGCCTTTGTGTGTGTTTGTGTGTCTGTGTGTGTATCTGAGGGTACTGCATGCGCCCATGGAGGCCCAAGGATGATTCAAATATCCTCCTGGATTGCTCCTCCTCATGACTCTACTCTGGAGTTCCCCAGGCTCCACCTTTCAGAGCCAGAAGTATAGGCTGCCACCATTTCTGCTCAGTGTTGTTATGTAGGATCCAAGATCCAAAATCTGTTTGCCAGGTAGAATCTGTTCTCCAGCCCTTAACAGACAAAATTACCACAAATTTAGCTTAAATCTAATTGGCAATTCTAGAATTGGGCAACATCAGATTCTATAAAATACAATGAGTATTCTGATAAGCTAAACAGAGGACTGGATATATAGAAAGAAATAGAGAACATCAGATTGTAAGCCAGGTACAGAAGTATATACCTGTAATCACAGAAGTACATATCTGTAATCACAGTATTTGGGAGGAAGATGTAGGAGAATCTTCGTTAGTGCAAGGTCAGACTAACCTACATAATGAGTTCCAAGCCCATCAGGTTGCATAGTAAGACCCTGTCAAAAGAAAACAAACATTACTGACAACAGTGGCAACAACAGACTATTTGTTTTTAAAGTTAGTTTCCTTATAGATGAAAACAGAAGGCTTCTTTCACACTGTCTCCAGATGACTGGAAGTTCCTGTTCTTTGGAAAATTTGATTATGGAAGCTTCAGTGGAGAAGATCAGCACATTATATATCTTTTTTTTTAAATTCAATTGTGCATGTGCGTGCGTGTGTGCGTGTGTGTGTGTAACCACGGGCCAATTCAGGAACCACCATGGACCACCTCCACCTCCTTGTTTACTTTGCCCCGGGATTCACAGGCTCTGCCCTACCAGGACTAGAAACGCAGGCTGCCCCTGTGTCTATACGTGGGGTCTAGGAACTGAACTCAGGACCTTCTGCCTGCAAGGCAGAGGCTTAACCCTTGAGCCCCTCTCCAGTGTGAAAGTATCTTATGCTGGTACCTTCCCTTAACTTCTAAACTACCAACCTATACCTATAGCAGTCCCAAGGAAAGCTGGTACAATGGATTAGTTTCTTAAATTACTGTTTTATAGCCTATCTACATCTTTCACAGACTAATCTACTAAAACCAGAGATTTCTCCCTCCCCTCTAAGACTAGAGATCCTCTCTGAACTCAAATGTCACATTGAAAGTCTTTAAATGTAAAAACTATCCTTCGTTGGGACCTGCTGTCTCAGTGTTATACAGTACCTGGTCTCCTGGAGTAGTCTCAAGACTTGTCCATGCCCAATCTACTTCTGGCTTTTTTTTTTCCCCCAGAAAATACTTACCCACTTTGCTTGTGTCTGTTCTGCTGTGGCCTTTGTCAAAAAATAACAAACCACTCCTAAATGTAGAGGCTTAAAACAGCTCTAGAATAGTTTTGAGGGTGGGGAAAGTTGCTGAGGGTCCCCTCTCAACTCCTGACTACTTTTTTTTTTTTTTTTTTTGTTAACAGGGTCTTGCTACATAATTCAGATTAGCCTCCTGGTTAGGTGGTTGTTTTAAAGCAACCATGCTAGAAGGTCTCTGGATTACCCTGAAGGAACACACCCCACTAATCTGGAGGAAATGAACACACCAAGAGCTCTAATCAGGTTTGCAGAAACCAGAACTAACCAATGAGGAAAAGCCACTTTTCCCAGGCTTGCCTAAGCCCATAAATAACCCTGACCCTGGCAGCCATTTTTGGCTTCCTTGCCCCTCATGGAATTCCATGTCTGGAGTCCATGAGTTCCTTCAATTCAGTGCCCCTTCTTGCGTTTCTTTTGTCCCTTATAGATTCCATGTCTGCAGTCCGTGAGTTCTTGACTCTCTTGTCCCTCACAGAATTCATGACTGTGAGTTGCGTTCTTTCTCTCCTCTAATAAACTCTACCTCAATCCTCTACATGGGCTCTGGTTTCAATCTTCAGCTCCTGAACACAAGAACCTGGACACATAAAGACCCCAGAGAAAACATTTTGGGGAGCAGCCAGGGGATCAGTTTATAAGTAGATTCTAGCAGCTAAGGTAAAAGATACTGGGGTCTATCTCTGCTCATCTCTCTGAGCAGCCCTCTTGAGGGAGGGGGAGGGAAAGGTTCTTTGAAGTGGGGGAAGGAATGTTTTAAACTCTGTGTGAATGTGTGAGTGAGTGGTGGCCTGAGGCCGGAGCCTGCAATGCCTCAGTACTCCAATCTGTAGCTCCATGGTAAGGTCCTAAGCTCTCTTCATAGCCACAGGGTTTGCAAGGGTTCATTCTGAGGTTCTATAGTGATGAACATGGTCTAAGGTGGGACCGGATTAGAATCTGACATAAATACCCCAGAGAACCTGCAACACTGGCTGTCCCCCAAATGTTGCTATTATAGGTATGTGCCATCAGACCCAGCTTCTCTGACATCTTATATAGGCCTTTCATACCTAGGACCCAATTTTGTATAAGAACTAGAGATCGAAAAAAAGGCACACACATTTTAATTTTGCATCTACATTGAAATTGTCATAAGAGAAAGAAGTCTAAGGAAACAATCCAAACATGATGCTTTTGTGCTTTTTTAGACAAAGAACAATAAATTTACATAGCAATGGTAAGACACATGGAATTTTAGATTGGGCAGTAGTTTTCAGAGATGTTAATAAATGTGGAGAAGGTAGGTATGTGTGCTGCTTAGATATACAGATGTCAACTTGACAATTGAAAGCTGAGTTCTGGGCACATTTGTGAAGAGCTAGTAATTAAGGCAAGCACTTGTTCAAGTCTTCAGAAGATTGTCTCACTGATATGGCAAGACTCAGCCTGTAGTGGGTAGGCTCATTCCCTGGGTAGGTGGCTAAGATGGGAAAAGCTGGCTCAGAAAGTTGGCATTTTTTCAGCACACTTTGGCAGACAAGGAGTCTGGCAAGTGAAGTTTGCCTCTCTCTCAGCAATCCCAATGGATATGGTATGGTATGACCAGTTCCCCAGTTTCCTGGAATTGGTATGAACTCTCTTGCCAAGATAGACTAAGAGCTGCAACAAAGAATCACAAGAAAGAATGAACCTACTGTACCAGTTATTCACCACTGAAGCTCAAACAACTTAAGGGGAAAAGGGAGATTTATTCAGCTTAGGGTTCCAGTGGGAAGATACAGTCCATTATGGCAAAAAGACATGACTGGTGCAGAAGCTGGAGGAGTCCTAAGTTCCATCCACCATGGATGCTGAAAGCTGCTGCCGCTGCCACAAATTAAGAGCAGACTCACTAACAGAAGCAGGATGGGGCTAACCAACTTCAAGGCCATCCCCTGTGACTGCCTTTCTCTAGCAAAGCTCCACCTCCTAACGGTGCCTTGACCTTCCCAAACACATGAGCCTGTGGGGGACACATTTCAAACCACAACAACCCCCTTGTTCCCCTAAAGTCTTTGGTGATGAATTTATCAAGTATAGTAACTGCAACATGTGGAAGCTAGTGGTAGAAGAGATTTACTTTAGAGGCTTGTTTATTTAGGCTTATTATGTCCCAGTTACCTACCCTTGACGACTGGGCTGTTTTCCAGCTTTGTATGTGCACAATGGGAACCATATCTGCATTTGTTAGCTCTCTATCACAGCAACACATTACCTAGGATAATGAAATCATAAAGGGGTAGAACATCCATTTTGACTCACAACTTTGGAGGGGCTGGTCCAAGATTGGGTGTACCCATTGCTTTGGGGTTCCTGTGGGCATCCAGGTGATGCAGTGAGCTATTCTTGGCAGAGCAAAGTGATCATTTCCAGCAAGTCAAAGAAAAGGGGGGTGTGCCCTTAAAAATCACTGACATGTGTATACTTTCCTCCTGACCTTCTCCTCTGTTTTAATGGGTTTCCTCCTCCCTCTGCACCCCCTTTTCTCTTTTGCTTTGCCAATCCTTTTTGTTTGTTTTACTAATACTAAGTTCTGAAAGCTATCCTGGCTCAAATTTCTAGCTTCCTATCCCCCATTTAGATGGCTTGAAACACCATCTGTATACAGAGAACTCTTCAAAATTTATGTCTCTCACCATGACTTCTTCCTGTTAACATCAGATGGACATATAAATGTTGTCATAGTTAGGCAGCACAGATACAACTTGATGGTTGGGCCCATTTGTGGAGAATTAGTAGTTGAGTTAAGCCCAGAGCAAACCTGCAGGAGATTATGTAGCAGATGGGGAATCCAGCCCATGGTGGGTGGGATTAGGCCCTGGAATAAATCACAGAGAGCTGGTTGAGAGAGTGGGCATCCTTCTGTTCACTTGGCCAGACATGCTGGTCTGGCAAGTAAGGATCGTCCCTCTCTCAGTTGTTGTGTAGAGATGGTGTGGCCAGTTTCTTCAGCCCTGGTGTTGGTGCATGCTCTCCCATCAAGATGGACTGAGAACTGTAACCAGTAATTGTAAAAGAAAATAAACCCTTTGTTCCCTTAAGCCGTTTGATGGTCATTTATCAGCAACCATGCAGGAGAATTGCAACAAATGCTTATGTAAAATCTTCACAGAACATTTGCTCTGGATCATAACTATCTCCAGAAAGAAGCCTCTTTTTTGAAATATCTTATTCATTTATTTATTAGAGAGAGAGAGAAAGATAAACAGAGATAGATAGCGATAGATAGATAGATAGATAGATAGATAGATAGAGATAACATACATGTACCATGTGGTCTTCTGGGAATTGAACTCAAGCCTCTAGGTTTTTGAGCAGATGCCTTACCTTCTGAGCTACCTCACTGGGCCCCCAAAGGGAAGCTTCTAAGGTTTATTTATTTATTTATTTATTGGACAGGGTTTTCCTGTGTAGCTCAGGTTGGAACTTGTAATTCTCCAATTTCAGTCTCCCAAGTCCTAGTGTTTATAGGTGTGTCCCACCGTACATGGTTTAGGGAATTCTTGATTTCCTCTAACCCTATCTTGAGGGTTTACACACACTATCATTAATTTTCAGTCAATTTGATGAGATTTAGAATCACCATGGGAACATCTCTCAGATGTGTCTATCAGGGTGTTTCCTAGGAATATTGAGGTAGCAAAAACTCATGGGCTGGTATCATTGACTGAATGAAAAAGGAGAGAGTACCAGTGTTCCTCTCCCTCAGCTTCCTGACTGCAGGTACCATGTGACCAGATACCTCATGCTCCTGTTGCTATGCCTTCCTTGTCTCCAGGATGCCATAGAGTCTTCCTTGCTTCCTGTATTAGTCAGGGTTCCCTGAAGAAACAGAATTTATAGAATTTAATATATATATATATATAAATAAGTTTATTAAAATAACTCACAATAAAAATAGCGTCCTTCAAAGTAGCTGCCCACAGCAACCTCTTTCCTGGCTGGAATGTTCCACAAACCCAAAAGATCCTGAGAAGATCTCAAGCCTTTGCTCCTCTGGAGGGTTGAAGATGCTGGGTTCCAACATTGGTGAAGAGATGGGCTCTTCTGATGTCCGCAATGAACAGCAAACAGTAGCAAGGCCTACCAGGCTCCAACAGCAGTGGGAACAGCAACAACGTGGTGGAAAAGGTGAAGCTTCAAGTCGGCCAAGGACAGAGGCGGTAGCAGCAACGAAGAAGGCGACGGTGCTCTAAAAGCGAACGACGCACTCAGAGTGGACTGCACAGCAAGTCAACACCGGATAAGGGAAGAGCAAGCCCCTCCTCATTGCAAGCCCCTGCCTATTATCTGGTCCACCACTGGAAAGGACCACCCACTATGGGCTGGGTTCTCCATAGCAATCAATCAAGTACCTGCAGACTTGTTCAGGGGCCATTCCCACCATTAACCTTCCACAGCTGTGCCCCAAACAGTGTGCAACTGTCAAGTTGACACCAAAATGCAACCATAACAGTGAGAAAGGCGAATAAGACTGAAGCTTTTGCCCCCTGCACAGCAAATGATGGATGTTTTCCCATCATTAGTCAGTTACTAGCATCCTGCCATCTCTCCCCAAATCTCAATACTGAAAATAAAATTTAAATTCCTACCTTGGAGAAAAGATCAAAGAGGATCTGACTTCTTTCTTAACCCTTCTGCTTAGTTTCACTCATTTCACTCACCCACTTTCTTCCTGGAGTCCTCGAGATGGCCATGTGCTTGCTAGATACTTTTCCTTTAAGCGCATCTGTGTTATGGTTTTCCACAACTTAGAAATCTCCTCCTCCCATCCCGCGGTTTCTCACTAAATACAGCACACATTCCTTGTTAAGACCCATTTATTATTATTATTATTATTTTTTACAGACCATTCATTGTGATAGCTGTCACAGGGTATAATTTTCAGCTCTGTTTCTGTCCCTTTCTCTAGATTCCTGTTCCATGCAGAGATGATAACTGTTTTATTCAGTACATAGCCAGATGTTCTGTTCTCAGACCGTACAGCTGGGTTGGGCATGTAAGAAGATATAGTCAGTAATAGTAATTCAAGGTGCCCGGTGCTGCCCAGTCTGACTTCAAACTACTGTGCTCAAGTGATCCTCCCAGTTCGCCCTTCTGAACAGCTGGAATTATAGGTGCATATCCCTGTACCTAGTTATAAATATTAATATCTCTCTTTGCTTATTTCATTGCTTTTCTTTTAAAAATTTTTTCTAATAAATATTAGTCGAATGAATGAACAATCACTTATTGAACCAATGAGGAGCATCTAAGAGAAGAAAAACATTTTGTAAGCAGAGACAAGATAGCCCCAGAACAAGAGAGGGTGTTCCAAGCAAGGACAGCGAATAAGGAAATGTTTACTAGGTTTCATCTGGAGCCAAGAGCAACTCTAGTTACTACACAGGTTGGCTCAGTTAATCTTCTCATAAATATGACTTGAGAATTGGACTGAGGTTACAGCTCAGTGATAGAGCACTTGCTTATGTATGTGGCCCTGGTTCAATCTCCAGTATCAAAAAGCAGAGAATGAAAGAAAATGATTATCATTTTGTACTTACGGCTGAGGAGGTAGGAATGACCCAAGGTCTATAAGTGGCAGGCCACAGGTGTCCTCACAGCCTGCAACTAGTTCTGTGGTCTTTGGCAGATTTCTTCCATACTCTGGAAGTGCATTTGATTTTTTTTTTTTTTTTTTTTTACACAATGAAAAGGCAAAGAAGAAAAGCAAATGAGTGCACCTGGCTACTGCCTGTATCATGCTCCTCTCCAAAGAGGCAAATGTAATCCCACTGTACTGGTTTTCTTCACCTTGCAGTGCTACCCAGAAGAGGCCTCTCCAGGGCAGCCTCAATGTCCTTCCTGTGGGCATGGCAGAAAAAGCAACCTAACCTTAAAGCCTTTTCACAAAAATCGTATTTCTTTAAGAGAGGCTCTGTTGATAGTTGCCAGTTCTGTTCTTGGGGCTGACAGTTTGCGTGTCTAATAAAGAGGTGAGGTGACTTGCCAACATGCTAAAGATGTGGCCTATAGCCAGTGCAAAGGTGGCCCAATCCTGTATTACTTTGATCACAGTGGTCCCTAGGTAGAGATGCTTTCTCAGAGAGTTGAGGAGGAGGTGAAAGGTCCCACAGTGTCAGGAGACTAGGTGGTTGTGACCCTTAACTCTAACCTTTAACTACGACCTGTCTCTTCTCCACCCTGTTGGGAAACACAGCCTCTTTCTGGGATACAGATTTCTATGGCAATCACTTAAAAATAAGCCAAAAGCAAATTTACTTAACCTGTAGATAATGAACCAATTGATTCTGTTTTTGCATTTTCCTTTCTAATAAAAGCTCTTGCCAGAGGCAAGTCTAGCTAAATTCATCCTACAGATCAGACTGACTGACTGACTGTTCTAAACCTGACTGCTTATTTCTTTTTCGGAGCTTTAGGGAAACTGTGCTTTCCCCAAACACAGCAGTTCCCCATTTATGTTCTAGCTACTCATCTACTTTCCACCTGGTAGATGGCACTTTCTTGTGGAGGTTGTCAAGGCCTAAAGCCTGCTCTCTGGAGAATGACACATTAGTATCTGTAATTATGCGGATTCCTCCCACTGGAAGTTGAGTTTTGCCTCTTGTCTGTATAGACAAGGCAGGCAAATTCCTCCCTCTGGGAGTTGAGTTTACCTTCTGTCTGTTCTTGTTCTTATATCGCTTTTGTTCTCAGAACTGGCCAAGTTAAAACTTCCTCCTACAGTTTCTTCCCTGTGCTTTTGAGACATTAGAAATGTTAATGCATGGTTCACAAGATTATGCACATATTATAGTAACCAGGTAACTCTGCTTTGTGATATTCATTGTCAATTCCCTTTTAGCAACTAAGTGTCATGCCTGCTTTTAACTTTTACCTTTATATCATGTCTGGTCCCACCCAGCAAGTAGATGTCAATCCTGTCTTTTCTTTGTTATATTTATATATGTATATATTTAACATAATCCTGTAAAGAATTTGGCCCTGCTCTTTGATTGTTTTCCTATAAATACTCATGTATACTACAATGAAATTGGCTTAGATGATGGAGGACATCCTAGGCTCCCTCTGACCTGATGCCTGATCAATTCCTACCCACTTAAGTTTCCTGTAATAAGTCTGGGTTTATGTTGGTTCGTGGGCCCAGATACTTTCTCAAGGGACATTCTCTCATGTCCTTTTATCTTTCCTCTCCTCCTCTTTTTTTCCCATCCCTCCTCCTTCTCTCCTCCACATTCTTGCGTTCATATCCTGGAACAGCAAGCCATCAGAAACTTGGCTTCATTTTGTACAGTGTACTTAATATGTGGAAAATATCAAAAAGAAAGCAGACTTTGATCAAACCAATGTAAACTTTTCCAAAATGGAAATCAGCAGGAGCATTTTTACAATACTTAGCCTTGTTGTATATACAGAAAACAGTGTAAGAAAAGACCTTTGGAGACTGAGCAGTTGGGATTAAATCCTCTCTGCTCTAAACCCAAGCCTTGTGCAAGCACACATTCACTTCTCTGTATCAAAGCCCCCCTCATCTGTAAAATACCAGAATAAACCAAGGGTGACTGGGTAGACGAGGGAAGTTTATATATATATATATATATATATATATATATATATGGGCCCCACTAGACAAAGATGCTTATGGGCTCCATGGGAGGAATACATAAGGGAATGTCCACAAGGTCAGTTTTCATCTTTGGTTTGTGAAAAAACTGGAGTCAGTCTGCAAGGACTCTAGCCTGACTCATCATTTGCATGCAGATCGATCTCTAGCAAATTAGGCTTCTTGAGTTTCATGAAGTAAAATAAGGGTGGTAATAATAAACCTAACTCATGGGACTAGAGAAAAAGTTAGAGTATTTGCCATAGTGAATGGAAAGAAGAATTAGCATGAAGATTAGTTTTATGCATTAATTTGGCTAGGTCAGAGTGTCCAGATATTTGAGGAAACATCATCTAGAGAACATTATTCTATTTTATGTAATGAAGTGTTTCCCAAGTCTATTACTGCAAAGTCCATTTAAATCTTATAAAACAAACAAACACCTCATCTAGCTGGGAAGAAAATTTAAGATGGAATTGACATTTAAATCAGTAAGTGTCCTCATTACTCTTCAGTTACTGTGATAAACACACGACGCAAACAATTTAAAGGAGTAAGTTTTATTCATGTTACAATTTCAGGTTACAATGATCAGGACAGGAGAGTTCATACCCACATCAGGAATGAGGAAACTTACCACCCTATATACACAGGACTAATTGAAAGAGGGCCATACTTAGCTTGCCAGTTTGCCACTGTTAACCAGGTCTCTTTCCATTTTATCTGCTTGCCCAGGGAATTGTCCCATCCACAATAAATTAGGTCTTCTCCAAGGGTGGTGCAGGAACAGCAAAACTGGAAGAAAAAAACCAAAAACCCATAATTCAGAACATCAGAGACCCTACATTAATCACCTGGAACCAGGCCAGCCTAATCTCTCCCCATCCTAAAGTTCAGGGATATTTGCGGAAGAGGGGGTGGTAAGATTGTAAGAGCCTAAAGATGGGGAGAAGCAACGATATGCAAGATACTCCACACACATTAGGGCCAAAGTAATCATAACAGGACTTTGCATGACCTGCACAATGACCAACATATCATTGACCCCCATAGGCACTAGGATCCTTAGAGGCAAGGGATTAACAGCCACAATAGTGTTCCTATACTAAAGGAAAACACAAAAAAAGAGCTCTAGGCAATGTTACTGAGTCCTTACACCTCATCAGAGAAGAGGACCCTGAGGGAAGTTTGACATGCACAGTAAAGGATGCTCCAGGAATGGGGGGAGGGGGAGGGAGGAGGCACTGAGAGAAAGGGGGGAAGGGGGGAGAGAGCAAGGGGATCCAGGGAGGGGTGGAGGGAGGAAGGGGAATAGGGTACCTATCAAATTTGTATGAGTGGGAAAAAAAAAGTTAGGTTTTCTCATGCAATTACATCATCTCCTACAGGCCTTCCTAGAGACTTGCCTTAACTAAGTAAGTCTTCATAAGTGTGCTCAAAGGTTCAGTTCTCATTTGTCAAGTTGACACTTAAAACTATCTGCCATAGTTGGCTTGGAGTATAATAGATCATCTTCCAGATCAGCAGAAAATAGTAAGGTGAAATGGACAGAAATGTTCTGAGTATTTTTGTATCTGATCTACTAAAATATGAGCTGAGCTTTTCTTGGCTTTCCGACTGCTGTTGACTTGCCTGCAGAGTTTGAAATAATCAGCTCTGTTAATCATTAATTCCTTTTTTGTAATCAAATTTAATAATCGAGGCTAGACTTGAATTTAAGATCTTCCTGCCTCAGCCTGTCAAGTGATGTGGATTAATTCCTTATTCTCTATCCTTTTCTGGAGAACTTTAAGTATCCACTAGCAATTATTACTTCTGTATGAAGTGCGAAACAATACTCTTTATTCTGGGTCATTGTTAAGAGTACAAGCAATTGATAATCAGAGGACAGATCTTCACTTTTATAGTTTCAGCATTAATGATATAAAACAACATACACTCACAACCTAAAAGCAGAAATAGATTGTCACTGAAAATAAAACAAGATATATTTGGGGAGGGTTCTTGTGTCCCAAAGTCAAAGATTGAAACCAGAGCACATGGAGAGGTTAAACAGGATTTATTGAGAAAAAGGAAGAAACTCTCAGCCATTGGGTCTGAAAGGGGAAAGGAAGAGTCAGTGGAGAATATAGACTTGAAAGGTAGCTTTTTCTATTGGTTAGTTTTAATTTTTTTAAATGGATATTTTTGGTCCTTTTGTGTCTGATTGGTCCTTTTATGTTGGGTAAGGATCTCTGGTGACAAAGCTGTTTCTTTTTCTAGAAAGGAGGAACTTACCTGATTGGAGGAACTTATCTCCTTATCTCCCTACACAAGGATATAGGTGGGGGTTTGAGCCTAGAACTGTGTCTTGGGTGTGGTTCCCACAGTACCAGACATTCTCATCCTGACTACTCAAACTATGAGAAATTCTATTGAAAAGATATGAGGCAAGCAAGCATGCTCTGGACTGGTTTAAGAATGGGAGTCTGGATGGAACCATTTAGGGAAGTCATTAAAAAGTCAGAAGAAATGGGTCAGCCATTCCCTTTCACAGGTTTCTGATTTCCCTCAGATGCGGATCTGAAATCTGTTCCTTCGACTAGGGATGTGGCTCAGTGGCAGAGCACAGAGCAAACGCATGCAGGTTTGAACCCCGGCAATTTAAGAACAAACAGCAAAAACCTGTTACTTTTGCCAGTCTCTATCTTCAGGTAGCAAAACCTGAGAGTTCTGGTAAGAATTCTGGCATCGAAAGTTTAGAATTCTTTTCTCTTTTGGACATGGGGAGTGGGTGAAGCTTGGTGAAGAGGATTGGCAGATGGGTGCAGGATTTATTGTCAGTGGAAAAGGAAGAAGCCGGCAAAAGGGCAGTGGACATTACTGGAGGCCACTTCATACTTTGCTGTGTATAATGCCTGCCTTTCTCTGGGTCCCTTGCTGTGACCTCCATCCTCCCAAGCTCCAGCTTCCAGATGGTCTATGTGATGGTGGGGTGGGTAGGGAATGCCATGTTGACCTGTAGGCTTGGCTTTAGGGTTTTCTAGTTTAGTTGTAGGAGAATAGTTTGGATGCTTAATTTGCTTTATATTACAGAAATAGATCTCTTGCAGCTCTGGCTGCCCTGGCCTGTAATTTCAGAAGAGGGAAGAAGGATTCAAGGCAGGAGCATATACAGTTTAATGATAGATTGGGCTATACTACACAGTGAAACTGTAGCTCAAAACAGATGGGGGGGGGAAACAAACACAGAGATGGAGACAGAGACAGAGAGCAGTCTTGCAGACTTCTCATAGCATAAACATCACATGCTATTTCCTTATTTAAATCTTTAAAAAATTCTTTTTTAGTGGAGTGTTTGTGAACATAAAAATCTACACTACCCCAAACCAAAATCAAGCATAAAATCAACCATGGTTTTTAAGCCTATATTTGTCACTGGTAGAGAAAGTAACACAGTTGGTGACTTTCCCAGTGTATGCTAATTACCTGGAAAAACAACACTTTCCTGTCTGCCATTGGAAGAGAAAGTAACCAATAGAAAAGCAGTTCAGAGCCTACACCCACTCTATGTACAAATAAAGAAGTGTGCTTGAGCATGCCAACAACTCCTGCCTTTCTTTGGTTGCCTAATAACCAGGAACAAATGTGCTTTTCAGCATATTTTAAAATGTTACTTTGAGATTCCAACGATGAATCTGAATGAGACTTAGAACACAGTTCTGAGGTTAGGAAACTAAATATCATCTACAAGGGGTTATAAGCTCACAGATAAATTTCAAAGACAGTGGCAGAGTTAATGGCAGTTTTCTAACTACTATGTCTATTTTTTTTTTTTTACAGTGAATTTGCACAGAACTAGCTATTCAGGCATTCACTTTGTCCACAGACAAAAAAGTACTTATTGGGTATTCATTATGAAGATTACAAAGAAATTTTTGGTCTATTTCAGTTGTATCCTAATGTGGCATATAGTATCTGGTAACGAGTACCAAACTTTAGATCCTTAAAAGTGTGCTTTCTATTGTATAGTTTCCCACAGCTGTGTAAGTACAATATCATCTTAAGTTTGTTTGTGTGTTGCTTTTCAGGCTTTCTAAGAGTTTTCACTATTTTTTTTTAAACTGTACATTTGAAGACTTCTCCAAGGCACTATAAAAATTTCAAAGAAACTACCATTGCTCTTTTGATGAGCACCTATATATCCTACTAATTAAAGACTTGTAGCAATTATATATGTCAGGCAGGACAGGTTATGTGTAGTGGTACTTTGCAGCCCCTGAGACAAAAGCCCAGGCAAGTTAGTTACCTGCCTGAAGCTTTGCATTGTTCAAAAGTCATGGCAAAGGCCTCTAGGTGCCCAAATGTAAGGTCTATTTCTGTTCCCAAAACAATTCTCAAAATTGTCAAAACTTGCTTCCTCTTTCTATATTCTTTCCTGATAGTCTTGCATAATATCTGACAACAGGACAAAACCATCATTTTCTTCCAGGTGTGATATTCATCACACTTGAATGCAGGCCAGTATGAGATAAGTCTGGAGACTCCCTCAAAGGTGGGCCTGGAGACCTGCCTCCTAGGTTGACAGGTGATACCGAGCCTCACATTGCCATAGTGATCTACATTACCGAAAAGCACCTAAGAAAATAGCTTAATTGTAACTTCATTATGAAAGTTCTCCATGGAAAGAAAAGGCCATAACAAAGACAGGAGCTGTGTGTGATGGTGCACACTTGGAAGACCAGCACTTGGGAGTCTGAAGAGGAAGCTCTCCCATGTGTCTGGAGGCAGTTTGAGCTCTGCAGCATGTATCAAACCAGTTAAAGCAACACAGTAGTCTCAACAAAATTGAAGGCATATACTAGAATATTACTATAATCACTTCAAACTGGAAACTATCTCCAACAGCAATCAGAACAACGAATTCACAAATTGTGGCATAATTACAGGATGGAATGATATGAAGGCCTAAAATGATATATAATTATATAATATGGAAGGATTCCACAAGTATGTTGAACCAAAGAACAGAAATGCAAAAGAATTGTTCATGACTTGATGTAAAGTTAGACAGATTTAACCTGTTATTTGACACCAACATAGAGGTTACACTTGGGAAGAAACAGATGTGGGTTTCCGGGTTGTTGATAACATTCTGTTTATCGATCTGGTGCTGGATGCAATGTGTTATGGATTGTGAAAGTTCTTTGAGCTATATACTCGCAGTATATCACTTTTTGTATATGTCATTACATTAACAAGGAACTTCATGAAACTGATTGTCAACTCAACATAATCCTCAAGGTCTTCACTAGAATGAGGGGCCATCAATATGAGCATCACTATCAAAATAGGTTATTATTAAATGCACTGGGTTTTGAACAGATGCCCTTAGACCAGGTGCACAGATACCCAACACGTGCTAATAATTAACCAATAAACCCTGATTCCTCTGCTTTTCTTCACCTCTATTGATTCCATGGTAGTCTATTTTAACTGCTATTTACAGTTAAAATATCCTAATCAGTCTATTTTCACTAACCCAAGTTGCTTTCACCTTTTGCTTCATGTGCCTGAACAGAGGTTCCTTAAAAATGCAATGCTGACTTTTAAAAATATGTGTGTGTGTGTGTGTGTGTGTGTGTACTGTGTACCTCTGTGGAGACGAAGGGTGACTTGGGGAATTATCCTGGATTGCTTCTATCTCCTTTTTGCTTCGCTCTGGGATTTTCCAGGCTCTGCCCACCAGGGCCGGAAGTTTTGCGCCCGGCGTTTTTTACATGGGACCTGGGATCTGAACTTAGGACCTTCTGCTTGCAAGTCTTAACCCCTGAATCATCTCTCCAGCCCAATGCTGACTCTTAAAAAAAAAAATCTTTGACAATGAATTTACACTTTCACCCCTTATTACTCAAGTCCATCTCCCTTCTTTTTCCCACTGCAAACCCTCTTCTGAATCACTCTCTCCTAAATGTTTTTTTTGGGGGGCTGGAGAGGTGGCTCAGGGGTTAAGCCTCTGCTTTGCAGACCGAAGGTCCTGAGTTCAGATCCTAGACCTCACGTATAGAGGCCAGGCGGAAACGGGGCGGCCTGCTTCTGGTCCTGGTAGGGCAGAGCCTGTGAATCCCAGGGCAGAGTACACACACACACACACACACACACACACACACACACACGCACATACATGCGCACACACGCACACTTGAATTAAATAATAAAAAAAATCTTGTCTAAATGTTTTTTTGTTTTGTTTTTTTTGTTTTTTTTTTTTTTTTTTTTGTGCGTGGTCCACTGAGTTTCATCTGGGTGGCCTGCATTGGCAAGTGTTTAATGCAATGCCAACTTTAAAGGCTGCAGGCTCCATTCCTAGCTACCATCATGTTTTTCTTCTTCCTGTCTGGCCTCAGTGCCTTTGCTCTGCTGTTGCCATCTGCTCTTTACCTGCATTGAACATTCTTTTCCAGGCTCAGTCTAAACGCAGCATGCGAAGTGATCATTCTCCACCTGCACCTTGGCTGTTTCCTGAGATTTACTGTGTATGTGTTTTTTGTTTGTCTTTTTTTTCTCTTCATTGTTAGAATGAAAATTTTTTGCAGATATGGTGCTTACATAGTTCAGTTTCACATTTCTAAGCCTAGCCAACGTGTCTTTCACAAATACGGGAATCTTTGTAGAATGGACAGCTCAAGCCTTGCAAGATGCTTTTGGTTTAGCCCTCCCTCCCCCAGGTTTGCTCTAAGCGTTTATCAAAGAACCAGGAAGGAAATTGGATGCTACACTGGTCCAGCAAAGCACATTGCCGCGTGGGCGTGGGCGAAGCGACACACCTTTCTTCCCCAGCGGCTGCACCTGCACCAAGGCGGCGCCGCCGGCCTCCCCCACGCCTCCCCCACGCCTCCCGCGTCCGCAGCGCCTCGTCCCCGCCGCCGCGACCCAGGTTCACGCCCCGCGCGCGTCTGGCCTTCTGAGCAGTCACGCTGCGGACGCAGGGGCTCGTTCCTACCGGGCCCTGTGAATGGCTGGGGCTGAGGGCGCGACACGGAGCCTGGCGAGCAGCGATTGGACAGAGCTGCCATCAATCTTGGGGAACAGAGTTCCCCTCTCCGTCTGGCTAACTGCGGTGGAAAATTTTTCAATAATTTCCCGGAGACGAAACGGTGGCGCCCTAGCCGTCAGCTCTAGAGATCCGAGGCGACCAAGGAAGCGATCAGGTCGGACGGACCCATCGGAGAGCCTCCTTCGCCCCCTGCGACATTGTAGAGACTTCCCGAGCAGCGATCCCAGGTGGGCGTGCAGTGCCGCTCGCGGATTCCCGCTGGCTGGTGGGCAGCATCTCAGCGGCCGGGAGCGGGAGGAGGCGAGGCCCACCCGGGAGAGGTGCGGCTGCTGCCCGCTGCCCACGCCCCTGCCCCGGCGCCCGCGCCCCTGCCCTGCAGGGCCCACGGCGGTGCTGCGGCCCACGGAGCTGCCCTCCCACGCGCTCACGACCCTGCCCACGGCTCTACTCCGGCGCCTCTGGTCTGGCCGGAGCACCTCGGCGCTACTCCAGCCTGCGGTCCTGCTCGGCACCCACGGTCTCTGCCCCCCGCGCCCAAGGCACTGCCCTCGCGGGAGAGCGGCACTGTGCCCGGCGCGCGGCTCTCGCTGGTTGCACCTGGGCACCGGGCGGGCACTGCGGCGCGCGCAGGGTCAAGAACTCAGCGGTAGACTTGGGGCGCGGCCTGCGGGGTGTTCGAGGGAGGGTCGGGAAGTTGGTGCTGCTAGGTCTCGGTAGCGGAGCCCACGCGAGCCTCAGAGAAGGGGATGCTATGCAGGAAAAGCGGACAGTCCCCCGAGTGATGGTGCCCCAAGGCGAGAGAGACGACCCAGCGGGAGGCTTCTCAGAGAACTGAAGGCTGCGCGAGGCATGGGTGGGAGGGCGTGACCCCTCACCCTCGTGTGTCGGTGGTGGCAGCGAGCAGAGTCCAGGATGGAGCACTTCCTGCGGGGCCTGGGCAGTGAGGGTTCAGGACCCTCTGTAAGCTGCCTGAGAGGCATAGTATCTCAAGGCCTTTCTCGAAGTCTCTTTCTGTAGATAATTCACCCAGAGACACTAAAATGACATCCTCATAGGGTCAGCTGAGGAATTTGGGGTCTCAAAATCTCTGCATACTTTTTTGGGCGTCACACTTTGTGGAGATGTACAGTAAGACCAGAACAAAGGAAAAAAGAGGTGTTTAATGAGGTTGCAGAAAAACGACCCAAGTGGCCTTGGAAACCAAGAGAGCCCAGTGTGGAGCTGGGCCTTTGTGTCTGCTAAATGCAGAGATTGGGAATAAGCACCACTCTTCGAGGAGCAATGTCACAAAACACCTGAGTTCTTGTGAGTGATTCCCCACCAGCGGGCCTTTCCCCTTCCCCCCACCCAGTAATCCAAGGCACTTTCCACCAGTAAGACAGGTGCCTCCTTGCCACAGGAACCTTCAAGAGCAGCAAAGACATACTAGTGATAGACTTTTAAGGGAAATCTGATTTTGCTTCATTTTTTTTTTCTTTAAGACAGTCTTGTCATGTAGCCTAGGCTAGCCTTAAAGTGGTCATGCTGTTGCCTGCCTCAGCCTCTAGAACAGCACCTCTGTAAGTGTGGTCCACCGCAGTATGTTAGAGGATCCTTCATGTCTGAAGTATAAGGCTTGGAGTGGGGGCTGTGACTGGTGACCACACTGGTGAAATACTTGAGGATTATCTGCAGAACTGAGCAGTAAGTACTGTCCATTGTTCTCGGGTCACATAGCCAAGACACAGGGAGTGTGACGGCTGTTGTTTTCTTTTGTTCCTTCCCCAAAATTACATTTTCTTTTCTCTTAGTAGTGGATAAGGAAGACAGTATGTCCAAATTTCTTACAATGCATTTTAGAAGTTCCGGACAATTTTAGTTGTTGGGAGGACTCTTTATTGTTTTAAAGTTGTTGGGGGAGCTCTTTATTGTTTTAAGGTTGGGAAGAAATATTTGGATTAAGAATATTAAAGAATACCTGTGTTTCCATTGTAGTAAAGGACCTTGTGCCAGTTTATAATTTTAGCAGTGTTTCTAGAGGGATATCAGTGAAACGGGTTATCAGTGATTGATTGTTAGGAACCTGATTAATTTGCTAGGTACTGAAAGTGACATAAACTGTTCTTTTGACCTGCTTTCAAAAAGGCAGTTGAACTCAAATTCTGTGACTCCCTTCTCCAAAAATAAATTTGGCCACTATAACTGTTGAGGGATTATAAAATTGAAGTAATAGAAAAAGTAAAATTGTCACAACATTCTTATAACTACTTATGTGACTTCTTGTATTCCTTTAAAAATTTTTAACGTGTTTATTTATTATGTGAGCACCACTGCCCCTGTGTCGTGGTTATGGACAGTTTGCAGGGGTTCCTTGTCTTCCAAGAATGGGCCGCACTGTACTGAAGTCAGGTCTTTTGGGCTTGCGGCAAGTTTTTACCTGCTAAGCTATCATCTGGTGGGCTCCCTCTTTGCACTTTCCAATCAAATTTGTTTCCAAAGTTCACAAGGCAGATGCATCTTTTCCCTCCTAATGTTTTGTTTTTTATTTATCGTTTTTTGAGATAGCACTCTAAGGACCCAAGCATGCATTGAATCTGATCCTCCCCAAGTATTGGGATTATAGGCTGTCACACAAGGCTCTTTCTGATTTTTGACCTCAGAGTTACTGCTGACATGCAGAATCCCAATTCATACAATTTCATACATTGTTTACACTCTTTTGTGAGATTCCCCTGTAGGCTGGATGTACTCATGATGGGACTAACTTAGTTCTCTAGTCACAATCATGTTTCTTTTTTAGATTGATTTATTCATTTTAAGACTTTCACTTATTTTTATTTATTTTATATATATGTATAGGTGTGTGTGTGTGTGTGTTAGAAGACAATCTTGGGTGTTGGTTCTTATCATCTGCCTTTTGATAGTCTCTTTGTTGTTCAGCAGGACAAATGCCTGGCTAACCAGCCCTCCATCTTGTGGAGATTCTCCTCTCTCTGCCTCCCATCCTGACATAGGAGTTCTAGGATTACCCATGTGCTACCATAATCCTCTTTTCTTGGGTTCTGGGTATTCGAACTTGTATGGCAAGCATTAACCACAGAGCCATCTCTCTAGCCTTTTTTCGTGTGTCTCACATACGATGCAAGGAGAAAGGAGGGGAGTATGGCTCAGTCACAGAGAGCAAGGTGGGAAGATGCAAAAGGAAAGCGTTTTCTGGTCTCTCTCTCTTTCTCTCTCTTTCTTGTGTTCCTGTCTCTGTGTGTGGAGGTGTGTGTGTGGGTGTGAGAGAACACTGTGTGTGCCTGTGGAGGCCCAAGGGAGATTTCAGCAATCATTTTGGATTGCTTCTTCCTCTTTGCGTCACTCTAGAATTTCCTACACTCTGCCTTCCAGAGCCAGAAGTGCAGGCTGTCTGGCATTATTTTATGTGGGATCTGGCATCTGAACTCAGGTCCTTCTGCTTGCAAGGCAGAGTCTTAAACCCCTGAGCCATTTCTCTAGCCCACATTTGTTTCTTTACATTAGCTAGATCACATAACAAACATATTTTTGTGTGTACATCTGTGAGTTTAAAAGTCAATGTTAAATCATGATCCATACATTTTTGCTTTGATTGGGAATAAGAAAGAACTTGAAAAAGTATAGATAGAAAATTCTTTTTTCCTTTTATATTTGACCATCAGTATATTTTAGTTTTTTTTTATATTTTGTTATCTAGCATTCCTAACTTACTTTACTTTCTTTCTAAGTAGTTTAGAGTTTATTTTTATAATAGAGGTTTGCATGTGTTATTATGCTTTTTATTCCTTTATCTTTTGCTAGCATATTTTTGTGTGTTCAAAGGAGTGAAGGATGGCTTGATTTTGAAAGTTTAAATATAATTGTTGAGCCAGTGACATGGTTCAGTGGGTAAAGGCATTTGTGCATAAACCTAGTGACCTGATTTTGATATCAAAGTCTACATGATAGAAGGAGAGAAACAGTTTTCAAAGGTTGTTCTCTGACAACCTTTTCTCTTAATAAGTAGCAAACAAGGGTCTGGACAGACGGCTCAGATGTTAAGCCTTTGCCTTCTAAGTAGAAGGACGTGGGTTTGGATCCTGATCCCACGTTAAACATACAGGGCAGAATGGCTGCGGTTTGTATTTCCAGCCCTGTAATGTGGAGTCTGGGAAATCCTAAAGCAAAGCTACAAGGAGATAAAGCAATCCAGGATGATTCCTGAAGTTACCATTGGGCCTACATAGGCACACATAATTCCCTGTTCTACACATGTACACACCTACACACACCCACACAAATATATGCATTGACACCTAAACACATGCAAAAGTAAGTAAATAAGAATAAATAAAAATTAAGGTAAGTGAGCATAATGAGCAAATGAGATGGTTTATTAAACAAAACAAGCTAGCTTAGGTTTCTGGTCCTCAGATCAGCATTATTCTCCATTCCTTATTTATTCAGACATCAACTGAGGATACTAAGTTAATAGAATGCTGTATATCTGCCAGCTCATTCTTGCTGGAATGAAGAGCTTAAGCATCTGTTGGTGTACTCCTCACTCTTATGTTGTAGGCTGAACACTTGCTATTTAACGTTTACTTTAAGGTTTTTGTCTTTGGGGCTGGAGAGATGGCTCAGGGGTTAAGACTCTGTCTCTAAAGCAGAAGTTCGTGATCTCAGATCCCATGTAAAATCTCCAGGAGGAAACTGCAGCGGCCTGCACTTTCTGCCCTGGGTGGACAGAGTCTGGGACATTCCAGTGAAGGAAAAAGGAGGTAGAAGTAATCCAAGATGATTCTCGAAGTCACCCTTGGTCCTCCATAGGGACACATAGTACCTGCTGAGAATACACACACACACACACACACACACACACACAAACACACACATACACACACACACACAAAATAAACAAACAAACAAATAAATTAAAAAAAAAAAAAAGGTTTTCGTCTTTTACACTTCAGTTCCATTCTCCTGTCTCCTCTTAATCATTTCTGTGGGCTTTTGGAGGGGTGTGTGTGTTCTTGATGGCTGGCTCCAAGTTTGAAGCTATAGAAGAGATTTTTCTTGATTGGTTTGCATTTTGGGGGAAGTTGTTTTGGTTTTGCTTTGTTTATTTTTCTGTTTTTAATCTTTGTTTTTTGAGTGCTGATTGGGAATAGAGATGAGGGTCGTGGCCACGCCAAGCACATGTTCTGTCATTTAGCTCAGTTCATTGGAATCAAGTCCTTCAGGACTGTGGGAACCTGGAAGGGGTATGTGTACGGTTTCTTTGCAGCTGGCAAAGCCATGAAACCTTGAAACCCTCTGCTGGCTACAAGCATATGAGTCTAATCCCTGCTTCCTTCCATCCCCCTCCCTTCCTTGCTTCAGTCCATTCCACTCGCTCCCACCTCCTGCCTGGCCACTTCTATGGACCCCAGAGTTCCCTCTGGCTTATCTACTCTTGTGGGGGTTCGTGCCTCAGTGACACACCAAGCCGTCCCTCCTCAGGCCACTCCATCGATAAGGGTGTTTCCCTTCACTCATCCAGCTCTAGTCCCTAAGGTTTCCACTGTGTGTTCTCATCTCTCTTCAGTTTCTCATAGTCTTTGGAGCATGTTGGTATTTCAGCCATTATGCAGGTCTGGTAAAGACAAGTTTTACTTCAGTGATTTTTCTGGATGTCGCAGTCCTCCCTTGAATGGAATGTCTTGTCCAACAGCGGACCTTCTCATCTTTAGGTTGTTACAATCTCACCACCGCCTCTTCTGCAAGGTTCCCTAAGCCTTAGGGTGGGGGAGGTTAGGATGGCCGAGTCTGGATGAATATTGCCGGATAGCTGGTATTCTGCATTCTCACTGCTCTTCTACTGCCCTAGGCTCCATCAGGGTGCTGTGAGTCTCTGCTTCTCTTGGCAAAGACTTCTGGGATGAGTACTAAGTGCTCTTCAAATCTATGAGTATAATAGTAGCTTTTTACAAAGCAGTTTGGTGAACTCTCTTCCTATCTTCCTTGGCTACTTTTCTCTATTGATCTTTTCCTTCCATTTTTAGGTTTTTAATCTAGTTGATAGTAACAGGAATATATTCCATTCTGACAAGTAGGTCTTGAGTTCAATCAGAAAGCTGTTGGTCATCTCTTTGATACTTATGCCTCTATTACACTGGTGGGTCACCTGTTGCCATGGTGATTTTTATTATTTCTCTCCCCTAGTAGCTTCTACAGCATTCCTTGGTACTGTGTAAGCTATTCAGCAAGGAGGAAGTTCTCAGACCAGTTTGATTTGATGTATTTTGCCCATGTTCTGTGATCCATTTGTGTTGCATCTTTAGTAATAGGGTCTTACTGGCAGTTTTTGTTTTTTGGTGCCTTTTTTTTTTGGATGCTTACTTAACTTTGAAACTGTATCTGGCTCACACTTAATCTCTACAAACATATGTTTGTAGGCAAATGTTTTTCTCTACTCTGTTAAATTTGAGCTGAGTGCAGACAGTACGTGAGGAAAGTATTAAAGCCGAGAGACTTTTAGCCCATGTGATCTCAAAGAAGCAGCCCAATTTTACTTTTATCTTATTTGTCAGTGAGTTCACTGTGAGTATTTGTTCTCTGCTAAGATTGTAGTTGCTTCTTATCATTAAAAAAAAAAAAGACTCAGAGTATGTTTCAATTTCATTTCAATGCTGGAACAAAGTCCCTGAACTAGCAATGTAAGAACATAGGGTTTATTTGGCTCACATTCCCATCAAAGGGAAGCCATGGCAGCAGGGTCTGCAGGGGATGGTGATGTCGCATTCACAGTCAGCAGAGGACAACAGATGAATGCATACATGGCTGGCTCACTGTCTCTATGCTTCTGCAATCCCACACTACCAGCCTAGGGAATGGTCCATAGTGGGCTAGGTCAAGAAGATCCCTCACAGGCACACCCAGATGCCCAAACTTAAACCAAAGAATCCTTCTCAGGCAAGCCCAAACACCTGCCTCTTAAGTGTCAGGTTGACAGTTAATACTAACAGTCACAACTCCACCCCTTGTCAACATGAGATTAGAGTATATGACTGGGGCTGGAGAGATAGCTCAGGGGTCAAGACTGTGCCTCACAAGCAGAAGAACCTGAGTTTGGATTTCAGGTCCCCACCTAAAAATGCCTGGTGGAAATGGTGACAGCCTGCACTTCTGACCCTGCTGGCAGAGCTCTGGGAACTCTCAGATAGAAATGAAAAAGAGGCAGAAGATATTCAAGATGACTTTGAAGTCACACTTGGGCCTCCACAGGGACACACATGTACCCTCTGATATAATATACATATGCAAAAGTAAAAATAAGTAAATAAATATAAAAGTGTATGATCTATAATTATCCACCTTTGTCTGCAAGGTTTCATGTTCACCATAATGACAATGCATTTTTTTCAATTTTAAAATGTTCTATAGTCATCAAAATTCCAACACTTTAAAAGTCCAAAACCTCTTAACTGTAAGTTCCTATAAAATCAAATCCAAGTTAAATACTTAAAATGTGTAATAGTGTAGAGAAAAACATTCTTATTTCAAAATGGCAGAATCAGGGCACAACAAAAAATAATCAGTCAAGCTAAGATCAAAAGCCAGGAGAGCTGATACCAAATCCTGCAGCTCGACATCCATCACTTGGAATTTTTCATGTAATCAAGTGGTCTTCAGAAGACAGCGCAGCTCTACCATCCGTTCTGGTTCCCATAACACACACAGCATCTTCCTGGGTCAGCTCCAATCAGTGCTGGCATCCATTTTTAGCACATATCCTATAGCCCTGGCTTTTAGTTTTAGGGTCTATGTTGCAGGGACCCTGACTGTTGCAGGTTCTCTTCATATTGCTGGTAAGTTCACAACCCAAGAACGTAAGGGAACAAGGAATTTTATTCTTGCTTATAATTCTGATTACAGTTCCTAGACAGCTTGGCAGGAGCATTCATATCAACACCGGGAGCTGAGGGAACTGGCCACACCATGTCCACAGGAATTGCTAAGAATGGGCAAACCTCATTTGCTGGTCTGTAAGTCTGCCAAGGAATGAAGCAGCTCTCTTCGTCCACCTGCCCGCGCAATGGTCTCATCCACAACGGGCTGTGTCTTCCCATATCAACTAGATAATCTTCCACAAGCTTGTTCAGGGTTTGCCTTCAGTACCAATTCCTCACAGATATGCCCAAAACCTCAGCCTTCACTTGTCTCTTAGCGCTAGACCTCAGATACACTCCATGATCCCTTCAATCTTAAGTGTTTTCGTGCCTTGAATGATGCCGCCAGCTCAGGATGAAACCTGACCAAAACAGACTATGACCGCATCAGCTTCTGTGTGCTGACCTTACAGAAGAAACACTTTCTTAGGCTGCTGCTTTCAAGGAGCATGGAACCCCTTCAATTTAGGCTTCTTTTCTCTAAATGTATTCAAATTAAAAAAAAAAACAAACCCCAAACAAACAAGCAAACAAAACCCCAAAGCTGGAGCTTCCCAGGGGTAGATTTCTGCCCTAGGACACCCTCCAGTCATCCCAGTGCAGCCCAGGAGATTTCTGTTACATAGTGCTGATAACTAACAACTACAGTTGCCCTCTCAGCGTTAGCTAGAACGCTCTTTTGTTCTGAAATTTCCTGGGGGCAGGGGATTCATTATCTTTCAGTTCAACTTTAATCAGATTTTCAGGATTCAGGCATAATCCCTGAAAACAGATTCTTGGCTACTTGAAATATACAAGTGCCCCCTCATCCCATCTATTTCTTGACAAAGTATTTCCTTCTGAAACATCATGAATTGCGTTGTCTGTACTGTCTATTTCTCTCGGCATTAATTCTTCCCAACTCCTGCTAGAATGGCCCACTAAGCTCTCCTTTCATCAGTCAATGGCCTTTTCTATCCTAACATTCCAAACTTTTCTACATTTTTCCCACAAAAACAGTTTCGAAGGCTTAAAAGCCACCTTGGCATGGAACTTACGGCAGCAGATCACAGCATATCCACAGTGCAGCAGAAAACAACAGATGAATACATGCTTGATTTGCTCATTCTCTCCATCTTTATAAAGTCCAAGGAATAGTCCCTCCCACAGTGGACAGTCTTCCCACATCGGTGGTGGAGTTAAGACAGTCCCTCATGTTGGGTCAACATAGCCATCTTCAAGGCAGTAAGAGCAGGAATAAACTGAAAAAGGACCAGGGCACCAAACTGCATGGCCCATCCCGTCACCTAACTTCCTCCAGCAAGGTTCCACCTCCTAAAGGTGTTATATCAAGTGCTCAAACAGTCTTGCCTCCACTTACCTAGGTTAATATTACAGGTGTGCACCACCATGCGTGGTTTACACTGTGCTGGGGATTGGACCCAGGGTTTTCTGCATACTAGGCCAGTGCTGTGCTGCCTTAGCCATATCTGCATTCTCTAAAGAGAAATTAAACTCACTTTTTATTGTGGCTTAATATTGGTTGGTTTGTCTGCTATTTGTTTGTTTGAACTACTGTCTCACTGTGTTTCCCACATTCTAGGTGCAAGTGATCCTCTTACCTCATTCTCAGCTAGTAGCTAGGACTATAGGTGTGGGACACTACAAGCATAATTTATTTATTGCAAAATAAACATACAACTGAGAATAATATAACACTTGCATACCTTCTACCAGCATTAGCAAATCTTAACATTATGTTACTGTTTTAAATTGTTTTTAATTTATTATTTTTAAAAAAATTTTATTATTCAATTGTGTGTGTGTGTGTGTGTGTGTGTGTGTATATAGAACCACGGGCGAATTCGCGAACCACCATGGATACCTCCACCTCCTCCTTGTTTACTCTCCCCAGGATTCACAGGCTCCTCCCTACCAGGACCAGAAACGCAGGCCGCCCCTGCTTCCACCTGCCGTCTATATGTGGGGTGTAGGATCCAAACTCAGGACCTTCTGCCTGCAAGGCAGAGGCTTAACCCCTGAGCCACCTCTTCAGCCCCATGCTTTTTAATTTATTAAGCAACAGAACAAAGTGCCATATGTGAACTTCTGCTTAGCCTGATGTATATAAAAACATCTGCAAGAGACAGCCCTTGCTGCAGTGATGTCAGAAGAGTCTGATAATGCCCCTTAACTGTCAAGAACGGTTTTAAGATTGAGTTCAAGTGAGGGTGTGGAATCACAGTTTCAGAGAAGTGTGGCTTCAGGTATCAGACTCTGCTTTGCAGAAAAGCAAAGTTGACTTGTGAGTGTAAATGCAGAGACCACACACTGTAAGTTAGGGCAGTGCGTACGTGCACCATGCCACCAAATCCCCATGTGTCACATCATATGAGTATCTGTCCCAAAGTATGGCACAAAACTGGCTTGTTTTCTAGAGGAAGTTAACATGGTCCAGTTTACACCAAACACAGCAGTGCAAAAGTCAAGCTCAGTCCTTCAGAAAACTTAGATCTTATAGGTCGTTTCTTGTCTAAAGCTTGGGTACTTTTGGGGTGCAGAATTGTAAATTATCAACCAGTTTTTTTCCCTCTTATCTCCATCTTTTGTGAGAAACTTTGTCGTTTTTGTTAATAACTGTGCTGCCTTTTCTTGACAGAACAGTGAGGTTAGTGAAGGGGAATGTTTACTGACATAGCAGCTGTGTGTATTTGCTATTCCAAGTGTGACCAGCAGACCAGCAGCTGCAGTGTCACCAGCGAGCCTGCCTTACCCCAAACCATTTTTCACTGTCAAGATACCTTAGATTTGTGGGGCGGAGTTTGAGAATCATGCATTACTCTGTGTGCATTTGAAGACTTTTATGGGATTTTAGACAGTGAACATATTTGGTAAATACATTCATTTTTGACACATGTTCTTAGGAATAGATTGTGGGGTGACACACACATACATACACACACACACTGCATACCATGCATACACATACATACCACACCACATCCCCCCACATATACGATATACACTACATATGTAATGTATAACATACACATCAAACACAACACATGTCTTACATGGTATACCACACTTGTGTATACACATTCATTAAAACCCCATAATACTCATCATACTCCCACCACACCCACACATACTAGACACCACACACACACACACACACACACACACACACACACACGAGCATGCTCCGTTAAAGCCTTTATGTATGATGTCTGCTTCCTCACTGATTGTTATAGTTAGATAAAGGTGTCAACAGTTGAGGGTTTGAGTTCTGATCACAGAGTTCTTTGTAAGAGAATTAGTAGTTGAGAACCTGCGAGAGATTGTCTGGTTGATGGGGAAGGCCCAGCCCATGGTGGACAGGACTAGACCCTGGGCAGGTGAATAAAATGGAGGAAACTATTTGAGAAAGTTGGCATCTTTCTGCATACTTGGCTAGACATGCTGGTCTGACAAGTAAGAATTGTCCCTCTCTCAGCCTTTTATATGGATACAGTATGGCCAGTTCCTTTGGACGTTGGTGTAGATGTGGGCTCTCCTGCCAAGCTCAACAAGGAGCTTTAACCAGGCTATTGTAAGAGAGAATGAACTTCTTGTTTCCTTAAGCTGTTTCGTCATGATTTTATCAGCAACCATGTAGAGTAACTACAACAGAATTTGTTACCTGAGAAGAGGGGTGTTGCTGATAAATCTGGCTATATGGACTTCGTGGATGTTGAATAGTTTTGTTGGAGAAACTTTGAAATGTTTGAAGTTTTTGACTTTGTGAATTGCAAAGGGCCATTTGGAGAATGGAAATGTTGAGAGAGTTATAAATTGTTTGGGCCCAGATTGTGATGAAGGGAACAAGGACTTTGGAAAATTTGAATTTAAAGATGATGAGCTGATTTGCTTGATGGAAGAGAGCTGTGTTGCAGCCTTGAAACTTTGGATGAGGAAAAGGTAGACAGTAGAGCAGCTATGGCTATTGGAGAAATGAGCATTCTTGAAGGAAGACGCAAGTGTTTTGCACTGGATGGTGGAAGAAATGAATGTTATTATATGAAGATTCTGTAGTTTCAAACCCAAATTCTTTCAGAGGACGAAAGCCCAAACTGAAGCTATTTCTTGCCCTCCAAAAGTTTTGGTTGCCTAAAAAGGCTTTTCCAGAGTCAGCACGCAAAAGTTGATACAGCTGTGGTTTGAGTGGACCAAGTTACATTTCAACCTTGCTGTAGAATTTTTTGGCATTATCCAGGTGGTACTGGTCTTGATGCAAAGTTGAGGGGTTTGTGGAGAGTGACTGAATCTTTGTCACCAAGTGGCAGGTTTGGATTTCCAGAAAAGGAAGGTGAAGCTTTTAGCTGCAGAGGCAAACCCAGAGTGTTGGTGGTAGTGCCAGAACTGTGGGATGAATGTCAAAAGTGGCTGGGGTTAGAGATTCAACCTGCTTCAAACACTGCTTGTGCAACATTGAGCTGTAAAGAGGGACTGGGATTGCCCAGAATCTTTGAACCACTATGACTACATGATGAGTAACAGAAAATGGATATTGAAGTACAGGATGCAATATTTGATTTACTTGACTTTAGTCTTAATTTGATGTTTTCTTGCTCTGATCCAATGCTTCCATTTTAATGTTTATTCTGTGTGAAGTATTTAACTTGATTTGGTTTGACAGGACCTTAGTTAAGAGATTTTGAACATTTTTTAAAGAGACTTTCAATTTCAACATTTTATTTTATTTTTTTTTCTTAATTTCAACATTTTAATAACTGAACTTTTAATGATTGACATTTTAAAAGTGAGCCACACAATGCAAATATTTGAAAATAGGAGGGAATCTGGGAGGGATGATGATGGTTTGTGAAGGGAAAAGGAAGAGGCAGATGGGACTTGGGACTGAAGGGTGAAAATTGAAAATATGAATTCACAGTATTCATGTGTGCAACATCAAAAAATTAAAATAAAATGTTTTAAATTGGATTATGAGAACTTAATTTTGACTTAGAATTAGTAAAATTAAATGTATTTAGAATTAAAAATACTAAATATATTAATAGTATAAGATAAATTTAACGTCTATGGGGATAAGGATTGAAGGTTACCATTTAAAAGTGATATGTTTTTGTGTCAAGTTGACAAGTGGTAAAGTATCATAGTTTGATACAAGTGTCAACGTGATGGTAGAGGGTTTGAGCTCTGGGCACATTTGTAGAGAATTAGTAGTTAAAGAGTTAACAGGAGCAAACCTGCAAGAGAGTGTCTAGTTGATGGGGAAGACCTAGCCCCTGGTGGGTGGGGCTAGTTTCCGGGCAGCTGAATGAGATGGAGGGAACTGACTGTCCTCCACCTCACCAGGCGATCCTTGCTGAAGACCTCCCTTGGTCTCCTGTGCTTCCTGTGCCCAGGCCTTTGCAGCAGCCATGTCCTCCATGGCCTTCATGACGCTGGTGAGGAGCGGCAGGAGCCAGGTGAGGAGGAGGGTGATGCTCAGCTCCCGCCTGCTGCAGGACGACCTTCGGACTGCCCCCGCCTGCCTCGCCTCCTCCTCAGAGCCCAGGTGTTCTCGCTTCGACCCTGACGGCAGTGGGCAGCCGGCCACCTGGGACAATTTCGGCATCTGGGATAACCGCATTGATGAGCCAATCCTGCTGCCACCTAGCATTAAGTATGGCAAGCCAATCCCCAAGGTGAACCTACAGCGGGTGGGCTGTGCCTCGCACATCGGCAAGCGGAAGGAAAACGAAGACCGCTTTGGCTTCTCACAGCTGACCCCGGACATCCTGTACTTTGCCGTGTATGATGGTCACGGAGGACCGGCAGCCGCTAATTTCTGTCATATGCACATGGAGAAATGCATCATGTATGTACAGTGACTCGGCACTCTTGACTTTGCCTTCCCAGGCTAGAAAAGGTCATGCTCTGGACCAGCTGTCCAGCGAGGGGCTCAGTTACTGAGTTTTACATGCCATTTTATCAAGTGGTAGTGTGAACCTGGTGTTTATGACTGATAAACAGTATTTATAGTTGTCAGCACAGGGAGGGCATGCAGTAAGGTGTTTCGACAAATGCTTTTGACTAATGAGAAAAGCTTAGAATAC
Source organism: Typhlomys cinereus (assembly GCA_023101885.1). Lineage (NCBI taxonomy): Eukaryota > Metazoa > Chordata > Mammalia > Rodentia > Platacanthomyidae > Typhlomys > Typhlomys cinereus. The sequence continues at coordinate 15,233,079 of JALPQD010000008.1, read as the reverse complement.
TTGTTGAAAATAGCTTTGGTTAACCCGCATTATTGTGGGGGAAATGAATTTTTTGTTGAGCATATGGGGGACCCTTTAAGTATTTCATTTACTTATATTCCTGAGAGGCATATTGTTGTTAAAATTTAAAGAGAGCTAAGAATGTGAGGCAGAGTTATGAGCCTGCGCTGGTTTTCATTCTCCTGTGTGCACTTAGTAGTTCATGAGTCGATCCCTGTGTAATTCATTCTACGGGAAAGCTCAGTGGTTTCCATTAATGTGAAGGAACTCTTGAGCTATTGCAGTGCGTTGGGCAGTTCAGAACAGGGCCGTGCTGGGAAGGTCTTTGAAGGTCATCCCCCACTGCTGGAATTATCCTGCAGGAACACATCCTGCTACTCTGGAAGAATTGGTTCTAATCCTCTACAGAGACCAGGTCCTCAACTTCCCCCCACCTTCTGTTTATGAAAGGACTTGGAGATGATCTTCTCATTGCAGATACGCTAAAAACAAACAAAACAAATAAACAAAAAACCAGCTTGACCTGGTTGGGTCCCAGTGTGAACAAATCAATGAGATGCAGGGAATGAAAAGCTCCAATTGAAAAGCTCCAATTGGGACTAACCAATAAGGAAAAGCCACCCCTTCCCTCTGCCTACTGTAAATAACCCTGACCCTGCCACCATCTTTGGCTCTCTTGGCCCTCATGAACTGCATGTCTGTGAGCTCCTTTCAGCTCTCTTGCTCCACACTGACTCGTGGGTTCCATTCTTTTTCTCCTTTAATAAAAATCTGCCTTAATCCTCTACACATGTTTCTTGTCTCAACTGACTCCCAAACACAAGAACCTAGACAAAAAACAAACACAAACTCACATCAGTTGCAAGGTTTCTTAAGTACAGAGACTTCAGTTTTATAATTTTATTTGATTTGTTAATGTTTATGTAATGAATTTATTTGCTTCGAAATGCTGAGATCCAAATGGATCTAATCACGCTAGGTAAAACCTCTGCCACTACACTATCTACAGCCAGCCTTTTGTTTTATCTTTTAAAACAGAATCTCATGTCTCAGACTGGCCTGACACTTGAGCTGTAAAATTCTGAATACGGAGCATATAGGCTCAACCCCAGCATGGAGTCCCCAGGCCAACTTATAGTTTTATCTCTTTGAAAGTCTCAGGTTTCTGCTGGGTCTGTGGCTCAGCTGGTAGAATCCTTGCATGCAAGTGGCCCCTGATTTGAGCCCCAGCACTGCATAATCCAGACATGGTAGTGTATATCTAACCCAAGTGTCACATCCTGCTAGCTGGTACCTTCAGTGTTTAATAAGCATTCCTTATCGTGGATTTTTTTTAAAACTTATTTTTTAGTGTTTCATACACAAATACAGTGAAATTATGATACATTCGTACTTTAGTCTATAATCTCATCCCTCACCTTTCCATTACACCCCTTCTTCCCACTACATTCCCTCCTATTTTCAAGTCTTTCACATATGTTCGTCTTCATCCAAGGATCTTAAACATAGGAATCTGCTAGGTCAGTCATGAGGATTGTTGTGTGGAGTGACCACTAGAAAGTGTGGCTGTCAAGGAGAAATCTGGAAAATGACAGGGTTCTCTTTCATCTCTACAAAGGGATTTGCTTCCTGGGGAGAAGGACTTGGAAACTGTGTTGACCTTGGCTTTTCTGGAAATAGATAAAGCCTTTGCAAGCCACGCCCAACAGTCTGCTGATGGTATGTATAGTGATATCTCTGCTCAAGACTTGGAGGGGGTGGAAAGTGTCTCCAGGGTTGGGAACTGAATGTGTTTTCTTATAAGGAATCTTCTGGAGAAAGATTTTATAAGAATCATGAAGAATACTGTTTGGAATCTAAGCTAGTGTGTCTGTGTTTCACTTGACTTGGAAAAGGAAGTTCCAAAGTGGTTCTGTGATTGAATGTTAATTTTAATGCTGTTTCACCCTACAGTTTGCTATCTTGATTTTGGGCAAGTTGTATGTAGGGAGAGGACACCCATCCTTTTCCCCTCACCAATGGAAATGCCTATAGGGTTATCACCTCTGGCTGGATGGTAGCTGTCAGCGCTGGCTGGCTATGAGACATTGGTGATAGATCCTAAACAGGGAAGAAAATTCCAGGGCATTGATTTAAATAGGAGCAAGATACTATTCTCTCACTTTGTGTGTGTGTGTGTGTGTGTGTGTGAATCAGAGTGTACTGTGTGTCTCTGTGGAGAACCAAGGGTGATTTGAGAATCATCTTGAATTGCTTCTACCTTCTTTTTGCTTCACTTTGGGATTTCCCAGTCTCTGCCCACCAGAACTGGAAGTGCAGGACACTGGTTTCCACTTGGTGTTTTTACTTGGGACCTAGAGTCAGAACTCAGGTCCTTCTGCTTGCAGAGGCAATCTTAACTCCTAAGTCCTTTCTCCAGCCCATCTCCCATTTTTTAATCTTGCATTTTTCCCATGGTGTCTAGTGTCATTTTTGTTAGGTATAAGGACATGCCTGGTAATTTAAAATTTTGTGTACTTTGTGCCCTTAAGTTTTGAAAGTAAAATAAGTTAACTTTGAAAACATCTGCAGCCATTAAATGATGTTACTTATGAAAAGTTGTTCAAGAATATTAATCGTAAGTGTCTTATTCTTGTCTCTACTAAGAAAAGTACCCTGCAGAAATGATGCAGGAATGGAAGTTCCTTGGAATACATTGAGGGGAGCAGGTGGTTCAGACTAGGGCTGGAATTTTCCTGGTGCCCGTGTGACTTGGCTTTGTTAGTATTTAATAATGAAGAGAGGGAAAAGGTGACCTTAGGCTGTCTGTGTTCTATTTTGAGGAGCATCATTCCTCTCCAGGCCCTTGGAGCATGCCATGAACTGCTAAGCTGGCTCTTTCTGAGGACCTCACCCTCAGCATTAGATCGGGTATAAAAATTTGAAGAAAAAAACCCCAAAACTTTTATTCCTTTTACATAATAACTTAGAGCATTTATTGGTATAACTTAAAGGGTCTCTAGCTATATATGATTGAATAATTATATAAACAATGAAATTAGAAAGTATATTATTAAATTTAATTTAATTAATTAAATTGTAAATCCTGATAATGAAATGAAAGCTGTATGGCTTCATTTAGTTCCTCTGTGATACTTTGAAGTAATAACCCCAGAGTTTCATGAAGATATCTTAAAATTTATTCTCCCTTTAATGGTCATTTGTAACTAAAATGGAGCAAGACAGAGTGGTGCATGCCATTATAGGTGCATGCCTTTCTTTAGCTTCACTGTGCACAGGTACTATTATAGTTAGATATAGATGTGAACTTGACAGTTGAGGGTTTGAGGTGGGCAGGACTAGCCTATGGAAGGTGAATGGGTGGAGGGAACTGTTTGAGAAACTTGGCATCCTACTGCATACTTGGCCAGCCATGCTGGTCTGTCAAATAAGGATCTTCTCTCTCTCAGCACTTATATGGATATAGTTAGCCAGTTCCCTTGGCTCTTAGTATTGATGTGGGCTCTTCTGCCAAACTGGATAAGAAGTCCGTAACTGGACTATTGTAAGAGAGAATAAACTCTTGTTTCCTTAGGCTGTTTTGTCATGATTTTATTAGCAGCAGTGCTGCAAACTGCAACAGGTACAGAATGTATGCTTTTTAAAAATCAAGTTTCAAGAATGTTTTGAAAATGTGTCCTCATAGGACTTTTAGATGGCCAGACTGGCCCATGAACCTCAGGGAATCATCTCATTGGACATTAATGTTATTGAATTCTTAATATAAAGATTGAAAGAATCTGTGTCATGTCAAAGTTTAGAGTTACTCAAATTTAAATTTAAATTTCCAGTAAGAGCCGAAGCAGTATCAGTATTATAATTGGGCAAGACTCTTTTGAGTGTGTGTGTATACATGTGTGTGAGTGTGTATGCATTTGTGCATGCATGAATTTATGTGCTTGTATGTAGGCAAGTGCGTGTGTATATAGACTCAAGTGTCTGTACATGCACGTGTATGTGGTGTGTACATGACTGTGTATGCACGCATATGTATGTGGTATTTGCACGCATGTGCTTGCACATTGCATGTGTGCATGCTTGTGTGTTAAGTGTGTATGTTGTATGTACATGTATCTGCTATTGTATGTGCATGTGTGTGCATGTGTCTATGTATAAGACCAGGGCTAGTTAAGGATCACCCTACTAAGCCATAACTTGACTTCCCTTTCCCACTGACTCTTTCTCCTCTGGCATAAGCTCCTTCTGCCATCTCTTGAATCCTTCCTGTATGATCATGATATGGGACTGTTTTTTCCCCCCTGTGGAATCCATGCTAGACTAGTGCCCACCACTTAACCATACCACCAGCCATTTCAGCATCATTTTAATCTTTGGATTCAATTTATGCCAGGAATGTGTTTTTGCATTTGATGAAATAATAAGTTCAAATGATGTCCCATTGCTTTATTGTGTACAAACAGTCACTTAAACCAGATGGTAGAAAATATGGATTATATGCTATATATCCCATGACTAATCAAAGTCTCTCTATACTGCTCATGCTTTGTAAACAGCAAAGCTTCCCTAGGAACACATGCATCAAACAGAGAAGAGCCCCTCTGCTTTAGAGTGGGACTTACTGATAGATGCCTCTGTGAGTCTCCTCTGTGCTTCATACAATGGTTTCTTTATACAAGAACTACATTAAAAAAATAACCAGACCTGTCTAGGCAATGTGTGTGTGTGTGTGTATTGGATCGAGCCCAGGGTCTTGCCCTTGCTAGGAATTGCCCTGCTCCAGTCCTGTGCAGTGTCTTCAAATACCCCTCTTTTTCTAAGAAAAAATTGGGAGAGCATTGAAGAATTGTTCTTATTGTTACTGCTTCAGGTCATTAAAACTTGACTTTCATGTTTTTGAGTTATAAATATTGAGAGTGCCCATTTTAATTCTATGTATTTTAATACATAGAATTTTAATAGTATTTTAATACATAATTCTATGTATTATTGTTTGCACAGGTTAGTTATCTCTAGGGCGTTGCTTTTATTCTTCATGTTGTTATTTAATGTATGGTGATGGTTTTTTTCCTGCTGTGTCAACACACTAGGGAGAGAGCTACAGAATTACCCATTTATGTTCATATAAAGTTATAGATATGGGTTAGAACTCAAGAGCTATATTAACCTTTAATTAATAAATATCAGTTCATCTTCAGTTTTACTGGGAACTGCAGTATGGACACCAATCCCGGCAGTCTGTGTTTTTAACGAATGGTCTATCCTGCTTCCTGCATGGAGAGCCTCAATTCCTTCCAGTGTGCATTGAATCCGTGGTCTGGTGTGTTCTGTAGTTCATACTATCTACGTACTGCTTGTCAGATATGAATTATTGTTTGGGGAACAGCTCTAATGTTGCTACCAACCAAATTTGCAATGGATTTTTTTCTAACTCAGTAAAAATATGGATTTGCTATGTTGAAGGCCAACTATTTAAGTATGAGTGTATGTGTGTGTGTGTGTGTGTGTATGGATTGTGTATATATGTGAGTATGTGTATGCAGGTGTAAGTGTATATGTGAGTGTGTATGGGGCATGTGTATGTAGTTGTGTAGAATGTGTGTAAACAGGCATGGATGTATATGCCTGTGTATGTGGGAAGGATGTGAATGTGCAGGTGTGTGTGTGTGTATCCAAGCGTGTCTGGTCCATGTATATGTTGGTGTGTGGGATGTGTGTATGCAGTTCTAGATGTGGAGTATGTGAATATGCAGGTGTGGGTGGCACAGGTGTGTATTCAGGTGGGAGGCACTGTGTGGAGGAACTGTGTGTGTAGGAGAAAGAGACAGAGAGAGAAAAAAAAAACAGTGGCATGCGTCTATTCAAGTATGGGGGGACTGTATATATGTATGTGTGTGTATAAACCAGCCAGTGATGTATGTCTTGGTATAGATGCATGTGTACATAACATTTTGTATCTCGAAGCCATGATACCAAGAGAAATGTTCATGTGGTAGAAAATGAGTCAACTACCACTTGCTGTCAACTTGTGCCACCTGAACTTTGCAGTCAGTGACTTGGTATCTCCTGGAATATTATATGATTTTTTTTATTGTCACCACAATAAAAAGCTTTCCCCTTATTGCAGCTCTCTCTCTCTCTCTCTTTCTCTCTCTCTCTGTTTCTCTCACCTTCTCTCTCTCTCTCTCTTTCTCTCTCTTTCTCCCCTCTCCCTTGTGTTGCAGGTCTGTTATGCTTGAGCATAATTTCTAGGTACATTTCCTATTTGCCTCTGTGCGTGTTATTTGTGGCAGAGACCGGGCCTGCTCAGCAGCTCTGTACCTGGACTCCACAGACACTATGCTAGGCTTCAGTGGAAAGAGAAATCTGCTTGATTTTGTTTCGGGTGAAGGAGCCCAGCGGCTCCTGATCTGGAAGGTTCTCACATACTCTTTGTCCCATTAGTTGAGATGCCTTGTAATAGAAATTGTTCTGTGAGTATTAAGAACTTACTGAGAAATGTCTTAGTTCTGTAATTTCATTCTTAGGGCAAAAAAGTGAGATTTTCTACTTTGTGTTAAATGTTAAAATAAATGCTGATTTACTATTTATATTCTTAGATGCTTAGCAAACTAGAATCAACAATTAGTTTTGAAACTTTCCCCATCCTGGGATTTTGGAACTGAAGACCCTTGAATTGATTAAAAACACAAGTTCTTTCAAATTCATAGTGGGAGACTTATGAACTAATATGATTTCATTTGTCATGTAAAAACCACTTCTAAGAAGATATTTTACATAAAGGGGAAGAGTGAAAAACGGCCTGAACAAGTAGAATCTGGGTAAATGTCTGTGTTCTCCTGCCTAGCTTTTCAACTCTTTAAAAATGATATATTTGATTAAACTTAAAGATTCAATGGATGAAAGGTTTCATTATTGTGATGTCTTTTGGTGAATTTCCAGTTAGAAGAATCTCGTGATTCAAGCATCTCTAGTATCCATGCCCTGTAGTGGCAGTCGGTGTTGTTTTATCACCACAGTTCCAAAATCAGGGACACGTGGGGAACATTGTTTCTATGGATGCTGCTCCTCATAATCCTTTAGCATGCCCCCCAGACAATCACAACCACTTTATTCATCTTTTTCCATTTTGTTTTTCTGATTAAAGCAGGCATTCTAATACATTGATTGAATCTATTTATGTATTTATCTTTTTCCAAAATGTATTATTGAAGCTTTTTTTTTAATTTTTAGAAAGAGTATTAGTCTGTTAAGCCAATAGCATTTTTTTAAAATTGATTTTAAAAATAAAAATCATGAAAAAAGCTTATTTAAGGCTGGGGAGATGACTTAAGGTTGAAGCCTTTGCCTCACAGCAAAAGGATTCCCAGATCCCATGTAAAAATGCTGGATATGGCAGTGCCGCATAATTCAAGACCTGGAGGACAAACCCTGGGAAACAGCATTAAGAAGGTAACACAACTCAGGATGTTTCCTGGTGTCCACCTTGGCCCTCCACAGGCACACACACACACACACACACACACACACACACACACAAATGTACACAAAAAATGATTTATTTGAGAAAGAGACCAGGTACCATGTACTACGTCATGCGTGAAGGTCAGAGGATAACCTTCAGAAGTTGGTTCTCTCCTTCCACTGGGAAGGCTCCAGGGACCAAACTCACGTCACCAGGTTTACAGCAGATACTTTTCCTGCTGAGCCTTCTTGCTGATCCAGAAAATCATTTTTGAATGGCCACCTAAGTGTTTTATTCCAATGCTCTAAATGATCATTGTTACCGGAGATAACACCTGCTTTAACTGTTGTCTCTCTGTTTCTTCCAGTTTTATTCTGTTGCTATAGCTCATAGTTTCTTATCCTCTCACTCTTAGCAAGGCTCCATGCATCTTAAGTGTTTTTCTTAAAGTGGTAAAGAAGTTAGGACAGACTGGAGGAGAAGATGACAGCTGTAGCCCAATCATGCGGACATTTACTTGATACTGAAGAAAACCTTTTCCTGACATGTTGTGGCCTGGCAGGACCATGTGGGGGTGCTGCTAGCATACTGCCCCGAGCTGCAGAGTGGGATCAGATCTTTCTGGCACTAGCAGTGCTGAATGTGATAGACTTAAAAGGAATCAGAATGAATTCTAATCTATCACCTGGTTTCATAAAAGGTTGATAATCCTTTTGTTTCATATTTAGAGAGAACAAAGATACCAGAAAAGATGTGTCCTTCAACCACTGAAGGATTTGTGTATGTGTGTGTGTGAACATTTGTCAAATTCAAAGGGTTCTAGAAGGGAAGAATATACATATATATAGTACTCCTTGACATGCCTCAATTTATCTATTGACTGACAGTTCTTTGACAGCTGTCAGAAACAGAAGAGAATAGCCTAAATCCCCTTGTCCTGGGTAAGTCAAGTTTCTTGATAAGCCCAAGGGCCCTGAGATATCTTGTCATGGTGATCTTTCCTGCTTTTTGACATCAGATGTCCACACAAAAGGGTCATAATTCTAAGTTTAAATCAGCGCTATCTTTTATGCCTTTTGGAGACAGCAATGTTTTACACACCAAATTACGTTTAGCAACTTTTCCTATTTGCATGGAGCCTTGTTACTGAATAAAACCAGTTTCTCTGCATGCTCTTGCTTACATGGTTTCTTTGCATTTCATTTGCATATCAATTAGAATAGTATCTCTGAACATTAGCTTATGTTGCTTGTGCCTTATTTTGTAATAATTCCATAGCCAATTAGTTCCCTAGCACTAACTGATACCTATTTTGTAATATTTGTAGCAACCCTTCTGACTTCTGGGACTACTGCTACAGTAGCCCTGTTGCGAGATGGCATTGAACTGGTTGTAGCCAGTGTTGGAGACAGCCGAGCTCTTTTGTGTAGAAAAGGAAAACCCATGAAGCTGACCATTGACCATACTCCTGAAAGAAAGGACGAGAAAGAAAGGTACTACTGCTACAGCCAGTCAGGCTCTGAAACGAAATTCCTAATTCACACAGAAGTGAAAATGTGCATTTCCCCCACTCTGGTTCTGGAGAGATCACCAGAGCCTCACGCATACCAAGCAGACACCACCACTGGATCAGCCACTCCCGGTCCAAATCTTTTCATGTTTGACTTTGTTATTTTGAGACTGTCTGTATGAAGCTCAAATTGGCCTTGAACTGGCAATCGCCTTGGCTTGAATTTTTACGTTACTTAGTAATCACGTGCTCATCATTTGTTGGCTCAAGATTTTTGTTGTTTAGCCCAAACTGGCCTTGCTTGCAGTGGCCATTGGCCTCTCTAGTGCTGGAGTTATGTGCATCAATATACTAGACTCTGAATTTTATATTTTAAAATTGATGTGTAAGCTAGTGTTTTTGGTTTGCTGTATATGACATCTTTAGTCTTTCAACTTTTTTGTAACTAGGATCAAGAAATGTGGTGGCTTTGTAGCTTGGAATAGTCTGGGACAGCCTCATGTAAATGGCAGACTTGCAATGACCAGAAGTATTGGAGATTTGGATCTTAAGTCGAGCGGTGTGATTGCAGAACCTGAGACAAAGAGGATTAAGGTGGGTAAGAACTAGTGCTTCATGGATAAAGCACCTCAGTAGAAACATGAGGACCTGAGTTCCAATTTCAGGAAGCCTTGTAAAGCCTGGCAGTGCTCCTGTGTGGAATGGACAGGGGAAGAACCTTAGAAATCCACAGGCCAGCTTGCCTGTGCAGCTGCAGCAGCAAAACCTGTAATCTTTGCCAAGCAAGGTGGAATGCAAGGACCCTCACACACACACATGATGGAGTGCAAGGACTACACTTACGGCTGTCTTTGACCTCCATGTGTGGGTATGTGCACATGTGTGCACATGCACATGAACACAGCAGAACACAAGGACCAACATGTAAGGCTGTCTTCTAACTTCCTTGTATGTAAACACACACACTTGAATGGCATGCACACACACACACACATAACAATGTACAATGCAAGGATCCACATCTAACCTGTCCTCTGACCTCCATGTGTGGGCATGTGCACACACACACACACACACACACACACACACACACACACACGCCTGCAAACACTTGAATGACCTAGACTTACCTGTAGAGAGATTGGAAGGTCTGGAGGATTGCCTCTAGCTGTAGGTTGTCTTCGAAGAGTAACTGACTGGTTTGTGGAAGAATGAACCTTTCATGTGAGAGATTCTGCTCCTGCCCTGATCTAGGGAAGGTCTTTGCTGTTCCTCTGGTAATAGAATCTTCAGAGTGTTTCTCTCCTCTCCCAGATCCAGTCACTGGAGTCCTCTCAACTCAGAGGTTACCTTGACTTCCCTTCTCCGTGAAGCTAATCAGCCACTTTGCTTCTACAGCATAAATGGACTCAGCCCTCATCCTGTCCAGCTGTGGCATGGGGGAGCATAGTGAATGTTCACAATTGCACTCAAGATGCCATGACTCAAAGCTGTCTCACTTATATTCATTTCAGGAAGCAAATACTTCTGTGGTTTCTACTGTGTGCCAGCCACTGTTCAGAACAAATGCTACTGTGCCCACTTCATGAGGGCAATATGGAAAGCATACAGAGGCCTGCATTTTTAAGTGCCACAAAATGCTAAATAATAGAGGCAGTATTCACATTCAGACTGGCTCCGTATGTGACCAGCCAGCCTTTTCCTAGGTATGGATATGTAAATACCCTACTTGTCCCAGTGGTAGTTGATACTTCATTTTCAATTTTCCAATGAACTCTTTTTTGCATAGATGGCTATTCTAAGTTACCAGGACTATTGTCAGTCCCATTCTCATTTGTAACTATGTGCGTCTGTCTCTCGTTGAAGCTGCAGCATGCTGAGGACAGCTTCCTGGTCCTCACCACAGATGGTATCAACTTCATGGTGAACAGTCAAGAGATCTGTGACTTCGTCAATCAGTCTCATGATCCTAATGAAGCAGCCCACTCGGTGACCGAACAGGTGATGTGGCCAAACTTCTAGGAAATATGGAGGAGGGAGGCGTGTTAGGACAACTTGGGCATCTTCATGCAATCTGATGTAGCTGCCACAGTCTCATGATCTCTTTAAAATCTTACCTTTAGCTTGAGAGTGACAGAATTTTGATGCTTAATTAGTACATTTTAACAATGTACCCAAATAGCCAGTAAAATCAGTATGTTTGACTTAGAATAAATCTTGAAATGATAGCAACGGTGATAATAAATTGTCACAGCAGTAAAGTCATTACCTCACTGTGTGTCAGACACTATCACATGTATTAGCTGAACAGTTGCCATGGTGCCCCTTCGAAGGTGAGCTTTTCATACAGAGGCGGTACTGCAGAACTGGGCTCCAACCCCACTTGAGCCACGGTTCCCAGCCCTGGACGAGACTGGTCCAAGTAAATAACCAGCTTGAGCATAGTTGTAGCATAGTTAATCTGGTTATTAAGTATAGGCGTGTGAAAAAGACTAACAAAATACAGGTGGTGTACATGTCTGTTAGCTAAATTGAAGTTTGAATGCTGGGTCTTCACCAGTACAGATCAAGAAGTTACTTCGTGTCTTTTGATGTTCTATTTTGATGCTGGTTTTAAGGTAGATCCATTACCATGCATGCTTTATTCTAACATTTGCATTTGCATTTCCATTTTTAATTGTGGGCCAAATTTGCTCCAGACTTTTAGTGCTAGTATTTGTAGTTAAGACATAAAAAATTACTCTACCTTTGTGTGTGTGTGTGTGTTGTATGTGGGTGAGTATACGTGAGTGCCCATGTGTGCACAAGAGTAGGTGATAATAGAAATCATACTCTGACTCTTTCCACCCAGATTTCCTGGGATCTGAATATCTGAACTTCGATCCTATTACTCATATGGTGAGCATTGTAACTACTGAGTTCCCTTCCCAGCCTTGTTGTTCTGTATTTCTAAGACGTCCTTAGGTAGACTGTCCTCAAACTTCTGATCCCTTTGCCACCTCTCAAGTTTTGGGATTACAAGTATCGGCATATGTTACTTTAAAAGTATTATGTGCTAGCTTGTAAGGTGCTTCAGAAAATGAAGGCATTTATCTTGTAAGCCAACAACATGAGTTTAATTTCCCAGAACCCATGTAAATGTGGAAAGGAAGAACCCACTACACCTAGTTGTCATCTGACTTCCACATATGCACCATAGCATGTGTGTACTCACACACAAAACAAAAATAAAAAATTTAAAAGTATATTGTTTCCTTGAAATTATATAAGTATTGATTCACTTGCCTACTGTGTTCTATGTGCTTACCAGAGTACCTGCGAAATTGAGGAATGGGCCCAATTCCAAGCATCAAGACTTTTTTTTTAAAATTCAATTATCCATGTTGTAATTATGTATATTCTGATTCATAAAGGAAAATCCTAGTTGTGTCCCATAGTTGATTGCACAGTTCCTCTAGTCAGAAAATTTTATGTTTATTTTTTTCAGTTATAGATGCGGGAAAATAAACATTTTGCATCTATTCATGTGTCTCTTTTTTCAGATACTATTTTGTTAGATTAAATTTTGAGAACCAGCTTTGGGGAGGGAAGCACATACTTGTACTTTGGAACGGAAGCGAGCAGATTGCTTGAGTTTAAGACTAGTCTTTAGTAGTACAGATGTATCTTTAAAAAAAAAACATAACAAATAGAAGTGAACAAGAGCTTGGGATAAATTTGACAAATTGTTCCCTGGAAATACAATGCTAATTTGCACTTTGATTCCTTTATAGTTTTATAGTTTGTTTCTCTCAATTCTTCTGATAAATGTTATTGAAGTTATTTTTTATTGCTTGAGACAGTAATCATATGCAACCAACTTAGAAAGAAAGGAATATTTTTGTGACTTACGGTTCTATAGGGGATGTAGTCCGTTGTGATGGGACTCACACAACAGAAGATATGGCTGGAGGCTGAAGCAGGGGGCTAGTTCAGGTCACTGCAGCCATCACAAAGCAGACATGGCCAGAGCAAAGTAAGCGTAGCAGAGAGGAGCTACCAAATCTCAAGGCCCCTTCCTCTAGCAAAGCTACACTCTCAGAAGGTACTATGACCTTCCCAAACACTAACATCAGCTAGGGATTCAACATAAGTGCCTCTGGGAGATAACCTACATTCAAACCATGATTTTTTTTTTCTTGTTAATTTTCTGAATGGATAAATAAATTTATTTTGTAGTGCTGGGAATTGAGCCTAGGGTCTCTTGAATGCTAGGCAAACCCTCTACCACTGAGTTAGGCCCAACGTCCAGAAAAATAAAAATTTTACCATGGAAATTTGCATCTTTTGTGGTAGTGAAGTTAGGTATTGGTATTTGGGTCTGAGGCCACTCAGGACTTCACCACAATGACACAGAAACTTTGTCAAATGGAGAGACTTTATTGAAACTGATCAGCAACCGCACGCCAGAGAATTGGGATCCCAGTGTGGGGCAGTAGCTCTGAGAAGCAGGTATACAGTGCTTTAAAAGGCAAAAATCACATCCTAATTGAACATTTGGTTGGGCCACTTGGTCTGTGACAATAAATCTGTCATGTACATCTCAACTTTGGGCAAATGATACAGAATCTAAATCACATCAAAGCTAATTGGACATCTGGCTGAGCCATCTGGAGGTATCAGCAATTCTGTCATGTACATTGTGTCATGTACATTGAGCGTAAACAAGTGATTTACAGAAACTAAGATCAGCAGTTATTTTGCAAGCATAATGTTTTTGACACCCTGTGATAAGCTAGGAGTAACCCCAAGAAGCAGACAGCCAGTGTTTCTCCCACTTAGTTTAACATGCTGGCAGCTACATTGGCTTAGGTTTAGTAGTCATATTCACAATTTGTATTTCTTGTATGTGCCCTGCCCCACCCCCCTGTGTTTATTATATTATCACCATGTTTGTGTTTTTTATGGTTATTTTAAGAACTATATATTAAGTATTATAACACTTTGGACTTTAAAAACATTGCATCTTCCAATTTGTAAACCTTTTTCATTTGTGAAAGCTTTTTATACCAGATATTTTTATTTGTTCTTTTCCTTTATAGTTTTTGCCACCTGATATAAGGTCTTTTGATGTATTTGATGCTAAGTGCAATCTGACTGTAGCTTTCTCCTATTTGACCTAGTTCAGAAGTTGACTTACAGTTACACTGCAGGCATTTTGTTTATGCCACTTACCTATCATGTGAGTGGCAAAGTGGATGAGTCTACAATCATAACTGTGTATATCCATTTCCAAGGTTTTTTCATTTTCCTTTTTTTTTTTTTTTTTTGCATGTGTGTGTGTTTGTAGGTTGCTCTGTGTGTGTGTGTATGTGTACAAGAGTATGTGTGCCTGTGGAGGCCCAAGAGTGAAGTTGGGAGTCATTCTGTTCCACCTTATTGCTTTGCTCTGGAGTTTTGCAGGCATGAATTAAGGCTGCTGACATCCTCACCCTGCATTTTTATGTGGGATCTGGTGATAAACTTTAGCTTACAAGACAAAGGCTTTAACCCCTGAGCCATCTCCCCAGCTCTCATTTTTCTTTTAATTTTTTAAGTTAGTATACAAAGTGATAGGTACGTCATTATACTGTGTTCTTTTTAATCTCCCTGTCTCCAAAGTTTTCCTTAGTCTAAATGCTAGATAGCAAGGCTTTCCAAGACTGAGCCCACACAAGGGTTTTGCATGTATCTTCTTCAGGATCTGCAGATTCATTAGCCCACTGATATTTCTGTTTCCAAGATTGCTGGAATATAGTGAGTGTGATGTTGGGGGTCCTCTGTTATTCATGTGTAACTGGAGCATTGGTTCCGGGTGGGGTCGAAGTGTGGGTGAGGTGACTGAATTGGTCAGCTGTGAAAAGCAGTATGCTATGTGAGAACAGACTGAGTTTTAGCTCTCTCTACCCTGGTAATCTCCACAGGCAGTTCAGTATGGCACTGAAGACAACAGCACTGCTGTGGTGGTGCCTTTTGGTGCCTGGGGCAAGTACAAGAATTCTGCCATCAACTTCTCCTTCAGTAGGAGCTTCGCCTCCAGCGGGCGATGGGCCTGATTGCCAGCTCCGAGTTGGTGTTCCTGTTCAGAAGCATGTCACTGGCAAGTGAAGAAACCCGCAGTCCCCAAATGTCACTTGTACCCCTTGAAGTACTAGCTTTGTGCACAGTGTGAGCATGGCCACCATTTACACAGTCGTTTTTTCCTAAATGCCTGTCTTTGTGTTTGTCCACACAAGCTCAGTGCAGAGCAATTTACGAGTTTGAGGTAAGTGGGCCATGGAAAGGGCAGTCAGTGACTTGGTGAGCAATGAGACTCTGATTCTAGATTTATTTTGTGGTGCTAGAAATTGAACCCAAGGCTTTTTGAATTTTCAGCATTTTCAGGCAGCTCAAGTTTATTTTGGATATTTTTGTCCTTTATTACATTGAACAGTTATTCAGGTTTCTTTTTGAATTTTGACAGCTAGCCAATGTGTTTTTCGTGTTTTTTTTTTTTTTTTTTTTTTCTCTTTCTTTCTTTCTTGAGACAGGGTCTCACTGTTACCTAGGCCAGCCTTGGATTCCTGTGTCAGCTTCCTGAATGTCTGGGACTGGATGGTGTACTACTCTTCCCTGATTACAACTGTTTAATAACTGCACCAAGAGCTAAAAGTGAAAACCATACAGAGACTCATTCAGAAATAACACAGAGCTAATTTGTATTCATATTTATGAGTAGTTTCTTTATTGTCTGTAATTAATAGGTGGACATGGCTAGTCCTTAATTTCTAGGAGGAATGTACAAATTAAGGATCTTTGGTCAGAACAAATGAAGTCACATATTCCATTAAGTTTCCATTTGTTATCCTTAATTCTGTGGGTTTTATCTTTTTACAACTTGCATAATTTATTCAGCGTTATATTAAACAGTATATTGAAAAACAGATTAGTTTATAATAACTGCAAACCTCCTAACAATTTAAATGAAAATTATAAAATTTTTGAGACCCTACTTTGGATACAAAGGGATTTATCTTTCAGTTTCCATTCTCTGTAGAACAAGAACTTTACTGACTTGCATAAAATGCACCACATTTTCTTTCTACTGATGCTGTTAATTCGATACCAGTTCTCCAGCCACATCAGTTATGAGCATAAAGTATCATGTAACCTCAAATCTCTAACAGTGGAAGGCTGAAAAAGAATGGATGCTGCTAGAGTGATGCACTAGAGTAATGCTGCTTCTTTTGATGTAGCAGCTGTGCATCCATCTCCCTCCCTGTCATTCATGTTAGAACAGTGAGAAATGGTTTTGTCTCATAACCAGCTTAGAATGAAGACATTGGCCACATAATACACATGCATAATACACATACACATGCATTTTTAAAAAAATTCTGAATTGTGGGCAATGTTAACTCCTTTACAATTTCTAAAACCAGCTATTGTCCAAAACTGAAAGAACTGAAGTCTCAGGTGAGCATGTGAATGAATGGAAAGAGGTCAACAACAACAAAAATTTAAAAAGATAAGACACTAAGAAAAAAAAGGACTGTAATTTAAAGCTATTCCAGCTATAATCAGATTGTTCTGTCTTTTAAAGTAATATCATATGGCATACTTCTGAATCAATTTCTGAGATTTTCTTTTGTACTTAATATCGTGTGTTTTATAGATCCATGAAATCTCTGATACTACCGAGTCATGTGGGTTTGGATCACATAGCAGTGGACAAATGGATAAAAGAGCTCTAGAATAGTTAAAACAGGAGACCACTGTGATCAAGGGGCTGGAGAGATGGGTCAGGGGTTAAGAGATGCCTCTCAAGCAGAAGGACCTGAGCTTGAATCCCAGATCCTACATAAAAACAAACAAACAAAAAACCCCCAAGAACCCCACCAGGCGGAAATGACTATAGCCTGCACTTCCAACCTTGGTGGGCAGAGCCCGGGAAACCCAGAGTAAAGCAAAAAGGAGGTAGAAGCAATCCAGGATGACTCCCAGAATCACCCTTGGTCCTTCACAGGGCACACAGTACTCTCTCTCTTTCTCTCTCACACACACACACACACACAGCACATACACATGTGCACACAAATTTTTTTAAAAAAAGGAATATCAAGACAAATTCTGCCATTACTGTTAATATGTGAATGATAAATTCTGTTGTAAATGCAACTTAAGTGGTTTGAAGTACCAGGTAATCTATAGGAAAATGAATTTTGTTGAGAAGAGCACACCCTCTTGATATGGGCTGTTCTTATGGCCTGTCAATGAACATATCATTCCTAAGTGGAACTGCAGAACATTGTGCTTTTCACCTAGTTCCTCCTTATCCGGATGTGTGCTTAAAGGTCCGGCCCAAAGTCTTGATTAATCTATGTCAGTTTTCTGTGTAATTTAGGAATGTAAAAATTTTACCTGCATGTAAGCTTGCTGTTAAACTGTGAATCCCTAAATGTCTGTATATAGAATAATGTCTATAGCGTATTTCACAGAGTGTAAATGTGGTATTCTGTGCTGAGTGTACAAATGTATATTTTGGAGTAACATAAAGGAAATGGAACAGTCCTGCACAGCTCCTTCATCAGTCAGTTTAAATTATTAATATATTTATTCTTGCAGAGGCTCATTGGACTGAGTGATTTTCCTGTGGGAATGAATCGGCGTGAATGGGGACATGGGTTTAGAGGAGGTGTGGAGCCAGGTGTGGTGGTGAAACTTACAATCTACCCATGAGGAGGCAAAGGCAGGAGAATTCCATCTCAAGCCAGTTTTGGCTGTGCACAAGTCTGACAGACCTTGGTTAGCCTGAATATAGCAAAATAGCAACAAGATATATATTATGGTATGTAATTGATGTGGATAACCCAGGAAGAGATCTATCATGTCAAAACTACATGGTCCTGGGGTAATTTGCATATACAATTATAGGATTTGAGAAGAATAGTGAATGTTAAGGATGATGTGGAATTTCAAGGTAGAAACAAGAAAAACAACCCAATAAAGGAAAGTTGGTGTAATCTATAATGTCATCTTGATTTTGGTGTCTAACATCTTGAATTTTCTCTAAGCTTTATTTCTTATGGAGTGAAGGAACCACAATAAATATTCATACCTTCTTTTACCTTTTAGAGAATGGAAGAAAGTATGCTTTGCCTGAATTAATTGTACTTTTGGGAAAAGAAAGTGTTAATTAATGATTTCAGCTTTTTTTCAAGGAGAATTGTTAGCCAGGCACATTAGTTGCATGTTCAGTTCCCACAAATAAAAGGCGGGAGCAGAAGAGTCATGAGTTTGGGGCCACCAGAACTAGGTAGCAATATCCCATCTCAACAGGTGATCAAAAACCACAGGTAAGACTACTGTCTGCTGTTCATTGTCTGACAGATGTGGTCCCAGAAGGCCAGCAAAGCTAGGGAACATTCTTTCCTCCTGAATCAGGTCTTGGAACAGGATTATGAAAACTAATTTTAAGAGAAACCTTTTAAAGCATGAACTGATGGCCTGAAGACACACTTTACCTTTGCTTTGAGAGTTTTATGTTATTGTGCTTTGCTCATATGGAAGTGATACGAAACTCAGAGGCTGCCAGGTTTGACAGGATGGGTCTGTCTGATGGTCTCAGGTACACTTGACTGTTTTCTGGAAAAAGGTTTTGGTAGTGGTGGTGGGTCGTTTGTCTGCTTGTTTATTTTTTGAGACAGACTGACCTCAAATTTGGGATTATCCTGCTTCAGCCTCCTGAATGGTAGTAGTCATCATGCCTGGTTTTACCTAAAAAAATTATAAAATCCTTAGCCAGTTAACCTTGGTTAAATGTAAAAAAATAGTTATCTGTGGGATGTGGACTTTTCCTTTTCCTGTAGGATCATTCCTAATATTCTGGCTAAGATTGGACCCAACTATAACTACGAATTTAATATGAAAAGAAATGCTGTTGTCTATATTTTCCAAATCATAATATTAAAGTATAAAGTATAGATTATTTTACTCCATTAAAGAGAGCATACATACATGTCACTATTATAGGAAATTATACAAATAGTAAAAAAGGGATTATTCTAAACACTCTGAATCATAACTGTGAATTTGCCGTGTAGGTGTAATATATAGAACATGTCCATCTGTTTGCCTTTCACGTACATATATGTAAATTATGTAAATCATCTCTCTGTGTTGTTGGTAATTGTTTGGAGAAATATTCTGAAAAGCACTGCACTATTTTTCACATTCTTTTTTTTTTTTCATTCTTAAATATCATAGCAAATGCAGCCCAGCTTTCTGCCATCTGGTCAGTAAGAATCCTTGTGTTTCTTTAGTGTTCAAAGACCTGCACTTATTCTTGGGAAAAAAATCCATTTGGGAGGGATTAGTTTTGATTCTTTATATTCTATGATGTAAACTTCCATGTGCTCCAACATCTTTCAAAAATTACTTTGAAGAGTCAGTGGCGTGTAATCTAAAATACATAAATTATTTTAAGTGAAATTTGATTATTAGTTACTTTTTGAAGAGTGCACATGGAGTTAATCTCGTAGTGACATCAGAGAGCAAGAAAGTACTTCAAGATGGGGTCTGGGGAGTTAACGGATAGGATAAAGCAAGTGTGGACGAGTGTTTACATTTTCTTTAGCTTCTTGGTGTTCCCCATCAACCTGTCTATGATGACAGAGTGCTGTGAGATGTGGATTGGACCATGTTTTACTGTTTTTCTCAATGTCCCTTCTGTGGCTGACTTAAGCAGATATCATGTCTTGTCATTACAAGACAAATAAACTAGATTGTAGTGCCAGCTGTGCTGCTGTTGGCAGCTATGCGAGTCAGTTAGCTGTGGCTGCTTCTTTGGATATTAGGTAGGTGGAGTGACTGAGTTCTGGACTATGGGGTCTTGGAGGCACTCTACCTCAACTGTGGAGCCCAGCAAAGAATTCACAGCTCTGTGTGTCCCAAATTCATTTCTACAGAAGCACTCTTGTATACATTGTCTTGTAATTTACCAAAGTTGGCACAGCACCTTTTATAATGAATCGATGTAATACTCCTTTGACTTTTGCCTGTATTGTGCATGCTAAAGTAATTGTGAACAAACTCTGCTTGTATATCTTGGTGTTGAAAACTTCCTAATAAAACACATGCATTAAATACTGTCAAATACCTACCTGTGCTTATTTGACATTCTGTGCAACACTGTGTCTGTGATGTTGTGAGAACTGTGAAGAAGGAAGAATCAGTGGGGATTTGGGGGCTTCTTTTAGTACCAAATGTTTGTCAGTTAATATAAAGAAGCCTTAGGGGGGGAAACGAATATGTTATTTTAGAAACTACAGAATACAGTCTTTCTCTTTTTCTCTCTTTCTCTACATATATATATGTCAAAATGCATACACAGAATAAACTATTTACACAGAGAATATATAGAATAGACCATATACACGCATATATAGTTGTATATATATGTATATATTTCTTGCGAACTGAACCTAGCTCAGGCTTCACAACATGCTAGGTAATTGCTCTGCCATTTAGCCAAATCCCTTTTTTGAGGCAGTCTCCTTAAGTTGCCCAGACAGCTGGGCATTTCAGGGATGTGATGGGGTCCCATCCTGCTGAGGCCCACTCTGCCAGGCTCTGCTGCTCAAGCTGTCCAGTTCACCAAGGACTTGCTCTTTCCTGTTCAGATCTTTTGTTGTATCACCTCTTATCTCCACCTTCTAAAATACATAATGGTACTTCAGAGGTAGAAAGGTCAATGACAGTTTTTATTTATAGTTTCAAAAACTATGAAGACGAGGTAGCATCTTCATGGTACAATAAAAATTTTAAATAAATGTTTGTCCATCACACCAAATTCAGCAATGTGAATTTGTCGTAGCAGTTTTTAATGCCCTGTCCTTGATTGAATAAAATGTAATCACTTGCATCTTGTAGGTACAAGACCTCTTGTAGAATGTGTCCCCTACAGGTAACTTGGTAAACTTTCATCGGGCACTTTCTATGTGTTTGCCTACAAGTGGAAATTATTAATGTTTGTTAAATGGGCAGTTCAGTTTTTTACATTTTTTTGACAGGATCTTGTGTCACTAAGACTGAACTGGAGCTTTTGATCCTCCTGCCTCACCCTCCCAGTGACAGAACTAACTGCATTCATGTGTAGTCATGTCCAGTTTTTATAACCCAGAGCTTCATGCATGCTAGGCAAGCACTCTTATAGCTGAGACTCACTCTCGTACAAAAGAAGCATATCAGTGCATTAGGTTCTGCTTAACTTTCTACTTTGTTAATAGGAAACAACAATTAATTTTGTTTGGTTTGGTTTCTGAGACAAGGTCTTGTGTATCCCAGATACTGATTCTCTTGCCTTACCCCCTCCCACCCAGTACTGTGATTACAGAGACACATCAACATGCTTGGTTTAAACAGTTATGCTAAGAGGTCAGTGAGATAGCTCACCTGCCTGCAAACCTGGTGACCTGAGTTCAGTGTTTGATCTACAGGGCTGGAGAGAATCGACTACCAAAAATTGTCTTCTGACCACTCATACTCATGGCATACTTGGCATTCTCTCTTTCTATCTTTAATGAGTAAATGAATATTTTCTTTTTTAAAAAATTAAAAATAAGTCTGAGCCAAATGTAATAGTTAATGTGAAGGGATAACATTTCACATTCTTTAGTGTTTGCTTATACTATACAGTGATTGGTTATACATTTTCAACATGCAAGTGCTATAAATATGGTTCAGAACTTTGTTCTGAAATTCATTTAAATGAAATTGAAGCCTTAAGGAACTGTGCTGCATGAATGTGATTCTGTTGTACATAATTGCTCACTCTGCAACAGCCACTGATTCTGATTATCATTTTACAAATGAGATGGAGCATAGCCACAGTTAATTATGGCAAGATCTAGGATGTAACCCAGGTATTGCTGGCTTCAGAATCTAAGTACTTCCTACTGTACCATACTACCTTCAATAGCTGCAACAAAGTTGATTCACTGTGAGCATCACCTGTGAAGTATCTGTCTACTGAAGATGCTATGATGGATATGCACAGTATAAAGAGGGGATCCCGACTGGGCTGGGAAGGCAGCAACATGATATAGAGTGCGCATGTATAAGGCCTGAGATTCAGTTGCAGCAACTCTAATGGATTCGGGAGGTGTTTGAAGTAGTAACACTATGGCACATAAATGAAGTTAAAGAAAGCCCACATGGACATCTCTGGGGAGTACACGTGAATGAGTTGACCATTTAAACAGCTCAGGATTTTTAGAGATGGCCACACAGTCTAGTAAGATCAGTTGACTAACATTGTTGTAAAAGTACACTAGGATAGGTCTAATGGACTGGGAAACGTTTAGTTAGAAAAAGGAAAAGGTAGTTAAGAAAAGGGTAACCACCAGAAGGGCTTAGCAGGAGACAGAGGAATGATTAAGTTGGTTATACAAGAAAGATAGTTCAAGCAACAGCATTTTTGCATGTGACTGAGCCTTTGGGCATGTGTGTAGATTTTTCTTAAGATCAGAAACCCTAAGCCATATCTAAGAGGCAGGTAGCCAAAGATAAGACTGGTTACATAGCATTTTGTGGAACCCAGTGTAAATTTATATGAAAAAAAAAGTAGATTCAGAATTTTTCAAGATGGTGATCACAAAACATTAGCCACATTTGAAACCCTCCAAGTAGGCTGTACATGTTCCACACCCCATAGTCTGACTCTAGACACAGGGCAGTACTCTGAGTGAACCCAACAAGCTAATTCAGAACATGTGAAAATAGAAAAGAAAACAAACCAAAACCAAGAAGAATGTTACATAGCTCACAAATATTCAGAGGCTCAGAGAAAATGAATGGAATGAGGCTTCTGTAGAAGTGATGGAAGAAAAACCTTTCATGGCAAGAATTAAAGCAACTTCAAAAGTTTTTTTTCATGGTAAGAGCCAAGGGGATTAACCTGTAGGGCAGTTTTAAGTATCTTTCCTTACATTATCTTGTCTGCTGCTTCTTGACATCAGGTCTTATCAGGAAGCAGATCCAGAGATTTATGTGTAACAAATGTCATGTACATGTTTGGCTCAGGACATGCCTGCTCATACCATCTGACTTCTTATTGTTTGGGCACATGATCCTGAACAGACTCTGTTCTTGGCTAATCACCAACCAATCCCTCTCTTAAGAAAGGTACAACAGGGCTGGAGAGATGGCTCAGGGGTTTAGCGTCTGCCTTGCAAACAGAAGGTCTTGAGTTCAGATCCCAAGCCCACATGTTAAAAAAAAAAAAAAAAAAAAGCCAGGCAGAAATAACAGTAGCCTGCACTTCTGACCCTGGTGGGCATAGCCTGGGAAATCCCAGAGTGAAGCAAAAAAAGGAGGTAGAAGTAATCTAGGATGATTCCTGAGGTTACCCTTGATCCTCCACATGGGCACACAGTGCCCTCTGATACACACACACAAATATTAATAATAATAATAATAAATAATATACACTAAGAGATAGCCAGTTATTGCAGCTACCTACTCAGAGAAACTAGAATTGAGTGAGCATGTTATACAGGTCTTTCCATTTGCATAAAATGCACACACTATGACATGTGCAAAGAGCAGAGATGGACGTACGCACTCCTGAGACAGAAGGATGGAATGAAGAGCTGCCTCCATCCCACAGACTTGGGTCCTGGCTCAGCATGAGTTTATTCATTTGAGGTGATGCCCAGGACGACAAACCTGGTAGATATTACAAAAGAAGGGGCTTCGTCCCATCCCCACTTCAACCTAGAGTGATTTTCTGTTGCAGACATTAGATGAGGTTAAATAAATACCTAGACATTATTAATTTCTTAAAATCCCACACAGGAAAGCTGTAGTTACTAAAAACCAGAAATAATACAACACACAAAAAACACGAGCAAGAGGAAGAGGACAGAAGACCTAAAAAAAATGTGTGTGTGTGTGTGTGTGTGTGTGTGTGTGTGCGCACACACATGTGGAAGTCAGTGATAATCTGTGGGAGAGGTTCTCTCTGTTCACCATATGGGTGTCAGGGATGGGACTCAGGTTTCCAGGTTTGTGTGGTCAGTCCCTTTACCTGCTGAGCCATTTCGCTGGTCCAGTGTAGACTCTTACACTTTAGACTAACCTGACTGCATTGATGGCTTCCACTTCCCTAACACACATTTGCTTCTCAATTTGCTGCATCCTGCCACACAACCCCAGTACAGGGATCCCAAAGGTTCGGATCACTAAGTGTAGTGATCTTTCATAACTCCCTCATCAGACTACATTGGCTGCTCTCCTCTCCTGTTTAGCTCTCCTGTTAGCACTTCCCCCACCCCATTTTCTACCTCGTGTGGGCCCTTTGGTTACTGTGTCTAGGCCTGCCAGCATTCCTCTTCTGGCTGTAGCTTCCCTGGCTACCCACATGCAGATGTGCCTTAACCCCACACAGTCAGGATTCCTTCCTGAGCTCCAAATCCCAAAGTCTAGGTGGACTGCAATGCCCTCTCTGCTGATCTGTTCACATTTCAACCTTAGCAGATGCAAACTGAAACTCCCACTCAAACCTGCCCTGTTGATGTCTACTCTGACAAACAGCAGTGCCTCCCACCCTTTCAGGATGAAGCCCTACTTTTCTCTTTCTGGCTGTCTGCCTCCTCTACTCTCCTCATGACACTGGTCCTCCACAGCTGCCTCTGCAGCTGTCCTTGTGTTTTCTCACTCTCTGCTTATGTTTACTTTCTTAAAAAAATTTTTTTATTATTTATTCAATTGTGCATATGTGTGTATGTGTGTGTGTGTGTGTGTGTGTGTGTGTGTGTGTGTAGAACCATGGATGAATTCGGGAACCACCATGGACTGCCTCTACCTCCCCCTTGTTTATTCTGCCCTGGGATTCACAGGCTCCGCCCTACCAGGACCAGAAACGCAGGCCGCCCCCGCTTCCGCCTGGCGTCTATACGTGGGATCTGGGATCCGAACTCAGGACCTTCCGCCTGTGAGGCAGAGGCTTAACCCATGAGCTACCTCTCTAGCCCCTTATGTTTACTTTCAGTGAGTTACATCTTCTGTGTAAAATTAGAATTCTAGTATCATGTGAAGGATTTCTCCCTCCTACTGCTCAGTGCAATTTTTTACATTTCCAGTAATATTTTTCTGCACCAGCTCTTCCCTCCCCCCACTTTGTACACACCTGTCTGGCACAAAACACATGCGAAAGTCTGAAGACAGCCTTAGATACTGGTCCTTATCTTCCCCCACCTTGTTTGATGCTAGGCCTTTTGTTTACCACTGCCTATGCCACACTAGTTAGCCTTTGAGCTTCTGGTCGCCATAACCTATGTCTGTAAGAACTCTGGGATTACAGACATGTACTACTGTATGTGGCTTTACTTAGATTCTGGGGATTTGAATTTACATGCTCGCACTTGCACTTCCCTAGCTAACTCCCCTTCTTACCTTTCATCCTGGTCTGGGCAGATTTCCCCACTCCTCTGTCTTAGCCACAGAGTCCAGAGGTCACTTGAGGTGTCTGCTCTTTGACAGTCTCTTCTCCCTACTGCCACACCAACTGCTGACTTCTTTCCCAAATTATCTTTGTTCTCCTCTTCTTTATCTTCAGAATATGAATTCTGTCAAGCTTGACACTAGGTGGTTTTTTTTTTTTCCTGTACAATCTTAAGAGCATAGGATTATGCACAGGGTAGACATTCAAACCAGATACATTTAGAACGCATGAATGATATACTTAAAATAGAGAAGTTATTTTATTCCCAGATATCAAAAAAGAACCTTGAGAGCGTGCAGTTTAAACAGCATGAATCACATAAAAATATATAAAACCGCTGTCCTCCTAACAGGTGAGCTGTGGATTTCCTTAATTGCAATAGTCAAACAGAGGCCCCACATTACTGTGTCATTTTATTCAGTGGCTTCTAGCAAGCCAGGCCACAGTGATTAAGAAAGTTCAGTAATGGCCTTTGAAGTGAGAACATAACACTCTTGGAGGCTTCCTAGGTCCTGCCGGGAGGCCTTACCCTGTGATGTCCTCCTGATGCCAAGCCTGCTCAAGGGACCGTGAGAAGCATGTGCACCCATTCCTAACTCTGCTCTCATTAAAATGTCTCTTTGCCCAAGTTCCTGTGTGGGAAGCCATAACTGTTCAGGTAACAATATTTTTTTTGCTGTCTACACCAAAGACTGTGGTAGAACTCATTCACTCATATACTCATTCCCTCATTCATTTCTCCAAAGAGCGAGACCTGTAAATTTTCTCAGGGAAGAGAAGCCCTTTTCCCTCCAAAATAAAGTTGGTAAAATAAGATAGGGAAATAAATGCTGGGAAGTCAGACTAGTCCTTGTAGAGCTGCTGAGCCAGCTGTCACTCTTCAAGGTGTAGAGTGCCACCTGATGGAAAGTGGTGCTTGGGAACTGTCTTGACAAAGGGATTTCACAGCATCTGAAGAACTTTGCACAAGCGAATGAGGATGGTGAATGATGAATTCTCCATAAAAGCAAAAGAACAAAGCATTGGCCTGGCCAATCAAAGCTTCTGGAGTCCTTCTTTGATCTTAGGCAAAGGGTACAAAGGGACCCTTTCTATACCACCAGAAAGCAAAATTTCTGTATCTCATCTTAGAAATGGAATTTCTTGGTATGGAGTAAAATAGAATAGGATGGGCCTACTTGTAAAAGCAGATCAAGGGATAATGGAAACCCCCTTCCCAAGAGAGGACGTGTCTACACAAGAGACAGAACACAGCAGGAGTGTGACGTCTGTCCAGTCACACCTCTACTGCACAGCTCCTCCCTCTCCAAGTTACGAAGCAACATTACTTAACCTTCTTTTGACCACACTTGGGAAACATCTCAGTTGGTGTTGCAGTTACTTTTGTTTGTTGCTGTGAGACAACACTGACAACACAAGGAGAGAAAGAGATATTTATTTGGCTTATGGTTCTAGAGGGGATGATAGGAATAACAGGGTGAAAAGATGTAAGAGATCAGTTCAGGTTACCACAATGGTCACTTACCACCATGGAGGCGGGGAAGACAAGAAAAACCTGAGAGGAAACACACACACACACACACACACACACACACACACACACACACACACACACACACACCACGTCTTTCTCTAGCAAGGCACTACCTGCTAAGGGTGCCACAACCTTCCCAACATTAACACCAGCTAAAGATGCCTGGGAGAGGGAGGTGATGACTCATTCAAAACATGATAGCAGAAGGCACAGGGAGCTGCTCCCCAGAACCCATGTGAAAAAAAGTTAGCTATAGTGGTGAGTGCTTAGGAGCGCAGGGCTGGGGAGGTGGAGGCAGGTGAGCCTCTTGGGGGCTCACTGGCTGCCATCCTAACCTACTTGCAAATTTCAGGCCAGTGAGAGAACCTGCCTCAAGGAAAGCGATGACGACAGAAAGCCACACTCAGGGCTGTTCTGAGGCCGGCAGTGCTGTGCTGCTTTGGCACTAACTCCTGCTCCCTTTTGGCTACTTTTGCTTTTTTGGCAAATGTGTCTCTGTAGTTTCTGTTCCAATTCTTTTTCTCTTATTCTCTTTTCACTTTTTTAACCTTTTTTTTTTTTTTACCATCTCTTAGACTGAATTCCTTATTCTCATGCTCCTCCCACTTCACTTAAAATATTGAGTATAAACTTTAGTAAACTTACCAAGCAAAAAACTTAATAGTAGTTATTAAAACAACTTTTTTTTTCCAAATGACTTTCCCATCTCTACTGTATTGCCATTTCTACTGTACTGGCAGCGTCGAGAGGGGCTCTAGAGACCACATATCCTAAACAGAGCACTACCATTGAATTACACCTTAGCCCTCATCTTTACATTTTAAGTCTCTTATCATTTTGCATTTCAAAGTCTGTAAGGCTTTCTTTCCTTCCCCTTCATCCAATATAAACATTGTGCACTCAGTAGCAGTTTAGACAGATACTATTTGTTAGTTGTTCTTGTTGTTTTAAGACAGACGCTGACTTGTAGTCCTCGAGCTCTGTCCCCTGAGAACTGGCTTGCAGGTTTGTGCTACTCCACCTGGCTGCCAGGTGACTTGCATAGCTAGTTTTATAGCAGTCAAATATCTGACAAGAAGCGATTCAAGGAAGGGATGGTTTATTTCCCTGACCTGATCCATTGAGGCAGGGAGGCATGGGTACGGGTGGATGAGGCAGGTAGTCACATTATATCCCCCAGTTAGGAGGCAAATGCTGGTGCTCAGTTTACTTTTGCCTTCTTAGTCAGCTTGGGGGGCCAACCTAGGACTGATGCTGTCCACAATCAGGGTGAGTCTTTCTTAGCTAAACCTGTCTGCACACAGCCTCATAAATACGCCAGAGATATGTTTCCATGGTGATTCTAAATCTAGTCAAGTTGAAAGTGAAGATTAATCATAATGATATTGTATGCCAGTTTGTGTTACATTCCACTTGTGGCACATTGATTATTTCTATTTGTGTGTGTGTGTGTGTGTGTGTGTGTAATGGCAGTGTTGAGATGGATTCCAGAGCCCACACATTCCTAAAAAAGAGCACTTACATTGAGCCCCATCTCAGCGCTCATTACTCTTTTAAGTCTCTCTTATCATTTACCTTGGACTTTCCTGCTTCAAGAAGTGTACGTAAACATTCAAATTTTCCATTCTGTGAATATAAAAAATTTGGCACCGTTATTTAGAATGCCAGTATTGTGGGAAAACAAGCAAATAAAATGAAAGGCAACACTAGATGGAGCTCCTCTCACGAGATGCTTCTTGCTTCAGTAAGCTGATTCTAGGTGGGACCCAGAAAGTTCCAATACGTGGAAGTCTCAGACGCTGAACTCTGTCACAGCCATGCAATAAGGAAGGTGGGGAGGGCTCATCTGGGAGAAATATCTGCTGAAATTTGGTCTTCCCTGCCCAGAGCTGGTTAGCTGCCACTTCAAAACAGTTTTAAGAGTGAACACGTTTTTTTCTTTTCCCTCTGAGAATTAGTCCCTACTGCCATGTAACCATGTAATTAATAACCTTTTTCCATTCCTTGTTCATGGCATGACATATTTGACCTTTTTATCTTACATAATGGTGCAGAAAACCCAGGCTAGGGCACTCCTTCTTAGACCCTAGTGCGGATCTCGAACTCACCTGTCCAGGACTGGGAACATCTTCCACCAGGCTAAGACCCATCAAGCTCCGAAATTTTCAAAGCTTGTCTTCAAAGCACGGGGACAGGACTGTCACTCTGACCTGTAGCATTTCCCACATCGACCTGGTTCAGCAGGACATAGTAAAGAATGAATGTGTCACTCTTTATCTTCAAGAAGAGGCAGAAATTATAGATTCCCTTTCCTCCCAACTTCACATTCAGAGCAGAAGTTTTGCTTGCTGGACCGGCCCTTTCCCCAGTGGCCAGCAGGCACCTGCAAAGGCTGGTTGATTAGGTACCTCATGGGGACAGGAGATAACTCACTGCCCTGTGTCCTTCATCTTGCCCACAAGCCCAGGTACTATATATATCTTCACTCTGCCTTCAGACCCTGCTTTTTTTCCAGCATTAGTCCATGCCACCATGTAACCATAAATGGATAAACATTTTCCATTCCTTATTTAAAAAAAAGAAGTGAACATGGAAAAATCTATCAGTTTCTTTGCTCTCTTCTCATGGTCAATTTTTAACACTTCAATTTAACTTTAATATTTAAGCTTCAGAAGGTAGGGTAGGAGAACATTGCGTTTGAGGCCAACCTAGGCCACATAGGATGACTGTGTGTCCCAAATTAAACAGTAAAAATAGCAACAAATTTAAGTATTCCTTAAAATTTTAAACAATAAAGCACTAAAGAAGCCATTGAAGCAGGCTAGCACATCAGCATTCTGCCTGAAGTACAATCTTCTGGTTTTAGGTTTGCCTTATGTTTGTAGGCTCATTTATGCTGTCATCTGGTCTATAATGTAAATTATAAAGTCTGGCTTCCATAATTTTGTGAAAACTCCACCATATAATAGCATAAGATGTGACCCTTAGTATCAAGAAGTTCATAATATGGTTGGCAAAAATTAGAAAACCAAACTGTAAATGCTACAACTTGCAAATGATATTTATGAACAAAAAAACCCCTAAAAATGTGGAAAAATTTGGTTCTTAGTAAACATTAGAGTTTCCTAAAAATCTTACAGCAGGAAGAAATTATTTCCATACTCTATATTTATAAGAATATATTATCTTAAATTTGCATGGATTTATGTTACAGAATTCTGAAGACACCTCAGTAAACTGATGCTGGCAAGAAACCATATTTAGAATACTTAAAAGAAGGCCTTCAAAGCAAGTCAGACAACATGCAGATCAGTAACCTGGGACTGGTGGACTGTACACTCACCAATGCATTTGGAAGGCCGAGGGCCTTATGTACCCTCTCTAAATAACACCCCTGGTCACCCATCAGCCACTCAGGACACCTACTGCATGAGCCACCAACACACATCACTGAGGAATGGAACAAGTCTCTCTTCTTTCTGTCATTCAACTTCAAGTTTATTGAGCCACAGCCTAGTTATGTCTAGGTATAGACAGAGGCCAGTTCTGGCCTAGACTGTTTTGGAGTACATGTGCAATAAGGTAAACTGTGTCCCCAAAGTGAACTTTTAGGAAGAGTACCCTACTTACTGTCTCTGTATACATATGATTGTGAAAGCATATGATTAAAATCAGAAGTATTGTAGGAAGAAACAACCTTCTCCTAAAACCCCTAAAAGGAAGTTCCAAACAATAATTGGGGCCCGTACGTACCTTCGCTCACATGAGGGTATGCCTCATGTGGCTATTGCAATCCTGGTGGAGTTTCTATCTGTGGCACCATTTTGCTTGAAAGAATTCCTGGCTACTTTACAATTTGTGTGCTTTCATTTCATTTTTTAAAAACGATTTTATTGGGCTGGAGAGATGGCTCAAAGGTTAAGACTCTACCTCTGCAAGCAGAAGGTCGTGAGTTCCAACCCCAGGTTCCACTTAAAAATGCTAGAGTGACGTAATAACTACAGTAATTGCTAAGATTATGAACAGGAGGAATGGGGAAGGAGGGCCACCATGTTTCAGCAGAGAAAATAGGCCACCATCAACGACTGCAAGTAAGTAATGAGACATCTGGTTAAGTTCACAGACTTTCCTTCCTGATCAATTACAACTGATGGGGTGTGATCTTACCAGGAGGGGAGGGCGTATAGTCTGGCAGATAGAAAGTAACCATTTTGCAGATGGGTGATTGACCCCTCCCTCACCGCGGTTTCCTACTTTTATTACATCTACCTTTGAATATACTCTTATAACAAGACTTGAATTTAACAGGTTTTTATCTCTGGCCAGGGGGTGACAAGGGCATTGCGGGAGCAGCAAAACTGAAAAAAAAAAAATCAACAAACCATAATCCAGAACATCAGAGACTCCATATCAATCACCTGGAACTAGGCCAGCCTAATTTCTCCCCATCCTGAAGCTCAGGGAAATTTGCGGAAGAGGGGGAGGTAAGATTGAAAGAGCACAAAGATGGGAGGAGTAATGATATGCGAGATACTCCACACAAGTTAGGGCTGAAGCAATCATATTTGGACTTTACATGCCCTGCACAATGTCCAACACACTATTGACCTCACAAAGTCTAGCATTTGCTAAAGGCACTAGGATCCTTGGAGGCAAAGGATTGAAAGCCACAGTAATGTTCCTATGCTTAACGGGGAACACAGGAAAGGGTTCTGGGAAATGCCATTGGGTCCTTGCACCTCATCAGAGAGGAGGACCCAGAGGAGAGTTTGGCATGGATATTAAAGGATGCTCTGGGGATGGGAGGGGGAGGTATTGGGAGATGAGGAGGGAAGGGGAGGGGAGGGGGGCACAGGGGGATAGGGGGTTGGCGGGAGGGAAGGGACCGGTGTACCTGTTAAGTTTGTATGAGTGGAAATAAAAAAAAATGCTAGAGTAAAATGGCAGCTTGTACTTCTGGCCCTGGTAAGCTGAACCTGGGAAATCTCAGAGCAAAGCAAAAAGGAGGTAAAAGCAATGCAGGATGATTCCCGAAGTCACCCACAGTCTGCCACAGGGACACAATGCACTATGATACACATACACACTAAAGTTTTTTTAAAATGATTTTATCAAATATTTCTCCCTTCCCTCCCCCTCTCTATATATACCCTGGAGCTTGGTGGAGGTCAGAGGACAACTTTCAGAAATGGTTTCTCTCCTTTCATCATCATCTCCTTCTGGGGAACAAACTCAGATCCCAGGTTTATGAATGGGATCCCTACAGAGTGAGCTGCCTCTCTAGTCTCTTTATTTCATTTTTCAGTAAGACAAGTACCTGAAAACCTCTAGCCAGGACCTAGACCTCCAGTAACAAAAGGACTGAAGAAGTGATCTCTGATGATGCTTCTGGAAGTACTGAGGGATGTTTAAACCCATCAGGGAGACAAAGGCCTTTTTTCATGCGTCTTTCATGAAGAGTCCACTATCTTTCCTCCCTATCATGTTCATTTGTAGTAGCTTCTGTCCCAGTCCAAGGCACTGATTCTAGTAAATGTATCCTGAAGTCAGAAGACTTAACTGCTCTTTGAAGGAGAGGATGGAGTTCACTGTTCAAAACCTTTGTCGAGGACTGTAAATGGTGCCCAGTGCTAGCCTAGCATGTGTAAAACCCTGAGTTGGATACTTATTCCTACAATCTAGAAGAAAATCCAATCTTCCTTACCCCTTGTGTTGTTTTGCTTAACTAAATTTGGGTGTCAATTTCTATCCATGTACATTTTCTTTTGGAAAAAAAATAAAGGAGACCTGCAGCAATGAATGAATTTTTTAAAATTCTGTTGGTTTTCTACAGCCATATAGTTCATTTTAGTGGGTTTTTGGTCCATGTTATCTCTTACTCTCTGTCCTTCTTCTATTGAAACTTTCCTTCTCAAGAAGTCTCCTCTTGCCTTCATGTGGTATTCTGTGTAAAACTCACTGAGTTTAATTACTCCTTGCATGAGTGGGGTGTGTGTGTGTGTGTGTGTGTGTGTGTGTGTGTGTGGCGGAAGCGGGGGCGGCCTGCGCTTCTGGTCCTGGTAGGGCGGAGCCTGTGAATTCCGGGGCAGAAGGAGGTGGAGGCGGCCATGGTGGTTCGCGAATTCGTCCGTGGTTCTACACATACACATACACACATGCGTGCGCACATACATACACACACGCACAATTGAATAAATAATAATAATAAAAAAATTTATATAAAAAAAAGAGAAATCCATAATCTTCATCGGCCCACTTCCCTTGTGAAGAAACACCTATGAATTGCAGCTCACTCCTATTTGTTTGAAAAATAGATGTATCAAGTTAAATGAGTGTGCATTAGATAGTGCAGTATTAATTGACTCAGTGTTGAGTCAGAGTATCAGCAAGCTGTCTACTACCTAAGAGGTCATCAGACATTTTATTCTAACATTTCATTTGTGCAACTGGTAACTACATTTGAATTAGGGTCTTTAATTTTTAAAATAATTTGTGGTCTATTCTTGTAAAGGTTTATGAATTGATGAGTGTCTCTTATCAAGTGCCCACTGGCATACTAGATACAATTGTAGCAAATATAAATACATCAATATACAAAACAAATGCAAACCCATGCTTATGAAAGATAATCCATGCATATGGGAGGAGGAAAGCAGTGCAATTAGATAATATGCCAGAATGTGTGTAACACTATTTAATAAACAGAGAGGACACAGATCAGAAATGCTAGTCCAGGGATTTTAAATTCAAGTTTCTAGGTCAGTAGGCATCACTTGGGAAGGTACTATGAACTGCACCCAGAACCATAAGTGAAAGCAAAACCTCTTGTTCTTACATCATTTGGTTGCTAATTTATCAGGAACATGTAGACTGATTGCAACACTTGGCTTCTGCCAGATGTGGTTATTCTCATTCAAGTCCAGTGGACTGAGAGGTATAAACCAGGTGGTCGGCTACACTTAGGCAGGGCAGTAGGTCACGCCTAGTTAGTAATTTCTTTTTGCTTCTCCTGGCTGGTTGTTGCATGAAGTCCAGAGACCTTTGCACTAGAACTGCTGCAGTGACCTTTCCCACGGTGGTTTTCCCCAAATCTGCTCTGCTGAAGTCATGGCTGAATAACTTGGTGATTGTAGATGGAGGTACATGATCCTCAGTGGTCGTTGTCATCGATATGGAAAAGTTAAGTGTTCTTTAAACCTGAAGTGGCAGTCACCAACTGTGGGCTTACTAGGTGCTTTTCAGAGTTTGTAAGGTGCTGCTTCAAGAACAGCTGTAGCTCCTTGTATCCTTATCTCTAACATTACCAGAACTTTTCAGACACAAATCTAGATTCTGGCAGCCTCAACCAGCTAGGTTTACCCACCAGTCCTCAGTACACCAATAATCAAAAGCAGAGAAGGGAAATTTATTTAATGTGGTCACATTGGAAAAAGAAACAAAATGGTCCAGTGATCAGCAACTTATCTTTCTTAGGGACATGAGTTTTTAATTTTTTTATTTATTTTAAGAGAGAAAAGAGAGAAGGGGAGGAAGAGATGTGAGAGATGTGGGATAGCATATATGTATGTGATAGTGCATAGGCAGAGGTCAGAGGACAACTGTTTGAAATTCAGTTTGTTCTTCCCTTCTACTATGAGGGCTTTCTGAAATCAAACACAGGTCACCAGGTTTGCTATCATGTGATGCCCCTAATCCTCATCTGGGATCCAGTCTACATTATAAGTGATCCAAGTTGTCAGTATTGTGAAAAATCTCTTCTTTGGAAATGAGCTCTCCCTCTAGGGGACACAGAGCTTCAGCTTTCTCCTTCTTCTATAATGAGATTTCTGGGAATATTTGGTTTCCTTAGGGATGATTATTTTAAATAGTCTGTTAGCCAAAGGGAAGGTCACAAGTATCCCTTAAGAATCTCTTCTGCCAGGGCAACCATCAGTGCAACAGTGGTATGAATATCAAGGGAGCAACCAACAATTTTCTGGTTGGATTTATGACTCACTTTTCTTGGTACTGAGCAAGAACCTATGAAAAGGGAGGACTTAGGCTCTTGGGGGGGGAGTCTAAGGTTTAACTATAAAGATGCTATATGAAAGATGCCTTTAAACATCTGTTACACCCTTAGATTGGAGGAACACTTGGAACTCAACCTACAAGCTTCTTTTGTAATGGAAGGTTTGCTACAGAAAATCACAACTGGTCAAACTGCAGAAAATAAGTGACCATGAAGTGCTCAGCCCTAAACAGGAAATCTAAGCCACCCTACCATCACCCCAAGGCTCAAGGAACATCATGGAAGAGGGAGAGGTATGACTGTAAGGCTTCAAGGGAGGCAGCCAGATATTAGCTTCTGGACATGACAGGACGTGAATTCACTGTAGACACATATATTTCCAAAAGACCTGCATAAGATTTGGGAAGGGAAAAGATCTCAAGAGTCCCCATACCTCCTTGAAAGACTGATAAAGATTAATGTTGATGGGGGGAAGAGAAGATGTTTTCCTCAATGGTATATCCACTGATGACATGATCTAATGCTAGGCGTATGCCATATCAGTGGGCCACATATATGATAGAACATGAAGATGGGAGGAAGATTGACAGGGAATAAGAAGACTGTAATTGAAAGAGAAGGGGGTGGGATTAGGGATAAAGTTGTGAAAAATAGCATCTATTCACTGTATTCATGTATGAAACTCTAAAAAATAAAAAATGAAAAAAACAACAGTGCAGAAAAATTGTTACAAAGTTTAACATCTGTACTTCAAATATAGTATGAATAAATACTTTTAAAAAAAAGCTTCCCTCCTGCCAGGACAGGTCCACTGACACATACTTATGGACAGGGAGTCTCATGACAGGAGAGAGGAAAGAGAACTTTTTTCTTACTTTCATTGAAAGACCCTGGCAGCTTAAACCTAAGTATGTTTTCTATTTTTCCGTAATTCTGCACTTTCTATTCTTTGGCCACTTGGGTCAAACACTTGCTTTGTACTCAGCTTCCTTGTCTCCATGTGTCATGAGTCAAGGAGTCATAACTGTCATTCAATGTAATTTATTAGCACACTTACTTCGTACATCACATATTCAAGTCAAATCCTAAGTAAACTTCTACCTAACCCCAAGGTTGCTTCCCCTTGCAACATCACTTGATCTGTGGACATGTTCCTTTCCTCGGATCACCTCACCAGTGACGGTCTCATGAAGGAGCAGCATGGGACTTGTCCAGGTTGCTCAGAAACATGGAAGTAAGTGCACAGCTTCTGACCAGGCAGATGCTCCCACACAGAACAGAGCAGCATCATGGCCCCCTGGAAGGCATGTGGCAATGAAGTGGCTGCAGCCTTGAGTTGACATACTCTCAGTTGATATAATGTTCAGATAACCACCTTATGGTTACCTCATAGCCCTGGGTCTTTATCATCTAAACAAATGCTGATTTGAAGGCTGAGGAAAGTAAAAGTACAGTTTTGGAAAGTACATGAACATTCTTATTTTTTACTTACTTATCACATTTAAAAACATATTTGACTGGCAGGCCAAGTTTTTACTCCATTTTGTTTCACACTACACTGATTTTTATATTCCCATCAATGAGTGAAACTAACTTTTTTGCTCTTGAGCATGTGTTTCTTTCAGGTAGCTTGATAATGCTGGAGTTGGGACTCAGGGCTATGGTGAATTTTGTTGCTTGTAGAAAGCCATGGGATTGAAAGCTGACCAAAGACCTAAGAGGGACTTGACAACTCTATTGAATATTTTGCCCCTTTACTTTTGATTATTTATAGTTTTGATGCTATAATGGTGTATCAGATATCTTTGTGCTACTGTGAGATATTGCTGAGCCTCCAATGACTTAAGGAAAGAAAAGGGAGATTTATTCAGTTTACAGTTCCAGAGGGCAGATGTAGTCCTTTATGGCGAGAACGACATGCTGATTGGCAGAACCTGGAGGCCGCCTAAGTCACATCCATCAAGGAAGCTGAGAGCTACAAAAACTGCAAGAGCAGACGTCTTCCAGAAGTAGGGTGAGGCAAATCAACATCAAGGCCCACCCCTTGTAAGGTGCCATGACCTTCCCAAACAACTAAAGATTCAAACACAGGAGCTTGTGGGGCACAGCTGAAATTTCAAATAGGCATGCTGGACAGGAATGACTCTATTCTAAAAGGATGCCTGGTAAACAGACATCAAAAAAATGGACCCTAAGAAATTAGAATGCTCAGCAATTTCTTGTGGGGGGAGAAAAAAGACTGAGGCCATAGGTAGGGGTGGGGCAACTAGAGAGGGCACTTGCTGCTAGATGAGCAACATGTCTCCCAAAGAAAGACTTCCTTGTGACATGACATAGCAGAAACTGCAAGCAGTGATGGGCTGGATGACTCCTCGACCTAATTACTTAGTCATGCCTCTTGAATCTCAGGCTTCTGTTAGCACCTAAGGAGCGACCACGGAGTGGAGGGTCGTCACCGATCTCTTCCCAACATTGGATCAGTCTCTCTTTTCTGCTTGTCACTATTAATGTGGCTCTCTTAATTGGTTTATCATGAACCTTGACTTCTTAGTGCTGCCAGAAAGCACAGGTTCTGACTTCAATCCTGGTGACAGTGCTGCA
This sequence comes from Typhlomys cinereus, assembly GCA_023101885.1. Classification (NCBI taxonomy): domain Eukaryota; kingdom Metazoa; phylum Chordata; class Mammalia; order Rodentia; family Platacanthomyidae; genus Typhlomys; species Typhlomys cinereus. The sequence goes on along the minus strand of JALPQD010000008.1, from coordinate 15,195,463 downwards.
TTAGATTAAAGCATCTTCAAGAGGTATTAAGTGATATTCCATGATATTAGTATAAAATAGTCCCTTTATTCTGTAAAAATAAAACAAACTTATTTCTTTCCTCCCCTGAACATCGTCAGACATTTCAGAATTCTTCCGTTACCTTACTGTGCTGGGGTTTTGACTTAGGAAAGGACCTTGGCAGGATCAGTGTCCTGGGTGCAATTTCTCTTTCCTCTTTAATTTTCTGGTGGGCCTTTGGTTTCCTGGCTTCCTTTACAATGGTCTGTCTTCCTGCTAATTTTTTTTTTCTGAAGTCTGGGCTTGAGAGCCCCTCCCCCACACGCCTTCCCCCACCCCTGCTTACCTCAGGGCTAGCAAAAGACAGGAAGTTCACACAGATCGAAACCATTACCAGCTGTTAGTACTGGAGGCGCTGTCTTTAGGATTGTGCTATCCGAAAAGAAAGATATAAAAAGATTTCTGACATGGTTTTCCTGCTTTTCCAACACCTTGCCCAGCCGGCAGCTCCAGGACAGAATCCTTAGCTGATTGGCGAGGCTGCCTTCAGTTTGATTGTGGCTGTAAACCAACTGACAGGAAGAACCTCTGATTCCACCCTGGAGGCTTCCTCCAGGCCAGAGTTTAAAAGAGTCTTCCTTTCCTCTCTCCTGCTTCTCCAACTCTACCTCTTGGTGCTAGCAAATGGGCAGGAGGAGACTATAGCCCTAAACAAATCCTTGTCTGTGTGGCAGACCTGGATCCTAGTTGAAATTTCTTTCTTGGAGAAGCTCCAAGTGCAAAGCCTGCTGGACGTCACCTCCGTGTTGGTGATGTGGAGGGGTTACTTTCTTCCAATGTCATTCATCATAACTGCGGCCAGTTGTCAGGTTTGTTTACTTTCAGTTTTTCTGGCTTTGGGAATCCAACCCAAAATCTGCTTGCTTTGGTTATGTATCTTTACGCAAAGGAAAAAATATTGATTCTGTTTTTGGTATGTGCATTGGAAATGTATGGACTATGTCTGTACTTTGTATGTTTTAATATGAATATGTGTAGAGATGTACTCAGCATATGAGCACTTGCCTAGTGTGTATAAGGTCATTCATTCCCCTCCAGTGACAGAAGAGGATGATGGACATCTCCTCAGATTACATGAACAATTTTGAACAGAGCCAAGAATCGTTTTTGTAACTTTAGGATTGTCCCTAACTTGCTTCAACTGGTAGGATTAGCAGCTTCTATTAAAAGTAATACATCCTGGAAAAATAGCTGTTGTTTTCTCTTCTGCAAAATTGAAGACACATTATATTATTTAAATTAAAATTGAGTAAAGAATATAATGAATATGTTTTGTCTTCCTGTGACAATCTGGAAAATGTCTCTTCAACATGAACATGCTCCCTGTCCTAAGCAATACCGACTTGTCTGAAAATTGTCTTTTAGCCTCAAAGAGATAAGCCGGGAAAGGGGGGAGGGGGAGGAATGGGTTGCTAGTAAGTGTACCTATTCTTTCCCAAGTTGAGGGAGCAGAAATAGGAGCATAAAGGGTAAAAAAGGAATGGCGACTAAGTGCAGTAGGAGATCCAGGGTCAGAAAATGAATTAAAAAAAATCCTAAATTGACAAAAGAATCTTCATAATACATATGCTTGTGTTCTTCCAGAGCAGCAACTGCATCTTCCTTTTTGGAATAATGTGCTGAAGACAGAGGAGGAAAGTCATAGATGTTGTTCTGGTAAATATGCTGAGATCACCTGTAAGACATGGGATTACCATGCAATGGAAACAAGGATCAAAGGAGCAAACAGGGCTGATGAAGCCCACCGTAGCCAGCAGAGCCTGCCTAGACAGACACAACCTCTTCTGCTAGAGCTCAATTCCATACAGCTTTGTCTTCTACTGTGGGGTAGAGTGTGCATTCAGTATGTGCAAGACCCTTAGTAAATTCTTAGCACCAGTGTCTACTGCCTGTATGTGAACCATTGGTCTTATGGGTCCACCATAGACCAAAAGTTAAAATTAATAACTGAGAGGCTTAGAGAGAGAGAGAGAGACTGGTACCAGGGCTTACACACACGGGCAGGATGATATATATGTAGCTGCGAATTAGTTTTCACACAGTTTTTATACACAAGAGACAAAGGAGGTTATAGACCCCCACCCCTTCTTGGGTGTAGATCCATTGGTTGACTCCTTGGCACCTGCAAAGTAGTTTAGCAGGCAGTGTTTATATTCTTATCAGCATGTAGGCTTCTTGCAGACCCTCTGACCAATGTCATCCCAGAGGGGGATTCCTGAGAATGGTAGGAGAGTGGGCATTTTTATTGCCTGTCAGCAATTTCTCAGGTAAGAATTCTTTTCTAAAATTTTAAGATTTTCCCTTTTATTCTTCTCGCCTACATTGGGAAGCAGGATTCAGCTGCCCATGAACAAGCATGGTTGGCAACTGACTCAACTATCAGAATTTAAACTCCTGGAGACATTGTAGAACTACAGATGATTTCAATGGCATAGAATCATGCTGGCATACTACCATCTGCCAGCTCTGCGTCCCTGTTCTCTCAGGTGCAGCCACGTTCTCTTTGTTCCTGTCCAGAGCAAACTTTTTTTCATCTGTGCCTTCTTCACCACAGAAAAAAATTCTCCTGTTACTTCAAGAATCAAACTCCTGTCTCCTGGGAAAACTCGGCCTTGGACTTCCCTGCCTACCACATAAAGCTCTGCCACACAGACCCTCTCGTTGGAGTTTTACAGCCATTCTGGGAAAGTAAATTGTTATTCTAACTTATGGATGTAGAAACTGAGGCTATAGGTTAGCAATTTGCCAGCAGCATGCAGCTGCCTGTGGGTTTGCTGCCTCTAAACTGCAGCCTGCTTTGCTCTAACTGGCGTGTATCATTTACTCTTCTTGTGGTAGCATCTTTCCAAGACCTGGATAACTTGGTTTTTCTATGTTAAAGGTGGTTTTCTTTTTCTGCCAGAGTTTAACATTTTTGCAGGAGAAAGAATCCCATTTCAACTTCTTGGGAAAATGATTTGAAGCTTTCCTGTGTTAAGACCTTGACTCTGCAAGGAAGCAGCATTTCCAAGCAGGACTTCCACAAGTCTCCTATCTGAAGCCTTGCTCAAGGGTACGGGGAAATGCAGCTTCCTAGGTCCAGGTCAGAGCTTCATGTCCAGATCTGAAAATAAATACATTTTCATGAGCTCCTTGTTGTCTCAATTCCATGGATCTCTTTTTCTCTTTTTTTCTTTTGGGGGGGGGAGGGAGTTTGGAGGGAGGATTTGAGTTTTTTTCTCTTAGGTAGGGCGGGTTCTTCTTGTGGTTCGGCTTCTCTTTCGTCTCGTACTTTGTCTTTTGCGTGTTTTCTTTTTCTTCGGAATGGAAAGAATCCTTCGTCTCTGAGTTCGCGTAGGGGTGCGTTTCTCTCTTTCTTATTTATTCTCTATGTTTTTTTTTCTTCTTTTTCTTGTTCTTTCTTTCTTTCTTTTTTCTTTCTTCTTCACCTCTCTCCTTCCTTCCTTCCTTCATCCTTCTTCTCTCTTCTTCTTTCTCTTTTCTCCCTTTCTTTCTCTTTTTTCTCTCCCTCCCTCTCCCTTCCTTCCCTTTCTTTCTTTCTTCCTTCTTCCTTTTCTTTCTTGTATGCGTCTGTGTATCAGATGGCACTCTGTGTGCCTGTGGAGACCCAAGGATGACTTCAGATCACCTTGAATTGTTCCTAGCTTCAATTTGCTTTGATCTGAAGTTTCCCAGGCTCCACTTTCCAGGACCAGAAATATAGGCAGCTACCATTTCGTTTTGATATTTTTACATGGGATCTGGAATATGAACTCAGGTCCTTCTACTTGGGAGGCAGAGTCTTAACCTCTGAGTCATCTCTTGGTCGTGAGACCCTACTTCTAATGATAGGTACAGTTTCAGCCAATATTTCCTAGGAACACAGTTATGTCTATCACATTTATGCTTAGTAAGGTGATTTAGTGTACCTTAACACAGATCATGTTGCTAGAATTTGCAGCTAGCTCGTGTGGCTGGTTTAGGAGATTGAGACCATCACATAGACAAGCTGTGTGATCTTGTAGAATCCTTTCTTCCGTGTCTCAACTCTGCCTATTTCACTACTGTTGGTTAGGACTAAGTGATTGACAGAGCAATCTCAGGCTATTTCTACGTAAATTTGCTATTATAATAAGTCTTGGTCAAGTCACGTCTTGCTCAAATCACATCTTGCTCAAGTCACAATTATACTTCATACAGGAAACACATAAAATTTATGCAGATATCAAACATTTTTCTTTGCTGTAGTATTACCCCACATTTAATTTTGGACGTACACATTTGTGCATGTGTGTGTGTTTGTGTGTGGTCTGGCTAGTTGTTTTAGCTGTTACCTATTATTTCCCATGAACAAGACAGATGGCAGATGCTGTGGAGAACTTGGCAGGAGGCTGTTTACGCAGGGTCCCATTTATCTGTATTCCCTGCAGTTTGAGCTTGACCGACAGTGATAAAGAGATTTTACCTTCAGTGTGTAATCTGAATTTCATTTCAGAAAGATTTCCAGCTGCAATGTGAAAACTAGCAGAATCATGTCTGGGCGTGTCACAATTAGCCTCCATGGTTGCTGCTGATGAACTCACAATCAGATGGCTTATGGGGAACAAGGAATTTCATTCTAGCTTGCAGTTGTCTGGTTACAATTCCTTGTCCAACTTGACAGGAGAGCTCACACCAACACCAAGGGCTGAATGAACTGGTCATGCCACATCCACATAATGGTGGAGAGAGGGATAATCCTTACTTGCCAGATCATGTCTGGCCAAATATCCAAAAGGATACCAACTTTCTCAACTAGCTGTATCTTATTCACCTGCCTAGGGCCTAGTCCTGCCCACCATGGGTTGGGTCTTCCCTATCAATTAGGCGATCTTCTGCAGGTTCTCCTGGAGCTTAACTCAACTACTAATTCTCTGCAAATGTACCCAGAGTTCAAACCCTCAGCCGTCAAGTTGACACCTCTATCTAACTATGAAGTAAGTCTATTGAAGTAGTCCTAGAGAGAAATGTAGTTTTATGAAGTAAGGCAGTGAAGTGAACAGCTACAGAGGAAGCCCATGGTTCAGGTGATGGAAAGATCACATATTATGACTCGGAAAGGAAATGTGGTATGTATAATATTTAAAACAGTTTTTATTTTGCTAGGTATACTTTTCTCTGTTGCTGTGAAACAACACTCCTACTCAAGCAAGTTGGGGAAGAAAAGGGATTTATTTGACTTATGGTTCCAGAGGAAGATAGTTCATTAAGGTGGGAATCACGTGGCTAGAGTGAGGAGTAGGAGGTGGGTCATCATGAAGGCAGCAGATCAAGCAAGAGTACATTTCTGGAGGAAACAGGGCTGGTTACCAAAACTCAAGGCCTACCCCTGTGACGTGTCTTCCTCTAGTAAGTCTGCACTCCAAAAGGTACTACAACCTTCCCAAATATTAACATTAGCTAAGGATTCGAATATATGAGTCTGGAGGGGGGGTTGTAGGTGGACAATATATACTCAAACCATAACACTAGGGAAATGCTGTACCATTCTGCTACCTCCCTAGCCCCAAACTTCCCAGCTGCTCTTCCATTTGGAATTCCTGTTTGGTCTAGATCGAATGTCATTGTGATGGAACGACTCACATCCTGAGTAGTTCCTTGATTGGTGTTTGAGTGATAGGTGAAAGAGACTAAATCAGGTCCTCCCGTGGGCTGCAGGCTCTGTGTGATCTGACCCCTGAGCATTTCTCCAACTCATCCACAACCTTCTGCCTTTGTCATTGTTCCTACTGCTGTTCTATGGATAAAGTTATATTAGAGCACAACCACATCCATTTGTGTCTATGACTGCTTTCATGCTGCAATGTATACATGATGATGCAATGTATACATAGCAGGCCGAAGTGTGCAATACTGAATAGTAAGAGTCAAACATTGGGGCTGAAGAGATGGCTCAGGGGTTAAGGCTTTGCTTCTACAAGCAGAAGGACCTGAGTTTGGATTTTAGATCCCATATGAAAAAAAGTTAGGTGGAAATGGCAGAGATCTGAATTTCTGTCCCTGGAAAGGGGGAGCCTGGGAAATCCCAGAGCAGTACAAATAGTAGAATAATTCAGGATGATTGTGGAAATCATCCTTGGGCCTCCACCGACATACGTAGTTCTCTCTCTTCTCTCTCTCTACACACACACACACACACACACCCCAGAGAATTAGAAAATCAATCATAGTTGTGTGATCTGCTTCCTTTGATCAACTTTCCGTGTTCACACATTTTTTTTCATGAATGTGTCACTTTTTAAAAATTACTATCAAAGAGAAATTGTTTCAAATGAAGTGAATTCTTCTTGAAAACAACTCAGGACTACTGCAATAAGCTAATCACAACACAGGAGAAATACTGAACTTAGCTCTCTTGCTACAACATTCTCAGACACTTTTCAGGCTCCCAATTCCCAGTACCTCAACAAGCCCTTTCTGTCCCTTATACACATTTATATACCTACTGTCTGTGGCTAGTTTTGTCTTACAAGATGGAGGGGAGTGGTTGGGATAGAGTCGAAATACTCAGCCCAAAGTGTTTACCATCTTGTCTTTTAAAAGAAAATGTTTGCCAACAGACTCATGAGGTGGGTGCTGTTTACTGTTTCCTAAGCACTGTCACAACACTCAGGATAGTGTTTGACTATCCCACTTTGACTCTGGCACTGTTTTTTGGCACAGGGAATCAGAGACTGAACAAAACAGAAACCCCTGCTTGCATATATAAGGCATGCAGTCCAGTTAATACACAATGAATAGGATGCTGGCTGCAATGTGAAAAGGATTTCCGAGAAAAGCCACGTGTGGTAAAGGAATCTAGGAAGGAAAATGGAGATTTTGCAATTTTCAAAGAAAGGTTAAGAATGACATTTGAAAAGTCTCAAGAGGCCATCAGAGAGAATGGAAGAAGGAGGAAGTGCAATGGGATAGAAAACAGCTGGGCAAGCAGTGTGGATGGAGTGACCATTGCTCCATATGGCCCCCACACCTATGCATTCCGTTATGTGCCATAGTTACTGTTGGCTCAAAGCATCTGCTGCATCCTATGAAATAGATCCTCGCTGATTTGCAGCGGTGCCTTCCACAGGCTGCGGGACTGTTCTTTGAAGCCAGATGTCTCTGTATGCTGGGCAACAATAGTGAATTCAGCAAATAGAATTCTTTCCAACGTTCTTCCACCATAATATATACCCATGATCAGAAGCAGTGCTATGTCAGGTACCACAGCAACACACCTGATCTTACCTGGAGGTTGAGAAGCAATCCATGGTGGCAGTGGAAAAGGCTTCAAAGTGGCTTCATGGAAAATAATGTTGGCAGGAATTTTGCAGACAGGAAATGCACATTTATGTCCAGAGCACACGTAGTTATTCTGGAGAGGACAAACAGCTGTTCCTCTTGGACTGTAATCATGCACACATTTACCACCTGGCCTCCCTGGGTAATTGTGCCATGTCAGTGGCTTCAGTGTTGACTTCGATTATTGGTAGATTGGACTGAAGCAGGAATGTTAGCAGGAGAGGCCTTGGAGAGGTAAAAGTCATTTTATGAACTCACAAATATCCTTGCCTACTGCCACAGCTGATTGATGACCTGGAGCCATTGAGCAAACAGGAGGATGTCTGCAGTTGGAGGGTTGCAGACACTCAGAGATCATCTTGGGCTTCTGACTGTTAGAACCTCTGCTGTCACGGTGCCTTCTACTGGACAGATAACAGATATGCAAAGGGTCTCACATTCCGAGTCCATTCCAGAAGCTCTTCCCACCACCATTCACCTTGTCACTTTTCAGGTAGAAAATATTTGATAGGTCAGTGGTATCAGGTGCTGTGTTATCTAACTAATAATACTGCCTTGGGGAAGAATAAGAGAAATACTGAAAATGGGATTAACCCCAAACAACAGTGTATTTGTGCTGTGGTCATGATCCAGGAAAAAATATGTGTATGTGTGTATGTGTGTGTGTGTGTGTGTGTGTTTGCACAAATTATATTTATGAGACAATGTGAAGAGAAGGGGAAGGATGGGATTTAGTCAGAGTGAAGATACTGCCTTGGAGACAAAATACTGCCAGTTCCTTGGGAAGAGAGACGAGAAGGAGGGGAGAACGTGCTGGCAGGTGAGCACGTGGGGAGGAGGATTCAGAAGTTCCCTTTTGCGCCAGTTTTCTCAGTGAAGTAGGAAATAATGAAATCAGTCAAGAATGACTATGTGAGAGATGAGAAAGGTGACAGTACTGAAATATGAAAACAGAGACAGGAGTGGGTCACATTCTATACTCATGGGTGAGATAGGAGAATGATACTTCTAGGTCAAGCTGGGTTACACAGTCAAGATCCTTCTTCAAAACCATTTTCTCTTTCATCCCTGTCACTCTTTCTGCACATTTTATTTATATAATATATATGTTACTTTATATATCTTATTTATGTGTTGATAAAGAGGTATGGAAGGTTGGAGCTAGAGGAATACAGTATCTCTCTATATTATCTATATCTATCTGTAAATATGGGTGTGTGGAGGGTACCAGCTAGTGGAATTACAGTATTGGTTGACCGGCATCACTGAAGCTTTGAGATTTTTGATCCTGAATTTAAAATCTTTGTTTTGCGTTTCTTGTTGAGCTGCAGGGATAAAGACAGAAAGTAGGGGAGACATGAACTTAGAGTTTGTGGTTTCACTTACAGCGTGGCTAGATAAAAGAAGAACAAGGGAGTTGAAGGTGTTTTCCTAATGAATGATCATAGAAAATAATGGAATTTTAGCAGACATGGGGGCATGGAGAACACTGAAGAGGCTGAAGCATGGTGAAATTTTTGTTTAATTAATTGATTTTGGGACCTGATGGGGGGGGTCAAACTTTGCTAGGATTGGTTGCTGAGAGAGCTGGGGGTGAGGTAGAATAGGAATCCCAGAGAGTGAGCCATGCAAAATGAGATTGGTGAATGCGACATGGTCTGGGAGTCAAAGCTGAGGCAGGGCAGAGAAGAGGCTTGTGGGGAGAAAGATGTTCAGGATTATCATGTGACAGAAGTTGTGTAGCTCACCTGTCTGTGTACAAAATCACTGAGAATTAAGATACTGTTGTACTGTAGAGAGCAACCATACCCAGAAACTATTACAGATCAGTGGGGAAGAGTTCCCAAAGATGCCAACAGCCCTAGGGACAATGAGTGACAAAGTTTAATGATGCGAGACATGGAATTCAGAGCTGAAGGTTTGTGGGTAGGTTTTATTTGGTCCAGTTTGAGCTCGTCACGCTTTGTTGTAGGTTCTGCTCTCAGACTAAACAGTATCAGAATATGTATGTCACAATGAATTATATTGCTTTGAAGAAAATGCTTCCTAAAAGACTTTCATGCTTTGCTCATGAGAGGCCGCTAGAGTGCAGCAAAAGATTATTATTTTTTTTTCCTTCAGCTGGGATAATCATACTACATATAACCGCACTATATAACACAGCATTTGGGGAGGAGTTAATATATATCACATGAGACTTTTCCACACAAACTGGGACACATGGTCACATTCTGCCTTATTCAATATAAGCACCGACAGCTCTCACCCCTGTGATACTTTTCACTTCAAGTAATGGGACTACTGGGCTCACTAAAGTTGGTTTGGCATTTGAAAGTATTCTAGAGTGTTCTTTAAGTGCCCATAACTTTAGTTTTGCATATTGTTTTGTTTACAATGATTTAAGACTTCTATTTTTAGCACACTTTTTTACTTTTAAAGATATTTATTTGAGAAGGAGAAAGATCTGAGAGAGAAAGGAAAAAGAGAGAGAGAGAGAGAGAGAGAGAGAGAGAGAGAGAGAGGGCATGCAGGTGGAGGTCAGTGGACAATTCTCAGAAGTCATTTCTCTCCTTCCATCTTGTGAACTTCTGGGGATCTTCTAGGTTTTCAAGCTTCATGCATGTGTGTGAGTATAACTATCAGTATAGTGTTGACATAGGTCTTATTTCTGTTTTATTTATTTACCCCTTTATACATATATATGTATATAGTGTGCATTTCTGTGTTCATTAATGAGTGTGTATATGTGCATACAAGAGACACTTAAATGTTTGTGCCTGTGGAGGCCTAATGGTGACATCTGAATTCATCTTGGATTGCTCTACATCTATATTGCTTTGTTCTGGGGTTTCCCAGGCTCCACCTTTCAAGGCCAGAATTACAGACTGTTGCTATATCTGCTTGGCATTTTAATGCAGGATTTGGGATTTGAATCGAAGTTCTTTTGCTTTTCAGACAAAGTCTTTAACCCCTGAGTCATCTTTCTAGCGCCTAAAATTTATTTCTGCTATATTTTTGGCTTTGGAGTATCATTCTCCATCATCACTGAGGCACTGTTAATTTAAGAAGTAACTGATGAAAATGTGGGAAAGTCTATTGAGAGAATATTTCAAAATAAACTAGAAAGGACAGGATGGTGGTGCGTGCCTGCAATCCCAGTAGTGGGGAGGTTGAGGCAGGAGAATTGCCACCATTTCAAGGTCAGCCTAGGATACCTACTGGATTCCAGGACAGCCAGGCTGGAGTGAGACCCTGTCTTAAACAACTAAACAAAACCCAACCCTTCCTTTTGTCAAGTATTTTATCATAGCAATTTAAAAGGTAACTAATGTACATATGTAGTTCAATCAGAATACATTTAAGCATCAGTTTAAATGTGAGTTAGCATTCTAAGCAACTAAGGGACATTCACAAGAAGGTACTCTTACATGGGATGCTTAGGTTTTAAAAGTATGCATGTCATTAGGATGTACATAAAGTATTTACCATTAAAGACAAACACAAGAAACTTACTCAGCCTCTTAAAACTCAGGCAAGAAGCCATGAACAAATGGAGGTTATGGCGACAATCAGGAAAGGATCTTGTTCATCTGTTTAGTTATCATAGATAAAAGTATAATCTCTTAAATATAAGAAAGTCATTATTTTGGGCTTTTTAGATACTAAATATCTATAGAATAGGGGCAAGGACCAGTCTATCCTTTGAAAATGCCAAAAATGCCATACATTACAAATCTTTTTTTTTAAAAAAAAAAACTTTGTTTTTTTCTGAAATAGGAATTAGGCTGAGAGTTGATGAACAGCCTCTCCCATTACACCTTTGGCCTTTGCTTTCTGCAGTGTGCAACCCTTTGGACACTGAATCCTGCAGCTCTTTGGACACTGAAGCCTGGAGCGATCCTGGGAAGACCTCTCTACCTCCTAAAATAGCATGTAGGTAAAATTCATCTTTTTTTTAAAATTTTGAGACATGGGTACATGAGTAGCCTAGGCTGACCTGGAAGGCAATGGGAATCCCAGACTTGATCTAAACTTGTGATCCTCAAGGCTGTCTCTCAGCCTTCAGGATACTGGTGTTACAGGCCTGTCCTATGGTGCCTGGTCCATCATTTTATTATTGCTATACATACCAACACAACCATTACTAAGCTGCAAATAAATAAGCAAGCAAGCAAACAGAAAAGTTGGAAATATATTTCTCACCAAGTATTTTTATTTTTAATTATAGAGCTATAAACTCTGTATCGAGACTTTCCACAAGTCATATGTGCATATCCAAAAAGGAAAACAAGAGTGCAACTTATTGATTAAATTGCTCCTAAAAGTTATCATCTTCAGACTGGGTCTCAGAGTCACCTCAGACTCAGCTGCCGCATCTTTGATGTTCACACAGTACTGACCTCTGTGCTCTAGAATTCTTGTGATTCATTTTGCTTTTATAATCTAAAAAGGAACTACAGTCAGTACTGCAGCCTCCTTCATCTGTTTTACAGTTACAGAGAACTGACCTACACTAGACACCCAGGAATATTTCTAAATGCAGCCACATGCTGGATCTTTTCATTTCAGTCAAGGATGGGCCAGAGATAAGGAGTGGTTCATAAGTTATGTTGTTGAGGGATATCACGAGTCTTGTAGTCTATGTCAATATACTCTTGGATGTTCACACTATGATAAAAGCATTTAATAGCTCATTTCTCAGACTGTGTCCTTACAGTTGCACAGCACATGGTTGTAGATTGCACTGCCTTTCTTAACTTCACATGAGTTCTAAGGGTGAATGATAGCCCCTTTTTTTTCTGAAGTTTTCATCCAAACCAGTGATGACTATTCTGCAGATTTTCATGCTTGGTGCATTTGGCGTTCAGGTCTGTCTAGACAATGACTGCACGGTGCCATGAGTGTCACCTTGGTTAGCAGCAATTGTAAGATGCCATTGACTAAAATGCTCATGGGAAAATGTATTTTAGAGTCAATTAAATGGCTTTCCTTAAGACATGATTCAAGTTTTTTATTTCTGTCTGACCCAAGAGGAATGAAAAAAATTATTCCAAGTACAGAAAAATATAATGAGCAAGTGAAAAACTTCCTCAGTTGGTAAAACTTCCTCAGTTGGTATGCCCACTCAGATAGTGGAAATCCAGATGAAACTCAGTGGGACACACACAAACACACACACACACAAATGAAATGAAAGCAGGAAGACTGGTTGGGAAGAAGCAGCTTCTCAGTTCCAGAAGGAGGAGAGATGTGTTCAGGTAAGATGGGTGAAATGACATAAATTCACTGTATTGACATATGAAACTGTCAAAGAAAAAACAAAATGAAAACCAACATAGAGACAGTAAGAGAATACTCAATGGGACATTATGAGTGTCTCCCAGTGCCCATGATGCCAATGCCATGAAGTCTTTGCTCATCACCTCTGCTAGTGCCCATGATACCAATCCTGCGAAATCTTCTACTCATCATTCCTGCCAGTGCCCATGATACCAACACCATTTGTCTAACACTCCTGTTTCAGTGGAGGGATAGCAGACAAATCATAGCTCTAGTCTCTGTCTCCCTACCTGTTCATTCCAGGATATTGACTAAGCATCTTTAGTACTCAGTTTCTTTATCTGTAAAGCCAAAATTCTAGCGTTTGCTAGTGATCTGGAGAATTGAGCTGAGATCGTATCATCAGAGATTCATGTTACAACATGAACTTTATACTCATCACATTCACCATGCTTTGTTAGTGGAGGTGTCTCAGTGGCATTAGAGAACAGACATGCAATGGGTTGGGGGAAACGGATAAAACACAGACATAATGGCTGGAAGAATCCAGGCTTTCTACCCCCATTCTATTGCCTGTTGCTGGGTGGGCCACTTTGATGGAGGCTTGCCTCCTACCTTAGGTGGCAGGGAGGGAAGATGGAGAATGAGGGCAGCATTTAGGAAATTACCTGGCATTTTAAGTACACAATGCATGTAAGCCTTTTAAAGTTTTATGTTTAAGATAAAAAAGGCAGAGAGAGAGAGAGAGAGAGAGAGAGAGAGAGAGAGAGAGAGAGAGAGAGAGATCATGCATGTACAGATCATGAGGCAGGGGTGGAAGCCAAACGACAACTTTCAGAATTCACTTCTTTCCTTCTACCATGTGGGCTTCTAGGGATCAGATCAAACTCAGGTCACCAGGTTTATGAGCAGGCACCTTATCCACTAGCACTCTCTATGGTTCTTGTCTATTTTTATTAATAGGAAAAGACAAAAACAATTACATGTCACTAACAAAATCATTTCGGAAGAATAATCTGTCTGCTTTTGGAAAAAAATACATGTTTTTTTTTCAAAATACTGCAGATATTTGACACAAAAATATAGTGCATATATCACCTTGTGACAGAATGTGATCCCAAACTGGACTTAAGCAAAATTAGGCTACTGCAACAAAGCTATAGGCTTAAGAAAAATCAATGAAGGAACACTATGTGTAAGTATAAGTTTGGGTTGAATTCAAGACTGAAAACTGAGGGAGCAGAGATTGTTGCTCAACAGGGATCGAAGTGACCTCACAAATTAACTTTTAAAAATTCTCAAGCTTGTCCAAAGAGAAGTAGGTTAGTAGTTTGGCACTGGTGTGTGTGTGTGTGTGTGTGTGTGTGTGTGTGTGTGTGTATCAGAGGACACTGTATCTGCCCTTGGAGACCTAAGGATGATTTTGGGAATCATTCTGGATTATTTCTTTTTTAAAAACTTTTTTCTCTCACATTTTATTTTTTTCCTAATAATACAAGCTCAATAGGTACCCCTGTCCTCTCCCTTTTCCTTTCTTCTCCCTAGTCATTCCCCCATTGCACTCTCCCCCTTCCCTCTTTACTTTCACTCCCCTCCCTCCTCCTCTTCCAGTGCCTCCCCTTTCTTCCCTCCCATCCCCTGGATCATCTGTATATGAGCTTGGAACCTCCCTCTGAGTCTTCCACCGAGTGAGGGTTCAGAACTCAGTGGCATATCCTGGAGCCCCTTTTTGGGCTCCCTGTTAGTATGGGAACTCTATTCTGACTGTTTAATCCATTGCCTCTAAGGATCCTAGTAGGGAAGATCCTACTGCCTGGAGGCTTCTCCCCTGTGATCCATGCTAGACTTTGGGTGGTCATTGACATGTCAGCCATTGTGCAGGTCAGGCAAAGTCCAAACCTGGCTGCTGCAGCCCTAGCTTGTGCGGAATATGTTGCATATCATTAGTATCTTTAGGCTCTTACTATCTTGCTGCCTCCTCTTCTGCAAGGTTCCCTGAGCTTTAGGATGGGGAGAGATTTGGTGGTCTGGTTCCAGGTGATTAATGTAGGGTGTCTGAATTATGGTTTGTTGTTATTTTCCATTTTGTTTTTCCTGCACTGCCCTTGGCTGCATCCTGATTGGTATTGAAGGTCACCTCCTACCAAAGATAAAAGACTGTTTAAACAAAGATCTTAATATAAGAGGAGACTCAAAGGTAGATGGAAGAATAGGAGTAGGACACAGCAGTGGGGGAAGGGGTCAGTGTCCATTTGCTGGGTAGTTACTGTCTATCTTCCAGTCCCTATACCCTCCCTGATTGGTGGGATTAAACCTGTTCAGTCCCTAACTGACCAGGAAGGGAAGTGAGAGTGAGCTGCGCCAGATGCCTTACTACTTACATGCAATACTTGACCATGGCCTATTTTCTCTACTGAAGAGTGATCCCCTATCTTTTTTTCTTTTGAGGTCCTCATCCTAGATTATTTCTACCTCCTCTTCGCTTAGCTCTGAGATTTCCCAGGCTTCACTTTTTAGAGCCAGAAGTACTCTTTCTACCTTGCACTTTTAAGTGGGAGCTGCTTCTGAGACACAGTCTTAAAACCCCTGAGCCGTCTCTCCAGCCCAGAATTTGGTATCTTAAAAAGTATATTTTTGGTTTTTATTGACACATAGATTGTACATATTTATGGATTTCAGTGTGAACATTTTGATACATGTATATTATCAGACCAGTCAATTGGCATATCTATCATCAGACATTTGTGGTTTACTGATAGTATCTTTAATGAGTATTAAAATCCTCTATTAGGTATTTTGAAATAGTCAATTAGCTGTTCTCAAGCACAGATATCCAGTTCAGCTATAGAACACTAGAAGTTATTTGTCTTGCTCAGTGGTATGCCCATTTGAGACCCCTATCCTGGTCCTTTCCTTCTTCTGATAACTATGACACCATTCTCTTTGAGAGATCAACCTTTTGGCTTCAATATGTATAAACAAGTAATCTTTCTATATTTGACTTGCTTCATTTAACATAATGTCTTTCAGTTTCATCTATGTTGCTGTAAATGACAGAATTCCATTCCTTTCATGACAGTAATAGTCCATTGAATATATATATATATTGTATTCTCATTAGCCATTCATTAATATACTTCTGTTAATTCTGTATCTAAGGGAGTTTGAAAATACCACTTTCAGTTTCTTTAATTATGTGTCTAGTAGCAAGATTAATGGATATATGGTGGTTCTTCTTCTAGTTTTTGAGTGATCTCTCTACTGTTTTTCATAATAGTTATGAAAGATCTACTTTCCTACAAGTGGTGTGTAAGTAGCCCCATTCTACACATGCCAGTATTTTTTTTTTAAGTAGTAGCTGATCAAGTTGGAATGAAATGATTTTGGTATTGGGTTTCTTTCCAGACTCATGTGTTTCTGGAATAAAAGAATGACACCAGAAAATGTAGAGAGGATCAAGGCAAGATTTATTAGGTGAAATAAAGAAAGAACTCACAGACAACACTGCACAGGGGGCAAGGGAGCTGCTTGATGGCTGGCAGGGTCAGGGGTATTTATGAGGGAGGTAGGCCTAGGAAAAGGGGCTTTTCCTTATTGGTTAGTTTTAGTTTCTTTTAATATGATTGGGGCTTTTGGTCTTCTCTATGTCTAATTAGTCCCTTCATATTGGTGGTCAGCTCCAAATCAGTCAACTCACGACTAAGCTATTTCTTTTGAGGAACTCATCTGCATTTGAGAAAGTTATCTCCATATCTTTTCATCAACAGTGCTGAAGTTAGCTTGCATGTTGCTGATAAATCATGACAAAACTGCTTTAAGGGAACAAGGGGCTTATTCTTTTACAATAAACTGGTTACAGATCCTCATCCAACCTTGCAGAAGACTTTACATCAACACTAGGTTGGGAACTGGCCATACCATCTTCATATAATGGCTGAGAGAGGGATGATTTTTACTTGCAGACCAGTATGTCTGTCTAAGTATACAGAATGATGCCTTCTTTCTCAACTGTTCCCTCCATTTTATTCCCCTGCCCGGAGACTAGTCCCACTCACCATGGGCTGGGTCTATCCCATCCACTTAAAAATCTCTAGTAGGTTCACTCTGGGCTTAACTCAACTACTAATTCTCTACAAATGTACCCAAAGCTCAAACCCTCTACCATAAAGATGACATCTTTGTCTAACTATGACACCCCACCCCTTATCAATTTGACACAAGAATATATCACTTTTAAACTGTAAACACCCACAGGTGTTAAATTTATCTTAAATATAAACACATTTAAAGTCTGAAATCTCATAACTGTAAGATCCTGTCAAGTTAAATACTTCAGCACATATAAAACATTATGACACAATAAGAAAATATCATGGAAAGATTAAAGTCCAGCCTGTCAAATACTAGATCCTATAACTCAATTTCATGTAGTCACAGTGGCTCACAAATTCTGTGCAATCCCAGTCCTTCTTCACAGTTCAAAGCTGCACAAATAGCATTTCTCTGGGCCAGGTTGAATCTCTACTCAGCCATCCTCAGCATACATCTCATGTATATGGTTCTTCTTGGCAGATGTCCTAAGTTGCCTCTGGCTTCTTGCTACACACTGCCTGGGTTCCTACCATTCTCTGATACCTTGAAAGAGGAATCCACAACCTCCTCCCTCTTGCATCTTTGATGCCACTAAAACCAGTACTACATGGATGATGTTGCCAAATTCTACCATAACCTCCAGGTGGAGATTGGATCCCTAAAATCACAGCTCATTCAGTTTCTCTGTTCTGATTCTATGCTGGGAAGAATCTCAACAAAGTGGTATTCATTTCTTCCATTGTTATAGTGCAAAGCACTAGATTTTCCTTCAACTATGTTAATTTCTCCGATAGCCACTGCTGCTCTGCTTTCTGCCCTTTGCTCATTAGAAACTTCAAGACTGACAACACAGCTTTCCTCTACCAAGCAAACCAGTTTATCATCTTTCAATTCAACTTTACCAAAGGCCTTGTGCCCTTCATCACATATTGGGCCCAAACAATCCATGACTATCTTAGAATTTCCATTAATGGTCCTTTAAACTCTGTAGAACAGTATTTGCAATTCACAGGCTCAAAATCTTCAAACATTCTAAAACTTTGTCCAACAAAACTGTTCAAAAATAAGACTTATCAGCAACACCCCACTTCTGGTATCAAATTCTGCTGCAGTTATCTTACATGTTGCTGATAAAATAATGACAAAATTGTTTAAGGGAACAAGGGGCTTCAGTTCCTTGTTCAGCCTTGCAAGAGACCTCACACTAACACTAAGGCGTTGAGGGAACTGGCTCTATCATTTCCACATAATGGCTGAGAGAGGGATGATTATTATTTGCAAACCAGCATGTCTGGCCTAGTATACAGAAAGTATATATCTCTCCATCTTATTCACCTGTCCAGGGACTAGTCCCAACCACCATGGGCTGGGCCTTTCCTATCCACTAAACAATCTCCTGCAGGTTCACTCTGGGCTTAACTCAACAAATAATTCTCTACAAATTCTCAACCATCAAGTTGACACCTGTTTCTAAATATGACACAGTGTTGGGGGAACTTAGATGACCTTATCTTGATTGGGGCTTAGAGTCAGTTCCTGTGACTGGCAGGGTGTGTTCCTTTATGATAATCCCTACAATGGAAGATGACTTTCAAGGATCTTCCCAGCCTGACTGCTCTATTCTAAAGCTACCAAGAAAAAAAAAAAAAAAAACTATTGTATCTAAAATTCCTATCTAAACTGCCTAATAGAAGCTATTCATTGCCTAATCTCATTGTTATTTTGCTTTGTATTTTTCCAATAATTAGTGTTCATGAGATTTTTTAAATAATGTACTTTCAGTTTTGTATTATTTTTGAGAAATGTGAATTCAGGTCATTTGCCCAGTTTCTAATGCAATTATTTGGTTTTGCTGCTGTTGCTAAATTCCTTACACATTAATCTCTTATTAGATGGACAGTCAGCAGGTCTTTTCTCTTCATCTCTTTGCTTTGCTGATTTCTTTCTTGGCTGTGCTTAGTTTGATAGAATCTCGCTTGACAATATTCCTTTGTTTTTGGTGTCACAGTCAAGGGAACTTTAAAAAAAATGGTTGATTTACCTAATGAGGTGGAGAGGGGGAGGAGCAAGCATGTGTCAATGTGTTTAAACATACAGGTAGAGGTCAAAAGACAACTTTTAAGAAATTGTTTTGGGCTCAGGGGTTAAGACTCCCACATTAAAAAACCACCAGGCAGAAATAATGGTGGTGTCCTACACTTCCAGCCCTGGTGGGTGGCGCTTTCCCAAAGTGAAGCAAAAAAGAGGTAGAAGCAATCCAGGATGATTCCCAAAATCACCCTTGGTCCTCCACACGGACAAACAGTGTCCTCTGATACACACCACACACACACATACACACACTAAAAATAAAGTTTTTAAAAAAAGTAATTGTTTTTCTCCTTCTACCGTGTGATGTCCAGAGGTCAGCAAGTTTGTATGCAGATGATTTTACCCACTGAGCCATCTCACTGGCTCTAGACTAGTGATACGGAGCATTCCCCCATTTTTCTTTTCTGTAGTTTCATTGCTTTAAGTCTGACATTTAAGACTGATCCATATTGAGTTGATTTTTATGTATGGTAAGAGTTAGGGCTCTAATTTAGTTCCACTATATATGAATATTCAGTTTCCCTTGAAATACTTATTAAAGAGGCACTGCTTTTCTCCATGTAGGTTCTTATTACCTTTGAAAAACAAACAAACAAAAACAATAACAACAGCAAAAATCAATTGATTGAAACTGGGGATGTAGCTGAGTGCTCTCAGGCACTGCATGAAATAGTCATAGTGACAAATACCTATAATCTCAGCAGTCATGAGTTGAGTAAAGTTTGATCAGAGGTTCAAGGTCACACTTGTATAGTTAGTTGTAAGCCAGTGTGAGATACAAAAAGCCTGTCTCAAAGCTTCTTATGCTATAGATATATGGACTTCTTTCTGATTCTCTGATTTTCTGATTTCCTTACTGCTCTATCTTTAGATATTCTCCTATTTTGGTTACTATACATTTTCTTTGATATTTTCTAAAGATACCCAAATAAAAATTCAGGGTTAGCTGAAAGAATATGAGTTAAAAAGATGTTCATTTCTCCTTACAAATTGGAGAGGTTAGATTTGTAACTATTTGTTTCTATAGCAGTATTTCAATTTGGTAGAACAGAAGACTTTTTATATGGAAATATATTTGAAACCAATTCCTAATCAGCTACAATTTTTGCCAGTTAAATACAAAATGTGCTAGCACATTCCATAAAAACAGGAAGACCCTTCTGGCTTGAATAATATTGCTCAGTTACATAAGTGTACTGCCAATGCTTAGTCTTGGCTTTTTTCCCTTAAGGTGTTTCCTCCTTGGCAGGAAGCACACCAGGCAGCAAGGACATAAGAGGAAGTGTCCAAAGAATTCTTGCAATTCTATCTTCAATTTCTCCTGGTAAAGAGTTTGTCAACCTAATCTCTTCTCTGAATTGCATTCACCATAGACATTTGTATTTGAGCTCTTCTAAGTCATTGAAAAGTCATCTAAAAATACCAGCAAAGTGCAATGCATGATGTCATCAGTGTGTACTGTCCTGCTTGGGTGTAAGTTCTCAACTCTCCAAAGGTTTATTTGCTAGAGTAAGCTCTCGTCTTAAAAATCAGAAGGTAGGTATTCCAGTTATGTTTTGGATTGGAAACTTGCTTTTTTCCCTTGTGAAAGTAGAGAGCAAAGCTTTTCACCTTAATCGTTTTCACCTTATATGTATACTAATTCCAGATTACTTGATATTTAGAAAATAATTAAAAATACAAATACACAATGGATGCCTACCTCACTTCAAAGCTGCTCCATCGACTTTCGTAAAGATACATTTTTCTTTTCTCTTTATTCTTTTATTGTTTCATATATGAATACAATAAATTTATAGTTTCACACCTTCATCTCCAGTCCCACCTTCCCTCCTCTTCCCACACAACCCTTCTTCTTTCCCTGTCAGTCTCCCTCCTCTTAGGGTTTTTTTTTTTTATTTGAGTGGCCCATTAGGATTTATTTGGGTTACCTTTGATGACATGTACCTGAACACTTGCTGGAGTATGACTCATATATCAATAGTTATACCACTGAGGAAAGAATTCTCTCTCCCCACCATCAGCCTTGACCTTCATTAGTCTCTCAGGGAGGTATGTGCGGCTTTGTATATGGTCATCAATATCTCCAATTCTTCCTTTACAATATTTGGGAATCAGCATCTAAGATGACTATGTTATCCTCAAGTCCAACATAAACCATCCCTCGGCTAGAGAGGTTGCTCAGAGTCAGAGTGCTTACCTAGCATTCCCATAGCTCTGGGTTTCATCCCTAGCACAATAAATCAAAAACGACTTGTCTGATGTATCACTAGTACTTTGGGCTGGGGGTGTATGTAGCTCAGTGGTAGAGCACTTGCCTAGTGTGCAGAAGGCCCTGTGTTGATCTCCAGCAGTGCAAAACAAACTAACAGCAAAAACTCAAAATTAATAACATCTTTTTGAAATACACACTCCTGTATAGTTCAGATTGGTCTTGAACTTACTATGTAGCTGAATATGATGTTAATCATCTTATTCTTCTGCCTCCACCTCCAGAGATCTGAAAAAGTAGGTGTATGTCACCATGTCGTTTCAGGTATTGTCAGGTGATTGAACCTCAAGCTTCATGCACTGTAGGCAAACACTCTACCAACTAAGCTATATCCCTAGCATAACAGCAAAGAAAAATTCTGTGCTTTATCCTAGGTGCAATTTTTATTAGAATTATCAAACTATTCATATCATTGCCTTTTGAATATTAATTCATTCTCCTCATGAAAAAAATCAAGGCTTAACTACTGTACCCAAAAAGCAAAAGCACTACAGTTTGAAATGGAGCATTTCCATGTTCTTCTTTCATGAAATGATGATTCTTTAAAGTAAAGGAACAATACTCTTCTGACAATCACACCTGCTGCCTTTGTCTGTTCCCATTTTCAAGTGCAGTCAAGATTCAAGTCAGTTATCTCCAGGAAATCTTCCTCAGTCTGTTTTGAGTAGCGTCCTCATGTTATCAACATTTGAGGTCTGGACTTGGTAGTTCTGGACTCTTGGTCTCTTATACAAAGCATTGAAATAAAGGTACACAGAGACTGTGAAGAAGCAGGGAAACCTTATTCAAAAGTGAAGCACATTGGGAGGCAGAGACAGAGAATCCCCGGAGAAGTCACCCAGCTGACTGTGGACCTGTGAGTTCAACTGAAAAACACTATCTTCATAATAAAAATGGAGAAAGTTCAAATGAGACACCTAAAGACAGCTTCCTTCAAACATCCATGTGCATGTGCACATGTTCCTCATGAACCTGTGTGCATGCAATATGCATACACATACACATCCCCCATATACGAGAAAGAGAGAGAGAGAGAGAGAGAGAGAGAGAGAGAGAGAGAGAGAGGCAGTAGTATAGATCACAAAAAATACACTATTAAGAAGGACAGCTGGCCTATGAATGAGAGTATTCAGGTGTTCCAGTTATTGCTAGAACCTTCTTTTAAAAGGTTCTTGGTGAAAGGAAGAACTGTTGCTAAGGGGAATACCATCCAGTTTCCTATTATGATGGACAGATTTGTTACATATCCCTTTCTCTGTTGCACATTTACCTTCCTGTATTGCATCTGATGCTCACCCAATTGTCCATAGGCATAAGATGATAAATAGGAGATTTTCCCTAAAAGTTCACTTACAGAATATGATTTGCCTTAATACACATGCAATCCAATCTAGTTTAAGTTGGATCAGGTCTGTCATATACAGATGTAATGAAAGTATGATAGAATAGAAACTGTTCAACCTTGATGATCTTGTTAAGGGGGTGTAGAAACTACTTTATTATTGGGTGTGGAATGTGTCATCTTGATGAGAGCAGATTGGTAACAGGTTGTTAGGTGCATTGTTCTAAGAGGTGTGTGTGTGTACATAATACATGAAGGGAGTGGGCCCTAGGGCTCAAGAGCATTAGAAGAGGTGTTCAGAGAGGGATGTGTGCAGAGTATATGTAGGTGTGGGCCTTAGGCCCAAAGAGTATTAGAAGAGGTTTGTGCATGGCCCAAGCCAAGCGGAATCCCAGATGCTTGCCTACCTCCTGCAAATTTCAATTCTTAAGACTTATTCTCATGTTCTTTCATTTGGCAACTTACCACTTGATACCTATTAAACATCTCCAAACCACTGTCTCAATTTTTCATTTTCGGAGATGCTTATGTTTTAAGTATTCAGCCAGAGAAATCACTCTACTTTCTAAATCATTCTCCAGAATATTTTGGGCCTACTGATGGCACAATATAATTGTAGGCATCTGAAGTTACCAAAGCATAATTTTCATGCATAATAAGTAGATTTTAGCCTCCTTGAGATGCTTTCTACACTTCATCATCCAACAGAGAAATTTGTTGAGAACATTTTAAAATACTGAAAGTGCTTACTCACATCTTTGAGACATTTAACACCATCAAGTTATCAAGTATTGATGAGTTCAGTTAGGCGTCCTATCAACTGATGCTTCTGTAAAACCAGCTTTTTAAAAATGTGTTTGAGAGAAAGAAAGAGAAGGGGAGACAGAGAGAGAGAGAGAGAGAGAGAGAGAGAGAGAGAAGGCAAGAGAGAGATAGATTACATATGCATGACATGGCACGCAGATGAAGGTCAGAGGATGACCTTCAGAAGTCACTTCTCTTCTTCCACTATATAGACTTTTGGGGATTGACTTTAAGTCACCAGGCTTGCAAGTGCCTTTACATGCTTAGCTATCTTGCCGGCATATAATCAGCTTTGAGAGAACTGCAGCGGCAGATGGTAAGGTACAATTACTGTGGAGTAGTATGAACAGGGCAGTGTCAGGATGTCCTTTCAATTCATTCTGATTTAAGAATTGTAGAGCAGCCATGCTGGGAAATTTTTGAAGGTCTTGGAAGGCCATCCCTCACTGCGGGATTATCCTGAAAGAAAACACCCTACTAATCTGGAGGAACTGCTCCTAATCCTCCTCAGAGATAAGGTCTCCAACGTTCCTCTGTTTGTGAAAGGATATGACATGGGCTCTCCACTGCAAATAAGTTCAACCATGAGGTTTGCCACAAAATCAACTGGATTAGATCGCAATATGAACAAATTAGTGAGATGTAGGGGACCTAAATGTCCAATCAGGTCTGCAGAAACTGGAGCTAACCAATAAGGAAAAACCACTTTCTCCTGGGGCCTGCCTAACCCTATAAATACCTTTGAATCCTGTTAGCCATATTTGGCTCCCTTGCTCCTCATGGACTCAATGTCTGTGAGTTCCTTTCAGCTTCCTTGACCCTCATGCCCGGAGTCTGTGAGTTCTTGGTGGCTCTCTTGCCTCTTGCAAATTCATGTCCGTGATTTCCATTCTTTCTCTCCTTTAATAAAATCTGCCTTAATCCTCTGCACATATTCTGGTTTTAACCTTTGACTCCAGAACACAAGAACCTGGATACATAAAACCCCTTTCATGCAACACGATCATTGTGGTGGACTTGAACAAACTCTATCACTGAGGCTTGGACAAGAAGTCTGCTGGAGGAGCTGGGAAATGGCTTATGGGTTAATAAGCCAATTTGCCTCACAAACAAAAGGACCTGAATTAGGATCCCAGATCTTATATAAAAATGCTGGGAATGAGGGCTGGAGAGAAGGCTTGGGGGTTAAGACTGCCTCACAAACAGAAGGACCTGAGTTTGGATGCCAGGTATCATGTAAAAATTACCAGGCAGAAATGTCAACGGCCTGCACTTCTAGCTCTGGAAGGAAGAGCCTGGGAAATCCCAGAGTGAAGCAAAAAGGAGGCAGAAGCAATCCCAGGATAATTCCCGAAGTTGCCCTTGGGCCTCCACAGGTATACATACACAGTACCCTGTGGTCAATACACACACACACACACACACACACACACACACACACACACACACACACGAAGCAAAAATTTAAGAAAAGAAAATATTGCCAAAAAAAAAAAAAAAAAAAAAAAGGATATGGTGGCAGCCTTTATTTCCAATACTGGAAGGCAGAGCCTGGGAGACCCCAAAGGAAAACAATAAAGAAGTAGAGCAATCATTTTCCTACACGTGCCTACACCTATATATGGGGATAAAGAAAGGGAAAGAAAAGAAAAAGTTACCTATGGGCTGAGGATAAAGCTAAATTTGAGCTTATTCAGTCTTCTCAAGGAATATTTTTGTGAGCTGAAGAATCTTGCTCAAATATTCAAATTTAAAAGTCTGTTTCTCTTCAACCCCCACACTCACTTTCCATGAATCTATGGACAAATCTAGCACATTTTAGTATTTACTTACTAAAGCTGTCCTGGAGCTAAGTCTGGCTGCCTCAGGCTCCTGAGTGCTGGGATTATAATTACAGTGGGCCCCAGCCCCACAGGAGACCTGTCTAGTGTCTGGGACTGACATATATGTAAGTATATATGCTATGTCCTGCTATGTCAAAATTCTGGAGTTCCAGAAGGAAAGTAGGCATTTTCCACACATTCTCCACACAACGAAACATCCTCACTAATTACTTATGACTGGCAACACTCTGAACCTGCAGTTAGACCACACACACACACACACACACACACACACACACACACACACACACCTCTTTCTGAAATTGAACAAGTTTTACACAGTCTCATGTCTTAGATAGAGCTGATATAGGTGCTGTGGCCTTGCAGTCTTCTCTGGCCGTAGTTGCAAGACAACCCTGACTTGTAACTTCACTCGATGTATTGTGACTGCAGGCACCCAGACTGGGTCACATGGTCTTAGAGCCATGCTTTTCTTAGAAACCTGTGAATCAGAAGTTCACTGTCTCACAGAACTCAGATCTTTCTCTTTGGGTCCCTGGTGTGCTGTCTGTAGTACAAAGTCCTAATTCTCATAATAATGTGAAACTGAGGGCTCTGTCTCCCTTCAAGACCCCATCATGCTGCCTGTGGGAAGCGGTTCACTCTCCGAATATTCTGAGAATTAAACAAACTGTGTTCTTTCAGGGCTTCATCATGACTGGCTATGGTAGTGAGACTATAATTCTCTTAATAAAGTTCTTCCAAGGGTAATTCCATTTTTGCTTTGTTTCTAAGAACCAATGTGATCATTTTTTCTAAGTTATATTTCCCAGATCCTTGCCTAGGATCTTACTTAGGAAACTGCCTTTCCTAAGGAAAATTGTCTCAGACCTGCTCTGCTAATGTCTTTTCTACACACCATGGTACTTCCACTTTCTAAACAAACAAATAAAAACCCTAAACCTGTGGGAGTATTCAAATGACCCACATAAGGTATACAAATAGAAACCATACTGGGCATGGACTCATCTGCAATCCTAACACTTAGGAGGTAGGGGCAGGGGTTGTGGAAGTTTAAGGTCTATCTTGGCTACATAGGGAATTCAAGGCTGGTCAGGGTCAGAGATGCTGGAGAGAGAGTAGGGGGGTACAAAAGAAAGAAACAAAAGAAAGAACTTGCAAGATTTCAACTTTACATTTGATTGTTTTTTTTTTTTTTTTTTTTCCTGACAAGGTCTTCCTCTGTAGCCCAGGCTGGACTTGATCTTTCTGTTTTTTCCTTCAGGGTATGATCTCATGTTAAGATATATTAAATTTTTTATATAACATAAACACCTCACAAGTGGACGAAAACCATTTAAGAAGTGTTTGTATATGTGTACTTGTATATACACAAGTGTATATGTGTATATCTACATGTGTGTGTGTATCTACATGTGTATATATTTATATGTAAATGTATATATCTCTGTGTGTGTATGCCTTTGTGTGTATATGATTCTGTGTGTTTGGGGAGTAAGGAATTGAATACAGTGTCTTGTTCATGATAGACAACTGTTCTACTATGAAATGATAACCCAGCAAAAAATTTTAATTTAATAACATGGTTTTGACTACCTTAAACCTTTCTGTGACAACTTTCAAATATTCCTAGAATGAAAACTGCTTTCCTCACTAAGGAAATAGTAGATCGCCATTAGTACTTTAGGCAACTGGTTTGGAAGCTGGCTTGATCAGCTTTGATGTTTTCTTAGCCTGATATGAACTTGAACTTGCTGATGTAACTTCAAGATAATCTACCAAAATAACCCTGCATTTACAATCCATATTGCCTAATTTTGATTTCTAGCCAAAGTCTGCAGTTTATTCTAGGGTGAGTATTATCAATGCTGCTGTGTTTCCAAATAGAGAACGGACTATTGTTTTATAAGCAGAATATTAATTAATATTAAGGTTTTTGAGATTTTTATTTCCTTTCTTCCATTCTCTCTTCCTTTTTTCTTTTTGAAGATGACAGGGAATTCTATGCTGGTTCCATACTCACTATTCATTTTAGTTATCATTTATTCATTACATATAGTGCTGGGATTCATAAAAGCCATTTCTTTTTGTCATATTTATTAGGTTCTCAGAAATACTCTTTAAATTCCATTTTGGATCTCTTGAAATAAAAAGATTTACATGGAGATTTGCCTACCCAAGTCAAAGCTGAATAAAGACTTTTTCTAGTCAATTATTATACAGTTTGACCATATTCGCCCTCCCACACCCTTCTCTGAGTCTCTCTCAGTTTCCTTTCTGTTTTCATGTACTGTAGATGTGTATTTGAGTGTGTGTACATGTGTGTGTGGAGGGTGAATGTGTTCATTCCACGATCAAGAGAAAACATGAGATATTTGTTTTTATGAATCTGACTTTTTGTTTGCTTAATATGGTGATTTTTACTTATATCCGTTTACTAGCAAGTGACATAATTGCATTCTTTTATGATGGAAAAAACCACCCTATTATGTGTATACATCACATTTTATTGCCAGTTTTCTCTTGATGAGCAGAAAGACTGATCTTTATTTTGGCTATAATGCTGCAACAAACATGAATGTGTAGATATTTATTACTGTGGTTTATTGATGGAGAGTTCTTTGAGCATATACCCAGGTGTGGTTTATTTGGGTCATATGGTTGTTAGTGTTTTGAGGGGCCTCTGTTCTTACTTCCATAATGAAAATGAAAATCTCAGTTCATCCCCATCAAAGTTCCATTGTAGTCTTTATGAAATAGAAAAAAAAATCCTAAAATCCATATGGAACAATGAAAGACCCCAATAGCCAAAACAACCTGAGCAAAAAGAACGATGCTAAAGATTACAATGCCTGACTTCAAGTTACACTACAGAGCCACAGTAACATAAACATGATATCTACACATAATCAGTAAAATAGAGACAAGAACCATATATAAACCTACACAGCATGGCATAAGTTTTCCTTTTATCCTTCATCCTCTCCAACATTTTGAACTAAGGTAAGAAAGAATCTCAATGCGGTTTCCATTTCCATTTCCCCAGTGACTAAGGTTATTAAAAGATCTTTTAAAAATGATCTTTAACCCGTTGGGTTATTTAGTCTTTGATATTTGGTTTTATGAATATTTTTATATATTCTAGATAATAGTCTTCCATCAACTGTGTAGCTATAAAAGATTTTCTCTCCTCTTGAAGGCTGTCTCTTCACTTATTTGTTTTGCTACCCAGAAGCCTTTTAATTTCATGCAGTTTTATTTGTCAGTGATTAACCTTATTTTATAACTATTGGAATCCTTTTTTAGTAAGTCCTTACCATGTTTCTATCTTGAAGTATTTCCCTATATTGTCTTCTAACACTTGCAGATCTTACCTGAATGTCTTTGTTATATTCTTCAATGATTTTTTTACAGGGTAAAAAGTATGGATTTAGCTTCATTCTTTGTGGATATGAACACCCATTTTTCCCAGTATTGTCTGTTGAAGATGCTATCTTTTCTTCAATGTATGTTTTTGGTATATTTTCAAAAATCAGGTGCCTGGCACTGTGTAGGTTTATATCTGGTTCTTGTCTCTATTTTACTGATTATGTATAGATATCATGTTTATGTTACTGTGGCTCTTAGTGTAACTTGAAGTCAGGCATTGTAATCCTCAGCATCGTTCTTTTTGCTCAGGTTGTTTTGGCTATTGGGGTCTTTCATTGTTCCATATGGATTTTAGGATTTTTTTTCTATTTCATAAAGACTACAGTGGAACTTTGATGGGGATGAACTGAGATTTTCATTTTCTAGTGTCTTCTATTTTTTCCTTCTCAACATTTAAAAATTTTCATTGTAAACAATTATATTAAGAGAAGTATCCCAGACCCAGAAAATTAAGCGCCATATGTACTCCCTAATAGGTGGCTCTTAATACCAAACCCACCCAGCCCATCTTGAGATACTCATAGGTAAATCTATGTATTACCTACAGTAATTGCAAGGATTATGAACAGGAGGGATGGGGTTGGAGGGCCACACCAGAAACAAGGAGAGAAGTGACCAGGTTACAGTAAAGAAAATAGGCCTCCATCAAGGACTGCAAGAAAGTAATGTGACACCTAGTTAAGTTCACAGACATTTGTTCCTGATCATTTACAACTAAAGGGGTATGAACTCACCAGAAGGGGAGGGCATATAGTCTGGCAGATTAAAAAGTAACCATTTTGCAAATGGGTGATTGACTTCTCCCATTGCCAAATGCCATATGACCCTGCGATTCCACTTTTGGGTATAAGTATTACATCTACCCTTGAATGTGCTCTTATAATAAGAGTCAAAGTTTAACAGCTTTCTGTCTCTGGCTAGGGGGTGACATACAGTGCCCATCACGATGGAGTGAAGGGCATTGCAGGAGCAAAAAAACTGCAAAAGAAAATCAACAAACCACTATCCAGAACTTCAGAGACTCTATATCAACCACCTAGAACTAGGCCAGACTAATCTCTCCCCATCCTGAAGCTCAGGGACATTTGCGGAAGAGGGGGCGGTAAGAGTGTAAGAGCAAAAGGATGGGAGGAGCAATGATTTGCAAGATACTCCACACAAGTTAGGGCCGAAGCAATCATAATTGGACATTGCATGCCCGGCACAATGTCCAACACACTATTGACCTCACAAAGTCTAGCATCTGCTAAAGGCACCAAGATCCTTGGAGGCAAGGGATTGACAGCCACAGTAGTGTTCCTATGCTTAAGGGGAATACAGGAAAGGGTTCAGGGAAATGCCACTGGGTCCTTGTACGTCATCGGAGAGGAGGGCCCAGAGGAGAGTCAGGCATGCACAAGAAAGGACTCTGGGAACTGGGGCGGGAGGCACGGGGGGGATGGGGCGGGAGGGGTGAGGGGAGGGGGAGCAGGGGGTTGGGGGGGGGAGGAGGGAGGGAGGGAATTGGTGTACCTATTAAGTTTGTATGAGCTGAAATAATAATAATAAAATTTTCATTGTAGACATATTCCAGTTTCCTGGATAAATTTAATCCTGGATATTTCTCTTTTTTTGAAAGCTATTGTGAATTGGATTTCATTCTTTAGCATCTCTACTACTGATATGGAGAAAAACTGATTTTTATTGGTTTTGTTTTTCAAATATTTTATTTGTTTTATTTACTTATTTAAAACAGAGAGAGAGAGAGAGAGAGAGAGAGAGAGAGAGAGAGAGAGAGAGAGAGTGCATGCCATGGCATATAGGTAGAAGACAACTTTCAGAAGTAATTTTTCTCCTTCCAACACATGGACTTCCAGGGATCAAACTTAGATTGCCAGATTTGTAATGGGCACCTTAGTGCTGAGCTGTCTTTTTGGCCCCAAAGCATCTGTTTTTGTATGTTGATTTTTGCATTTTGCTACTTTACTAAAAGTGTTTGTCTCTTCTAAAGGTTTCATGGAATCCTTAGATTGTCTTTATATACGAAGTTACATTATCTGTAAATAGGGATATTTGAATTCTTCCTTTCCTATTTGTATACCTTTTAGTTCTTTCTCTTGTTCAGGCGCTCACTGACTAAGAGTAGAGAAGGGAGACATGATTATGTTCTGCTTTTGGTAGAAATATTTTGAGATTTTTCCCATTTTGCATAATGTTGACTGTAGGTCTATAGCATATAGCCTTTTCTGTGCAGAGAGATGCTCCTTCTGGTTCTGGTTTCTTTGGGGCTTTTTATGATTGCATGTTGGACTTTGGCAAAGGCCTTTAGTGAATCTTTCAAGAAGATCATGTGGCTTCTGTCCTTGATTGCATTAATGTGATGGTAACACTCACTAATTCAAATGTGTTGAATCACTTTTGCCTCCCCATAATGAAGCCCACGCAGAGGTTATGGTCAGTTATCATCTTGTGTGTGGTGAATAATGATTTGTAAGAATTTTATAGCATCCATATTCATCATGGAGATTGACCTACAGTTTTCTTTTTGTGATAGTTTTGCTATTTGGGTAATATTTGGTTCTATAAGATGCATTCTCTTTCTACTTCATAGGACAGTTTGAGGAGCACTTATGTTAATTATTCTTTTAAAAGTTTGGGGGAACTCCACAGTGAGGTCATTAGGATCTGGGTGTTTGGTTGTTGTTTTGAAAAGATTTTATAACTACATCGGTCCCAGTGCCTGTTATGAATGCATTTAAATTTTTTATTGGTAGGATATGTGTCCAGAAATTTATATAGATTATAGATTTCCCAATTTACTGGAATAATTTTTTAAATACCTTAATAATTTGATGCACTCCATTTGTCTTAGTCCCTTTTCATCTCTAATTTTTTTGTTTTTGGCTTTCTTTTTTTGTTTGCTTTGACTGAGAATTTGTCAAACTCGCTTTGATATTCAACGAAGTAGCAATTATTTCACTGATTTTTTGTAATCTTCTTTTCATTTACATTTCATTAGTTTTGCCCTGATCTTTATTATTTTTTCCACATATGGATTTAGGTTTTTTTTTAATCTAAGACCTTGAGGTGTACCATCATTTATTTGAGATTTCAATGATTTTTTTTCAATGATATTTTTATGAATGAATGTAATAACTGTGAATGTCCTTTTATTTTATATCACAGTTCTGGTGTGTTCTTTCTAAATTTTCATTTAATTATAGAAATTTAATTTTTGAATTTTATTTATTATTTATATATGTTGTTGGAGGGCATGTGTACTCCATGGCACTTGTGCTGAGGCTAGAAGACAATTGTGAAGTCAGTTCTCTCCTTACAATTTTATATGCGTTCTGGTCATCAAATTCATGTTACTAGGCAAGAACTTTCACCCATGAAGTCATCTCATCAGTCCTGATTTTAGGAGTTTTAAAAAAAGTTATGCTGATTTTGCCAACAACCCCATTCACTATTCTACAATGTGCCGTTCTATTTCCATAAAATTATGTATGACCTATAATTACTTCTAGTATGAAATTGTACTTTAACTCATTTTCATTAGATACACTAGAAGGGAGTATTTAAATTTTCTTGTGTTTATTAAGACTTGTCTTGTGTCCCAAGATGTAGTCAATATTAAATGAAATTTCATGGATTGCTAAGAAGAAGTCCTATGTTTATATGGAATATTTACTCTGTAGATATGTGTTAAGTCCGTAATCTGTAATGTCACTTAACTGGGATTTCTTTGCTGTTGACTCTTTTTTTTTTTAGTTTGATCACCTGTTTGTTGGTGGAAGTGGGTCAACCTGTAATAAAATATGGAGATCATTCTGTGCCTTTACATCCAACAGTATTTGTTTTTGTGAAATTGGATTTACTAGTATTTAGTGCATACATTTAGAATTGTAATATCCTCTTGATGACTTGTTCCCTTAGCTAGTAGGAAGTGTCCTTCTTTATTTCTTTATGTTCAAATGTTGGACTTCAACAAAGACTTTTTATGCATCTATCAAGATGGTCTAATTTTAATTTGAAGTTAATTTTATCAGATATCAATATTTGCTAACCTTTTTTCTTTCTAGCTGTTTGCTTGGAATATCTTTTTCCATCCTTTAACTCAATAAGTATGTTAGTCATTATCAGTGGGGTGCATGTCTTATAGGCCACAAAAATATAGGTCCTGTTTTTTAATCAAATCTGATAGCTTGTGTCTCTCAATTAGAATGTGTATACAGTTAATATGGATAGTTATTATTTAAAGGTGGGTATTAATTCCTGCTGTTTTGTTGTTTTTGTAATGTCTTGTGTTTTCTTAATCCTTATATGTTTATTTGATGTCTTATTCTTTCCTGTGGCTGCAGGAATGTGTTTGTCTTCCTCTTCAAGTATAGGCTTGATTTGAGTATCTTCTGAAGTGCTGGACCAGTAGTCATGATTCTTTCAGTTTGTGTTAAACATGAACACAGTGAAGAATAGCTTTTCTAGGTATAGTAATCCAAGTTGGCAGTTAACTATATTTTGGAGTTTGAAATATATCATTTATTCTCTTCTGATGTATATAGTTTCTCTGGTAAAATCTGATGTTATTCTAGAATTTGCTATTCTAGAAATTGCCACTGGGTCCTTGTACGTCACCGGAGAGGAGGGCCCAGAGGAGAGTCAGGCATGCACAATAAAGTACTCTCAGGGAATGGGGGCGGGAGGCACTGGGGGATGGGGAGGTAAGGGTGAGGGGAGGGGGAACAGGGGGTTCGAGGGGAGGAGGAGGGAGGGAGGGAACTGGTGTACCTATTAAGTTTGTATGAGCGGAAATAATAATAAAAATGTATATATAAAAAAGAAAATGCTTCCCATTGCTCTCGCATATCTTCAGTATTAGCTCTTTGCTCTGTATGCTTAATGTTTTAATTGTAACATGACATGGGGAGGTTCTGTTCTGGTCTTGTCTGCTTGGTATTCCCAATAGCACTTATATTGGAGTGCGCCATGACCTGTGCAGAGCCGCTCTGTTAGGGAGACACAAAAATGAGGAAAAAGATAAGACACATACAGAAACGCTGGGATCAGATAGACTGCTTGCTGGGATGAAGACCTAGCAAGCCAGATTGGGCCAAGTAAGATTCTTATACAGCTAAGCTAATAATATCCCCACCACAATAGTTGTCATGAAGAATAAAGATGGGTTTTTTTTTTCAGCATACATGTATTCTGAAAAAGGTCAAACATGAAGAAACAACTCTTATCTGTGGAATGAGGCTGACAGAGAAATACAGTGTACTCTGTAAAGGTACAAATAACTCTCATCTGAGACAGTATGCCATGCCCTCTGTTGCTTCCTTGCTCCTGCCTTACCAGTCCAGATCTGTTATGACATGGTTGTGCACATGTCAGTTTTCTAGCATCTCAATACATATGCTAAAGTATTCCTTTCATAATTCTTCATTGTAGCTGCTCTCCACAGGGGTGGCCATCTGTGTGTGTGTGTGTGTGTGTGTGTGTGTGTGTGTGTGTGTGTGTATGAGAAAGAGAGAGAGAGAGAGAAGAGAGAGAGAGGTTGAGAGATGTACCATCGCACCATGGAGCTTTCAGGGACTGGACTGAGGTCACCAGGTTTGCGAGCAGGCACCTACCTGCTGAACTATCTTGCCAGCACTGCATTTCCTTACCATAACTTGGTCATTTTCTAAAAATTCTTAATCACTTACCATGTCCTTATGTCTGATAGTATATTTTTCATATGATTAGTGAAACTTTTCAGAGTTTATTTGACTTACTCAGCCTTTCATTTCCAAAATTTCAGTTTAAATTTCTCAGTATTTCTATCTTTGTTGAATTCCTCTCTTGTATCCTGTAGTGCTTTCCTTATTTCATTCATCTGTTTTTTGTGCTTTTGGAAGTCTGTATTTTCTTTGGCTTTATTGAATGGTGTTACAATCATTTTTTGAATCTTTGTTTGGGATTTCACCTAATTGACTCTTATTAGAGTTCATTCTGGTGAAATTAATAATTTTCAGAGAATCATGCTATCTTCAGTTTTCATGTTTCTTGAATTTCTGAATATTTAGTGTTCCAGTGGAACAAGGTTGTTGTAAGACAGTAATGTCAATTCTCCTTATTGAACTGTGAGTATAGCTCAATAACTAAACTCTCAGCACATGTCTCAGGGCATAAGATTCAACCTTCATCTCCATTCTGAAAGCAGAATACTACCTATAGAAGCTATCACAACCTATATATATAGTGGATATATCTATATATCCACTATGAAAGTACTGTAAAATGTGTAAAAAAAAGGATGCTTTTTTCACTTCAATAATTTGGGAAAAGTAAAGCCACATGGAAAATATAGTGTATACTGTGAGCTCAAGAACTAAGGCTAGGAATACAAAAGGAATAAGTAGAGAAAGACTCCCAATTTGTACTACAGTGTCAAGAAAAACAGAAGGAAAAGTAAATAGAAGGAGAAACAGTGAAGACTATGGGAGGGATAGAGGGTAGCTTCTACTAAATTTAGAATAAAAATATAAGGAAGTAAAGAAATGCAGTCACATATCCTGAAATAAGCTCCACATCAGAAGGGTATAGCAAAGAGACCTCAAATTCCAGGCCAATCTTGCTCTTTTTTTTTTTTTAATTTATTCAATTGTGCGTGTGTGCATGTGCGTGTACGTGTGCGTGTGCGTGTGTGTGTGTGTGTATGTGTGTAGAACTATGGGCGAATTCGGGGACCACCATGGACACCTCCACCTCCTCCTTGTTTACTCTGCCCGGGGATTCACAGGCTCCGCCCTACCAGGACCAGAAATGGAGGCCGCCCCGCTTCCGCCCGGCATCTATATGTGGGGTCTAGGATCTGAACTCAGTACCTTCCACCTGCAAGGCAGACGCCTAACCCCTGAGCCACCTCTCCAGCACCCAATCTTGTTCTTTAAGGAGTCTATTTAAAAAAAAAAATATTAAGAAGGGGGAGAACAGGACAGGATAATGCTAGCCTGCAAAACTGAAATTATATATTAAATAAGGGCAATGTAGAAGTGAGGGAAAGAGAGATCGTGGGGGTCTGATTCTGTAGTATTCTCTCCTTTGGGTATGGGTGCCAGCTCTGCTCTGTGTGGTCCCTCATGTGGCCACAAATGCTAAATCTCTTCATGGCATTGATTCCAGTCCATGGCTCAGACTAGATTTCCATTGCTCAGAACATTTCTTTGTTCCCTGTTTTCTTTTCCTGAAACAGATCAAGTTACAGCCTAAAATTGTCCTAAAACTTACAATGTAGCTAAGGCTGGCCTTGAACTCAAAATCCTCCTGTCCTAGTCATGTAATTGCTAGGATTGCAGGCGTACACATAATTCTCCAATGTTTTTCATCCAGTTGTTCACATCCACACATATGGAAACTAAGGATGGGGAACCCATGGTGCTAGAGAGATGGCTCAGGGGTTAAGATTCTGCTTCACAAGCATGAAGGTCCTGAGTTCAGATGCCAGTTCCCATGGAAAACACCAGATGGAAAATGGTCACGGCCTGCACATCTGGCCTTGGTGGGCAAAGGAAAAAAGAGAAGCAATCCAGGATTGAATCTTGAAGTGACCCTTAGGCATACACAGGGACACACACTGTCCTCTCTCTCTCTCTCTTTCTCTCTCTCTCTCTCTCTCTCACACACACACACACACACACTAAAAAAAAATAAGTAATATGGGAACCCATGGATATGGAGTACTCTGTGTTCCCTCAGTTTCTATCTTCTGAAACAGGGGTAGAGAATTATTATAATCTCTCCATTCATTATTTAGTAGAATTTACGATTTAACCATCTAGGCTAGGCCAGCATCTTTATTTTGTGAAGTTCCTTTTTTTTTTTTTTTACTTATACCTCAATGGTATGCAGTCCATTGTGGCAGGGAAGGCAGGGCAGCAGGATGGCTACATTCAGGAAGTAGAGAGTGATGAATGCTTGTGTTCAGTTCACCTTCTCCTTCTTATTCAGCTTTGGACCCTAGTTTGTGGAAAAGCGCTATATAAATTTGGGTTGGATATTTGCTCTTAAGTTAACCTAATCTAAATAATTCCTCATAAACATGGCCAAAGAGTGTACTTCCATGGTAATTCTAAATTTCATCAAGTAAACAATCAAAATTAATCATTGTATTCCATCTTTCTGTCTGTCTATAGCAGTTACTCTTCTCTTCTCTGTTGCTGTGAGACACCACTCAGAGTCAAGCAATTTAAGGGAGAAAGGAGATTTATTCAGCTTATGGTTCCAAAGGAGAGATATAGTCCATTGTGACAGAAAAGGCATGGTTGGTTGGTAAAAGCTGAAGTCGGGCAATGTCCTATCCTCAAAGAGGCTCAGAGCTGAAGAACTGCTAACTGTAAGAGCAGACTGAATAACTGATGCTGGGTAGGGTAAATCAACCTGAAGGTCCACTCCCTGTCACATGACTTCCTCCAACAAGGCTCTAGTTCCTAAAGGTGCTCAAACACATGAGCCTGTGGGGGACAATTCACATTTCAAACTATGACACTATCTATATATCTATTTTATATATACATGAATATATATATAATTATTTAAGGATACAGGACTTTTTTATAGTCTTCCCTGTTTTAAATTTTATTTATTTATTTATTTTGTGTGTGTGTGTGTGTGTGTGTGTGTGTGAGAGAGAGAGAGAGAGAGAGAGAGAGAGAGAGAGAGAGAGAGAGAGAGAGGGCAGTACGTGTCCCTATGGAGGACCAAGGGTGACTTTGGGAATGGATTGCTTCTACCTCCTCTTTGCTTTGCTATGGGATTTCCCAGGCTCTGCCCATCAGGGTGCAGGCTGTGAACGTTTTCTGCCTGGCGATTTTAGATGGGACCTGGGATTCAAACTCAGGATCTTCTGCTTTGTGAGGCAGAGTCTTAACCCCTAAGCCATCTCTCCTTCATAATCCACCTTGGCAGGAGAGCTCATACTAAAAATCAAGAGCCAAGGGAACTGATCACACCATAGCCACCGGGATGGCTGAGAGAAGGATAAACTTTACTTGCCAGACTGCAAGTCTGTCCAAGTATGCTGGAGTATGTCAGATCACTCCATCTTATTCATCTGTCCAGGGAATAGTCCTACTATCATTGGCTGGGTCTTCTCACGTTAATTTTATAATCTCCCATAGGTTTTTTTCAAGCCTTGTCTTAACTATTGATTCTTCACAAGATGTACCCAAAGCTCAGCCATCAATTGTCAAGTTGACAGGTGTTATCTTACTGGAACAATATCCTTTTTGTATTGCTTTTTTCTTTGCATGTGATGTGCTTTCCAAGAAATTGGTCCATTTCATCTAGGTTGTCAAATTTGTGAGAATGATTTTATTTACCTTGTGTGTTTATTATCCCTTTAATGTTCACAGGATCTGTATAGCAACTATCTCATTTCTGTTGTTTTTATTAGTTTGTATTGCTTTGTTTGTTCTCAGTGTGGCTAGAGATTTTTATTGCTTTCAGTGAATCATGTTTGAGTTCTTCATTAATTTTCTTTATTGGTTTTGTTTTTAATTTCACTATTTCTGTTTTCATTTTTGCCACTTTTGTCTAGTTCTGTTTTTAATCCCTACATCTTAGATAGCTTAGATCAAATCTTTGAAAAATGTATCTTGTGATTTCTGTTTTTGTCCATGAGTTGTTAAGAAGTGTGTTGCTTAAGTCAGGCAAGGTGACTCACATTGTAATCCCAATGCTCTGGAGTCTGAGTTTGAGTCCAACATGGACTATGCAGCCTGTTTCAGGAAAACCTGGATTATAGAGTGAGACTCTGTATCACAAACAAATGAACAGAAACAAAATAAAAGACTGTCATTTAACCTTTAAGTATTTGATCCACTTCCCTTTGTCTCCAGCTCCTCCTTTCTCCAATTGTTCCAAGGGGATTTATAATCATGTTAGATCTCCCTCCCTCTTTCCTTCTTTCCCTCCCTCCTTCCCTCTCTCTCCCTCCTTCCCTCCCTCCTTCCTCCTTCCTGCCTTTCTCTGTCCCTGCCCTCTTTCTTTTTTCTCTCTCTCCCTCTCCTCCCTCCCTCTCTCCCTTCCTCCCTCCCTTCCCTCCCTTCCTCTCTTTCTTCCTTCCTTCCAAAATTAGAATACAATGGCAACTTCCTTGTTCCTTATGTGCTTGATTAGTAAGTGGACATCTTCCTATATAGTCTTCTTTATTCTACAGTGCCTCAAATATTCAAGGATGACTTCAAATTTGTTACCTTTAGCTACTAATCTGCCTGCCTCTATCTCCCAAACTCTGGGATTACAGATACACACTACTATGTCCAGTTTATGTAGTATATTGGGGATTGAACCCACAGTTCTGTGCATGTGAAGCAAACAATCTACCACTGATGTACATCTGCCTATTTATTCTTTTTTTTTTAATAATTTTTTTATTTTTAAAATATTTATTATTAATTCAATTGTGAATGTATGCGTGTGTGCCGTGTGTGTATGTATGTGTAGAACCACGGACGAATTCGGGAACCACCTATGGACGCCTCCACCTCCTCCTTGTTTACTCTGCCCCGGGATTCACAGGCTCCGCCCTACCAGGACCAGAAACGCAGGCCGCCCCCGCTTCCGCCCGGCGTCTATATGTGGGGTCTAGGATCTGAACTCAGGACCTTCCGCCTGCAAGGCAGAGGCTTAACCCCTGAGCCACCTCTCCAGCCCCTCTGCCTATGTATTCTTAAGTTTGATTTTATATACTCAATAACTGTAGAAAACACTTCTTAACTTGTTTGTGTGCTGAAATTAATTGCTGAATGATGAGTTGCTGACCAATCAGAATACTTGGCATTTGATAAACAGTACTTAGGAAAAAAAAAAAATCTAGATAAAAGGTTGGGCCTTGCCTATGTAGGTTCAGAAAATGGTATTTTAAGTATATGTGTGGCAATTAAACTCATTGTTGCCAATCAATAATAACTAAAGTCACAAGAAATTAAGCTGTGATTCAGATGGTAACTAATTGGTGTTCTTGTGAGGCACTTCCCTCTATGACTAAGATACTCATATCTACACAGGCTCTTCCAGGTTCAGAGAAAGAAAAATGAATGGAATACTTGTTTGATTGATCTCTACCTATGACAGAGAAACAAATATCTTAAGTTCCTTGAAGTTTTATAGTCCCATTATCCACTGTTAGAAATATGGTTCAGAATCTTAGATATAGGTCACTGTGATTCATAATAGATATTATGTATAAGGTACTTATTCTTTGCTAGTATTTCTATGCCAAGTAGTTAATGCTGACAAAGTTTCCAGAGAAATGATTATGCTTTGGAAGACAGAAAGCGTAAAATGTATTTCAGTTGCTGCCATGTTAGTAAAACCCAAAGGAAATATCAAATAGAGACTTTGAGCTGGTCTTATACTGAACTCTGTTTAGTATCTGTACAGACCAAATACATCTTTGTGTTAGCTTATTCTTTATTCTGATAGGTTATTGTAAAGTAACTACAAATTAATTATTTGTTATTGAGGCTAGCTAGTGAAAACAATTGCAATGCTTTTCTATAAAATTTTGTAATATGAAATACATATTTAAAATATTCCAAAAGTGCAGAAGGCATTTCAGTAAATATATACTCACGTAAGTATTTTTAAATAATATTGTCAGGCCTATTTATGATGAAGAATTTCTTCCATTGAAATATTTATTTACTTTTTGCCAATTTTAGATATGTATATATGTTGATTATATCCACCATCACTGCCCCTCTTGCTTCTTATGGACGTCTCACTATGTGCCTCTCCTATCTTCATGTTTTATATATATACATATATATATATCCAAATCTAATTAGAGCTGTCTGCATGTGCACAGATGTGGGGCCACCACCAGATCATGAGTCGGCAGCTATACATTCCAAAGGATAACCCTTCCTCCCCATTAACCATTAGGGATCAGCAGCTCCTCAGTTAGGACTGTGTCCTACCCCTCCCATGCTGGAATGTTGACTGGTTGAATCTTGTGCAAATCTTGTGCAGGTTACCATTGCTGCTGTGAGTTTGCATACAAGAGCCAGTGTTGTTTAAAAGGCAGTGTTCCATAGCACTCATCCTCTTCTCCCATGTTACAGAGGAAGAGAGTTTCCTGGTCAGTGCTGACTTAATTTTTCTGTGTCCTACAACCAGAGTATGTGGCATCTTTTGGCAATAGGATCTTACCACACAGTTCTGGTGGGCAACCAAGAGCAATGACAATAATCTGTGCTATTTTGGGGGCCTCCAATGCCTCTCTGTCCATCATAGGGAAGTAGCCAGTGGCTGGAACTGTTTTTTGTTTGATTACCTGTGTGTAGGCTATCAAACACATTTAGGGAATCTCTGTTCAAGCTCTTTTGTTTTAAAATTGTATTTTTAAAATTAGCTTACAGAATAGAGGTTTCATAAGACTTTTTCCTGTTAGCTCATCACACACCCCATCCTTAAGTCTCAGCAATCCTCCTCCATT
This sequence comes from Typhlomys cinereus, assembly GCA_023101885.1. Classification (NCBI taxonomy): domain Eukaryota; kingdom Metazoa; phylum Chordata; class Mammalia; order Rodentia; family Platacanthomyidae; genus Typhlomys; species Typhlomys cinereus. The sequence continues at coordinate 15,154,487 of JALPQD010000008.1, read as the reverse complement.
CCATATGTGGATACATTTTACTATCTACTCCCTCCTCCTGCTGAGGTCCCTTCTTCCTTCCTCTGTTCTTAAGCCTCTTCTAGCCCTCTGATCTTACATATACTGAAAATCAAAAACATGAATCTAAAATTTTGAACCTAGGACCCCACATGTAGAGAGAACATGGGGCAGTTGTCTTTCTAGGCCTAGGTTTATTCACTCAGTCTAATATTTCCAGTTATGTGCTTTTTATAGCAAATTTCATTTTACTTTAAAGCTGAATAAAATTTCATTATGTATATGAATCACATTTTCATTATCCAGTTGATAGACAACTGGGCTGATATCGTTTCCTAGCTACAATGAATTCCTAGCTACATACATTAACCATTTATGTGCAAGTCCCTGTAATAGGATATGGAGCACGTTGGGAATATGTCCAGGAGTAGTAAAGCTGGTAGTGTGTTGTTTGTCACCTTTATCAAAAATCAAGTGGTTGTATGTATGAGAGCTTACATCTGGGTTTTCTGTTCTAGTCCATTGGTCACTATATTTGTTGTGCCAGTACCATGCTGTTTTTATTACTGTACTTCTGTGCTGTAGTTTGAAATCTGATATAGTTGATACCTCTAGCTGTGTTTTTGTTGTTCAAGATTGTTTTGACTAGTCATGATCTTATGTCCTTTTCTATGAATTTTGAGATTATTTTTTCCAGTTCTGTGAAAAATTGAATTGGGATTTTGATTGTATTTGTATTGAATCTGTATATTGCCTTTGGTAGGATGATCGTTTTCACTATATTAATCCTATTGATTCATGAGCATGAAAGATCTTTCCAATTTTTGGCATCTTCTTTAATTTCTTTCAGCAGTTTTCGTTGCATAATTCTTTCACCTCCTTGGATAGCTTTATTCCAAGTAATTTTATTTTCTTTGAGGCTAGGGTGAATGGGATTGACTTCTTCATTTCTTTAATTTGTTTGTCTCTGTTACATAAGAAGGCTGCTGATTTTTGTAAGTTAATTTTGCAGCCTGCCACTTTCCTGAAAGTGTTTATTAATGCAAGTAGTTTCTTGTGGAGTCATAGGGATCTCTCACATAAAAATATCAACATCTTCAAACACGGATACTTTTTCTTTTTCTATTTGTATCCCTTTGATCTCCCTCTCTTGCCTTATTTCTAGGACTTCAAGCACAATGTTGAATAAGAGACAGCCTTGTCTCTGGAATGCTTTTTGAAACAAGTTTATTATCCATTTGTATTTCTTTTTTGAAAACTCTCTGTTCAATTCCATAGTCCATTTTTTTTTAATTGGGTTGTTTTTGATGTTTAGTTTCTTGAGCTGTCAATTGTAGTGCAGCTGGCAAAGATTTCCTCCCATTGTGTTAGCTGCCTCTAGACTTGATTGAGTTTCCTTTATTTTTAAAAAGATTTTTCATTTCATGAGGCCCCATTTGTCAGTTATGGGCATGATATCCTGTTCAAGAAGTTCTTGCCTAGTGTCTGTATCTTGAGGTGTGGCCCCTACTTTTTCTCTAGCAGCTTTAGGGTTTTAGGTCTTACGTGTTATGCCGAGAGGTGGGGGGAATGGAATTAAGAGCAACTCTATGACAGTGTGTGAAGTCAACATGGAGGTTCAGTGATAAAGAGAAGCCAGCACAGGGGAGAGACTTAAGAAATGTAAGTTTTATTAGAGCTGAAAGTCTGGTTGTCAAGAGAACCATATTTTAGCCTTAAGGTATGAGCAGATGGGGGTACTGGAGAGATGGCTCAGGAGTTAAACCTCTGCCTCATAAATACAGAGACCTGAGTTTGGATCCCAGATTCCACATAAAAATGCGGTTGGAAATGGTGGCAGCTTGAACTTCCAGCTGGAAGGCAGAGCTTGGGAAATCTCAGAAGAAGCACAAAAGGAGATAGAAGCATTCCAGGATGATTCCTGAAGTCACCCTTGGGCTTCCACAGGCACACATTGTGACTTCTGATACATATATGCACATGTTATGTGGTCCAGTAATCCACCCAATGAGGCACAGACAATGAGCTTGACTAAAAGATTGTTTATTAAAAGAGGGTCTAACTGGCTGAAACTTCAGGATTCCAAGACTCCATCAGAGTTTAGGACCTCATAATGGAGCCCCAAGTAAGGACAGGGTACAGTTTTATTAGTTTCTAAACCGGTAAGTGCCACTCAGTTAGTGACCCTAGCTAGTGGTTTCAGATAGGAGAGGGTGGACCACTCTTAGGTTGTAGAAACCACAGACTTATGTGTCAGTTAAGGGCTGCAGCTGGAGGCTCAGATAAGGAAGAGGGGAGGAGTGGGGACCTTGGTGGTATCTTGTGGTCGTTCTGACCCAAGACTGCGATTCATCATGCGACCAGGTGGTCAGCAGATTTGAGAGCAAGTTTTGACTATCCCTATGCATAAGCAGCTTACAGAAGCCAAGGGAGCTGTTAGTCTAGGTTAAATTTTTTTTTTCACAGCACACCATAGCACACAGTTTCATTATAGCACACACAAAATGGGGTATTTTCATCTCCTAGACCTTTTATATTTCTCTCCTACACACACACACACACACACACACACACACACACACACACACACACAAACACACAATTGTTTTAAAGGTAGGAGATCATTAAAAGAGTTAACTTAAAGTAGGAGCTAATAGGGAGAAGCCACACGGACAACATAGAAGAAGGAAACCTGAATGGCCTTTAGATGTTGCTAAGGAATTGCCAAGGAATTAAGACAGTGCAGGGTAAGGAGCGAAATTAATATCATTAAAGCAGGAAGTCAGGGGTCTAGGGAGATAAATCCAAAATGGATTGGGATATTGTCATAGTTTGGCACAGGTGTCAACTTGACAGTTGAGGGTTTGAGCTCTAGGCACATTTGTAGAGAATTAGGTATTGAGTTAAGCCTAGAGCAAACCTACAAGAGATTGTGTAGCTGATGGGGAAGGCCCAGCCCATGACGGGTGGGATTAGGCCATGGAATAAAATACAGAGAGCTGATGGAGGAAGTTGGCATCCTTGTGTACATTTGGACAGACATGTTGGTCTGGCAGGTAAGGATCATCCCTCTCTCAGCCATTACATAGAGATGGTGTGGACAGTTCCTTTAGTCCTGGTGTTGGTGTGAGCTCTCCTGTCAGGCTGGACTGAGAACTGTAACTGGACAATAGTAAGAGAAAATAGATCCCTTGTTCCCTTAAGTTATTTGATATTGATTTATCAGCAACTATGCAGGCTAACTGCAACAGATGTCTCCTCTGGTTGAATTACCAGGGTGGAAGAGTTTTACAAAATGGCTTGGTCATGGCTACCATTCCTGACACTTGTTTGTGTAGATAGCAGTGAAGGAAAAAGGGACACAATTGTCATTTTGTACAGGCAGAGACAGAAGTAGGCTGATAAAATTTGAGTTTAGAAAGGAACCGAAGAGACTAAACAAAGAACATTTTTGGTTTCTGGTCAAGGACAAGACTAAAACTATTCTCTCTAAGGTCCCTATTTTCTAAGCTACCTGTCAATTTCTGTTTCCTATTCTTCCACTTCCACCTTCTGAAAAGGTAACACTCGTTAGCCAGGAAGGAGTCAATGTTATTGAAATAGGTAATCCATTGGAAGTGGATTAGGATGGCTCTTATGATTGATTCAAGGAAACACCACATTTCAGTCAGGGTGGAAAGTTTATAAAAATGGTCTGGCTATGGCTAACATTATATTGAAGTGTTTTGATCCATTTGTAGTTGATTTTGTGCAGGATGAAAGTTAAAGATCCAATTTCATGCCTTCACACGTAGACCTCCAGTTTTCCTAGCACCGTATTTTGAAGATGATGAATTTTCTCGAATATGCCACTTTGGCATCTTTGTACAGATGACTACATGTGTGGGTTCATATCTAGTTCCTCTGTTTTCTTTCTTTGATGTACTTGTCTATTTTTGTGCCAATAGCACATTTATTATTGTGGCTCTGTACTACTTTGAAATTAAGTATGGTTGTACTGGTTATTCTTATCTGTTGCTGTGAGAGCACATCCAAAGTCAAACAACTTAAGGGAAAAAGGAAGATTTATTCAGCTTATGGTTCCGGAGGGGAGATACAGTCTTTTATGGAAGAAGTGGCATGGCTGGAGGCAGAAGCTGGAAACAAGTTGCATCACATGCATCCAGGAGGCTGAGAGCTGCAAGACTACTTACTATAAGAACAGGTCTCTCCTGAAAGTAGGGTGGGACTAATCCACTAATCCACTTCAAGGACCACCCTCCCTTACTGCCTTTTTTTTTTTTTTTACCACAAGGCTCTATCTCCTAAAGGTGCCATGACTTTCCCAAACACAGGAGATTTTGGAGGACACATTTCTTTTTTTGGGGGGGGTGTTAAGTTTTTTTAAATATTTTTTAAGTTTTACAAGCATATTGAGTACTTATCCCTGCTTCCTTCCATCACTCCTCCCTCCTATCTCCTCTTAACAATCTATTCCACTCCCTCCAACCTTCCTGCCTGGCCATTTCTATAGACCCAAGGGTTCTCTTTGGCTTATCTACTTTTGTGGGGTTTTAAGCCTCTGTGGCACACCAAGCTACCCCTCCTTGGGCCACCCCACTAATAGGGGCATTTCCCTTAACTCATCCAACTCTAGTCCCTAAGGTTTACACTGTGTATTCTCACCTCTCTTCAATTCCTTGTAGTCTTTGGAGGCATGTTGTTATTTCAGTCATTATGTAGGACATTTCAGTCATTATGTAGGTAAGGACAAGTCTCATTTCAATGAGTTTCTGGATGCAGCATCCTTGTCCTGAATGGAATGTCTTGTCCAACAATGGAACTTCTCATTTTGAGGTTTTTTTACAATCTTACTGCCCCCTCTTCCATGAGGCATTAGGATAGGGAGAGATTAGGATGGTCTGATTCTGGGTGAGCATTGCCAGATAACTGGTATTCTGCATTATGGTGGGCCATTGTTGTCCACTTCACTGCTTTTCTAGTGGCCTAAGCTACATCCTGTCAGGGTATAAAGATTCTCTACCTCTGTTATAGAAGAAGACTTCTAGGCTGAGTGCTAAATGCTCTTCAAATCTATGAGTATAATAGTAGCTTTAGACAGAACAGTTCGGTATATTGTCTTCCTACCTATAGGTTCATTGGCTGTTTTTCCCTATTGATCTATTTCCTTCTTTTTTTAAAGTTCTTGTCCTCATTAACAGTAACAGGAATATGTTCGATTCTGACAAGTGGGTCTTCAGTTCAATCAGAAAGCCGTTGGTTGTCTCTATGATACTCATGCCACTGTTACACTGGTGGTCACCTGTTGCCATAGTGATTTTTATGTAGCTTGCAGAGTTGATGAGTCCTGTGATTATTTCTCTCCCTCAGTAGCTCCTACAGTATTCATTGGTCCTGTGTGAGCTGTCCAGCAAGGAGGAAGTTCTCAGACCAATTTCATTTGGTGTATTTCGTCTATGTTCTGTGATCCATTTGTGTTGCATCTTCAGTAATAGGGTGTCATGGTTTGAAATGTGTCTCCCACAGTCTCATGTGTTTGGCAAGGTCATGGTGCCTTGAGAGGTGGAGCCTTGCTGGAGGAAGACAGTCACAAGGGGTGGGCCTTGACGTGGATTGGTCCCACCCCACCTCCAGGAGAAGTCTGCCTTTGCTGCAAGTAGTCTGCAGCTCTCAGCTTCCAAGATGTCTGCGGTGACTTAGCCTCCTTCAACTTTGGCCAGCCAGCCATGCCGCCTCTGCCATGAGAAACTGTCTCCCCTCTGGAACTATAAGCTGAATAAACCTCCCTTTCTCCCTTTAGTTGATTGACTTTGAGTGTTCTCTCACAGCAATAGTTAAGAGTAACCGTTACATAGGGTCTTACTGATTTTTGGGAGGAGAACAACCAAGAGCAATGGAAAAAAACCTATATTGTTTGGGGGTCTTTGAGACCTCTCTGTCCAACATTTTATCAGGAAGTACCACATTCCTATTACTACTAGTATATGTTACTTCTAGTATATCTCTAGTTATCACTGGGTACTAAGTGGATCAGCTCTGGGCTTTTTTTTGTTTTGCCTGTTTTCCTCACTCTATGCTCCTCTGCATAGGGACTGTCTATTCTTGTTCCTTTCTTTAAAAAACATTTTTGACATATTATTAGCATATGAGGTTCTATGTGGTTACCACAATCTTAATATTTTTCTATAAGTCCCTCTCTCCCTCCTACATCCCATCCCCTCAGCCCCCCTAAGTATTTTTCCCAATTATTCTCTCTCACTCTACTTGCTGTGGTATCCTAAATCTCCCCTTTTAAAAGGTTTCACCCTATCCAATCCTTCCCATCTTCCCATTATTGGTCCCTTTTGAATTTTCTGGCTCATATAATAATTCTAAACCAAATATATTGACAAGGACATCAGTACTAGCATCTGCACATAAGAGAAAACATGAAGTGCTAAACTTTCTGTGTCTGAGATACTTTGCTCAATATTAAATTTTCCAATTCCATCTATTTATGAGCAAATTCCATAATTTCATCCTTTCTAATGGCTGAATAGTATTCCATTGCATATATGTACCACATTTTCATAATCCATTCCTCTGTTGATGGGCTTGTTGGCTGATTCCATTTTCTTGCTATAGTGTCATAGTTAGGTACTAGTGTCAACTTGATGGTTGAGGATTTGAACTCTATGCACATTTGTAGATAATTGTATTTAAGTCAAGCCCACAGTGAACTTGTAGGAGACTATCAACTTGATGGGGAAGGCCCATCCCATGGTGGTTGGAACTAGGCACTGGGCAAGTGAATATAATATAGAAGGCTGGTTGAGGAAGTTGACATCCTTGTGTATACTTGGCCAGACATGCTAGTCTAGCAAATAAGGATTGTCCCTCTCTCAGCCATTATGTGAAGATGGTATAACTAGTTCCCTTGGCCCTGGTGTTGGTGTGAGCTCTCCTGCCAAACTAGACTAAGAACTGTAACCAGACTATCATGAGAATAAACACCTTGTTCCCTTAAGCCATTTGATGGTGATTTTATCAGCAACCATGAAGCCTAATTGCAACAGACTGCAATGAACATAGATGAACAAGTATCTTTGTAATAAAATGTAGAGACTTTTAGGGATATTCCTAGGAGTGGCAATTCCATTTTTAACTTTCTGAGGAACCACCATACTATTCTCTAAAGAGGCTTTATTGCTTTCACTCCTACCAGAAGTGAATAAGTGTTCCCTTTGCTCCACATCCTTGCCAGTATTCGCTGTTGGTTGTGTTTTTTTTTTTGTTGTTTTGTTTTGTTTTGTTTTTATCTTTGCCATTCTGACTGGGATAAGATGGTATCAAAGGGTAGTTTTAATTTGCATTTCTCTGATGATCTGGGAAGTTGAGCATCTTTTAAGATATTTGTTTGACATTTCAATTTCTTTTTGAGTGAAGTCCCTGTCTAGTTCCAGGGCCTATTTTTTTTTAAATTGGAATGTTTACTGTCTTAGTGTGTAGCTTTTTGAGCTCTTTGAATACTCAGATTCATAGCTAGCAAGGATTTTCTCTGGGAGACGGATTTGAAAGCATGACAATAGTGATATTTATTTTGTTCCAGATTTTTTTTTTTTTTTGCTATCCTAGGACTTTTGTGCTTCCATATGAGTTTTAAGACTTTTTTTCTATTTCTATGAAATACTTGGCATTTTAATTAGATGGCTTAGGGTCTAGATTGCTATTGGTAGGATGGGCATTTTTTGTAGTATTAATTCTTTTTTTTTAACATTTTTTATTATTATTTCCACTCATACAAACTTAATAGGTAGACCAGTTCCCTCCCCCCCCCTCCCCCCGAACCCCCTGCTTCCCCCTCCCTCCCCATCTCCCAGTGCCTCCCCCCCCAATTCCCAGAGAGTCCTTTATTGTGTATGCCTAACTCTCCTCTTGGTCCTCCTTTCCGATGACATAAAAGGACCCAGTGGCATTTCCCTGAACCCTTTCTCGTGTTCCCCTTAAGCATAGGAACACTTCTGTGGCCATCAATCCCTTGCCTCCAAGGATCTTGGTGCCTTTAGCCGACGTTAGACTTTGTGAGGTCAACAGTGTGACGGACATGGCGCAGGGCATGCAAAGTCCTATTATGATTGCTTCAGCCCTATCTAGTGTGGAGACTCTTCAAATCATTGCTCCCCCCATCCTTTTGCTCTTACAATCTTACCGCCCCCTCTTCCGCAGATGTCCCTGAGTTTCAGGATGGGAGGAGATTAGACTGGCTTAGTTCTATGTGGATGATACAGAGTCTCTGAAGTTCTGGATTGTGGTTTGTTGATTTTCTTTTGCAGTTTTGCTGCTCCTGCAATGCCCTTCACTCCATCCTGATGGGCACTGTATGTCACCCCCTGGTCAGAGACAAAAAAGTGTTAAACTGGAGTCTTGTTATAATAGCACATTCAAGGGTAGATGTAATAAAAGCAGGAAACCTCGGTGAGGGAGGGATCAGTCACCCATTTGCAAAATGATCTCTTTTCATCTGCCAGACTATATGCCCTCCCCTTCTGGTGAGATCATACCCCCTCAGTTGTACATGATCAGGAATGAACGTCTGTGAACTTAACCAGGTGTCACATTACTTACTTGCATACCTTGGAGGTCGATTTTCTCTGCTGTAACATGGTCCCCTCTCTCCTTGTGTCTGGTGTGGCCTTCCAACCCCATCCCTCCTGTTCACAATCCTTGCAATTACCGTATTACATAGGTTTACCCTTGAGTGTCTCAATGTGGGCTGGGTGAGTTTGGTACTAGGAGCCACCTATCAGGGAGTACATACGGCGCTTAACTTTCTGGGATTGGGATACTTCACTTAATATAATTGTTTCTAATGACATCCATTTCCGAGCAAATTCCAGTAATTCATCATTTTTGATGGCTGAGTAGTACTCCATTGTATAGATGTACCACGGTTTCCTTATCCACTCGTCAACTGTTGGACATTTAGATTGATTCCATGACTTTGCTATTGTAAACAGTGCTGCTATGAACATAGTCGTGCTTGAGCTATCGAGGCGAACCTCTGCTGCATGGGGGGTTATTCCCAAAAGTGGAATAGCAGGGTCATATGGCATTTCAATAATTTCTTTAAGAATCTCCAGACGGCTCTCCAGAATGGCTGTATGAGCCTGCATTCCCACCAGTAATGTAGCAGAGTTCCCCTCTCTGCACATCCTCTCCAGCACTTGTTGTTGTTTGTATTGTGGATTTTTGCCATCCTGACCGGGGTGAGATGATATCTCAGGGAAGTTTTGATTTGCATTTCCCTGATGGCTAAGGAAGTGGAGCATTTTTTAGATATTTGTTAGACGTTTTAATTTCATCTCTGGTAAAATTTCTTTTAAGTTCCAGGGCCCATTTTTTAATTGGGCCATTGGTTTCCTTGGTGTTTAATTTTCTAAGTTCTTTGTGCACTCTGGATAGTAGAGCTCTATCAGATATGTGGTTAGTGAAGATTTTCTCCCATTTGTGGGTTGCCTTTGAGCTCGTGTGACAATCTCTTTATCTGAACAGAAGCTCTTTAATTTCACAAGATCCCAACTGTTGAGAATTGGTAGCAGTGACTGTGCCATTGGATGTCTGTTTAGGAAATGTTGGTCTAGCCCAATCAGCTCAAGGGAGTTCCCTATCCATTCGGTTATGATTTTTATAGTCTCTGGCCTGATATCAAGGTCCTTGATCCATTTGGAATTAAGTCTTGTACATGGTGACAAGTATGGGTCCAGCCTTAATCTTCTGCATGTGGAGATCCAGTTTTGCCAGCACCATTTGTTGAAGATGCTGTTCTTTTTTCCATTGGATTCTTTGGGCACCTTTGTCGAAGATCAAATGGCTGTATTTTTGTGGGCTTATATCTGGGTCCTCAACCCTTATCCATTGATCTGTGTGTCTATTTTGGAGCAAGTACCAGGCTGTTTTTATAACTATGAATTTGTAGTATAGACTAAGGTTCGGTATGGTAATACCTCCAGCAGTGTTTTTGTTACTCAGGATTGTCTTTGCTATCCTAGGTCTTTTGTGCCTCCATTTGAATTTTGAGATTAATTGGTCAACTTCTTTAAAGAATTGCTTTGGGATTTTAATTGGTATAGCATTGAATTTGTATATTGCCTTTGGTAGGATGGTCATTTTTACGATGTTGATTCTGCCAATCCAGGAGCATGGGAGGTCTTTCCACCTTGTGATATCTTCAGCAATTTCTTTCTTTAGGGTTTTAAAGTTTTCATTGTAAAGGTCTTTTACCTCCTTGGTTAGGTTTATACCAATGTATTTCATTTTTTTAGGGGCTATAGTAAATGGGATTGTTTCTCTCAGGGCTTTTTCACTTCTTTCATTCTGGGCATATAGGAAGGCCTCTATTTTTTGCACATTTATTTTGTATCCTGCCACCCTGCTGAACTTCTCAATTAGTTCCAGGAGCTTCCTGGTAGAGTTATTGGGATCCCTCATGTATAAGATCATGTCATCTGCAAATAGGGATAGCTTGACTTCTTCCTTGCTGATTTGAATCCCTTTTATGTCCCTTTCTTGTCTTAGGGCTTCAGCTAAGACTTCAAGTACAATATTGAATAGAAGTGGTGAGAATGGACAGCCTTGTCTAGTTCCTGATCAAAGTGGGAATGCTTCCAATTGTTCCCCATTGAGCATAATCCTTGCTGTGGGCTTGTTGTATACAGCTTTTATTATATTGATAAAAGTTCCTTCTATTCCTACTGTCTCTAGCGTTTTGATCATAAAAGGCTGTTGGATCTTGTCAAAGGCTTTTTCTGCGTCTATCTATAGTATCATGTGGTCTTGTACTTTGGACTGGTTTACATGATGAATTACATTTATTGATTTGCGTATGTTGAACCAAACTTGTGTGCCGGGGATGAAGCCTACTTGGTCCCTGTGAATGATCTTTTTGATATGTTTTTGAATCCAATTTGCTAAGACTTTGTTGAGAATCTTTGCGTCTGTGTTCATCAGGGAGATCGGCCTATAGTTTTCTTTTTTAAGTGAATCTTTATTAGGTTTTGGGATTAAGACGATATTAGCTTCATAGAAGGAATTTGGTAGTGTTCCTTCCTTTGCTATTTGATGGAACAGTTTAAGGAGTATTGGTGTTATTGACTCCTTAAATGTCTGGCAGAATTCTGTGCTGAATCCATCTGGTCCAGGACATTTTTTGGTGGGAAGATTCGAGATTACTTCTTCAATTTCTTTATATGTTATAGGGCCATTTAAGTAATTTACAACTTCCTGATCCAATTTAGGTAAGATGTGTTTACTTAGAAATTGATCCATCTCTTGTGTGTTGTCAAACTTCACAGAGTATAAGTTTTTGAAATATGATGTTATAATTCTCTGGATTTCTTGGGTATCAGTAGTGATTACTCCATGTTCATTTCTAATTTTGTTAATTTGGGTTTTCTCTCTCTTGCTTTTGGTTAATTTAGCTAGGAGTGTATCTATCTTATTGATTTTTTCAAAGAACCAGCTTTTTGACTGGTTGATTTTTTCTATCGTTTTCTTAGTCTCGATTTCAGATATTTCTCCCCTTATTTTGCTAATTTCCTCTCTTCTACTACTTTTGGGATCAGATTGCTCAAGTTTCTCTAAAGCCTTAAGCTGCATCGTTAAGTTATTTATTTCTGATGTTTCCATTTTTTTTGATGTAGGCATTAAGAGCTATGAACTTACCTCTTAGGACAGCTTTCATTGTGTCCCAGAGATTTTGGTAAGTTGTATTTTCGTTATCGTTCACTTTCAGGAAATCTTGAATTTCCTTTTTAATTTCTTCCTGAATCCAGTTCTCATTCAGCATCATATTGTTAAGTTTCCAGGAGTTAGTGTATTTTCTCTTGTTTGTTGTGTTGTGGATGTCCAGCTTTAGGCCGTGGTGGTCTGATAGGGCACAGGTTAGAATTTCAACTGTTTTGTATATGTGTAGATTCGTTTTGTGGCCCAATATGTGATCTATTTTGGAAAAAGCTCCGTGTGCTGCTGAGGAAAATGTGTATTCTTTGGTGCGTGGGTGAAAAGTTCGATAGAGATCTGTAAGGTCCATTTCTTTAAGGGTTTGATTAAGTTCCAAAGTGTCTCTGTTAAGCTTTTGACCTGTTGATCTATCCCATGTTGAGAGGGCAGTGTTGAAGTCCCCAAGAATTATCGTTTGGGGGTTGATTTCTTGCTTTAGATGCTGTAGGGTTTTCTTAATGAATGTGGAGGGGCCCGTATTGGGTGCATAAATGTTCAGTATTGTGAAGTCTTCCTGGTGAATTGTACCTGTGACTAAAATGTAGTATCCATCTGTGTCTCTTATGATTTTTTTTGGTTTGAAGTCCACTTTGTCTGAAAGCATAATTGCTACCCCTGCCTGTTTCCTGGTTCCATTACCTTGTAAGATTTTGGACCAGCCTTTCATTCTTAGGATGTGCCTATCTTTGGTGGTGAGATGAGTTTCCTGAAGGCAGCAGATTGTTGGATTGTGGTTTTTAATCCAAGTTTGTAATCTGTGTCTCTTAATCAGCGAGTTAATACCATTGACATTCAATGTTATAATGGAGAAATTATTTTTAATTCTGGACATTTTTTATGTTTAGTAGATTTTGCAAGCATGTTGTTTGATATTTATGTTTTGGTGGTATTATACTTCCTTTCTGTCCTCCTGGATACGCTTGTTCTTTTCTTCAAGCTTGTTATCAGTTCTAGGATTTTTTGAAGGCCTGGTTTGGTAGACATGTATCCCTTCAAGTTGTCTTTGTGCTGGAAAACTTTTCTTTCTCCCTCAATCATGACAGATAGTTTTGCCGGGTATATCAGTCTGGGTTGGCATTTTTGCTCATTTAATACTTGAAGTATGTCTCTCCAAGCTCTTCTTGCTTTTACTGTTTCCATTGAGTAGTCATTTGTTATTCTAATAGGTTTACCTTTAAAAGTGAGTTGCTTTTTTTCTCTTGAAGCTCTCAGCTCCTTTTCTTTGTCTTGAATGTGGAGTGTTTTGACTATTATTTGCCGTTGCGATTTTCTATTTTGGTCGTGTCTGTTTGGAGTGCGAAATGCCTCTTGTATTTGGATAGGCCTCTCATTCTTTAATTGTGGGAAGTTTTCATTTATGATGAATTGAAATATTTCCTCAGGTGTGGTATTTTGGGATTCTTGTTCTGGTATTCCATAAATGCGCATGTTAGGCTTCTTCAGGGTGTCTCATATATCTTGAATGTTCCTCTCAAGTATCTTTTTGGCTTTAACAATCTCTTCCATTGAGCTGGTTAATTCTCCCACTTTGTCGTCAAGATCTGAAATTCTATTTTCTGCCTCATTTGTTCTGCTGATAAGACTCTCTGTTGAGTTTTGGGTTGAAGATAATTGTCTTTTAGTTCAATTTTAAACTCTGCCTGAGACTGTTTTAATTGCTCCATACCTATTTTTGTTTCTTGAACTGTTTTTCTCAACTCCTCCAAGTGCCTGTTGTGTTCCGGTTGTTTAACTCTTCTCGGATTTGCTCTTTCATAGTATTAATCATGGTAAGGATCATACTCTGAAAGTTGTTATGTTGGGTCTGGCTTCCATGGCTATTTTCTGTGGATTTGTTCTGGTCGGAATCCCTCATTATGGGATTGATTCTTTCGGCAGGAGATTGGTCTTCTTGGGTTTTGTTTCTCGTGGATCTGCACTTTGACTTGTACATTTTGTTTTGTTTTTTAGGACCTTTCAGTTTCTGTGTTTTTCACTGAATCGACGTAGTTAGTATTGTTACGCTTGCCAGTTATTACTAGTGCTTACCTTGGTTTGGGTATGTTTGTGTATTGTTATTATATTGTAGATGAGGCTACTAGGCTGTTAGTACATCGGTTAAGTCAGGTTATATTACCAGGGGGTGAATATTAGTTTGGTAGTGCACTTTTACGATTTAGTTTCTTGGTGAAATGTGGGGGTGAGTGGTGTACTCCCTGGAGTTGTATGTTGTGGGGTGGCTGTATGAGAAAGTTGATCTACAGCATTGATACTTTAAAGGATCAGTACGGTGAAAAGAAAAAGTTTACTTATCTTTGGGCTGGATGAGAAGAAACTCGCCCACGTGATATAATGATTGTAGTGGAGTCCAGATGTATGGCCTGTGCTTCCTTTGTTCCTTAGAATTTTGCTTGAGTTTCCTTTGGGCTCTATTGAATTCTGAGTAGCAGTGTGTCTTCCGTGGACCACGTGTGTAGGTCCCCGGTGGGCCAGAGAGGCAGAGGGTCTGATGTTGATGGCAGAATTCTTCACCTGCGACCTGGGAAGGTAGGGGCGGAGAGGGGCGGGGCCCCGGGGGCAAAGCCGGTGGCTGCGCAGTGTGATGCTGCTGGCCAGGCGGCTCCCGGGTGGGGGGCGGGACTGGGCTGGACTCTTTCGCTCCCTGGCTCAATGGCAGAATTCTTCACCTGGGATCCAGGGGGGTGGCTAGGCGCACAGGGGGCAGGATGCGAGGGGCTTGGGTCCGGGGCGGGGCCCAGGCTAAGCCGCAGTCGGCCTGGGTGCTCGCCGCCGGGACGCGTGGGGCTCCGGGGTGGTTGGGGGCTGGGCTGGGCTCTCTCTCTCTCTCTCACTCTCTCCCTCTCTCACTCACTCACTCACTTGTAGTATTAATTCTACCAATTTATGAGCATACCCGGTATTTACTTATTCTAATGCTTTTCATGTTTTTTTTTCTATAATGTTTTAAAATTCTTATTATGGAAGCCTTTTACATCCTCAGTTGAGTTTATTCCAGGGTAATTTTTGAGGCTGTTATGAATGAGATTCATAGTTGTTTCCCTAATTTCTTCTTAGTATGTTTGATATAGGTAAGTAGAAAGGGTACTGGTTGTTGTTGTTGTGTGTGTGTGTGTGTGTGTGTGTGTGTGAGGGGGGGTATTGTAAAGACACATATATCATGGCTTATGTGTACAGGTTAAAGGATAATTTACAGAAGTTGATTCTCTCCTAGCAAGTGACTCCATGAATCGGACTTAGGTAGCTAGGTTTGTGTATCTTTACCTGTTCAGTCACCTTGTTGCCCCTCTTTTTGCTTTTTTAATTATAAACTTTCATAGACTTGATGATCTCTAAAATCAGTTGACCCTAACTATACCCCAATTTCCCCCTCCCAGCTACTTTACTCATTATAATGTTTTTTCTTTTTAAAATCAGTCTACTAATTGTCCTTAACTACTCTTCTTCCTCCCATTCCTAATATTTTTAAATAATCTTTTTAACTAAAATCCAAGTATACACCACACTATACTTGCTTGTTTATTTTCCAACTATTACTTCAACCAAAAAGGTCACTGTTGCTAACTGACTACTATGCCATTTCATAGTGGGACTATCCAAGGTGTGGTTGCTCTCACCCCTTTCAGGGAGTAGTACAGAGTTTACACCAGATTCTGAGAGAGCCTAGACTCAGGAACTATTTTTCTGAACTTCACACCTAAATGCCAACACATACAAACCACCTGAACATTGCAAATGCTTCAAGTCAAAGAATATAGATTTCTAAAAGTAAATCATGCAAGAAAACAATGCCAGATGTGTAGAAACATACACATGCATGTGTGCGCGCACACACACACACACACACACACACACACACACACACACAATTATACTATAGCCTTTGCCATGCTCATAAATTGGTAGAATTAATACTGCAAAAATGTCCATCCTACCAATAGCAACCTAGACCCCAAGCCATCTAATTAAAATGCCAAGTATTTCATAGAAATAGAAAAAAAAGTCTTAAAATTCATATGGAAACACAGAAGTCTTAGGATAGCACAAAAAAAAAATCTGGAACAAAATAAATATCACTATTGTCATGCTTTGAAATGCATCTCCCATAGAAAATCTTTGCTAGCTATGAATCTGAGTATACAAAGAGCTCAAAAAACTAATTATTGCAAAACTAATAATAACCCTGTGGTAATGATATCTGGCAAGAGTGAGGTAGATGAAATCCCAGACAGAGAATTAAAAAATATGATTGTAATACATTCAAAGAAATCAAAGAGAAAAATGAGCTCATGATTGAGACCACAAACAACAGCTGGATGAAATTAGGAAAGTGAACTGTGATGTGAAAGATAAAAAAGATAAAAATACTAAAGGTAAACTAAGTTGAATTGTTGGAAGCATAACAAAAAGTCAAAGAAAACAAATCCATGGACTATCTCGCCAACAGAATGTATGAAGGTGAAGACAAAATATCTGAGCTTGAAGACAAGGAGGAACAAGCACAAACCCAGCAAAGTCAAAAATAAAGAGAACGGGGCAGGAGATTACAAAAAAAAAATGTTTGTTAGGAGGCACAGAGAGAAGGGGATTTTACAGAGAATAAAAAACTAAAGGTGTAAGGAACTTCAGACCATTTGCCATTGCACTTGAGAAATCTTTCTAAGGTTTGGAGAATATTGGTATCGAAAGTGCCAAATTTGGACCAACGATTACCCTTGTCCAATTGATATTGAGGCCAAATTTTGACTGAAAGATGTACTAGTGTGGAGGATCTAAGATCTCTTAAGTCGAGGTCCTTCATATTTTTCAGGATAGTTAATTTATTGCCCATGTTGGGAATATGAGACAAGATAAACAAAAAATGAAAGCTTGATGTCCCAGGATCACAAATGTCCCTGTGTCTCAGGAGAAGCTCGAAGAGCCAATGTTTAAGGCATGGAGTCTCCCAGCCTGTTAGACAATCAGTATGAAGCAACCAAGTTAGAAGGCTCCCAGAGTCTATGTATGTAATCTTGGTCAGGAATGAGTTTTCATACTCCTGGAGTTCTAGAAACTCAATTCCAATGGAATAGAGAATTCCCCTGTAGGTGTTCTTGCAACTTCAATCGAGGCTCCTCTGAAGGAGATTGCCCAAGGACAAAATTACGTTGTTTCATATGTCCAGTGGGTATGGGTAGATTCATAGTTGTTTCGAATGGAAAGATGGCCTCTAGGTGGGAGGTTTGGGTCACGGGGGGAGGAGGGAGTAGGTTTAGCCTAAATGCCAATATGCTTGCTATTTTCAACATAGCCTGCATCTCCACACATATCTGTAAGTAGTAAGGACATCTGAACACCATTTAGGATTATTAGCAGGCAAGGCCAGGCATGAGACCTTCTAATGGAATGTTGGCCGAGAAGGAGAAAAGGAAAGGTGTTCAGACACAGCTAGGAGCAATCTCTTGTCCAAGAAATGCCCACACAAACCATTCCAGTCTGGGAACCATAGCTAGAAAAAGAGAAGAGGAAGAAGAAGAAGATGGGTGGGGATGGGAAGGGAGAAACATGAACCCAGGCTTCAAGCACAAAAACTGAAGTTCATTCAGGAAGCTCCTCCAAAACTCCAGCAAGGGAACAGCAACTTCCCTTCTGATTCTGAGGTTTGGGTCCAGATCTATATCATCAACTAACAAACTAACCCCAGATGTGCACATCCCAATGCAAAAACACAAGAAACATGAAAAGTCAAGAACATGGCTTCTTCCAAAATTACCAATCCCACAATAATGATACCGAATAAAATTGAATTAAATGAAACTCCAGACTAAGATTTCAAAAGAACATTTATAAATATGTTTGAAGAAACCAGAGAGGACACAAAGTCCGAATAAATTGCGAGAAGAATGAAACAAGGAAGTTAATATAGGACATCAAAATGGGATTCAATAAAGAGCAATGCTGAAGAAAAACAAAACTGAAAAATTCAATTAAAAAACTCACCAGTAGAATGGATCACAGAGAAGCAAGGACGTCAGGGCTTGAAGGCAGAGAGACTGAAATATTGTGTCAATGACAAAGACAAATTAATAAAAATGTACAATTGGAACATGTGAGATACATTGGTGTGAAGTTTAGTCTCAACTTCATGCAATCTAGAATCACCTGGGAAAGGGGCTACTAGGCATGCTTGTGAAAGCTTATCATATAACATATGCATATGTTAATTGACATAGGAAGACACACCTGGGAGAGAAGAGAGGAAGGGAAGGGAACTAGGAGAGGAGGGAAGAGGAGCAAGGGAGGAAAAAAGGAGCAGAGGGGAGAGATGAAAAAGAAAGAGGAGAGAGGGAGGAAAAGAAAGGGAGGGTTATTTAAGGAGCTGGAGGACAGAGAGAGGAAAGAGATGAATGAGAAAAAGAAGTGAGAGGAGGGACAGAGGACAGACCGAGAGGGTAAGATTGAAGAATGAATGTCAGTCAGACTATGCATCTCTTGTTTTCCATAACTGATACAACTCACAGGCTATGTTTCTAGCCAGAACATAGCAGTACTTCAGTTTTTATTATTATTATCAGGGACATTGGCTTTTTTAGTTAGCATAATTTTCTGGAGATTCCTGTAGGTGATTGTACACATCAGGAGATTGCTCCCTTTGAACGTTTTCTGATGTAGTTTCTATGCATAGTTGTTTCCCAGTTTATTTAACCATTACCCCATTGTGCTAATTAGATATACTGATGTCACCTTGACAATGAAGTCTGAGCTCTGGGCACATCTATGAAGAATTAGTAGTTAAGACAAGCCTGCAGCCTGCAGAAGATTATCTATTTGACATGGGAAGACCCAGCCCATAGTGGGTGGGACTATTACCCTGTGGTTCAATAAGTTAGCATTCTTCAGCATACTTTGACAGACTTGCAGTTTGGCAAGGGAGATTTGCCTTTCTCTCAGCAATTCCTGTGGACACGATGTGTGACCAATTCCCTCACTCCTGATGTTGGTATGAACTCTCCTGCCAAGCTGGACTATGCACTGTAACAGAAAATCATGAGTAAAAATAAAACCCCCCTTGTTCCCCTGAGCTGTTCACTAATGGCGCATTTATCAGCAACATGAACACAAACTGCACCACCCTACTGAAAACTTCTGAATCATTCCCAGGTTTAATTGTTACATATGAAATTCTTACAAACATCAATTTATAGGTTTTTGAATGTGTGTAGTCTTTTTTCCTCTGTGATCAATGCCGAGCTTTTAAGTTTATTTTTAAATTTTATGTATATTTGCAGTGCTTGAGATCAAACTCAGACCTTTTGCATACTACACAAGTGCTCTGCCACTGAGCTACAGACCTTGATTTATTATTTTTTTTTAATTGTTAGCATTAACAAGACTTATTTCATTGTATTTCTTACTGCTGAAGTAGGGAAGTACTTGAGTCTAACACATTGATTAATAACCAGATCAATGCGGTCCCTAAACACTGCCTGGTAGTCTATAAATGGGAGCCATCCTTCTTAGCCATAGGTAGAACTTGTTTATTATCAAACTATTGGCAGTCCAATATTATCTTATGTTTCCCATATGTACATTTTATCTTATCTGATCTTTATTTGGACCTATGAATAGATGTGAAATAATAAAGAAGGTGCCCAATATCAAATATCAAAACTCAGGTCCACCTAGACTGGCTTGTGGCTGGCTTCATTGTACACAGTGAGCTTCTTGGTCCAACATTAGTGATCCTGTGGGGAAGACTAAAGTGTGATTCTGGGTGAAATCTAAGCCATCATCTGTTATAATACACAACCTGATGACCTGATCTGAACAGCTTCTGGACTTTGTGTCAAGAATGCTAAGTGCTATCTAGCATTGGTTACACTTTAACCTTCATGGCCATGTGAATAAATGCTTATCTCTGCAAACAGTTACAGGCTTCTTGCCTATTAAAATGTATCACACAAAAAAAAATATGTTGAAACCCTCTTCCACTAATATACATCCACAGAGGAGTAATACAGGGTGTCACTTTTAAAGTTTAACCAAACAATATTCAGCTTCAAGCCATGGTGTTCATGTCACTGAGAAAATACCTGTTGTAAGTACACTTAACAACCTTCATAGTGTCCAGGTTTCCTGAAATTAGCTCTAAACAGCCTTGTCTTTGTAGGCCAGTGTTCTGTTAGTCATTAAGTATTGTAAATTCTTTCTTTGCAAGAACTTTGTGACTCTTTCTTCTGTCTCTTTACACTGCTACAGTTGAAGTTGTATTCTCATTTCCAGACTGTCCGATGGCTTTCTACAACCCCTTGTCTATTCTGCAGATGAGCAGAATTACTTTCAAGGCCAATCTCCCATACTATATTAGACTGCCAATAGTTTATCACTCTCAAATGGTAAACTCATTGGTTTGTCATTCAAAGCCTTCATGATTTTCTCCAACATTCCCACCAGTATGAGAAGAGAATGGAATTGCTTCTGGTGTGTGTGTGTGTGTGTGTGTGTGTGTGTGTGTGTGTGTGTGTGAGAGAGAGAGAGAGAGAGAGAGAGAGAGAGAGAGAGAGAGAGAACATGCATAGATAGAGATCAGAGGACAACTTTCATAATTCACTGCCATGTAAATTTCTGGTGATATTAGATCTGCAAACAGGAACTTTACTCACTAAGCTATCTCTCTGACCCCAGGAACAGGTTCTATAACCCAATTCTGTGTGAGGTTCTGCAACAAACACACTTTGTCAAATTGTTTGAATGTAATTTTTCTCCATCTTCCTTTCTCTCCCTGTCTCTATTTTAGTTTGGAAGACAATCTTTTCATTAGTTTACTTCCTGTATGTCACTGGGTGCCTAGGGCATCCCAGGAATGTCATATCACTACCCCCTAAGACACAATGTGAGAAGGGCTACATAAATGGAAGAGGGTGTTAGGGGTTGAAAATGGCATCTTTCAGTTCCCCCACTATATTGAATATATCAGAGAGTGAATACTGATAAGTCATGAACAAAAACCAAACCAAAAAAACAAAAAACAAAAAACAAAAAAGCCTAGATAACTGTAAGCTCACTTAGAAACCTATAAATGATGAACAAAACCTGGAGAGATGGCTCAGGGGTTAAGACTCTGTCTCACAGGCAGAAGGTCCTGATTTTGGATCCCAGGTCCCACATAGAAACACTAGACAGAAATGGTGGCCGTCTGCACTTCTGGCCTTAGTGAGCAGAGCCTGGGAAATCCCAGAGCAAAGCAAAAAGGAAGTAGAATCAATCCAGGATGATTCCTGAAGTCACCCTTAGTCCTCCATACATGGCCCTCTGAAACACACATGTACGCGTGCGCACGTGCACGCGCGCGCACACACGCACGCACGCACACCACAATAAATATAATAAAGTTTAAAAAAGACCTATTTATAGATCTGGACGCCTGAGGTTCACTCCTGTAATCCTAGCACTTAAGGAGATTGAGGCAGAAGAATCAAGAGTTTCAAGTCAACCTAGGCCACCTACCAAGATCCTATATGAACAACAAATAGAATAAAACACCTAGAACTAACAAAAACTATTAAACAAAGAACTGCCCAGAAAAATGTTTGTAGTCAAATTTATATGAAATATAATTTATAATTTCAATCCTTTCTAAATATTCAAGTCAGTTGATAATCATCACTGCTGTCTATACTCTGGATGTTTCCATTGTCTCCATTGATCCAAGACACTTGAAACACCCGTGTTTCCTTTAGTCTCCAGGGTTCCCTTGCTCTCATTCCCACAAAGATCTATTCAGACCATATAATTCCCGTCACACATTTTTTTCATGCTATCTTCATTTTTACTTTCTGTTCAGATCTTCGCTTCCTCTTCCTGCATGTTGTTTATCTTCCTTGTGGATAAATAATACACAGAAGGAGTTCTTAGGAAAATGTTTCTAGTGATGGGACAAGACCATGACATCTGTCAGAGAGAGAAGTAGATAGTGTTCATTTTTTCTTACAATCCTGACCCTCTGGTTCTTCCCTGTTTCCTCTATGCTCATTCACTCATAATTAGAGGGGAAGGCAATGTCTTATATTGGGGCCCCGTTTGTGCCATGGTAGTGGTTAATGGGGTTGATATGCCTGTTAGAAATTTCTCAACAATTTAAGAGTGTACTGTAAATCTGGAGATAATAAAAGACCCATAAATAGCAGAGAGATAAATGGCAGTGTATTCATACCATGAAATCCCACATAGAGGTTCAAATAAGTAAGTCTTTATTGCATGCAAAGGGGATGGATGCAGCAGTTGGTAGAGTGCTTGCTCAGCAAGGATCTGGGCTTGATTCCATAGCTTAAATTGGGTGTGGTGGTTTATGCATGTGATCTCAGTACTGGGGAGATGGGTTCAGAAAGGCAGGGAGTTCGAGGTCAGCCTGGGCCAGATGTCTCAAAGGAGGAGGTATTCAAAAAGAGTATTTTATCTACATGTTGTAAGAAAACAAAGTCAATGTGCAGTAATAAAAGTCAGAATAATGGTAAATTTGGAGAAGGATAATCTCTAGGATGGAGTGTTTGCAAAGGATGATTGTTTTTATTTGTGTGCCAGACATACGAATGTGTTCAGTATTTATTCATTGAGCTGACTAGCTAGATTTTCATTTTGGATGCCATTGTTTCTTTGGTTTTTAATGTTAGGGAGGGGCTGACCTTGCACATTCTAATGACATATGTACACTACCACCAAGCAAGAAACACAACTCTGCACTCTTTTGGTATGAATAAGTAGTTCAACAGCAAGATTACTTTAATAAGAGACCTTTATTAATACTGAAATTTTGCTTGGTGAACTCTTAACTTTTAGCCTTTCAACCTATTATTCAAGGACAGATATTATATCCTCAAGTGTACTGTGTGACTACAGGGTGAGGTCTAAGTAGGTATTTTTTTCCCCTCTGTACAACTTACTATACTGTAGCTCTAAGTTGACTCAGCTTCCTTTCAACTTTATAGCCAGATGAATGATTTCTTAGTTAGTCTCTTGTCTGTACTATAAAGCTAATTATATGGACCAAAGTAACCTTTCTCCAGCATCTACACACACACACACACACACACACACAGAGTGATGTTTCTCTCTGAAATACTCATAGATCTATTTTCATATCTGGAAAGACTTTGATACTTGACTCATCAGTTCTTTCTGTTTTCTCTGAGACTTGACTATGCTGAAAATGTGTCTACTTTGAAAATTGATCAGTCACCATGACTTCTGTGTTCTTTGATTAGCAAAGTTTAGGTACACACTCATTGTGAAGATCTTCTCTTTCAGCCCAAAAGGCCAATTGACCTCTTAAGCATTAATCTATGGGACATTCTTTCTTTTTCTTTTGAGACAGACTTTTGCTTTGTTGCCCAGACTGACCTTGAACTCCTGAGCTTGTGTTCCTTATGCTTCAGTCTCTCTGAATGCCACTGTGCCCATCCTTTTTATTTTTTATTTTTCTTAGCATGGGTTCAGTTTGAACTCAGATCCTAGGGCTTGCAAGGATTCCCTAACCTGAAGGATTTTTATAGTTGTAGCTAAGGTTCCACAGTGTTGACTTTAAAATGACATCAAAAGCTTGGGCTTGACTTAACTGTGGTTTATCCCTTGATATTTGCAAAGACTGAAACTATATTAAGTGTGTGTGTGTGTGTGTGTGTGTGTGTGTGTGTGTGTGTATGTAGGGAGTATTTTTAGGAAGTGATGCAGCTGCCTAGAGGATCTGAGGCCATAGCTGGCAGTCACCAAGGAGGAAGCCAAGAGGCTGGAAGATCTGAGGACTTTGGTCTCCATGCCAGAGGGACTCCTCTTCTTCACATCAAAATGAAGCCTGAACACTATCTGGCAGACAATTCAGCTTAGAGCCTCCATCTGAGAGTCCAGTTAGCTGACATTAACTTGATTTGAGGACAGCGCCTCACCTGTCCTGAAGTTCTCATTGCTAGGGCTGGGACAGTGAAGCTGTTCAAAGTCACTGTCGTGGTGGTTGATAATCTGTTGTTTGGCAAGAAAAAACGAAATTCACCTCCTTTTGCATTCTTGTGTTCTAACAATGGGACCATGTCAAAATCTACAATGCCCAGACTAAATACTTGGTGACCTTGGTCTTCAAGCCCCCCCCCCCCACTTGCTCCTCTAGTTCCCCACATGGGTTCACATTCTCAGTCAACTCCCTCACTCTGTTCTGTTACCTCCACACCTGTAGACTCTCTTTGTAATAGTTAGGCTCTCTAGAGTTGCAGAATTAATTAAATGAATATATAAATAGGGAATGTATTGAGTTGGCTTACAAATATAACTGAGGTAGTCCAACAATACTCAGTCCAGTAAGTGATTGCTGAAGGCTGGAGATTCCTAGAGAGTCTTTAGTTTCGTTGAAAACTTGGAGGGTTGGAGGGCTAGAAGGTCAACGAAATGAAGAAACCAGGTGGCCAGAAGGAAGAGCAATTCCTGGCGCTACAAAGCGTCTCTCCTCTTCTGTGATTCTTTTTATATGGTCCACTACTGGGAGGTTCCTATGAGATCTATGGAGGTTCTGATGGGATCTAGGGATGTATTATCCAGATAATCTCTTCAGGTGGTCTCAGCTGATCTTACCAGGTAGAGTCTCAGCCAATCTTAGTTAATACCAGGTGTGTCAAGTTGACACCCAGGAGTAACTATCACACTCATCCTGTAGTTTCTTTGACCCATTACAATCATATGTTTGTGAAAGAGAAATTTATGCTCCTTTGTGGTGTGGTTTTCATGTCATTATGCTTGTGGAGTCCAGCACTCTGTCCCCCAAGGGACATACAATCTCTCCATGTACCTTGTTAGTGTTGGAAGGAAAGCTTTTCTCTAAAAGCTGAGCGTTTGCAAACCAGCCTCTATAAAAATAACAGATGGTCAAGCAGTTTTATCTACACGCATATAACGTGTTCAGATGAAACTCTTTCTGGACTTCAGAGGTAAGAGAGAAGGGTAGAAAAACTGCTTCTACAAAGGAAAATGGGCATTTGGAGAAAAGATAGAAGGTACCACAGACTATAGTGATGTGCAATTCTGAAGTGTCTCAAGGCAAGAGAAGCTTCAGATGGCTTCTTTGGCTTCAGCTTTGTCTTAAATGCCCTCAGTTAGAAACGTTCCTTCCAACTCGGCAAGTCACATAGGCTCCCATATTGGCATGTAGTTCCATTTCCATAAGATTCAGTAGTATTATTTCCAGAAGAAATGTGTCCATTAGACTGTATGGCAAAAGAGAAACACAGCCCCAGATGAATAAAGGCTGCTCATCAGATGGTCCTTAAAAAGGTCAGTGTGAAAGAGAGGGGAGAAAAAGAGAGAATGTGGAGAGAGAGAAAGAGAGAGAGAGAGAGAGAGAATGAACTATGGGCACGGAGAGGTTTATTGCTGGTTTGAAGATAGGGTTATGGGCCCATGGGTCAAAGAACGCTAGTAACCTCTGCAAGCTTGAAATGGTTCCAGAAAGGAACCAATGTATTGACAGCTGTATTCTAGCCCAGTTAACTAACCTCCATTGAACTTTTGACATACAGATATATAAGTTGTGCTTTTTTTTTGACTCCATCAAGACTGTCATTTTTATTTAATTTTTTTTTAGTTTATCCCAATGGTCCATTATGATTTTGTTTTATATATTTTTTTATTTCCACTCATACAAACTTAACAGGTACAGCGGTCCCTTCCCTCTCTCCACCCCCCTACCCCACTGTGCTCCTCTCCCCTTCCCCTTCCCTCTCCATCCCCCAGTGCTTCCCCCTCCCATCCCCGGAGCATCCTTTAATGAGCATGCCAAACTCTCCCTCTGGGTCCTCCTCTCCGATGAGGTGCAAGGACCCAGTGGCATTTCCCAGAACCCTTTCCTGTGTTTCCTTTAAGCATAGGAACACTGCTGTGGCTGTCAATCCCTTGCTGCCAAGGATCCTAGTGCCTTTAGCAAAGGCTAGACTTTGTGGGGTCAATAGCATGTTGGACATTGCTACAGGGCATGCAAAGTCCAAATATAATTGCTTCAGCCCTAACTTGTGTGGAGTATCTTGCATATCATTGCATATCATTACTCCTCCCATCCTTGTGCTCTTTCAATCTTACCGCCCCCTCTTCCGCAAATTTCCCTGAGCTTCAGGATGGGGAGAGATTAGGCTGGCCCAGTTCTAGGTGGTTGATATAGAGTCTCTGATGTTCTGGATTATAGTTTGTTGATTTATTTTTTTCAGTTTTGCTGCTCTTGCAATGCCCTTCACTCCATCCTGATGGGTATTGGATATCACCCCCTGGCTAGAGATAAAAACCTGTTAAATTAGAGTCTTGTTATAAAAGTATATTCAAAGGTAGATGTAATAAAAGTAGGAAACCGTGGTGAGAGAGGGGTCAATCTCCCATTTGCAAAATGGTTACTTTCTATCTACCAGACTATACGCCCTCCCCTTCTGGTAAGATCATACCCCATCAGTTGTAAATGATCAGGAAGGAAAGTCTGTGAACTTAACTAGATGTCTCATTACTTACTTGCAGTCCTTGATGGAGGCCTATTTTCTCTGCTGTAATATGGTCCCCTCTCTCCTTGTTACTGGTGTGTCCCCTCCTTCCCCATCCCTCCTGTTCATAATCTTTGCAATTACTGTAGGTATTACAGAGATTTATCTTTGAGTGTCTCTAAGTGGTTTTGGTACTAGAATCCACCTATTAGGGAATACAAGTCGTGCTTTTTCAACTCACTGTGGGCAGGTTAATTCCAGTATTATTTTCTTTCCATCATTGTCTTCCCATTCACATCTCTGCACTGAGAAATAAACTGATGCCCTCTGTTCTCACAGAACAATAACTCATATGGATTTCTATAACCTCAAAAGTGTGTGAGTTCTTCCTCAGCAGACAATCAATTCAGCAGCAGGCACAGCTTGGTTTCCTCTCATGTACTTCAGCCCTGAAGTGGGAAAGACCGTCACCAGATTCTGCAAGTTGAGGTCCAGTCTTCAAGATGAACTCCACTTCAGATCTAGCTGCAAATTCAGGTCTCTGAGTAACTGGCTAAAAACCAGATATCATGACTCCTTGCCCACATTCCGTTAATTTTTAGAGTGGCTCACGAAACTTGGGAAAACATGTATTTTATTTTCTTTTTATTTTTTTGAGTGTGTGTGTGTGTGTGTGTGTGTGTGTGTGTGTGTGTGCATGTGTTGGATCCGAGACTGCGGCAATCATGAGGACAATGACATGTGGGCTAAACAGAATCAGTTTATTGATCAAGGAAAATAAGTAATCCATTAGAGATGTGGTCAGGCTCAGGAGCTGAAACTGCAACCCTGAGGGCCTGGAGGGTGGTCCTTTTAAGAGCAAAAACTTCAAGCAAGTATGCAGTTTGGGGGGGTAGGGAGTGCTGGTGACATTTAATGTCATTGGTTGGTGCTGGGAGAAAAGGTAACTTTGGTACAAAACATAACTGTTTTAGGATGTTTGGCGGCCATCCTAACAGTGTAGTAAGATTCTGGTAGCTACCCTAACAGTGTAGTTAAGGTTCTGGTAGCTGATTGGAGGGTGCTATTTCTGTGGTTTTTCCCTGGAATAGGATGGGGAATTTTTAGTTAGGGCAGGGCAGAGCAGAGGGACAGCAAATGGACAAAGTGGAGTTGCTTCTGTCCGAGAGAGAGAGAGAGAGAGAGAGAGAGAGAGAGAGAGAGAGAGAGAGAGAGAGAGAGAGAGAGAGAGAGAGAATGTGTGTCAGGTTCCTTCTGGAGCCTGCTTCTGAGACCCAAAGAATAGTTGATGCCTAGGAACCATGAATGAAAAACAACTACACTGATACCTTCAGCAGATCTTTCAGCTTCAGGGAGCAAAAGCTTAGTTATGTTCTGTTTTTTTCAACTTTTCCTTTTCCCTAATTAAAACATTTATTTCATGAGAATGCATGGTGCCTCTCTTTCCTTCTGACACAGTTTAAGAGCCCTAATAAGGTGCAGTCATAACCTCAGCCCCTTTGGAGGCTGAGATAAGGAGCTGTGATTTTGAGGCCAAGACAGGCTATATATATCACATTCTGCTTCAAGTTTTTGAGAGGAAAAAAAGTTTCTTTCTTGAAACTTAGGGGTATAGTGTAGTTTAGTGGTAGAGACACTGGTGTGTAAGGCCCTAGAATTGAACACCACCACCACCACCACCACACACACACACACACACACACACACACACACACACACAAGATAAAAACTAAATTACAATAAAAAGGTCCCTAGTAACAGTAAATAGAGCCATGGGAGAAATCTAGTATATAAAATCTCCTTTCACTATTTTGTTTACTTGGAGTGACAGTGTTAATGGGGTCACTCTGGGATCTGTATGTGTCCTGGTTCTTGTGTTTGGGAGTTGATGATTGAAACCAGAACACACATAGAGGATTAAGGCAGAGGTTATTAGAGGACAGAAAGAACAGAACTCACAAACTCCAGACATGAAGTACCATGAGGGACAAGAGTGTCAAAGATGGGTGCCAGGGTCTGAAATATTTATATCCTTAGTCAGGCCCAGGAAAAGTGACTTTTCCTCATTGTTAGCTCCAGTTTCTGCAAACCTGATTGGAACTTTTATTGATGAGCCAGAGCCATGAATAAAAAACAAACACAACAACCCTGTACATCTTATTGGTCTGTTCATGTTGGGCCCAACCCAGTTGATCTTGTGCCCACCTCGAGTTAGGTTATCTGTAAAGAACTATCGTTTCATGAACAGAGGGTTGGTGGATGTTGGCAAAAGGTGTGTTCCTTCAGGGTAATCCAAGCCCTAGGGGTGGCCTTCGAAAACTTTCAGAGACAGTGCCAGCATGGCTGCTCTAAAACTGCCTAAACAGTAACATAAACATATGTAGATAAAATACAAATATCAACCCCTAAGCACCAACCCTATGAGAAGCCCTTTTGGAAACTGGAACTCACCATGGTCAATTAACCCTTGGAAGCTCAGCACTGGAGCAAACACCAAAGAGTTCTCTTTGCTACTGATGTGTAGGCATTTGGCAGATGTTCCAGTATTGGAGCTGTGAATACTGGGCAGGCATTCAGGTAACTTAAAAGAGAGGTTCGGTGGTAGCGGGTAGAGGGCAAGTCTCTTAACTTGGCCATAAGCAAATTGGGAAATTCATCTGTAAATGGTAGGACCATGAATGTTTCTTCCTCACTGAAGTTCCGTGACTTACCTAGTCCCAGTGCTGCAAGCGAAGTCCAAATATTCGAAAACAGTGACTTCAGATGAAGTGGTCACTTACAAGTTAAAGGGAATCATTTCTTTGCATCACATTGCGAGAGAGAATAATTTCTGTTAGGCCATTTAGAACAGGAATTAGCTAGAACAGTTTTGTCTAGGCAGTTTTTAGACAGACAGATTGGGAAGGTCTTCCAGGGTTACTGCCATTGCTAGGACTGTCCTGCAGGAACTGCACCAACCCCTCCAACTGAGAATTTCTCCCAGTCCTTTGCTTATGAAAGGATATGGATATGAGCTCCTCAAATGCAGAGGAGTTAAATTCTTCAAAAGAAACAGTTCTGCCATGAGATCCACCAAATTGAGCCATAATATGAACAGACCAATCAGACACAAGGGGAGAGCAAAAACCCCAATCAGATCTAAAGAAACTAAAACTAACAAATAAGGAAAAGCCACTTTTCCGGGGCATGCCCAAGTTTATAAATACCCTGACCCTGCCAGCCATGAGACAGCTCCCTTCCCCCTTGTGTACTCCATGTCTAGAGTTCCTTTCTTTCTCTTCCCTAAGAAACTCTGCCTTCTATACATGCTATGATTTCAGTTTTTGGTTCTGGAACACAATCTTTTGGTTCCGGAACCTGGACATAAAACCCCATAACAATTTGCATTTAGGAAATGCTGGCTTTTCCTAAAACTGAGCTTGGTTAAGAATTAATAATTTCAGTTAGCAAACAAACTGCCTATCTTAAAAAAACCCCATAAATTGTGTTTTAATTAATTAATTAATTAATTTATTTCCACTCATACAAACTTAATAGGTAAACCGGTCTCCTCCCTCCCTCCACCCCTCTGCAAATTGTTTTTTAAATTAGACTAAAACCAGTTTTTTAAAAATTTACAATAATCTGCTTTTATTGATTTTTGGTCTTTTGGGTCCATGATTATAATTGATTAGTACTGTCTTATCTTTTGTATGTGTGATGCTGAGGACTGATTACATAACATGGCATACACTGGCAATCCACATCTCTATCAATACTATGCTGCTCTAAATGTTCATTTTATCAGCTTATTTTCTTTTCCATTTTTTTTCTTTCTTTCTCTTTCTTTTGAGCAGGGTCTCATCGTATAACCTAGACTAATCTTGCCTTATAACAATTCTCCTTTTTTAGCTTCCCATTTGCTAGGATTCCAGACAAGGGCCACCATGCTCTGCAACAGTCATTATAAAAGTTTAGTATACTATTAAGTATTAAAAAATCACGCTAAAATAGAATAAGAGATTCATTTTGGCTTATTCATGTATTGATTGATTATGGACCCAGGAATTGAATCAGGGGCCCAAACATTCTACCACAGAGTCACATCTTCAGCATGATTCTAGAATGTTATATTTGCCTTACTATCTTATTTATTTTAAATTTATTGTATCTGTTTCATGCGTTTCTTGTTTTTTTTTTAATTTTTTTAATTATTTATTCAATTGTGCGTGTGTGTAGAACCTCGGGCGAATTCGGGAACCACCTTGGAGGCCTCCACCTCCTCATTGTTTACTCTACCCGGGGATTCACAGGCTCCGCCCTACCAGGACCAGAAACGCTTCCGCCTGGCGTCTATACGTGGGGTCTAGTAGAGCTCAGGACCTTCGGCCTGCAAGGCAGAGGCTTAACCCCTGAGCCACCTCTCCAGCCCCCATGTTTCTTATTTTTATAAGTTTTTTCTTGGAATTGCCTTCATTGTTTGTTAGTATCAACATTTTATTCTCGGGAGAATGTTTTTCGGTTTTTACAGTTGCTAAGAACAAGAATTTGCCCTAAACTTTGACTCAAAATGTAGTCTGACTAAAATGCATGTGGGGCTAAAGGTTTAAAATGTATTTCTAGAGGTAGCATGTTGCACAATAGTGGCGTGCTTGCCTATGATTAGGGATCTAGGTAGGAGGTAGGGAAGGGAAAAGCCATCTGAAACCAGCGCTTCCTAGGCACGGCTTGGGACATACGAATATCTAGGTCAACTTTCTCTGGCATGAATGTCACAAATCCACAGCCAGGAACATCCTTTCTGATAGAGTGAACAGATGCCTTCACTTCTGTGGGACATGTAAAAGCAACATGTGGGCCTGACACATTCTGTACCAGTTACTCTTCTCTGTTGCTGTGAGAATAAAGCTTAAAGTCAAGTAATTTAAAGGAGAAAGGGAAATTTATTCAGCTTACAGTTCCAGACGGGGGATACAGTCCTTTATGGTAGAAAAGTCAGGGCTGGTTGGAAGAAGCTGGAGGTGGCCTAAGTCTCATCCATCAAAGGGGCTGAGAGCTACAAAACTGCCAACTGCAAGAGCAGACCTCTCTAGGGAGTAGGGTAGGATTAATCAACTTCAAAGCCTAACCCCTGTGACTCTTCCTCCAGCAAGGATCCATCTTTTGAAGGTACCCAGACTTTCCCAAACAAGTAAAGATTCAAACACATGAACTACTGGGGGACAACTCACATTCAAACCATGACAGGCCCCTTTACAAGGAGTTTGGTCAGAAGTTCACAACAACCTTTGATGTAGACAGCAGGTGCTTCCCTTGCTTGGAAAAGTCCAGGACTGCCTATTAAAGGAGAATTTTCTGTTTTACATCCCAGAGAAAACTAACATAAAGCCAAATGCGAAAAAAAAGGTATGTAAAAATGAAATTACTGCCTATTGAGATATGTCTGGGCATCGCTCAGGGCCCCTCCCTCAGTGCAGTTGCTTGCAGAAGCGCTACTAAGCCTATATTTATCTGAGCCAGAGCCTTCATTCTGAGCCTTGATTGAGGAAGGTAACCCACCTCATTCCTCGTTCTTTCCACCTCCCTTCTTTGGACCTGGAAGAAATTCAAAGATTGTTAACCGAAGTTTTCAGAGCCAGACCTCAGGGCCCTGGCAGTCCTAACAAGTCAGTCTTGGTCACCTGTTCTCAAGTGACAAATTAAAGAAACAATAGTGAAAAGCAGAGACAGAAAATTTATTCAATGTGACCACACTGGGAGGAAGAAGAAATAAAAGGGTACAGTGACCCCCCCTCAGGGACCATCTTTGGGGTCTGAACATAAGATTTAAGTTTAAATAGAAGGAGATTTAAGTTTAAATAAAAGGAGAAAAGATGCATAATTTAGTGGTCCTGATCAGGGTGTTAGTCCCACCTATGGCTGAATCACCTGGGCTTTACAATCTCTCTACCAAGGTGATTTCACAGAACTCTGTGAAATCTTTCCTCAGCAGGCTAACGCTGGCTTCACCTTTCTCTTCAGCATGAGAGTCCTGGGAGAAATTCCAACTTCTTAGGGATCATTGCTAAAGGGAGGGACACAAGTATCTCTTTAAAGTACCTCCATTCCTACCTGGAAGGTTACATTTTTGTAAGAGGACAGAGTTGGTCTCTCTCTGTCCCTGTCCCCTACTCAATCTGTACAATCCACTGTTGAACTGGACCATTTTCTTGATTTCTAACTTAAAATGCACAACAACCTTTTCTTTCTTTTCAATCTTTTACCTGATTATACCAGTGGAAATATCCAGCTTGTTTGCCCTGTTGCTCTCTCTGAATCCAATGATGTCAGCCTTAATTTTCCACTTGAGTTCAGTTTAAATTCATTTATTAACGAGAACAAGAACTTCAAAAGGGACCCTACAACCAGCGGCCACAAAAAGTGACCACAAAAAGCCATAGTACAGTACAGCAGACCACAAACTCCACCTCTCTCATCACAGATGAAAATCACACCAACCTAGGCTGGAGAGATGGCCCAGGGGTTAAGAAGACTGCCTGGAAAACAGAAGGACCCGAGTTCAGATCTTGGTTTCAGATTTTTTTTCTTTCTTCTTTTCTTTTCTTTTTTTTTAAAGACAAGCAGAAAAGGCAGCCATCTGAATTTCCTTCCCTGGTGGGCGGAGCTTGGGAAATCCAAGCAAAAAGAAGGTTGAACTAGTAATCCAAGATGACTCCCTAAGTCATCTTTTTCTCTATAGGGGGACAGCCCTCTGACACACACACAAATTAAAAAAAAAAAAAATTATACTAACCTGATTTTGAACCCAAACCACACTGTCCACAGTTTAGAATATTTTGCCTGTGTCGGGTGAAGAACTGCAATTCACTCCCACGTGTTACAACAACGTAAAAGCAATAAATCATGGTTTTTGTTTGAAAATGCTAAACCTAGAAAAATCCCTCTATACAGACCCTGGTTTCCAAGGGTAGGTGTGGGGGCCTAGCGAGAATGTTCCCGAATCCGCACACATTCCCGTGTTCCACCGCCCACGAGCTGCACGAGCGCTTCATTCATGCGGCTCCAGCGCAGCTGACCAAGGCGCGGGGAAGCGTGTCCGCAAAGCCGCAGAGACCTGTAGGATCGCGCCGGCCCCGCCGTGAGCCGTCCACACTCGCGCTCGTGCACACCCGCCGTGCACAGGGCGCAGACGGAGACCCGCACGGCGGGCGGAGACGGAGACCGGACCATCCCGGCAGAGTTTATCGCGTGCCGCAGCCTCACGCCGCCCCGCCCTGCGCCCCGCCCGGGCCGCGGGCTCGGGCCGGCTCCGTGGACCGCGCGCCCCAGCGGAGCAGGGCCGCGCGCTCCCGCCGAGCCGCGCGCTCCCGCCGAGCCGCGCGCTCCCGCCGAGCCGCGCGCTCCCGCCGAGCCGCGCGCTCCCGCACGGCCGGGGCCGCGCTCAGACGCGACGTCACGCGCCGGGAAGCACCGCCCTCCAGCCGGCCGCAGACTCCACTCCGCGAGCAGCCGCGCCGGTGCCGTCCACTCGGAGCGCGCGCGGGAACGAGCCGGTGAGTGGCTCCCGCGAGGGAGCGGCGGGGCGCCCGCGGAGACTTCTGCAGACTCTGGCGGGCCCCGTGGGCCGGCGCGGGGACGGAGTGAAGTGTGGCCTTTCTCCGAGTGCTGGGGTGGGATGGGTAGATGGGGACCCGGACAGTTACCTTGGGTGCTGAGGATTGCATAGGACTCAGTTATTAACTGAAAAGTGAGCGAGCGGGTTGTCGAACTAAAATGTTTCCGAAAGAAGTTTAAGCAACAGAGAATAATTAATGCAAGTTAGGTTGCAAGTCTAATTGGTAGAATGTTCATGTATGTAATGTTGGACTCCTTGTATTTTAGACATGCAAAAAGCTCATTTTTTTTCCTTTCAGAAAAACAAGTAGATAGCAATAAACAATTGCTGGATCATTGTTGCCTGGATACGTCAGAAATTCCTATAGTAAATGCATACTTTTGCATCAAGAATTTTTAAAATATTCACATGAAAAACCTGCTCCTGCATTTTTTGGTTAAGCACCCATGAAATATTTGAAATGAGCATAAATGTGGTTAAAGGGGAAAAAATGCTACCTGGAGTAGAAAGATACCTAATAAGCAATTAGGATGGACATTGGGGACAGGAAGGCCCTCTGTCCTTAAAGCTGCATTCTTGAGGCCATAATGAAAAAGGAGCCATCTGTCACACAGTTCTGAGACTAAAGGGGAGTGTGCTGGCTTTGTGGAAGTGTTCTTCCCACCATGTGCTTTCGAGGGACATGTCTTCTGTATGTGTCACATAGGCAGAGACTGCTGAGGAATGACAATGGGAGACCATTCTGGATACTATCCTATAGTGCATATGATTGTATACATTTAAAAAAAATTTTTGCGACGGGATTTTGCTGTCTAAATCTAATCTTAAACTTGGCATCCTCCCTCCTCAGCCTCCTGATGTTGGGATTACAGGTGTCACAATCTATCGATGCATGCTTCAAAGACACTTTTTTGATGGTGGTTGCTGCTTCTGCTTCTCCTCTTCCTCTTCCTCCTCCTCCTCCTCCTCTTTTTTCTCCTCCTCCTCCTCCTCCTCCTCCTCCTCCTCCCTTTTCCTCCTCTTCCTTCTCTTCCCCCTCTTCCTTATTACCTTTTTTTTCAAGACAGTCTCATGTAGCCTAGGTAGCTGAGGGTGACTTCACATATGCTGGGATTGGCGGTGTATCCACATGCTGGCTAGGCAAGCATTCTGCCACTGAACCACATTCCCAGCCCTCAGGTGGCTTCCTGTGGTTGTAATTTTCCTTATTCAAAGTCTTGCAGGACATACTTGAATGCTATGACTCTGTAGTCCTTTATACTACTGTTTGATGCCAAGTCTTCTAAAGTGATAACGTTTGATTTTATACAGAGATAGGTGGACATAATAGGCTTTAAGTATTTGGTAATTATTTCTCTCTGTCAAGAGATATATACTATGAATATGTATGTATCTACCTATACATATATAGCTCTCTCATGATCAGATCATGTAATTGACATTATTTGTAATCTTAGACATTTTATCAAGAGTTTTTTTTTTTTAAACTGTTTATTTGGTCTTATACCCCAGACTTACCTCAGATTCCCTATATCGCTGATGATCTTGAACTTCTAACCACACTTGGTTTATAAGGTGCTGATATTTGAATCTATGGGTTTGTGTATGCTAGGCAAGCGCTTTATTTACTGTGCTATAGCCCCAGTCTTTTTCCAGTGGTGTGTGTGTGTGTGTATGTGTATATTGGCAGTAGTTGAAATTTATATAATCTTCACAATTATATTAAGCTGTACTGTTTATTAAGTACAGCTTAATATAAACTAAATTTAGTTTGAAATAAATATTTTAGTTAAAATTAAAGACCTTGAATAACCTTTTTTTCTGAAGATTATATTGGCCTACAGGAAACTAAATTTTGTCCTTAAAAAAAAAAAAAAACCCAGTTAGTTCATTCACTTCATGATATGAACACCTGAATCAAAAATTGATAGTTCAGGTAACTTTGGCATAATGATATTTTCTTTTCACTGATGACTTTGTTGAGATACAGTCTGCAGACCTTACTCATCCACCTCAGGTACACGGTGTCATTATTTGTAAATTCTGAGCTGTGCCAGCATCACATTCCCTCTTTCCACAACCCATCATGACAAGTTGTTGCCCCCGCACCGTGCGCTGGCGCTGAGAAGAGTGGCCATCTGAGGGAAGCAGAGTTACTTTAAAGGAAAAGAAGTTGAGACTACTGGTAGCTGAGTTCAAGCAGCCCCTCACTCTTGCAGTCTTCCTGTTTCTTAAGAAGATATTCACTTGGAGTATATTCAGAAGGAGATAAGGCATATTACTTTCTTTTTTACATTTTATTTATTTATTTTGTGTGTATGTGTATTAGAGGGCACTGTATGTCCTGTGTGGAGGACCAAGGGTGACTTCAGGAATCATCCTGGATTGATTCTACTTTTTGCTTAGCTCTGGGATTTCCCAGGCTGTGCCTACCAGGGCTGGAATGCAGGCCACCACCATTTTCTCTGGTGTTTTTAAGAGACCTGGGATCCGAACTCAGGACCTTCTGCTTGTAAGGCAGAGTCTTAACCCCTGAACCATCTCTCCAGCCCAAGATGTGTTACTTTCTAGATACTTCTTTTCCAATCTGCAGAATAGCTTGAAGAACTCGGAATTTTCCAATTTCTAGAAATAAGAGATTAAATAACTGGTTTGCTTGAAGAGATTATTCACAGGGTTTGAATTTTTCAAGAACAATTGTCACCTTTCTCACATACATTCCTCCTGAGGGGAGAGGTGCAAAATGACTGTTAACACACATTTGTAACACAAAGTCCACTCCTTGTAGTTATGCTTAAACCCAACTACTTTGGTTGGGGTAGGGTGAAATATTTTCTTCTGCCTTTAAAGTAACTCTTTACTTTCCCAGTTACTCTATGTCACAATCAAGATGGGCTACGTCAAGGGAGGAAAAGGACTATTGAACATTATTAAAGTTCACCATATCTGGCCATCATGTCCTTCCTTCTCCCCTCTCTTCCTTCTTCCTCCTCCTTTTCCTCTTCCTCCTCTGCCCTTTCACCACACCTGAAAGTGTGTATATGTGTGCATGTGTGTGAGCACACACTTGTAGGGTTAGGATAAACGTGAGTGATATTCCTCAGGTGTTGTCAACCATATTTTTCAAGACAGAATAGGTAGGATGAGCAGCAAGACTAAGGGAGCGTTCTTCCCATCTCTGCTTTCCTGGAGTTGGATAACAAACTTGTGCTACTATGGCCATTTCTTTTTTTAACCTGGGTTCTAGGAGTTGAACTTAGATTCTTATACTTGCAAGGCAAACATTTTCCTGATTGAACTATTTCTCCAGCCTGTGAAAGTCCATTTTATATATCTCCTACACGTTCATATAAAGACCTGCAGGGAGAATAGAGTATAAGGAATAGGGAGGGACAGACCTATCTGGTCTATAAACTGCCATTCCTTCATTTCCTACCTTTATTAAGTCGCTTAATGTGTGGATGACAGTCTCTTCCTGGGTTTAGGAAACAGAGGTGTTTGTTAGGAATGATGTTTATTTATTTTATTTTTTTTCTATTTTTTTAAATATATTTTTTATTATTATTTCAGCTCATACAAACTTAATAGGTACACCAGTTCCCTCCCTCCTCCTCCCCTCGAACTCCCTGCTCTCCCTCCCCTCACCCCTCCCTTTCCCATCCCCCAGTGCCTCCCACCCCAATTCCCAGAGAGTCCTTTCTTGTGCATGCCTGATTCTCCTCTGGGCCCTCCTCTCCGATGACGTACAAGGACCCAGTGGCCTTTCCCTGAACCCTTTCCCGTGTTCCCCTTAAGTATAGGAACACGGCTGTGGCTGCCAATCCCTTGCCTCCAAGGATCTTGGTGCCTTTAGCTGATGCTAGATTTTGTGAGGTCAATAGTGTGTTGGACATTGCGCAGGGCATGCAAAGTCCAATTATGATTGCTTCGGCCCTAACTTGTGTGGAGTATCTTGCAAATCATTGCTCCTCCCATCCTTTTGCTCTTACACTCTTACCGCCCACTCTTCCGCAAATGTCCCTGAGCTTCAGGATGGGGAGAGATTAGTCTGGCCTAGTTCTAGGTGGTTGATATAGAATCTCTGAAGTTCTGGATTGTGGTTTGTTGATTTTCTTTTGCAATTTTGCTGCTCCTGCAATGCCCTTCACTCCATCCTGCGGGCAGTGTATGTCACCCCCTGGCCAGAGACAAAAAGCTGTTAAACTAGAGTCTTGTTATAAGAGCACATTCAAAGGTAGATGTATTAAAAGTAGGAAACCACAGTGAGGGAGGGGTCTATCACCCATTTGCAAAATGGTTACTTTTTATCTTCCAGACTATTTGCCCTCCTCCTCTGGTGAGATCATACCCCCTCAGTAGTAAATGCTCAGGAACGAAAGTCTGTGAACTTAATCAGATGTCTCATTACTTATTTGAGTCCTTGATGGAGGCCTATTTTCTCTGCTGTAACATGGTCCCCTCTCTCCTTGTTTCTGGTGTGGCCCTCCTACCTCATCCCTCCTGTTCATAATCCTTGCAATTACTGTAGGTATTACAGAGATTTTTCTTTGAGTGTCTCTAGGTGGGCTGGGTGGGTTTGGTACTAGGAGCCACCTATTCGGGAGTACATATGGCGCTTAATTTTCTGGGTCTGGGATACTTCACTGAATATAATTGTTTCTAATGACATCCATTTCCCGGCAAATTCCAGTAATTCATCATTTTTGATGGCTGAGTAGTACTCCATTGTATAGATATACCACAGTTTCCTTATCCACTCATCAACTCTTGGACATTTGGGTTGATTCCATGACTTTGCTATTTTTTTTTTTTATTTCAGCTCATACAAACTTATTAGGTACACCAGTTCCCTCCCTCCCTCCTCCTCCCCCCCCACCCCTGCTTCCCCTCCCCACTCCTCTCCCTCCCCATCCCCCAGTGCCTCCCGCCCCAATTCCCAGAGAGTCCTTTCTTGTGCATGTCTGATTTTCCTCTGGGCCCTCCTCTCCGATGACATACAAGGACTCAGTGGCCTTTCCCTGAACCCTTTCCCGTGTTCCCCTTAAGTATAGGAACACTGCTGTGGCTGCTAATCCTTTGCCTCCAAGGCTCTTGGTGCCTTTAGCAGATGCTAGACTTTGTGAGGTCAACAGTGTGTTGGACAATGCGCAGGGCATGCAAAGTCCAATTATGATTGCTTCAGCCCTAACTTGTATGGAGTATCTTATATATCATTGCTCCTCCCATCCTTTTGCTCTTACACTCTTACCGCCCCCCTTGGGCAAATTTCCCTGAGCTTCAAGATGGGGAGAGACTAAGCTGGCCTAGTTCTAGGTGGTTGATATAGAGTCTCTGAAGTTCTGGATTGTGGTTTGTTGATTTTCTTTTGCAGTTTTGCTGCTCCTGCAATGCCCTTCACTCCATCCTGGTGGGCATTGTATATTACCCCCTGGCCAGAGACAAAAAGCTGTTAGAGTCTTGTGATAAAAGCACATTCAAAGGTAGATGTAATAAAAGTGGGAAACCACAGTGAGGGAGGGGTCAATCACCCATTTGCAAAATGGTTACTTTTTATCTGCCAGACTATATGCCCTCCTCTTCTGGTGAGATCACACCCCCTCAGTAGTAAATGGAATGATGTTTATTTAAACAGCCCTGAAACTAAGTGGAAGTCAGATGAAAGTTCTAGGAAAGTTGAACAATGATTAAGAACGGTTTAGTATTTTTATGTGACTTGTCACTAGGAAGGCTAAGTGATTTGTTTGTTCAAGCTCTTATATAAGTGTTCACCCACTGAAATAACCTAGTAAAAGTTAGAAACCTAGGGGATGTAGTTCTAGCCAATTAATTATAGTCTCTCTTATCTAGGCAAGTTCCTAGCTTAAGGATAAAAGGAGAACCATAGAAATATTGTTTAGAAACTGTGAAATGATGGGCCTCTGCCTCACAAGCAGAAGGACCTGAATTTGGATCCCAGACCCCATGTGAAAAATATCAGACAGAAATGGTGGTGACCTACACTTCCAGCTCTGGAAGACCGAGCCTGGGAGACCCCAGAGCAAAGTGAAAAGGAGGTAGAGCAATCCAGGATGACTCCCAAAGTCACTCTTGAGTCCCTACAGGGACATACAGCATCCTCTGATACACACACACACACACACACACACAGGTCCATGCTAAAAAATTAAGGTTCATTAAACAAAAAACTGTAAGTAGAAATGTATGAAAGAATACATTAGAATATAATTTGTCAGTCAGTCTAAACTTACAAGGTAGTTTATCTTCTCATACTCACTCTTCATAGTCTTCCCCTATTTCTTGCATCTTGCACAGGATGTCTCAGTTCAGATTATCCATATTTAAAGCCTACTATGGCATTCAATTGGTGGACTGACAGAAATAAACTTAAGAAGTAAATTTAGGCTTAACCTATAATTGCTTAAAGAAAATGTGTTTGTAGATGTGCCTCTTGTTTTTAATAGCTAATAATTTGTTTCCAATACCTAATTATTCTCAATAAATACAACTGTGAGAAGAATAAAAATCTAGACAATAAGATTTTCCCATTATTTCAGTGTGTGCCTACTGTGGTGGGGGATTCTAAGAGACCTAGCTCTGGTTTTGCCAACCTGTGATCCGAGAATTAAATCTCAGATTTAATTTAGTTAGAGAATTAAAATCTCTCTGATCATTGTTTCTTCTTCTATAACATGGGGATAATATTACTTATACAATACAAAATATATTTGTTTTTTTATTCCATCCCAGGCAAAGAATCCCTTCAAATCCTTGGATTCTCCTGAGAGATGGGAATGTCTTTTGTTATTTTTAATGAAGGGAATTACATATGTATGCTAGGCAAGTGCTGTATTACTGAGCTATATCTCCCTGAAGAGACTGGATTGACCACACTTGAGTTTTTGTTAGTATAGTTTAGGGTAGGGCTCCAAGGATAGCTTCAGGGTGACCACATGTCAGAAAGATCTAGTGATTAAGACTCTTAAGACTCTGGCTCCACCTGTGGACCTATTCCAGTTCCTTTATGCTTAATTTCCCTTAGGAAAAAAAATGGTCATTGTGTCTGGATCTCCATATAGATCTAACTCTGTTTTCCTCTACTTTCCTCCAGGAGGACATGCTGGTGCTACCTCACAGAATGTCAGTGGTGGAAGCAAAGTAGTTATCCCCAGGGGTCATATACTCCCAACAGTAACAACTAGTTTGCTCTAAGAGATTATTCAGACAGTTTGCATTTTTCAGGAGCAGTTGCCACATGTCCTGTATTTTCCTTCTGAAAGGGAAGGGCGCAGGCTATCTGAACATTTTCTCAAGGATCACCTGCTTGCTCTTACTCCTCTCTCAGTAGGTCAGAGGTATTCCCTGGAGCTTGGGTTCTAGGACAATCTCATGACATGTTAGTCATCTAATTTCAACAAAGCTAAAAGCATGAATTTCAGGGAAGAGACTTTTAATATGTGTTTTAAAAACCAATTTATTTCATTATGGGCATAAAATACACTTTGGTTATACTCATTCCTCTACCCTCTCTTTCTCTCTCTCTTATCTTTTCCTTTGTTTTTTGCTTTGTGACCCATTGGGTTTAACTAGGGCCACTCCTGTGGGTGTGGTGTGAATGTGGAGCTATCCCCTGGAGCATGAGTAACTCATCACATCACTAAAGACAGTGACTTACTATCCCCCAGCAATCCTTTCCTGCCATTTGCTCCCTTGGGCGTGCAAGACCCTGTGTATGTTTACACACTTGCCCTGGTGCAGGCACTTTGCAGGCAGCCGTGGCTATCCTGAGCTCCTGAGTGCCGCGGCCAATTCATTGCTATTATCCAGGCTGTTGCATTCTTCCTGCCTTCTTTCCTTGATGTTCTGATGCTTGCACCAGAGATGTAAATTTCTGTA
The DNA here is from genome assembly GCA_023101885.1 of Typhlomys cinereus. Taxonomy (NCBI): domain Eukaryota; kingdom Metazoa; phylum Chordata; class Mammalia; order Rodentia; family Platacanthomyidae; genus Typhlomys; species Typhlomys cinereus. The sequence goes on along the minus strand of JALPQD010000008.1, from coordinate 15,112,772 downwards.
CTAGTTGCTCTTCTCTGTTACTGTGAGACAATACTCATATACAACTTAAGGGGAGAAAGGGAGATTTATTCAGCATATGGTTCCAGAGAGGAGATACAGTCCACTACAGCAGAAAGGCATGGCTGGCTAGCCGAAGGTGGAGGCAGCCTAAGTTACATCCCTCAGGGAGACTGAGAGAGCTGCACACTGTAAGAGCAAACTACTAACTGAAGTCAGGGAGACTGAGAGAGCTGCATACTGTAAGAGCAAACTAACTAACTGAAGTTGGGTGGGCTTAATCAGTCTCAAGATCCTTCCCCAGTGAGTGCCTTCCCCCAGCAAGGCTCCACCTTCTAAAGGTGCCATGACCTTCCCAAACAACTAAAAATTCAAAGACAGGAGCCTGTGGGGAACAGCTCACATTTCAAATCAGGACAGTGTCTGTTCCATCAACTTGGCCCATCATGAAATTCTTTATTACATATTATTTGCTCTGAGGGACAATTTATTTGGTTAGCAGTGGTCTCTTGTCAGCTCCAACACACTCTGACTGCAGCAGGTAGTGGCCTTGGTGCCCTACATAGCTTCCTGATATATATATATTTGTAAATTATATTTGTAAATTATATAATTTATGAATACATATATGTTTGTAAAAGAGTGCTTTCCATAATAATACAGCTTAATTTGGTTATACAGATTTTGTTTTTAAAGAAGTCAAGATTAAAGATAGCATGTTAAGTCTAACATGATTCCAGTATAAACATTGAAAATGTTGCTTATTATTTACTTTAATTTGAAGTAATCCTTGATATAATGAAAAGTTATAAAACAAATATTAGTCTAAAGAGTTCTGATGATATTTTGTATTACTATCGTAAAATTGGCAAAACTAATCAGTTACCATTAGCACGATACTATAAAGCTGTTAATTACGCACTTCTTTCATTTTTTCTTTCCATTATCCTTTTCTGTCCAGGATCGAACTCAATTTCTCTATAGTCTTGCTATTTGTAAATAGTTTTTTCTAGTGCACAACTCCTCATCCTTTTTTTTTTTTTTTAAACTATCTTAACATTTTTGAAGACATTTGGGTCAGTTAATTTTGTACAGTGCTCATTTGTATTTGATGTTTTTCTCATGATTAATGTTCAAGCTTTTGGAAAGAGTAACATAAAGTGAAGTGCTCTTTAATATAAATACCTTCACCGGTGTGAAATGCTGATACTGGTGATGTGAACCTTGGTTAAGGCGATCTTTGCCAGATTTTCTATGTGGAACTGTCGTTTTTCCCTTTGTACTTAAGAGAAGTACTCTGTGTCTCTGCAAATCTCTGTTCACTAATTGTGGCGCCCACTTGTGGAGCATGCTGCCTTTTGTAGTACATCATTGTCAAGCTGGCTTCATGCATGCTAAAACAGACACTCTTTTGACACCACCCCTAGCCCTTGAACTTTGTATATTTCATTGCTTATTATCTAGCAGGTGAATCTCCAAATAGTCTCACACTACATTCAATTTCATACACCAGAGAGGACCTGACTATGGTTACCAATTTGGATTCAATTCTTTATGGGAAAGCAATGAAGTTGGTAAAATTGAGGAATTTTAAAAAGTTCCCAGTGTTTAGCAAATGATGACTTCTAAGTTCTTACGAAACATAGCACATTCGAACTTTCATCTACTAGGCTGGGGTAAGGAACTAAGGATGTGTTTTAAGTTTAGCAGCTAACAAAGCTATTTACTGACTGGTAACTAATTATGTGTGAAGAAAAATCTTAGATATGATTAGATTGTCCTTTAAAATTAATGAGGCTTTTCTCCCTCAGAGTCATCTTGGAGCAAGTTTCGTACCTGTTTCCTTTTTGTCTTTTCCACGGTGTGCATGTGGAAGTCAAGAGACAGCAGCATATGGTGTCTGTCCTCGCCTGTGTCTTTCTTTGTTTGCCCCTGAATATACTGGTTAGCTGGCCCACAGGTTTCTGAGGATTATCCTGTCTGTCTCTATCTCTCATCTTGCTGTTGAAACACTGGAGTTGTAGACCATGATTCTCTGCTGCGCTTTATGTGGGTTCTGGGAATTTGAACTTAGATCCTCACCCTTGCGCAGCTAGCATTTTACTATTGAACCACTGAACCCGCTTCTAATTTCTGAAAATAAAGGTTTTAGGCAGTGTTTTTATTTCCTAGACTTTTTTGCAAGTTCAGAGTACCATTTACTATGTACAATTTTTCCTCTATTTTAGTTTTTTTTAACCCGATGATCAAACTTACAATGATGAAGTGTTCCGTTAAATTTCAGACACATATTTATGTTAGCAGTACTAACAATGGTATAGTACCACAGACTTAATGTCATTTGGCTTTTGGAGATGATGTGTGCATGAATGAGAGGATTCTCTTACAATTATTGATCCCACTAGGATTTGGTAGAGTATGCACACACATGCACACATGCACATATACATACCCACATGCTTTTTGTAATCTGGATTACATATAAGAACTGTACCTTACTGCAAAAAACTGCATTCTTACTGTAAGTTTCCTCAGAATTTTGAGGAGCAGCACTGTTGTTAGCCTTTGGTTTTTTTTTGTGATCACATTTATTGAATTATAAGCTGGGAGGGAGCAGGAATATTGACCTTAATGTAATAGACACATACTAGACTCTTGGAGGAAGACTGTATTGTAAACCACTGTGTAGTTCCCAGTAAATTCTTTCTTCTTTCTTTCTTTTTTTTTTTAAATCTGTTAGCTGGGGAACCCAAGAAAGGGTGAGTCCTTACTTCTAATTAGGGTGGAGGACTCAGAGGGAGGTTTGGCATTCACACAAAAGGATGCTCCAGGGGATAGGAGGGGGAAAGGGAGAGGCACTGGAGAAGGGGAGGGGGGGGTGAAAGGAAGGGGAAAAGTAGGGGAAAGTGCAAGGGGGGACTAGGGAGGGGTGCAGGGAGGGAGAGGATTGGAGTACCTATTGAACTTATATGATTGGGAAAAAAAATAAAATGTGGGAGCAAAAAAATTCTGTTAGCATTCCATACTTGAATATAGTGAGTTTATGATATTTTAACACCTTAATCCCCAGTCTCATCCTTCCTCCTTTTCCATTGCAACCTTTTTCCCTGCCAGTCTCCCTCCTATTTTCATGTCTTTTTACTTGTGTGACCCACTGAGTTTCTGGGTGGTCTTTGATGGCTTGTGCCTGCGTACTTACTGGAGCATGGGTCATATATCACTGGGTATGTCATTGAGGAAAGCATCGTCCATTTTCCTCCCATCAGTATTAGTCTTCATCAACTTTTCAGGGAGGTGTAGGGACTCTTGAGATTTTTCTCCTCCGATGGTGAAATGTTGATTGGTCAAATCTCGCGCAGGTCTTGTGCCAACACTTGCCTGCTCTTACTCTTCTTAGGTCCACATTGTATCTCAGGGTTCTGAAATTCCATAGTCACTTTTCTTTCCCTGCTGCTTATCCCCCGAAGACTGGTTTGATGGGCTGCCTTGAGAAGGGAAGAGAGCGTGGAATGACTCTTTCTACCAATCTCATCACCTACCTATCCTCACTCCTGAACCCCTTTGCTCCTATTTTCTTGTTTAAATTCCTAGAAGCTTCTATAAAATATAAATAATTATTCTTGTTCCTGGTTGATAGAGGTTTATAGTGGTTTTGATCAGGACCAGTTAAAATGAGTGTAATTCCTACAAGCTGGTAGTGCTGCTCAGTGGCAGAATATGTTCCAAACATGTGTGAGTACTGGGTTCTAGCACTGCTTGCCTTTTCTTCTCTCCTTTCCCCAGAATTCCTATGAAAACCTCTCTTAGGTTGTCACCTTTCTGTGGGGTGACTTATCTTTTGTTGATGGGGCTTTGGGCTTCCTCATTCCCTTCTGTCCTATGGACAAAGATGGCAGTGCTATAGGCATGTGTTCCCCTGTGTGTAATCTAAGAAACCCGGGCAGTCCTCTTACTTTCTGAGGGCTGTGTGTCTAGTGTTGCATAGGAGACAAGACATACAGACATAAATAAAGCTTCAAGGAACTCACTTGGGCTGTGGAGTTGATTGGGAATAGAGACTTATACTTGGCTTTTGGATTCTCATGTGATCTCCCTGTAGAATCTGTACCCTGACCAAAGACAGAGGTTGTGTTAACTCGATTTTCCCAGCCTCCTTCAAGTCAAGGCTGATTTCTTAGGGTATCCTGTGGTGATCTCTGCCTGAGCTGTCCTCTCACCCTTCCTCTAGTCCATTTATCTCTCATTTTTGGGGTCCTCTGGCCTCTGTAGCTCCTTAGACAGCACATGTGCTTATGTTACTCATCAGCATGAACACTGCAAGTGTTTCCTTGAGAGCCTTGTTAGTATCGTGGCTTGTGTGTGTGGGGGGGGTTACCTTTTTTCTTTTTCTAACTAAGCATTTTATTTTTAATGTTGAAATTTAAAAATCATATATTTATGTATTTATGATTGTGTGTGTGTGTGACATAAGCAGGAATGATATGGTGCACATGTGAAGGTCAGAGGACAACTTTGTGCAGTTGGTACTCTCTTTCTACCTTTATGTGGGTTCCAGGAATTGAACCTTTGTCATCATGCTTATGTAGCAAGCACTGTAATCTGCTAAGCCATCTTGTCAGTCAGCCCTTTGTATTTATTTTTGATTGATCCATAAAAATATATAGATTGTGTATATATTAGTGGGGTATCATGTAATATTTCTATACATATATGCATGTGTAATGTTTTAGGTTAAACATGTTTATTCCCTTAAACATTCATGATTTCTTTATACAAAGCCACCTAAAATTTTCTGTCTTTTTGTAATACACAGCACATAATGGTTATCATGGTTACCCTCTGTGCAGTGGCAGAGAGAGGGTTTCTCTCTGGGATGACAGCAGTGTGAGATATGTCCAGTTTAGTCTGCATCTGAGGGCAGCTCGCCTCATGGGATAGCTATGAATGTGACCCTACACATTTGTAGTTGGCAGCATCATGGGCCTCTTTAGGTGTCAGAAGGTTGGATGCCCCTGGATCTTGATAATGCCAGCACACTGCATTTTTAGTGTCTGGAAACTACTCTTAAAGAAGGTGACTTTTCTATTTCCAGTCCTGTAGCCTGTCATCTTATTTCCTATAAGCATGATGAAACAAAGACTAGGCCCATTGTGGGTGGAGCTGGGGTAGGGTATTCTGCATGCTTGTCTCTTTCCATCCTAAGTCATTGAGCTCCATTAGTCCTTAATTTCCTTAAAGATGACTGTTGGGTTTCCTGACCTTAGTAAAGATAGGGGGGTGTACAGGATGAAGGAAGCAACGGAGGGAAAGGAACTTACTGTCTAGGGTCTCCAGTTTTCCAGTCATGACAGCCCCTCAACAGGCAGTCTAGTCCTCTAATCGCCTCTGATTTGCCTCTTTCCCTCCCTCCCGTGTCTCCTTCTTTCCCTGTCTTTCCCTTTTCCCCTTCTCTACTCATTTTCTCTCTCTTCCCTTTCTTTTCCTTTCTTTGATCTTTTTGAAGAAAGGTTTTGCTATGTAGCTGCTCTTTCAAATTCTATGCAGCCCAGGCTGATCTAAGATTCACTGAGAAAGACCCTCTAGCCTCAGTCTCCTCTGCTGGGATTACTATGATAGACTTCTACCTGTGATCATCCCCTCTGAAAGCTCCCCAGCATTTTCCTTTCTCCTTTTTCTTCCTATCTATTTGGCTGTCTTCTCCAGGAAGTTCAGATCCTCCCACGACCCAAGTTTGTGCTCCACCAGAGACAGAACCCTGTCTTCATTTCACTTATTAAACTAATGTGAGGTTTCAGGAATTGAGGTGGAAGTAGACTGTTTCTAGCTGGAAGTATGTTCCTTGCTGAAACAGGAAAATTATATTTTTCTGTGATTTAGAACTGTTAATAAATCAAGTTCTCTAAGGATATTGTTTAGGATTTGTCCTTACCTTTTAAAAATTCAAGGCTGAATCTTCTGTTTATTCTCTTTTAAAATTTTGTATGTAGTTTAGTAATACTACAGAATCTAATATCCTTAGAGGAATTCTAAGCATCTTGTCCTTATCACAATTGCCGGTGGTCTTAACACCTGTGGCATAGAGCTTTTTTTTTTTTTTTTTTTTTTTGCCTGTGTAGATGTGTTTGTGTATGGCAGGGTGTGTATGTAGAAGAGGGCACTTGAATGTGTGTGCCCCTACCATTGAGGAAAGTATGTTACATTTTTTTCCATGAGCATTAAGCTTCATCATTCTTGCAGAGAGGTATGGTGTCTCTTGAAGTCTTTTCTTCCATGGTGAAATGTTCCTAGGACAATTTCCACGAAAATCTTGTGTGGACATACATAGCTGCAGTGAATTCCTGAATACACTGGCCTTGTCATGTCCAGAAGACAAGGTCTAGCTGTGCCTCTACCCCACTTCAGGCTCTTAAAATCTTACTGCCTCCTTTTTTACAATGTTTCCTGAGCTTTGGGGTGGGAATTGGGATGGCTTAAGGTGTCTTATTCAGGGCCAAACAGTCCATAATTACTTATACATTTTGTCCAGTTGTGGTTTTCTGTGATAATCACCTTCCTTTGTAGCAGGAAGTTTCTATTTTGAGTTCTAAGTGGTCCAATCTATGGGCATAATAACTGTTATCTAAAAGACAGTTTGATATGGTGTCTTCTTTATAGTTAAATCTTCATAGCTTGTATTCCCCCTAAGGCATATGTTCCTCCCTTTCATAGTTTCTTGTTCTACCTAGCTCCAGGAATGTAAGCCCTGCTGAAAAGTGAGCCTTAAATCTAGTCAGAAAGTTGTTGGTTGCCCCCTTGCCATTCATGCTGCTATTACACTGCCTAGGTGATTGTATTTCAGTGTGAAGTTTTCACGGATGGATTGATGAGACTGTTTATTGCCCCCCCCCCCATACTATGAAAGCTGTCTAGCAAGGAGGAAGCTTCCAGACCAGCTCCAGCTAACATTTTCGTCCACATCCTGTGATTCATATGCATTGCATCTGTAGTAAGAGGGTCTCGCTGTCAGTTTCCCGGGTGGAGGCAATGGCAAAAGTCTATCTGCATCTTTCAGATGGGTCTGGGATCAGATCCTTTGTCTTGCAAGACAAAGGCTTTAATCCCTGAGCCATCTCTCCAGCCCTGACTTCTAGTTTTTTAATTTAATTATTTTTTCTTTTAGACTGGGGCTCGTATAGCCCATACTGTTCTCTATGTAGCTGAGGCTGCCCTTGCACTCCTGAACCTCCATGTCCCTCGCGCAAACAGGACTTTCAGAAATTGCTGGTTTGCAGTGAAAGCCTGTAGAAGAGAGGCTTTTGTGGGTAGGTTCTGTTATTTGCAGATATATTCGACCAAAGCAGAATTTAGAAAGAAAGCTCTTACTCCAAGACCCTGGTTTGAAAAGCATTTTAATGCTTAGTTGTTAAAGCTGAATACTGGAGTCCATACTAGAGTTCGGAGGGACACCTTGAAAGGTTGTAGGTATTTAGGTTGTTCTTTTAAGAAATACCTTATGTATTTATGAGAGAGAGAAAGAAAGAGAGGGGAATAAAAAGAGAGGAGGTCAGAAGATAGCTTTTAGAAGTCATTTCTCTTTCTTTCATGTTGGTGCTGTGGGAATGGAACTCAGGCCTTCAGTTTTCACCCAGGCATTTTGCTTGCTGTGTATCTCACTAGTCCTTGTTTTTCCTTCAATTGGTTTCCTTATTGGCATGTAAAATCTGTTTATAAGGAGGGTTTGATTCTTTTGTATTTACTTTATTTGCTTGAAGGAAAAGACTGACTTTAGCTAAAAGAAGACTTTGGCTAAGAAGAGTTTTTGTAAAAAGCAGAATGTCTCTTAAAGATTTATTGTTCTTAGCTTGAGCTGTGTAGCAATTTCCTAGGTGAGGGTTTTTTGTTTGTTTATTTGTAACTAATTTTTTTAAAGAAAATCAGTTTTTTCTTTCTCTTTCCTTCAAATGGATAAATAAAAGAAAATATAACAAGTATATATATCTTATGGCATTAAAAATTACCTGAGCAATGAAAAGTATACCTTAGATAGTAATAAATGTAGACCTGTATTATTCAGTATGGTAAATTCCAGCTATAGGTGGGAATTGAATTGAAATTAAGTAATATCAAAATCTGAATATTCAGTGATTTTCTGTTCAGGGAATAAGCTTCAGGTGAATGTAATGTGTCCAGTATCTCTTCCCAAATATAACTCAAAGGGAAGTGTAGAATCAAGGTTTGTTTGTGATTGATTGACTGATGCAGGGTCAGGGAATTCCTGAGATCCTCCTTCCTCAGCTTATGATAAGTTCTGGGGTTGCAGATATAAGCCACAGCTCCCCATTTGATGATGAAATGGGTGAGGGGAAGAAGATAGCAAGTGGAAAACAAACCACCCAGATAAGTAGGTTACTAGGAGGTGGATGGGAGGGACTAGGGCTTTGTGAAGTAAATGTAATGACAGTGACACTGCTGTAATTGCTACTCCAGAGGTGACAGAGAAGTTCTCCTTATAGGCTTCCTTTGAGACAGAAAAGGGATTTGAGGAATTCAAGTGCTTTAAGCTTGACATGACCTTGCTTGTTTGGGCCTCAGGACTTAACATCTTGCAAGTGCCTGGGTTTCTCCTGTGTGCTTCAGCCATTTCCCAATCTACTTTACCTGTGCAGAGCCATCCCTTGTGGGTTTAAAATGTCTAATTAGAAGGATTAAGCTGGCGAAGCAGGAGTGAAAGGAATGGTCTTTGTTCACAGTGACAAGCTGGGAGAATGTTTGACTGTGGTGGTGAGGGGGCAAGATCCTCAGAGGAGGAAAGATCAGTGGTGGAGGCCAAAGACAAACATCCCCTTAGGATTCTGAAGTCATTGTGGCCACCAAAGTATTAAGCTTTAAAACTGTAAGTCTGGTGATAATGCTGTAGAAACAGCTTCTGCTGGGATGTGCTCTCTATTAAATCTGGGTCTGTAACAAAGGGCGCTAGAAAATGCCACATATACACCTCTTTTAGTATTTGAGGATATTGTAGGGACAAGGCAATTTTGAGCCTGTGGCCACTTGTAAAGCTCTTTATTCCCCATCCCATCACCAGTTATGCATAAATGAATATGAATGTATTATTCTTTTGTAAGAGAGATTTGCATTTATAAAAGGTGCATGTAGTGCTTATATGTGTGTTGTGTGCACCAGTGGTTGGAGGGGACACACACAGGCCAGAGTAGGATGTCAGGTGACCTACTCTATCTTTTTCCATCTTATTCCCTTGGCAGTTGGTAAGACTTAGCATTCCTCCTGCCTGTCTCCAAACCCAGAGCACCAAAGTTACAGGAACATGCAGCCATACCCAGCTTTTTTCCTGGGTGTTATCAATTAAACTGAGGTTCTCAGACTTACACATCAAGTTCTTTTAGCCACTAAATTACCTCTCCAGCCTGGAAGTGCCTGTTTCTGTAGCGTGACCTTCTTTCAGGACTTACTTATATAATAGGACAGCTCTTACCCATTCATAGCTCTCATCCCCTCAGCTTTTCAAACCTTGTGACCAGAAGCCCAAGCCCTTCTCCTTTAGCCTGCTACATTGGTAGCATATCTACATTGATAGATAATCCTCTAGAAATCTCATTCTTAAACTTTTTCCACTCATGGTCCCTTTTGCCTGAAGAACTTTTACCCATCCCTGGTACACAGGTATATAAAATAGATGTGCAAAATAAATATCTGCTGATATTAAATCATAAAATTATCATAGAACAATTCAAGGAAGGAGACCACAGTAGGTGGTCTAATCTTTGAGGCAACTGAGAACATCATGTCTCATCCATTAGAACTCAGATTCCATTCTACTGTTACCATGGAAACAGGCTGTGTGGTCTGTCTGCAGTGACCTGCAAGGCTGCTAATTCCTATCCTGACACTGCCTTTTTACTTGGGTTCCAAGATTGAGCTCAGGTTGTCAGACTTATATGCAAGAGCTTTTATTTGCTGAGTACCCACACCTGTTTTGCTTTTGTAAAAACTGAGCATGCTGTACTCAGAGCAGTACTTGTTACCAGCTCATCATTTTAATGGCCTGGGTCTAAGCTGAAGAATTTGGAAAGGACAAGGGAAGAATGGCATTGAAGAAAACTCAAGAGCAGTACATTCATGAACAAAGAAGACCCAACGAGTGTGGGGGATGTTTGGCATCCAGGACACTCTAATTCCTGCTTCCTTGGTTTTAGCAAGGATTCCTAAATTCTGCTGACCTGACAGTGTCCAGGCACAGCCCCCTCCAGCATATCTCCACTGGTTTTTCTTACTAACTGCTGCTTGCTTTTGCACTTGACCTTTTTCCCGTAGCCTCTACATAGTAGCCAGGTTGTGCTTTCGAAATGATAATGATTGTTAATATCATGAGCCTTTTCTGATTAAAAAGGCTTCAGGGCTTCAGCATGCATATCTCCGTGATGTGTGTTTGCCTGTGACTTGTTCCCAGGTTACATCCAGGATACAGAAGCCCGAGTCATGCATGCATTATTTAGTAACCTTAAAATGTTTTCAGCACTGGATGCTAAAGTGGTTGTTAAAGTCTAATGAGGAAGAGCATGACCAATTTAAGATGTTTTCAATGTAAGGGATCCGTTTTGGAAGTTAAAAATCACAGTGTGTTCCTTTTCTACTTATGAGCTGGGATACTCACTGCACAGAGGCTTGAGGCTTTGGCCCCCTTGTCAGAATTAGAATCTTCTGGCATTCATATCAGTAAATAGTTGAAGAAGACATGTGCTTCACCAGTGCCCCTGAGGCCATGAGGCAGAGGACAGTTCCACAGATTGGAACCATTCCTAGAAAAATGTGAGGGAAAGGTCCTGAGATCGGTGCCATGTATAGGTAGGGGTAAGTGGGTGGGTGAGTGTCTGGTTGAGGACAGGATTCTGATTCTGTGTACTTTCCTGCCTGTATACACTTCTTTTTTTTTTAATATTCAAAGAGAGTTTAAGGGAATGGTAAAAAATGAAAAGAGAAAACTTTTGTTTTGAAGCGGATTATCAATCAAACAGTTAGAGTAAAGGAAATGCTTAAGCTTCTCTAAAAGAAAAAAAAAATGAAAAAGTCTGTCTTGTCTTATTGATTACAAGGAGACAAGAGTGGGTAATGCATATAGATCCCCCCCCCAAAAAATCGTCTGGGAAGGAAAGATTATGATCCCCTCCCTCATGAGCTCTTTAACTTGGTTGAGTAATAAACAGTCCAGATAGCTTGAGTAAATGATGCAGGTTGGTTGTGATATCATTCCCAGGTCTTCATCTAAGGATGCAGTGTCTTGACAGAACACCTAGGACACACACAGAACGAGAAAGTCCCGGCAGGATTAGCAGTACTCTGAACCAGGAAATTATAGGGTGGGGCAAATCAGGGTTCAATCTGAGTGCTTTCTTCATGTAACGAGAAAGCCAATCTAAAAACAGCAGTACATATGCCCCAGAATCTGCCACTACACAAAGATTGCCATGTACCTGAATATGATTAATATTAATAAACACAGTGTGCCATTTAACTAGAGATTTGGTTCTGTGAGGTTTTAGGATCTTAATTAAGCTATTTTCTTTGTTTCTTAATTCTTAATGTGTTTTCTGTTTCATCTTGGAATAACCTACTTTGCATATGGGAACCAGAAAGTAAACTCCCTTCTTTCCTTTCTTCAAATGAATGGTGCTCTTGGTTAGGTCTCTCTAACCCTTGGGTGTGTCACTTATGATGCAGGATGGTCCTGCTTCTGAGGAGGAAGACTGCTGCTACTCCTTAGGTAGGTATTGCAGCAGCTGAACAATGGGAATTGCAGACTTAATCCAGTCATAGGAAAGACACACATTTCCAACATTGTTACCTTCTTTATCAGCTTTAGTCAACATGAATGAACTTTCTTGGGTACTTCAATTCCCACTTGTGGCCTTATAGTAGTGAATCTCACAAAAAGTTCATTTCTATCATAAGCAGATGACCAGTTTAAAAATCAAATAATGTGTTCCTGATTTTTCTTGATACGTCTTGGTAGAAGATTAGGAAGTATATCTGGTAGCTATATATCAGATGGGGTTGGCAGTAAGAATTCCAAATGCAATGCTAGAATTGGCATACTTTGGTTTTTGAGTAGGTGTGGAGATGGTTTACAAAGCTTTTAGATCAAAACTATGAAGTGCCTCCATCACTTGTGCCTTCTTTTCTGTGCTTCAGAAGAATATCGTTTTGGTTAATTATGGCTAATTATCACGGTTGGTTGTGTTTAGGCTTTTGGCTTTAACATGCTAGATGCAAGTTTTTGAATGGTATCCTACTTTTTCAGTTTCTAAAACGAGTAGAATTGAAAATATTAAGCTTTGAGGTTTGGACATAATTATTCAGAGATTATTTTGCTTCTTGCTGGTTTCATACTGGTATTCTGTTGAGTGCTTTGCTTGTATTTGTCCTGTTTGCTATTCTTGGAGCTTCCTGAAACCTTTGTATGTTTTATAAAACACTGGCCAGCATTTTTCTTTAAATATTGTTTCTGTATCCTGCCTCCCAGGTCTGACAGGCTGAATCACATCCATGTTTTTGATGCTTTTTCATAAAATTCTTCCTTTTCAATCTGGAGGCAGCCCTTCTCCCACAGTGGTAATTTTCATTGTTCATGGTTTTCACCCTGGATGTTTTCTGCATACCAGTCTCCCAGTTCACTATTCCTTTTCCTAATTTATATTTCAACTGTTGCTGTAATTATGTATTGAAATTTAAATTATTTTTGTGCTTTACATTTAGACCTAAGTCTCCGAGCATGTCTTCTACCACCGAGCTCCATCTTTAGCCTCATCGTTCCATTGCTATCATTACCATTATTTGTAGCAGATATCATGATCATTATTTGTAATAATTCCACCTTCATCCCATCCCAACCTTCCAAATAGCCAGGATTGCAGGTGTGCCCATGAAGCCTGGCTCTATTCATTTCTTTCTGATACTCCTTACATTATAGGCACCATCCACCAAGCCCAGCTAGATAACTTTTGGTAGAAGACTTGCATGGTGATGTCTTTTTCCAGAATTAGACTTAGCTTTTTCTCCTAGTCAGATCTGAGTTGGTCACTTTGGTGGAGTAGAGCTGGTCTAGCTCTGGTTTATTGATAATTCACAGAACAGAGTGTTTCTGGGCTCTCAGAAGCTTGGTGCCTCCAGGATTTCCTACTTCCTAAACCTAGAATCTAAATTCTGTGTCCCTAGTGGAGAGATTGCTTTGGTTTTTGCCTAGAAATGTGAAGAACTTCAGGAAGGCGTCTCTGGCAGCTTCTTTCTTCTGGTATTCATGAACTTTGTACCGGGACTCATGGGCTGGGTTTGCTTCAGTCCTGTTCCCTCCTTTCAAAACTTCAGCTCTCTAAGTTCTGGCCACTTTGGTTACTATCATCAGAAATTCCTTCACACAGTTTCTTCTCGTGTTTTGTCCACACTATATGGTCTTTTTATAAGAAGATTCATGGAACTGGTTCACCCTGGGCAGAGAGGATGAACAGCTTTTAAAAATGGGTTGTTATGTGTATGTGGAGTGGGTCACATGTACTGCAGTGTGTGCATGCAAAAGTCAGAAGATAACTGTGGAGTCACTTATCTCCTTCTTCCATGTGGGTTCCTGGGATCCAACTTAGGTTATCAGGCTTGATTTGGCGGCAAGCACCTTATTAGCACACCCATCTCACTAACCCCCTGAATAACTTTTAAAAGTGAAAAGTAGGTTTACTGTAGTAATGTATTAAACCTTCTTTTGTAATCACAACTCACTCCATAGTCTCATCAAATTTTTGTAAGGGCATTTTATAATTTACATAGTGAAATATCTTGAACTTTATAAACTTAATATTTACATTTTGCTATAAACTTCTGAATTGTTCAACTACTGACTTAGTATACTTCTCATTTTCGTAATTTAGCCTGTTCTAGAATTTAAGTATGTTTACCCACTAATTTAATAATATTGACATTGGAAATAATTTTGAGGTTTATCATCTTGAAGGGGCAAAATAACCACAGAAGTGTATAGTCTGGAGCTATACATTCAAAGTCTCCTGTTCCTGGCTGCTTGATAGACTCCTTTTGGTAGTAAAAGTTTATAAACTCCAAAATAAGTCATAATAATTTAGCATGATAATGATTACATCTGTTCCTAAACCTCTTTTACCAAATGCTCTTTAAGTCAAACAAGGCCCACCTTTTTGTGTTCAATGAGTTTTGAGTAATTTCTCTGCTGACTAATTAGTGCTCATTGTTTCTTCAGCATTTGGAGCAGAAGTTCTAAAGCTGTATCCATTTCCCATTACCTGAGGATGGTTCTTATCAATAGGGGTGTGGGCTGCTAATTGCAGATTGAAAGTATCTGTGTTTATACTCATCTGGACTGTCAGTTTACCATTGCTTTTCCTTCTACAGAAAGGCAGAAACCCTCCAGATGTCTTCGAATAATGAACATGTGTTTATCCCGATGTCACAAAGTAACTCCAATGGTCTTCCTGGAATGAACAATGATGTGAAGACCTATCCAGAAGGATCTGTGCTGAGTTTTCATAACATCACCTACCAAGTCAGAGTAAAAAGTGGCTGTTTATTTTGTCAGAAAACAGTTGAGAAAGAAATCCTGTCGAATATCAAGTACGTGAATGAACTTGGTCAAAGTTTGCTTTATTGACTACAGTGAACTTCACAGGTTTTTCCTTCCTACAAATAAATATCTGTGAACATTTGCACTCCATGTCTTTGTGCAGATACAAATGCTTTTGTTCCTTTAGTTAAAACAGTGCTTTCTTGAAATATTTTACTTGCAAAAAAATTGTCCAAGCTTTTAAAAATTGGTTATACATAGTACATTGAGAATTTTTTTTTGAGACATGGAACATTCATAGTTTTTTATGGGGTGGGTTCCATGTTTGGGTGGGAAGAAGACTGTTTTTTATTGCGAGGATACAACCTCAGAGGCTTACTTCTGCAGAATGTCAAGTAAGAGACCTACCGATGTACTTTCTTAGCTGGACACTCTTTAGATACTAGTGTCTTGTATGTCCTCTATATTGTAATAGCATGGAGCCTGAAATAGTTTTTGAAAGTTGTTTGCTTTTCAAACAGACCTGCTTTAATTAATTTATTTGTAGCAAATAGTTTATAGTTTGACAGTGTACTGAATATTATCTTTCAATATTAAATATAAGAAGAAAATATTTAAATATAAACTAACTATGATTTAGATGAAGCTATTCAATTGACATCCAAAATGATGAGAATTGGGGATCTAAAACACTGCGCTCAGTTCTGTTTTCAAAGTACCTAGTAATCGTGATTTCCATTTCTTTCCCCAGCAACAAGTTCATATTTAAACCATGGTCTGAAAGCAGGGGCTAATGTGGAGAATGAACTGAACTTTTCCACATAGTCTGTCACTCTTCAGTCTCTCCTGTTTGCTTCCTGGTCAGCCATTAGGCTCGCCAGTGTTTCCCTGGCCCTAGGGAATTGATCCTATAGTTTCACAGAGCAGAAAAGTGAATTGGACTTGCTCACATGACATGATCTACATGATTTTTGTTTGTTGGGGAAGTAATTGCTTCTAGACTAAGCAGTTACTTTTTTCCATTCTCCAAAGTTGGGGGAGTAATTATAAAGGAGTTATTCTGACCCAGTATGTCTTAAGACTTATGTGAAATTTGTCATGTCTCCTGTTTTTTAAAATTTTTTGTGTTTTAAATGAAACTGTTAATATCAGCCTACTTCTTTCAGAGGCAAGGGAAATGAGAAGACAGGGGAAAAGGTGAAAAATGAGGAGATGTTGAACTAGAGTAGGCTGAGGCCAGGGCACTCTGAGGATTGAACAGGCTCTTTGTCATTACTTCTTCTTTTTGTGTTAATTGATCCTAACTAGGAGCATGAGAAAGGGTTGGTACAGAGCCTGTTGTATTTTTGTACACACTGAGATAGAACTGACTTATAAATGCTGATATGGGAAGAGACTGCTTGTCTGCTTTACTGTCATGTTCAAGACCTTGAGTTGATCCTCAGCACTAAAAAGAAAAGTCTGTCATTTCACATTTGTTTTGAAGGATGTAGGAGGAACATGATTTGGGTAAGTACTACTTGAATAAATGGATAGTACATACTATGTAATGTATTGTATGTGGCGCTGGAGATTGAACCTAAGATTGTGCATGCTAGGCAAGTGTTCTGCTGAGCTATCCTGCCACTTCTCAGTGATTCCCTTCAAGCAGATAGAGTAGTACTGTAGCCATCATGTATCCTGGGCTCAGGCTCCATATGCGTTTATGGCATATGCATTTCAGCAAATGATAGCATCATTGTCTTGGTCTTGCCCAGGCTAATAAAGTATAGTCAGATCTTGCAATTCTTTCCAAATTTACAGTTAAAGGGACAGAAGGTACTGATCTTCTCACTTACAAAGGCCATTCCTTTCATGCCAGCAGGGTTTCTAACCTTTCTCCTGTCATCTAGATTCCAATGGAGGGTAAGGCAGGGATGTTCTCAGCTTCAACTTATTTTTGTCTTGTGCTTGATGGCCTCTTCAAAAAGCAGGATAACATTCTCAGAAAGCCAGGGATAATTGACTTTCATTTTCTTTTATAACACAAGACAGAAATCTGTCCATGAGAATTCCAAAAATTTCCTCTCTCACGTCTAGTTGGTCATGCACAACCCTTGAGCTTTCCCACACAGTGCTGAAGATCTCTGGAAGAAATCACCATTCCAGTACATGTGTATACTGGTTACTCTTTCTGCTGCTGTGAGATATCATTGAGCCCAAACAACTTGAAAGGAGAAAGGGAGATTTATTCAGTTTATGGTTCCAGAGAGTGAGATACAGTTCTTTGTGACCAAAAAAAAAAAAAAAAAAAAAAAAAAAGGCATGGCTGGCTGGCCAAAGCTAGAGGCAGCTTAAGTCATGTCCATCAAGGAGGCTGAGAACTGCGAAACTGCAAACTGCAGAAGCAGACTTACTAACTGAAGCAGGGAGGGGCTAACTAAGTTCAAGACTCACCCCCTGTGACTGCCTTCCTCTACCAAGGCTCCACTTCCCAAAGTGCCATGACCATTCCAAACCACTGAAGATTCAAACATATGAGCCTGGGGAGGGGAGGGGGATGACTCACATTTCAAATCATGACATTGTAGAATTATTCAACAATCATAAGAAAATTCATTATACTCTTTGGAAGAGTGTTGTCATTGATTTTAAAATAATTACGAACTTAGACCTGCCTGCTCTTAGATTCCCTAAGTGTTTCGGGTCCTGTTGCACTTACCACTGTCTCTTTCTCAGCCATTTTCATGTGATTCTAAGGAACTTTTTGAGGCTAGGCTTGGTATCTTTTATCCATAATTCCTTGGGTGTAGATTTTTTCAGAAAGAAGGACCGTCTCCTGTCTGAGATGTAGCCTCCCAGCAAGGCATTTGTAGTCCTCAGGGCTCTGCATAGACAAACTGTTCACTCATCCTAGGTTATGCTATAATTGATTACCTGGTTTCTTTCTGCCAAACTTCACAGTAATGTCCCAAATTTCGCTATAGGCACTCAATGAGTCCTCTATGGGAGTACTCCTGATATGTTCTATTACTATTTGTACTGTATAGGTTCTTTGTGAGGAGATTCTCCTGATACTAGTCTATTACTGTTTGTATTTGATGGATTTTTTGGTACTCATAGATTATTTTATTACTACTATTCTATTACTATTTGTACTATATAGGTTCTTTGTGGGAAGATACCCCTGAGATTATTCTATTACTATTTGTACTATATGGGTTCTTTGTGGGAAGATACCCCTGAGATTATTCTATTACTGTTTGTAATGGATGAGTACTTTGTGGGAAGTATTCTTAATAGTACTCAAAATGTATTCCTTACTAAATATCAATGTGTAAGTTTCAGTCTCTGTGGATGACTCCTGTCTGCATAAGTTACCACTGTGATGGCTGGCCAAGAGTCGTTTTTCATCTCATCTTCTCATAGCTTGCATATCACTAAGCAGAAAGTGATTTATCATCCCTTCTTTCACTTCCTGTGTGGACTCAGGGATCCATGTTTTACCAGTAGTAATGCATTATCATTTGTCTCAATATACCTATTGCTCCTGACTTGGTCAGAAGAGACCTTTCAAGGTAATTTCTCCTTTTCCATAACTCTTTTGATTTATTTCCTCATTCTTAGATTTTTTTTTTTTTGTCACAGGAAGAAGTGCTAGATTCACTTACCCTATGTTCATTTTTGTATAGGATGGCATTTTGAAACCAGATTCTGGGTACTTAGAATATACTCATTGCTTCTATGCTTTCTGAATGAGAAAAGCTAATACACACACACACACACACACACACACACACACACACACATCTATACCTTTGTTTAAAAAAAGTAACTTTGTCATGTATACATGTATCTTGGTTACTCTTCAGTTGATAATATAAATATGTAATTAAATAATTTAGGGGAAAAGAGGCTTACTGATGTTCATGATTCTAGTTACAGTTGATCGTCATGCCAGGAGAGTGACACGAGCATCAGGAGCCAAGGAAACTGGCCACAGCATGTCCACAGGAAGAGCTGAGACAGGGCTTACTTTTTAGCTTAATAGTTTGCCAAAGCCAGTCTGCCTCTTTCCACCTTCCCAAGGGATGGGTCCATACACTATAGTAACTAGATGATCTACAGACTTGCTCGAAGCTAAATATGCCTTAGCTAAAATATGTCTACAGAATCTCATTAATATATCAGTTCTAATAGAACATTTCAAATTTTTCCCATTTTTTTGTCTCAATAAGTGTAAAACCTGGGGCATCATTTTTTTTCTTGTTATTCTAAAGATTGAACCCAGGCATATGCTAGGTTGATATTTACTGATTTGTCCAATTTTCTTCTCTATGTAAATATACCTGCCTAGCTTGTGGCTATTTCTTAACCGCCCATCCTCTTTACAATTGTGTTCTTGCATGCTGGTGTTGGCTGTACCTCTACCCAGAACTTCCATCATCCTACTGAGATGGGCCCCAGAGGGCTAAATCTAATAGATGTGATTGTTTGTTTGTTTGCAATAGTGTCTCATGTAACCCAGGTGGCCCTTGAACTTCTAATGTTCCTGCCTCCCAAGTGTTGAGATTATAGGTGTATGCACCAAGGCCCCCTTCATTCAGTGTTTTGTACCTTTCCTGTAACAAAGGAGGGAAAGAAGAGGTTACAGTTACTTATATACATACCAAGAATTTCGGAATAATCAACAACAAACTGAACGTGACCATATTAAGATAAGTGTACTAAGTCCCTGAGATGTCCTGATAATACATTGTGACATTAAAGCAGACAGTTTTACACTTGTTTATTGGCCTATTTTTTTCTCAGCTCTATTTCATGTCATATGTACATGCAGACACCTAGTGTTGAGCGAGCAGATTGGAGTTAACTACATTGGAGTTCTTATGTATATGACTCGATTTTAACTGTCTGCTTTAATGTCACAATGTATTATCAGGACATTATGTCCCAGTTCTTGCTGGTGATGTTTTACAGGATAATGAAAGAGAATTACCTCACACAAAGGCTGTAAAGCAATAAAGAGTATGGAAGAGCTTGTGAGGGATGATAAAAGGGTGGTGTGAGATGATTAGGGAATTCTGGACCATAGTACAGGTATCATCAGCATCATAAAGGAACAGATCATAAATAAGTATTTACAAACTGTATGAGCCAAATAGCAATGTTGACACTAAACTCAAGGCTTTTTTGTATGTGGCATGACTCAGTTCAGATTACGCTAGCAATGAAAATGGAAAATGGTGCCACTAGCATGTACTGATCTCTGGGCTAGACTGCAAGCTCCTGCCAGGGCTCTGTTTTACACTTGTTTATTGGCCTGTTTTTTTCTCAGCTCTATTTCATGTCATATGTACATGCAGACACCTAGTGTTGAGCGAGCAGACTGGAGTTATCTACATTGGAGTTCTTATGTATATGACTCGATTTTAACTGTCTGCTTTAATGTCACAATGTATTATCAGGACATCTCAGGGACTTAGTACACTTATCTTAATATGGTCATGTTCAGTTTGTTGTTGATTATTCCGAAATTCTTGGTATGTATATAAGTAGATTTTTTTTAGTCCCAGAAGAGTGTTGTGACAGTGAATCATAATTGAATAAAATGCTCTGTTCACTTTAGAAGCAATTACTAGGAGATATGTTTAAAAAATGCACCCTGCTTCATTATGCCTTTCTATTGGACATTGTTGTAGGGAGGGGAGATGATACAACAAAAGATTGAGAGATTATAGAACTGCTGTTGTATTTATCCTGTGTTTCAGTGCGAGGTACATCAGTTAATAAGCAAAGCTCAAAGTCCGTTTTACCTTAGCCCTAATCAACCATCCTGCAATTGTGATACTCCAGGTATAATAGGCAATAAATGTTGAAGTCTTTTAGATTTAAGCAGTGAGTGTGTCAGATGGTCTCAGCTGTCAACTTGATACTTGAGAACAGGGCTTGTGGGCATACCTCTGAGAAATTGAGTTAAGGCAGGTTCTGAGCACAATCGTAGAAGATTGTCTTAATTGAATGATTGATGTGGGTAGGACTGTTTTCTGGGCAGGTGGATTAGGTACAGAGGACTGGTTAAGTATTTTGTCAGGCTAGAAAACTAGAAAGCTAGTTTCTAGAAAGCTAGAAAACAGCTGTGGCTCTTATCCCTCTTTTAGCTCTTGACTTGGATGTAGTGTGACTGATTCCCATGGTTCCTGCTGGTATGACTTCTACCGTGATTAACTGTAACAGAGAACTATAAACTAGAGTAAATATCCCTCTGTCTGCCTGGAATTTGAGTTGGGTATTTATTATAGCAGTAAAGTTGTGAAACTTAGACAAGGTCCAGGTACACTGGAAGCTTGTTTCTCATTATGATATGTAGTCATGGGATGGTCTTCCCTAGACATCATTTGTCCTTCTACTTAGAATAGATAATGTATTTGTGTGAAATACATCTTCACCTACTTACTCATGATGACATGCCGGGGTATTTATTGACCAACTAAGATCTCTGTTTGATTATCCCAGTAGTGCCATAATGGCCCTGCTCTTAATTATCATATCCCCTCTTCATTTTTTTTTAATCACCTCACCTGTTCCCTTATGATAAAATTCAAACTTTCTGAGGGGGAGAGTAGGAAGATGGACAACCACTCTTAATGATTATATAAAAGATAATTCTTAATAAAAATAAAAAGTAAATAAAGGAGTGGAGAAAAAATTCAAACTTTCTTCTCAGATCTCTGTAGTAAGCACTGTTGCATTGTCTTTTTCTCATTCTGAATATTCTCCATTCAGCCATTGAGCTGGTTCAGTATTGTCATTAGGCCTGACATACTGTCATTAAGCCTCTGTCATGAAGGAGAGAATGGAATCTCACAAGTTGTCCTCTGACCCTCACACATGAACTGTGGTATGAGTGTACATGTATATACATAGATATGTACAAAAGATAAATAAACATACAAATTTTAAGTATTCACCATTCTTACTCATTTGCTTAGTTTGTTGAAACATACTGCTATGTATCCTGCGCCTATAAATATTATTAAATACCTCATGGAAGGAAATGATCTGTTCTGAAGTATGTGTCTCATCATTAGATGTTTTTCTTAGTGTTAAGCATTCTTATGCATTCTTTTCACATGAGGGTTTCTGTTTAAGATATCTTGACTTTTGTCTGAAACATTTTATTACTGCTGTGATTAAACCCATGACCTTGTGCATTATAAGTACTGGCTCTACCACTGGAACTACATCCCTAACCTATTAGTAAGGAGCCTGGAGCATTGGATGCTATTCCAGCAGGATTAAATTGATTCAAAAGCACATTAAAAAAATTTAGAAGGATCTGGCAAATTTTTCTTAGAAGTCCTAGTGGTTGATATCCTTTGCTTATTAGATATCTATTAATCAGTGGTCCTTTGTTTGTCTTTAAGAGTTGGTATGAGCTTGCAACTTCATCCTCTTTAGTTGAGTATATTCGGTGTAGATCTTAAGTTAAAAGAATTCTGTGTAAAATACAACGTTAAATTAGTATGTTTTATGTTTGTAGTGGGATCATGAAACCTGGCCTCAATGCCATTCTGGGACCCACAGGTGGAGGCAAATCTTCGTGAGTATAAAATATGAATAAATAATTCTTTTGTTTTCATTGTAGCATGCTCCTTTTACATGAGTAAGTGCTGACTGCATATTTGCAGTGCAAGTCTGGTCTGGGTCTAGGTACTATGGATAACATGTAATTGGCTTAGTTTGTGGTATTGTCCTAAGGTCCAGGAAGTCTTACCAGGTCAGCTTGACTAGTAGAACACGATGAAGTGATTGATAAACTAATGAAGAAGGAAAAGAATGGCATAATATTAAAAATGAAATACTGCAGATGGTGTAATTGTAGTCATGAGTCAGTTAAAGTAGCATATTACTGTGGTTGTGATCTCCAAGATCCATGAACCAGGACAATTGATTTTGGGGAGTTCTGAATTACATAAACTACATAAAACAGTGTTTTCTTGCTTTTATATTATAAATATAAGTATATTGTGGGATTTCATATATGTTTATGTTTTAACCATGTATTTCTCAACTAGTTAAATTTTGAACATTAGGAGAATTTAGAATCAGAGTAGCTGAACAACATTGGCTGCACTGAAGATAAAAATAACTCTCACAACATGTGTGTCCTTTTATAGGCTGTTAGATGTCTTAGCTGCAAGGAAGGATCCATGTGGACTCTCAGGAGATGTTTTGATAAATGGAGCGCCTCGACCTGCCAACTTCAAGTGCATTTCAGGTTACGTAGTACAAGTGAGTACAAATGGGTTATATTGTGCGTAGAACTCCTCATGTGGCCTCTGGCTGCAGTTTAATACATGACTTGCTCATAGAAAAAACTTCCTACCAGTAGTGTTTCATTGGCTCCTGTTAGTCTGAGGTGGTTTTATTAAATAGAGGATAGTAGTGTTTCATCAGCTCCTGTTAGTCTGAGGTGGTTTTATTAAACAGAAGATAGCCCTAGAGTTAGGTTGAAAGAAGAGAACACTCTTGTGTTAAATAGAGAGGATACCTCAGTATTAAGTGGAGAGGGTTACCCTTATGTTAAGTGGAAAAAGAGAATTGCCTAGGTGTTGAATTGAGAGGATCACTTCCTTCTAAGAAGTCTGGAAGATCTGGTAATAGTCCTTATGTGCCCTATTTGGGTACACATACAGAATATGCAAATGATTCCATTGTATTGCAGGTGTCTATACATGGAGTTACCATAACTTACAGAACAGATAGCACCATTGGTTAAAATTTTATCTTGGGTGTATTATGTGGATTGAGTTATATACTGGAGGGATGGCCAGAGAAAAAACAATATGTCTCACAAAATGCCATTTTGTCTGAAGGATGATGTTGTGATGGGCACTCTGACAGTGAGAGAAAATTTACAGTTCTCAGCAGCTCTTCGGCTTCCAACAACTATGGGGAATGAAGAAAAGAATGAGCGGATTAACAAGGTCATTAAAGAGCTGGGTCTGGAGAAAGTAGCTGACTCCAAGGTAATTTGAAAATCCTCAGTGTCATAGTTGCTAAGTGGAGAGCATGATCTTCATCAGTGTTCCTGTAGAATGTGTGGCCCAAAGTGACTGCTTTCTGTATGATGAGGAAGTGACCAGCTGTATGAAATGAGAGAGGAATAAGATGCAAAGGTCTTAAAGATGACTGACTCCTGGGAGCAAAGCATCGAGTAGAGGTGAATCTTGGCGTGATTTTTCATGTGACCTTCCATGCTCACATGTCATGATTTATCAGACTTTCCTTTTGAATGTCCCCCTACCCTCCTCACTTCTTCAGAGGACTTGGTTCCATTGCTGCTGCTTCTTTTCCTCCCTGAAATTGGGAAATGACAAGAATCCAAAGGTTCTTGTTCTGTATGCTTTGCTTGGTTGTAATTCTGTCACATTAGGATTTACTTCTGGTTTGTACTGTGTTAGGTTACTTTTCTCTAGTCTTCTCATGATCTTATCCCCCATTCCCTCCTCCTTATTCTTTCTTCTCGATCTTCTGTCAGTGTTTATTTCTAGACTCTTACTGCCAGACTGCTAGGGCTTGGAAAGTAGTGTAGTGTAGAATGGACACAGTAACTCCTCCATTTAAGGGTCATCCAGGGTTAATAAGGGAAATTGAGAGAAGAAAAACTTTCCAGTTACCAGTCCATATAAAAGTTGTGCTCAGCAAACTTTTGGACAGTAGCTGTGGTTTCACTGCTCCTCCTCCCCGTCAGTTGTTTCCCTTCTTAGAGGATGGACTTGGGATTGAGTTTCTGTACTTGCTGATACTCTTTCATTTGAATTGGAGAGTAACCTTGGGATGTCACTTTTTACCACTTTTTCTTCCCACTGTCCCTTTACTTGTTTCCAGTGAAGTGCTTCTTTCCTCTTTTCTCCATTATTAATCTCTCCTGTGTGGATATGATAGATGTTTCTGGACTTAATTTATGTGAGGCAAGTGCTCTACCACTGGGCTATCCCACCACTCTCTTTTTTACCTTGTGATCATTGCCACAAGTTTGAATTTCCAGGGAAATATAGAAAGGCAGTTATTGACTTCTTAAGAAGAATTTATATAGTTTAAATTATTAAAATAATTGGGGCTGGAGAGGTGGCTCAGGGGTTAAGCCTCTGCCTTGCAGGCAGAAGGTCCTGAGTTCGGATCCTAGACCCCACGTATAGACGCCAAGTGGAAGCGGGAGCGGCCTGCATTTCTGGTCCTGGTGGAGCCTGTGAATCCAAGGGCAGAGTAAACAAGGAGGAGGTGGAGGCGTCCATGGTGGTTCCCGAATTCGCCCGTGGTTCTACACACACACACACACACACACATGTACATACACACACGCGCACACATACACTATTGAATAAATAATAATAAAAATTTTTAAAAATTTTAAAATAATTAAAAATATTGTATTTTTATGGAACCTTAAACATGATAGAAATGTGAAAAAAGATAGAAATGTGAAGAAAATAACTCTTCCTGTGATGATTAGATTCTCAGATAACTAACACGAAATCTATTCATGCAGTTTTTCAATTGTTTATATCTTATCCTTACTCCACCTAATTACTTACTCCACCTAATTACTTCATGTTGAAGAAAACCATATAGTTTTTTACACCTTAATACTTGGTTTGCATCTCAAAAAAAAAAGATGTGAGGTTAGGAGTGCAACTCTGTGGCAAAACACACGCTCTTTGCCAACACTTAAAAATAAAATAAATAAGCAAACAAATGAACAAACAGAAGTAGGTCTTTACCTACCTTGCCACACTGCCGTATATCAACTAGCAAAATGAAGCTATATCGTATTCATTCACATTCCCTAGATTGTCCAGTTGTTATTAGTGTTGTTGGATCTTTCTGGGGACATGTAATTCCAGAGTTACTTCCTGCTTCTCGCCTCCTGCAAAGCTTCCCGCTTTCTCTACCACACAGTGACGGTGACAAGCCAGTTATGCTATGCAATGTCCCTACCTTCTGGATTTGTCTGAAAGAATAAGTGATGGTAGGATGTGACATCCCTGTCCACTCTTGTCTGAATCCACATAGGTACTAAGCTACTGCTGACATTCTTCCCTCTCCTAACTTTATAGCTTGTTTTAAACAAATTTCATTTTTTTAGTATTTCAGAACTTATTGTCTTAAAAAACAAACTGTGTGGGCTCAGTGAAAGCTCACTCAGTAAGTGCCTTGTAAACATGAGGACCTGAGTTCAGTTCCCAAATTCCATGTAATAAAAGTTGAACATGGTGGCGTGTGATCGTAATTCCAGCACTTGGGAGGTAGAGACACAGATCCTAGGAGCTTACTGGTCAGCCAGTATAGCTTTCTTTGTGAGAGGCCTGTGAGAGAATCTGTCTGAAAAAATAAGGTGTCTGGCTCCTGAGAAACAGCTGCATGTGCTCACTTGTGCATGCACACCTACGTATGTACGTATGTGTGTGTGTATCTTTGTAGAAACATATGTGACTGTTAAAACATGGACTTCATAAAAGGTCTAGCCACCTAGCAGTTCTGAGTTTTCTTATCTAGTAAAAAAGAAACTTCCTTCTCTTAGATGTCATTTTATTTTATTTTATTTTTATTATTTCTGTTCAAAATAATGAAGATCATGAAATACAGTATCTCTTTCATGGTTGGCACAGGTCAGTACACCAAATAATAGTGATCATATTCATTCTTGCTTATATGCTAATATTTTATTTTAGGTCGGAACTCAGTTTATCCGTGGTGTCTCTGGAGGAGAAAGGAAAAGAACAAGTATAGGAATGGAGCTGATCACTGATCCTTCCATCCTCTTCCTAGATGAACCCACAACTGGTTTGGACTCGAGTACAGCAAATGCTGTCCTTTTGCTTCTGAAAAGGTGACTGCCACAGGAACACCAGGATTTAGAAGTCAGCCCCACAGTGGGAAACAGACAAGTAACAAAGAAGTGACATTGAGAAAATGAAATGAGTGTAGGGAAGGATGACTGCAGGGTGCTGCAGGATGACTCTGGGGGTGCTGGGTGTTCAGTATCAGGATTGAGGAAGATCTCAAGCATTTGACAAGTAAACTGGGAATGAGTGAGGCATGGCCTAATCTGGCAGAAGTTCTGGCTGGAAAGAGAGCCAGTTGCCCTAAAGTAGAGCATGCCCAATGCTCCTGGTATATCATAATAGACTGAAGGACCAGAACCTAGTCACCCAAAGTTGGTGGATATTAGCTAGTGTAGAGCAACAACAAAACTCTGAACTGGAAGCCTGGCAGCAGAAACGAGTTTTGTCACAGCTCTGGAGTCGTAGCGTCTGAGATGCAGGCACAATAGGTCATGTGTTATCTTTTTCCTCTGTGTGTGTCTATATGGTAATGTTATCTTAAATGGGCACTCTAGGTTAGAGCTTACTCAGTAACCTTGTTTAGCCTTACCTATCTCTTATCTCCAAACATTACTTCATTCTGAAGTACTGGGGTTGAAAAGACATAGCCGACCCATCACAGTTATAATTGATGTGAAGTTTGAAGTTGGGCTGGTGGGAGGCAGGTTACATAGATCATGTAGCCCATTGTAAAAAAGGAAGGTTTCCATATGGCTAGGGAATGTGGGCACTTTTGGAGGGCGTTAGAACTTTCAGACAGCTTTGGAGAAGGCTGTGCAGTTGGGTCAGGGTGAGGCAAGGACTCTGAGAAGGTTGCTAAGATGTGGTAGTGCCTTGTCAGGAAGAGTGACTCTGCATCCATTCTGAATTGAACCACTGTGGTTAACCCAGAAACTGGATTTGGATGTGACAGTTTCGCAGGATGATTTCTAAAGTTTAGTCCTGAGCAGATGGAGGAAGAAAATTAAAAAAAAAATGCTGTTTCCATTTGTTAAAATGCAGGAATGTTTAGAATAAAATTTTGGAAAACAAGTTTTGTCTTCTTTAAAAGTAATAAAAGATCATTTCAAATACACAGAAAAGGTCCTCGAATAGTATAAAGGAAACCACACTCTCCCACCTAGGTTTCTGTTGTCACCCTTTCTTCCTCTCTGCTCCTCTCTCCTGCTCTCCACTGCCATCTTTTTCTGTTATCATCCCAAATGTTCTTGTATGTAATTCCAAGAAGCAAGAATGCACCACCATTCCACCCTCACAGAGAGAGTCTACAGTCTTTCTGACAGTCTTTTTCTTTTCTCTCTCAGGAACATTTCCATTATGCTTTTTCTGGCTTTTTTGTTTCTTTTTCTCCCCCTCATCTCAATGAGTTCCGTACTCTTTCCTTGTGTGCCATGTCCTTGAGAGTCTCAGTATATTTCACAGGGTGATGTTCAGACTTTTTGAGTTCTCAGCACACTTGTACCCACTACAGGTGTTATGATTATGTGGCATCTGCTCAAATTCTGTGTTATGAAATTACTGTTTTGTGGCTTTAGCATAAATTAGTATTTTTGGTGGAGACACGTGACTCTGATCACAGCATTTTTTTCATCATCAAATTCTTCCCCAGCGTCAGCGTAAACTTATAACATATTTTTGTGGTTGTTGTCTGACATCTAGTTATTCATCCCCCGTATGGTACTTACTATGTGGTGTATTCTGCCATTCTTCACTGTTTTAGTGATGGAACTGAGGAAATGATTCAGTCAGTGAAATACTGCCATGTGCCATGTGGCTTAGTGATTTTTCTTTACAACTTTAGCCATTCTTCTAATGTTTTCTTATTTCAAGGCCCAAATTTTACATTTTCTGTGTCACTTGTTTCTAGAATAAGCTATGCTCCTGATCTAGTAAATGTTTGCAATCCAAGGCCCAGTTGTCTCTGCTTTTAGATTCTTAGTATACAAAGCTAGGAAATATACATGGAATGTATGTAAAATGTAGTGATCTATTTTAATTAGAGATGTGTCGAATATAAATGTTTTTTATATATGCGTATATATGTCTGTATTTTGAATAGAAAGATATGTATAAAGATCCATCTGTGACTGTTTCCATTTGTGAGCATGCACTGCAAGCCCATGAGTTCATAGCGTTTGCAAGTTAATTCACACAGTAAGAAAAGTGACTGTCTTAGCCTCAATGCTCTCATATTCTCAAGCAAATCATTTCATTGATTGGTGCAGTCCTTCATCCAATTGCTCTGGCACTTGCTTTTCTTCTCACTTCTGGAAACCTTTCTGCCACCTCTACCACCATCGTTGTTTCCTCCTGTCATTACTTTGTTCTCAATGACCACATCACCATGAGCAAGTGTCTATGTCAGGAGGTAAAAGGCAGTAATATGCCTGATATTGTAGATATCTTAATTTTGTGAAGCAGTTGTATATATAAATGAGGATGACAAATGGGTCTAACACTAGGCTCTACTATGGAAAGTATGTGTGACACATTAACAGTGTTCACTAGAGAATTAAGGATGGAGGGAAGCTATTCTATTTTCTGTAGGTTTGGCATTCCATATGTGCTTCTGTATGTGCTGAGAGTACTAATCTCTTTCTCAGGTGCCAGTTATATACTTAAAACCTACGGTCTGCTAAAAATGCTAATTCTAATTCTGTGGTCCTGAGTCTTCATTAAGACTCAGACAATGTGCTAATTCTGATGCCACCTCAAGCCTCACATAATTTTCCTTCAGCTTCTAGTTTCTGTATTGCTTATCAACTAATATCTTAGTTTTTGAGTAGGGGGTTCACTATGGATCTGTTTGCTGTAGTTTGTTTTACTTTTTCTATCTACTGTATATGTTTGTTATGTGCCTCAAAACAGCACTTTCTCACAAGTGTACTGTGTGCATTAAGGAAGTGCCCTGTATCATCCACTTTCACACATGTGTGTACTCTGCATTCAGAACATGTCATTTACCATCTACTTTCATACACATACACTGTATGCATTGAGAATGTCCCCTGTACCATCTACTTTCTCACCTCCCCCCCCTTTTTTTTTCCTTGGGCAATTTATCTTCAAACTTCATGTCATATATGTATGTATGATTTTATAGGAATATAGGAATCACAGATGAGAGAAAACAATATTTATCTATATGAGATTGACTTAACGTACTTCTTGTAATTATCATCAGTTATATCTATTTTCCTGCAGATGCCATAACTTTGTTCTTTTTATGATTTAAAAATTTCTTCTATGTTCTATACTATATTTTCTTTATTTCTCTTTTGTTACATATCTAAGTTAGTTCCACAATGTTCTGCAGTCTCTTCACTTAACTTCTTATCCAACTTTACTTGACAACTACTCTCTCTCTCTCTCTCTCTCTCTCTCTCTCTCTCTCTCTCACTCAGAAATCTTTGTTTTATAATGTTGACCTATAGTTCCTGAGTAGACCTCCTTATTCCATACTCTGTTCAGCTTATTCTTTTGTATGACCTTCTTAGTTTACTTTTCTGGTCTTTTGATACTCTACTCATGTCACCTTCAGACTGGACATTTAGTCTCCTGTTGTACTTGCAAGGAACCCTCGAGTATGTCACATAGTATGTCACATAGTATACTGAAATTATAAGTATTCTGGCTTGACTTTTTTTAAATTTAAATTTATTTTTTCCCTAGTTGTACAAACACACGAGTAATAATATCTGCTTCCCTCCTTTCCACCTCCTTCTCTACTTACTACCCTTCTTCCCTGTTTCCCTCCCTCTCCTCTTCCTTCATTAATCCATCCTACCCTCCTGTCCATCTGTTTCTATGATTCCCGGGGTTCCTTCTGAACCATCTGCTCTGGTGTGTGTTCAGACCTCTATGGCAGACCAAGTGGTCTTTCCTTGGTCTTCCACTGATGGGGCACTTTCCTTCACATGTCACGTTTTAGCTCCTAAGATTCTTACTGCTTGAAATTATTCATCTGAGATCTTCACTATCTGTGGAAGTATGTTGATTCGTGGCTTGACTGTTTTTAAGGCTGTACTTTTGGACTTACCAATAGCATACCATAGGTACTTAAACATGCTTACGTTAAAGTGATCTTTCTAATAAATTAATTCTTTTTACGTTTTTATTTGTGTATATGTATGCATCAGGCTTGAGAGCAGGTGCCTTGGTCCATTGACATCACACCAACTCTCACAAGATATTTTAAAATAATTTTGAATAGTGATTTGGGCCTTTGGTTCCTCTGCCAGAAATGGTAACTTCTCTGACAAGGTAACTTGGCACTGTTTCTGCTGTGAAATCAAACCTGAGATCCAATCCCACCCTAGTCTCATAGTAACAACTTGGGCTAACAACTTGGGCTTATCAGTAAAGTATTAGTACTGGAATTGCTTATAACAATATTTTGGGGATTGAAATAAGCATTAGTGAGGATACAGTACATAGTCACAAATGTTAAATTTATTGCCAGAAAAGAAAAATGAGAATAAATCTGCAATAACAATTGTGTGTATCAGTCATTTTAACATATAATCTATACTTAACTTGTCAAGTTAAATGTACTTACAGATTACTGGGGCTGCTTATTAAAGTTATGGATTTCCTGCACATCCCTCAGAAATCCCAGTTCATGTCTATGAGGACCAACCTGGCATTTGCAGGATGGTCTTCACAGAATAATCCTTCTAGTAGATTCTGTTCTGTTCTTACACCTTCTCTTAAGAAACCCCAGCTGATTTGTTTGTTCTTGCTTCTGAGGATTAAAGCCAAGGCCTCTTACAAGTTAATCCTATGTTTTACAACTGAGATGGCCCCAGTATACTGCTTACTTGTGTTGATAGCTGCTGTAGTCTTTTTTAATGGTTCCAAGCCATAAAGCAGATAACGTAACATAGATATTTAAGAGGAACTCAAAATGAACTGCAAGTGAAATAAAATATTTTAGCAAATGCAAGGTTCAGATGCTTGGTGACTGATTATTTTTCATCTTGTCTTAGGATGTCTAAACAGGGTCGAACAATCATCTTCTCCATTCACCAGCCTAGGTATTCCATCTTCAAGTTGTTTGACACCCTCACCTTGCTGGCCGCAGGAAAACTAGTGTACCATGGGCCTGCACAGAAGGCTTTGGAGCATTTTGCCGCAGCAGGTTTGGTTGATTTTTATTTATTGATTGACAGTTTCATTTATGAATGCAATATATTTTTGCTATTTTCTCCCCATATTACCACTTCATTCCTACTTCTCCCACTGAGAATGTTTTTCCATGTAGTAGATCTTAAGAGTTATGGCGAAGACAGAGGGGTGGAAAGGCATACTGTCAGTCTGCATAGAGTGGCTTTGGGTTTCTCCACTCTGAGATGCCTTTGTGTTAGACTTTTTTTCATTTTGCACCACTTGTTTAGGTCTGTTTTTCCTGTCCAGTCTTAGTGTGTCTCCTGATCTTGTATTGTTCTTTTTTTTTTTTTCCTTCCCACTTATGGTTACCTTCCCTGAATGCTTAGTGAGTATCATGGTGGACTCACAGTCAGCAATTTGGTCAGCTGAGCAATTTTGGAAAGACCCACAATCAATGTCTTCTTGACCATATTTCCTGTTTCTCCAGACTTGTGACCTTGCTCTGCCTTAATGAAGACTCATGGAAATGGTGCTTAACTATTTAGGCTGTAAATGGTCCTGAATAGTCTATTGTTATTAGGATAGTCACAGATCTTTACGTGCTTCTTTCTGTTCCACATGATTTTTTTGGCACATGTGTACGTGTATACGAAAGTACAAAACACTTTGAATAGTGCCTGTGGAGTCCCGAGGGATATCAGGAATCATTGTGAATTGCTCTACTTCCTATTGCTTTGCTTCGGGGTTTCCCAGGCTTTTCCTGGGTGGGGTGAACTTAAAGGACAACTTCAGGTTAAGTTGAGATGACCGCGAGTGGGGATTCATGACTGCTGTGAGGGGTATGTTCTCTGGAGGATACTTCTCCAGGATTTTTCCTGCATTTGAAATTGTGGCAGTGTGTAAATCCACTTAGTGGTTGGAAAAGCAGTCACCAGTGCCATGCAAACTGTACTTGAACTTCCAGATAAATTCAGAAAGTACAAGTACCTAAATATTAATATTTTCTTTTTTGAACCTAGGCTTAGATTTTTTGTTAAAAAAAGTACTGGTAAGCTCTTTTCATTTCATAATTTGTGATAACTAAGACTAGAGCAAGATGTCTTTAAACATTTCAAGACTCCTTTCGAGTTGCTGAAATACTGACTGAACGTGTAACAGGAAAGGCTGTATCAGTGAGGGGAGAAAAGAGCAGAAGGAAAGGGAGAACTTGTTAGATGTTGTCTTCCCTTGCCCCTTGCCTTCACTCCCTGAAAGTAAGTGCTCTGTATTTTCCAAGATTCACAGCTTTGTGTTTTTGGCTCACCTTCATTTGTAGATTACCACTGTGAGGCCTATAATAATCCCGCAGACTTCTTCTTGGATGTCATTAATGGAGACTCTTCTGCTGTGGTATTAAACAGAGAGGGAGAAGTTCATGAAGGTATGTATCTTTTAGATTCATTTGTACCTATTCGATTTGACTAAAGCACAATAATATGACTCATTAAAATGTGCTTTTTGAATTCTTACCAATGCAGGGTCATAGCTTTGTCTATATGTGCTGTGAGTATATTTCATTTAATTTATGCATGTGTCAGCTGTAAGTCAAATTTCCATTTTTAAATGTTTATTATTTATAATATTTTTTAAATAAGAAAATGGAATTTTATATATTTACATATAGTAGTATTTAAGGACTTATTTTTGAATAAAGAATTATAACTGTGTAGTACAACTTTTGTTACACTCAAAATATAAAATTAAGGGGTTGTAAAAGCCTGGGGCTATAGAAAAGTAGATTAAATCTGTGGTTTTCTATTAATGCTTCACTTCCTTATCTACTTTTATTCCAAAGCAAACAAGACTGAAGAACCTTCTAAGAATGAAAAGCCAGTGATAGAAAAATTAGCTGAGTTTTATACCAACTCCGCCTTCTACAAAGAAACAAAAGCTGAATTAGATCAACTCTCAGTGGGCAAGAAAAAGAAGGGAAGCTCAGTCTTCAAGGAGATCACATACGCCACCCCTTTCTTTCATCAGCTCAGATGGATTACCAAGCGTTCCTTCAAAAACTTGCTGGGTAATCCCCAAGCCTCCATAGCTCAGGTACCTGATAGATATTAACTGTGAAATGTTTTTGAGGAGGAATTTGGTTCTCACGTGGTACAATTTGGGGTTGTGTTTTCTTGGATGCCTAAACTCTACGTGAGACATAGAAACTCTCAGTAAAAATAGTAAAATGTAATTAAGTTTTTATAGAAAACTTTTTAAATGATCTCTTGGAATATATAATTCAGATTTTTGATGATTTAGACAAACTAAAAAGGGTAATTTTATATGGCTTTTTCCCCCTTTTTTTAAAGTAACAGCAATATTGTTCACACTGGAGATTTTCTAGTAGTCAATTACATTCCTAGTTGATTTTCTGACTTCAGCTTTGTGTGTCAACCTTTTACCACTGGGACAAAATGCCTGAGAAAATCAGTCAAAAGAAGAAAATTTTATTTTGGCTTATGATCTTGATTGCTAGCCATGTTGCTTGCCTGTGATGAAGGCCTGTGATGAGGCAGAATCTTGGCAGAAGGTCTTGGCAAAGACCAGAAACAAGATATACTGAGCTATTCCCTGGTGACCCACTTCCCCCTAGGCCTATCTCCTATTAAGACATTCAACCATGAGCTCATCAATGAATTTCATGCATTTTTTTGAGTTAGTGGCTATAATGATTTGAATATGAAATTTCCCTGGAAGTCTCTTGTGTTACAAACATTTTGGGTGGCTCCTGTGGTGTTAGGAGGTAGGAAGTAGCTATAGGCCACTGGGGTGGCGCTTAGGAAGTGAACTCTTGGGGGATCTTGTGCCTGTAGCCTTCCTACCTGCTTTCTGGCCACCTGAGGTGAGAGCCCTCTGTTATGTGCTCCCAATGTCATGATGTTCCACCTCACTGTGGCTCAGAGCCAGCTGGAGCATCATGACTCTGGAAGGAACCCTCGGAAACCATGAGTAGAAAAAGCCATTCCTTTCTTAGGTTGTGTTCTCAGGTACGGCCACTGGAATGATGAAAGTCACTAACATAGGATATAATCCCTTCTCAATAGTACTTCAGCCAGGGAATCCAACCTTCAATACATGTGTCTGTTGATACACTCCAGATCTAAACCACTACACAACACAAGATCAGGGGCAGCATTTTGTGATCCTAATACAGTAGGGTACAAAACAGCTAAAATTGAAATCTGACTTCATGGAATTTATATTTTATTGTGAGTGCCGGGATAACTGAATAAGAAGTGAGATGGCATGCCAAATGGAAGGAGGGACTATGTCAAAGGTGTAAGGAAAGACGGGATATAGAAGGACAATAGTAAGAGGTATGGAAGGGAAGTGTAAAGGAAACCTATTGTCATTGAATACATTGCTTGCTACCTGAGATAAAAGTCTGAAAGCAAAATGCTATTTCCTATAACTCCCTCCTTTACAGAGCCTGATGTTAGAGCCAATGTCACCTTACAGAGTGAAGTATACATCCAAGTAGTCACGGCTTAGCAAGGCTTTCTATTTACTATTAAGCTAACTTTCTTAACAGAGATCAGATAACATTCTTGCCTTCTTTTGGCTGGTTGTAGTAATTGTTAATTATCACTATTGTAGGGTTTTCTGTTATTTTTAAATTTCATATCACATAAAATAGAGTAGTTCTTAGTTCAGTGAGGCATCACATATAAGGAAATCAGTTTAGCTACTTGCCTTTTATTTTTCCCTCAATACTAGGAGTTGAACCCAGGGCTTCACACCACTAGTCAAGGACACTACTATGAAGTGTTTTATGCCCCCCTCCTTTATGTATTTGTGTTTCTTAAGACTTGGTCTCAGTAGGTTACCCAGACTGTCTGTGATCTCTCTGTAGTCCTGGCATGACTTGCCTCCTGAGTCACTGAAATTATAGGCCTGGATTATTTATTTATTTATTTATTTATTTTAGTGTTTAGTTTTACAAGCATATTGAATACTAATCCCTACTTTCCTCCATCCCCCCTCCCTCCCATCTCCATCCTTTCTCCTCAGCAATCCATTCCACTCCCTCCCACCCTCCTGCCTGGCCACTTCAATGGACCCCAGGGTTCCCCCTGGCTTGTCTATTCTTGTGGGGGTTCCAGCCTCTATGGCATGCCAAATTGCCCCTCCTTGGGCCACCCCACTGATAAGGAGTTTCCTTTCACTCATCCAGCTCTAGTCTCTAAGGTTTCTACTGTGTCCTCATAGTCCATAGGGGCGTGTTGGCATTTCAGCCATCATTGTACTTCTGTTGAGTACTGAAAAGTGAGAGGTTATTGGCTTATTAAAATACTACTGACTTAACATACATCATTCTTATAGTTAAATATGTGGCCCTTTAAGTGGATCTGGGGCTAGTACTCTATTTGAGTCATGATATCAGTTGCTTCAAATATTTGTGGTTCTTGTAATTTGGTAGTTATCAGATAAGAGGCACCGTCTTATTAATCAAGGATTTTGTGTGTGTGCGTGCGTGTGTGTGTGTGTGTGTGTGTGTGTGTGTGTGTGTGTGTTGCTGGGGAGTGAACTCATGCACTAACCACTGAGTTACACCCTTAACTGTCTGTGCTGATTCAAAGTACTACTCTGTAGCCAAGGCTGCCTTTGAACTCTCATCAGTCTTCCTGTAGTAATCCCACAAATTCTGGGATGATAGGCATGAGTTATCACAACTGGCCTTATGAGCCGATTCTGTAGTAAGAGTTGTATGTTAGGGTTCTCCTACTTGCCCATTGTGCCAGTTAGTTTCTGCTGTCATCTTGACGGTTAGGACGTGAGTTTCTACGTTTTTATGAAGAATTATTTAGTTAAGACAGTCCTTTGAGCAATCATGTAGGAGACAGTCTTAATTGTTTTAATTGAAGTGGGAAGACCTGCCTATTGTGGGTAGGCTAATAAATACTATAAAGAGTTAGTCAACATTTGGCAAGCGGGTAAGTTAGAAAGCAAGTATATAGCATTGGTCTTTGCCCCTTTGCTCTTCCTGTGATGTGGCGCATCCGGTCTCCTTGGCTGCTGCTGGTAACACTCATGAGACAATAAAACACCCTCATTTCCTAAGTTGTTTGATTCAGATATTTATTACAGCAGTGGTATTACAAAACTAAGACACTTCTAAAACATAATTTTCTTGTTCAAGATTCATGGATAGTCCTGAACAGAGCATGATTCAAGCACAGCTTTTTGCAGTATAACAAGAGAGGACCTATTTTGGTGCTTTGCTTTTTTCTGATGTAGACACTAGGCATAGAGCCTATAGATTGTATGTGAAACCTACTGATCTCATCAATATGCTTAGCTTCACAAAAGAAATTCCAGTAATGTTCAGAGAAGGAGCAGTCTATAGAAAAGGTAGACCCATATCTCTTGAGCTTAACAGGACTCTTCTTTAAAAAATGCTTTCACTAGCATGTGTCAATGATATTTAAGCGTTTCATTAAGATATCTTTATTCAAGTTCACAATTTGTTTCATATATTCACCCCCTGTTCATTATCATATCCTCTTCTCACTCTTGTTGATCCTTGGTTTGTGACTCGTGTGTGTGTGTGTGTGTGTGTGTGTGTGTGTGTGTATGAGAGAGAGACCTAGTGAGTTTCACTGGCACTGTGTAGGAGAATGTGTTAAAGTTTGTTTATACGAACAGAGTGAGAGTTATTTACAGGAGCTACATCAATGAAGAAAATGTTTCTCTCTCCCCGTCAACCACTAATTGCCTATGAGTCCTCAAGTAGGGGTAAAGTTTCGTGAGTTTCCCACCTTGGCATGACAGGGTATCACAATTACAGCTGCTGAACTCAGGAGTGAAACAGTCATAATATATCAGAAGTCATCATTGTGCGTGGCTCCCCTTTCTCCAGCTTTTACCTTCTTTCTGTCACTTCTTCCACAATGTTCCCTGAGCCTTGAGAAGTTTAACAGGACAGCTTTTATCCAAGTCTCCACCTGCTAGACTTTAGCAACTTCCATTTAGTAAAGGGCCAGACAATATTTTAGGTTTGTAGCCAAATCTGGTGTTTGTTTCATAGTAACCCTGTCATGTTAATATATAAACAGAACATTAAATGTGTAAATAAATGAACAGATCTGTGTCCCAACAAAATTTTTTTCATGGGCACTGCAGTTTCAATTTCATGCTGTCAGCAATTTATACTCTCCTGACTAGAAAAAATTGGTGAAAATGAGCTTACAAATGTGTGGCTGTCCTGTGTGCCATGGCTTTCTGACCTTTGTCATTGGGTTTTTAATATTACATGGCTCTTTTCCTTTTATAAGCATGGAGTTGTTAAAATGTTTTATGAGTTCCTGCTGATAAGTCTTTTCTCTATTGTCTTAATAGTTGTACTTTGGTTCAGACTAGCTATATAATTTAGACTTGGCCTATAACAGGAGGTTGTGCTTTGATTGCTTTTTTTTTTTTTTGAGAATTAAGGTAGAGTTTATTAGAGGAGAGAAAGAACGGGACTCATGGACTCCAGATGTGGAGTACCACGAGGGACAGTGCCCTGCAGGACTCATGGACTCCAGGCATGGAATCCACGAGGGACAGACAGCTAGAAATGAACTCACAGACTCTACATGTGGCGTGCTGAGGGACAGGCACTCCAGAGAACTCGTGGACTCCAGGCATGGAATTCATGAGGGGCAGGCGCTCTCTTTTTATCTGTATAAAAATATTTGTTCTTCTGTATAACATTCTAAGGTTCTTCTGCTGAAATCAGTTTGGGAGACATTATTATTATTCTCTCATAGACTCATTAGTTATGATTCTGTGCTCATTTTCTTTTAACGGCAGCACAAACATCACTCAGGACACTCCTTGAGAAATGGATAAATATACTTGAATAAAGACAGCAATAACGTTTGTGAGAATTTCTTTTTTGAATCTTCTGTTCCAAAAACTATAGGCCAGATGCAGAAAGCTCACGGACAGACTCATTACCTCACTATGCAGGATTGAGTTTGCCTGATGGGTCTGTTTTTCTTGGGCAGGAAAGATAGCACAGGTAAAGCTCTTGAAAGAGGAAATGGTCAGGCTTTGCTGTTCTGATGAAGGATTTCAAAGATGACTAGAAGCACTTTCAGAACTTCAGAGTTTTCAGGAAGCATCCTAATGATAGTACATTGTTAGTATGACAAACAGGACCACAAAGGAAACAGACGAGTACCTAGTCCAGAACAGTGACTGCCCTAAAAGGTGTGCTGTGGGGAATAGAGTGCAGATGTGGGCATGTGCATTTGGCATGTGATGGTGCTGTCAGCATTTATTTTAAAAGCTCAATTTGAAGTATAGAGTACATTCTGAAGGGCTGAGAATGTACCAAGCAATGGGTTGTATTGCAATGCTTTCCACCACGCTATGGTCTTCACAGATAACATTTTTGTTTTTTTCTGCTTTACTTTGTTTCCTGCCAAAAATGTCTTTCACAAGTTGCTTCATGTCTTGTTACTGTTACAGTGATGAGAATATTTTTTTAGCTTTGAAATTTCCAAGATATATGGTAGGATATTGTGTTTTTTTTAAATTGACATTTCTTAGATTTTAAAAATTACCAATAATAATAATAATAATAATAATAATAATAATAATAATCCTTTATGTTCATTACATCATGAATGTAACCTTTATCTCCTTGCTAATTGAAGCATGCTTAAGAGATTTTTCCTGAGGCCAAGAGTGAGGCTTGTGCACTTTCTCCAGGAACTGTTTGCAGACTGTGTGGGGAAGGGCGAGGATGCTCAGGAAAACTCCTCTTTAACACTGGCAGCTCAGATGGTCTGCGCTGACCTTAGGCCTCTTCTCTGGGGTTTACTTGACCACCGCAGAGAACACGGGCAAAATTGTTTATCATGACAGCGCACTTTTCTCTGAAAACACCAAACTCCCCAGAGTGGCATAGGTGGAGTCCAGTTCACCCTTACTTCCTCAGCATGTGAATTCCATTGTCACAATCTCTGTGTATATTTTGAAGTTTTTTTTTAAATTTATTTTTAATGTTAGGGAAAAGACATCCTGTTTTCCAATCTCTTGAGTAAGCTGTATGTTTATTAATACAAAGACAAATTTTTTTTCAGTTCAAAACTCTTAGCACTTTGACTTTGGTTTGTTCATAAAGCGACTTCCCTAAGTACCTGTGTTCCCTGTTGTTTCCAAGTCCAATGCCAGAAGTAGGCCCTGCACTGGCTGTGCCTGGAGAAATCTAGCTTTCTGTTGTCCTGCCTGTTCCCTCAATTTTCAATTTAATCTAGAGTTAGTTTCATAACATGCACTGTTTTAGATTCTCCCGGAAATCCTATCTCTGACCAAGCATTTAAAGTGTTTATTTCAAAAGAAAAACTTGATTTTGTATCTATATTTTACAATAGTAAAAATATCAATATGCAACAATTTTCACATCTAATGGAACTCTTATTTTTATTTTTCCTTTTGAAAAGATAATTGTCACAGTCATACTAGGACTGGTTATTGGTGCCATTTACTTTGGGCTAGATAATGGTCCTGCTGGAATCCAAAATAGGTAAGTGACTTTGGATCTCCCCCCACCCCCAGTATAAAGAAATCAGACTTGGTATAGTTCTGAGAAAAACAGAAGCAGACATTTTTTTACAGAAAATAAGTTTTGTAGACTAATAAGCAAAGCTATCAAATTTATCAAATTTGGATCTTGGTTTTGAGAAAATGCTGTTATTTTGTGCAAGCGTATAGATATTGATTAAGGATTTGAATTTAACATAAGTTCAGATAAATGTGACTGTTTCATTGTGGGGTTATGAACAAGACAGTGAATTGAAAACTGGAAGAGTTGGCTTTCTCTTTCACTAATATGTGTATATATATATGCATATGATATATATGAAACTGTAAAAATGTGAAATTTATCCTTTTTACCAATGTTAACCACAATTTAGGGACTGCCAGCAATATCCAGCTCTAGGTGCACATTTATTTTCTCAGTGGAATCACCACCATGATCATGAACAATTTCCTCCAACACATATCTCTTCTAATTGCTGGGAAGTGTCCTTTTAGGAGCCTCAATTGCCTGTTGTAGTAGCCTCTTATATGTGTGGCATTATAGGTATTTCCCTTAATATAATGTCTTGATGGTTCATTTATGCAAGATATGTCAGAATTACTTTCCTTTTTTTTCAATTAAAAAAATTTTTTATTATTATTTATTCAATTGTGTGTGCGTGTGTGTGTATGTACGTGTGTGTGTGTGTGTGTGTGTGTAGAACCACTGACGAATTCAGGAACCACCATGCACCGCCTCCACCTCCACCTCCTCTTTGTTTACTCTGTCCTGGGATTCACAGGCTCCGCCCTACCAGGACCAGAAACACAGGCCACCCCCGCTTCCGCCTGGTGCCTATACGTGAGGTCTAGGATCTGAACTCAGGACCTTCCGCCTGCAAGGCAGAGGCTTAACCCCTGAGCCACCTCTCCAGCCCCAGAATTACTTTCCTTTTTAAAGTCAATCACATCCATTTTTTGTACACGTATGTACACACACACACACACACACACACACACAGAGTCACACACTGTTTTTGTTATCCAATTACCTGTTTTTAGAACTTTGTTTTGCTTCCACCTTTTGGTTATTGTGAGTAATGCTTGAATGTACGGATCTGGATTCCTAATTTTTAGTTGTTCGAGCTGTCTTACCAGAGGTACAGTTGCTTAATCACATGATAATTCTGTTTAGACATCCTGGTTCAAAAAAAATCCAAAGAAATAATGCTAGTTGATGCTATAAATGTTTTCTGGAGAAATTGGACCTTAGCCTTCTGTAATTTGTACTTTTGATACCTTGTGACCAATTTTTAAAAAATTTTCTGGCTTTCATATGTCATGTGTGAGAATGGTTTTGTCTTTGTGTATATGTGTGTGAAGTGTGTGTATGTGTGTGTGTGTGTCTATATATGATGGATGAGTGTATATGTAAGGATATGCATGTTTAATGAGTATGTGTATCTCTGTGATTATGTAGAATGTGTGTATGTGTTTGTGTATGTGTGTCTATATATATGCACATGTGTATGTATATGAGAGTTTATGTGTATATGTGAGAGTATGTGTGTATCTATGTGTATATGTGAGAGAGTGTATGTGTGTGTATGTGTTTTATTGTATGTTTTTAGGGTAGATTGGTTCTTTTAAGTAGAAGAAAATGGTAGTGTCCTATAGAATGGGGTTACACAGTGTTCTTAAGGCAAATATCAATACTTCATCATTTAGTTTTCTTTTGGGAGATCCAGTACTCTACTCTTTCCAACCTATCCTGGGAAAACAGCTTTGATTGTCATGTGGAGCCTGAGTCTTATCACTCATGTGGAGCATGAGCTGTTCATTCCTGAATGCTTTCAAGGTTCAGGAGAAAGGTATCAAAACACAAATCCAGTAACTCACTTCTGGGCATTTTTTCCAATTATGTAAAATCAATTTGTAGGACAGATATCTGCTCATGTTAGTGACTACAGTATTTACAGTAGCAAAGCTAGGAATCAGTCTAAGTGCATCTGCAAGTGAAGGGATAAGGGAAATGTGGTATGTATATATAATATGTTCAGCATTAAAGAAAGAATTTTGCCCTTTGTGACAATATGAAT
Source organism: Typhlomys cinereus (assembly GCA_023101885.1). NCBI lineage: Eukaryota > Metazoa > Chordata > Mammalia > Rodentia > Platacanthomyidae > Typhlomys > Typhlomys cinereus. Next base: position 15,070,572 of record JALPQD010000008.1, on the reverse strand, counting down.
TAAGGAACAATATGCTTTGTGGAATCTAAAATAATCCTTTGGCACAAAGGGTAGAGTGGTAGTCACCAGAGTCAGGGAGGTTAGAGAAGGAGATGTGCATTAAAGGTTCCACGCTACAATGTAAAATACATCAGTTACTTTTCCAGAATCATTGTGTGTGTCACTGAAGTATCAGACACAAGAACAAATTGAATTGAATCTCTTAGTTTTTGAAGTTGATTTAGACTTGATAGTAGATGTCTTCTTGTCCTATTATAACTACTTTCTCTGAGACCTGGCTATTTTCCATTCATCTTGTCTTAAATTTATGAAAACAGCCTATAACTTTCTTTCTTCATTTTTCAGATATTAAATTTTTTTCTTAGAGTCTTGCTTTTCTTTTAAGATAACTGGTGTTTATTTGAGTTCACATTTTTAAAAAATATTCTCATTTTATATTATTTAAATGATGCACCTCATTGTTCCTTTTCAATGTCAACATCCTCCATGTCAATTAAATTGTTTGATGATGATGGACAGTGCAGATCTGATTCAAGGATATTGGCCTGCTTTCATAAAATCTATAAATCTGCCAAAACTGTAGATTTGTTGAGCACTTTCCTTTTTAAACTTGTTACTTTGCTGAAAATGAGGTATTATCTTCCCTTTCGTACACATACACAATTATTTTTTCGTCATAAATAGTCATCACTTGGTTTTCTGAGCACTAGAGACCCCATGCAGGTCGATCATCCTCTGTTAAGGATGCTTGCCTAGGCATCGCTGATGGCAAGGACTCCCTTTGCTGTCTTGCATTTTTCTTCCACGTGTCTTAATTTTCTTCTTGAATGTTTCCACCCTCTTGAGCTTTGTATAGCATACTGCATCTGTTTAGATTTTAGTTAGTTAAATTGAAGGGATTAGCATTTTTATTGTTCTTGCATGCTTGTATGTGTGTGTGCATGCGTGTACATTTGTAAGAGGGCACTTGAATGTGTGTGTCTGTAGAGGCCCAAGTGACTTTGGGGATCATCCTATGTTGCTCTACCTCCTTATTGCTTTGCTCTAGAGATTCCCAGGCTCTGCTTTCTAGAGATGGAATCCACCCAGCATTATTATGTAGGATCTAGGGACTAGAATTTAGGTCCTTTTGCTTGGGAAGCAAAGGCTTTAATCACTGATCCACATCCCATCCAGGATTAGTATTTCTATGATGTGTATTAGCTTAGGCTGCATGATTAAGTATTGTTGACTGTGTAGCTGAACAGCAGAAGTTAACTTTGTCTCCATTCTAAAGTCTGTAAATGAGAAGTCGGGATTTTCTCCCAGCAATGTCAGGCTCAGGCTCAGGGCCCATCCCAGCTAGCAGATGACTGCCTACTAAGACAAAGATCATTTGGCTGTTCTTCTACTTTTGAAGACATTAATCACACATGAGGCCTCCACTCTCAGGACCTCGCTACCAGGCGTGTCCAACCTTTTGACACTAACATAATTTCATCACCTACAAAGTTAAATCTTAACAACCACATAGTTAGTCCTTACAGGAGGGTTGAGGTTCTTTAAGGCCCTTGGCTAGGTAGGAGCACACTGCAGATTTCCTTGGTGAAGATAGTGCAAGAAAATCATAATGTATGGCAGGTTGGGATTTAGAGACGTCTTTAGTTGTGAATATTCTGCTGGGAAGATTACTGAAGATTTTTGCCCTTGGATTTTCTTTTTAAGATTTATTTTTCTCTTTAACGAATAGTAGAAGTAAGATCTTTGATCACAAAAAAACAAACAAATGTCTGTATCTTTTATGATAGTAGAAAACAAAGCAGTTAATTAATGCAAATAAGCTTTTACGATATTAAAAAAAAAGAACCATTCAGTTGAATTACAAAAAAAATCTCAAAAAAGTCTCATGTCATTTTAAATAAATTTACTGCTTTATGCTGAGCTTCATTCATAGCTATCATCTGCCACATGTAGACTTTAGGTGGACTTGGCTGAAAGGACCTGTCTCTCCATGCTATCACATTATAGGGCTTCCTTGTTTCAACATATGAAATTAAGGAAACACAGTTCAGTTCACAGTGAGCTGAGACCATGAATTTGAGTGTGTGCGTTAACACACAGTTGCACAACCACCCTGTGCAGGCATGGACACAAACCGATGGGGCTGCACTTCCCTCTGTATTAATTAAAATTGTTTTCTTCTCTTCTTCAGTGTTTAGTACTATCATTTGTGACCCTGAGAACGCTCAATTGACTGTGTTTCCATCCTGTCTTGTCAGAGCTGGGGTACTGTTCTTTCTGACTACAAACCAGTGTTTCAGCAGTGTGTCAGCCGTGGAGCTCTTTGTGGTGGAAAAGAAGCTGTTCATGTGAGTTGTCCTGGTTCTGAGAAGGGGCAACATGACTATGTGTCAAATTGTCATATCCAGTAATGGGACAAAAGTGCCATCCTGTGATTACCAGTATCTTTTTCTTTTATTTATATGCTCAATCAAAAAGTGTAAATCATGTAGTATGTATTTGAAGTATCCATCATGAGTTTTTGAAAATTTATGGACATTACCAGTATTAACTAAGAAGTATCAGTGGTGGGCAGGGTGGAAAATCAAGAGCATACAGTACTACTCAGAGAAAGGTGAATTTCACTTCTGGGCTTGTAGCCCAGGCTGAAAGAGAAAAATCAGTAAGGGACTGATTTGTTAGCAAAACAACCAAAGCAAAGGGACTCTAGTGAGATTAAGTGGGGGTTCAATAGCCTCTGGGAGCTGTGAGATGATATTGTGAGTTAGAGAAAATTGGGTCCTTGACTATGGTGGAATGAGACAAGCCAGAGGTCGTTCTCCAGGCTGTTTTATTTCCTGTGCCTTTCAAAGGTAGAAGAGATTTTCCCCTCTTTCTCTGCTGAAGAAAGGAATACCATAGAGAAAGGAAAGAAGAGAGAAAGGTATCAGGAAGAAGAGGAATTAGGATTTGATGGATGTCAAGAAGAAAAAGTGATTAAGACTTAATAACTTATATAAAGTGCAACTGTTGAAGAAAGAAACTTTTTTCTACATTTTACAAGTGAAGCTGCACACTATGAAAGAGTAGTGGCCCACAGCTGCCCTGGGACCACAGACAGTAATAGCTTGGTTGTCTTCATAATAAGTAGGAGAAATGTCCCCACGTACACTGATATGCACTGCTGAAGCACTGTTCTTCAGAGAACCAGCATCAGGGAAACAGAGTCTCTGAGGGAAATGACTGTATTCAGGCTCAGTTTCCTTGTAGAGGCCCTGGGGCCAGAACAGACCACAACAGGAAAGAGCTCTGTGATAATGGGGGGGGGCAGCAGGCAGTCTGTAGGATGCTGCCTTGTTAGACTCCTGGTGACCCCTGGTAACCAAAAGTCTGCAGTAGGCATCCCATATCTGCTTTCTGCCTTCTAGGTTAATCTGGGGTGTATGGCTTGTATTTTTTTCTGTAGACACGAGTATATAAGTGGATATTACAGAGTTTCATCTTACTTCTTTGGAAAACTGTTATCTGACTTACTACCCATGAGAACATTGCCCAGCATTATCTACACTTGTATACTATACTTCATGTTAGGTGAGTAGCAAGACAAAATGAATATGCTTTTGTTTGTGGATATTAAATGCAGCTATTTCTCCATGTATTTTTTTTTTATTTTCTTATCTCTGTGTCTCTATATAGAGAATTCAAAATGAATGACTACACATACTCTACTGCTTATGACTTTGAGGATTTATTTATTTATTAAAAATATTCACTGCATAGCTGTAGACAGATTTATTTTCACATTATTATCGGGCTTCATCTTAAGGTCTCTGTACCAAAATTTCCTTATTTTTCATTGATTCACTTATACACCAGATATATCTGATTTTGACAAAGTACTACATAATAAGAACCTCTGATGGAGTTCAGACTTCCGTTTCACAAGAATGTATCATAAACAGATGTGAACTCTAGACCGTAGGAATCCTCACCCTTGTTTCTGCTTCTGTTCCTTAGTCACCAGTAGGTACAACCCTAGAATTAGCCCATGATGGTTTATAGAGTAGATACAAGACTTAGTTTAGCCTTATTTAAGAACTTAATAACTTACATAAAGTGTAACTGTTGAAGGAAGAAACTTTTTGCTGTATTTTTCAAGTGAGAGCTTCATATGAAAGAGTAGTGGCCCGCGGCTGCTCTGGGACCACAGAAAAACAGCTTGGTTGTCTTCATACTGAGTAGGACATGGATTTATTTTATCTGGAAAGACATAGGTTGTAGAAGACACATCTTTTCCCCAGCTATGAAAGCACTGCAGATTTATGTAATGGTGTTGCAGTCTGCCTGCATGGTTGCTGATAAATGACCATCAAACAGCTTAGGGGAACAAGGGTTTATTCTCTCTTACAGTTCCTGGTTACAGTTCTCAGTCCAGCTTGACGGGAAAGCAGGGCTGAGGGAACTGGCCACACCATCTCTATATAACAGCTGAGAAATGGACAATCCTTACTTGCTACACCACCATGTCTGGCCAAGTGAACTGAAGGATGCCAACCCTCTCAACCAGTTCTCCGTGATTTATTCCAGGGCCTCATCCCACCCACCATGGGCTGGGCCTTGCCCATCAGCTAGACAATCTCCTGCAGGTTCGCTCTGGGTTCAATTCAACTACTAATTCTCCACAAATGTGCCTAGAGCTCAAACCCTCAATAGTCAAGTTGACACCTGTGCCCAACTCTGACAAATGGTGATCCCAGTTTCTTCCCTAATACAGTTCAGCAGACACTGAATTATATGGAAACATCTGAGCAAACATATTTTGTGTTGGTAAGTCTCTATGAGGGAAGAAGACAGAAGGATTTTTAATCAGTTGTGCAGCCTACATCTTAGGAGATCATGAACTATTTATGATACACATAAAGGAGTTCAGCTGTTATGTGAAATAGCACTTGTAAAATACACTTGAAAGAGAAAATAGCATAGCTTAATACCATTACATGAGAAAAAAATGAAATTTATGGTGCAGAGTAGTTTGATGGATTTGGACAATTTTCATTCTGATACTCATTTCTCAGAATCTTAGTGTTGTTTTCATGCACAGTGCCAAGGCAATTGGATTGACTCCTTGTTTTATGTCTAAGGCTTGAAACCCGTGGTGGAGGCTTTCTTCATCATGATGTTCACTCTTATGATGGTGGCGTTTACAGCTAGCTCCATGGCCCTGGCTATAGCTGCAGGTCAGAGTGTGGTGTCTATAGCAACACTTCTCATGACCATCTCTTTTGTGTTTATGATGGTGAGTATGAACTGTACTTCTCTGGGGGACAAGAAAGTCTGTCCATACCTGTAGTGTAACACCTATCTGGATCCTGTGCATAGAACCGTGACACCTTCAAAAATCCATATGGTAGGTAAAATTAATGTTAGGGATGTCTTTTTTCCTAAGCCTTATTGAGTTTTCATGTTACTGTAGGTGACTACGACTTTGTTACCACATGCTTACAGTAAGGTACAAAAAGTACCAAAAGGTACTTTTCAGTCAGGTATATGTCTGTAATCATAGCAGTCAGTCTGTGTCAAAAAAAAAAAAATCAAAAGAGAAAGGAAAAAAGAAACTTCTTGTTGATAAATTAGAATTTCAAAACAGAAAGAGTCAGCATTGATCCCCTCCTAACAATGACAGGCTGTATGCCTTATGTTTCTTGCAACCAGCCATGAATCATCACAGAAATGCTATGGTCAGATTCCTGCTCTCCAAGGGAAGAGCTAAGTGCATTAACGCCCTGATCATTCTCCACAAGGAGTATGTCTTATAGCTTGAAAATTCCTCTTGTAGTCTGAAAAGTTGTGTTTCTAAAATATTGGGAAAAGAGCATTACTTGGGAGGTGAAGGAAAGAGGATCAAAGTTCAAAATCATCTTTGGCTACATAGTGAGTCTGAGGCCAATCTGGGCCACATGAGACCTTGTCTCAGACACCAAAACAATTGGATAATGTCAGTGTCCACCATGCCTGCTCACATACCTCCTTCGTATATTCCTGGCAATTTCTTTTATCGGGAGATAATTGGTTATCTTTTTTTTCTTACTTAAAATTACTTAGTCCTTAAGTTTCTAAATTTTGCACTCGTGTAGGTAAACCAGTAGATGAATGGAACCAGTTGTCACATTTCCCACCTACATTGTTAAATGAGAACGGCTAGCCTATTGATACATATGCCCTGTTAGCGAATGCTGCATTAATACATCTTTCAGTGATACATAGTCAGCCAAAGTCTTACTAAAATTTAGTTCTTTCATTTCTGGATTTGGAAGCTACCTATGTATATACTACTTAGAAAGTGAGAATTGTTGTTCATGTCATCACCCAGTAAATAACATATCTTTAAATAATTGAAATGTTTCATTAATGACTGTTTTAATGTATGCAAATACTGGTATGGCGTTATGCACTGAGGTAAGTTTCTTGCTATATCCCCATTGAATTCATGATCCTCCAGTAAACAACGAATTCATTATCCTCTAGCCTTGATCTCCCTGGTGATTTGGTGACAGGCACTTCCCCCCCCCCAATGCTAGAATGCTTCATGAAATCACTGAACCAATTCTGATACACAGTTTTCTATCTTCTAGCTCTTTTCAGGTCTTCTGGTGAACCTCAGGACCGTTCAACCTTGGTTGTCCTGGCTGCAGTATTTAAGCATTCCTCGATATGGCTACATGGTAGGCTGTTCTTCCCACTCATCATTGTGGCTGAAGTGAAACCAAACTGGTGATTCCCTTGGTCTTGACTGCAAACCTTTCCCAACAGGAATCTCCTTCTAGGAACTAGGAATCCTAATCTGTGAGCTTGTGTTTAGTCAGCGGCCCTAGTCACCCAATGATGGACCTGTTCTTGAAGAATATACTGTGTTTCACTGTTCATTGAGGGATAGATGCAAGGATGGATCCATAGTTTACCCTGAAAGATGAGTCCCAAGAGAAATAGCCATGTTGGTGTCACAAGCTGCTCAAAGCCAAAACAAACTGCAATGCAGCTGAGCTTCTGGCTCCTAAATTGTAACTGGTTTTAATGAAAAGAAGCAAGAAACAAGTGTTGTTACAAATCAGCCATGATCATTTTAGTTACAGACTCTTTGGCTTTAAGAGTAGTGGGGGTGCTCTGGGAGTAGCCAGGGTCGTCCTTCTTGGCCAACTAGAAGCAGCATCCTAGCCCTAAGCCAAAGGTCTCCATGAAAATAGCTTCAGCTGCTTTGGTGTGGGAAAGACTGTGTTTTCAGAAGTTAACAGTGGAGAATAAGCTTGTATGTAATTTGGAAACTTCTTGAAATTTAAAACTATTGACCTTCCTTTCATCTCCTCTATGTTACAGGCTTTGCAGCATAATGAATTCTTGGGGCAAAATTTCTGTCCAGGACTTAATACAACTGCAAACAGTACCTGTAGTAACGAATACACAATGTAAGTTTGTGTCGAATGTCATAATAGTCTGCTCTTCCTATGATATGATATATACATCCTTCCCTTTTTGAGTTTTAATTTTCCTCTTTGTAAAGTGAGCCTTTATACATTAATGCATGTGAACACAGTGTACAGTTCCTGCATTCTACTATAGTCAATGTTGTAGTTGCTACAGAAAATGTTTTCTATATATTGATTGTCTAGGGGCTTTGAGAAGATTATTCTCCATACTTTTTGATTGTGGATGGATTCTTATTTTTCAGAACATTTGAGTTATAAATAGACTATTTTAGCAAAGGTAGCAAGGGCTCATGGTCTCTGGACCGTAGTGGATTATGTATCTGGGAACCAAGTGTGGAGACAATAAGTGCTTGAAGGGCCACAGTAGTGTAAAATGAGTATACTATACACTCTGCCTTCAGTAGTGTCCTAAAATCCAGGACTACCAGTTATATGTGTGAGTGTGCATGTTCATGTATGCAGATGTGTGTGCATGCATGTGTTGTATGTGTGGAGGTGTATGTGTGTACATTTACGTTGAGTTGGAACACTCCTTATTAATAATGGATGTATTCCCAAAAGAAACAAACATTTTACTAACTTGAGAAAGAATCCTTTTTCATATAAGGTCATTAAAATAAAATTGTAGTTTGTAATAAAATTAGACTACCTTTTTTAAAACTGTGAATATGCTTCTGTGATTTGCTATAATAGTTCATTTTTTGGTATAGAAAGTAATAGCAGAAAAGAACACTGGTCTCCTGAATCTCTCCTGAATCTTCAGTAATTGTTTTTACAAGGACAGCTTTCTATTTTGAGTTGTTGACAGGGAAAAATCTTTGTGAAGAGAGATTTTGTTTGCCCGGCCCTCTCCTTTGGGCTTGATCTGGGTGTGCCATCGTTATTCCACAGAGCCCCTGCCAGCATGCTGGCCAGGAAGAAGCAAACAGGAAAGGTGGGACTTGATAAGAAAGAATCACAGGCTTAATGGGCACGTCAGCTCCTCCTCACTGGACAAAGGAGTAGCTCTCAGGGCAAAGAGAGGCTGTGTCTGCAAATTTACCAGAATTGTAGCAAGCAATGATACCAGATAGTTTTAGTAGTGGATGCTGTTCTGATATTTAGCAGGGATATTCATTCACCTGCTCTGCTCAGCTGCTTCCAGAAGTTTCATCAATAGTTGAATAACTGTGAGCCTTATTGCTGCCCGGACGTGCCAGGCCAGAGCCCTTGCTGTGCTCTGTTCCTAGATCTAGAAATTCTGAGCCTATTTCTGTGGTCTTGTTAGTGAGCTGAAAGAAAGGACTAAGGTCGTCATAGGTAAAGCCAGGGGTTTCCCTTTCAGGATAAATGAAAAGTTACTTGATTAATGTTTCTGTTCTTTGAAAGAGAAGAATTATAGATCTGGAAATCAGTGCATGTCAAAAGGCTGGAAGCTTGAATCCTTATGTGACTTGGCTACATAGTTAGATCTGCTTCCCCTCCTCTCTTCAATGTGTATATAATTGCTATCTCCGCTTTGTATTTGTACCTTAATTAGAAACACATTGCTTAGCACAGTATCTAGTAAACGGTAGGCTTTCGAAGACAGAGTATTGTATGTGAGGAGATTACTACCCTAATCTGTTGGTTGGTCTCTTTAACAAAGGAAACCTGAACGTATGTATAGCATTTAACAGATGCTGGGAAGGAAAATATCCATTTATTTTCATGTGCTCTTAATTTCAGATGCACTGGTGAAGAACACCTGGAAAATCAAGGCATTGATGTGTCACCATGGGGGCTGTGGCAGAATCACGTAGCACTGGCATGTATGATAGTTATCTTCCTCACAATTGCCTACCTAAAACTGTTATTTCTTAAGAAACATTCTTAAATTTCACTGTAACTTACATGATTTACCCTATTAAAAAAGCACTCTCAATTTCAGTGTCCTATGTAGTTTTGTATTTTGGTTTTTTGTTTGTTTGTGCTTGGTGGTTATACTTCTGTGGTTCAACAGAACCACAAAAAAAGTTATTTTTAACAGAAACATTCACAGATGCCATGATAAATTGAATCATCCATGAAAGAACCTAAGTCAAAAGCTGACATTATAATATTATTTATTATCCTCCTCAGATAATAGCTGTGAGGAGAAAACCCGGCTTCCTTAATGTTCTGAAAAAGTGGAATTGAATTCTAGATACTCTTGGCATATTACTGACACCTCTGGTATTTCATCACCTTTTAGTTGGTGTTCAGGAGTCAAATCTGGTGGCATAGTCCGGTAATCCTGGCCCTTGGTATACAGAGGCAAGAAGATTGAGTTCAAGGTTAACTAGGCTAGCAAGACCTTTTCTTCAAAATCAAATGAGTGCACTAGTGATCCTTAAGTTTAATATATGAATCTAATATTTGAATGTCTGCTATTGAATGATAGCCAATAAGCATATTGATGCTATATTAGAAGTCTAAATTCTAAAAGTTATATTAGGAAAGCCTGTAATGTTTCCATTGTAAAACCAGTTGATGGTTAGGGAGAAGATTTAGTGAAGAAAACACTTGCCATACTAGCATACGGACCGAACTCCAACACCCGCATAAAAGCTAAGCAGGCATGGCAGCTGCTTGTAACCACCGTACGTGGAAAGAAGAGACAGGAGGATCATGATCCATGGGGAATCTGGCTAGCTGTGTTCAAGGGTGAAAACCTGCCTAACAAATAGAGTGGAGAACAATCGAGAGAAATACCTAACATCAAACCAATAAATGTAATATAATTCCTGTTAAATTTCTGGTGAGATAGCCATGCCTTCAGGAACGCACATTTAAATGGAGAACCAGGTTCACAAATTGAGCAAAACAAAGGCAGCACCATCTTACTGCATCTGAGGACATGCGGCTTGGGTCACAGTGCCTGGAATTATTGTTGAGAAACAAGAATTGCTACAAGAAGAAGAAGCATTCAAAACCAAGCATACATACCTCTGAAACTGACCAGTATGGACCACATGAACTTCTAAGGACAAATTAGGTAATAGAGTTGAAAATCTGGCTCATCATATAAAGAAACAAAATACCTTAATACATATTACATCTTCCATTGCTTCATTGTGGAAGGTTAAAAAAACAGTTCATAAAAATTGTGACCTTGTTTTTTTTTTTACTATTTTTTTTCCATTCATACAAACTTAATAGGTACCCTGGTCTACTCCCTCCCTCTAATCCTCCCTGGATCCCCTTGCTCCTTCCCCCCTTTTCCCCTTCCTTTCATCCCCTCCCTTTCTACCAATACCCCACCCCACCCCCTGCCCAATCCCTGGAGCATCCTTTAGTATGAATGTCAAACTTCCCTCTTGGTCCTCTAATGAGGTGTAAGGACTCAGTAGCATTGCCTAGAGCCTTTTCTTGTGTTCCCCTTTAGTGTGAAAAAACACTATTGTGACTGTTAATCCCTTGTCTCTAAGGATCCTAGTGCCTGTGAGCCATGCTAGACTTTGGGGGGATCATTGATATGTTGGTCATTGCGCAGGTCATGCAAAGTCCTATTATGGTTACTTCGGCCCTGACTTGTGTGGAGTATCTTGCATATCATTGCTCCTCTCCATCTTTAGGCTCTTACAATTTTACCGCCCCCTCTTCCGCAAATTTTCCTGAGCTTTAGGATGGGGAGATATTAGGCTAGCCTGGTTCCAGGTGATTAATGTAGGGCCTCTGATGTTCTGAATTATGGTTTGTTGTTTTTTTTTTCAGTTTTCTTGTTCCTGCACCGCCCTTGGCTCCATTCTGATTGGTGTTGGATGTCACCTCCTAGCCAGAGATAAAAGGCCGTTAAAATAGAGTCTTACTATAAGAGTAGATGCAAAGGTAGATGGAATAAGAGTAGGAGACTGCAGTTGTGGGGGGGGTCAGTCTTCCATTTGAGGATGGTTACCTTCTATCTGTCAGATTCTATGCCCTTCCTGACTGGTGAGATCAAACCCCCTCAGTTGCAAGTGACCTGGAAGGAAAGTCTGAGAGCTTAACCAGATGTCTCAATACTTACTTGCAGTACTTGATGGTGGCCTATTTTCTCTGCTGTAGCATGATCCCCTCTCTCCTTGTTTCTGGGTGTCATGGTTTGAAATGTGTCCCCCACAGTCTCATGTGTTTGGCAAGGTCATGGCACCTTGAGAGGTGGAGCCTTGCTGGAGAAAGGCAGTCACAAGGGGTGGGCCTTGAGGTGGATTAGTCCCACCTTACCTCCAGGAGAAGTCGGCCTTTGCTGCAAGCAGTCTGCAGCTCTCAGCTTCCAAGATGTCTGCGGTGACTTAGCCTCCTCTAGCCAGCCATGCCGCCTCTGCTTGAGAGACTCCCCTCTGGAACCGTAAGCTGAATAAACCTGCCTTTCTCCCTTAAGTTGCTTGACTTTGTAACTGTTACACTGGGGGAGGGGGGCCCTCCTTCCCCTTCCCTCCCTGCTTATAATCTTTGCAATTACTGTAGGTATTATAGAGATTTATCTTTGAATATGTCACTAAGTGGATTTGGTACTAGGATCCACCATGTATGTAGGGAGTACATATAGTGCTTAATTTTCTGTGTCTGGGATATTGCACTCAGTGTAATTGTTTCTAATTCCATCCATTTCCCAGCAAATTTCATTAATTCATCCTTTTTGATGGCTGAGTAGAATTCCATTGTATAAATGTACCACAGTTTCCTTATCCACTCATCAACTATTGGGCATTTGGGTTGATTCCATGACTTTGCTATTGTAAACAGTGCTGCTATGAACATGGTCGATGCTTATGTCATTGAGGTGAATTTTTGCTTTATGGGGGATTATTCACAAAAGTGGAATAGCAGGGTCATATGGCATTTCAATCTTTAACTTTTTTAAGAATCGCCAGATGGCTCGCCAGAGTGGTTGTATAAGCCTGCATTCCCACCAGCAATGTAGGAGAGTTCCCCTCTCTCCACATCCTCTCCAGCATTTGTCATGGTGTTTGTATTGTGGATTTTTGCCATCCTGACTGGGATGAGGTGATATCTCAGGGAGGTTTTGATTTGCATTTCTCTAATGGCTAAGGATGTGGAGCATTTTTTAAGATATTTGTTAGACATTTCAATTTTGTCCTTGGTAAAGTTTCTTTTGAGTTCCAAGGCCCATTTTTTAATTGGGCCATTTGTTTCCTTGGTGTTTAGTTTTCTAAGTTCTTTGTGCACTCTGGATAATAGAGCTCAGTCAGATATGTAGTTAGTGAAGATTTTCTCCCATTCTGTGGGTTGCCTTTTTGCTCAGGTTACAATCTCTTTATCTGAACAGAGGCTCTTTAATTTCATAAGATCCCAACTGTTGAGTGTTGGTTGTAGTGACTATTATTAGATTTCCGTTTAGGAACTGTTGGCCTAGTCCAATCAGCTCGAGGGAGCTCCCTACCCTTTCAACTATGGTTTTTATAGTCTCTGGCCTTATATTGAGGTCCTTGATCCATTTGGAATTAATTTTTGTACATGGTGACAAGTACGGGTCCAGCTTTAATCTTCTGCATGTGGACATCCAGTTGCCAGCATCATTTGTTGAAGATGCTGTTCTTTTTCCATTGGATTTTTTGGGACCCTTTGTCAAAGATCAAATGGCTGTAATTGTGTGGGCTTATATCTAGGTCTTCAACCCTTATCCATTGATTTGTGTGTCTATTTTGGATCCAGTACTAGGCTGTTTTTATTACTATGGATTTGTAGTATAGATTAAGGTTTGGTATGGTGATACCTCCAGCAGTGTTTTTGTTACTCAGGATTGTTTTTGCTATACTGGGTCTTTTGTGCTTCCATATGAATTTTGAAATGGTTTGGTCAATTTCTTTAAAGAATTGCTTGGGGATTTTGATTGGTATAGCATTGAATCTGTATATTGCCTTTGGTAGGATGGTCATTTTTATGATATTGATTCTGCCAATACAGGAACATGGGAGGTCTTTCCACCTTCTGGTGTCTTCTGTAATTTCTTTCTTTAGGGTTTTAAAGTTTTCATTGTCTCTTACTTTCTTGGTTAGGTTTATACCAAAGTATTTCATTTTTTTAGGGGCTATAGTAAATGGGATTGTTTCTTTTAGGGCTTTTTCACTTCTTTCATCCTGGGCATATAGGAAGGCCACTGATTTTTGTACGTTTATTTTTTATCCTGCCACCCTGCTGAACTTCTATATTAGTTCAGTAGTTTCCTGGTAGAGTTTTTGGGATCACTCAGGTATATGATCATGTCATCTCCAAATAGAGATAACTTGACTTCTTCCTTGCTAATTTGAATCCTTTTTATCTCCCTTTCTTGTCTGATGGCTCCAGCTAAGACTTCAAGTACAATATTGAATAAAAGTGGTGAGAGTGGACAGTTCCTGATTGAAGCAGGAATGCTTCAAATGTTTCCCCATTGTATACAGCTTTTATTATGTCGATAAAGGCTCCTTCCATTCCAACTGTCTCTAGGGTTTTGATCATAAAAGGATGTTGAATCTTGTCAAGAGCTTTTTCTGTATCTATCGAGAGTATCATGTGGTCTTGGATTTTGGACTGGTTTATATGGTGAATTACATTTATAGATTTGCGTATGTTGAACCAACCTTGTGTGCCTGGTATAAAGCCTACTTGATCCCCATGGATAATCTTTTCGATATGTTTTTGAATCTGATTTGCTAAGACTTTGTTGAAAATCTTTGCATCTGTGTTCATCAAAGAGATTGGCCTATAAGTTTTCTTTCTAAGTGTATCTTTATTAGGTTTTGGGATTAAGATGATATTAGCTTCATAGAAGGAATTTGGTTGTGTTCCTTCCATTGCTATTTGATGGGACAGTTTAAGGAGTATTGGTGTTATTTGTTCCTTAAATATCTGGTAGGACATTTGGTCCAGGAGATTATTTCCTTGATTTCCTCATATGTTATAGGACTATTTAAATAATTCATAACTTCCTGATTCAATTTAGATAAGCTGTGCTTACTTAGGAATTCATCCATTTCTTTTGTGTTATCAAATTTCAATAGAGTATAAGTTTTTGAAATATGGACCTTATAGTTCTCTGAATTTCTTGGGTATCAGTGGTGATAACTCCATTTTCATTTCTAATTTTGCTAATTTGGGTTTTCTCTCTCTTGTTTTTCGTTAATTTAGCTAGGGGTGTATCAATCTTACTGATTTTTTTCAAAGAACCAGCTTTTTGACTGGTTGATTCTCTGTATCGTTTTCCTTATCTCAATTTCGCATATTTCTCCTCTGATTTTGCTAATCTCCTCTCTGCTACTGCTTTTGGGATCGGATTTCTCTTGTGTCTCTAAAGCTTTAAGATGCATTGTTAAGTTATTTATTTGTGATGTTTCTTTTTTTTTTTTTTTTTTTTTTTTTTTGCTGTTGGCATTAGGAGCTATGAACTTACCTCCTAGGACAGCTTTCATTGTGTCTCAAAGATTTTGATAAGTTATATTTTCATTATTATTTGCTTCCAGGAAGTCTTGAATTTCCTTTATGATTTCTTCCTAAACCCATTGCTCATTCACCATCACAGTGTTTAGCTTCCAGGAGTTAGTGTATTTTCTGTTGTTTGTTGTGTTGCAGATGTCAAGCTTTAGACCATGGTAGGTCTGATAAGGTAGAGGCTAGAATTTCAACTTTCCTGTATATGTGGAGATTCACTTTATGGTCCAATATGTCGTCTATTTTGGAGAAAGTTTCGTGTGCTGCTGAAAAAAATATGTATTCAGTAAGGTCCATTTCAGTAAGAATTTGATAAGTTCCAATGTGTCTCTGTTAAGTTTTTGACCTGTTGATCTATCCCTGTTGAGAGGGCGGTATTGAAATCCCCAAGAATTATCGTTTGGGGGTTGATTTCTTGCTTTAGACGCTGCAACGTTTGCTTAATGAATGTGGAGGAGCCCGTATTAGGTGCATATGTGTGTTCAGTATTGTGAAGTCTTCCTAGTGAATTGTACCTGTGATTAAAATGTAGTATCCATCTGTGTCTCTTATGATTTTTTTTGGTTTGAAGTCCACTTTGTCTGATAGCATAATAGCTACCCCTGCCTGTTTTTTGGTTCCATTAGCTTGGAGAATTTTTGACCACCCTTTTATTTTTAGGATGTGCCTATCTTTTGTGGTAAGATGGGTTTCCTGCAGGTAGCAGATTGATGGGTTGTGATTTTTAATCCAAGTTTGTAATCTGTGTCTATTATTGGTGAGTTATTTCCATTGACATTTAATGTTATAATGGAGAAATAAATTACTTTTAATTTCATGTTTAGTGGTTTTCATAACTATATTATTTAGCTTTTAGGTTTTGGTGGTATTGTACTTCCCTTCTGTCCTCTAGATATGCTTGTTCTTTTCTTCCAGCTTGAGTATCTTTTCTGGCATTTTTGAAGGCCTAGTTTGGTAGACATGTAAGCCTTCAAGTTGTCTTTGTGCTGGAAAACTTTTCTTTCCCCCTCGATCATGACCGATAGTTTTGCCGGGTATATCAGCCTGGGTTGACATTTTTGCTCATTCAATATTTGAAAAATGTCTCTCCAAGCTCTTCTTGCTTTTACTGTACTGTTTCCATTGAAAAGTCATTTGTTATTTTAATAGGTTTACCTTTAAAAGTGACTTGTTTTTTTCCCTTGAAGCTCTCAGCACCTTTTCTTTGTCTTGAATGTGGAGTGTTTTGACTATTAATTGCCATGGCGAGTTTCTATTTTGGTCATATCTGTTTGGGGTGTGGAATGCCTCTTGTATTTAGATGAGGAAAGTTTTCCTTTGTGATAATTTGAAAAATTTCCTCAGGTGTGGTATTTTGGGATTCTTGTTCTGGTATTCCATGAGAGAGCATGTTAGGCTTCTTCAAGGTGTCCCATAACTCTTGAATATTTCTCTCAAGTATCTTTTTGGCTTTAACAACCTCTTCCATTGACCTGATTAGTTCTTCCACTTTGTCTTCAAGATCTGATATTCTATTTTCTGCTTCGTTAGTTCTGCTGATAAAACTCTCTATTGAGTTCTGGGTTGAAGATAACTTGTCTTTTAGTTCAGTTTTAAACTCTGCCTGAGGCTGTTTTAACTGCTTTATGCCTATTTTTGTTTCTTGAACTGTTTTTCTCATCTCCTCCAAGTGTCTGTTATGTTCCTGTTCAAAGTGGTTGATGCATTATTTAACTCCTGGATTTCCTCTTTCACAGTATTGATCATGGTAATGATCATGCTTTGAAAGTTGTTGTCTTGGGTCTGGCTTTCTTGGCTATTTTCTGTGAATTTGTTCTGGTTGGAATCTATCATGGGGTTAATTCTTTCAGTGGGAGATTTGTTTTCTTGGGTTTTTGTTTCTCGTGGATTTGCATTGTGACTTGGGCATTGTTTTGTCTCTTAAGACCTTCTTTCAGTTTCTGTGTGTTTTTGACTGAACTGAATTTGTTGGTATTACTACTCTCGAGCAGTTATTACTAGTGTTTGCCTTGGAGTTGGGTATGCTTGTCTGTTGTTATTGTGATTTTCTAGATGAGGCTATTAGACTATTACTACATCAATTAAGTCAGGTTTAGTGGACAGGGAGTGAAGATCAGTATGGTAGTGCACTTTTACGATTTAATACCTTGGTGATATGTGAGAGTGAATGGTATAGTCCCTGAAGTTGTATATGTTTTGAGGGTAGCTATATGGAAAAGTTAAACTACAATGAATAAAAATTGAATGGAACAGGATGGTAGAAAGGGGTTTACTTATCTTTGAGCCGATGTGAAGAATCTCTCCATGTGATAGGATGATTTTAGAGGACTTCAGATGTATGGCCTTTGTCCCCTAGAGCTTTGTTTGGCTTTTCTTTGGACTCTGTTGAATTCTGAGGAGCAGTGTGTCCTCCCTGGATTTTGAGCATCCCGGGCAGAAAGGACCTGGGGTGTGGCCTAGGGTCCTTCCCTAGCCCAGAGCAGAATAAGTGCTGCTCTGGCTGGCTGATGGAAGGAGCTGGGACGAGCAGGTGACCTGGTGTCTGGGGGTGGGCTAGGAGGATTTACCTGAGGAACAGTGTGTCCTCCCTGAATCAAGCATCCTGGGAGGAAAGGGAAGTGTGACCTTGTAAAGGTCTTTTACATCTCCAAACTCCACCAGACCAAAAAAAAAAAAGATTATGCAAAAATGAAGGAAACACTGGAAATTTGTCCCAAACTGATAGAAGACTTATACTTAACCCATAAAGAAGCATTTAAAAACCTAATCCAAGTAAAACAAAATGGGTAATGAACAAAAGCATGTTTCTCTTCAAATCAAAATGTAAATGTTCTGAAGGTTTAAGTAGACAGTTTACAGGAAGGGAAACTTAGGTGCTTGAAGGATTCAGAAAGAGCATTCCAAACACTGTGATTATACCCACAGCATCTCTGATGAAGTTGAAAATCTGAAAAAAGCCTAGGCTGAAATAAAACTGGAATTAAAAAATTCAAGCAGTGTAATAAATTCTCAAAAGAGTCTCAAAAATAGAACTGATCATGTAGAAGATAGAATCTCAGAATTGGAAGACAAGAAGCTGATAAGTCAATCAGATAAACCAATAAATTGAAAAGTGTGCTTGAACAAAATATACAGGAGCTCTGGGACACCATAAAAAGGCCCAGCATATAGATCATGAGTATCCCAGGAGACACACACGAGGAAGATCCATCATGCATAATTAATGAGATAATAGAGGAAATTTTCCCCATCCTAAGAAAAGAGATATCCATCCTGATTCAAGAGGCATTCAAAACACCAAATACCCAGAACAACAACAAAAAAGTAACCCACTACATATGATAGATAGCAAACCAAATATATACATTAAAGACAAGATCTTAAGGGTTGCAAGACAAAAGGACCAAGTTACATACAGAGGCAAACCTATCAAAATAACAACTAATTTTTCAGTGCAGATAGTAAAAGGCAGAAGGATTTAGAGAGACAATACAAGTTATAAATGAACACCAATGCTAGCACAGACTATTAGGTCCAGCAAAACTGTTGGTCATAATAGAAGGTGAAATGAAAACATTCCATGACAGAAACAGGCTAAAAGACTAAATGACTACTAATCCAGGGCTACAGAAAATACTGGAAGGAATGCACAAGATAGAAGAGAATGATAAACACATCAAGCAGGCTAAAGGAAATAAATAATACAAGTACAAAAGCTAAATGAGGGACTAAAAATACAAACGCCATAAGATGAATGAAATGTTAGGAATCACTAAGCATCTTTCAATAATGACTTTAAATATCAGTAGTCTCAACTCCCCAATCAAGAGACATGGGCTTATAGCTTGGATCAAATACCATGACCCATCTATTCTCTGCCTCTATGAAATACACCTAACCATGAGAGACACTTTGTCTAAGTGAAGGGATGGTCAAAGTTACTCTAAAACAAATGGACAAAGGAAACAAGCAGAAGTTGTCATCTTAATATTGGACAAAATAGACTTCAAACTACAGTGATCCAAAAGAAATGGGTGTTACTTCCTAGTTGAGGGAACATTCCAACAGGAATGGAAGAAAATATGCATGAACCAAACATGTATGCACACAAATTCATCTCACAAATACTACAGGAGGCAAAACAACTAATCAGTCCAATCACAGTGATAGTAGGAGATTTCAACACCACTCACACCATTTGACTGGTCAATGGGTCAAAAACTAAACAGAGACACATCAGAATTAATTGAAGCCATAAATAAAATGGTCTATATCTACAGAATATTTCTTCCAAATGCTAAAGGATATACATTCTACTCAGCAGCCCATGAAACATTCTCAAAAATAGACCACATACTAGGACACAAAACAATTACATCCTGTATAATATTTTTCCACCATAGAATATGGGTAGACATCTACAACGAAGGAAACAAAAGAAAGCACATAAACTCATGAAAACTAAATAACACGTTGTTTAATGAGGAATTAGTCAAAAACAAGAAATTAAAAGATTCCTTAAGTCCAATGAAAAAATAAAGACACAACCTATGAGATACATTAAAAGCAGTCCTAAGAAGAAGGTTTATAGCATTAAATACCTACATTAAAAAAGAACGATCACAGGGCTGGAGAGAGGTGGCTCAAGGGTTAAGCCTCCGCCTTGCAGGCGGAAGGTCCTGAGTTCGGATCCCAGATCCCACGTATAGACGCCAGGCGGAAGCGGGGGCAGCCTGCGTTTGTGGTCCTGGTAGGGCGGAGCCTGTGAATCCCGGGGCAGAGTAAACAAGGAGGAGATGGTCCATGGTGGTTCCCGAATTCGCCCGTGGTTGTACACACACACACACACACACACACACACACACACACACACACACACATACACAGACGCGCGCTCGCGCGCACGCACGCAATTGAATAAAGAAAAATGAAAAAAAAAATTAAAAAAAAAAAAAAAGAACGATCACAAATAAATGACTTAATGTAACACCTGCAAGCTTTAGAAAAAACAAGAACAAATCAGTCTTAAAATCAGTGCAATGGAAGAAATATTGAAGATCCAGGCAGAAATCAATAAATTGGAACAAAAAAAGACAATACAAAAAAATCAATGGAACTAAAAACTGGAGAGATGGCTTAAGGGCTAAGCCTCTGCTTCACAAACAGACGTCCTGAGTTTGGATCCCAGATCTCATGTAAAAATTCCAGACGGAAATAGTAGTTGCCTGCACTTCTGGCCCTGGAAGGCAGAGCCTGGGAAACTCTAGAGCAAAGCAAGAGAAGGTAGTGTGATCCAGGGTGATCCAAAATCATCCTTGAGCCCTCATAGTGCCCTCTGATACAGACACACACACAGAGAAGCACACAGACACCCTTGAAAAATAAAACAAAATTAAAAATCAATGAAACTAAGAGCTGACCTTTTGAAAAGATAAGATTGACAAAACCTAGCCACACTAGCCAAAAGAAAAAGAGGTCACCCAAATCAATAAAATCAGATATGAAAATGGGAAAATCACAACAGATACAAGAGAAATCCAGACAATCATAAGAACATATTTTAAAAATGAATAATCCCCTTGTGGAGAGAGGGGAACACTCCTACATTGCTGGTGGGAATGCAAGCTCATACAGCCACTCTGGTGAGCCATCTGGAGATTCTTAAAGAAATTAAAGATTGAAATGCCATATGACCCTGCTATTCCACTTTTGGGAATAACCCCCCATACAGCAGAGGTTCACCTCGATAGCACAAGCACGACCATTTTCATAGCAGCACTGTTTACAATAGCAAAGTCATGGAATCAACCCAAATGTCCAACAGTTGACGAGTGGATAAGGAAACAGTGGTACATCTATACAATGGAGTACTACTCGGCCATCAAAAATGATGAATTACTGGAATTTGCCGGGAAATGGATGTCATTAGAAACAATTATATTAAGTGAAGTATCCCAGACCCAGAAAGTTAAGCGCCATATGTACTCCCTAATAGGTGGCTCCTAGTACCAAACCCACCCAGCCCATCTAGAGACACTCAAAGAAAAATCTCTGTAATACCTCCAGTAATTGCAAGGATTATGAACAGGAGGGATGGGGTAGGAGGGCCACACCAGAAACAAGGAGAGAGGGGACCATGTTACAGCAGAGAAAATACGCCTCCATCAAGGACTGCAAGTAAGCAATGAGACATCTGATTAAGTTCATAGACTTTCGTTCCTGATCATTTACTACTGAGGGGGTATGATCTCACCAGAAGAGCAGGGCATATAGTCTGGCAGATAAAAAGTAACCATTTTGCAAATGGGTGATAGACCCCTCCCTCACTGTGGTTTCCCACTTTTATTACATCTACCTTTGAATGTGCTCTTATAACAAGACTCTAGTTTAACAGCTTTTTGTGTCTGGCCAGGGGGTGACATACAATGCCCATCAGGATGGAGTGAAGGGCATTACAGGAGCAGCAAAACTGCAAAGGAAAATCAACAAACCACAATCCAGAACTTCAGAGACTCTATATCAACTACCTAGAACTAGGCCAGACTAATCTCTCCCCATCCTGAAGCTCAGGGACATTTGCGGAAGAGGGAGCAGTAAGAGTGTAAGAGCAAAAGGATGGGAGGAGCAATGATATACAAGATACTCCATACAAGTTAGGGCTGAAGCAATCATAATTGGACTTTACATGCCCTGTGCAATGTCCAACACACTATTGACCTCACAAAGTCTAGCATCTGCTAAAGGCACCAAGATCCCTGGAGGCAAGGAATTGGCAGCCACAGCAGTGTTCCTATACTTAAGGGGAACACGGGACAAGGTTCAGGGAAAGGCCACTGGGTCCTTGTACGTCATCGGAGAGGAGGGCCCAGAGGAAAATCAGGCATGCACAAGAAAGGACTCTCTGGGAATTGGGGCGGGAGGCACTGGGGGATGGGGAGGGAAGGAGGAGGGGAGGGGGAACAGGGGGTTCGGGGGAAGGAGGAGGGAGGGAGGGAGCTGGTGTACCTATTAAGTTTGTATGAGCTGAAATAATAATAAAAATATATTAATAATTTTTAAAATTGCCAATAAATTCAAAACCAAAAAAATGAATAATCCTTTAAATTGGAGAATATAAAAAGAAATGGGTGAACTGCTAAACATATATAGTATACCAAAATAGACTCAAGTAGAAACTTTAAATAGAGGAGAACCAAGAAGACAACCAACAACTTTTTGGTCAGATTTAATGCCTGCTTGACAAAAATGGAACCCATTCTTATCGCTATAACAAGAAACTATAACAAGAAACTACAAAAGGGAAGAAAATAGGTCACAAGGGAAGAGCAGGTTATGAATTCTCAGACAGTTTTGTAAGTACTTGTTATATACCCATAGTACAATTTTCCAATGAAAAGCACTCACTACTCAACCTAGAAGCCGTCTTCAACAACAGGTGTTTATTATTACTGAAAAGCACAACTTGCCAAAATGCAGAAAATATGTGACTGTGGACTTCTTATACCTAAGCAGGACATATAAATCACATGTATCCCAATCCCAGGGTTTAGGGAAGCAATATGAAAATATCATGAAGTGGAACAATGATGGACCAGATATTATCTCCTGGACATGACATAGTTGTGATATATAAGATCTCATGACAATATGTATACTTACACAAGAATTGCATGGAAACTATCTTACCAATATCTCACAGTGAAATCAGAAAGGTCTCAAGAAGTTCCACACCTCTTGGAGAGACTGATGAAGACTAATACTGGTAGAGAAATAAAGGAGGATCCTTTTCTCAGTGGTATATCCACTAATCAGCATGCTTGCTGGAGTATGAATTATGTCAGGCACATGTCATCAAAGACAGACTAGATGAAACACTGTGGGCCACACAAGTGAAAAGATTTGAAAATAATAGGGAGTCTGGCAGAGGAGATGAAAGGTTGTAAGGAGAAATGGAAGGGGAATGGGATTGGGACTAAGGAGTGATCACTACATTCATGTATGCAACATTAAAAAAAGAAAAGAAAAGAATAAAAATAAAGTAAGCAATTCAGAAAAAAAATAAATGAATATGAAAAGTATTGGATAAATTTACCCTATAAATATCCTTTTTTTTAACAGTGGGAAAAAAATCTAAGGAAAGTGTTTTAGACAGTGAGTAAGACAAAGACAGCCTGAAGAATTAGCATTATGCCACAAAGACGAGCATCATGTAGAAGGAAGGTCATATGAATGGTGGCTGTCACAGTAGATATAGGAGGTAACGACAACTAAAGGCTGCATCTCTGGACACATTAGTAAAGAATTTGTAGTTGAGTTACTCTCTGAGCAGCGTACAGGAGATTGTCTAATCCGTGGGGAAAACCGTAGTCCATGATGATGGGAGTAGTCTTGAGCAGGCAGATAAAACGGAAGGAGCTGGTAAAGAAAGCCGGGATTCTTTGGCGTACTTAGACAACTGGTCTGGCAAGTGAAGACAGTCCCTTTCTCAACAGTCCTATGGATTTGGTGTCCCTCAGTCCCTGGTGTTGGTATGCTCTCTCCTGCTAAGATGGACCAGAAACTGTAACTGCCAACTGTATACCAGTGCAAAATTCCTTCTTCCCATAAGCTATTTTGTCATTACCAGTCACATGCAAAGTTACTGTGACAGAATTTATTACCAGAAAAATGGGTTATTGCTGAGAAATCTTGCTTTCGAGCCTTTTTTTTTTGAGGAATATGGAAATATTTGAAGGCATCAAATTGTGTATTACAATAACTGTTGAGCAGAGCTTAGTGGACCATTTAGAAAATAGAAATGCTGAGAGCTGTGGATTTTTGGGGGGGTCCCAGGTTGCAATTAAGGAAGCAAGAACTTTCGTAAAGTTGAATATGAAGATGGTGGACTGATTTGCTTGGCAGAGGAGAGCTGTATTGCAGGCTGCAAGTTTCAGACAAGAAAAGGTCAGAGAGTAGAGCAGCTGCAGAGCAGCTGCAGCTATGGAGAAATAAACACCATTTGAGAAAATCCTAGTGCTTTGCACTGGGACAGTGAGAGAGATGAACATCATGCTGTGGAGATCATGTGTTGTGAAAACCCAGATACCTTTAGGGGAAGAAAAAATAAATTGAATGATCCCTCCATTCTGCCTTCCATATTTTTTCTCTTTAAGACCCTCCCTTCCCAATTTCCCTAATTTAAAGCTCCTCTCAGCTCTTTCCTAAAAACAAAGTGCTTCTTTCACTCCCCTTATGGCCAGAACTCGATGACCAGACCATTCCACATGTTTTTTAAAAGGCAATGCCTTCTCTGTTCTGTCTTCTCCCTCCCACATCCACAAGAAATCCTGCCCTGCTATGTTGCAGTGCTGACTCAGTGCTCACGAGGAAAAACCCTTCTCTGCACAGAGCTTGTCTACCTGTGCTTCTGCTCCATTCTACTAATGATGCCCTTGTCCTCACTTTAAAATGGGTCTTCTTTAGACCTTTCTTTTTTTTGGGAGGGGTCAATCACCTTTTTTTTATTATTATTTCAGCTCATACAAACTTAATAGGTACACCAGTTCCCTCCCTCCCTCCTCCTCCCCCCCCCCCCGAACCCCCTGCTCCCCCTCCCCTCACCCCTCCCGCCCCATCCCCCCGTGCCTCCCGCCCCGATTCCCAGAGTCCTTTTTTGTGCATGCCTGACTCTTCTCTGGGCCCTCCTCTCTGATGATGTACAAGGACCTAGTGGCATTTCCCTGAACCCCTTCCTGTGTTCTCCTTAAGCATAGGAACACTACTGTGGCTGTCAATCCCTTGCCTCCAAGGATCTTGGTGCCTTTAGCAGATGCTAGACTTTGTGAGGTCAATAGTGTGTTGGACATTGCGCCGGGCATACAATGTCCAATTATGATTGTTCGGCCCTAACTTGTGTGGAGTATCTTGCAAATCATTGCTCCTCCCATCCTTTTGCTCTTACACTCTTACTGCCCCCTCTTCCGCAAATGTCCCTGAGCTTCAGGATGGGGAGAGATTAGTCTGGCCTAGTTCTAGGTGGTTGATATAGAGTCTCTGAAGTTCTGTATTGTGGTTCGTTGATTTTCTTTTGCAGTTTTGTTGCTCCTGTAATGCCCTTCACTCCATCGTGATGGGCACTGTATGTCACCCCCTGGCCAGAGACAGAAAGCTGTTAAACTGGAGTCTTATTATAAGAGCACATTCAAGGGTAGATGTAATACTTATACCCAAAATTGGAATCGCAGGGTCATATGGCGTTAGGCAATGGGAGGGGTCAATCACCCTAAAAATAAATTTTTAAAAAACTAAGTGAAATAAATAAACTGGAGTATAAATTTTTAAAATTTCATGATTCTCTGAATTTCCTCACTAACAGTTGAATTATTTCTCTTTTGGTTTCTAATTTTGTCAATTTGGAAGTTCTCCCTTTTTCTTTTGGCTGTTTTTCAATCTTGTTTATCTTTTCAAAGAACCAGCTTTTCATTTCATTGATTCTTTGTATTGTCTTTTTCAGTTCCAAAAAATTGGATTTTTTTCTGTGTATTGCTTTTAGAATTGGCTTGGTTTTGTTTTTCAACAGTCTAAAAATGCATTATCAAGTTGTTTGTGATGTTTCTATTTTTCGATGCAGGCATTTAACACTGTAAACTTTCCACAGATTTTTGTATGGTATATTTTCATTTTCATTGAATTTTAGGAATTTTTTATCTCCTTTTTGAGATCTTCTTTGACCTATTCCTCATTGTGCTGTTTAGTTTAGTTTCCTTAAAATCTTTTATGTTAAAAAACTATCTGTACTGTTTACACATGATTTTTATATATTTTGATCATATGCACTTTCCATATTTCCTTTTCTTATCCCTCTTTCAATATACTACTGACATTTCTTTTTCTTTAAATGCTGAAGATGAGAGAAAGCATATTTGTCCATCTGGGTCTGGCCAATTTCTTTGGCCATGATGACTCCAGATCCAAACAAGTGACTATGGTTTCCACTGTGCATGTGCGTGTGTGCATGTGCGTGTGTGCATGCGTGTGTGTGTGTATGTGTGTGTGTGTGTGTTGTATTTTCCTTACTATTTCATCTCTTGACACTAACTTATCATAACTTGGCTGTTGTATATAGCGTTAAAATAAACAGAAGTTTGCAAGTATTTTTATTTTACATTGAATTGGATTCTTTCAAATATGCACCCAGAAGCAGTATTAGTTGGCTAATAAGGTAGCCTAATTTTAGCTTTTATGAAACCTAGATACAGACTTCCATAGTGACTGCAATAATTTACATTTACACTATGAGTGGTGAAAGGTTCCTTTAAGCCTGTACTCTTCATTTGTTGTCTTCATGATCGCCATTCCCACTGGGGAATATGGAATCACAATATAACTTTGAGCAATATTTCTTTAATGGCTAAAGGTGTTGAGCATTTTCATGTATTTATTAGTAGTCATTCATGTATCTTTCAAAAGTGTCTGTTCAATTCATTTGTCCACAAATATGCCCAGAGTTTAAACCCTCAACCATCTAGTTGACATTTGTGCCTAACTATAACACTCTACCTCTTGTCAATTTGACACAAAAACATAGCACTTTTAAACTGTAACCTTCAGTCCTTGTCCCCAAATATGTTACAGTTATCTTATTTATAATATAAATACATTTAAATATTTAATAAATTTAATATTAAATATTTAAATATTAAATAATTATAATATAAATACATTTATGAATTCTACAAGTCCAAAATTAAGTTTCTATAATCCAATTAAAATTTCAATCATTAAAAGTTCAATTATTAAAATGTTGGAACCAAAAGTCTTTCTTTAAATATCCCAAATCTTTTAACTGTAAGAATCTATAAGTCAAAAGTAAGTGAAATACTCCAATACAAATAAAACATCAAATAGAAGCACTGTGACACTGAGAAAGCATCAAATTAAGACTAAAGTCCAGCAAATGAAATCCTGTATTTCAATGTCCATCTTCTGTTGCACATCATGTTGTCACAGTGGCTCAAAGATTGTAGCCAATCCCAGTCTCTCTTTGCAGCTCAAAGTTGTACAAGCAGAATTTCTCTGAAACAGGTTGAATTTCCACTCAAAGCCATCCTCAGCATACATCTCATGATTCTGGTATCTCCAACAACTCTCTGGGTTTCCCTCTGCCAGCTATAAGCTTCATTTTCCTTTGCAGAAATTCCAAATCTGCCACTTGGTGACACAGCTCAGCAGTTTTCCATGAATCACTTAATCATGCACCAAAACCAGTATTTCCTAGGTAATGTTGGCAAATTCCACAATGAGGTTGAAACATAACTTTGTCCACTCGAACTACAGCTGTACCAATTTTTTCATGCTGACTCTGAAAAATCCCCTTTCTGAACAGCCAAAAAGTTCAAAGGTCAAGAAACAGCTTCAGCTTGGGCTTTCAGTCCCTGAAGGAATCTGGGTTTTCAAACCACAGATTGCCATCAGATGGTATTCATGTGTTCATTTCTCCAACAATGGCAGCTGTTCTACTGCCTGCCCTTTCTACACCCAAAGCTTCACAGTCATCAATACAGCTCTCCTCTATCAAGTAAACCAATCCATCATCTTTATTTCAAATTTACAAAATCCTTGTTTCCTTCATCACAAACTGGCCCAAATAACAAATAATCTATGACTCTCTCATGCATCACTATTTTCCAAATGGCCCACAAAATGAAGTTTTTAGAACACACAGTCTCAATGTCGTCAAACGTTACCATATTTCTCCAAAAAAGCCATTCAAAATCCACAAAGTTCAAATAGCCATATTTAACATCAACACCCCACTTCTCTGATATCAAATTCTGTTGCATGGTTGATGATAAATTACCATCAAAGAACTTACAGGAACAAGTGGTTTATTTTCTCTTATGATTGTGTAGTTACAATTCGTTCAATCCAGCTTGGCAGGAGATCATGCACCATTACCGAAGGGCAGAGGGAACTGGCCACATCATATCCATGTAACAGCTGAGAGAGGGGCAATCCTCACTTGCCAGACCAGTATGTCTGGCCAAGTATGCAGAAGGATGCCAACTCCCTCAAGCAGCTATCTGTATTTTATTCCACTCGCCATGCGTTGGGCCTTCTCCATCAACTATAAAATCTTTTGCAGGTTTGCTGTGGTTTAACTACTAATTATCCACAAATGTGTCTAGAACCTTCAACCATCAAGTTGACACCTGTGCCTAACTACTACACTAGCCCTGCTTTCTTTTAGTCACATTAAATTCTCAGGTCTTTACATTAAGGTCTTTGAGCCATACATACTAAAGTGATTTGTATACAGGTTGAAAGATGGAGAGGTGTTTTTGGTCTCATACAAGTTTTCCCAAAACCTTTTATTTTTTTTATTTTTTTTTTTTTCCTATATTCCCAATAAGTACCTGAATACTTTAAAATTCTTTTTTTTTAATTTATTTTTTTTATTTCCACTCATACAAACTTAACAGGTACACCGGTCCACCCCTCCCTCTCTCCTCCCCATCCCCCAGTGCCTTCCTCTCCCATCCCCGGAGCGTCCTTTAATGTGCATGCCAAACTCTCCTCTGGGTCCTCCTGTCTGATGAGGTGCAAGGACCCAGTGGCATTTCCTAGAACCCTTTCCTGTGTTCCCGTTAAGTATAGGAACGCTACTGTGGCTGTCAATCTCTCGCCTCCCAGGATCCTAGTGCCTTTAGCAAATGCTAGACTTTGTGAGGTCAATAGTGTGCCCAGAACCTTTTCTTAAAGAGATCTTCTTTTCTCCACATTATGTTTCTGAGTACCCTCTTCCATTTGTCTCTTTTTGTGTCTTTGTGTCTTTTTGTGCCAAAACTGTGCCATAGTATCATGGTACAGTACCAAGCTACCATACCTTGCCACAGTACTGTTCTACAATACTACCTACATGCAGTACAGCACCACAGTACACAACTGAGCTAAAGTACTATGTCATATTACTGAGTACAGTACAGTAGAGAACCATGCCATCACTATGTCTCTGTGTGTAATCTGATATCAGATTGGTAAGACTTTACTAGTACTCTTTTTGCTCAAAATTTCTTTGGGTATTTTGGGTCTCTTGTGAGTTTATATGATTTTTAGGAATTTATTTTAACTTTTATGAGGTCTATATCCAGACTGTTGATTTCAGCAACATTACCATTTTTGTCATTTTAATTTAATACCACTTACTATTTAAAAATGTTATTGAATTATATTGATAAATTCAAAGCTTCAGAGTAAAGATAACATATATGATTTAGTTTCATTCATTTAGTGTCACCTAATTAAACATGGTGATAAACAATACAGGTTTATTATTCTACGTTCTCATGTTTTTTAAATATTTTTATTGAAAATTTTTCATATACAAACAAAATTAGTCTTTGTCCTTGCCCTACCATTCCCACTTCTGCCCTCTCATCTTCCTCTCCCTTCACCAATCCAGCCATGTTCCTCCTGTCCTCCTGCCCCTCTGCATATGTCGATATGATGATATGCTAGCCACTGTCGATTTGGTAGTAGATCTCATTGCGGTGAACGCTTGGATGCAGTACCTCTGTCATGATTGAAGTGTCTTAGCTGGAAATACATCTCCCCACCTTTGAGCTCTTAAAATTTTACTGCCTTCCACTTCCACAAGGTTCCTTGAGCCCTAAGAATGGGGAGAGATTTTGATGGGCTGATTAGGGCTGAGATTTCCAGGGTGGACAATACTCTGCACTTTGCCCAGCTGTGGTTTTCTGCCTCACTAATCTTCCATTTCAACAGACTATTTTGGTTAAATGCTGAGAGGTTTAATTTTCTTAGATTTAAGTAGTAGTTTACTATTAAATATTTATAGTTAATATCATGACATCTGTTCCTGACTAGTGTCTGTTTTCTCCTCTTCCACTGTAATTTGGATAGTTATTCCCTGACAATAATGGGACTTAGAACACATTAAGAGAGTAACTGGTTACCAATAGGCCTTACATAACTTATTAGAAAGTTTTAAAATTAATATCAGTCTATGGAATTGGAGGTCATAACACAATGAAATTGCACATAATTGGTAAAATTTAGAAATAGATTTTTATTTATTTATTTATTTGTTTTTCTGCTCATACAAACCCTCATAGGAACCCCTTGTCCCCTCCCTCCCTCCACCCCTCCCTGGAACTTCCTGTTCCCTCCTCCCTTTGCCCCTTTCTTTCCCCCCTCCTTCCCTTTCTTCCAGTGCTCCCTCCCCCCATCTCTGAAGCATCCTTTAATGTGTATATCAAACTTTCCTCTGGGTCCTCCTCACTGATGAGGTGTAAGGACTCAGTGGCAACTTCCTAAAACTCTTTCCTGTGTTCCTGTGTGCCCCTGGATGTGACCCCCCCCATGCCAGAACACACAAGGCAGGGACTAGTGGACTAATACCATACAACCAAGCACCTCTAAAAGAGTACCATAGAACAGAAAAGAATCTTCCCTTCTAACCCTGAGAAAAATAACCCATTTTATTTTCCCTTTATTCTAACTCAACAGTCACCACAGTTTAATATTTCTATACACCATACCCAAAGCCCCATATTCCCACCCCCTTTATGTCTTAACCTCACACATCTATAAGGATCCATATCACATTAATCTCTAACCCCGGGTTACTAAAGCCACCCTATTTTATAATCTTAAAGCTGCTCTGTTACTTAACCCAAACTGTACCTAACAAACCTTAATATCCAATCTTAAACCTCTCAGTTAAAACTAGAGTAATATCCTGTCATCTCCTTAACCAAAGGAGGGCTCACACATTTCTTCGGTCTAAAGTAACCTTATCCACAAACAGCACCAAGCAGCCCTAGACTGATCTTCTTAAAACCCAGCTAACTACTGCATCAACTGTCCAAGAGAGATAAATCTGTCTGAATCAAAAGAGTCAAAACCACATACCTAAGAAAGAAACTAGAGACAAACACAGAATGCCCAAATCACAAGAAACAATGGAAAGAAGACCAAAAAAAACTCTTTACAAAAAATGTTGACACCATAATGATATACTCCAACCAGAATAGTGTCTTAGATATCAGCCAAGAAAGCAACAACCATGATAATAATTTTCAAAGCTTGATTATAATTATCAAAACTATGAAAGAGGTACTCTGAGATAGGCAAATATGAACAAAAAAATAGCCACCTGGATGAGATGAAAAAGGCAGCTGAAGAAACAAAATTAAGCTGTTGAATGAATCCTATGTGGAGATTAAGCTTGAAATTAAAAATAAAGTAAAATTCAAAACTCAACAGAAAGTCTAACCAACAGAACTAATGAAGCAGAAAATAGAATATCAGAACTAGAAGACAAGATGGCAGAACAAATTTCCTCAATTAAAGAGATTGAAAAAGCTAAAAAAAATAGAGGAATATTCAAGAGCTATGGGACACCTTGAAGAAGCCAAACCTGCACATTCCTGGAATCCCAGAACAAGAAACCCAAAAAAGCCACATTGGGAAAGATTTTTCATACTATTGTCCTACATCTAAGGAAAGAGATTCCATACAAGTACAAGATGCATATTGCACACCAATCAGATATGACCAAAATGGAAACTCACTACTGCAAATAATAGTCAAAACACTGCAAATACAAGACAAAGAGAATGTGCTGCGAGTTTCAAGAAAGAAAAACCAAGTCACATTTAAAGTTAAGCCTATCAGAATAACAACTGATTTTTCAATAGAAATAACAAAAGCCAAAAGAGCTTGGAGAGATGTACTTCAAGTCATGAATGAACACAAATGCCAGCCCAGACTGATATACCCATCAAAACTAGAACTTATAATTGAAGGCAAAAGAAAAATTTTCTACCATGAAGACAAGTTAAAGACCTACATGACCACTAAACCAGGCTTGTAGAAGATACTAGAAAAGATACTCCAGCTCAAAGAAAAGAACAAGTACATCCAAGAGGACAGAAGGGAAAAATAGTATCAACACAACTACTAAGCAAAGTAATACATATATAAAGACTACAAAACCCAGAAAATGATAGGAATCAGAAAACATTTCTCAATTATAACTCTAAACATCAATGGAGTTAACTCTCCAATCGAGAGACATAGGCTACAAACATGGATTAAAAATCATAACCCACCAATCTTCTGCCTTCAAGAAATATACCTCATCATGACAGACAGGCTCATTCTTAGAGCTAAAGGCTGGTCAAAGGTACTCCAAGCTAATGGAAAAAGGAAACAAGTGAGAATAGCAATCTGACAAAATGGACTTCAAAACAAAAAAAATTACAAGACATGGCAGGATACTACATGTTAGTCAAAGGAACAATTCATCAAGAAGAGAAGACTTTACAATACTGAACATATACATACCTAATATAGGCTCACCCACATTCATTAAACAAATACTATGTCTAAAAAACCAATCAACCCTAACACAATAACAGTAGGAGACTTCAACACCCAACTCTCACCATTGGATAGATCAACAGGCCAAAAACTGAACAGAGACACACTGGAGCTGAATCAAACGATAACCTAAATGGACCTGACTGATCTTTACTGAATCTTCCATCCTAACACCAAGGAATATACATTCTTTTCAGCAGCCCATGGAACTTTCTCCAAAATAGACCACATAAAATAGACCACATATTAGGCTATGAAACAAGGAAAGTAGAAATTATATCCTATATTTTACCAGACCTCCATGGAATAAAGCTAGGCATCTACAACAAGGTAAATGACGGAAAACACACAAATTCTTGGAAATTAAGTATCCATAGCAATGGATGACTATGTCAAAAAAATGAAAACATCACAAGTAAATAAACAATCCAACTTAACACTTTAGAGAAACAAGAAAAATCCAATCCCAACGCAGTAGATGAGCAGAGATTAATAAAATCAGAAAAGAAATATACAGAATTGCCATAAGGAAAATGATATAAAGAATCAACCAAACAAAGAGATGGTTCTTTGAAAAAAATTAATAAGATGGATAAACTCCTAGCCAAATTAACCCAAACCAAAAGAGAGAACACCCAAATTAAGGAAATTATTGCAATGGCTACCAAAGAAATCCAGAGAATTATAAGGTCATATTTCAAAAACTTATACTACACAAAATTTGATAATCATAAAGAAATGGATGAATTTCTAAGTGCACACAGTTTACTAAAGTTGAATCAGGATGAACTGAATTTTTTAAATAGGCCTATATAAAATGATGAAGTTGAAGTAATTACAAATCTTCCCACCAAAAAAGCCCAGGATAGATTCAGTACAGATTCAGTATAGAATTCTACTAGACATTTATTTATTTTTACTTATACTTTATTTTTTTCCTAATCATACAAACTCAATAGATAACTCCATCCTCTCCCTCCCCTTTACCTCCCCCATCCTCCTCCAATGCACACTCTCCCCCTTCTCCCTTCCTTTTAACCCCTCCCTCCTTCCCACTCTCCCGATGCCTCTTCCTTCCTCCCTCCCATCCCCTAGAGCATCTGTTTATGTGGGCACCAAACCTCCCTCTAAGTCTTCCACCCTAGTTAGGGTTCAGGACTCAGTGGCATAGCCCTGGGCCCCTTCGTGGGCTCCCTGTTACCATGGGAACTCTATTATGACTGTTTAATCCCTTTTACGGATCCTATTGCCTGAAGCCTTTTCCCCTGTGATCCATGCTAGATTTTGGGATGAATCATTGACATGTCAGCTATTGTGCAGGTCAGGCAAAGTCCAATTCTGGCTGCTGAAGCCCTAACTTGTGTGGAGTATCTTGCATATCATTGGTCCTCCCCATCTTTAGGCTCTTACAATCTTGCCACCACCTCTTTGTAAGGTTGCCTGAGCTTTAGGATGAGGAGAGATTTGGGTGGTCTGGTTCCAGATGAATAGTGTAGGGTCTTTGGTGCTCTAAATTATGGTTTGTTGTTTTTAGTTTTCCTATTCCTGCTCTGCCCTTGGTTGGCATCCCAGTTGGTATCCAAGGTCATCTCATAAACAAAGATAAAAGACGGTTTAAATGAAGATCTTAATATAAGAGTAGATGGTTATCATCTATCTGCCAGTCCCTATACCTTCCCTGATTGATGAGATCAAACCTTTTGAAACCCAAGTGACTAGGAAGGGAAGTGAGAGTGAGCTGCACCAGATGTCTTGTTACTTACATGCAATACATAACCATGACCTATTTTCTCCACTTAAGAGTGTTCCCCTATCTCCTTTCTTTTGAGATCCTTGTTCCCCTTCCCTCCTATTTATAATCCTTTGTGATTACAGTGGGTATTGCAGAGATTTATCTTTGATCCACTTATTAGATCCTAGATTACTTAGGATCCACTTATTAGAGAATACATACATACGGTATTTTTTGATGGCTGAGTCACATTCCATTGTATAAATGTACTATGTTTTCATTATCCATTCATCAACTGTTGGGCATTTGGGTTGATTCCATGAGTTTGCTATTGCAAATAGTGCTGCAATGAACATGGTTATGCTCATGTTACTGTAGTGAATTGCTGCATTATGGGGGATTATTCTTAGTAGTGGCATAGCAGAGTCATATGACATTTCAGTTCTTAACTTTTTTAGAAATCGCCATACTGATCACCAGAATGGTTGCATAAGCCTGCATTCACACCAGCAAAATATGAGAGTTCCCCTCTCTCCATATCCTCTCCAGCATTCAGTATTATTTGTATTGTGGATTTTCACCATTCTGACTGGGGTAAGATGATATCTCAGGGTAGTTTTAATTTGCATTTCCCTGGCTAGGGATGTGGAGCATTTTTAAAGACAGACATTTTGATTTCATCTCTGGAAAAGTTTGTCTTGAGTTCCAAGTCCCATTTTTTAATTGGGTTATTTATCTCCTTGGTATTTAGTCTTTTAAGTTCTTTGTGCACTCTGGATAATAGAACTCTATCAAATCTGAAAATTTTCTCCCATTCTATGGGTTGCATTTTTGCTCCATTTATAATCTCTTTAGCTGAACAAAATCTCTTTAATTTCATATGATCCCATTCGTTGAGTGTTGGTTCTAGTGCCTGTGCTATTGGATTTCGGTTTAGGAACTGTTGGCCTAGTTCAATCAGCTGGAAAGAGTTCCTGGCCCTTTCAACTAGAGTTTTTATAGTCTCTGGCCTAATATTAAGGTCCTTGATCCATTTGGAATTAATTTTTGTGCATGGTAACAAGTATGGGTCCAGTTTTAGTCTTTTGCATGTGGATAACCAGTTTTGGCAGCACCAAAACTTGTTGAAGATGCTGTTCTTTTTCCATTGAGTTTTTTTTTTTTTTTGGCCCCTTTGTCAAAGATCAAATGGCTATAATTGTGTGGACTTATATCTGGGTCTTCAACCTTATCCATTGACCTACATGTCTGTTTTGGAGCCAGCACCACTACTCCTTAAACTACTCCATAAAATAAAAAAGGAAGGAATACTTCCAAACTCTTTCTACAAAGCTAATATTACACTAATCCAAAAACCAACTAAAATATAATAAAAATATAGGCCAATCTAATTAATGAACAGTTATACAAAGATCCTCAACAAAATTTTTTCAAACCAGATTCAGAAACATATTAAAAAGATCATTCATCATGATCAAGTAGGATTTATTCCAGGCAACCAAGGCTGGTTCAACATATGCAAAATCAACGAATGTAATCCATCATATAAACAAATCCAAGATCAAAACTATATGGTTCTCTTGATAAATGCAGAGAAAGCTTTTGATAAGCTCTAACATCTCTTTGTGATAAAAGTCCTGGAGAAAACAGGAATGGAAGGAACTTATCACAATTAAGACCATATAAAATAAGCCTATAGCAAGGTTTTCTCAGGTAAAAAACCTGAGAGCATTTCCACCTGGCTGTCCACTTTCACCACTTCTATTCAATATTGTACTTTAAGTCTTACCTAGAGTCATAAGACAAGAAAGGGAGATAAAGAGATACAAATAGGAAAAGAAGTCAAGATACCCTTATTTTCAGATGACATGATTCCATAATTGAGAGACCCCCCAGAACTCCACTAGGAAACTTCTAGATCTAATACCTAAGATCAACAGAGTGGCAGGTTATAAAATTAATGTTCAAAAATCAGTGGCTTTCTTATACAGGAAAGATGAAAAAAAACTGTGAAAGTCCTAAGAGAAACCATTGCATTTACCATAGCTCCTAAAAAATGAAATACCTTGGTATGAATCTGACTAAGGATGTGAGAGACTTGTATAATGAAAACTTTAAAATCCTAAATAAAGAAGTTTCAGAAAACAACAGAAGGTGGAATGACCTCCCATGCTCTTTGATCAGTAGAATTAACCTCATAAAATGACCATGACTCTGCTGGAAATATCACCATGCCAGACTTTAATCTATATAAATCCATAGTAATAAAGATAGCATGATACCAGCTCCAAAATAGACAAATAGATCAATGGATAAGGGTTGAAGACCTATACATAAGTTCATACCCCCATAATCATCTGA
The DNA here is from genome assembly GCA_023101885.1 of Typhlomys cinereus. Taxonomy (NCBI): domain Eukaryota; kingdom Metazoa; phylum Chordata; class Mammalia; order Rodentia; family Platacanthomyidae; genus Typhlomys; species Typhlomys cinereus. The sequence continues at coordinate 15,034,224 of JALPQD010000008.1, read as the reverse complement.
TTTTTCCATAGGTGCTCAAAAAAACATTGGAAAAAGGACAGTGTCTTCAACAAATGTTGCTGGAAAAACTGAATATCTACATGCAGAAGATTGAAACTGGATGCTTATTTGTCACCATGCATGAAAATCATCTCTAAATGGACCAAGGACCTTAGTATTAGGCCAGAGACTATAAAAACCCCAGAAGAAAGAATAGGGAATTCCCTTGAACTGATTGGCCTAGGCCAGTATTTTCTAAGCAAAACTCCATTTGCACAGGAAATAGAACCAACATTCAACAAGGAGATCTCATGAACTTAAAGAGCTTCTGTTCAACAAAAGATATTGTTAACTAGCAAAAAGACGACCCATGGAATGGAGAAAAAATTCTTCACTAAACACACATCTGATAAAGGACTAATATCCAAAGTACACAAAGAACCCTGAAAATTAAACACCAGGAGATAAACAGCCCAATTAGAAAATGGGCCTTGGAATGTAAAAGAAACATTTCCCTGAACAAAACTAAAATGTCCAACAAATACCTTAAAAATATTTCACCTCCTTTGCAGTTTTGCTGCTCCTGCAATGCCCTTCACTCCATCCTGATGGGCATTGTATGTCACCCCCTGGCCAGAGACAAAAAGCTGTCCTAGAACTTCAAAGACTCTATATCAACCACCTAGAACTAGGCCAGATCTCTTCCCATCCTGAAGCTCAGGGAAATTTGGGGAAGAGGGGGTGATAAGATTGTAAGAGCACAAGGATGGGAGGAGTAATGATATGCAAGATACTCCACACAAGTTAGGGCTGAAGCAATCATAATTGGACTTTCCATGCCCTGTGCAATGTCCACTATTGACCTCACAAAGTCTAGCATCTGCTAAAGGCACCAAGATCCTTGGAGGCAAGGGACTGATGGCCACAGTAGTGTTCCTATGCTTAAGGGGAACACGGGAAAGGGTTCAGGGAAAGGCCACTGGGTCCTTGTACGTCATCGGAGAGGAGGGCCCAGAGGAAAATCAGGCATGCACAAGAAAGGACTCTCTGGGAATTGGGGCGGGAGGCACTGGGGGATGGGGAGAGAGGAGTGAGGGTAGGGGAGCAGGGGGTTCGGGGGAGGAGGAGGGAGGGAGGGAACTGGTGTACCTATTAAGTTTGTATGAGCTGAAATAATAATAAAAAATGTATTAAAAATATTTCACCTCCTTAGCTATTAGAGAAATGCAAATTGAAATGCCTCCTGAGATATCATCTCACCCCAGTCAGAATGGCTAAGATCCAACAAATACAACAAATTCTGAAGAGGATGAGGGGAGAAGTGAATCTCATAACTATTCGTGGCAATGCAAACTTGTACAACTACTCTGGAGAGCAATATGGTAGTTTCTAAAAAAGTTAAAAATTGAAATGTTGTATGACCCAACTATACCACTACTGGGAATATTCTTAAATACTGCATCATCTTATTATAGACACATGCACATACATGTTCATTACAGTGCTATCAACCTAAATGCCCAACAGTTGGCAAATAGATAATAAAAATGTGGTACACAATGGAATACTATATGCTATCAAAAAATGAATTAATGAAATTTGCTGGTAAATGGATGGAGTTGGAAGAAGTTATACTGAGCGAAGTACCCAAGACACAGAAAGACAGGCATCATATGTTCTCCCTTATAAATGGAAATCTCTAAAATATCCATTATAACTGCAACGGATCATAACGGAGGGGGGGGGGAGGGGAGGGAAGGGAAGAGAAGGGAGGAGAGGGGAGCGAGGAGAGGAGGTGAGGGAGGAGAAGGGAGGGGAGGGGAGGGGAGGGGAGGGAGGAGAAGGGAGGGGAGGGGAGGGGAGGGAGGAGAAGGGATGGACGGGAGGGGAAGGGAAGGGAGGGGAGAAGAGGGGAGGGGAGGGGAGGGGAGGGGAGAGAAAGGCAGGGGAGGGGAGGGGAAGGGAAAGGAGGGGAGGAGAGGGGAGGGGAGGGGAAGGCAGGGGAGGGGAGGGGAGGGGAGGGAAGGAATATACTCCAGTTTAAAAGAAACTTTTTTAAAATTTGAATTCCTAAACACACAAAACCTACCGAAGTTGAATCAAGATGAAATAAATCATTTAAACAGCCCTTTAACAAGCAATGAAATTGAAACAGCACTCATAAATCTCCCATCTAAAAAAAAGTCCCAAGCCTAGTGGATTCAATGCAAAATTCTACCAGACCTTCATAGAAGAACTAACACCACTAACAAAATTATTTTGCAAAAGACAAAAGGAATACTCACAAACTGTTTCTATGAAGCCAGTAATACCTGATCCTCAGACTGAATTAAGATATATCAAAAGTGAAATTGTATGCCAATATCACTAATAAGCATAGATATGAAAATCTTGCAAACTGAATCCAAAGTATAACAAAAAGATCATTTACCATGATCAAGTTGGGATCGCTGCAGAAATGTAATAAAGGAGGAACACATGCAAATATACCTCATAGTATATGAAAGTATCATATGAAACCCATTATTTTATATAACTGGTGATAAAACATATTAAAGAATCTAAGCTGAGTCAAGCTATTGGAAAGATATGCTGACTATAAACCCATATGTATTTAACAACTCAATTCCAAAATAATTAACCTATCTATAGCTTTATTAGTTTTTGTTGTTTAATCATTTATATTTGAAAGTTCACAGTAAAACTTTAATTTTTCTTTACTAATTAAACAATCCCTTTCTGAAATTATTGCGAAGATTTACATTAAGTTCAGGCAATGTTCTTCTTGCTACGTATTGTGTAAAGAAGAGAAGTAGTGTTTCTACACACAAATATGAAAGCAAGTTGACTCTATCTAATGTGGGTATAGACACAATCACCTATCCAGCACAGCCTCATGGTAACATTCCTAAAAGTAAAAAGTAAGCCCCTTTCTCCCTCCCACACCGCCTCGGTCCGCGCCGCCATCCCCAGGTGAGTGAGCCGGTCAGGTCTGCCCCGCCCCCCAGCAACCCCCAGGTCACCCTATGTCCCTGTGCCACGCCCCGGCCCTCCTCGGGCTTCAGCCTGGGCTGCGCCTCCAGAACCCCAGCCCCTTTCTTCCTCCCGCCCACCTGTCCGACCAACTAGACAGGACTTGCTCACATTCCTCCATCCCTGGAGCTTGGGAGGGCCACTAAGCCAAGTCCCAGGCCCCAGGTGAAGACTTCTGCCAACAACATCAGACCCTCTGCCTCTCTGGCCCACCGGGGATCCACACAAGTGGTCTACAGAAGACACACTGCTACTCAGAATTCAATAGAGTCCAAAAAAAACTCAAGCAAAGTTCTAAGGGTCAAAGGCCATACATCTGAAAACCTCTACAATCATCCTATCACATGGGAGAGATTCTTTACATCCAGCCCAAAGATAAGTAAACCTCCCCTTTTTTTTTCACCTTACTGTTCCACTCTAATATTAATCACTGTAGATTAACCTTTCCATACAGCCACCCCAAAAACATATACAAATCCAGGGAATACACCACTCACTCTCACATATCACCAAAATACTACATGGTAAAAGTGCACTACCATACTAATATTCACTCCCTGTCTACTTAACCTGATTTAACTGATGTACTAACAGCCTACTAGCCTCAGCTAGGAAATAACAATAACAAAAGACAAACATACCCAACCCCAAGGCAAGCACTGGTAACAACTGCCCAAGTGTAGTAATACCAACTAAATCAGTTCAGTCAAAAACACACAGAAACTAAAAAGCCCTAGAAGACAAAACAACAATGTCCAAGTCAAAGTGCAGATACATGAGAAACAAAACCCAAGGAGACCAATCTCCCACTGAAAGAATCAACCCCTTAAGGATGGATTCCAACCAGAACAAATTCACAGAAAATAGCCAAGAAAGCCAGACCCAAGACAACAACTTTCAAAGTATGATAATTACCATGATTAATACTATGAAACAGGAAATCCAAGAGGAATTAAACAACCTCATCAACCACTTTGAACTAGGAACACAACAGGCATTTGGAGGAGTTTAGAAAAACAGTTCAAGAAACAAAAATAGGCATAGAGCAGTTAAAACAGCCTCAGGTAGAGTTTAAAATTGAACTAAAAAACAAGTTATCTTCAACACAAATCTCAACAGAGAGTTTTATCAGCAGAACTAACGAAGCAGAAAATAGAATCTCAGATCTTGAAGACAAAGTGGGAGAATTAACCAGCTCAATGGAAGAGGTAGTTAAAGCCAAAAAAGTACTTGAGAGGAACATTCAAGAGATATGGGACACCCTGAAGAAGCCTAACATGTGCATTCATGGAATACCAGAGTAAGAATTTCAAAATACCATACCTGAGGAAATTTTTCAAATTATCATAAAAGAAAACTTCCCTCAACTAAAGAATGAGAGGCCCATCCAAATACAAGAGGCATTTCACACTCCAAACAGATATGACCAAAATAAAAAATTGCCACGGCAAATAATAGTCAAAACACTCCACATTCAAGACAAAGAAAAGGTGCTGAGAGCTTCAAGAGAAAAAAAGCAACTCACTTTTAAAGGTAAACCTATTAAAATAACAAATGATTTCTCAATGGAAACAGTAAAAGCAAGAAGAGCTTGGAAAGACATACTTCATGTATTAAATGAGCAAAAATGCCAACCCAGACTGATATACTCGGCAAAACTATCTGTCATGATCAAGGGAGAAAGAAAAATTTTCCAGCACAAAGACAACTTGAAGGAATACATGTCTACCAAACCAGGCCTTTAAAAAATGTTAGAAATGATACACAAACTTGAAGAAAAAAATAACCATATCCAGGAAGACAGAAGAGTAGTATAATACCACAAAAACATAAATGTAAAATAATAAGCTTAAAAAATTCATTAAACATAAAAAATGGCCAGAAATAAAAATAATTTTTCCATTATAACATTAAATGTCAATGATATTAATTCACCAATTAAGAGACACAGATTACAAACTTGGATTAAAAATCCCAACCCATCAATCTGTTGCCTTCAGGAAACTCATCTCACCACAAAAGATAGACACATCTTAAAAATGAAAGGCTGGTCCAAAATACTGCAAGCTAATGGAACCAGGAAACAGGCAGGGGTAGCAATTATGCTGTTGGACAAAGTGGACTTCAAACCAAAAAAAAAATCATAAGAGACACAGATGGATACTACATTTTAGTCACAGGTACAATTCACCAGGAAGACTTCACAATCCTGAACATTTATGCACCCAATATGGGCCCCTCCACATTCATTAAGAAAATCCTACAGTGTCTAAAGCAAGAAATCAACCCCCAAATGATAATTCTTGGGGACTTCAACACCGCCCTCTCAACATGGGATAGATCAACAGGTCAAAAGCTTAACAGAGACACTTTGGAACTTAATCAAACCCTTAAAGAAATGGACCTTACAGATCTCTATCAAACTTTTCACCCACGCACCAAAGAATACATATTTTTCTCAGCAGCACACGGAACTTTCTCCAAAATAGATCACATATTGGGCTACAAAATGAATCTCCACATATACAGGAAAGTTGAAATTCTAGCCTGTGCCCTATCAGACCACCACAGCCTAAAGCTTGACATCCACAACACAACAAATGACAGAAAATACACTACTAACTCCTGGAAACTTAACACTATGATGCTGAATGAGAACTGGATTCAGGAAGAAATTAAAAAGGAAGTTCAAGATTTCCTGAAAGCAAACAATAATGAAAATACAATTTACCAAAATCTCTGGGACACAATGAAAGCTGTCCTAGGAGGTAAGTTCATAGCTCTTAATGCCTACATCAGAAAAATGGAAACATCAGAAATAAATAACTTAACAATGCAGCTTAAAGCTTTAGAGAAACTAGACCAATCTGATCCCAAAAGTAGTCGAAGAGAGATTAGCAAAATAAGGGGAGAAATATCTGAAATTGAAATTAAGAAAATGATAGAGAAAATCAACCAGTCAAAAAGCTGGTTGTTTGAAAAAAATCAATAAGATTGATACACCCCTAGCTAAATTAACCAAAAGCAAAAGAGAGAAACCCAAATCAACAAAATTAGAAATGAAAATGGAGATATCACTACTGATACCCAAGAAATCCAGAGAATTATAACATCATATTTCAAAACTTATACTCTGTGAAATTTGACAACACAAAAGAGATGGATGAATTCCTAAGTAAACACAACTTACCTAAATTGAATCAGGAAGTTGTGAATTATTTCAATAGTCCTATAACATATAAGGAAATTGAGGAAGTAATCTTGAAACTTCCCACCAAAACATGTCCTGGATCAGATGGATTCAGCACAGAGTTCTACCAGACATTTAAGCAGTTAATAACACCAATACTCTTTAAACTGTTCCATCAAATAGCAAAGGAAGGAACACTACCAAATTCCTTCTATGAAGCTAATATTGTTTTAATCCCAAAACCTAATAAAGATTCACTTAAAAAAGAAAACTATAGGCCAATCTCTCTGATGAAAACAGACACAAAGATTCTCAACAGAGTCTTAGCAAATCGGATTCAAAAACATATTAAAAAGATTATTCACGGGGACCAAGTAGGCTTCATCCCCGGCACACAAGGTTGGTTCAACATACGCAAATCAATAAATGTAATTCTTCATGTAAACCAGTCCAAAGTCCAAGACCACATGATACTCTCGATAGATGCATAAAAAGCTTTTGACAAGATCCAACAGCCTTTTATGATCAAAACGCTAGATACAGTAGGAATAGAAGGAACCTTTATCAATATAAAAAAAGCTGTATAAAACAAGCCCACAGGAAGGATTATGCTCAATGGGGAAAAGCTGGAAGCATTCCCACTTCGATCAGGAACTAGACAAGGCTGTCCACTCTCACCATTTCTATTCAATATTGTACTTGAAGTCTTAGCTGAAGCCATAAGACAAGAAAGGGGCATAAAAGGGATTCAAATCGGCAGGGAAGAAGTCAAGCTATCCCTATTTGCAGATGACATGATCTTATATCTGAGTGATCCCAAAAACTCCATCAGGAAGCTCCTGGAACTAATTGAGAAGTTCAGCAGGGTAGCAGGATACAAAATAAACGTACAAAAATCAGTGGCTTTCCTATATGCCCAGAATGAAAGAAGTGAAAAAGCCCTGAGAGACTCAATCCCATTTACTATAGCCCCTAAAAAAATGAAATACCTTGGTATAAACCTAACCAAGGAGGTAAAAGACCTTTACAATGAAAACTTTAAAACCCTAAAGAAAGAAATTGCAGAAGACACCAGAAGGTGGAAAGACCTCCCATGTTCCTCGATTGGCAGAATCAACATCGTAAAAATGAACACCCAACCAAAGGCAATATACAGATTCAATGCTATACCAATTAAAATCCCAAAGCAATTATTTAAAGAAGTTGACCAAACAATCTCAAAATTCATATGGAGGCACAAAAGACCCAGGATAGCAAAGACAATCCTGAGTAACAAAAGCACTGCTGGAGGTATCACCATATCAAACCTTAGTCTATACTACAAATCCATTGTTGTAAAAACAGCCTGGTACTGGCTCCAAAATAGACACACAGATCAATGGATAAGGGTTGAAGATCCAGATATAAGCCCACAAAATTACAGCCATTTGGTCTTTGACAAAGGGGCCCAAAGAATCCAATGGAAAAAGAACAGTATCTTCAACAAATGGTGCTGGCAAAACTGGATCTCCAGATGTAGAAGATTAAAACTGGACCTGTACTTGTCACCTTGTACTAGACTTAATTCCAAATGGATCAAGGACCTTGATTTAAGGCCAGAGACTATAAAAACCCTAGTTGAAAGGGTAGGGAATTCCCTGGAGCTGATTGGGCTAGGCCAACATTTCCTAAACAGACATCCAATGGCACAGTCACTGCTACCAACTCTCAAGAGTTGGGATCTTGTGAAATTAAAGAGCTTCTGTTCAGATAAAGAGATTATATAACATGAGCTCAAAAGCAACCCACAGAATGGGAGAAAATCTTCACTAACCACATATCTGATAGAGCTCTATTATCCAGAGTGCACAAAGAACTTAGAAAACTAAACACCAAGGAAACTAATGGCCCAATTAAAAAATGGGCCCTGGAACTTAAAAGAAACTTTACTAGGGATGAAATTAAAACGTCTAACAAATATCTAAAAAATGCTCTACTTCCTTAGCCATCAGGGAAATGCAAATCAAAACTTCCCTGAGATATCATCTCACCCCGGTCAGGATGGCAAAAATCCATAATATGAACAACACCAAATGCTGGAGAGGATGTGGAGAGAGGGGAACTCTCCTACATTGCTGGTGGGAATGCAGACTCATACAGCCACTCTGGCAAGCCGTCTGGAGATTCTTAAAGAAATTAAAGATTGAATGCCATATGACCCTGCGATTCCACTTCTGGGAATAACCCCCCATGCAGCAGAGGTTCACCTCGATAACACAAGTGCGACCATGTTCATAGCAGCACTGTTTATAATAGCAAAGTCATGGAATCAACCCAAATGCCCAATAGTTAACAAGTGGATAAAGAAAATGTGGTACATCTACACAATGGAGTACTACTCAGCCATCAAAAATGGTGAATTACTGGAATTTGCTGGAAATGGATGTCATTAGAAACAATTATATTGAGTGAAGTATCCCAGACCCAGAAAATTAAGCGCCGTATATACTCCCTAATAGGTGGCTCCTAGTACCAAACCCACCCAGCCCACCTAGAGACACTCGACGATAAATCTCTGTAATATTGTAATTGTAAGAAGTATGAACAGGAGGTATGGGGTAGCAGGGCCACACCAGAAACATGGAGAGAGGGGACCATGTTACAGGAGAGAAAATAGGCCTCCATCAAGGACTGCAAGTAAGCAATGAGACATCTGGTTAAGTTCACAGACTTTTCGTTCCTGATCATTTACAACTGAGGGGGTGTGATCTCACCAGAAGGGGAGGGCATATAGTCTGGCAGATAATAAATAACCATTTTGCAAATGGGTGATTGACCCCTCCCTCACTGTGGTTTCCTACTTTTATTACATCTGTCTTTGAATATACTCTTATAACAAGACTCCAGTTTAACAGCTTTGTATCTCTGGCCAGGGGGTGACATCCAATACACATCAGGATGGAGTGAAGGGCATTGCAGGAGCAGCAAAACCGTAAAAGAATATCAACAAACCAGTAATCCAGAACTTTCGAGACTCTATATCAACCACTTGGAACTAGGCAGCCTAATCTCTCCCCATCCTGAAGCTCAGGGAAATTTGCGGAAGAGGGGGCAGTAAAAGCGTAAGAGCACAAGGATGGGAGGAGCAATGATATGCAAGATACTCCACACAAGTTAGGACTGAAGCAATCATAATTGGACTTTGCATGCCCTGCACAATGTCTAACACACTATTGACCCCACAAAGTCTAGCATTTGCTAAAAGCACCAAGATCCTTGGAGGCAAGGGATTGACAACCAAAATAGTGTTCCTATGCTTAACAGGAACACAGGAAAGGGTTCAGGGAAATGCCGCTGGGTCCTTGTACGTCATCGGAGAGGAGGACCCAGAGGAGAGTTTTGCATGCACATTAAAGGATTCTCCGGGGATTGGGTGAGGGGAGGAACTGGGGGGTGGGGAGGGAGGGGTGAGGGGAGGGTGAGCAGAGAGGTGGGGGGGAGGAGGAGGGAGGGAGGTAACCGGTGTACCTATTAAGTTTGTATGAGCGGAGATAATAAAAAATGTTTAAAAAAATAAAAGTAAATTAAAAAGCAAACTACCTATAAAATTTATCAAGCTATAGATTGAGACCACATGAGCACATGAGCCTAATTCAACCATATCAGAAAAGCCAGAACCAAAAACCTGGACAAACACACGCTCCATACCTTCAGGCTCCATAAAGAGGAGGATGCTTCACAAGACAGTGGTAACAGTCCCTTCAATTTGTCATCTGACCACACAGTATGTATATCAAGGTACTAGCAGAGAATTCTATTCCTCCAACTTGGTTCTGAAGCTGAGGCAGCCTGTTTGAATTGTCATATGTTCATCCATCTGTTTGTCCATCGAGATTCAGGTCTGAGCCTTGCTTCCACTGTCCTATGATCATAAGTCTCACCTCTATGGCCTGGACAGTCCTGCACTTTCCCCCCAGGTTCCGGTGATTGAGTGCCTCACCTTTACAGCTTCTGAAGTTTAACAAGACATGTTGTAGTTACCTGTTCTGAGTGATGAGACAACATTCTGATACTTAAGGGAGAAATGGATATTATTTGACTCATGGTTCCAGAAAGGAGACTTAGACCATTATGGTGGAAAAGACATGGTGGATGGTAGAAGCTGGAGGCAGTTCCGGTCAGTGCAGCTATCATGAAGGCAGATAGAGCAAGAGGTAAAATTCCAGAAAAAACAAGTCTGGGCCACCAACCCTTACCACTCTCTTTGGTTTGCCTTCTTCCAGCAAATCTTCATTGCCTAAAAGTGCCACAACCTTCCCAAACTTCAGCATCAGCTAAGGAATCAAACACTGATCCTGTGGGGAGCAACTCACATTCAAGTGTTGACAGGACATTAACACCAGTTCAACACTGTGACTCAGTCGTCAAGCTGTGTACCTCCATCACTTTGGACAGCTTTCCTAATATCCTCTCTAACAACCACAGTGATGCTCTTTCAATCCATTTCAACTCTCTGCTTCTCCTTCAGTGAGACCTGCTTGAGCACCTTGAACTCTGCAGGAGCCTGTTACCCTTTCCATGGACACCTGCAACCTATATACCCGCAGATTTATGGATACACCTACTATGTGGTGTGTGATCTGAACACTGATGCTGCTAATTAAGGCTGAAATCAAAGCATCTATGTACCAGTGGACAGTTCTCAAGGGAAATAAGATCTATTTGACAAATTGCAATGAATGAAACTAACAAGTTTAGGAAGCGACTCTCTCTCAGCTGTTATTTCTTCTTAAAACCTTTCTAAGTGTACCATGTCTCAGCACGATTACCTATGAGCTGTCCTATGGCTGAGAAACTTGAAAGGTGGACAGGGAAAGAAACATACAGAGATCAAACTAGAGAATAGTTAGCTGGAATAGATGGGGAGATCACAGTCCTCCTTCAGGGAGAATAGTGGAAATCTGCCACTGAGTCCTGCCAGATTTTAATTATACACAGGAGATAATTATGGGCTAGGAATAGTATGCACAGGGGCTGGAGAGGTGGCTCAGGGGTTAAGCCTCTGCCTTTCAGGCAGAAGGTCCTGAGTTCAGATCCTAGACCCCATGTATAGATGCTGGGTGGAAGCAGGGGCCATTTGCATTTCTGGTCCTGATAGGTAGGAACCTATGAATCCCGGGGCAGAGTAAACAAGGAGGAGGTGGAGGCGGTCCATGGTGGTTCCCGAATTTGTCCGTGGTTCTACACACACACACACATACACACATACATACATACACACGCGCATACATGCACAATTGAATAAATAATAAATTTTTAAAATTTTTAAAAAAGGAATAGTATGCACATTCGGGTATGATTGGTTGGCAAGGAATCTGTGGAAATGAGAATGTTACCATAATTTCTAGCATGCTTGGGATAACTAGCCTAAGACTCCAGGAGAATCACATTCCTGATACCTACTGTCTACCAGAGAGAAATAGTCTGCACCTCTGATATAAACAAACTGAGACACTTCTGATATATAAAAAAAAATCATAATATCTCAGGCTATGGCCTTAATTTATATATATTTAGCGTTGCATACATAAATATAGTGAATTTATTGTGTGTTCATCCCTTAATCCCCAATCCTATGCCCCCCTTTCATTTTCCTCCCATTTCCTCTGCTAGACTCCCTTCTGTTTTCAAGTCTTTTTACTTATGTAGCCCACTGTGTTTCATTTGGCCTGCCTTTGATCACATATGTACGGCCTTAATTCTTAAGGGCTCCAGAAAAGACTAGTGGGCTAAACTAACATTTCTGTACTTCCATTTTTTTCATGGAAAACTCATGATTTTTAACTCCTCTCAACCTTCTGTGCTTTTTATCAACCCCTTTCCTGAATATGGAGTGACTCCCCATATTTCTTTCTCTTGTATGTACATTGTGCTGAAGTATTTCTAATTAGAGTTTCTTCAGTGTGATGATTTTATTGGTTTCATTCCCTCTGAGATATTTTGGTTGTTTTCATCATGAGCACTTTATTAACGTATGGAGTTCAGTTGGATTTCACTAACTTCTGCTGTTTCCCTGCTTCTCAAATGACAACACTGTCTGTGTTCCCACGGCCAGCCACAATATTTATGTGAATTCCACTTCTGATCTTACTATTTCTTTCCTGCATTTTTGTCCTTGCTGCCTTATTTTCTTTTGTTTCAACAATGAATTTCTGCAAAACCTACCATGGAGTTACTGCTGGGAGCCAAGGAGATAACAACACTGTGTGTGTGAGAGAAAAGATTTCCAGTAGTCAGCCAAATGTAGCGTGAAAGGGACATCGCAACTGATCAGAATGTGGCATTCTTCTGTACTTATGTGATAGTCTGCAGATAGAGAAAACAGTGGTGGAGTTTGAACCTTGAGCTGTTACTCACAGTCAATGCTCTGTAATAAACAAAATCAAAGCTGTGTTACTGACAGCCAGGCATTACTGAAAAAAATTGCAACTGAAATGCTTGGTCATTGAGTGTGATGCACATCTGTTACTAGGTAATGATTTGTAGACTAAAAAGCTTTGTACTTTGACCTGTTGTTTATAATTGATGTAATGTGATGATTCAGACTTGAACCCTCCTGCTTTGGGACTGGTTTACATAACTCTCACCTCGAGGGGAATAAGACATGTTTCTACAGAGCCAAATGTCAGTAACTATGGCATAGGAACACAGATTCATGTGACCCCAGGCATTATGTTCCAATGTGGTAACAGTTTCATGAAGCTTTTATAGTAACAGAACAAAGATAGTCACAAATCCAGACATCTTCTAATGGGGCTGGGAAATGACTTAGTGGATAAAGTCCTTGCCCTGAGGACAAGAGTCTGAATCCAGAACTAATCAAAAGCCTTTAAGCAGGGATGACAGCAGCCTGTAATCACAGAATTTGGGAAACAGAGACACAGGATATCTGGGTTTGATTGCAAGGTCTGTTGTGCTAGATATATAGAGATCAATTAAACAGTTTTAAGCTTAGCTTTGAGCACATCTGTGAATAATTGAGTTAAGACAAGCCCTAAGCAAACCTGAAGGAGATTGTCTAATTACTCAAGCACTATTCTTATTTTAAAATGTTTAAATTTTAGTGTTTATTGATGGAGTGAATTTATAATATTTTTACACATTAATCCCCAATCTCACTCCCTCCCCATTACAATCCTCCTTCTCTGCCAATCTTCCTATGCATGGTTTTTCATCCATCCATTAGCTTGTTTAATGTAAAAAAATATGACAGAACAAGAACAGACTTAGAAAGTCTCCTTATGAGGTCTTCACCTGGAAGTGCGGGGTGATCACCTGCTGTTCTAAAATGATATCCGTGTTTTTTGTCACTTGCCATCTGACCATTTCTCTTTCTTGTCTTTTTGCAAGTATGTCAGATAAAACAAGATGTAATGAGAATGTTAAGAATAGTGATTGATGCTCAGGTGCATGTCATCAAAAATAATCCAGATGAAACACAGTGGCCCACTCATGCTGAAAGACAAGAAAATAAGAGGAAATATAAATTTATGTACAATTATAAGCAATTATGTATAAAATATTTACATAATATAATATTCAGTGATACTCAAAAGGATTGAATATCTACCATTTCCATGCTTCTGCCTGCGACAAGTGTACAGACTTCAGTCTTTGGATACTGTAATGGTTACTCTTTAACTATTGCTGTGAGAGAGCACCCAAAGTCAAACTAAGCTAATCTTAGTTAACAACAGGTGTATCAAGTTGATAGTGCTGGCTTCTATGACTGTTATACTATGACTTACTGCTGTTTGCCTTTCTTAAGCATCAGAATTATCATCTTTTTGGCCTTGATGAAAAATACTTGTGGAAAAGACATTTTATTTCTATTGTAAATAGTATATTTTTAATATTTGGTAGTCAAAACACAAGCACAATGATTTCTTAATCCTTGTGAGTGCAGTGACATAAACTTTTTCTTCTTAGTTTTGTGTATATTTGCACACATTCTTGAAAAATAATGAAGTCATCATCAACTACCACAACCACCAAAATACTGTCCACAGGCGTCAGTGGGGCTAGGAGTTGGGAGCTGACCAGCTGAGCTTGATGGCAAGGCCCTGGTGAACAGCACTGTGGACAAGAGCCTCAGGATGGTTGGCCAGGCTATGCAGTGCACAGGCCCAGAAGCAGGACAGCGTGCTCATTCTGGGTAGACTCTGGACTGGAAGAGCACTTGAGAAGCATCCGAAATAGAGCCGGGGTCCCTGCCCCTAACAATGTACCTGCCAAGTGTGGGGAGGCAAACAATATTCGAAATCCAGAAGACTAAGGCACAAGTTAAAGAGAAATATATAATGTTTTACTTGTTTTGTAGTTATTTTTGTCTGTAGTAAATTTGTTTCGAGAGTTAATGCAATTCAATATTAACTAATGCAATTCCAATTCATGTACTATCTCATTTGTTTTTGTGGTTTTCAAAAGTCTTCCATGACTTTATAATAACATATCAAAATGACATAAATAGAAAATGGGTAAATTTTATTTCATCACAGTCTTGCAGAATTTTAATATCTGTGAGATTTTCTGTCATTTATGTCTTTTTGGGAGAACAAAAAAGGTTTTAATAAAAGTGTATTTCTTGTAAAGAAAGATAAGTACATGCAGAGGCCTAATAGTACTATTACAATAGCAGCTGATATTTCCACATAAACACATGACACACACTTATCAAATCTGTCTTCTTTTCATTACTTTTATACCTCTACCTCCTCAGCCTGAACTGACCACTCTTCTACATTCAATACTTATAATTTTTTATTGTACTGATATCTTAGTTTTTTTTCTTATTGCTATGATAGAATACTTTGAGAGAAGTATTTTGAGGAGAAAATGGTGCATTCTGACTTTCAGTCTGGGGGGGCAGTAACAGCTAATCAGGGCAGGCAAGGAAGACACAGCACCAGGTAGTGAAGTCATGCAAGATCAGTAAGCTGGCTGGTCATAGCACATCCTCCTGCAGTTCCTCAGTCTCCCAAACAATATGACCAACTTGGGACCAAGTGTTCAAACTCTTGAGCCTATATGGGACATTTTACATTAAAAACACGACAATCAACCAGTAAGGTTTTATTATTGAAGCTGAGATTTGCTTTTGTTTCCATCAAAATGGGACCTTACTTCTGGAGGAAATAGGGATTTACTTTAGTGGATTTTTTGGGGGAAAATTAGCATGATGACTTGGTATTTCCTAATAAGATATCCCTGTTTGAATCCTTGCCCTGGTGTGTTTTCTGGATTAACATTAAGAATTCTTTGAGGCCTTGTAATGGCTATTCCTAACTATTGCTGTGAGAGAATACCCAAAGTCAAATAACTTAAGGGAGGAAAGGAAATTTATTCGCCTTAGGGTTCCAGAAGGGAAACATAGTCTTTCATGATGGAGGTAACATGGCTGGTGGCTGAAGCTGGAGGCAGGCTAAGTAAGTCACAGCAGACATCCAGTAGGCTAGTGGTTGATGACTGAAGGCTGGAGGATTCTTGGAGAGTCTTTCTTCTTCTTCTGTTCTGTGGTTCTTTTATTTGGTCCATTACTGGGAAGTTCCAATGAGATCTAGAAAGGTTTCAATGGGATCTAGGACTGGTCTTTGTATTGTAAATGTGTTGATCTTGTAATGTCTTTAGGTGGTCTCAGTTGATCTTAGTTAATGCCAGGTATGTCAAGTTGACACCCAGGATCAACTATCACAAGTCCACCCCTTGTCAACTTGGCATCAGATCACATTTCCTTAGGCTATTCTTAATCTCCACATAAAAACAGTAAGATTCATAATTCCACCTAAGTGACAAAGTCCCTTGAGAAATGCTTAGTCTTTAGTGTCCCATCACACAATATCATAATGTAGATTACAACATTCTACCACATAACTACAAATTAACATTATATTACATAACATAAATATCTTCTTAGTGCAAGTCATACTCAGCCCAATTGTAAAAGTCTCAGTACAGTCTACATTAGTAGTCTCAACACAGTCCCAAAGTCTAAAGTTCAAAGCCTCCTATAAAATCAAAAGACAAGTTCCATACCTCCAACATATAATGGCATAGAATAAACATTCTCATTCCAAAAGGAAGGAATGGGGACTTATCTAGGAAATATCAGTCCATAACAAGATCAAAAAGTGGCAGGATAAATTCCAAATCCTATAGCTCCAAGTCCAACAGGTAAGCTTTTTGTTGAAATCATCTCAGTTCCAAAGGGCTTCAGTTCCACTTCTCCAATGCAGCTGCCCATAGACCATATCACTCTCTTGGGCTGGCTTCCAAGGTATACAGCTTTCCTTGGCAGATGTCCCATGTTGTCTCTGGCATCTCTAGCATCTTCATTTCTCAATAGAAAACCAGGCTTTAATTCCACAGCACAAACTGCCCTTCTTGGACCTCTAAGTTTCAGGCTTCCTACCATATGCTGGCTGGATTCCATCATTTTTTGAACCCTTAGGGGAAGAATCCACGACTTCCTCTTTCTTGCATCCTTCATGCCTCTAAAACCAGAACCACGTGGATGTCTTCACCAAGTTTTGCTGTTGCCTTGGGTTAGAGATTGACCTCTTTTAATCACAGCTGGTTCAGCTTCTCTGTGCTGACTGCAGGAAAAAAATCTCTTTCACATCTTGGAAGTTGCTTTATGGGAGAAACAGCTTTGGCACACTACGCTTTAGCTCATTACTTTCAAAAGGATTTGCATTCTTATAGGTTAGAACCTTCTCTGAGAATCTTGCCCTCAAGCTAGAGCCTCTCCTATTATCCAAATTGAGAGCAGGCTTTGGTTTACTATTGAAGCTAATCTCTTTAACAGCCATTTTGTTCTCTGCTTCTTCTTGGTTCAGCTCTTTAAGTTTGCCATTGCATTTTTCATCATCAGACCTTACAATTCCTGCTTCTTCCTACCTGGTTCCTTGTTCTTTTTGATAATTCTGAAGACAACTAAAAAGTGGCCATATCACATTGTCAAGACTATATTGCTTTGAAATGTCCTCTGCCAAGCACTCCAGTTTAACTTCAGACAAGCTTTCAAGATGAGGGTAAAACTTCACTAAACCCTCCTCCAACACATTGCTCCATGTGTCACTCATCCATTTGCAAACACAGTTTCTGTTCCCCTTTGGACCATCACAAGCTGGGTTCCCATTGCCTGCATGTTTCACAGCATTGCTCTTTTTGGAGCTCTCATGAGAAAGACCCATTTGGCCCCATCACCAAGACACAAAAACTTTCCTAGCACAAAGTCCCAAAGTTCTCAATATTTCTCTCAACAAACAGTTTCAAAGGCACACTAGGCACATCACAGCATTGGTCATACTGCTGGATACCAACTTCTCTCAGCTTCACAAACAGCTTCACATTGTGGTACCAGATCCTCTTAATCTCACAGCAATACCCACTACTCAGTATCAATTTCTATTGCAGTTCACCTGCATGATTGCTGATAAATCACCATCAAATGACTTAAAGGAGCAAGGGTTTATTTTCTTCTTATAGTCCTGTTATAGTTCATAGTCCAGCTTGATGGGAGAGCATGAGCCAACACCAGTACCAAGGGAACTAGCCACACCATCTCTACATAATGGCTGGGGGAAGGATGATCCTTACTTGCCAGACCAGCAGGTCCTTCCAGCTAGACAATCTCTTGCAGGTTTGCTCTGGGCTTAACTCAACCATTAATTTTCTACAAATGTGTCCAGAGCTCAAACCCTCAACTGTCAACCTATTCCTCTGTCTTGAAAATTCACACATCAAGGTCTAAAGAGATGACTTAGAGAGGTCAAAGCCTTGCTGCACAAGCAAGAGGCTCACAGTTCATATCCTTATAAATGCCAGAAGAGGATGACACTTATTTGAGACTTCTAGGTTTGTACTGCAAATCAAAACACAAAGCAAACATCTCCATAAAGACAAAAAATACAAACAGGAAAAAAAAAAACCCTCTAAGACTAAGGAAATGACTCAGTGGGTAAGAATGCTTAGTGCTCCTGCGCTGGGTTCCTAGCATCCACATAAAAGCCTGTGTTTCAAGACCTGCACAGGAATTGTCCAGGCATTTCATCATGGAAGACGAAAGATCTCAAGAATCCGCAATCTCCAGCGCTGGGGAGGAAATGCAAAATGCTTTCTTCAATAGTATACCCACTGATAGTCATGTTCTACCAAGAACTCAGGCACATGCTATCAAAGGCAAAACAAACGAAACCCAGTGGCCATGTATGTGAAAAGACTTGAAAATAGGAGGGAGTCTGGTAGGAAAGAAGAAGCGTTTTAGTGAGAAGAGGAAGGAGATTCGATTGGGGATTAAGGAGTGAAAATATTGTAAATTCTCAATATTCATGTATGAAACAATAAAAGAATAATAAAAAAAAGAAAGAAAAAAATCCTTCTTAAGGATAAAAAAAAAAAGGCTGTGTGGCTATGTGAGCCTGTAACACCAGTGCTATGAGAGATGAGACAGGAGGATCACTGGTGTGGCTGGCAGCTAGTCTAGCCGAATCTCAAGCTCCAGGTTCAATGAGAGAACTTGTCTCAAAGGAACCAGGGAGAGAGTGACAGAGCAGAGCACCTAACATCCTGCAGAAAGTTATAGGCAGAGCTTCTATGAGTCAGGCTGGGGATGTCTTTCAATGACCACCATCCCTGCTCCTATAAGCAATTACTCATATTCCTGTAAATAACACTAATAAACTCATTGCTGCATCAACTTGGACAATGGTGGAATCATTCCTTACTCCATCACTAGTTCCCTATTATGGGTGAGTAAATAGTGTGCCACATTTCCCCAGGAGGAAAAAAACCTCATGCAACAGGCAAGAAAAAATAGAGAGAGGGAGGGAGATACTGAAACCAAAGAGAGAGAGAGGTTTCTGGAATGTTAAAGGTCATTGGAGTAAATGCCAGGGAGCTAAAGTATCCATAGAATTGCACCTAGTACATTAGTTACTTTTTTTGTTGCTACAGTAAAATACCTGATAAAAGAGCATCAAAGAAGAGCTTTTGATCTAGAAACTTCCTCCTTACAGGCCAGATTTCATAATGCCAGAAGCAAGCTACTGAGGAAGAAACACAATCAACAGTCTCATCTGTAATTGTTATGATAACGACCACTCTGCTTTTCAGCAGGGATCACATTTGTGGTTCTGTAAACCAAATTAAGAATTTCTGAAAGGGGAGGTCATTATAGGGATCGTTTCCTTTCCCAGCCTGGGCTATGACTCATAGAAGCTCTGCCCACAACTTTCTGCAGGATGTTAGGCACTCTGCCCTGGCGCTCTCTCTCTGGTTCCTTCGAGACAAGTTCTCTCATTGAACCTGGAACTTGAGATTCAGCTAGACTGGCTGCCAGCCACACCAGTGATCCTCTTGTTTCATCTCCCACAGCACTGATATTACTGTCTCACACAGCCACACAGCTTCAGAAAAAAAAAAAACAAAAACACCTTAACATGAACAACTGTTAAGGTATAGCTATAAGGACTTGACACTAAACCGCCTTCTAAGCATTTATTGTTATATAAATGACTGTTCAGCATTAAACTTATAAGCTTTCTTTTGCAATAGAAGGTTTTAATTCAGAGAATCACAACTGCCAAAAGTTCAGAAAATATAAATTATTGTGGATGGCTGGGCCCTAATTAGGACATGTTAATCACCTCCATCCCAAGTTTCAGGGAACGTTACAGAAGAGGAGGCAGAAAGAATGTAAGAGAATGAAATGGGAAGGAATACAGCCAGATGATATCTTTTTTTAATACATTTTTTATTATTTCCGCTCATACAAACTTAATAGGTAGACCAGTTCCCTCCCTCCCTCCTCCTCCCCCCAAACCCCCTGTTCCCCCCTCCCCTCCCTCCCCAACCCCCAGTGCCTCTCCCCCCAATTCCCAGAGAGTCCTTTATTGTGTATGCCTAACTCCCCTCTGGGTCCTCCTCTCTGATGACGTACAAGGACCCAGTGGCATTTCCCTGAACCCTTTCTCATGTTTCCCCTTAAGCATAGGAACACTACTGTGGCTGTCAATCCCTTGCCTCCAAGGATCTTGGTGCCTTTAGCTGATGCTAGACTTTGTGAGGTCAATAGTGTGTTGGACACACGAGCTCAAAGGCAACCCACAGAATGGGAGAAAATCTTCACTAACCACATATCTGATAGAGCTCTACTGTCCAGAGTACACAAAGAACTTAGAAAACTAAACACAAGGAAATTAATGGCCCAATAAAAAAATGGGCCCTGGAACTTAAAAGAAACTTTACTAGGGATGAAACTAAAATGTCTAACAAATATCTGAAAAAATGCTCCACTTCCTTAGCCATCAGGGAAATGCAAATCAAAACTTCCCTGAGATATCATCTCACCCCGGTCAGGATGGCAAAAATCCACAATATGAACAACACCAAATGCTGGAGAGGATGTGGAGAGAGGGAACTCTCCTACATTGCTGGTGGGAATGCAGGCTCATACAGCCACTCTGGCGAGCCGTCTGGAGATTCTTAAAGAAATTAAAGATTGAAATGCCATATGACCCTGCGATTCCACTTTTGGGAATAACCCCCCATGCAGCAGAGGTTCACCTCGATAGCACAAGCACGACCATTTTCATAGCAGCACTGTTTACAATAGCAAAGTCATGGAATCAACCCAAATGTCCAACAGTTGACAAGTGGTTAAGGAAAAGGTGGTACATCTATACAATGGAGTACTACTCGGCCATCAAAAATGATGAATTACCGGAATTTGCCGGGAAATGGATGTCATTAGAAACAATTATATTGAGTGAAGTATCCCAGACCCAGAAAATTAAGCGCCGTATGTACTCCCTAATAGGTGGCTCCTACTACCAAACCCACTCAGCCCACCTAGAGACACTCAAAGATAAATCTCTGTAATATGTACAGTAATTGCTAGGATTATGAACAGGAGAGATGGGGTAGGAGGGCCACACCAGAAACAAGGAGAGAGGGGACCATGTTACAGCAGAGAAAATAGGCCTCCATCAAGGACTGCAAGTAAGCAATGAGACATCTGGTTAAGTTCACAGACTTTTCATTCCTGATCATTTACAACTGAGGGGGTGTGATCTCACCAGAAGGGGAGGGCATATAGTCTGGCAGATAATAAATAACCATTTTGCAAATGGGTGATTGACCCCTCCCTCACTGTGGTTTCCTACTTTTATTATATCTACCTTTGAATATACTCTTATAACAAGACTCTAGTTTAAAAGCTTTGTATGTCTGGCCAGGGGGTGATATCCAATACCCATCAGGATAGAGTGAAGGGCATTGCAGGAGCAGCAAAACCTCAAAAGAAAATCAACAAATCGTAATCCAGAACTTCAGAGACTCTATATCAACCACCTAGAACCAGGCCAGACTAATCTCTCCCCATCCTGAAGCTCAGGGAAATTTACAGAAGAGGGGGCGGTAAGAGTGTAAGAGCACAAGGATGGGAGGAACAATGATATGCAAGATACTCCACACAAGTTAGGGCCGAAGCAATCATAATTGGACTTTGTATGCCCTGCACAATGTCCAACACACTATTGACCCCACAAAGTCTAGCATTTGCTAAAAGCACCAAGATCCTTGGAGGCAAGGGATTGACAGCCAAAATAGTGTTCCTATGCTTAACAGGAACACAGGAAAGGGTTCAGGGAAATGCAGCTGGGTCCTTGTACGTCATCGGAGAGGAGGACCCAGAGGAGAGTTTGGCACGCACATTAAAGGATTATCCGGGAATTGGGGGAGGGGAGACACTGGGGACTGGGGAGGGAAGGGTGAAGAGAGGGTGAGCAGAGGGGTCGGGGGGACGGGGGAGGAGGAGGGAGGGAGGGAATCGGTGTACCTATTAAGCTTGTATGAGCGGAGATAATAAAAAATGTTTTAAAAAAATTCAGAAGGAATGCTTGTGCCTGTCCCCCTATGACTGGCTACCCTGTTGATACCAATCACCCAGAAAACTGGAACTTCCTCTAGGAGTCTTATAATACGAAAAAAAGACCCAGGGCCAGTCATACAATGGGGAAGAGAAGAGCAACTTCATAAAGTGCTGAAAACTTGACAGATATGCAGGAGGGACTTGGAGTTGACACAAGTAGACAGAACTACACCTTGACCAGAACTGCTTGGCTTTTGCCTCTAATTTAATCTGAAGCTCACATCAGATGGACCTGAGTCCCTTTCTGATGGTGTGACAATGAATAAATCTTCTTTTTCTTCTTTTCACTGCTAATTTAATTTTGTTGTTGCTATTGTTAATTTGTGGAGCACCAATGGCCCAACAGGCTGTTATCCAAGGTTCTGTGTGTAGAACTTGTTAGGAAATTCTACACCGTTCATAAGATGACTGACATTTGTTTTGAGACAATGTCCCACTCAGGGGCTCAGACTGGTTTTGAACCATGCCTGACTATAAGATGATAGACTTCGGTGTCCCTCACAGTGTCATTTGAAAGCGAGTATGAAATACAAACTGACAACATAAGGAGGCTAGTGATGTGCCTAGACCAGTCAGGGTACAGCAGTGCATGTGGATAAGCTAGTGAGATAAAGCTTCCCTGCATCCAAATGTGCATAGAAGAATGTTGTTTCTGGAGTGTGTATGCAAGCTTGCTCAGTGAGAGTGACTATGAAACTGAGAGAAAGCTTGAGTAAACCTCTGGCTTCACTTGTTTTCAGTTGCTTGCATTAAAAATTGACCAAAAAAATCACTACTTTGGAGGTAATCCGGCTGAGCAATATATCATTAGATCCAGCTTGGCTTTGCTATAGGTAGCAACTGAGATGTACTGGTATTGCCTAGGTTACCTTTCAGAGTTCTCAAGGCAGTTTTTATTGGTGGTCAGTGCTGAGACCTTAGGAGTAACATTTAATGTTACTTCAAGAGACAGGCCATGCTAACATAGTTAGTGTCTGAACCAGAATCCCATGAAGAACCATGGAAGAATTATGCCTAGACCACAGATTATGGACAGTTACCTGAAGCAGGCTGCAGCCTGCTTTGTCACCCCAAAGGTACCCCAAGCTCTATTCTGTCACCCTCATTTATCTGTCTTGTGAGTAAACTTGGTTTTTGGCATGCTATATGGGGCAAAGGGACCTTGGTTTGAAGGAGGAGAAACTTTTTAACATTAGCACTTTGAGGGGATTGACAACTCTCTTATTTTTTCTTATTCTCTTGTTTGTATGCAATTTACATTGGTTTGTTAAAAAAAAATTGTTGAGCTTCCTTTTACAGTTCTTCCATGAGCAGTTGAATTTTAATAGTTAAATTAAAAGGTTAAGCACATGCCAAATATGGTACACATGCCAATAATTCCGGCACTTGGGAGAATCAGTAGTTTAAGGTCATCCTCTGCTACATAGTGAGGTGTAGGCTAACCTGGGCTACTTTAAATCTATTGTGAAAGAAAGTTAGCCATTTTATTAAAATACTCGATAAAAATAATACTGAAATGGCTCAAACACTAAGTTCAAAAATGAAACCATAAGTTAAATTGTAAACGTATTCATTACAGTAATGTGCAAGAAATACATCTGCAACATGATCTCTTTTTTTGTCTAATGGAATTACAAAAGCTATTTTTCTGTTAAATAAACACATGAACTCACAATAGCAGATGTTACTAGACATCTTGATTTTATATCCTAGGCATTATACAGGCATCTCTTCAGGAAACACATTCTTTCCATGAGCAAGTATGAAAACAGGCAGTAAAATCTATATCTGTACTTAATTGGAGTTGAATGTCCATGAAGCATTTAAAGTGAGCACAAGTGTAGTGAATGAAAAGGGAAGAGCCCTTCTGCCACAGGGAAGAGCTTCCCAGTGATAAGGGAGGACTCTGCCCTCTGCCCTCAAAGTTGCATGGTAGCCGGTCACAGCTTAGTGACAATAAAGGAAGAACATGTGGCATCTTCAGGGAAATTTCTCAACACTTGCTTGTTAGAGGGGAGGGGATAGGTATTTGAACAAAAGGACTCTATCACTTGAGTTCCCTTTCTACCTATTATATCACAGCTTAGATCATATCTAGCCTTCCCTAAACTGATAAACATCCAGCCTGCAATAGCCCCAAAGCAAGGTGGAACAATAGATTTGATTGCTATATTACCAATGTATAAACTATCTAGAGACACCAACTAAGTTGCTGTTGCAGTTTGCCTGCCTGTTGCCAATAAATTCATAATCAAACAGTTTACAGGGGAACAATGGATTTTATTCTGGCTGATGATTGTCAAGTTTCAGTTCTTACTCTAGTTTAGCAGGAAAGTCCACAGAAACAGCAGGGGCAAGAGAACTGACCACACCTTATCATATATCCACAGGAGTACTGAGAGAGAGAAAACCCTTACTTGCCAAACCAGCAAGATACCAACTTCCTTAACAAACTCTTTCCATCTTATCTACCTTCTCGATAACTAGCCCCACCCACCAAGAGTTGGACCCTCCCCATAAATCAGACAACTTCCTGCAGACTTTCTTGGGATCGAATCCGCCACTAATTCTTTACAAATATGCCCAGAGCTCAAACCCTCAACTATCAAATCAATACCTGTATTTATGACTGCTGCTAAACTCAGAGACCCTTCCTTCCTAAGCTCAAACTACTCTCTTCCAAAGTCTGTAAATGTAAGGAACTGCCTTTGTCCCATGGGATCTTCCCCTGCTGTGGGAATGGCCAGTGCTGTTAAAGGACCTGCTCACCTGAATTAATCTCAAGTGCCTGCCCATATGGAACCAACTCAGCCTACTCTTCTGACGGTTAACATTCATTCCGTAGCAAACACTCAGAAGGAACACACCAGATCGTACACCAGATGAGGGTGCTCATCTGTAGCTTTGGTGCCCTGACCTCTGTGCTCACCGGTCTGTTCAAGGTATGGCACCCTGGAATGCTGCTTCTACCCCCAGCCTGTGGCAGTTAAATTGGAGATGCCAACTTGACAACTGAAGGGTGAGTCTTTGGGCACATCTGTGAAGAACCCGTAATTAAGGCAAAGCCTACGAGAGATCATCAAGTTAATTTGAGATGATCCAATTCATAATGAGTGGGACCATTCTCTGATCAGGTGATCGAGATGGAGAGTGAATGGGCTGGGATTTGGCTTACAGGCAGATGAGAACTGGCAGATGAGAAAGTACGTCCTTCCCTCAGCAATTCCTGTGGATATGTTATAGCCAGTTCCCCTCAACTTCTGATGTTGGTGTGAGCTCTTCCGCCACGCTGATGAAGTGTATCCAAGAAAATTAAGCAAGAACAAAGCCCACATTCCCCTGCATTAGTGGGTTCTGCATTCATATCAGCAACAGAGGAGAAATTGCTCCATAGCCCGTAAATCTTTTTTGGATGAGTTCTCACTAGAGGCAAATGATTCTCTTGTCTGGGCTACATGAGCAGCTGAGTTGAGACCACACGTATCTCTCTGTGGACAAAGTGTCGCACACACCTTGGCAATCAGTCCCTAAGGACATCTTCTGTTGTTTTCATTTGGGGGAACATTAACAGAGTTGAAAGCAAAGCAAAAAGGTGGGCGAGGTTCAAATCCTGGCAGCTGTAGGGAGGAGGCAAGAAGAGAGGAGATAAGGCCAGGCCTTCTGAAGCAGCTGCAGGGTCAGGGGTGTTTAGAGAAACCCCAAGGGAACAGCATGGAATTCAGAGAAAGCATGAGAACGGGCAGAGCGTCAGGGAAAGCATGCTTGTCTTTAAAGCATGCTTTCATTTCTGGCCAATATCCAAAAAGAAAGAAAGAAAGAGAGAGAACAGGAAAAGTTAGACTTCTCAAAAAGCTCTAGACAAGCAACTGCATTCATCTGGTAATTTTAAGGGACATCGATTCGTGGGACTTCACAGCTGTCACTGACGTCCTAACTCAACTAGGCTAAAAATGGCAAGACTCTTAACAGCAGAGCTGAGTCCACTGCACAAAGTTTTTTAAAGACACAAAGGATGGTCAAAGAATCAGCTTTGCAGAAATACTCCCACTGCTTTGAAGGAGAAGGAC
Source organism: Typhlomys cinereus (assembly GCA_023101885.1). Classification (NCBI taxonomy): domain Eukaryota; kingdom Metazoa; phylum Chordata; class Mammalia; order Rodentia; family Platacanthomyidae; genus Typhlomys; species Typhlomys cinereus. Next base: position 15,007,985 of record JALPQD010000008.1, on the reverse strand, counting down.
TTGACACGGAGGAGATGTAGGCAGCCTGAAGGAGCTGGTGGAGAGTCGGCACTGACACTGAAACCTCTATTCTAAACCCAAAGGGAACTGGAATCTACCCACCCAGACTCTGCTCAGAAGGAATGATTTGGATAAGGGTGTCCAGTAAGTTAAGAACCTCCGGTGAGTCCAGCTGGCTGGCACTGACTTGGCAGCAAGCCTCAACTAGCTGGAAGTGCATATCTCCTGATCTGAGAGATAGTGATGTTGTTTCAAGATAAAAGTGGCTGGTAATCTGTTATAAGGCAGCACAAAACAAATTTACCTCTTATTCACCTCTACAACTCCACTCTCTTGTTCAAACAACCTGAGATGCCAGTGTGAAAAACCAATGTTCTACCCAGTGACATCAACTTCCTGAATAAGTCTCTAAGGACCCTCCATGTGTCTCTTTCTGCCTGCCTATCCCTGGTGTCACTATTTAGGATTATTATTGCTTTCTTCATGTGAATCTTCTGCTCCATTTTTTCTAATACACTCCAGCAGAGCCACATCCTGGAACTATTCAAACTTGCACCTCTACTTAGTTGGTAGAATGCGTGCTTGGTGTGCAAAGACACCGGGTTCCATCTGCACTGCATAACTGACTATGGTGGGGCGATCGATTCCAGCACTTGGGAAACAGAGACAGAAGATCAAAAGTTCAAGGTCATCCTCAGTTACATAATGAACTGAGACCGTCCTGGGATACATGAGACCATGTATCAAACATGGGAAAGAAACCAAACCTTTTGTCTTCACATTTTGTGGATGAAAAAGCCACGCTGGTTTGTGGCTTTCATATTGTTGAGCTTACGACATGCTGTCTGAGGACTTTCATTGATGTATGGCGTGTGAACAATTCACATAATGGTTGCTACAACATGGTAGACTCATATATTACAGCCACTAAATGACACTGAAGGCAAACATTAGTGTCAGGGAAAAAAGAGCTGAGTACATTGACTATCGCTTCAAAAGAGTGCACATCTGCTCTAAGAGAAGCAGTGCTGCCCCTTTCTTAAACTTCTCTTGCCTCATGAGCAAAGAGAACTGAGCTTGGATCCCTAGACCTCACATACAAATGCCAAGCTAATGTAGTGGCCTACCTGTCATTCTAGCCCTTGAAGGTAGAGCTAGCCTGGAAATCTCAAAGCAAGCTGGCTAGCCAGACTAGTCCTAATGGAGTGTTCTGGGTTTAATCAGAGATCTAAGCCCACAATAATAAGATGGAAGAGGGAAGAGTGATCAAGGATGATTTCCAATATCATTCTTGAGCCTTCACAGACACACACACTCATATGCACTATTGTACATACACACACCCATGTGCACACCCCCCCATACCTATCCTATACATACAAGAAAGAAAAAATGAAATTCTTTTCTATAGTATTTAAGTCAAGAATCTCAATGACACCTGACAAGGTCTCCAAAAAGAGCCCCCTTTCTGCTTCGGGGGTTGGGGGGGGCCACGGGTGTGGAGCTGTGTCTTTTCTGCAGTTGCCTTCTTCCTTAGTGGTTTCTGTGGCTTTGATTTCCTATGACTGCTCAGGCTTTGGTTTCAGTTACTTTTGTTTGAGCACCATCTAGTGCTCAGTAAGCCCTGTTGCTTCTGCAGACTGAAGAGCTATCACAACAGCTGCCTGGGAAGATATCCCTATGGGCATCAGTCTGCTAACGTCCCAAACCATGCTCTCTCATTCAAGAGAACTATCATAAACCCTGTTGAAAAGAGCCAACTCTGAATTGTTCAGTAGAACATTCAAGATTCCTGATTGTTTTCACAGCTTGTTTTCAAAGTTGAAAAGATTCTGAATCCCATCGTTAATTCTAGCTTCCGAGTAAATGGTGTTTGGGTGAAGAGAAGTCCAAAACTTTGTGAGGTCACTATCAATGAATTTAGATACCCTGGGTTCTCAGCTGATAAAAGGTTAAAAAATACAGCCATTGGGTTTAAAACTGTCTTTAAAGGTCAACATACTGGTAAATTACACAGTTTTAACCAGACAGTCCTCCTGGGGATTCCTGGAGGCAAGAAAGAACAGTCCTGTGATATCCAGTTCAGGATTATCTCACAGCACCAGTCTTTCAGGTTTAGTAAAGGCCATCCAGTGATATCCAGCCCAAGAGCAGAACTTAGCATAAGTGCTCCAGATTTTCTTCTTTCTTTGTATAGATGCAAAGTCACAACTTGCACCTGAAAGGGGATAAGAGGCAGTTTATTCTAGAGACAACTATGAGCGCCCGTGACCTAGGAAACTTAGATTCAGATTACCCCAAATTCCACGAATAAGTATGATAAATAGTTTCACAGTTTTATAATTAAGGAACAAAGAAAAATCATAAATCAAGATACTTTTCAACGTATTGGTAGAAACATCAGGCAGGCATGTTACAGCAAGCTGGGAGATTTCAGTTGTAGGACTTAGATGCTATCCAGCCATTTTGTTAATGGACGTAAATGGTTTGCTAAGTTACTACATTTCAAGAAGTTTCACCTGAGGTCACAGGATGTTAATTCAGATACAGTGGAGGAGCAAGAAAAGACTATGATAGTAGCTACAGCGAACCCGGGCTGTGGATCTGTTCTGACCCAGCCATTCTATAGCTATTCAAGCTCTCACCAGTTCAACAACCTATAGCAGCTTCCTTTAAGGAACTTCGGTTCATAGTTCCTTTTCTTTTAGATTTAGTATTGAACAGAGGGCATGTAGTTTAGCCTCTTTGTAAGTGGAGATGTTTGGCTTAAGCAGAAAAAAACCAAAGGAATGGATGCTCAGGGCCTCTGGGCAAGTGCAAGAATCCTTTTGAGGACGATGTATTTCTAATGTATTCGATGTATTTCCCATGCTGGGAGAAGGAAGCTTGGTGCCTACCAGAGGAGGAGCTTGTCTGCAGGAAAGCCGGAAGCCAAGTTGACCATGTTGCTTAACCATGCATGGCTCTTGCCTGCTATTTAAATTTTATCCTGGTGGTCAGTAGAATGGCCCAGTTGGTAAAGGAGCCTGCATGTAAACCTGGACATCAGAGTACAATCCCCAGAATCCATGTGGTGGGAGGAGAAAACTGACTTCCAAAAGTTATTCTCTAACCTCCATTCTCTCGTTCTCTCTCTGTCTCTTAAATTAATTGATTAATTAGTTAAACTTTAATTAAACAGGTAAAAGGGGGGTAGTTCACTGGATCTCTCTGTCACTCCTTCCAATGTGAACACACTGAGTAAATCTACTTTTTCTGCTTTTTCACTAATTTGGCTCATTTAATTGGCTTATGAAGGATGAATGGCAGAGGCTAGCATTCAAGGGTTGTCAGGGGCATACACTCTGACCCTGACTCTGGTGACAAAGGCAATGCCTCTAATTCAGAATTTGGAGAAGCTTCAACCTTAATTTCCAAATGTCTCTATCTCTTCTTCCTACACTAGCACCTTCAGATCTGGAGATAAGAGCATTTCAGCTGGCTGGAATTACAAGAAGCTGGATGTTATAACTCCCTATTCATCCTAATCAAAGAATATTTCTCCCTCCTCCCCCCACCACCTTTGCTCTCTAAGATAAGTGAGGTGATTCAATAGTCTCAAGAATCACCTGTTGGGTTCCTGGAGCATCTTGTGGGAGGCTTAGTGAGTCTTCACCTCAACAGACCCCAACACATCAGAAAACCAGCCAGCTATAAACTGCAAAAGTTAGATAGATTTGAAGGAATAAATAGGTCTCAACTGCTAGAAATCACCCAGAAGGTTTATACTAACCATGACACTGTGGAGAAAAGACAGAATAAGAAATTAGGAAAGGTTGTGATAGCAGCCCTCAGAATATCTACAGCTGTAGAAGTTAAGAAACAGGGAAGACAAGGAGGGAAAGATAAGAGGACCAAAAAAAAAAAAAAAAAAAAGAAAGAAAACAAGGAAAAAGATCAATGTGAGTATTGCAAATAGAAAGGACACTGGAAGAATGAATGTCCAAACCAAGACAAGAAAAAGGAAAAAGACTGTCCCATCCTCTCGTTGATCAACTCCCAAGAGACCATGATAACAATGAAGATAGACAGAAAATATGTTCAGTTTCTTGCAGATCTAGGCACTCCTTACTCTGTGTAAAAGAAGCTCTTGGGACCCGTTGTCCTAATAGACATTAATATAAGGAGTAAACGGGAAAAACTGCCTCCTATCGGTGGACCTGGTCAAGGTGTTGTGACTTACCCCATTCTTCTTACACCAGACTGCCCATATATCCCTTGGTAGAGAGAGATCTACTCTGAAGCTTTAGAGAAACACAGGCCCAAGTTACCTTGAACCCACACACATCTCCCTCAAAGATTCTAGTCTATTTTTTAAAAGAATTCTCCTTTTATATAAACAATGAATGGCTGTCACTCCTCCTCTTCTACCTCCCTTCTCTTCACCAATCCATCTCTCTCCCTTACACCTTCCTGCTTGTCTGCTTCTGTGGGCTGTCAGGTTCCCTTCAGGTTGACTGCTCTAATAGGGGGCTCAGGTCTCTGTGGCAGTTTCGGTGGTCCTTTCTAAGGTAGACACCAATATGATCACTTCCTTTCACTGCCTGGCCCTTGCCCCTAAGTTTCCCATTGCTTGTAGTTATTTCTTCCAAGTTGCTCACTGGTCCATGGGGGAATGTTGGTATGTCAGCCACTGTGCAGGTCTGGTGCGGGTAGGTCTTATGGAAGTGAGATACTGGATGTAGCTGCCCTGTTGTGTCTGGTGAGACCTGCGCAGCAGTGAACCTCCTCACCTTCAGATTCTTGCAATCTTATCACCCCTCTTCTGCAAAACACCCTGGGCCTTAGGATGGGAGGAAGTTTGGTTGGTCTGATTTGGATTGAGCTTTTTATGATCTCCAATACTCTGTGTTCTGGTTGATTGTTGTCCTATTTCACTATACCTTCCACTGCAATAGGTTGTGCCTTGTTTGGGTGTTAAGATCTTTCCTTATCTAAAGATATAATGAGAGGTGTTAGATGATGACTTACTATGAGGTGTTTTTACGTAGTATTGAGACATCTGATCCTGTCAAGTGTCAATTTCCTCCTCTTTCACTGTTCTTTAGACTGGTTTACATTTCTGGGTATGTATTCTCTGTCATTGAGGGGGAAGGTTAGGGGTTAGTAAGCAGGTGGTTGGTTACCTGAAGGCCAACCTGCTCCTTACTGTGTCCTGTTCTTATCCTTCCCTCCCTTTTAAGACTGTTCTTACATAAAGCTTTATTTAACTATTTGCATATGTTCTTTTGTCTCTACTCTTTTGGGATCTTTTTCCACTCCTTGGTTTGCGTTCCTTTGGGTGTTGTAAGAGTGTTTGATTATATCAAACTGAAGGTTTAATGCTAAGATTCACTTATAAGAACACATGGCATCTATCTTTCTGTGCCTAGGGTATTTCACTCAGTATAATTTCTTCCAGCTCCACCCATTTACTGGCAAATTTCATTAGTTCTTTTTTCCTGACGGCTGAATATTATTCCATTACATACATGTACCACATTTTCATTAACCATTCATTAACTCTTAGACATCTTGGTTGGTTCCATGTCTTTGTTGTTGTGAACAGAGCTGCTATGAACATGGTTGTGCACATGATTCTGCTGGAGGATGCAGTGTTCTTTGGGAATACTCCCAGGAGTGGTAGAGTGGAGTGCATGGTATTTCAATTTTCAACTTTTTTAGGAACCTCCAAGTTGATCCACAAAGGGGTTGAATGAATTTACATTTCTAATTCTAGTCTATTCTGATAACTGTCCATTATCAGAGGAGTACCATCTAAGCTCAGAAGAGGAATCCTGGTCAGTTAGATAATTTTTGAGGGAGCTACAAGAAAAGACTCCCTCTGTTTGGGCTAAAAGCAACCCACCAGGGCTGGCAGCCTACTGACCTTCAATAATAGTTCAGTTGTTGAGTACAGCCATCCTGGTGAGAGTGAAGCAGTACCCTATGAGTCAGGAAGTGAAACTAGGAATTGTCAAGCACATAAACCAACTCTGAGTAGCAGGCATTTTGATTTCTTGCTAGTTCCTTTGGAATACTCCCCTGTCTCCGGTCCTAAAGCCAGGAATGCAAGAATACCAGCCCATTCAGGATCTTAAGGGCCATGATTCCTAACCTATACATCTTATTAAGTCTGCTTCCATCTGATAGACTGCTCTACACCATGTTAGATCTCAAGAATGCCTTCTTTTACCTCCTGCTGATTCTGATCAGTCAACCATCTTTGCTTTTGAATGGATTGACACCAAAGGGGTTATATAGGACAATTAACCTGGACTAGGTTACTTCAGGGGCTTACTGAGGCTCCAAGTATAGATCTCTTGGAGTTTTGACAAGGATACCTTGGATGTATGCTGCTACAATACATGGATGATCTTCTTATTGCCACTGAGACTGAGAAGAACGGTCGTAGAGCCATAGAAGAACTCCTGTAAAGGCTCCAGACAGTGGAATATCATGTATCAGCAAAGAAAGCCCAACACTGTGAGCATTGCATCACCTACATGGGGTGTCTTCTGGAAGAAGGTAAGTGTACCCTGTCTTCCAGCCATCTTTAAGATACCAATCCCAAAGACTACAGAACAAGTACAGGAATTCCTGGGGTGTGGGGGGGACGTGGGCTATCATTGTTTATGAATCTTGGGGTTTGCTGAGTTTGCCAAATCCTTATATGTCAGTTTAAAGTGGCATAACTCCTGGTGTGGACTGAGAAAGAGCAAGAGACTTTTTTAGAGACCTCAAAAGAGCCCTGGTGTTGGCACCAGTCTTAGTATTTCCCAATGTCACCAAATCTTTCCACCTGTTCATATATAAGATTTGGGATATAGTAAAAGGGGTCCTAACTCAGGCCTTGAGAGCATAGAAAAGGGCAGTGGCATATCACTTCAAGAAGTTGGACCTACTGGCATCTGGATGGGTACTTTGCATGCAAACTATAGCTGTACTTGTAAAAGAAGCAGATAAATTAATTATGGGACAAGAACAACACCTCATTTGGTAGAGGTTCTCCTCAGAGAAACATTAGAGAGGTGGATATCCAATACGAAAGTGACTCACTGTTAGGCACTCCTGCTGGACCAGCCCTGCATAGGTCCATAGGTCAGCAATCATGAACTGGCCAATATATTGCCAGATATGGACCCAATTGAGCCCTTGCATGACTGAATTGAGGTAACTGACCTAGTACAATCCTCCAGACCACATCTGACTGATGTCCTACTAAAAGAAGCATATGCCAGATGTGCTATTTATGGAAGAGAGCAGTTATATCCAGGATAGAGTAGGTAGGAGCAACTGTGGACTCAGAGAATGTAGGGTCCACTACCTGTGGCATGGTGTCTCTACCCACTCACATACTCATTCACACAATTGCATAGCTCCTGGCTGTGAGGGTGAAGAAAGGCAGGTTCTGGCCATCTGGCCTCCGCCTCAATTTCCCAGAGACTTGACCATGGGACAGGGAGTTTGTCAGAAGCAAATCTCCGTTAATTGGGGGAAACAAAGGAGCTTATATAGACAAAAGATCAAAAGGCGCCAAACGGGCGGCCAATTGTGTCAAAGGTCAACACAACCTTCAGGTACCACAGGTGAAGTCCAATGTCACTCAGCACAGAGGGTCCCTGTAATGTGATCAGGGTAATGCCCAGGACACTTGCCCTCAGCGCCATCTTTAGTCCCATGTGTTCGGCCATGCTTTGGGGCAAATCCTGGGTGGGCCCAACAAGAGAAGAGAACCCATTGGGCTCAATTCCTCAGCTGAGGAACCTCTGCTCAGTGGGCTGAACTCGTAGCCCTAACACAGGCCCTGAGATGGGGGGGGGGAAGGATATCACAGTATGCAGACAGCCAAATGCATATATATAGGCTCTGCACAAAGAACGTGGCCTCTTAACTTTGGTGGAAGAGAAATTAAAAACAAAGTGGAAATCTTGGCTCTTTTAGAAGCCACTTGGTTATCAAGGAAGGTAGCAATTGCACACTACAAAGGACAATAGAAAGAAGATTTCCCCTGAGGGCCAAGGGAATCAAGCTGTGGACCAGGTAGCATGAGAAGTTGTCCAAGAACCAAAGGTACCACTCCAGATTTTAGTGACTGTTCCAGAAGTGAATCTGCCAATAGACCCAGCCTATACAATCGATGAGGAAAACAGGGTACAACAGAAGGGAGCTTCAAAGGATAAGCGATGGTGGACATTATCAGATGGAAAGCCGATAATCCCTCTGGCCTTAGGGAGGGAAATGATAAATCAGTTCCACCAAACCACTCACTAAGGGACCACAAAAATGCCTGAGATCTTTGCCCTTGATATTGTATCCTGCAACTAGACAAAATAACTAGAGACCTGGTCTCATGTTGCTTGGAGAACACTGGGAACTCAACTTAACTGTGGTAACACCAAGTATTTGGCTACAGATATTTGTTGGTATTTATGTATATCTTTTCAGGAGAGATACTAGTGTTTCTCACCAGATCAAAAACAGCTTGTATGGTAACAAAAAAGTTATTACAAGAACTAGTACCTAAGTTTAGACTACCCCTTTCTCTGGGATCTGATAATGGCCCAGCCTTCATGGCTAAGATCTATCAAATTATGACAAAAGCATTAAATATAAATTGGAAATTACATTGTGATTACCAATCACAGAGTTCAGGACAGGTGGTAGAGAGGAAACCTTAACTAAATTAGTTCTTGAAGTAGGCAAAAGTTGAACCAACCTCCTTCCCTTTTCCCTTCTAAGGACCAGATACCCGATGCAGGGAAGATTTTACCTCCTATTTATATTTGGGAGGCTCCCATTCATACTCCCCAAATTAAGAGAGATCCCACAGGCTGAAATAACTAATTATTCCCTTCTAATCACTACAGGTACTACAGCAGGCCCAGAGGGCTATCCAGCATACCATCCATAGAGCAGAACCATGGCTCAGCTCTGAACGGATGTGCCAGTTCCAGCCTGGTCACACTGCAACCCTTACCCACCCCCCAAACTTCCCCCACCCAAAGCATCTGTTCATCCAGTGTAGATTCCACTTGGCCCCTCTTCCTGTCTCAAGTCCCATTGAAAGAACAGCTTAGTATGCCTCAGTCACTATTACCATTAAAGGACTATTACTTATTAAAGGACTATCTACTGCTGTTGTGGACCCTCTCAGTGGCCTTCCTTGTGTGTTTTATGTCACTCCCAGTCTATATCAACCTAACAGATACAATATTAAATTGGATTGTACATGAGTTGAGACACATGGATATAACTGATATTGACCTTTATAAAAAACAAGAGGGCATGTGTATGTGTACCAGAGGGCATTTAAATGCTGTGCCTGTAGAGACCCAAGGATGACTTCTGGAATCATCTTAGATTGCAATACCCCCTTTTTGTTTTTCTCTGGCATTTTCCAGGCTCTGTCTTCCAGGACTGAACATGTAGGCTGCCATTTTCTGCCTTGCATTTTCACATGAGATCTGACATCTAAACTCAGGTCCTTTTGCTTGCGAGGCAAAGTTTTAAATCCCTGAGCCATCTCTCCAGCCCACTAAAATGAGCATTTAAAATGCCTTATAATATTCCTACATGATGGGTAGAGCTGTCATTTTTCATGTAATTTATCTTTGGTGGTTTTCTCAGAAAATATAAACAGGAAATGAAATAATAAAAAAGCAGCATCTTTAGTCCAGAATCATTAAATATGAAAATGTAGCACAGAATCATTAATGTTTAGCATCCATTATAGCCATTCATACAAATTCCATGGTTTGAAGATCTTTTTTGCATCATGGTTAGAAAGCATCTCTTCCAGAAGGCAATTAAAATACACGATGTTCCAAAATAGGCACATACTGAACTCATGAAGTATGCCTTAGTTGAATGGAATTACCTACTTTCCCTTAACACTACAAAATGGCAAAATTAAAGCTTCAAAGCTCTCTGTTTGACACAGTGAGACAATTGTTCCAAAAGCAAACTGTGAGGATTAATATTTGTCTTCCTTTTATAAGTTCATTTCTGTAATAAATACTTGACTCAGTCAGACTTCTTAGGGGAATGCTTTCTTTTTCATTGGTTCACAATTTCAGATTATAGTCCACCATGACAGGAGAAGCACAAGAAGTAGCTAAGAACTGACCACAACATATCAATAGCAAGAACAAGAACCAGTGAAAATCAGTTTTCTAAGTGCCAATTAGTTCTCTCTGTACCTTTGTCTACTTGCCCGGGAAATGGTCTCACCCACTATGAGCTAGATCTTTCCACATCATGCAATCAAAACAGTCTTCTACAGGTTTGCCTAGTGGTGTGCCTTAACCTAATCATTCTTTCATAAATGTACCCAGGGATATATTTACTTACATGGTAATAGTCATTGTCAGTTTGACTGAATTTAGAATCACCAGTTGTACCAGTTATTCTTATCTTTTGTTGTGAGACAAAACTCAAACTGAAGTAATTTAAAAGGAGAAAAGGAGATTTATTCAGCTTGCAGTCCAGAGGGGTGATATATGAGCCTGTGGGGAACAACTCACATTTCAAGCCATAATTTTTTCACTCCTGGTCTCCACAGGCTCATGGCCATCTCATTATGCAAACCATACTCAGTTAACTTTGAAAGTCCTCATAGACTATTACATCAGTAGCCCCAACACAGTACAAAAGTCCAAAGACCAAAGCCTCCTGTAAAAGCAAAAGACAAGTTACTTACTTCCAACATATAATGGCACAGAATAAATATTCCCATTTCGAAAGGGAGGAAAGGAAGCATAGCCAGGAAAGACTGGTTCATAACAAGATGAAAACCAGCAGGACAAACTCCAAATCCTATAGCTCCATGTCCAATAGATAAGCCTCTTGTTGAAATCATCTGTTGCAAAGGGCTTTGGTTCCACCCTTGCAGTGCTGCTGCCAGTCTCTTGGGCTGACTCTTCCCATGATGCTTTCCTTGGCAGATGTTTCCATGTTGTTTCTGGTACCTCTAACATCTTCACTTCTCAATGGCAAATCAGGTTTTAACTCACAGCACAAACTGCCCTTCATGGTCCTCTAAACTTTAGGCTTCCTACCACATACTCCTTGAAACCTTGAAGAAAGGATCTGCAACCTCCACACTTTTGCATCTCTGATGCCTTTAAAACCAGGACCACTTGGACAATTTTGCCAAGTTCTGCTATAATCTCCTAGTACAGATTGGCTTCTTTGAATCACCACTGATTTCATTTCTCTGTGTAGTCGCTTTAGTCCTATTATAGCAGAACCAGAAAATTTCTTTGGAGCTGCACCCTTTAGCTCTTTCCTCCCAAAAGAATTTGCATTCTTATGGATGGAAGTCTTCACTGAGAAATTTGTACCAGAGTAGGGTTTCTTCTGTTATCCAAATTGAGAGTAAGCTTTGATTCACTAATATAACTTATCCCTAACAATAGCTGCCATTTTGCTGTCTACATTCTTCTGGTTCAATTCAAATTTGTGATCACTTTGTTCCTCCTCAGACCTTCTTTCATCTCTTCCTGCCTGATTCCTTGCTTTTCTTTTCATAAACCTGAACAAGAATGCTAAAAAAAAAAAAAGCAGCCATGTCACAGTCAAGACTACATTGCTTTGAATATTCCTCTGCCAAACACTCAAATTTAACTTCAGGCAAGTTTTTAGTATGTGGGCAAACTTGATCAAATTCTCTGCCAACATGTGATTCCATTTGCCCCTCTTCAAATTGCAAACACAGTCTCAGTTCCCCTCTGGACCATCACAAGCTTGACTTCCACTGCCTGCATCTTTCACACCATTGCTGTCTTTTATGTTTTCACAAGAATGGCCCTTTTGGTCCGTTGCGAAGATGCAAAGGTTTTTCCAGCACAGAGTCTCCAAGTTCTTCATATTTCTCCCAACAAACAATTCCAAAGGCATGCTAGCCACATCACAGTAATGGCAATACTTCTCTCAGCTTCACACTTCGCTTTCCGTTACTGAGTCCTTTAATGTTACACAGCAACACCCCACTTCTCTGGTACCAATTTCTGTTACTCTTATCTGTTGCTGTGAGACAAGACTTAAACTTAAGTAACTTTCAGAAAGGAAGATTTACTCAGCTTGTAATTCCAGAAGGAAGATACAGTCCATTATGGCAGGAACAGGATGGGTGATTGGCAGAAGCTGGAGGAAGCCTAAGTCACTGCAGATGTTATGGAGACTTGGGCCTGCTGCAAGTTCAAGAGCAGACACACTCACTCAATTAGCATAGGACTAACCAATCTCAAAGCCCATCCCATGTGACTGCCTTCCTCCAGTAAGGCCACCTCCTAAAGTGCCATGACTTCCCCAAACTAAAGATTCAAACACATGAACCTGTGATGGACAATTAACATTTGAAACCATACCACCTGGTTTTCCTGTGAGGGCATTACCAAAGAGGTTTAACTAAGATGAATAGATCAATCCTGAATGCAGGTGGTATTATTGCTTACAGAATTGAAAAGGGACAAGGAGAAGGCAAACTATATGCCAATATCTACCTCTCTATGATTCTTAACTCAATATGTTCACCATCTCTGAATTCCAGTATCATGTCTTTTCTGCCATGATAGATGTTATCTCTTAAAACCATGAGCTAAAATAAGCCCTTTCTTCCTAAAGTTGCTTCTAGTGTATTTTGCACAACAAAGAAACTAACTTAGAAAGTTGGCATGAGGAATATGGCTATTTATGTGGTGCACCTGACCGTGTATTGTATCCTTTAGAACTGATTTGTGGAAGATTTGAAAATGTGGACTAGAGAACCTCAAAGTGGTCTAAGTAGAGCTCAAGGTACCATTCCAATGGGAGTTCAGAAGACCAGAGTACCAAGAGAAATGCTGACAGTAAAATCTCTGCTAATGAGGTTTCACAAGGAAGAAAGGACTATATAAAATAATTTCTATTATACTCTGGCAAAGAATCTAGCTATCTTTGCCAATGTCCTGAAAGTCTAAGTAAGATTGAAATAAAAAATGGTGAACTAATTTGTTTGGAAGAGGAAACTTGGAGACAGCATAACATCCAGATTGTGTTGTAGTTAATACTCACTGCTCTTTTGTAGTATAGTATGCTTTTACATGCTTAAATGTTTAACAAGGTTTAGGAAAAGGTCATCTACTGTTGTTGAACTTATCTTTTTCTTCCTACTTTTTCTTCCTACTTTCAGGAAACTAAAAACTTTCAGGAGATTTATTCTGTGTGATGGCTACAGTTCAAAGTAAGATTTATGGATTTTAGAACTCCTAAGAAATTGATGAGGAACCCCTGTAGGTGATCTGTGAGGATACGTCCAGAAATAATTAAGCAAGGAGGTGCAGAACCACCATGAGTGTGGGTGGTACTGTCCCATGGATGTGGGTCCTGATGGAATAAAAGGAGAAAAGGGAGAAAGCTATCTGAGGGCTAGTATTCCCCTTTTGTCTTCTTTCTGGCCCAGAATGACATGAACTGCTCTGTTCTCCTGCACCATCTCTACCACATAGGTACTGAAACTTCTAAAACCGTGTGCCAAATGAATCTTTTCCTCCTTAAATTGCTTCTGTCAGGTATTTGTCACAATAGCAACAAAAGTGGCTAATGTAATATCACTCAAAATAGCTTCAGGATATTTCTTAAAGTTATAACTTTAATATATGAAGAAAAATATATTAATCTTCACTGGAATTTGATGAAAAATATCTTTAGCTAAAATAAAATTAAGTCAAACATTTTATACCTTGTATCAGTTACTCTTAACTATTGCTGTGAGAGAACACTCAAAGTCAATTAACTTAAGGGAGAAAGGGAGGTTTATTCAGCTTACGGTTTCAGAGGAGGCAGTTTCTCATGGCAGAGGCGGCATGGCTCGCTGGCCAAAGCTGGAGGAGGCTAAGTCACCGCAGACATCTTGGAAGCTAAGGGCTGCAGACTGCTTGCTGCAAAGGCAGACTACTCCTGGAGGTAGGGTGGGACTAATCCACCTCAAGGCCCGCCCCTTGTGACTGCCTTCCTCTAGCAAGGCTCTACCTCTCAAGCTGCCATGACCTTGCCAAACATATGAGATGGTGGGGGACACATTTCAAACCATGATATACCTACATCTTGAATTGCATGTATGAACAGCTGAGGTTGTGCCATGATTAGGAAGGTTATGACAAACGTCTCGCCCCAGAACAAGCATGAACACTTCTTATGCAAACTAAGAAAATGCATAGTGGCAGAGAAGCTCACATAAGAGCTTCTGGATTTTCTGGGAGTGACAACATATATGATGCTGGAGGATCAAAGACTATAATTAATAAGCAAGTAATCCTTACCCATATGCCTATAAATAGCATCCCAAAACTCATTGGTTATAGAACAAAATATGATGTAATCATATTTTAGTGAGTTGTTGAATCCCTATCTGGGGTGAATATGTGTGTATGACATCTCCCCAGGGGAAATAACACCAACATCTCTAATTCTTGTAACTCCAGCCTTTGGGAAGCAAAGAAAGGAAAGCAGGAGGTTAAGGTTGTCCTTAGTCATATAGCAACTTCAAGGTCAATCTGTACCCCTGTCTCAGAAAACTTAAGAAACCAAAAAATTGCAGTGCTTTTTCTGGATAGGCTGCAGATTGGGATGTGCATGAGCCAGAGTTAAAGTGCTTTCAAAATCATAGTATTCTAGGATCCTGACTTCCTTCCCCAAATATCCACTAAGCCTGAAGTTCACACCTTCTTTTACTGGTCTGGATTCAGGCACCTTCCTATGGTCAGCTGCAGAAAGTTACTCTTTATCCTGGCTCTTATCAAGAATGGAATGTGAAGATGTCTTTTGAGAAACAGGGGGATCATGTACATTATATGTCTAATGCACAGAACAGGTTAATATTGATGCTGTACTCTGAAGAATCAGTAAGTGCCTTTTTTTTTGTTCACCAAGATGTTTTTCCTGATTCCAGCAGTCTGGGCAGTCATTTTCTCTCTGGTTCTTGATAAATCCAGATGACAGCTAGCTTTGCCACACGTTGTAATTATTCCCCAGTGATTTTTTCCTATTCCAGACTTTTTTCACTCCAGTGGGTCCCTTAATTAAAAACAGAAATAATAAAGAAAGAGCTAAAGAGAAAAAAAGGTGGAACACTTGTATTTTGAAAGGCAATTGCTTCCTAGTAAGATAAAGTATGGACTTTCAGTCCCACATCTCCAAAGCTGCCTTCCCTGGCAACCCTGTCCTCTTACTCAAGGGCTACATGACTCAAAAGATCAAAGCTAAATGTGGCCCAAGTGCAGCAAGTATGTTGCTGTTTCAAGTCTATTTCTTCACCTGAAGTGGAAGCAATACATATCTTAATGAGATATTAATGAGATGAAGTAAAATGCCAGAAAAGTATCTGCAGATTAAAGATGTGTTTGTGCTTTACAGAAACAAAAAATGGAGTATTAGAAAGCACAGCCACTGTCATAACCTGGAAGAAATATATTTCCCCTTGTTATACATCCGATTCTGACTAAATTTGTCTTATAGACTCTGAAACTACATGCATGGAACAGTAATAAAAAGAGAAATTGCTTGAGACACCAAAAGTCTTAGGCAAAGGCTTTCAAATAAGCACTATGTAATTGCTGAAGGCATCTTATCCTTTTAGTTTGGTTGTTTATGAAATTTTTTTTTAGTTTTCAAATTAGTTTATGAAGTTAACAGATTTCTCATATGTGATTTTTACATACATTTCAATTTGCTTTGGTTGATCCTCTTTCATTCTCTCTCATCTTTCTATCCCGACTTCTTGCTGTATCCTTTCTCTTCAGTACTCCTTCCATTTTGTTTTCCTCATTACTCCTTCCCTCATAGCCTCTTCTTTTCCACTCTCATGAGCATCTTTCTACTTTCCTGTCCTGTTTCCTTATTTACTCTACCTGGATACACATATTTAAGAGTGAAAGGCTAATATCTGCATATAAGAGAGAACATTTGTGTTCATCTTTCTGACTTTGGGTTACTTTGCTTAATTTAATATTTTGCAGTCCCATCCATTTTTCTGCAAATCTCACCTTTCCTTATGAATGAATAAAATTTGATTGTAAATATATACCACATTTTCATTGTACATGCATCAGATGATTTAGGAAGATTCTATGCCCTTGCTATTGAGAGAAAAGTGAAGTGCATGTTCAAGTGTCTGGTGGTGGATTGTAAGGTCCTTTGGGTATATGACCAGGATTGGTATGATTGGGTCATGTTTTTAGGGTTTTTTTTTCTTTTGGTAAGGCTTTATACCGATTTCCTTAGTAACTGACTCATTTATGTTTCCAACAACAGTTACACATTACCCCTATCTTTGTTGGGATTTGATGTCTTAATGGCAACTACTGTGACTAAGATGATATGGAATATCAAAGTAGTTTTGACTTACATTTCTCTGGTGGACAGAGATGATGAACACCTTTAAAAATATTTGTTGGCCATGTGTAGTTCTTTTGAGAACTGTCAGTTCATTAACATATTTATTGATTAGTGGGTTTCTTTTTGTTTATTTAGACTTATTTTATTTGTATCTGTTTTTGTGTGTGTGTGTCTGAGTGTATACATGTGTATGTGTTAGTACACACACTTGTATTTACACACAGTGCCCAGAAATGGACATCATGTCTTGTCTTTCATCACTTTTTCTCACATATTTCTCTGAGGACAGACCTAGAGCTTGGGTCTGTGCTAGGTTGGAAGCCAGCCAAGTCCTATTTCCTCCCTGCTTAGAGTTGGGGTAACAAGTGTTCTCTGGGATATTTGCATCATTATGTGGGTTCTGGATCCAATTATGGTCAGTACAGTTATGGAACTGAACTACTGAGCCATCTCTCCAATTTTCTTTTGGTCTTTTGATGTCTTAAGTTTTGCTGTCCTTTTTATCTTATAGATATCAACTCCTTGTATTGTGTTTGGATTGATTTGATGTTTTAGACCTTGTAATGTTTGTCTAATGAATGTTGATGAGCTCATATGGAATGCATATATATTCAGAATTGTGAAGTTTTATTGATGGATTATTCCTTTGACTAATATGTAGTATCCTTCTGTGTCACTTATGATTTGTTTTGGTTGGAAGTCTATTTTGTCAGACATTAGAATTGCTACTCCTGTTTGTTTCTTTGTTCCATTAGCTCAAAGTACCTTTGACCAGCTTTTTGCTCTGAAATTATGCTTCTCTCTCATGGGAGATATGTTTCCTGAAGGCAGCAGATTTATGGGTTGTGATTTTTAATTCATGTTTGTAATCTATGTCTCTTGATTGGAGAGGTAAGTCTATTGATGTTTAGGGTTATAATTGAGAAACGTTTGTTGATTCCTGTAATTTTCTGAGCTTTGTGGTTTTTATATGTGTGTTTTTTTGCCATTATTTTTCCTTTCTATCTTCTTGGGTATGTTTGTCCTTTTCTTCACACTGTATATTTTTTCTAGTATCTTCTGTAGGCTTGGCTTAATGGTCATGCAGGTCTTCAGTTTATCCTTATGGTGGAAAATTTTTTCTTTCACCTTTAATCATGACTGATAACTTTGAAGAGTATAGCAACCTGGGTTGGACTTTGTGTTCATTCCTAACATCTCAACAAGCTTTTCTGCTTTTTACTGTTTCCACTGAAAAGTGAGTTGCTAATAGGTTTGCCTTTAAATGTGACTTGGTTTTTCTCTCTTGAAACTCTCAGCACATTCTCTTTGTCTTGCATCTGTAGTGTTTTGACTATTACTTGCACCACAGCTATTTTGGTCGTATCTGATTAGGATGCTTCATATCTCTTGTATTTAAATGGTGATCTCTTTCCTTAGATGTGGGAAATTTTAATTTATGACAATGTGCAAAAATCTCTGCTGGTGTGGATTTTGGGATTTCTTATTCTGGGATTCCATGAATGAACAGTTTTGGCCTCTTCAGGTTGTCCCAAAGTTCTTGAATAGCCTTCTCAAGTGGTTTTATTTTTCTTTTTTCAGGCTGTCATCTCATCTTCTAATTTTGTTCTGCCATCTTGTCTTCTAGTTCTGATATTCTATTTTCTGCCTCATTATTTTTGTTGGTGAGACTCACTGTTGAGTTTTGGATTGTACTTAGCTTGTTTTTAATTTCATGTTTCAACTGTTCTATGCTTAGTTTTGTTTCTTCAACTGCCTTTTTCATCTCATGTAGGTACCTATTATTATCCTGTTCATACTTGCTTATATAGTTACTCAACTTCTCTTGGAGTTCCTCCTACATTGCTTTGATCATATTCATAATCGAGCTTTGAAAACCATTATCTTGGTTTTTGGTTTCTTAAATATGTCCAAGAAGTTATTCTGGTTGGGACCTATCATATGGGATCTTTATTTTTTGTAGAAGAATTTTTGTCCTGGTTTTTGTGGATTTATAGTATAACTTGGGCATTTTGTTTTGGATCTTAGGTTTCTTTCTTTGATGTTTGATGTGTTTCTGACTCTGAGTTTGACAGAATTAGCACACACACTTGAACATTTGTTGCGATTGCTTGCTTGGGCATGAAAGGGGTCAGTCTAGGTGCTGCTTTGTAGTTAAAGTTATTGTAGTGTTCAAGGAATGTGTAGGCCCAGCTCTGGCTAAGGTGGTGTGATAGGGTTTTGGTCTAGTTATAGTTGAGAGGTCAAAGAGTGGGTGTCAGGATTTGGATTAAGTATCAGAACATCTTAAGAAGAAAAAATAGGGTGGTTATAGTAGCCAGGGGTTAGAGTTGAGTGGAATATGGCAGCTTACAGATTGTTAGGTGTATGAGAGGGTAAATGTACCAAAGGGGTGAGTGTATAGGGCTTTGTGTATACCGTATAGAAATCTTAAGCTGTGGTGCTTATTGACTGAGGTTAAAGGAAAACAAAATGGGATACTTATCTTAGGGTTAGGTGCAAAGATTTTCTTTCCATCCTGAGGTATCTATGGACTCTATTAATTTCTTGGAGGCTATTTTAATGATTAGCTGAGTGGGAGGGGTGCGGCCAAAGGCTAAGGTTGGTTAAGTAGCGAGAAAGCTGAGTGAGGTTAAATGGGAGATGGAGGCTACTGGTGTGCAGGCCCATTTGCATGTCTTTGAAGGCATGTCTGACTGACCCAATGCAAGTACAAACAGGGGAAGGGGAAACTGGATTTCTTTGAGGTTCTTGTGTTCTGGAGCCAAAGACTGAAACCAGAACATATGGAAAGCTAAAGCAGGAATTTATTGAAAATGATAGAAAAGGGAAGAAACTCATGGATGTTTAGTCTGAGGGAGGCAAGGAAGAAGTCACAGTCTTAAAGTGAGAGAGCATTAGAACAGAGAAAATAGCTTAAGGTCAGAGAGAACAGGGAAAGAGCTGCGATAAGCCAATGGCTCGAGGACAACATTGCCATGATATGATTGCACGGCAGGAGAGCAGAAGGAGAAGAGAAAGGATGGACAATGCTACAATCCTGTTTTAGTCCTGGGCATTGCTGAGTAGTGTCCTAGAGTTACTAGGGAAATGAGGGAAATAAGGTAAGGACTGGAGGGATGGCAGATATGGTTCCCACATGTAACAACTGCCTGCTGTGTCAGTGACTGCTGCCAAGATCAGATGATATGAGTTTTACTCACAGTAACCATAGGATTTCATATATTTACAATTCTAAAGCACCTTGCGGTGCTCTGGATGCTTTTATCAGGAAGCACAGATAACACACACACACACACACACACACACACACACACACACACATACACACACCCACGATACAGTGTCAAACACAAAGCAGGACATACAAGGATTCCCTATCAATGCAGACAGAAAGCAGCTGGAGTAACTTCAAGGTTGAGAAACACAGACTCTAGAATCACAGACAGAGAAGAGGTTTACCATTTTCTTCTCCAGAATACAAGGAGCAGGCATCCATACTTCAAATCTCTTAAAGTCAGAGAGAACAGGGAGAGAGCTACTATTAGCCCATAGCAAGAGGTCAAGATCTAGAGAAGAAGTCTATTAACTAGTGGACAAGATGTCATTGTTTCTAACAAACATGGGGGGAGGTAGCATGTTCCCTAGACCCACAGGACCAGACATTCCTATAGCGTACTAGTTGTCTAATAGAAATTATCCCCCATTACAATCAACATAGCCCTTTCAACAGACATCTGTAGGGAACTCCAAAACTGAGACACCCGGCAGAAAGATCTCTGAAAAAAATTAACCTACATTAATTTACAAATGACTTTCCCCAAATGACCAGCTAAATGTAGGGCCAAAGAGTTGTTTCCAGACTACAAACTACTGCTGTGGGGACATATTCTTCAGGCTCCCTTTTCCACTTATAAACACATACTAACTGATTGTGGACATATTCTTGCGTGCAATTGATCGCCTAAACAAAAAGTGATGCCAGGAAGGATGTGGAGTCAGTCATGAGTGCATGCATCTACAGATTACAGGTTCAAGGAACCCCTTAACCTCATGGAAGACAAACAATGGCCAAGGACCAACTTTTTAAAGGGATTAAAGGAAAAGGAAGGGCTTTTATCCTAGAAAGAATTTTAGATTGAAAAATTGTTTTGTTCTAAAGTAAAAGATTAAATAACAGAATAAAACTAAAAAAATTTAAATATCTTGTAGAAAGGTTGTAAAGGTTAAGATAAAAATAAATTATATATGTATAAGTTGACTTATATGTATGTATAATTAATGTATTATTAAAACTTCCAGGGGTCAAAATCTGGTATGCTGATGAAAACAGAAAATTTCACTCACCCTGTTTATGTCAATGAGGTTGTCTTAAGACTTTTTGTTACACTTCAA
Source organism: Typhlomys cinereus (assembly GCA_023101885.1). Lineage (NCBI taxonomy): Eukaryota > Metazoa > Chordata > Mammalia > Rodentia > Platacanthomyidae > Typhlomys > Typhlomys cinereus. The sequence continues at coordinate 14,987,195 of JALPQD010000008.1, read as the reverse complement.
AGTACATTGTCTGTGCAAAGTACTTTATTTAAATAACATTCATATAAATCATAAGGTAAATAAAGTTATTAGATTCAATATTTAAGTATCTAATTTTGCATGTAAGAAATCATAGAATCGTAATGATTTTATATCATATTATGATTACTGCTTATGTTCTCTATGGACTTCATTGGGATATATCCTCAGACCCAATACAGAAAAAAAAAAAAAAAAAAAAAAAACTGTTCCCCAAAAACATGAGAGACTAAAGAGGAAAAATAAAAACAAACATGGAGTGATGCCCTTTCTCAGACCCCACAGAGTGCTCCTCTTGTTGCGGTGCCGTTTAGTCACTGGCTAGACAGCATCTATGAAGAAGATTTGCTCTTGAACTGGAAAGTTTTAGACACACTAAAATGCCATTAAGATAGAAGTAAACAGGCTTAGAGTCACTGATGCCTTCTGCTGCCCATTCCCCTGATAATGCTGGAATGGATTCTGAGTTCTACCTCCGGCCCTGGATAGAGACATGACATTCCGATGCGTCCCAAAGATCAGAGTATGCTTACTATGGTCCTAGTTTGAGTTTAGTTCAGCTGGGTCTGTCAATCACCTGGCCAAGAGTTTACCTTCAGGGAAGTTGTTTAACCTGAAGACATGCTAAGGAAATGAAAAGACTACTTACTGCCTATGGTTCTTCTCAGAAGCTCCTTCCTTAGTGCAGGTGCTTGGGGACCTTACAGAAATTCCACTGCCACAACATTGCTCAGTCTGCCTGTTCTTAACATTCTGAAAGGGGCATTTTTCCTTTTTTTTTTTTTTTTTTTCTGTTTCTTTCCCCAAAGCTTGAACATGCCTGTCCTGACACTTGGGCTCTCTTACTGTTTCTCTGAAGACCTGTGACTGAGCTGCTTGCTAATGTGAATGCAAGCTCCTGGAAAGAAGCTATGTACCTGCAAAGATTCATTAGAGCTTCAATGAGGTGGAGAGGTCTGATCTTGGGATTCCAAAGCCAGATTACCTCGGGCTATCTTTAGCCCCCTTAATTCCTATTTATTGCCCTCCTCCATACATGAGTTCATATCCTGGTTAACTACTAGGTACATCCTTTGGAATGTACAACTAGACTTCTGGTTGCCACCAACCAAAATGTCATTAGATAGCATCCATACTCTGTATCAGATCTTCCTGTTTTGCCTATCACCAATGTATTTAGAAAAGGTGTGATTATAAAATCTCAAGAAACTGCTGCCACAGTGGGACATATGGAATTTGGGGCAACTTAAATCTATGTTCCCGGGCCATGGTCACCCATATTTGGCTCCAGAATAAATTATCTCTTATCCATTTGCGGTAAGAGTTGTGATTTTTCCATTTATACTGGCCTCCATGTCTAACTCACAAGGCATGGCTGTCTCTTCCTCTTCTCTACTTTCTTCCTCCAGGTAACTGCCTAGATTTAAAGTTTTCCTGCCCTGTTGTTTTTCTTTCAAGCCCAAGTGAAATGGTCCTTGAGCTTTGTTCTGAGTCCATTTTTAGTTTATTAATGAGCTTAAGAACCCAAAGAAGGAACTCAAATTCTCTGTCAACAACACCACAGTGCCTCCTCTACTTCAGGTCTAAATTAAAAACATCGAGTCATCCTAAAGCACAAAAAGGATTAAAGCTGCTGCCAGCCAAGAACAGCTAGACTAGGGGACCCAGTCACCCCCGCCCTTCCTACTTTTGGCATGAGAACATTCAGTGCAGTGCCAAATAGTCTGGATAGCTTCCCATAGCTTTGAGATAAGAAGGTTGTTACATCTGGGACCACAGTGACCACACTGACATCAAATGCAAACAGTTGAAAATGTAAACTGTTATCTCACCTACCCTCTCCCCATTCTCATTTAATGGTTTTCCTATAACGTAGGCTATAACTTGGGAATTGCTAGACTTCAAGGAGCTTTGCTGGGGATAGTCTATACACATTTTTTTTTCATTTTATTCCTCTTTCCAATAAAATCCTCCTCATTCTCTGTACTTGAGTGGACTCAGTTTCTACATTAAGGTAAAGGGAACTTTCTCACAGCAATCTTTCACCTGCAATCTTTGCTATTCATCTCTCAAGTTGTATGGACTTTTAGATCATATTCACAATTCCCCTGATAGAAAATAGGCAGCCTGTGATAAAAGTCAGAATGAGCAGAGGTCTTTTCCTTAATTACTTGATAATAAACTGGCCAACCCCAAAGCTAGCTAGCCTCTACATATGTTGCTAGAGAAAAACGAATGGGATCATAAGCATGCAAGATCAAAAAGGCATTGCTGGAGTGAGTGTGTGGCAGGCCCATGGACAGCTTTAGGCTCAGCTCAGAGATATGCCCAGTTTCTTATACAGAGGCTAGCCTTTCTTTGTGGCAGAGATAACACAGAATGTAAACAACTTAGAAATCAAATTGAGACTACACAGTCTAGAGGCCCTAAGCCTCAGGTAAGAAGAAAAAAAATGAACTATGCTTTCTAATAAGATTGCTGAGTTATGCCAAGAGAGGCATCTGCACAGGAACAAAGTCTGACTGCCCTTCAAAATTATATGGGTTCCTATTAAGTCTCTAGAATGCCAACCTATTCATATTCACAGAACAAGTTTTGGACAAGGAAAAAATTGAGAATTGAGATATTCATGGACCAAGAACTCACAGTGCCATCAGGTTGGAATGAGGTCTCCCAGATCTTACACAGCTTTTAAACATTACACTCTCTGTCCTGCCCAGGTCCTCTGCAGATCCAGAACCAATTTTGTAGACATAGCTGAAGTGACAGAAGTGGGAGTGAAGATTCCCAGGGCCAACTGCACAACTGAATGATAGCAGTCAATTGACATGCTAATAGAATATGTTTTGAATGTACTGACTGATATAGAAATCTTGGAGTTTCTACCCTGGGGGCTTGTTGTGGTAACTAATAGGACCTTTTGGTATTATTTAAAAGTTTTCCAGTCTCTTAAAAATTTTTGTATGTTAATAAATTTATTTTTGAGAGAGATAGAAAAAAGCGAACAGGCATGTATGTGCCACAGCATGTGTGTGGCGGTCAGAGGACAACTTTTGAAAGCCACTTTTCTCCTTTCATCATATGGGCTTCAAACTAAGTTTGATCTGTGTGTGCATGTCTGCACACAGGTGCCTTTATCTACTGAATCAGCTCACCAATCCTTGAGAGTTTTCGTTCTAAAAATGGTATAGTTGTGTATTAATAGGCAAGTATAAGTATTTTAGCCGCAGACTTGAAAATGCATTTCCTTTATTTTGGTGTCATGCTTCTGGCATTTGCTGTTGAAATTCATGAGACTCAAAACTGGCTTTCATGGCTTCCTTCAAAGGGAAGCAACGGGGTCCCTTGATTGGGCTGCTCCTCCTGTTGAACAACTAGGTAAGCAGTGTCTTCAGCTTGATATTGAAGGGTGGTCCTATCAACAAATGTTACCTACAAGAATACAAACTGTCTCTGCTTAGGCCAGGCCCTGGCTATCTCAGTGTTGTGGACCACTTCTTCTGAGCACTGCAGTCTTAAAAATCAGAGCATTATCTCTCCCCATCCTGAAGCTCAGGGACATTTGCGGAAGAGGGGGCGGTAAGAGTGTAAGAGCAAAAGGATGGGAGGAGCAATGATTTGCAAGATTCTCCACAAATTAGGGCCGAAGCAATCATAATTGGACTTTCATGCCTGGCGCAATGTCCAACACACTATTGACCTCACAAAGTCTAGCATCTGCTAAAGGCACCAAGATCCTTGGCAGCAAGGGATTGACAGTCACAGTAGTGTTCCTATGCTTAAGGGGAACACAGGAAAGAGTTCAGGGAAATGCCACTGGGTCCTTGTACGTCATCGGAGAGGAGGGCCCAGAAGAGAGTAAGGCATGCACAAGAAAGGACTCTGGGAATTGGGGTGGGAGGCACGGGGGGGATGGGGCAGGAGGGGTGAGGGGAGGGGGAGCAGGGGGTTCGGGGGGAGGAGGAGGGAGGGAGGGAACTGGTGTACCTATTAAGTTTGTATGAGCTGAAATAATAATAAAAATGTATTATTAAAAAAAAGTGGGGGGGCTGGAGAGGTGGCTCAGGGGTTAAGCCTCTGCCTCGCAGGCCGAGAGTCCTGAGTTCGGATCCTAGACCCCACGTATAGACGCCGGGCAGAAGCGGGGATGGCCTGCATTTCTGGTCCTGGTAGGGCGGAGCCTGTGAATCCCGGGGCAGAGTAAACAAGGAGGAGGTGGAGGAGTCCAGGGTGGTTCCCGAATTTGTCCGTGGTTCTACACACACACACACATACATACATACACACACATGCACACACGCACACTTGAATAAATAATAAAAAAGTGAAAAAAAAGAATATTACCATAAAAAAAAATCAGAGCATTGCCTGAAGAGGTGGCTCAGGGGTTAAGCCTCTTCCTTGCAAGTAGGAAGTTCTGAGTTCAGATCCCAGAACCCACGTAAAAACACCAGGCTGAAATGGTGGAAGTCTGTACTTCTGACCCTGGAAGGCTTAGAAAACTCCAGAGCAAAGTGAAGAGGATGATTCATAAAATCACCCCTGGACCTCCACAGGCACACAAAGTGCCTTCTGATACACAGGAACATATATATATATGAACAAACACAAATGCAAAAGAAGAAAAAGGAAGAGGAAGAGGAGGAGGAGGAGGAGGAGGGGAAGGGGAAGGGGGAGGGTGGAGGAGAAGGGGGGAGAGGGGAGGAGGAGGGGGGAGAGGGGAGGAGGAGGAGGGCAGGGGGGAGAGGAGGAGGGGGAAAAGGGGGGAGGGGGGACGGGGAGTCGGAGGAGGGGGAGGGGGGTAACGGCGGGAGCCTCAGAGCGCGAGGCGAGGGAGTGGGCATGCGCAGAGTCACCGCGGACCCGGGAGTCAGGCAAGGGGCGGGCTTTATTTAAGGACGTGTTTGAGCTTATGTAGGATCGAGGGTCCAATCAGGTGTTGCTATCCCTCCGCTCCGGGAGACAGCCACCAGTCATTTACCTGTTTACTAGGTGTCCATTGCAGGGGCAGGTTAGACAGCTGCTTCCCATTGGTTGTTCATCCCTCCGCCTGCACGGTTCTCCACTGGGACATGTCTGGGTATGTCCTACCGGTTCAGTCTTGTCGGTAGGGAGCTGGGGCTGGGACCACCCTGAATGGGCAGTGCCACACATGTCTTTCCCACCACTGCTGTTGCGTTAACAGCCACCACAACAACCCAGTAAGCTCTACTTCCAGCATTCATCAACTTTTCAAGTACAAACTTTGAAATTCTTCCATATTTTTCCCTCAAAACAATATAAAGTCTGAAAAGCCAGACTTACCACAGCAGTGCCCTAATTCTCTGGTACCAATTTCTACTTTGGTTTCATTGCTGAACAAAATACCTGATCAAAGCAACTTAGGAGGAGAGTTAAACTGACTCTCAATTCTAGGTCCACCATTGCAGGGAAGTTACAGCAGCAGGAGCTTGAAGCAGCTGGTTGCATCACAGCGACAGAAAAAGCAGAGAGCTGACCAGTACACTGAGTTCTTCACATTGTGCAACACAGTTTTTCAGGGTGCCCTAGTTTTGAATGAGTCCATTTCATAACATAGCAGTTTGAGTGTAAATGCAGAGGCAAAATGACTGTAATTATTTGGATATAAACAGGAAGCTTTACTTATGATTACAAATGGTCAATATTGGACTTGGGAGATATTAAAACAGCAGTTAAAATATTTGCCATACAAACAAAAGGATTCCTAGATCCCATGTGAAATGCTGACCTGTAATTCTAGCCTCAGAAGCCAGGATTTGAGAATCTCCAGAACAACCTAGCTACTAAGACTAGCTCTATATACAAGTTCTACGTTCAATAAAAGATCCTATCCTAATATAGACAGAGATAAAGAGCAGATAAATAGATAGACAGTAACAACCCAATAGAACCTGGGAGGATTTGGGCCCATCACAGCTGTGACAAGAGATTTAATCTGGTTCTCCCAAGCTAGACAATACTGGGTAGAAATAATGATGCTATTGAAGTTATTGTCCACCTTAACTTCCTGCCCGCCAGATTCTGCCTCCTCCTTACTAAAGCTGGTAAATGACAGAATCTATTACTGCTGGATCCATAACCAAAATGGAAAAACCTTTTCTCCCTTAAATTGCTTGGGTCAGAGTATTTTATTGAAGCAACAGAAGAGTAACTGAAGGGGCTGGAAAGGTGGCTCAGGGGTTAAGCCTCCGCCTTGCAGGCGGAAGGTCCTGAGTTCGGATCCCAGATCCCACGTATAGACGCCAGGCGGAAGCGGGGGCAGCCTGCGCTTCTGGTCCTGGTAGGGCGGAGCCTGTGAATCCCGGGGCAGAAGGAGGTGGAGGCGGCCATGGTGGTTCCCAAATTCGTCCGTGGTTCTACACACACATACACACACAGACACACACACGGGCGCGCACATACACATGCACATGCGCACAGTTGAATAAATAATAATAATAATAAAAAAATTAAAAAAAAAAGAAGAGTAACTGAAGCACATCATTTTTCCTCGGATTTTGTCAGTCTCATTTCTTTTTTTCCCCCCACTCATACAAACTTAATAAGTACCCTGGTCCCCTCCCTCCCTCCACCCCTCCCTGGATCCCCTTGTTCCCTCCCCCTTTTCCCCTTTCTTTCCCCCCTCCCTTTCTCCCAGTGGGGCCTCCCCCCCCCCCCATCCCTGGAGCATCCTTTAGTGTGCATGTCAAACTTCCCTCTGGGTCTTCCTCTCTGATGAGGTGTAAGGACTCAGTAGCATTGCCTAGAGCCCTTTCTTGTGTTCCCCTTTAGTATAGGAACACTATTGTGACTGTTAATCACTTGCCTCTAAGGATCCTAGTGCCTGTGATCCATGCTGGATTTGGGGGGGGGGGTCAATAATATGTCAGTCATTACGCAGTCATGCAAAATCTTATTATGATTACTTCGGCCCTAACTTGTGTGGAGTCTTGCATATCGTTGCTCTTCCCCATTTTTAGGCTCTTACAATTTTACGGCCCTCTCTTCCGCAAATTTCCCTGAGCTTTAGGATGGGGAGAGATTAGGCTGGCCTGGTTCCAGGTGGTTGATATAGAGTCTCTGATGTTCTGAATTATGGTTTGTTGTTTTTTTTTTTTTTCTTTCCCAGTTTTGGTATTCCTGCACCGCCCTTGGCTCCATCCTGATGGTATTGGATGTCACCTCCTGAGAAGCAGTGTGTCCTCCCTGGACCGCAAGCATTGCGGAAACTCTGTCTTGAGACAGAGTTTCTCACAGTCCTGAGAGTTTGCGAATAGGCTAAGCCAATCCTTCTGGCTCCACCTCTCCAGCAGTGGGATTGCAAACACATTCCGCTTTGCCTGGATTACTTTCATTTGGATTCTAGGGATCGAATTTAGGCTCTTATTCTTGCATGACAAGTATTTTATTAACTGACAAGTATTTTACTGACTGAGATATCCCCTGCCTGAGCCTTTGACATACATATTTATAATTAACACACTTTCTTGCTGCTAGAAATTGATTAAGGTTTTCTATGCATTAGACAAGTCACGTTTCCTACCCATTATTACTTAGTTTGGAAGGTCCAAACTGGCCTTAAACTCACTCTATAGCCTAGCAAAGCCTTGGTTTTCTGACCCTCCTGCCTCAGCTTCCTCAGTAGTTGAAATAATAACTTCAGTCACAAGTATTTGTGCTTTCTGACTTTTGTGTGTATGAGGGGGGATTAGTGTTTGTTTTCTTTTTGTTTTACGTTTGAAACAGCATTTTTGAAGGGCCTGTCCTTGAACTTGCTATGTAGCTAAAGCTGGCCTTGAATTCTTGATTGTTCCACATCCATTTCCTAAGTGTTGGAATTACAGGTCTGTGCCACCATGTCTGCATTACAATTTATTATTTATTTATTTATTCATATTTTTCTTTGGTGCTAAAGACCAATTCCAGGGTCTTGTGAATACATGTTCTCTACAACTTGGTTACCACACTGCTAACAGAATTTGGTTTTTTTTAGAGCAGTTTTAGATTCTCAGAAAGGTAGGGCACAAGTGACAGAAAGATCCCATGTTTTCTCCTCTTTGCTCCTGCCAGCTTTTCCTACCATCGACATCCCACAACCCTCACTGTGGCAGATTTGTCATGATCAATAAGCAAACATCTTCACATCTTTATCAACTGAGGTCTATGTTCATAATAGGACCCACTTTTCGGTTTGCATGTTATAGGGGTTTGACAAATGTGTAATAATATGCATTTGCTTTTTTTGTTGCTATGATAAAATACCCAGCAAAAATAAGTTGAGGAGGTAAGGGTTAATTTTACTTCTTAGTTTGAAGGTGCAGTCTTCTGTGGCACTGGAAGCTTAAGGTGGCAGCTGGTCATGCCATCTCAATAGTCAGAGAGTGGAGAAATGTGAATGCCAACACTCAACTAGCTTTCTCCTTTTCATGTGCTCCAAGATTCAAACCAAGGGAATGGCGCTGTTCACATTTAGGGGGTATCTTTCCATTTTAGTTAATCTAATATAGAAAATCTCTCACAGTCATACCCAGATACTTGTCTCCAATGTCTCAAATTCTAAATGCTTTTAAGTTCCAATCAATATAAACTATCACATATATCTAAAATTAAATCATACAGAACTATTTCCTGGCTTTGCTTATTCATTTTTCTTTCTACCTTCCAACTTCCTGGCAACCCAATATCATTGCAGAGTCTCTATAATTTTGCCTCTTCCAGACAACATATAATTATGCTTTTGAGATTCCTCCATGTTTTGTGGTTTCATTGTACATTTTCTTTAACTGCTGAATAGTAATATTCCATTGTATCTACATACTTTAGTTTTTTTTCTTTTACCCATGAGTTTTGATTGCTTACAGGTTAGAACAGTAATGAACAAAGCAGCTTTAATCATACATGTGAAAGTTTTTGAATAGGTGTATATTAATGATGTATAAATAGGGATCTTACAATAAGAGTTGTTCAGTTCTATAAGAATTGCCAAGCTCACAATAAAGGACTCTCTGGGAATTGGGGGGGAGGCACTGGGGGAAGGGGAGGGGGAAGAGGAGGGAGGGAGGGAACTGGTAAAAAATTTTAAAATGTATAATTAAATTTTTAATAAAAAAAAAAGGGAAAAAAAAAGAAAAAAAAAAAAGAATTGCCAAGCTGAAAAGAATGGCATCTTTAACAAATGATGCTGGCAAAACTCAATATCCACATGCAGAAGATTAAAACTGGACCCGTACTTGTCACCATGTACAAAAATTAACTCCAAATGGATCATGGACCTTAATATTAGGCTAGAGACAATAAAAACCCTAGTTGAAAGGGTAGGGAATTCCTTTAAGCTGATTGGGCTAGACCAACCAACACTCGACAAATGGAATTTGATGAAATTAAAGAGCGTCTGTTCAGCTAAAGAGATTTTAAACTGAGCAAAAAAGCAATCCACAGAATGGGAGAAAATTTTCTCTAACCACATATCTGATAGAGCTCTATTATCCAGAGTGCACAAAGAACTTAAAAAACTGAACACCAAGGAGATAAATAGCCCAATTAGAAAATGGGCTTTGGAACTCAAAAGAAACTTTTCCAGAGACAAAATCAAAATGCCTAACAAATATCTTAAAAAACGTTCGACATCCTTGGCCATCAGGTAAATGCAAATCAAAACTACCCTGAGATATCATTTCACACCAATCAGGATGGTGAAAATCCATAATACAAACAACACCCAATGCTAGAGAAGATATGGAGAGAAGAGAACTGTCATACATTGCTGGTGGGAATGCAGGCTTATACAACTACTCTGGCGATAGCATGGTGATTTCTAAAAATGTTGGAACTCAAAAGGTTTGATCTCATCAATCAGGGAGGATTGATAGAGACAGGCGGACAGATGGGAACCATCCAGCACTGACCCCTCCCCCAATGCTGTGTCCTACTCCTATTCTTCCATCTACCTTTGAGTCTCCTCATATTAAGATCTTTGTTTAAACAGTCTTTTATCTTTGGGTAGGAGATGACCTTCGATACCAATCGGGATCTAGCCAAGAACAGTACAGGAAAAAGAAAACTGAAAACCAAAACAAACCATAATACAGAACATCAAAGATCCTACATTATTCACCTGGAACCAGACCAGCCAAATATCTCCCCATCCTAAAACTCAGGAAATCTTATGGAAGAGACAGCAGCAAGATTGTAAGAGCCTAAATATGGGTAGGACTATAATATGCAAGATGCTCCACACAAGTTAGGGCTATAGCAGCCAGGATTGGACATAGCCTGACCTGTACAATGACCCTCCAAAGTCTAGCATAGATCAAGGGGAGAAGGCTTCAGGCAGTAGGATCCTTAGAGGCAAGGGATTAACAATCATAATAGAGTTCTCATGCTAACAGGGAGCCCAAGAAGGGGCACCAGGCTATGCCACTGAGTCTTGAACCCTCACTAGGGTGGAGGACTCAGAGGGAGGTTAGGTACTCACATAAATGGATGCTGCAGGGGATGGGAGGGAGGAAGGAGGAGGCACCGGGAAGGGGTAAAGGGAGGAAAGGAGGTTAAAAAGAAGGGGGAAGGGGAATGAAAGGAAAGAGGAAGGGGCAAGAGTGCAATGGGGGACAATGGGAGAGGGAAGGAGGGAAAGAGGAGGGGGTACCTATTGAGCTTGTATGACTAGCAAAAAAATAAAATGTGGGAGAAAAAAAAAAGAAATTGCCAAGCTGTTTTCCAAAGTGATTGCACTATTTTTCATCCCCACCAGCATGCTAGCTTGCCAGAATGCCAATCAGTACTCTCCAACTTATCCACTGCCCAAGAAATGGTTCCACCCAGCATGTGATGAGTCTTCCCACATAAATTAGATAATCTCCTACAGAATTCTTGTTAATAATTCCTCAAATATACCAAAATGTCAACTTGACACCTGAAAATAACTAACGCCACATCTTTGCCAATATTTGAGATTTTTATCATTCTAACATGTAATGGCATATCACTGCTTTAATTTGTAATTACCTGGTTAAATGTAATGTTGGACATCTTTTCTATTTTTATGTCATCTTTGTGAGGGACCTATTCAGATATTTTGACCATTTTTAATCCAAATGATTGATTTTATTGTTGAACATTAAGAGCATTTTGAAACCAGGCACATGATACTAAAGAGATAGTTCAGGAATTAAGACTCTAATTTGCAAGAAAAAAAGACCTGAGGATCCTTAGAGGCAAGGGATATAAAAATACCAAGTGGAAATGACAGCAGCCTGCACTTTTGGCTCAGCTCCACAAGCCCACACAGTGCACCATCTCACACACACACACACACACACACACACACACACACACACACACAGAGTAAATAAATGAAACTAGGCACAGTGTTATGTATCTGAAGTTCCGATTAGTCAGGAGACTGAAGTAGGAGGATCACTTATGCCAAGAATTTGAGTCTGGTCTGGACAACATGGTAAGATACCATCTCTGAAAATAAAATAAAACCAAAATGGAGCTAATTGAATGTTTAGAATCCTAAGTTAGGCATAAATCAGAAAATTTAAGACTTTTTATTTTCAACTCAAAATAAGCTTATGCAATGCCTATTGCCTAAACTGTTCATTATTTTAAATTTTGTTCTCTTTATTTAAACTGATAAGCTGGGGATATGGTTCAGGTGGGAGAGTGCTTGGGATGTAGCTTGTTGTTTGTCTAATGTGAACAAAGCTCTGGCTGTTTCCAACATTGCATAGGCTGGTCATGGTGATGTATGCCTATAATCGAGGATTTGTGCAGGATCACCTGCTGATACACTATGAATTTGAAGCCAGCTAGAGATATTTGTATCTGAAAACATCAGTATCTAAAACCACTTTATTTAATATCTAAAAACAGCAATAATAATTAGGTTAGTATACAAGGTAATGGACTGCATTACTGCTTTTTACACGTTTTGTTATGCTTTGTCATAATTTGTCATTTCTCATATGGTTTATCATTTACTATTGTTTTTTAAATTAATGAAAAGTATTTGATTCCTGGTACATTAGTTTCTTTTTCCTTCATAACTGTGACAGAATACCTGACAGAAACAGCTTACTACTGGAAAGATTTATTTTTGGTTTTCAGTTAGCAGACCAGGCACCATAGAATAACTCTCTGGCTGTGGGAGTAAAGCTGTTGCTTCTCACATGGTGACCAAACCAGGTAGCAGAGAACTCATTAGAAGCTGCCAGGGATAACATATCCCCAAGACGAATCCCCCAGTGATCTACTTGCAGTGACTAGGTCCCATCTTAAAAGCCCTTAGCCTTCCCAAACAGTACTGTAAGCTGAAACCAATGTTCAAAGACATGAACCTATTGGAGATATTTCAGATACAAACTATAATATCTTGCCACCTGACTTATGAGAGGCAGACAAAAGGAGTATGCCCAAGGTGAAGTGTATTCTTGATATGAGCACTGTCTGCATAAGTGACTGAAAGAAGACATTCAGTTGTAACATGAACTTCTTACTTGGCATATTGAGTCATGTTTGGTTCTGTCTCATAAAGATGTTACAAAAATGAAAAAAGGGAAATATAATGCCATATTTGTTGTGATGTAGTGCACAGTAGATGGGATTTCTTGATAGTAAACCTAGACTGTTGATTCTTTACAGGCTCCATTTTCTCAAGCTCCAAATCCATTAAAAAGAATATCAAAGATGAAGGGGTTCCTTTCCCTTCAAAAGCAACTGTCTTGGGATGTGTTTCCCAAAGGTCAAAACACAGAGAATGATGCAGCTGTGGCCCAACGAAGGCCAGGCTATATTTAAGATGGTGGCAGAACTTGATTATATCCTATGAGTAGTGCTGATTTTGAAATCTTGCACAGTGCAAGAATGAAGAGGTCATGGAAAGCAATTTAGGTCTGAAGCTATGTGACAGGATCAGAATTCCTGCAAAGAAGAGCACACAGGCCATTACATAAACTGTGAAGTTGAAGTCTAAAGTTGCAGTGGAGACCCAGGATGTTAAAGATGCCAAGATTGTGGGACATTCACCAAAGAACACTACAGAGATGAAGTGTGAGAACTTACATGTAGTTTAGGCAGCAGACCTGGAGGGGACTGCCCAAGCTTCTGGAACCCACTGGATGATATTACAAGCTCCAGATAAAGGATATAGAGCTGCAAGATTTTATATTTTCCCTGCTGTATTTTGTTCTTGTTTTGATTTGATCTTTTTCTGCTATGTCCTGATTCTTCCAATTTTGAAACAGGAATGTTTGTTGTGTGTGTGGTGTTTAGTATTGTCAACCTGACAACTAGGACACAGGTCTTCAGATCCATCTGAGAGGGATGCTTTTGATTAATACTAGCCTTTGGCCATACCTGTGAAAGGTTGTCTTTACTACATTAGATGATGTGAGAAGAGCCTCTACTCCCTGACCTGCTATTCCTGCACTCCTGATATTACAGCAGCTCAACACTTGGTGTGAAAGCACAGATGGCGCTCATCTCAGGCAAAGATTGCCTATCACACACACAAGATACTCGCCAGGCAGCAGAAACCATAGTGTCCCTTTGGTTCTCCCAGACATAAGCCACTTTTGCTGTGGGTAATTTGACTGAATCTGAGACTGCCTGCCCCTGTCTCTCAAAGTCATGTATAACTTGTCATGGCCCTTTAGCTGGAAGTTAACAAGGTCAGTCGGCCATGCATAGGCACATAGTGGGTGTGTCATGAGTAATGCACTTCTCTGGTGCTGTAGTTTGGCTCCTAGAACCACGCAGACAGGATAGCAAGTAGCCCAGGCTGGCCTCTCATACTGAATAACCACCATGATCTGTGTCTTCCAACAAAGCATTAGTAGTTATGTTCACTATGATGGTTTTATTTAAGGGCTGTCTAAGACTTGCGTCCATTGTAAATCACTGTCTTTTGTGTGTAATCGGGGGTAAGGCTACTCTTAAGACTAAAGCAAAGAAGAGAAAGGAGTTTCCATGAACAAAATGTAAATAATGACTTACCAGATAATGCATCCAAAAATCAGACACACTTAAAATAGTAATATCTAGGGGCCTTACCTGAGGAGTAGGGAGTCTGCTCTGGTCTGGGTCCAGGGCAGAAAGGCAGAGTGACCAGTGGGGTGCACGGATCACCTGGCCTAGGGCCTTCCCCAGAGCCAGAAAGGCAGGCTGGCTACTAATGGAGTGCCCAAATGACATGGGGCCTGGGGCATGGTCTAGAGGCCTTGCCTAAGAGCAGGGAGTCCGCCCTGGTCGGGGTCTGAGGCAGAAAGACTTTCAGCATTTCTGCTGTGAAATTGTTTACCAAAGAAATTGAATTCTCTGAATCTGAATACTGAAGCAGAAACAGAGCTTGTGCAGTCAACACCTCGGGGGCTGGAAAGCAGAAGCATGATTTTCAGCATACTCTCTTACTTCTGAGTCCCATTCAGAAACCCTCTGACAGGAAGGTGATGTGTTCTCTGTCATTACTCATACATCACCATAGAAATAACAGGTTCATGCATCATTAAAAGTATGAGTCTTGACTTCCAGCTTCTTTGTTCTTTCAGAGAGAATGCTATTGAAGCTACACAAGTGATTTCATGTATGTTTACCTATTTTTTTTGCATTTAAAAGTGTAAGGAAATTAATAGGCTGTTCTAAAGCTATTCTTTCAAATGTGTGGTTCTGAGCACAACACATCTTCCTAGATCTAGTTACAGGAAGGCATTACTTACATTAGAATACCTGGGGGAAAATCCACACAAGTGGGAAGCTGCCTGGATCACTTTGGAACGGCTGCCAAAACAGCTCTGTTGCAACCTTCCCTTTCTCTCTCCCTCTTTGTTTTTTGACATAGGACTTTTCTGCAGCTTTGGCTGCCCTCGAACTTGTGATCTTTGTGCTTCGACCTCCCTTTATTTCAACACATTTAAATTTGATTATTCAAAGAAAATAAGTCACTTGGACAATTCTCACTGACTAGACAATTATGAAACATTCATTTGGGAGTAATATTGAATTTTTAAAAAAATTTCTTTTTCATAGCCTTAGAAGTAACTTGATTCTAGAGATTGTATCTTCAAATTAATTTTAAAAATAATTTCCACCTTTTTGTTAGCATACCCACTGATCCAGTTGGCCATATCTCCTGCTTCCTCTAATGTTTTCCAACCCTCTCTTCTCCTGGTGCACACTTAAATCCCAGCACCCCCTCCCCCTCACTAATTATGCACAGAAATATCCAAGAATCAGATGCTACAGAAACCAAAGTCTGTTAACAGCCCATCCCCAAACATAGGAAACGGAGATATCATCATTCAACACGGGACAGCCATCCTTCTAATCTGTAAGCATTTATATCTACAATTGCCAGAACTTATTCCAGAAGCAACGGCATTCTCCTATAGCCAGATAGCATTATGAACTTCACTTTTTAGCTCAAGCCAGATGGAACAACAGTTGGCATGGTGAGTACTTTGTGCTACCATTTTTGTGTACTTTTTCATTTTTGTACTTTTTACTTTCTTTTTGTCTTTTTATGGTTTCATTTGCCAATTTAATTTTATACTCTCAGATATCTTATGATGGTTGGATTACATATTACTTAGCTATGATTCAGTATTGTAATTTAAAATTCTCCACCCAGTCTTTGTTGAATAAGACTAAATAAAAACCACAAATCAACAAAATGGCATGAATCAATAAACATCCTTCAATAAAACTTTAAATATCAATTGATTCAATTCTTTAAACAAGTGTCATAGGCTTTCATCCTAGATTAAAAATTATGATCCATCAATTTCCTGCCTTGAAGAAACACACCTCATGAGGAAAGACACACAATATCTCAGGATGAGATATTCAAAGGATATTCAAAGGTACTCCAAGCAAATGGAAACGGGAAGCAAGTAGGTGTCATTACCATAATATCTGACCAAATAGATTTCAAATTTTTGCATACCACAAGATATAAAAACGATTACTACCTACTAGTGGAGGTAACAACCCATTAAGAGGACATTAAAATTATAAACATATATGCATCAATCAAAGGTTTTGCAAATTCATTAAACAAATCCTAGTAAATGAAAAACAACTATTCAACTTCAAACACAGTGATAATAGGAAACGTTAATACCCTGCTGTCACTAATAGACAGGTTGGTGACACATTGAAGTTAAATGAAACCATAAAACAAATGAATCTGATATACATCTATAGAACATTTCAAACACACACTAAAGAATATATATTCTTTTGAGTTCCCAGGCCCATTTTCTAATTGGGCTATTTATCTCCTTGGTGTTCAATTTTTTAAGTTATTTGTTCACTCTGGATAATAGAGTTCTATCAAATATCTGATTAGTGAAGATTTTCTCCCATTCTGTGGGTTGCCTTTTTGCTCGATTTACAATCGCTTTAGCTGAACAGAAGCTCTTTAATTTCATAAGATCCCATTTGTGGAGTGTTGGTTCTAGTGCCTGTGCTGTTGCATTTCTGTTTAGGAACTGTTGGTGTAGCCCAATTAGCTCGAGGAAATTCTCTACCCTTTCAATAGGGTTTTTATAGTCTCTGGACTAATGTTAGAGTCCATGACCCATTTGGAATTAATTTTTGTGCATGGTGACAAGTACGGGTCCAGTTTCAATCTGATGTGGATATCCAGTTTTGCCAGCACCGTTTGTTGAAGATACTGTTCTTTTTCCATTGAATTTTTTGGGCCCCTTTGTCAAAGATCAAATGGCTGTAATTGTGTGGACTTATATCTGGGACTTCAACCCTTATCCATTGATCTATGTGTCTATTTTGGAGCCAGTACCAGACTGTTTTTATTATTATGGATTTGTAGTATAAGTTAAGGTTTGGTATGGTGATTTTTTTTTTTGTTACTCAGGATTATTTTTGCTATCCTGGGTCTTTTGTGCTTCCATATGAATTTTGAGATTGTTTGGTCAATTTCTTTAAAGAATTGCTTTGGGATTTTGATTGGTATAGCATTGAATTTGTATATCGGTTTTGGTAGGATGGTCATTCTTATGATGTTGATTTTGCTAATTCAGGAGAATGGGAGATCTTTCCACCCTCTGGTCTCTTCTGAAATTTCTTTCTTTAGAGTTTAAAAGTTCCAGGGATGACTAATATCTTAAAAAATGCTCCACATCTCTGGCCATCAGGGAAATACAAATCAAATGGAAACTAAGCTACACATCTTTAATGAGGAATTGGTCAAGGAAGAAATAAAATAGAAATTCAAAATTACCTGGCATTTAATAAAAATGAAAGCAACAACATACCAAAATCTATGGGACACATATCTAATGACTATCCTAAAAGGAAAGTTTACAGCTCTATAAACCTACATCAAAAAAAATAGAGAGATCACAAATAAATAACTCAAAGTTACAACTGAAAGCTTTGAAAAAACAAGAACAGACTAATCCTAAAAGAAGTAAGAGGGGACACCTGACTCTGCCTTCCCCCTGATGGGGGTGAAATGATATCTCAGGGTAGTCTTGATTTTCATTTCCCTGATGGCTAAGGAAGTGAAACATTTTTTAAGGTATTTGTTGGACATTTCAATTTCATCCCTGGAAAAGTCTCTTTTAAGTTTGGTGGCCTATTTTCTTCTTGGTGTTTAATTTTTTATGTTCTTTCTGCACTCTGAATATTAGACATCTATTAGATGTGTGGTTAGTGAAGATTTTCTGCCATTCTGTGGGTTGTCTTTTTGCTCAGTTTATAATCTTTTTAGATGAACAGAGGCTCTTTAATTTCATAAGATCCCATTTACTAAATGTTGGTTTTAGTACCTGTGCCACTTGGATTGTTTAGCAAATGTTGGCCTAGCATAATTAGCCTTGAGGGAATTCCTTACTCTTTCTATTAAGGTTTTAATAGTCTGTGGCCTAATATTAAGATCCTTTATCCATTTGGAGTTGATGTTCATGCCTGGTGACAAGTACGGGTCCCTTTTCAATCTGATGTGGATATCCAGTTTTGCCAGCACCATTTGTTGAAGATGTTATTCTTTTTCCATTGAGTTTTGTGAGACCCTATGTTAAAAATCAGATAGCTGTAAGGGCACAAGCTTATATCTGGGTCTTCAGCTCTTATCTATTGATCTATGTATCTGTTTTGGAGCCAGTACCAGGCTGTTTTTATGACTATGGATTTGTATTATAGATTAAGGTTTGGTGTGGTAATACTTCCAGCAGTGTTATTGTTACTGAGGATTGTATTTGCTATCCTGGGTCTTTTGTGCTTCCATATGAATTTTGAGATTGTTAGATCAATTTCTATAGAGAATTACTTTAGAATTTTGGTTGGTATAGCATTGAATCTGTATATTGCTTTTGGTAGGATGGTCATTTTTATGATGTTGATTCTACCTATACAAGAGTATGAGCATGTGAGGTCTTTCCTTCTTCTTGTGTCTTCTATAATTTCCTTCTTTAGGGTTTTAAAGTTTTCATTGTAAAGTTTTCTTACTTCCTTCATTAGAATTATACCAATGTATTTCATTTTTAGGGGATATAGTAAATGGGATTGTTTCTCTTAGGACTTTCTCACTTTTTTCATTCTTGGTGTATAGAAAGACCACTGATTTTTGAACATTGATGTTGTAACATGCCACTCTGCTGAACTTCTGTATTAGTTCCAGGAGTTTCCTGGTAGAGTTTTTAGGATCTCTCAGGTATAGGATCATGTCATCTGCAAATAGGCATATCTTGACTTCTTTTCTGATTGAGTCTCTTTTATCTCCTTCTCTTGTCTTGTGGCTCTGGCCACAAAAGTTCAAGTACAATATTGAATAGAAGTGGTGACAGTGGACAGCCTTGCCTGATCTTAGTAGGAATGCTTCAAGTTTTTTCCTGTTTAGAATAATCCTTGCTATATAGGCCTGTCATATATAGCTTTTATTATGTTGACATAAGTTCCTTCCATTACAATTGTCTCTAGGGTTTTGATCATAAAATGATGTTGGTTGTTGTCAAAAGCTTTTTCTACATCTATTGAGAATATCATGTAGTCTTGAACTTTGAATTGGTTTATATGATGGATTACACTTATTGATTTGCATATGTTAAACCAACCTTGTGTGCCTGGGATAAATCCTACCTAATCATAGTGAATGATCTTTTTTATATGTTTTTGAGTCTGATTTGCTAAGATTTTGTTGAGAATCTTTGCATTTGTGTTCATCAAAGAGATTAGCCTATAGTTTTCTTTTATTAATTGTATCTTTATTAGGTTTGGGGATTAGTACACTATTAGTTTCATAAAAAAGAATTTGGAAGTGTTCCTTCCTTTGCTATTTTATGGACTAGTTTAAGAAGTAATGGCACTAGCAATTTTTTAAATGTCTGGTAGAATGCTGCACAGAATGCATCTGGTCCTGGATATTTTTTGGGGTGGAAGATTCATGATTACTTCTTTAATTTACTCATTTGTTACCCAAATAGACCTAACAGATCTCTACAGAACTTTCAATTCAAACATCAAGAAACACACATTCTTCTCAGCAGCCCACGGAACTTTTTCCAAAATAGATCACATTTTGGGCCACAAAAATGAATCTCCATATATACAAGAAAACTGAAATTTTAGCCTATATCTTGTTAGATCACCGTGGAATAAAGCTTGACATCCACAACAAAGTAAATAACAGAAAATACACTGATTCTTAGAAATTAAATATCATGGTGCTGAAAGAGAAATGGGTCGAGAAAGAAATAAAAAAGGAAATTCAAGAATTCCTGGAAGCAAACAATAATGAAAATACAACATATCAAAATCTCTTGGATACAAAGAAAGCTGTCCTAAGAGGAAAGTTTATAGCTCTCAATCCTATATCCAAAAAAAATGGAGATGTCACGAGTAAATAACTTAACAATGCAACTTAAAGCTTTAGAGACATAAGAGCAATCCAATCCCAAAAGCAGTAGATGAGGGGAGATTAGCAAAATTAAGGGAGAAATATCCAGAACTGAGATAAGGAAAACAATAGAAACAATCAACCAAACAAAGAGCTCTTTCTATGAAAAAAAAATCAGTAAAATTAATACACCCCTGGCCAAATTAACCAAAATTGAGAGAGAGAAAAACCCAAATTAACACAATTTCTATTTTAGTTATGTCTGTTTGGAGTGTGATATGCCTTTTGTATTTGGATGAGCCTTGCTTTCTTTAGCTGTGGAAAGTTTTCCTCTATGATATTTGAAAAATTTCCTCAGGTGTGGCTTTGGGTTTCTTGTTCTGATATTCCACGAATGCGCAGGTTTGGCTTTTTCAAGGTGTCCCATAACTCTTGAATATTCCTCTCAAGTATCTTTTTGGCTTTTATAACCTCTTTGATTGAACTAGTTGTTCTGTCATTTTGCCTCTAGTTCTGATATTCTATTTTCTGCTTCATTAGTTCTGCAGATAAGACTCTCTGTTGATTTCTGGACTGAAGATAGAGCTTGTTTTTTAGTTCAAGTTTAATCTCTGCCTGAGATTTTTTTTCAACAACTGTATGCCTAGTTTCATTTTTTTTCTACTGCTTTTCTCATGTCATCCAAGTGTCTGTTGTGCTTTTGTTCATATTGATCGATGCAGTTGTTCAACTCCTCTTAGTTTTCCTCTTTCATTGTTTTGATCGTAGTAAATATCAGGCTTTAAAAATCATTATTTCGTGTATGACTTTCTTGGCTATTTTCCATGGGTTTACTCTGGTTGGATTCCATCATTTTGGGGTTGATATTTTTTTGTAGATTTGTTGTCTTGGTTTTGTTGTCTCTCATAGATTTGTATTGTTACTCAGGCTTTTTTGGGTTTTTTTTTATCTTTAATGTCTTTCTTGGTGTGTGTTTTTAACTGATATGAGTTAGACAGTATTACTGTACTTGGACAGTTATGGCTAATGTTTGGTAGGTGTTGAATGTGTCTGTCTAACATTCCTTGGTGCTGTTTCCTAAATGAGGCTATTGTACAATTAGGGTGGGTTTAGTAGACAAGGACTGAAGATAAGAGTGGAAGTGCAGTTGTTTGCTTTTACTTCCTTGGTGATGTATGAGGGTGAATGACTAATTCCCTGAATTTGTATGGGTTTCTGGGTGGGTTATATGGGGATCTTGAGTGGTGATGACTATTAATTATGAGTAACAGGAAGGTAAAAAGGGTTTACTTATCTTAGAGTCAGAAGTGAAGATCCTCTCTTGTTCAATGGAATGATTCTTGAAGCCTCCTTTGTATGGTGTTGGTCCACTAGCCTGTTGCTTGTGTCTTCTCTGGATTCTGTTAAATTCTTGAAAAGTTTTAAAGTTATTTAATGATAACTAAGAGGAGGGATGGATAGTAGGTGGGTGGTGTTGGTGGAGGCTGCCGAGATGTGGATGTGGGTACAAGGCCACTGTCAACTTGGCAGCTTTGGTGGGAGCTGAAGGCCTGGTGACCCAGGAACCAAAGGCCACTCTCAGCACTTTTATTCAATATTGTCCTGGAATTCTTAGCTAGAACTTTAAGACAAGAGAAGGCAATAAAAGGGATGCTGTTGTGGTTACATTTTAGTGTCAACTTAACAGTTGCAGACTATTTGGGGTGCAGCTGTAGAGAGTTAATGGTTGGAGCATGCCCCTGAACAAGTCTGCAGGTACTTATTAGTGTGGAAAGCCCAGTCCACAGTGGGTGGTACTTTCTAGTGGTGGGCCAGATAATAGGAAGTGCAAGGAGGAGGGACTTGCCCTTCCTTATCCTGTGTTGACTCGCTGTTGAGTTCACTCTCCTAGTGTTGTTGACTGTTTATAGCATCATCGCCTTCTTTGCTGCTGCGGCTGCTGCTACTTCCTCCACCCTTGGCTGATGCAGAGCTCCATCCTTTCCACCTTGCTTCTGTTCCTGCTGCCTTTGGAGCCTGCATGTTGTTGGAAGAAGTTATACTGAGTGAAATATCCCAAGTACAGAAACCCAGACCTCTCATGTTCTCCCTTATAAGTGGAGTCTGATTCCAAGTCCTCATGATGACATACACAAAGGAAAATCTTTTTTTAAAATTTTTTATTATTTATTCAATTGTGCGTGTGTGTGTGTGTGTGTGTGTGTGTGTGTGTGTGTGTGTGTGTGTGTGTCTGTGTGTCTGTGTGTGTCTGTGTGTAGAACCACAGGCGAATTCGGGAACCACCATGGACTGCCTGCACCTTCTCCTTGTTTACTCTGCCCTACCAGGGTCAGAAACACAGGCCGCCCCCGCTTCTGCCCAGTGTCTATACGTGGGGTCTAGGATCCGAACTCAGGACCTTCCGCCTGCAAGGCAGAGGCTTAACCCCTGAGCCACCTCTCCAACCCCAAAGGAAAATCTTTTTATTACCCATTATAACCACAATGATTAGAGATAGGAAAGTAGGGGAAAGAAGACTCCAAGGGAATGGAGACAAAGGAACAAAGTTCAATAGAGAAATAAGGCCACCGTCAAGAAAGACCCATAATTAACGAAATATCTGATCCAGTCCACATTCAGTTTCCTTTCTATTCATTGGTGTTTGAAATGGTTTGAAGCACTAGATGGGTGTTTCCCCTTATATATATGTGTGTGGGGGGGAGCTTAGTGGTTAGTAGACAGCTGCATGATGCCTTCAAGGTTGATCCCACTTGCTACTGTGGCCTATTCCTGATCCTGCCTCTTCTTCAAGCCTTCCCTTATATAAACGCCTCTCCTTGATAGTTTCTGTATTGTTGGATAGGTGAAGATCTCAATACCCAGATAGGATGCAGCCTTTTGCAGTGCACGAATAGCAAAATAGACAACAAATAACCAGAATATAAAACTTCAGTGTTTACCTGGTACCAGGCCAGCCAAATCTCTCCCCATGTGAAGGCTCAGGGAACTTTGCAGAAGAGGGAGGCCTAAATTCCCACTACAGCAGATGATACAGAGGAACCCCAGGACCCATAGAGCCAAAGGACAGGAGAGTAGGAGGGAGTAGACTAGACTCATGAAGGGAAGGGAGGGAATGTGGGAAGGAATGAGAGCTGGAGGGGAGCAAGGGGGAAGGGAGGGGGGATGAAGAGGTCAAGGAACATGTATAACTAGGAATTTAAAATATTTTAAAATAAATTTAAAAAAAAGAGTTTCCCCAACAAAGATAATGCTCAGAGACCCACAGAACTTTACATGTCAAGAAACAGTCCCCTGTAATCAAAGATTAGAGCAGGACTAATTCAGACTTTCAACAACTTAAAATTTAAAAGATGTGGGTTTTTTTTTACATTCATTTGGTCTCCCCAAACCAATATCACTTTGTTTTTAAGAACCCAGAAGGGGGCTGGAGAAATGGCTCAGGGGTTAAGACTCTGCCTCACAAGCAGAAGGTCCTGAGTTCATATCCCAGGTCCCATGTAAAATCATCAGGAAGAAATGGCAGTGGCCTATCTTCTTGTCCTGGAAGATGGAGAGCCTGGAAAATACCAGAGGGAAGCAAAAGAGGAGGTAGAAGCAATCCAGTATGATTCTAGATGTCACCCTTGGCCCTCCACAGGGACACACAGTGCCTGCTCACACACACACACGCACACAGTGTCACAATAAAGCTATTGTTCTGCCCAAGAATTCAGAGACAGTCAATATATTTTTGGACAGGCCTTAGAGTGTGACCTTGGAGATTTATAGCTGCCAGGGGATAAAGGTCTCTTCCAGTATATAGATTACCTGCTGTTCTTCACTTCTACACCAAACAAAGGTAGTGACTATTGCAGAGAAGATAACAGATTTCTTTACTAACTCTCCCATGTATCTATATTAAGACATTAAACTCCTTTGGATTATCCTATCTACTTTACCAATTACAATGGTTTAATCCTTATGTTTAGATCTTGTAGGCTTAGCATATTATTGTCTCTTCCAGATTAATATCCATAAAGCTTCAAATGTGGAGACCTCTGGACCATCTCAACATCGCTTAGACAAGGATCATTGAGTGCTCACACTTCCTTTGCTCCAACTCATCAGTTGTTGCCTTCCATCCCTTGAGCAGTCAAGTCCTCATAAAAACTAAGGAGAGAATTACGCAGTTTTAAAGTAGCTATACTGGGACACTCTATGAAAGTCTTGGAAGATCATCCCCCACTGCTGGGATTAACTGAAGGAACACACTGTTTACCAACTTCCCCCAATCCTCTGTTCATGAAAGGATATGGAGATTAGTTCTCCATTGTAGCTAAGCCCTACCATGTAGTGGGCACAAGATCAACTTAGGTTGGGGCCCAATATAAACAGACCAATGAGATGCAGGATGGAAGTTTTCTTAAATTATCTTTCTTAAATATCTTTCTTTTTAATTGAATCATCTAATCCCTCTACTTTGTTTTTAAATTATCTTTCTTAAATCACCTTTCTTTTTAATTGAATCATCTAATCCCTCTACCTTGTTTTTAAACCATGTCTTCTGTTTGTCAGACTTTCCAGTAAATTGGTTTTTATTGAAGTTATTGTCATAGTTAAGCACAGGTGTCAACTTGATAGTTGAGGGTTTGAGCTCTGGGCACATTTATGGGGAATTAGTGGTTGGGTTAAGCCCAGAGAAAATCTTCAGGAGATTGTCTAGGGAAGAGGCCCAGGTGGGTGGGATTATGCTCAGGAATAAAACACAAAGACCTGGTAGAGAGAATCGGCATCCTTGTGTATACTTGGCCAGACATGCTGGTTTGGCAAATAAGGATTGTCACTCTCTCAGGTGTTGTGTAGAGATGGTGTGGCCAGTTCCCTTGGACCTGGTGTCAAGCTGGAACAGACTGTAACCAAACAATTGTAAGAAAATAAACTTTGTCCCCTTAAGCCATTTGATGGTGATTGTCAGCAATCATACAGGAAAACTGCAATACTTACTGACTTCTCCCTTTTAAGCTTCATTGCTATTTGGGTTCTACTCACTATTTTTATATCTTTGTTGAATTCAGAATTTGTATCCTGAATTGCCCATGTCATTTCATTCTGATATTCATGTTTTCTTGGACTTTAAGCAGTTTATTCCCTTTCTCTTTAAAACCATTCAGTAGTTTATTTGAATTCCTTGAACCCTTTGAACATTTAATTATTTCCTTTAAGGTTTGAGGTCTTGAGGTTTACCTTAGTTATTCTTGACTGTGACAGTGACTATGGAATTGGTGATCTTTGAATTGGAGCATATCTTGTTTTTTGTATTGCTTTGTTTTAGTCATGAGGTCTAGACATCTGGAATTGGGCTAATGGTTCTATCTTTTGATGTGAGTTGTTAATCCACTGGGCCAAAATACTAAGAAGAGTGATGGGCTAGGTGGTGTGGGTTGTACTGAAGGGATGGGGCTAAGGGAGAGTAAGTGGCTCATCAGGATCACATGAGTGGCTTGAGAGAGCCCCAATAACAAGACAAAAACTTAGACAGTTTTCAGGGGGGTTTCTTAGGCGTTGGAGCTGAGAGAAGCAGATCTCTTGCTGGGTTGGCTGGGTGAAGTGGACACTGAATATATGGGATAGGTCCACCTGGAGAGCTGGAAGTGTAGTTGGTTTGGTTTTCTTGTGAAGAGAAGGGGTCTTGGACAGCCTCGGGAAGACAAATGATATATCTCTACTTGGTGGCATGATCAACACAAGGTAATAGGGAAGAGAAGTGAAGTGTTGAACAGTGTAGGGTTGAAAAGGAGAGGGCCAGAAGTACAGTTGAAGTACTGGGAGAGGTGTATAAGGTCTTGGAATGGCATAGAGAAAATTAAGACGTCCTGAGCTCGTGGTGTGGTCATATCAGTGTCAGGAGGAAGGCAGGAAGGAAGTGTCTTGAGTGGCTGGTGAAAAAGTCAAGGGTTCTGCGCAGCAGAGTGGATGGGGTTGGGTCCTGGGGAGGGCATAAAGGATCTTGAGTAGCCTAAGGAGGAGAAAGGAGAGGGCCTTCACTAGCAACGCAATACTGAGTTGAAGCCAGATCTTGGGGGAGGTAGGTCCGTTTGGACAGGATATGGAAGAAAAAGAAGGTCCTCTTTGGAAACATAGATGACATGAAGTCCTGGGGAAGGAAGGCAGAGTCCTAATGCCTTAAGGAGGAGAAAGGAGAGGCACCTGTGCTTGAATATCTCTGCAATAGAGCTCAAGTTCAGCTTTGGTTGGTGCTGCCAGGGTGTTTCATCATTCTTCCACTAAGGTTCATTCAGCACGCATTTCAAAGTCTTGTGTACCCATCAGCAGCTGATATTTGGATATTGGGATAATTTCTGGAAGTCATTTAAGGATAGAAAGTGGAAATTTTTGCAAAAGGTGTAGAATATGAACCCTGAAAACTATCATATGCTTATCACAAATTTGCCTCTCTGTGAAACCTCCAACTTTGGTTTTTCTGGCCAGAAAGAAACAAATGACATCTTATCATTATAACTAGTCTGCCATTCTTTACTTATTGCAATGAGAAATAGCATAAACTGTTTTTCAGTTTCTCTCCCTTTACTTCCATTGCTCTTTCTGGATTTCAGATGAGCTGAATTTCTCTGAAAGATTTCTTCATAGCGGAACAGAATTAATTCCATGTGGACTGGCCAGCTGAGAGGCAGACCATCTATTCTTTTTCACCCTAGGCAAAAGAGTCTTATGGGCACATTAAAATTAAGTTCATTTGAGTTGATAATGCACATTAATCACACTATTATCTCAACCTATTAGTTAAAACTGATAGACAACCAAAAATAAGTGTCATAACCACAATCTAAATCTTAATTAATTCATGTATCAAGTAAGTATTATATTGCTGGTCTGACAGAGCAGTTACTATTTACTCAATAATTATTTTCATAAATTTTGGCAGGATAAGCATAACCTCAAATTTATCATTTTTAACCTTTATTGCTACTGTAATACTTATTTGTATCAATATTATTTATTTGCCTTTTTAAAACATCTTATTATATTATCCAGGCGGGCCTCCAGCCGGCTATGTAGGTGGCCTGAATCCTGACCTGTTGTTTCCATCTCCAAGGTGCTGAAATTATAGATATGAGGTATCATATCCTGCTTTAACCATTCTAAAATGTGCAAAATTGGAACTTCATACTCAAATAACATCTCCCCATTTTACTATTCCTTGAGCTCTTATACCCACAGTTGTATTTTCTAGTTCTGTCTTGGTTTCTTTTCTGGCTCCCATGATAAATATCTTGACAAAACAATTTGAAAGAGAAAGGTTTATCTTGACCCACAGTTAAGGTCCAGTCAGTCATGGCAGGGAAATTAAAGCACAGGTACTTGAGGCAACTGGTCACATAACATAGTTTGGAAACAAACAGAAATGAGCCCTTGAATCCAATTCACATTCTCCTTTTTATACAGTTCAGAACCCCAGCCCAAGGAATGATCCATCCACAATGGGCATGTCTCCTCACCACAATTATCTAAATCAAGATAATCCCCCAAAAGGTCTTCCCAGAAGCTAAACTAGTCAATAGCCCATAAGTATGCATAAAAGCCTGTTTTCTAAGTGATTCTAGATCTTTTAAAGTTGACAATTAACATTTAAGATCACAATCAACTCATCAACTTGACATCCAGCCACATCACTTTTAAGACATGGTCTCAATAGGCTCATGGAAATATTATAATAAAAAAGGCATTTAGTCCGATATCTAGAAGTCTCCAGGGCTTTTAGAGAGATGACTCAGGGGTTAAGATTCTGCCTCATAGGCAGAAGGTCCTGAGTCCAGATCCTAGGTTCCAGGTGGAAACCTTGGTGCCTGCACTATCTGCCCTAGTGAGGGAGCCTAGGAAATCCAGGCTTGATCCCAAAATCACCTTTGTTCCTCCACAGGGACACACAGTGCCCTCTCTCTCTCTCTCTCTCTTTTTCTCTTTCTCTCTCTCTCTCTCTCTCTCTCTCTCTCACACACACACACACACACACACACACACACACACACACACATTTTTAAAAAAATAAAAGTCTCCATAGTCATTAAGAGATCAAACACTTTAAAAGTCCAAAGTCTATTAACTATGAGCTCTTATAAAATAAAAAAATAAGTCACATATTTCCAACATATAATGCCACTGTGGACATTCCTATCCCAAAAGGTAAGAATATAGGAAAAATAAGGAACGATCAGTCCAAAGAAAGACCAAAACTCAGCAAAACAAACTGCAAAACCATATCAGGCATCTGGTGTTGCAGTCTAAGTGCTGCAACCTCGAATCCAGGGCTCCCCTCGACAAGGTGAGCAAGGCTTCGGCGAATGAGAAACAGATACACACACAACTCTCTGGGCTGGGTGAATCTGAATCCATTTATTGGAATATTGTAACAGCTTTTATACTAGAAAATTTTAGGGCAGAGAATGCTGCACCTGCAGACAGACACATATCCTTCTAATCAGCAGGAATCACCTTTAGGAAAAACATTCTTTAAGAATTTAACTCATTGTTTAAGGGTGAGACACAAACAAATCCTTATCACATCTTAACAGGTTTTTTCCCAGCCCCTCAGTCTCCCTAAATTTATTTATTTTATAATATCTCACCAAACAGTCACAGGGTCTAAGTCTTTATTGTTGTATTTAACAAAGACTTCATTTGAGATTAGTTAAAATACACTAAGATTGAGCTCCTTATTAATTTGTGTTATATTTATCATATATTGTAAATGGTAAAGGTGAATCTGTTGGAGGGGGCACATATTATACATTACTTTTTTTCTTTTTGAGGATATTAGATTCTGAATTTTATCCTATAAGCTGGCCTATATTAGGTTATAATGGTAAGAACTATATTAGAATTTATTTTATTTATTTATTTATTTTTATTAACTCATGTGCTCTATAAGAAATAGTTGTGTGTTAATTTTAGAGAACAGATGGCATAGTCTCATATATGTAGAATTTCTGAATTAATTTCACAAGAATCATATTTTTAGGGAATTCTATCTATATTTTAGGACTCTTGAAATTATTCTCTAATTTCTTTATAATCAGTGTATACATTCTGGCTAACAAGCCTGTTTACTGTGTATGGTTGGACATAAAATTTCTAGTTAGAATTTTAATTTGAAGTTAAAAAGCAGGCTTGGTGTGTATTTAGGAAACAAAAGACTTAAGGCAAATTACTTGACATCTGTAATTCCGGAAGCAGGAACCTGGGGGAGGTGATATCCTAGGTAGTTTTTGGGAAAAAACAAAAAGGAGGCCTGGGAAAAGATAGGAGAGCTCCCAATCCACAAAAAAGGAAAAACTTGTCTGGCAGAGATAGGAGGCACACACAATCACAAAAAGAGAGGAACTTGTCTGTCAAAAATAAGAGGCAAGACTCTAAGGGGAGTGGTCCCTAGTAACCACTCAGGCCCTTAGCAATTGCCCATTCCACAGGCTGCAAGCCTGACAACTCCCAAATGTATCATATCTTTATTATTTATTTCAAATAAGCCATGTCCTATTTCCAGAAGGTACTTCCTTGAAGTTCTTCACCAGGTTAGGACCTTGTCTACCAGCCTGGTTAGCACAGGACGTGATAATCTGGGGCTCATGATGAAATCAATCAGGCTCCAAAGAGCTTAAGAAGCCCCGCCCATCTAGCCTTGATGCCTAAGGCACAAATCAATTTTTTTCTGGGCTGACTCCATTCTGTGTGTGGAGAAATCCTTGGTTCATGTCCCATAGTCTTGGATCTTCAACATCTTGGAGTCTCAACTTCGATTTATGCTTTACCTTCACAGCTTCATGTAGTAGCCTCTTAGGATCTCATTGCAGATAGTCTAACCCGGCAATTGCTATATGGAACTATGAAACAATACAGCACAACCTCAACTTTGCAAATTTCATGCCTCCAAGACAGTACCGTGTGGACACTACCACATTTGTCTATCAGCTCAAAATGTAACTGATCCTTTTATTCCATAGTTGTATCATCTCCTATATACTAGCCCCAGGAAGCACTTTCCTTGGCAGTTGTATTTGAAAAGCAAGGGAAGTCCTTCAGCTTACGATCTTTTTTTTCAATAAATTTGGATCTTCACAAGCTGAACATTCCTCTGGGTGTGTTTTTCTCTCTTAGGATATCTTTCCTATTGTCCCAGCACAGTTCAAGAGGTTTCTCTTCAGACATGCTGATAGAACAACTTTTTTCTTAGCACCAAACTGAATGTTATCCTGTCTTGAGATTTCCTTCACCAAATAAATTGATACATTATCTTTAAATTCAACTGTGCTTGAGTTTTTAGGACACTGGCATACTGAACCAGATTATTGGCCCAAATATTACATGAATGATTCATAATTCAGTTCCTGATAGAGTACTTATTCTTCTCTGAAACCTGGCTCTACTGTTCATGTTTCTCTTGGCATTATTGTCTTTCAAGATCCTACCAGAATGGTCCATTAAGATTTACTTCTAGCATTCTAGGGCTTTCCCAGAACTAAGTATCAAACTCTCCCACATTCTAGTTATAAAACAGTTTCAAAGGCCTAAGCACCGCCAGATCATATTTATATTCAAGACCTCAGTTGTTATATGGAACTATGGAACAATACTGCACAACCTCCTCAACTTCGCAAATTTCATGCCTCCAAAACAGTACCATGTAGACATTATCATATTTGTATGTCAGCAAAAAATATAACCTGATCCTCTTATTCCACAGTTGTATCATCTGATATTTATCAGAGCATCAGCTCCACTGTTTGGTACCAATTTCTTCCTTATTTATTTATCTCATTGCTGTGATAAAATACTGACCAACTCCACTCAAGGAGAAAGTTTATTTTAGCTCACAGTTTAAGATGCAGTCAAACATGGCAGGAAAGTTAAGGCAGAAGCTAAGGCGGTTAGCCATATTATACTCATAGTGATGAAGCGGAGAGAAATAAATTCTTATGAATTCTTAGGTCTTCTCTTTTTTTAGATGTTCCAGAATCCTGGTAAGGAATGGTTCCACATACAGTAGGCGTGTCTTCTCACAATTAGCCTCATCATGATAATCCCCCACAAGTTTGCCCTGAGGCTAACCTAATCACGAGTATGACGAGTATGACTGGAGGTTGTCATCTAAGTAGTTCTAGATTCTATCAAGCTAACAACTAAAATAGTCTCCTTTTTTTTTTTTTTTTTTACTAAATGTTTCATAGAAAATGGAAGCAGATAGTATTTTTTTACTTACAATTTGTATATTTCTTTTGGTATAACAATATCCCCAAGTTTCAGCCATGTGATAGCATGCTTCTTACACTACTGCTTTAAGGAAAAATAATATTTAATCATGTATATACACTTCATGGTACTTAACCATACCATAATTGATGGACATTTGACCTGTTTCCACCTATTGGCTATTGTGAATAATGTTGTGAAAATGGATATATGACTGTCTTTGAGAGCTTTCAGTTTAGGGTATATAACTAGAAGTGGAACTTTTGCATCATATTAAATTTTTTAACATTTTCATATCGGGGACTGTTAATTTTTTAAAATAGTATCTCATGTACCCTAAGCTGGCTTAAAATTCTCAATAGCCTAAGCCTGACCTGGAACTTTTGAACCCACTGCAGCTACTTCCCAAATGCCAGAATCACCGATAAATTTCACCATGCCAGGATTTTATTTTTTACAGGGTTTCTCACTTTAGTTCAGCCTGACCTTGAACTCGTGCCAGGCCTCTTACTTTCTCAGATCCTTCATATTGTCAGAATATGCTTGGCTCTCCTAAAATGTTTTTTTTTTTAATTTCATTTAGATAATAATTAAAGCTCTATCCATACATATATTTCGCTGAATCTGAAGTCTCACTGATCAAAAGTCTAATTTTAAGTGATAGCCAATGCCAATTTCTGAAAAGATTCTATTGACATACTAAAGATACCAGCTGTCTGTTTCCCACTGGAAAGTATTGAACCCTGGTATCTTTTTTACAGACAAGCAAACACATACTTTTGTATCCTCTGAATAGGATTTTTCCTTTTTGTAAAATGCATGTCTTAACTAGTGAAGCCGGGACAGGCAAAGAACATGTCAAAGTGATTATGTTGAAAACTGTGCTTTCAGCTAAAAGTTAAACACTAGTTTGTTCTCAAGGTCATCGTAGAGCTCCTCCTTAACCTTTTAAGCCTAACAACCATCTGCAGCTGAACCAAAAATAATGTTATTTGCACCCTGTCTCATAAAAACTGGTGGCACTTGGTTGCCAATGCTTTTAAGAATCGGCTCTCTAGAAAAATAGAGTTTTTGACTTTAAGCAATAACAAAGCACTCTACTCTGCAGTAAAATGCCTAGAAAAGTTTTTTCCTGAAGTTTTTGCTTGTAGCATATGATTTTCTTTATATTGAATAGTTAATAAAAACTTTCTACTCTTACCCCAATTCATTTAAATGGCATGAATTGTTAATATTTCATCTGTAAGTTTGAAACATACTTTTGTAACTATATTACTTGTCCATTTAATAATGTACCTAAATTTAATAAATCATCTTTTTAAAGAGTTAAACAGCAGGATAAAAGTCTATTTCAACCTATATCTGCTAATTCAAGAAATACTGCCTGTTATAATCAGGGAATGTTCTTGATTCAAAGTATAGACTGGTAAGCAAAGTAGGCATAGGTGCTTTCTCAGGGCCTTATACAGAGTGTTCAATTTGTATTCTAAATCTGTTACTTTCCAAATATTCTTTACTTCACTGAAGAACATCACTATCCATTTCTAAAGCCAAAAATCCAACACATTTCGTTGATTTTTCCCTTTTCCATCCCTTTATACTCAACTTTCTCCTACCTTCAAAACATCTCCCTTTAACATTCAACCATTACCTTAATCCAAATTTCTACTTTGTTAGTCAGACTTTTCATTCTTATAACAAAAACCTGAGAGGAGAAAACTTACAGGAGAAAAGATTTGGCTTTGCTATACAAGCTCAGTTGAATCCATTGCTTTTTTTCATCTGTATCAAGGTAGAAACACAAGGGAAAGGGGTGGAAGAAGAAAGTTGTCAAACCAAGACAACCTAATGCCAGCAATTAATAGACTGTTATACAAAATAGAAAGAGGAGAAATGCTATTGTAATGGTTAGTGTTAATTATCAACTTTCCAGAACCTAGAATCACCTGTGATATGGGCCTCTGGGAATGCCATGGGGAATGTTTTTTTTTTTTTTTTTTTAAAAAAAAAAACCTTACATAATGGTGCTGAAAACCAAAGTTAGGGCATTCCTTTTGAGACCCCAGTTTCAAACAGGAAACTCTCATGTCACTACAGCAACAGGCACAGCCACCACCATGAAGCAATCACATTAGTTCGTTCTCTCCCCTCCCACCCCCCCCACACTTTCTCACTCTCACTATTTTGCTCTTTTTTTCTCTTGCCCTGCACCCATTACTAGTGAAACTCCCTTTGCTCTCGACATGCTGGAGTTCTTGGGACCCCAATATTTTCCTTGCCCCTTCCCTCTTGACATATGCCAGGGATCCTGTGACTCTGTTCTTCCCACTGTGCTTGCTAAAAAGTGTACTGGACTTTCCCTTTGTGGTAAGTCTCTCTTTTGGATCAATTAATCTCTTTCATCTCATCACACTTTAGTAGTCACGCACACAGATGTGTTGATTGCTCTACCCAACAGGTCCCACTCCCAGATGTGGACCAGATGCAGCCCACTTTTTAGGACTGGGTCCTCACCATTTTGGTTTATGGCTTGTTACGTGTGTTCTGGAGAGCCTTTTCAAGCCTGAGACTCCCATCAGGTTTTTTTTTTTTTTTTCCTCTTTCTCTTCTTTTTTTCCTCTATCCCTTCCATCTGTCACAGATACTTTGGACATTCAAAGATGGCCACTGTAGCTTCTTTGCCAGTCAGAACCCAAATGGCATTACCATGTGGACTATTACTCAACATGGGGATATATCTTCGTCCTTTCCCCTCACCCTCTCCACGTGTCTAAGCTTTGGAAGTTCTAGCTAACTTACCTTTTCCTTCACAGAAAAAAAAAATTAAAATCTCTAATTCGGCTTAATAAAACAATTTCTTTTCATGTCACCAGTTATTCTCAAATCCTATTTATTGCAAGATTAATATATCATTAGCAATTGAAGCAATTGCAAAACAAAAGGTTTTCCTAAATGTTAGTTTGCTTTTGATAATGTTTTTCAAAGTTTATTTCTCATTGTACTGTTATGAATTAATAACTAATTTAAAGCTTTTGCCAGTGAATTATAAATCCTCGTCTACAGGAAACATCTACAAAATGGCATTTCATTGTTTGGCTACCTGGATTTCAGGTAATCCTGTCACATATCTGACTACTATATTTGTGTGATTCAAAGTGACAAATTTATGGCCATGTCAATTTTTTTCATTGTTATTGCACACTAATATTTTTGATATTTTGTGGTATGCTCAATTAAAATACATGTATGCATACTTAAAAAAAACCAAATAATATCGAAAACATCAAATACTTACTGAATATATTTAGGTATATTCTAACCTACTGTAATTTACATTCTACGTTGTTCACAACTGTTCTTGATAAATTATAAGTTTCTTTCATGAAAAATTATCACTCTTGATTTTGATTTTAGTGAGACTCCAAGTAAAGATACCGTTGTGTTCTTGCCCAGGTCCTGAAGACCCCTCCAGACTTCTCCCCTGCTGCCAGGGCTCCAATGCTCTTCAAGGTTGTACCCTCCTACCAGTTTGTCACTATTATTTTTCCATGTATTCCCAAAACAGCAAGACTTGTTCATTTTTCGGATTTAATTCAAGTGTGATGATTTCTGAATGTTTCTCTTGCTATGTGATGATAGAGTCTTTCAAAATGGGTATTTAAAGACTACTAAAAAGTTTAAATTATAGAATTTCAAAGAAAGAAATATGATTTTATTACTTTCATATAAAAAATAGTTAAACAACGAAAATGCTCAGAGAATGATGCATTCTGGTTAATTTCTTTTCTGGGAAATCTTGGTTAACCATAAAATACACACACACACACACACACACACCATAGCATATAATGAATAGGCTTTACCGAAAGAAATTATCTTATGGTCTGTGACATCATCTTGTAATTTCAGCATTGAAAATATTAAAATATTAACTTCAAGTCTTTAAAAAAAATGGGTATTTAAAAGACTTAATTCTACCAATTAATATTCAAAGTCAAGATTCTTATCTTGACCAATTCAAACTAGAAAAAAAAGGGTCACTTTAAAACTGTGTCCTAAATCAGATGCTTTCTTCTGTATTTATATTGGTTGTTTTAACTAATTTACAATTGCCAAATCAGGCCCAAGCCTTCATTTCTTTTAAAGATGAGGTCTACTGCTATTGCCTCCATTTATTTATTTGTTTGTTTGCTTGTTTTTGTGTATGTATGTGTATGTGTGTTGTATGTATCAGAGAGCACTATGTGTCCCTGTGGAAGACCAAGGGTAACTTTGGGATTCATCCTGGATTACTTCTACCTCCTTTTTGTTTTGCTCTGGGATTTCCCAGGCTCTGATCACCAGGGCCAGAAGCGGAGGCTGCTGCTGTTTCTGCCTGGCATTTTTTTTTTTTTTTCTTCCACTCATACAAAGTTGATAAATACCCCATTCCCCTCCCTCCCTCCAGCCCTCCCTGGATCCCCTTGCTCCCTCCCTCCTTTTCCCTTTCCTTTCCTCCCCTTCCCTCCCTTTCTCTCAGTGCTCCCTCCCCTCCCCCCCCATTCCTGGAGCATCCTTTAGTGTGCATGTCAAACTTCCCTCTGGGTCCTCCTCCCTGATGAGGTGTAAAGACTCAGTAGCATTGCCTAGAGCTCTTTTTTGTGTTCCCCTTTAGTATAAGAACACTATTGGGGCTGTTATTCCCTTGCCTCTAAGGATCGTAGTGCCTGTGATCCACGCTAGACTTTGGGGGTTCAATGATATGTTGATAATTGCAGAGGTCATGTAAAGTCCTATTATGGTTACTTCAGCCCTAACTTGTATCTTGCATATCGTTGCTCCTCCCCATCTTTAGACTCTCACAATCTTACTGCCTCTTCTGCAAATTTTCCCTGAGCTTTAGGATGGGGAGACATTAAGATGGCCTGCTTCCAGGTGGTTGATGTAGAGTCTCTGATTTTACGAAATATGGTTTGTCGATTTTTTTTTTCAGTTTTGCTGCTCCTGCACAGCACTTGGCTCCATCCTGATGGGTATTGGATATCACCCCCTGGCCAGAGATAAAATGCTGTTAAAATAGAGTCTTATTATAAGAGTAGATTCAAAGGTAAAAGGCATAAGAGTATGAGACCACTGTTGGGGGGGGTCAGTTTTCCATTTGCAGGATGGTTACCTTCTATCTGCCAGACTCTATGCCCTCCCTTTCTGGTGAGATCATATCCCATCAAATGCAAGTGACCAGTAAGGAGAGTATGCGAGCCCAACCATATGTCTCATTACTTACTTGCAGTCCTTGATGGTGGCCTATTTTCTCTGCTGTAGCATGATTCCCTCTCTCCTTGTTTCTGGCAGGGCCCTCTTTCCCCTTCCCTCCCTGCTTATAATCTTTGCAATTACTGTAGTTATTACAGAGATTTATCTTTGAGTGTGTCACTAAGTGGGTTTGGTACTAGGATCCACCTATTAGGGAGTACATACAGCGCTTAATTTTCTGTGTCTGGGATACTTCACTCAATATAATTTTTTCTAATTCCATCCATTTTCCAGCAAATTTCATTAATTCATCATTTTTGATGGCTAAGTAGTTTTCCATTGTATAAAAGTATTACATTTTCCTTATCCAGTCGTCAACTGTTGGGCATTTGGATTGATTCCATAACTTTGCTATTGTAAACCGTGCTTCTGCCTGGCATTTTTATGTGGGATCTGGGATCCAAACTCAGGACAAAATCTTAACCTCTGAGCCATCTCTCCAGCTCTACTGTCTCCTTTTAAAAGACATGGATTTTTTGGTATCTAATATACTGAAACATCAGGAAAATATCAAGTAAAATGAAGGAAATATGAAGGTTGTAGATATGAGACATATTGTTGATGGTTATTTAGAAATTCATTTTGTGGGATGGTTACTTAGAAGGTTGATGTATGTTGCAGGATGTTTGTGAAAGTGTTGAAATATAGTTATTTAGTAGGTTGAAGTATGTCACAGGACATTAGTAAAAAGGTTGAAGTATGGCTATTTAGAAGGTTGATGTATGTTATGTTGCAGGAGGTTTGTAGGAAGATTACTTAAAATGTTAAAGTATGAAATGAGACTTAGAAGGCTCAACAAATAATATTGAAAAGACCATATATGAAAAACAAAAGGCACCGAGTCTCAGAAACATACCTGCTAAGAACTGAGCTTCATGTATTTTACATTTTTCAATTGTCCCTATAAATTTTCTCTTGTCAATTCCAGTAATATAGATAACAGTTTTGCATGCTGTTTTGCACATTAAAACTGATATATATTGATTAAACAGACATTTGGTTATGCCCATAAAGCTCATAAAATCCTGTTTCCTAAAGGGTCTAATTGCTTATCTCATTAGACTATACAATATTGCTAAAAGGTTATAGCATGATGCTATGGATTTTAACTAAAGCACACTGATCTAAAGGCAATTGCTACAAATATAATGCCTTCTCTCTCTCACCATTACCTTCACCTCACTGGGCCAGACAATGCAATTGCTTATTCTAATTATATATATATATATATATATATATATATATTATCTCTAATCACAGGTCACATGTAAATATTATGTCATATATTTATCTATCTCAGAATATTATGTCATATATATCTCAGGTCTGGATCATTAGGGCTAGTAAATTCAATATGATCCAGGAGTTTCTTCATTACTGGCTCTGCCAATTACTTCTTCTCTCTCCTGAAGATTGTTCACATACCTACTACTGAGCCTCATCTAAATGAAACACTAGGAATGACCTTCCTAGCTGCGTGGGACATATGTAACCAACACTATGTGGCCTCTGCATATACAAAACTGTGACATTTTACCAACATAAAACTGAATATAAGTTACTATAAAGATACTGCTGCACTTGTATGGCTGATTGACTTGATTAGAGCCTCTAGTAAGGTGGGGAGATCTGGCTATTTGAAATCCAGAGCCATATTCACCCAAACTCCACATTTAGAACAAAACTCTGCTTCTTGGTCATTGCCAGTAGGTATTTGCAAAGCCCATGATGATCATGTACTTCATGAAGATAGGTCACTTCCCTCCCTCTCCCCCCCCCATACAATCCTGGGGATAAAAAATTCCATTCCACCTTTATATCAGGTTTCTTTTCCCTAGTAATTAGTCTGCTTGTTATGCAATTATGTAACCAATAAACCTTTTTCATTGCTTGTCTACAGCATGGCAAATCTGCCCTTTCTTTAAAAAAAAAAAAAAATTCCAGTTACAAGGCAACTGCACTATTTCTAATAGAAAGAAAAAGTGGGATCTGAAGGTGGAGCAGAGTTTTTGCCCTTGGGCATGAGGTGGGGTAGAGGATAAAAGGGAATAAGTCATCAGTCATTGTAAGTGTAAGCTTTGCAAGTGCCTTGCAAGTGCTGGAGGGCAATGACCAGAAAGCAGAGCTTTTGTTCTGAATATGGGATTTGGAGGAAAGGGAATCTATCATTCCAGCCTTTTATTGATGATAAGGGATGACATTCATTCTGTGCTACTTACTGCTGAACAGGGTCGATGTGGAAAAGATTACAGGCTGAAGTGATAGAGTCCTGTCCTGGTGCCCCATGGCGAAAAGGAAGTTGGAGAGTTTTGGAACTTGATGGATCTGCACCCTAGAAAAGACAAGACTGACATATAGGTTAGGAAGGCAATTGATGGTTTGATTAAGGGGGATGAATTATTGTACCTAGGAGGGTAAGGAAGTTAAGTCGAGTTTCTTAATTATCTGGTTTAGCTTATAAAATAATAGTAATATTCATCTGAATGTTAGGTCACATACAGAGGATGGCGATAAATGACAATTAAGGGACCTAAAAGGGTCCAAGATAATCTGGTTTGGGACTTACAACTTTTTTCTATTAGAGGCTCCAGTAAAGACAATCAGCCTTACATATGCAGCAACATCTTTCAAGGAACTTACATTAAGTTTCCCATTGGCAAAACATCACAGTTTTGTGTATGCAGAGGCCATAGAATTGGCTACATATGTCCCATGAAGCTAGGAACACTCATTCCTAATATCTAGATTCCTAGTATGTAGATAAGGCTGAATAGCAGGTGGGGGACCAGTCTTCATATGAAAGAGAGAAAGTTTTTTCCATTCTCTGCATCCAGCACAACATTTGTATGTGACCTGTGATTAGAGATATAAT
The DNA here is from genome assembly GCA_023101885.1 of Typhlomys cinereus. Taxonomy (NCBI): domain Eukaryota; kingdom Metazoa; phylum Chordata; class Mammalia; order Rodentia; family Platacanthomyidae; genus Typhlomys; species Typhlomys cinereus. The sequence goes on along the minus strand of JALPQD010000008.1, from coordinate 14,947,914 downwards.
ATATAAAATTAAAATAATTGATTGCATTGTTTAGTCCAGAGAGGTGAAAGTAATGGTGAGAGCAAGCAATATATTTGTAATATTTACCTTCAGGCCAGCCTGACATTAGTTAAAATCCATAGCATTATATTATTAACACCTTTTAGTAATATTGTATTGTTCCATGAGACAAATGATTAGACCCTTTAGGGATTAGGATTGTATAAGTCTTATGGCCATAACCAAATCTCAGTCCAATCAAGATTTATTAATTCTTAATATATGAAGCAATATGCAAAAAATTGTTGTTATCTATATTACTGGACTTGATAAGGAGAAAATTTATAGAGACAATTGAAAAAATTTGAATATTCATTTGAAGCTCAGTTCTCACCACTTATGTTTCTGAAGACAATGCTTTTTATTTCTGTAACATGAAGTCCTTTAAACCATGCCATAGCTTCCTATATCATACTTTAACCTTTTAAGTTACATCCTTCTTAACCATCACATGACAAACCTTCTACAACATGCCTTCTAAGTCTCAAATTCCTCACAAACCTCCTGAAACATACTTTTTAACCTTCTAAGTACAGCATGCTTTTTCTAACTTTTATATTTCCTTTCCTTTACTTGATGGTTCCCTATTTGGTTTTTTTTTTTTTTAATTTTTTTATTATTATTATTTATTCAAATGTGCGCATGTGTGTGTGTATGGGCGCGCGCACGTGTGTGTCTGTGTGTGTGTGTGTGTGTGTGTGTATGTGTAGAACCACGGACGAATTCGCGAACCACCATGGACGCCTCCATCTCCTTCTGCCCCGGGATTCACAGGCTCCGCCCTACCAGGACCAGAAACGCAGGCCGCCCCCACTTCCGCCTGGCGTCTATACGTGGGATCTGGGATCCGAACTCAGGACCTTCAGCCTGCAAGGCGGAGGCGTAACCCCTGAGCCACCTCTCCAGCCCCTGGTTTTTTTTTTTTTAATCATATTAGATATCTGAAAAAAGACGTCTTTCAAAAGCAGTCAGTAACAGTAAGCCTCATCATTAAAAGAAATAAAGAGTAGGGCCTTGGTAATTATAGTTTAGTGTCAGGTAAACCATATAAATACCCAATGACATGTAGACAGTACACACATATATATATACATATATATAGTAAATATAAGCCTTGAAATCTAAGATTTTATAGCTCTCCTACAAGCTTTGCAAAGGTGAGAGAGGTGAAACTGTTTTAAAGTGACCCTTTTTAAATTCTGGTTTGAATACGGGTGGGCTATACCACAAGTTAGTAAAAATTCTTTTAACTTTGCTTTTAACTTTGTTAGTTTAGAGGGTGCATATATAAGTAGATCCCAGGACACTATGAAATATCAAAAAAAAGCAATGGTTCCAAGAGAATCTTTTATGTTTTCTTTAGAACATAGCATAAATAGGAATGAAAAAAAGTTGAAGTGACCACAAATTTGTTACTTTGAAACACAAAGCATACATAGTCATCAGACCCACACAGGATGGGATTACTGAAATCCATGTAGCCAAACAAGCCAAAACACCTTAAAAACACATTGGCTAGAAACTAAAATACTTCTAACGCAAACAAAATGGATACCATTTGATAGGTGTCTCCTTCAGACAAAGATATCATTTGTCCGGGCCCATGAACCAGCACGAACCTGGACCTACAAATGCAGGAATCTGAAGTGGGAGTGGTAGGAATTAAAAGTTTCAGACTTTGGGTCAAAGGGGGCCTTGGATATCCTCTATCATCCAAGCCAACTTTATTGTAACATACAGGGGTTTTATAGTCAAGGAGCAGGGCCAAATTCTTTACAAGGTTATGTAAAATGCATACATTTTGGTTAACAAAGAAAAGTCAGGAGTGACACCCAATTGCTATGAGGCGGACATGCCAGGTATGCTAAACAGACATGGCAGCTCATTGCTAAAAGAGAAAGAAATGTATGCCTCAAAATAGAGTTACTTGGCCGGTGCATTAACATATCTTTAGATAAGCAGGAAAGAACTAATGGGGGGAAAAACAGCCCAGCCAGTTTCTTAGAGAAACAAAAGCGACCCAAACAACCTGGAAGTTCTCCCTACTCCCAAAGGGGAAGTTCGGCCTGCCATTGTCTTGCAGACAAGAAGCAAACTCAACCGCCCAAGGGAGGAGTCACTCAACAGCCTGTTCAGTTGCTAATGTATCATCCAAAGAGCAGGCTTTGGGCCTAATAACCCCACAAATCATTCATCATGACATAGTACAAGACTCTATATAACTGATCAATTTTGGAAAAAGATTTTTTTAAAACATTGATATATTAATCCTGTAATAAATAATTAGAATTTAAAACATGTCAAAAAGAAACTATACCTCTATGTCAATGTCCATATTTAACATGATACAGATCAGACAGGCAGCACAGATAATGGGACCATCCTTGAAAGTCTTCGAAGGTCATCCTCTACTGCTGGGATTACCCCAAAGGAACATACCCTATTAATCTGGAGGAAATAATCCTAAAATAAAAAATTCTATTAATCTAGAGAAACTGACTCTAATCCTTCACAGAAATAAACTCACCAACTTCCCCCAACCCTTTGTTCATGAAAGGTTATGGGAATGAGCTCTTCGTAAGCTTAAATTAATCCAAGAAATCAGCTCAGTCACAAGGCAACTGGACTGGGCCCTAATATTAAAAGACCAATGAGATGTAGGGAACTAAACGTCCAATCAGGACGTTTGAAAAAATTGGAGCTAATCAATGAGAAAATGTCACTTGGGCTTGTCTAACCCTAAAAATACACTGACCCTAGAAGCCATCTTCAGGTCCTTTGCCCCTCATGGGACTATATGTCCAGAGTCCATGAGTTCCTTTCGGGCTTCCTTGTTCCTCACAGATTCCATGTCTGAAATTCTTGATTTCTTTTCTGGTTTTCTGGTCCCTCATTGGATTCCATGTCTGGAGCCCATTAGTTTTTTCTGGATCACTTGTCCCTCACAGATTGCATTTCTGTGAATTTTTTTTCTCTCCTCTATGCTGTTCTCCCACTTCAATCTCTGGACTCAAGAATGCCACATTTTTGTGCAGCACATGGAATTCATGTCCATGAATTCCATTCTTTGTGTCCTCTAATAAACTCTGTCTTAATCTTCTATGTGTGCTCTGGTTTCAATCTTCAACTCCTGAACAGAAGAACCTAGACATAAAAAAACCCTTCCCTGCAGCCAAGGGATAAGATCATGGGAAGTAGATTCCACCAACCAAGGTAAAAGAAATTCTGGAGTTTATCTCTGCTCACCTCTCTGAGTATGCTTTTTGGGGGAAGGGGTAGAGAAGGGTACATTTGAAATGGGGGAGCAAATGCTTAGACTCTGTGTGAATGTATGAGTGGTTGCCTGTCACAGAAGGTCTGCAACACCTCAAATTTGTAGTCTCATGGTAAGATCCCTAAGATCTCTTCATAGCCATAGGGCTTGAGTGAGCTCACTCTGAGGTTGCATGGTGATGGTTGTTTCAGATTAGAATCCAATACAAATTACATACAGCAGAGTCCTCTAAGGCTAAACCACACCAAATTGGTCCTGCCTGGACATGGCCAGGTGAATACATGCATTATCTCTTGTGGAGGGATACCCAACCTTTATTTGTTTGTATTGTTGGACCCTGAGACCCTCGCCCTAAAATTCACAAAGCAGGCTGGTTCAAGCCCACAGTATAGCCCTTGCTTGTAGTCATTCAGGCATCCATTGTTTATAGCCATCCAAGCATCCATTGTTAGTCATTGCTTAAAACTATGTACAGCCTTGAGCTTTTTACAGGTATTTCCCCACCCCTTAAGACCTCCAGCCCTTCAGTTCTGGAAAAGCAAGTTTGCCCAAAGGGGAATTCCATCAATGAAGGTCACCCAGAATGAACAGCCTGCGGTTAAGCAGGTGGACTGGAACGATCACCAAGAGCCAACTCCACCCGAGCTCTTGCCGACCAATGACTGTAAAGGTCATAGAAAATTCCTCAGTTAAGCAACCCCCCCCACCCCAAGACCCCTTAAAAACCCCTTGCCCGAGCTGCTCGGGGCCGCTTCAGTCTTTCCTGCGTGAAAGGTTGCTGGAGCCGCCCGGCGCGTCGTTAAATAAAACCTCATGCTATTGCAGCAAGAAGGGTCTTGGTCTTTCTCTCGGTGGCCTCGTTCCTGACTGAAAGACGGGGGTCTTTCAGTATCAAATGGTGGGGACTGACTTTTGGCTGTATGTCTTATTAGTTAAAGGAGGGAACTTCCTAGTGGTGCTCATTCTAATGAAAAAGCACTCATAGATTCAAATCTGGAATGATGACTATCTATCTGTCTAAACATAAGAAGAAACTCATATCAAGAAACTTCAGTCATTGGTGGACCATGCACCTTATACTCCTTTCTCTTTGGTTCTGGCTGGACAGAGGGTTCCCCCAGCCAGGCACTAGTTCTGCTCTGGCTGGGCAGAGGACTTCCCCAGCCAAACATCCCAATTACAGGTTCCCTACACTCTAGCTAAGGAGAGGTCTCCTCATCCTAAATCCGGGGACTAACCTAACAGCAGACAATTGTATCTCTATTTCTAATGGAAACTTTCAATTCCATCCCTCACAGGAATCCCGTCAAATGCATTCTCAAGAACTGGAGAAATTTTAATACCCAGAAAAGAGCCAACTTGTGATATTTAGTCCTCACACATGGCCTTACACACATCTTTGATGATGGAGAGAGATAGCCATGGGAGGATCTTTAAACTATAATACCATTCTACAACTAGACGTATTCTACCAAAGAGCAAGCAAATGGCAGGAAGTGCCCTACATTCAAATTTCTTTTATCTGAGAGATCATAGAGATCTCTGCCCAAGTACCAGCTACAAGTCCCAGAGAAAACTTTGTCTCCCCCAATAAAGATGCCCTCAAAACTAAGACAGAACAGGAATTTCATTCTTCCTGCCCATGACTTCCAATCTAGGACCTTCCATCTCAGGCAAACCCTCTTCCTTTGAGACTAATCCATGAAATCTAGCCCCAACATTAGTCTGCCCTCCTCAAGAAATGTCAGGTACATTTGGATCAACTGGGTCAATGTTCCCATTTCCTTGCAAGGCCTGGCCCAAATCAAAAAGGACTTAGGGAGTTCTTCTGAGAATCCAGATAAATTTATACATTTACAAATTTATAAATTTTTACAAACTGTTATTCAGATATCCACCTTGACCTACAGGGAAATAATTTTGCTCCTAATATAGTCCTTTTCTCCTTTAGAAAAGGCATTTCTTAATGGTGCAGAATAGGTAGCCAAAGAATATTATCAAAGGGGAAGAAATGTATCTAGGAGAGCAAGACTTAACAGCCCCTTAACTCCTACTGGAAATGAGGTAGTCTCTAGGTATGACCCACAATGTAGACATGAATATAAGAATGGGAAATGGTTGAGAAATCATTTCCAGAGTATGATCATTGAAAGATTCAGAAGAAAGAGGCAAAACCCATAAATTATAATAAATTTGCAGGAATAATTCAGGGTACAGCCAAAATACTTAGGCCATTCCTCAACAGACTTAGAGACACCTTAAGGAAAAATACCATAGTCAATCCAGAAAGTCTAGAAAGAGAAATTTTCCTTAAGGACTGGTTCATTACTCAGGCAGCACTTGATATATGCTGGAAATTACAAAAGATGGCTTTTAGTCCTGAAAAGGACCTAGATGATTGTCAAAGGTAGGCACAGATGTCAACTTGATGGTCGAGGGTTTGAGCTCTGGACACATTTGTAGAGAATTAATAATTGAGTTAAGCCCAGAACAAACGTGCAGGAGATTATCTAGTGGATGGGGAAGAACCAGCCCATGGGTTGGACTAGTGCCCAAGCAAGTGAATAAAATGGAGGGAACTGTTTGAGAAAGGGGACAGTCTTGAGTATACTTGTCCAGACATGCTGGTCTGGCAAGTAAGGATTATCCTTCTTTCAGCTGTTATGTGGCTATGAAGTAGCCAGTTCCATCAGCCCTTGAGTGATCATGCATGTTCTCCTGCCAATCTGGATTGAGAACTGTAACTGGACAATTGTGAGATAATAAACCCCTTTTTCCCTTAAACTAGTTTTGTCATGATTTTATCAGCAACATGAAGGCTAACTGCAACAGAATTTAGTATAAGAGAAGTGGGGTACTGCTAATAAATCTGGCTATGTGGCTTTTGTGAATTTTGAATGGTTTTGTCAGGCAAATTTTGAAATGTTTGAAAATTTTGAGACCATGAATAACAAATACCATTTTGCAAAATATAATGGGCCATTTGGATAAAAGAAATGCTTAGAGCATGGTGCCCAGTTTGTGATGAATGGAACAAGGACTTTGGAAAAGCTGAATTTAAAGATATGATGGACTAGTTTGCTTAGTAGAGGAAAGCTGTGTTGGCAACCTCGCAGTATCCAAGAAGAAAAGGCAACAACAGAACAGCAGTGGCTATTGGAGAAATAAATGCCATTGAAGGAAAACCTATGCTTTGTACTGGGAATGTAGAAAAAAATGAATATCACCATGTTAAGATTCTGCCCAGTGTAGAGATTCTTCTGAGAGTCAGCACAGAGAAACTGAATCAGCTGTGATTCCAGGGAGACTACCTTCACCTGGAGGTTATGGCAGAATTTGGCAACATCATCCATGTAGTACTGGTTTTGGAGGCATCAATGATGCAAGAGGAAGGAGGTTGTGGACCCCTCCTCCAAGGGTTCAGAGAATGGTGGAACCCAGGCATTGTGTGACAAGAAGTCTACAGAGAGGCCCAAGAAGGGCATTTTGTGCTGAGGAGTTAAAGACTGGTTTGCCATAGGAAAATAAAGATGTTGGAGATCCAGAGCCAACATGGGACATCTGCCAAGAATAGCTGTATACATGGGATGTGTGCTGAGGATGGCTGTGAGTAGAGATTCAACCTGGTTTCAGAGAAATGTTGTTTGTGCAACTTTGAGCTGTGAAGAGAGACTGGGGTTTCCCAGAATTTGTGAGCCACTGTGACTATGTGATGAGCAACAGAAAAGAGACACTGAACTATACAGTATTTGGCTGGCTGCACTCTACTCTTACCTTGATATTTTCTTATTGTGTCATAATACTTCCATTTTAATGTTTTATCTGTACTAAAGTAGTTAATTTGATTAGACAGGATCTTATGGTTAAGAGATTTCAGACTTTCAGAATTAGATATATTTGTGAGATAAATTTAACACCTGATGGAACAAGGTGAAGGTTTAAAAGTGATAGGTTCTTGTGTCAAATTGACAAGGGATAGAGTGTTATAGTTAGATACAGGTGTCAACTTTATGGGAAAATAATCCATTATGATGGGAATCACATAGCAGAAGGCATAACTGGAGGCAGAAACAGGAGGCTGGTTGAGGTCATTAGAGTCATCAGTAAGGCAGAGAGAGCAAGAACAAAGAGAAAGAAAGCAAGGTTAGTAGTAGAAAGAAAGAAGGTTAGTAGTAATGTTGCAGGAACAGTCTTTCCTCTGTTTAAATGTCACTTCTGGGTTACCAAATCTTACAGGACAATCTCATCTGAGTTGCCAAATGTTACTGGAAACAGCCTTGCCAAATGTTACAGGGTCCCTGTTCAGGGGCCAAATATTACAGGGATAGTCTCATTGTTGCAGAGTTCTTATGTTCTGAAACCAGAACATGTGTAGAGGATTAAGGTAGAGTTCATTAGAGGAGAGAAAGGCTGGAACTCATGGACTCCAGGAGTGGAGTGCCATGAAGGGCTAGGGTGCCCTGGAGAACTCATTCAGCTAGAAATGGACTCATGGCACCCTGAGTGCTCTGAGGGGCGAGGGCCCTGGAGAACTCATGGAAGCAGACAGGTGGAAAAGAATTCACAGCACTCTGAGTGCCATGAGAGGCTAGGGTACCAAAGAGAACTCATGGACTCTAGGCATGGAATCCATAAAAAGCAGGCAAGGAACAGACTCATGGCACTAATCCCAAGAGGGGCTAGGGCACCAAAGGTGGCTGCCAGACTCAGGCATATTTATACACCTAGGCAAGTCTGGAAAACTGGCTTTTTCTCATTGGTAACTCCCATTGGGGCTCAACCCAATTGCTCCTGGGCCCATGTGGGGCTAGAGACCCAAGTTGTTTGTTAGATATGGATGGCTCATCTCCATAATCCTTTCATAGGGAAGTTGGCCATCTTATCTCTGGGAGAATTGGAGTCAGTTCCTCATCAGGGATGTTCCTTCAGAGAGATTCCAGCAGTGGGGAATGGCCTTGAGGAATTCTAAGACCTTTAAAGACCTTAGAGACCCTAGAGACCCATCCCAGCATAGCTGCTGTAATCCTGCCTCTTTAACCTAAGCCCCAAGACCCAGCCCTTGTGACCCGCTTTCCTCCAGTGATATATTGCTTCTTAAAGGTATCATTACCTTCCCAAACCAGCTAAGAATTCAAACACATAGGGAGCAACTCACATTTAAACGATGAGAGTATTTTATAGATCATTTCATCTATGCATTTTATGTTATATGCTTATGTATTATGTTTGCATGAATGTGGTCATACATGTGTGCACATGTGTACATGTACATACAGAGGCCAGAAGTTGACATTGGGTATCTTCTTTGGTCACTCTCCACTTTATTTATTGAGACAAGATCTCTCAGTTAAACTTACAGCTTGGCAATCAGCTAGACAAAGCTAGCCAGATGGCCCAGGGATTCCATCTCTGCCCCTGGAGCACTGGAATAACTGGCAACTACCACCTGTCTGATTTTAATGTGGGTTCTGAAAATGTGAACTCCTGTTTTTATGCCTCAAAAATAAGCATCTTACCCACTAAGCCATCCCCAGCCCACCCATATATTTCTTCTTAAAGGGTTGTTTAAATATTACAAATCTTCCTAATTCAAAAATATTTTTGAAGATCGCTTTTGAAAAACAAAACTATAAAACTGTAGTTTCTAATTAACAACTTTTTTTTTTGAGACAGATTGCATTTGGCACTCTGGCTGGCCTACACAACTTACTGTGTAAACCAAATTACCCTCAAATTTATGGCAATCTTCCTGCCTCTGCAGTCTAAAAACTGAATTTCAGTAAGAAACTAACAGCCTAGCAGTAGGTATTTTTCCTTTAATGTCATCACAAATTGCCTAACTGCTTCCTAATTAATTTTTTGTAGCTAAACTGATGCCTGCCTGTGCTCTGAGACCCTTCTTAATGATGCTTAGGTTCATCACAGTCATGAACTAGTCTAGGTTCAGATTCTCTCCTCTAAGCACATGTCTTAAAATTATAACTTTCTTCCCATTTTTTATACCTCTAATTTGTCAACTTCAAGGTGGGTGGAGCATACCCTCAGAAACACAGCACTCAGAAGGCCAAGGCACAAGGATTGTTGCAAGGTCAAGGTCAATCTGATCTACATAGTGAGGCCTTTTCTCAACAACTGAAAGGTAAACCAAAGAAAGCAAAATAAGTTAGAAAAAATTTAATATTGAAGTTATTTTAAATAGGAATCTATTTTTAAATTATTTATTATTTATTCAATTGTGTGTGTGTGCGTGTGTGTGTATGTATGTGTGTATATGTATGTGTGCGTGTAGAACCACGGACGAATTTGGGAATCACCATGATGCCTCCACCTCCTCCTTGTTTACTCTGCCCCAGGATTTGCAGGCTCCACCCTACCAGAACCAGAAACACAGGCCATCCCCGCTTCCTCCTGGCGTCTATACATGGGGTCTAGGATCCGAACTCTGCAAGGCAGAGGCTTAACTCCTGAGCCACCTCTCCAGCCCCTTAAATAGGAATCTATTATGTCAAGATTTACTTCTACGAAAGTAATGGGCAGTGTTCACCCTCAATGCTCCATGTGAATCTGTCTGTCCTCTACACAGGCATGAAGTTTACCTTCATGCTCAGACTTGGTTTACAGAAGAAATGCTATTTTAATAAGAAAGTAAAATAAAAACATATTTCAGCTTTCCAACAAATCAAAAAAGTAAATGTAATGACTTATCGTTGAAGTTACTATAATCTAGGTTAGTGAAAGTACCTAAACACAAACCTGGCATCTGAGTTCAATCTCTAAACCTGATATGATGGAAGGAAATGATTGACTTCCAAAATAACTAGATTCCATTAAAGTCAGTAAGCATATCTTCAAAATTTAAATGATTGTATTATGTCATTGCTGTGATAAAGTGTCCTGACAAAAGAAACTTAGTAGACAAAATGATTTCATTTGGCTCACAGTAGGAAGGTTCATCCCGTCATGGCAGGGAAAGCATAGCAGCAGAAGATTCAGGCAGCTGGTCACAGCACATCGGGTCAGGAAGTGGAAAGCAATGAATATAGATATTTGGCTTGCTTTCTCCTTTTTTAAAATGTTAAATATGGAGCAAGCAGTGAGGGGAAGTAGATTTGTGATGTTCTGCTTTGGGTGTCTTTATTTATTCATATGTGACAATGACAGAGTCAATGGAGGCCAGAGGTCCTTGGGTGGTAGAGGATCATTAATGAAGCCAAAGAAAATCCAAAAGTGCTCCCATGGCAACCAGGAATGACTAGTCACCACAGAAATCACCAAAGATGGCAGACCAACTTCATCCAACTGAGGACCACAAGAATCACACCATTCAACATAGGGCTTCCATATTACCCAAACAAAAGATAAGTAATAAGTAACATGCTTTATTTATTTTTCATTCATTCCCAAGTGACAGTCACTCCTGCTTAAACCTTCCAAGTATCCTACCCATGACCTATATACATCCATTCTGTTGGCTCTGAGTCCTTTACTGTCACACACCATTAAAATTTAAATCTCTTCCTCAACTCCAACTTCTCCCTCTACTTATAACTTCTATGAACACTATATTCTATCCTCTTGAAACTGTTCTGATACTTAAACCAAACCTCATCCACAATCCTGACTCCCAATCAAACTCTTAACTAAAATTATATCATGAACTTTTTCACCTGCAAACCAGTATTGGGTTTGCACACTGCAGCTACCAAGTACACTGCAGCTACCACAACCACAAAACCAAATAAACCTAGCCTAAAAATAACAGCATCCCATCGATAGCCATAGTTTTCTAACAACTGTTGAAACCCCAAACATCTCCACAGAACCAGAATCATATAACAAAGAAAACAAATAAAGATCACAAGTCACATTGTAAATCCATAAAATAGAGCAAATACTAGGAAAAGCTGCCATGTCCTTACCTGACCATCCTAGTGGACAAGGTTCCAGCATGGCAGAATATTGTTTCAAGGAAACATTTTCTGGAATAAGGATGGGGTAATATTTTAAATAAATAAGAGAAATAAGGAAAATATGGGGATAGTCAGGCCTTAATGTTACTGCCTACCTTAGTGTTACTGTCTGGTTCTGGCCTAAAGCCTGCTGGCTGGGGAGTGACACATTAACATCTAAATGGGCAGTTGCTAGGTGCTAGGGACTCTCCCTATGTAAATTAAGTTTTGCCTCTGGCAAGAGGATTCCTTCCTCTGGAATTTGAGTCTACCTCCTGTAAATTCTTAGATTTTTTTTTTGTTGTTGTTGTTTTTCTTAGGACTAGCTAGGGTTACAGTCCCTTCCCTATACATTTGATGTTTATACATAAACCAGGGAAAATCTACTTTGAAACATTCATTGTCCCTTTGCTTTTAGCAACTGAGTGTCATGCCTGCTTTACCTGGAGACATCACGTCTGTTCCAACACAGAAAATATATGTCACTTCTGCTCTGCCTTTGTTACCTGGAATGACTACGTTTTAGATAATCCTGTAAAGAATTTGGTCCTACTTTTCTTTGATGTTTTCCCCATGGGCATAGTGACACATCCCCTGCCCTTTACTCTAGATTTTCTAAAGTATATAAACTCTGCTAAAAATTTCAATAAAAAGTTCAGATTCACTCAGCCCAGAGAGCTGTCTGTCTGTCTTCCATTCGCTGAAGCCTTGCCCACCTAGTCAAGGGGAGCCCTGGATTTCAGGTTGTAGCTTGGACTGCAACAAAAAGCTGTCTCTAAAAAAAAAAAAAAGAAACTCACAACTCATCAACCTCTCAATGATAAACTCTAACCAGAACAGCTTCTTGAACAGTAGTCAGGAAATAACATATTGCAAAGGTAAATAAGTAGTATGATCAAGAAATGGGAGAGGAACTATGAAAAGAAAGAGACATCCCAGAGGAGATCAATCAATGTATGAAAATATATAAGCAGGAAAAGAATAAGCAGCTAAATGAGATGAAAAAGATAATTTAGTAAATGAAAATGAGCATTGAACAGGTGAAAAAAATCCCAAACTGAAATTAAACTTGAAATAAAAGCCAAGCTAAATGCCATAAAAAAACTCAGCAAAAAGTCTCAAATATAGAACTGATCAAGCAGGAGATAGAATATCATATCTGGAAGACAAACTGGCATACTTTAAATTTAATTAAGAAGCTGAAAAAATTTTTTAAAAATGAAAGGAATACTAAAGAACTATGAGACAACATAAAAAAAACCCGCATCTTTGCATTTATGGAATTCCAGAAAAAGAAATATAGGAAAACACAAACACTCCAGAACATACTCTTCATGCCATTATAAATGAAAATTCCTCCACCTAAGGAAAGAGATTCCTATGAAGTGCATACTGCACATTTATGAGATATGACCAAAACAGAAAGATGCCACAGCAAATTATTATCAAACACTTCAGATAAAAGATAAAGTTTTGAAAGCTTCAAGAGAAAAAAAAAGTCACCTTTAAAACAACACTTGACTTTTCGATAAAAATAGTGAAAATCTGAAGATCTTAGAAAGTGTGATAGTTAATTCCAGGTGTCAACTTGATACACCTGGTATTAACTAAGATCAGCTGAGACCACACCTGGAAAAATCAACTGAGACCAACCTGAAGGGATTGATTATACCCACCTTAGATCCTATGGGAACCTCCATAGATCTCATAGGAACCTCCTAGTAATGGACCATATAAAAGGGACCACAGAATATAGGAGAGAGAAATGTTCTAGGAATGCTTCAGTTATGTGGATGTCTTCTGTGACTTAGCCTGCCTGCCTGCCAGCTTCAGCCATGCTGTCTCTGCCGTGTATCTTCCCTCTAGAACTGAAGGCTGAATAAATCTTCCTTTCTTCCATAACTTGACTTTGGGTGCTCTCTCACAGCAATAGTAAAGAGTAAGCATTATAGAGTATGATTATAAATGCCAACCAAGGCTGCTATATCCAGCTAAATTATCAGTCATGATTGAAGGTAAAAGAAAATTTTCCATGACAAAAATAACTGAACATGAGCACCAAGCCAGATCTTCAGAACACACTAGGAAAAAATACTCAAGACTGAAGAAAATAATAAGCACACTTAAGAGAACAGAAGGAAAAATAATGCCAGTACAATTACTAAACAGAGCCACTGAAATAAAAATCACAAAATTAAGAAAATGACAGGACTCAACAAACATTTCGCAGTTATAACCTTAATTGTCAATGGATTCAACTCCCCAATCAAGAAACATAGGCAACCCATAGACTATCAAGGAACTGAAAAGAATAAAACCAGATAGAGGAAACCTTAGGGAGTAGAACTGGATGAGTGAAGTGAAATGCCCTATCAGTGGGGTGGCTTATGGAGGGGCAACTTGGTATGCCACAGACGCCCAAACCCTCACAAAAGTAGAGAAGCCAGAAGGAATCCTGTGGTCCATAGAAGTGGCCAGATAGGAGGGTGGGAGGGAGTAGAATGGATTGATGAAGGGAAAGGAGGGGAATGACAGAAGTAGGGATAAATACTCAATATGCTTGTAAAAGTAGAAAAAAATAAAAAAAGATCAAAATCTCATCACCAAGTTCAGAAAAATAGAATTCATTTTAAAGCACACACACACAAAAAAGAAACATAGACAAGCAGAATGGACTAATGGAATGCCTTCAAAGAATCATACCTCTCCATGAAAATAAGCAGTATCTCAGGAAAAAATCTAGTCACAGGTACTCCTAGCAAATGGAATTAAGAGACAAACAGGAATAGATATTCTAATATTTAACAAGATAGACTTCAAATAAAAAGAAATCATAAGAGACATAGAAGGTTACTACATATCCATTAAAAAAGAAGACTTCACAATTCTGAATATATACACCCCAAACGTAGTATCACCAAAATTCATTAAACAAACACTGCAAATGTGGGACTTTCAGATAGGCTTCCCTTCCCCCAGCACCTAGCCCTCCGCCGAGCGCATTCTAAAACTTCCCGCTGAGAATGCCAAATGTGGGACTCTCAGATAGGCTTCCCTTCCCCCAGCACACAGTTCTCCGCCCGCGTGCATCCTAAAACTTCTTGCTGGCGCCAGTCCAAAGGCGCCAAAAGGCGCCAACTGTGTTTACGCGATCTCGGCCGAGACGTGCCATTCCGCCCTGCACCCTGGGCAGTATGGGAACTGCCCAGGGATTCCGCTATCAGCAAAAGAACATTTGGTGGTCAGCTTTATCACCCCATAACTCAACTGTCCGGAGACACCGCTATCAACAAAAGGACATTTGGTGGTTAACTTTATTGTGTGCTGTGTTCCCATAGAGTTTGCTGTAACCGCTTTCATTATAAAAACCCTACCCCGATCTCAGTCGGGGCTGCTCCCTCCTAACTTGCAGGGGAGGGCGGTCCTGGCAGCCAGAATTAAAACTTACCTTATGCTAATTGCAGCAATTGCTCGGTCCCCTTGGTTCTTTCCGGGGTCTGGGTGGAAGAAATAACAGGACTTCGGTTCCAACACAATGACTAAAAATAACAAAGCAAAGCAAACATGACAATAGTGGGGGATTTCTACATCCTACTCTCACCAATAGGTAGGTCATAGGCCAAAAACTAAACAGAGACACATTGGAACTAAGTCAAACCATAAACTAAATGGACCTGAATGACATCTACCGAATCTTCCATTCTAATAACTAGGAATATATATTCTTCTAAGTAGCCCATGGAACTTCTTGGAAAACAGATCACATACTAGGACACAAAACAATCCTACACAAATACAAGAAAATTGAAATAGCATATTTGCTCTATCTAATCACCAAGAAATAAAGTTAGATAAAGGTAAAAAACAGAAAATACATAAAGTCTTGGAAACTAAACAGCATACTACTAAAGGAAGAATAAGTCTGGACACAAATCAAAATGGAAGTCCAAAAATTTTCAGAGCTTAATGATAATAAAAACAACATACCTAAATCTATGAGGCACAACAAAGGCAGTCTTAAGAGGAAAGTTTATAGCAATAAATGCCTACATCAAAAATTTAGAAATATCACAAGTAAATAATCTAACAATGCAGCTTAAAACCTTAGAAAAGCAATAACAAACCGATCTCAAAAGCAGTAGATAAGCAGAGATTACCAAGATCAGGGAAGAAATAACTGAAATTAAGACAAAGCAAACAATGCAATGAATTAAAGAGCTGGTTCTTTGAAAAAAATTAACAAGATTGATAAACCCTGAGCCAAATTAACAAAAAGCAAAAGAAAAAACTCAAATTAATAAAATTAGAGAAGAAAAAGGAACTATTACAACTGATACCAAGAAAATTCAGAGAATCATAAGGAAATGCTACAAAAATTTATATTCAACTAAAATTTGATACTCAGAAACAAATGTATGAATTTCTAAGAACAAACAACTTAACAAAGTTGAATTAAAATGGATTGAATTATTTAAATTCCCTGAAGGCTTGCACTGAGGATAAATGAAAGCTTTCAAGAAAATCTAACATCTGTTTATGATAAAAGCCCTGGAGAGGTGGCTCAGGGGTTAAGCCTCTGCCTTGCAGGCAGAAGGTCCTGAGTTCGGATCCCAGATCCCATGTATAGACGCCAGGCGGAAGCGGGGGCGGCCTGCGCTTCTGGTCCTGGTAGGGCAGAGCCTGTGAATCCTGGGGCAGAAGGAGGTGGAGGCGTCCATGGTGGTTTGCGAATTCGTCCGTGGTTCTGCACATACACAGACACACACACACACAGACACACACATGCGCGCGCGCACAGTTGAATAAATAATAAAAAAAAATTTAAAAAAAAAAAAAAAAGCCCTGGATCAACATGGATGGCAGGAAAATATATCAACATAATAAAGACCATATACAACAAGCTTAGAGAAAAAAAACTCACTAAATGGTGAAATATTTGAAACATTTCCACTTAGATCAGGAACTAGACAAGGTTGTCCACTCACCACTTCTGCTTAATGTTATATTTGCAGTATTACTTACAGTTATAAGACAAGAGAGGGAGATAAAAAGGATACAACACGAAAAGAAGAAATGAAGTTATTCTTATTTGCAGATGTCATGATTCTATACTTGAGAGAACCCAAAGGTTCTGCCAGGAAACTCCTGGAACTAAAATATATGTGCAGTAGAGTACCAGGCTACAAAATCAATATCTAAAGATCTGTGGTTTTCCAATACACCAAGGATGAAAAAAGAGAGAAAGTCCTGAGAGAAACAATTCCATTTGCTCATAACTACAAAAAAAAAATGATATGCCTTGGAATAAAATGAGAAAAGGATGTGAAAGACTTGCATAATGAAAACTTCAAAACTTTGACGAAAGAGAATACAGAAGACACCAGAAGGTATAAAGACCTTGCATGTTCCTGGGTCAGTAGAATTAACATTGACTACCCTATCAAAAGCAATACATAAATTCAGTGGCATATCAATCAAAATTCCAATGCAATTCTTCACAGAATTTTATGAACAATCTCAAAACTCATATGTGAACACAAAAGATCCATGGAAGAGCAGAAAAAGGATAGGACTTAGTAAGGGATATGGAAGCAAAAAGAAAGAAAGACAAATGGCTGAGGGGAAAAAGAGATCAATGGCCTCACTCAGCTATAAATACTGCAAGTTGCAACAGTGGAACAACAGTGGTATGTAAGGCCCATGGGTAACTAAGTACTTATGAATGGGTTTTAATCCCCCCTTATTGTTAGGGAACACATCTGGTACTGTTAATTTGTCCAAACAACAGTGGAAGTGCAGAAAATGAACACTAGACAGGCACAGATATCTTAGTGTTAACTATGAATACTTGATAGTCAACTGCCATCTAAACACTTCTTTTTTAAAAAATGATTTATTTAGCACATACACATATGTGCATGGGTGCATGTGCATGTGTGTGTGTGTGTGTGTGTGTGTGTGTGTGAGAGGACATTGTATGTCCCTATGAAGGATCAAGGGTAACTTTTGGAATCATCCTGGATTGCTTTTACCTCCTTTTGTTTCACTCTGGGATTTCCCAGGATCTGCCCACCAGGGCCAGAGGTTCTGGCTGCCATCATTTTCTGCCTGCCATTTTACATGGAACCTGGGATCTGAACTCAGGACCTTTTGCTTGTGAGGCAGAGTCTTAACCCCTTATCTTTCCAGCCCTAAACACTTCTTATACCCTTAGGTAAGAAAAGTTTTCAGCTAGGTTCACCCTACTGCAATGGAAGATTTGTGAGGTAGAAAACTGCAATTGGTCACAATATAGAATGTTGGCGATCCTGAAATTCTCAGCCCTAATCAGGCCATCAAAATCTCTGCCCATCCCAAGCCTCAGGGAACCTTGTGGAACAGGGGGGTAAAATTGTAAGAGTCAAAGGTGGGAAGGTATACTGCCAGCCAAGACATTCCAGTCACAACAGGGCAGTTGCATCCAGGAGCTCATTGCAATGAGATCTACTACCACGAGATCTACAAAATGGCAGATAAATCAATATTCCCCCATGGACTAGTAAGGATTCCAGGATAAATAACTAGACTCAGAAAGAATCTCTGGGGCAGGTGCTAGACTACTACTTGTGAGTTTTCCCACTGCAGGCCCATAGCACTACCACAGAGATCTGGTTCCTTATTAGCACCCTAAAGGGAACCTTGTGATCCATACATGCAGAGGGGCAGGAGAAGAGGAGGGATGTTGCTGGATTGATGAAGGGAGAGAATGGTAGAGAATGGGGATGGGAGGGGAGCAAGATGGGGGCAAAACATAAACTCATTTTGTTTGTATATGAAAAATTCTCAATAAAAACTGAAAAAATGTTAAATATGTTTGTTAATGTTATTGTTAAATCTTTGTTTGATATTATTATATGTAAACCACACTAAAATGCCTTTCAGTAAATAAATGTTATCCATCTTTCACTATAGGGAATTCTAATGACATAAGTAAGCATAGTTAAGGGACAATATAGACAATGCACATGGAATCTAACCATGAGAGGCCTTCATGTTCTGAGTACAAGGACATGGAATTCAGGGTTTTGGCACATAGTGTGGTATGTCAGGCTATTAATCATTTACCTGTCCACAGATCAGAACACTGAATGTAGAAATAATCTCATCTTTCTGCCACCATCTGCTGCACATGGGACACAGCAGTCACATGTACAGTGCCTCTAGGGGCAGGCTTTCTCTATTCTTAATCCTAGTGAATATCATTTTTGTTCCAGTGATGCACTTTTGAGGGTTCTCCAAATATTTCATAAGTGCATCCTCTCCCCAGGTGATGCCTTTGTTTATGTTGGCACATCTTTCACTCGACAGAACATGGGGATTTGGTCCAGTCTTGTGCTTGCCTCTCTTCTCCACTATGTGGCACTGGACATACTTCTGAACGAAACATTACCCACTGTTAATTCATTCTTCTGTCAGTAGCCCAGCAAATGCTAGTGCTCTGCAGCTGGATGTTCTGTTCTTTCATTTTCTTCTTTTGACTCAATACAAGAATCTAGTCCATGGTACAGTGTTGACCACAGTTAAAGTGGGTCTTCTCAGATGAGATAACCTGAACAAAATAATCTCTCACAAACATGCCCTGAGACTTACTTACCTCTTAGGCAAATATATCCTATTAAGTTGATATCACTTGGGTTGGTTTTCCCATGCGCACACACACACTGTGACGACTCCAGGCCATTGGGGTGGAGAAAGGCAAACGTGCTACAGGTCCTCCGTCCCCACATCCAATTCCAGGGGACTCTGAACACAGCAGGGAGCTTGTCGAGGCAAGACTCAATTTATTGGGGCAATGAAACAGTTTATATAGACAGCAGACTGCAGGGCAGAAATGGGCAGCCAATTACCTTAATGGTCAGCACAGCACACAGGCTGCATAGGTCAGACTTAATATATATCTATGTTAGCTCCTATAAGCCAATTAGGGCTCTCTATAATATAAACAGGGTTACGCCCAGCACACTAGCTCCCAGCACCATCTTTGGTCCCATGTGCTAAGCCATGCCCTGCTCACTCTCTCCCAGACTGTTATTCCTGGGAAGACCCAACAGATATCATGGTTTGAATTGTGTCCCCCACAGTCTCAGTATTTTAGGGACGATCATAGAATCTTTGAGGTTGAGTACTGTGGGAGGAAGGCAGACGCAGGAGGTATGCCATGAGATGGTTTAGTCTCACCCTACTTCCCAGAGAGGTCTTTCAGCTCTCAGTCTTCTGGATGGATATGACTTAGTCTGCCACCAGCCTTGCCACTTCTGCCATGAAAGACTGTATCTTCCCTCTGGAACCATAAGCTGAATAAATCTCCCTTCAATTGTTTAACTTTGTGTGTTCTCTCTCACAGCAACATAAGAGTAACTAGTATAGGAATTGGTATCAGAGAAATGAGGTGCTGCTGTGGGCTTCCATGATCTGCATACTTACCTTGAAATCCAGATAGGTATCATAGTAGGATCAGTGGAAATTGAATCAGGCTGGATCAAGAGAGGATGAGGAAAAGCCAAAAACCAAATCAAGTTTATTATGGAATCTAATCCATTATATACCATGAAACAAGGAGATGGCATCTATACACTGCACAGAGAGATGACATCAATAGTGGCAGACAGACTATATATGTAAGGTCAACAATAGGTGGGGCCATCACCAACAATACAACCCTGCCAATCCTTAGATGTGTTAATATGCCCTAATGGCCCATTCATTGTGGAGAAAGAACAGGCTACTAATATGCACAAAGATCAGAAATATGGTGATACAATTAACCTCTGTGTCCATCTTTTAGATGTGCTAATTACTATCTAGATGGCTTCCAAAGAACAGGAAGATATATGTGAAAAACAGTTCTGTCCTTGACCCCATTTTAAGACAGGACAAGATACATCTCTGCCCCTTGCAGGAAAATCAACAGGAGTCAGCCTCAACCATAATGCACACTGCAACTATCACTTCAAGGAATGCCCTTGGCATCAATCTTCTAGAAATGGAAGTCTTGAGTTTGAGTGTTCCCTACAAGTTCCCCTTTTCTTTTAAAAAAGAAGCCATGTCAGGACATATCAATTTCTAAAAGTTATTAATCCTATTACCATACCTATTCTTACAGTTATCAGGGGAGAGCACACAGAATCCAACTAAAAAGCCCAATGACTGAAACACTTGAAGACATTTGGGTAAAATGCAGCTTGGCTGATGCATGTAATGTGATTATGCAGCAATGTTAATCTCGCATTCAAGTTATTAAGTTTTGATATCAATTAGATGAGCTTTAATCTTTTCCCAGTCATAACTAGAAATGTTACATTCTTTGTTAGTTGGGTGACATTTTAAGGTATCTTTAACCTATAAATTCTGTACTGCTATCACAACCACCATGGTCTGTATTAATAAATCTATCTCTTTCTGTAAGTCCTGGTCAATGTGTATCTGGGTTCTCAAACATCATAAATATCCTTTCTTACAGTTCTAATATAATAAGCCATGTATACACCGTGTATTAAAGACAAAGAGCTAATGGCAGTGGCAACCAAAGCTACAATTATGTTGGCAGTAATAATCCCATTTACTCTTTTGGGTTTCACTAACAGTTAGTTCCTTAAACAATTGTCTCCCTAATTTATCAAACCAAAGTTTAGAAATTTTTGTAGGTGTGGATAGATTTGGGGTTTGCATAAGAACTAATAACCTTTGCATCAAGCCTTGGAGAAGTACAATCAGCAAGCAAACAATTCACATAATCAATTGAATACACCTCACCTTCAAACCTTAACAAAGCATGGGGGAGTTAGAAAAAATATTAGCAGGAGACAACCAAATATATGATGTCACTATTTATGTTATTTGGCAAAAATTATTTTGACAAGGAATAACTATCTTTTAGGTTGACCTGAGTGACTAGAAATTAATTACATTTTAATTATACTATAAGACCAATTATAACAAAAGCTATATTACAACATTATTAAGTACATCTATAATTTTAATATTTAGGTAGTAAAGGCAGGAGGAGAAGACTAGCTAGATTTACACAGGGAATTAAGTTAACTTAGAATGTACAGTTAAATCTGTGTCTTAAAAAGCCATCATAACAAAAAGGATTATTCAGTTTATCTTATTTAACATTACTATATAAAGAGCCATAAAGAAAGTTAGTGAATCATAATGCAATTTTGAAAACTCAATATGATCACATTAGGAAACTAGAACTGTATCTGTATTATTTGTAAATAGCATTACTATGAAATAACAAAGTTAAATTATTTTAACTGTTAATTAGTATTAATAATATTATAATTAATTTTTTTAATATCATTATAATTATGAGTCAAGCTCTCATTTGGAACTAACTTGAAGCATCACGGTCCAAAATGTTAACCAGAGACATAAAAAGGCATTAGATTCCAGTCTCCAAACTATAAGCAACAAAGCAATAAAGGCACCATTTATCTTTTCCATTTAATGTTTCCCAGAACTTAAAATATGGTGTTGCTACCATCGAGGTAGAACATGTCTACTTTTGTCTGTACTGTGTTTGTTCCCAAAGATATCTGAAGCAGAGCCACTCTAAACCATAGAATAAAGGTTTTTAGTTCTCTTGCTATTAATTAGAGCATTAGGTGGATCGAATTTATCTTAGAGAGAAAAATTTCCTTTTTTTTTTAAAAAGTAGGTTGTAGGACACGCTTCTGAATCTTTTTGGAGCTATTATGAGTCCTGTATGGCACAGAGCCAGTTGAAGAGCACTCAATAAATTTGTAAGTTCTCACTATGTACACAAGTTTTTGACAAGGTGGGTTCATTTGCCATCCCTTGGGGCAGTACTTTCCTTAGTTTTTCATTGTAGAAGGGCAGCATCTTGTTGAGGTCTGGAGGAAATTCTCATATCTATTAATTTTGTATTAGTATTACATAGAGGCCATGAATGGGGCTAACGATCTGAGGCTGTGACCAATACGTCTGTACCAGCATCCATAAGGTCAGACAATTGTCTCCCCATTCATATTAAAGAAAGAATAGGCAGCTTTTTAATTATGGACTCTAGTCAATATCTCTGAGGATCCAAATTTTGGGTATCTCTGGCCCCACTTATAAATGTTTTTCTATTAATTTTGTGGGTGATATTAACATTTGAGCATTTTTCTCTCTCTCTCATCCACAGTAAATATTTTAAAAGGCGAGAGGACCAAACCATAAGTTTTTCCTCATAATCGGCATCAATTACTTTAGAGTAAACAATTAAACCTCTCAAGGTTATGTTATTTCCCCCTAAATCCATGTCAAACAGCCTCTTGGTTTTAAACCTGAGTGGGAATCCCAAAAACAGCTTGTTTAGATGTCAACAAGACTCAGAAAGCAAGCCCTCTATACTAGGGGTGGTCCTGGTGAGACTTGATGTGTATTTTAGGCCTCTGAGGAATTACAAATAGAGAGACTTAGTTTTTTAAGTCATTATTGTACCATTACTTTCTGACTAACCATAAACTTTATCTTTAATTTTTTTATTATTTATTCAATTGTGCATATGTGCGTGTGCACGCATGTATATGTATATGTGTGTGTGTAGAACCACGGGTGAATTCGGGAACCACCATGAATCACCTCCACCTCCTTCTTGTTTACTCTGCCCGGGGATTCACAGGCTCCACCCTACCAGGACCAGAAACGGAGGCCACTCCTGCTTCTGCCCAGAGTCCATACGTGGGGTCTAGGATCCAAACTCAGAACCTTCTGCCTGCAAGATAGAGGCAACTGTGTAGACAATATACATTTATATACAGTCATTTATAAATGTATATCTTGAAGTCTAAGATATTGTAAGTATTTACTTTAGCATAGAATTTCTATCTTTAAAATACAATAACCTTACAATATAAATATAATAGAAAACTTTATTTAAGATAAAAGTCTTAAATCTCATTTTGAAATGAAAATGTTAAATAAACTTATTTGAAGTATTAAAATTAAATGTGAATTTTTTATAAATATCCTTTAGAACCAAATATATAGGTGAATTACAGCCTAAGTTAGTAAAAGTTCTTTTAATCTTGTAGAGACCAAAACATTAAATATGGAATAAACAAGGAGCACATGGTCACAGGAGAATACCTATATGTGTCTGGTTAGATAAGCAACTTTTTCTTTAAAAATAATATCTTATGAGTCACCAATACTGAGTAGAACCTCCCCCAAATCCATGAGTTATATTGCTGTTGTATAAAGCCTTTATCAGTCTATTAATCTGTTCTTACTTTCTAACTTACTGTCATAAGAAAGTCCCCAATATGTGCAGGTTACCTTCAAGAATTATCTTTAGATTATAGGTTATTGGACTATCTCAAAAAATTAACCAATATTATCCAATATATGGTTATTATTTTTATGACTAAATGTAATTGTTAATTTATAAATAACTTAAAACATTATGAATGAAATGTACCAAATTACAATTGGGTAAAAGCAATCATTTTAACTATAGGCTAGAAATGTGTAATACACCAAGCATGAATTAGAAAAATTAAGATTTTAATACAATGTTAGAGAATATCACAACAAGGGAGATTGATGAAAATCCTTTATACATACATTATGATGATTAACAGACAAGTAAATCTTAATTAGAATTATAAGGCAAAAATTATAAAAGCACACCTTTACTATAAAAGGTTACATCATTTGTAGGGACGACTATCATATATGAAGTAAGAAAATGTGATCATCTTACTGTATATCTAGGACATGAGGGTGTAAGATTTTAAAATTCCATAAGCACATTAAATAACATAGCATTAAAATTTAGGAGAATAAGCTTATCATACGGCAATAGAAACACTTATATATCATCATATCTTACCACAAGGAGAATGAAGAAATTCCAATGAATTTTTTAGA
This sequence comes from Typhlomys cinereus, assembly GCA_023101885.1. Classification (NCBI taxonomy): domain Eukaryota; kingdom Metazoa; phylum Chordata; class Mammalia; order Rodentia; family Platacanthomyidae; genus Typhlomys; species Typhlomys cinereus. Next base: position 14,923,728 of record JALPQD010000008.1, on the reverse strand, counting down.
AGATATTTGTATTTTCCTGGTTGCTAGATTTGATAGGATAAAATTCTATAAAAGAATCAGAATAATCTCTCCCCATCCTAAAGCTCAGGGAAATTAGCAGAAGAGGGGGCGGTAAGATTGTAAGAGCACAAGGATGGGAGGAGTCATGATATGCAAGATACTCCACACAAGTTAGGGCCGAAGCAATCATAATTGGATTTTGCATGCCCACACAATGTCCAACACACTATTGACCCCACAAAGTCTAGCATTTGCTAAAGGCACAAAGATCCTTGGAGGCAAGGGATTGACAGCCACAGTAGTGTTCCTATGCTTAAGGGAAACAGGAAAGGGTTCAGGGAAATGCCACTGGGTCCTTGTAAGTCATTGAAGAGAAGGGCCCAGAGGAAAGTCTGGCATGCACATTAAAGTATTCTCCGGGTTTTGGGGGGGAAGCACTGGGGGATGAGGAAGGAGGAGTAAGGGGAGAGGGAGCAGGGGAATGGGGGGAGGAGGAGGGAACCGATGTACCTACTGTTTGTATGAGCAGAAATAATAATAAAAAATGTTAAAAAAAAAAAAAGAAATCAGAGGGCATGAGCAAGTTTAATTAATCAATATCATAATGGCTTTGTTATTTTGGGACCACATGGACAAACATTTAAGAACACAATGGCATTTTTATTTGGAGTCTATTAAAGATCAAAACCAAGCGAGATAATCTTTCATGAAAGAAAACTTACAATCTATTAGAAAAAGTTACGATCAGTTTAAAACATAAATAGTTAAGGCCGGGGCTGGAGAGGTGGTTCAGGGGTTAAGCCTCTGCCTTGCAGGCAGAAGGTCCTGAGTTTGGATCCTAGACCCCACGTATAGACGCCAGGCGGAAGCAGGGGCGTCTTGCGTTTCTGGTCCTGGTAGGGAGGAGCCTGTGAATCCCGGGTCAGAATAAACAAGGAGGAGGTGGAGGCGTCCATGGTGGTTCCCGAATTCGCCCGTGGTTCTACACACATACACATGCATACACATACATACACACACACACATATGCGTACACGCACAATTGAATAAATAATAAAATAAAAAAATTAAAAAAAATAGTTAAGGCCTTAGATGTTATTAAAATTATTTGTTCTTATTTTTAAGTATGCATACATGTGTTTTAAAAAGGACATGCCAGTGCTATTGAGTCCTTATACCTCATCAGAGAGGAGGACCCAGAGGTAAGTTTGACATGCATCCCTGGATACTCCAGGGATGGGGGTGGGACAATGGGAGAAAGGGAGGGAGGGGGGAAAGGAAGGGGAAAAGGAGGGAGGGAACAAGGAGATCCAGGGAGGGATGGAGGGAAGGAGGGGAACGGGGTACCTATCAAGTTTGTATGAGTGAAAAAAAAAAAAAGGACATGCCAAAAATGCTCAACAGGAGTGAAAAAAAATTGAAGTCGCCACAGCTTTGTTACTTTGGAATACAAGACACACAACATATAAACACAAAACATAAAAACATACAAACACATGAATAACAATACAATTCACTGGCAACAGCCTTAAAATTATCTTCAAAGGCAGATTAACATTTAGGAAAACCTCATCATTTAAAATAAAATCTTAAATCCAGCAGCTTAGTTTAATTATGAAAATATTATTGAAAGCAGAGTAAACCTTAAAATTTAGTACTAAAAGCAAATTACTATTTAAGAAACCTTATTTTCAGCAAGGTATGAATTATTTCCTGAAATTTTTTTCTTTCTCCAAAAATCTATTAGCATTCCCCCAAGAGTTATTTGCATTTTCAAAGGCCAATTGTTTTGCATTCTTGTTTCCCCAGCTGAGATCCTTCCCCCCACAGCCACAGAAGTGGTTTTAAAAGTTTTTCTGGAGCTGCAGCTGTTTTAAGGATGTCAGAAATATTTTTTTATTTTTCTCCAATATTTAAAATTTATCAGGAGGAGTATATTCTTGTCCTCTGATCTACATAAATACAAATTCTAGGATTTAAGCTCCCATCAGTAGGAGGGCTGCAACTCTGTAACAAAAGCTGAAAACTTAATATTTGCTTTTTTTCTACATTTATCTTTTCCACTTTTAGCATCTGTTTCAACACTACAGCAAAGAAATTCCATTCTTTGCTACCATTATTAACTTGTCCCATTTTTAACCTCTTGATTACTTCCTTCAACACAAAATAAACTTTAATTTATATCCTGGGGTCCCTCTTGTAATTCCTTTAAAAATTAGTTTTCCTGCGTGTAATACCAACATATCTAGCAGCCAGAAAGGAAAACTGATTTCTGAGAAATTCATTGGAATTTCTTCCTTCTTCTAGTATGTATGGGAGGAATGTTTTAACCTCTGTGTGAATGTGTGAGTGAATTTCGACCTGAGGTGGGAAACCTGTTACACCTCTGTGCTTGAATTTGTAGTCCCACGGCGAGATCCCTAAGATCTCTTAAAACCACAAGATTCAATTGGGCCACTTCTGTTTCCATGGTGATAACATATGGTCTTGGGTAGGATCAGATTAACATCCAATCACAAGTCATGAAACAGCTGAACCCACTATGGCCAAGTTATCACCCATGACTCTGCAGAGAGTGTGGCCAGGCTGGCACTTGAATGATCTCTCCTGGAGAGATTCCCAACCTTTGTCTGTCTGCATCATATGGTGGGGTTCAATGTGACTCTAACTGTTATTAGTCAACAGAAGGAAGTTCCTAGAATGTTTGTTCTGAAGGAAAGTGCTTCAAGTCTGAGACAAAAAGGATTAATTCAGATTGTCCTATACAAAGAATCAGACAGTTCTCATTGTTTTGGACAGGTTTTAGAATGTGATCTTAGAGATTTACAATAGCCAGGGAGAAAGGTCTCCAATATATAAATTACTTACAGCTCTTTGCTTTTATACCTTGCAAGCATGTATTCTTTACTAAACTCTTGCTTGTACCCACAGTAAGACTGCGGTTTATCCCATGTGCCTTCCCAGTTACAATGGTTTAATCCTTGTGTAGATCTTGGAGGCTTAATTTACCTATGTTTTGTCTCTTTTAGATGGACCTTGAAGTAACAAAGCCATCTATGAAAGACCTCTAGACCATCCCAGCATTTCATAGATGATGACATCAGACTGCTCTCATTTCATCGCTCCAACTCAGCAGGAAGTATCCAGAGTGGTCATTGCCCTTAATCCCCAGAGCAGTCTGAGTCCTCAAATAGGTTTATGGGGGAATGAGGCAAGATTAGAATAGCTATGATGGGATGGGTCTCTCAAGGTCTTTGGAATTCCAGAAAGCCATTCCCCACTGCTGAAATCACCCTGAAGGAACACTCCTGCTGAGGACCTAACTCATCCCAGAGATAAGATGGCCAACTTCCCTATGAAAGTATTATGGAAATGAGCTCTCCATATCAAACAGCTTGACCCCTAACCCCACCTGGGCTGTAAATCAACTGGATTGGACCAGCTTTTATTAGAGACTGGATAGACACAGTTCAATAATGGTTCTTAGGCAACAATATCAGCTTCTGCCAGAGAGGAAGACTAAGCCAACCATGAGCCCATGATTGAGCTCCTTAGGCCCCAGAGAGAGAGGGAATGAGGAGACCTAGAACCCAATTTTGGTTTTCTTTTAGTTCTTTTTAAGTATGTTTCTCCACATGTATATAGCTTTCTTATGTGACCCAGTGGAGCCACATGTGATCTAGTCAGAGTGGCCATTAGCTCTAATTATAAACAGGCTGGGAGTTTGGAATGTGGCCCCACGTACCTAGCTGAGCAATGTTTCTGCTCAACTAGAGTTGCCCATCCCCTGTTCCTCCCCTTACCTAGAGGTCCATGGGCTGTCCCCAGGTGTTGTGGGTAATACAAGTTGCAATTCAAACTGCTCATGGACAGATGGGGGGAGGGGGGAGCCAATCCCTGTGTGCCAAAACTGTTGGCTCTCAGCCAATCATGTAACTACTAAGTTGGAAGCCCCCTCCCCTTGCCAGTAATCTATAAAAACTTCACCCAGACAAAGGGCCATGCTTTTTCTGGTTCGATACTGCAGTGCTGGTGTCAGTCAGACGTGAGCCCAGGTTCAAACGTGCAAATAAAGCCCTCATGCGAATTGCAGTGGTTTTGGCTCCTTGCTGATTTTTGGAATCCCAGAATCTGGCCACAACAAGTGTAACATGGATACTTTTAGTTCTCTTCTTCAGAGTTATGAAAAAGAGCAAGAAACCATGCAGAAAGAAACAAAAACTGTGAGGTATAATGAAAAGCTTGGCAGAGTCGAACCAGGAAGCAGAGAGCAAAATGTCTACTAAATCAAAGGCTGCTCTTCTGAATTATGGGAGAGACCCTACTCTAAGGGCAAGATTCTTATAGAAGTTTCCCACATATAAGAATGCAAATTCTTTTGGAAAGGAAGAGCTAAAGGGTGGGCCTCCAAAGGAAAACTGTTTCTCCTCCAAAGTAAAGATCCAAGAAAAATTTTGCCTACAGTCAGCATAGAGAAGTCGAACCATCTGTGAGTCAAGATGGTTGATCTCCACTTGGAGGATATAGCAGAACTTGACAAAGTCATCCACATGATTCTGGCTTTAGAAACATCAAAGATGCAAGAGGGAGGAAGTGATCCCTCCTCCAAGGTTTCAGAGAATGGCAGAATCGAGGCAGCATGTGACAGAAAGACTGCAGTTTTAAAGGCCAAGAAGGACAGTTTGTGGTGTTGACTTAAAGCTTTGCTTGCCATTAAAAAGTGAAGATTCTATAGATGCCAGAGTCAATGTGGGACAGCTGCCAAGGAGAGCTATATATCCTTAGAGAAGCCAGCTCAAAGAGTAATGTATTCTACTGGCTGCTGCATTAGAGTAATGGAACCAAAGTCCTTTGGAGCTATGATGATTTCAACAAGAAGTTCATCTATTGGACATGAAGAACCAGGACTTGGAATTTGTGCTGCTGGTTTTTGGTTTTGTTATGGACCAGTTTTTCCTGGATATGCCCCCATTCCTCCCTTTTGGAATGGGAATATTTATTCTGTGCCACTCTAGGTTGGATTTATGTAACTTGTCTTTTGATTTTACAGGAGACTTTGGACTTTGGCCTTTGGACTGTGTTGGAACTACTGATATAGTTTACTAGAACTTTTAAAGTCAGACTGAGTATGGTTTATATAATGAAATGGCAATGAGCCTGTGGATGCCAGGGTGGAATGTCATGGTTTAAAAATGTATCCCTGACAGTCTCATGTGTTTGAGAAAGTCATGGCATCTTTGAGAGGTGGAGTCTTGTAGGAGGAAGGCAGTCATAGTGGGTGGTCCTTGAGGTGGATTTCTCCCACCTTACTTCTAGGAGAGGTTTGCTCTTGCAGCTGGCAGTCTTTCAGCTCTCAGCCTTCTGAATGGATGTGACTTAGCCTGTCTCTGGCTTCTACTGCTAGCCATGCCACTTCTGCCATAAAAGACTGTATCTCCCCTCTTGGACCATAATCTGAATAAACCTCCCTTTTTCCATTAAGTTGTTTGTCTTTGTGTGGTTCTTTCTCATGGCAACACAAGAGTAACTAGTACAATTGACAACCTATATTAATGATCACAGTGTGTCTTTACTGAAATTGATGTGGAGCTGTATTTGACTGGATACTATCACTATGTGATGTAAATTTACTCATGTTAGTTACTTGAAAGAGATTTCAGTATATGAGGGAAGCTGTAGGCAGGAAGTACAGCTCTTCATATACCTTGAGGTATCATAGTTTGAATTGTGAGTTGTCCCCCATAGATTCATGTGTTTGAATCTTTAGTTTGAGAAGGTCATGACACCTTTAGGAGGTGGAGCCGTGTTGGAGGAAAGCAGTTACAGGCAGTGGGTCCTGAGGTTGGTTAGCTCCGCTGTACTTGAATGAGTGAGTCTATTCTTGAGCTTGGAGCAGCAGCTGTCAGCCTCCATGGTGTTGGCAGTGATTTAGATCAGCTCCAGTTTCTGCTAACTAGCCATGCCTTTTTTGGCCATGAAAGACTATATCTCCCCTCTGGAACCATAAGCTGATTAAATCTCCATTTCTCCCTTAAGTTTCTTGACTTTGAGTGGTGTCTCACAGCAACAGGAAAAAGTAATCAGTACAGGTATGCATGTACCTCCATGCAAGTGGGAGTACTACATTACTAATGACTTTCCAAGTGTACTGTAGGAGAGCAGTGTGTATACACAGGCCATGTAGCTGAGGGACCTAGGCTGCCAAGTGCAAGAAGAAGGATGTGCGCATAGCCCCAAGCCAAGCAGATTCTGAGGTTGTTAAGCTTTTCATTATGGTGCATGCCTCTAAAACATTTGTTAAGCATCTCTGTTTATTTTCTACCTTCTTAAATTTCCACACATTAAATTTCCAGAATATGAATAAAATACAGTTGTCTTTGGTCCCCATTTGTTAAAATGTCAAAGAAAAGAAGCTTTCATAAGCAAATTCGTGAAGATTTTCTTTTGCATCTGGATGTCTAGAAAGCCCCCTGTTGTTTGGCACTTAAAATACATGCTCGCCATGCAGGTGCAGCAACAAACACAATCTTCGTTTCATTTTCTTGTGAAAAGAGAGAGCAATATTTCCCATGAACCTCAAAGACTACCATTTGACTGTCTTTTACCATACAGAACAAATTCCTTAATGGGTTTACAGAGATTAGGAGATGGCTCAGCAGCTCAGCACTTGCTGTGCAAGCAAAAGAACTAATGTTCAGATCTCAGGTCCCAGGCCCCCCCCCCAAAAAATGCTGGCAGGTATAATGCTTTTAAAAAAAATGCAAAGACTTTAAGAAACATACAAATGAAATTTGTAATTCCATCCACAAAAGGCAGACTCTGGGAATCCCCAGAGCAGCTGACTAGCCAGAATAGCTCCAAAGTGTGCTTTGGGTTTAAGTAGAGACCCAGGCTCTAAACAGTAAAGTGGATCAAAGATGATTCCTCATGTGTACATGCACCACAAGCATCCACCTATATGGATCCAAATGCTTATACATACATGCACACATCCTGTACACATGCATACAAAAGAAGACTAAAAAAAGAGCATGCTTGCAAACAGGTATTGGCTGCAAGCAGAGTTCTGTGCATAAAGAATATAAAAATGTCTGTGGAGCTGCTTCCTCTCACATCTGGATCTGCTCAGTGCAATTTCTATGGAAATGTCGTCTTACTTACCTTTTCCTGTGACTGTGATAGGAAAGCATCCTAAACAAGAAAGGGTTTATTGGACTTAAGTTTCAAGTTACTGTCCATCATAGCAGGGAAGTCACAGTGACAGGGGCATGAGAGAAGTCATCATATCACATTATCGTATCACATCCACAGTGTAGAGTAGGGAGTAAAAACTAGTATATGCATCTCCATCTTGTTCATTTCAGAGAATGGTCCCTCCCACAAATAAGATGGGTCTTCCAGCATCAGTCAAGGTAATCAAGACAACCCCCACAGGTGTGCCCACAGGACTTTCTCCCAGTGATTCTAGATTGTGTCAAGCTAATAGTTGATACTAACCATCCCAGCTATACTGGAGAATTACAGAAACCTTTTCCTCCTAGACACCATGCCACCAACTGCCTCATACTGTAATAGTTTCTAATATTCTCTTTCATGCACAGACATGAGAGAGGGACATCCTTTCTCACTTGTGAGTAAATCTATATTCCTGCATGCCAAAGTATGCCACTGTACTAAACCAGCTCTCTCCATCTGCCTGTGGTATGGTCCCCCTCACTATGGATTGTGTCTTCTCAATTAGATAATCTTCCAGAGGTTTGTTCAGAGATTTCCTTAACTAAATAATTCCTTGCAGATGTGTCTAAAGGTTCAAGCCTTCAATTGTTAATCAGACATCTGTATCTAACTGGCACACCACCATGGTGAATTGTACCCTTAAACTGTGAGACAAAGTAAGCCCTTCTTTTAAAAAAAATACAAAGACAGAAAACAACAACAAAAATAATATGCTTGAAGTCCACAGATTGTGACAGTTTCTAGTCACAGGACTTCTGTCATCTTGTTCTTTTAAGACTTATTGCTCATTGATGATCTCCTTAAAACAGACTCTATCAACCAATCCTACATGGCTTATTGGGTAACAGACCCTAACAAGAAACAAAATAATTCAGCATAACTTTTGTTAACTATCTGGGCCAATAAAAGCTATTCAAAACAAGTTATCCCATGTAATCCTGATGGCTCTCTCTTTAAAACTTAGTCCGTCAGAATGTGGTAGTGAGGCCAAAGGGTCTTGGGTTCAAGGCCAGTCAAGGAAGAGAACTATAAAACCAAACCAAACCCGCCCAGGGTCTGGTGAAGGGCCTCAGTGGGTAAAGATATTTGCCACTCAAGTCAAATGACCTGGGTTTTGAGCCCACATGCTAGAAGAAAACCAGTTCCTGAATTTTGTGCTCTGGTCTCCATGACATGCATGTTCTCATTCTCTCTCTCCCTCTCTCTCCCTCTCCACACACACACACATACACATACAGACAGAGAGAGAGACAGAGATCCTATAGTATACACATAAATACATGCACACACAATTTTAAAAAAATTAAAAATCATGCAGCTGCCCTTCTTCTCATGGGAATGGCTGGCTGCTTAGTTTGTCTGCATAAGTCCCCTGATTTCCTTACTTTACACCCTGAAGCTCTCATTCTGTCACTTGAGCCACAGTAATGTATTGGATGTTCTGTCCAGGAATACAGTTTTTGGGGTGTCTAGAAAAGAGAAACCTTTAGGAACAATTTCAGTTCCTGAAGAATTATTGAACAGAATTTTTTTTTAATTTATTTTTTATTTTTTTTATTCATTCAATTGTGTGTGTGTGTGTGTGTGTGTGTGTGTGTGTGTGTGTGTGTGCATATGTGTGTTTGTGTGTGTAGAACCACGGGCGAATTCGGGAACCACCATGGACGCCTCCACCTCCTCCTTGTTTATTCTGCCCCGGGATTCACAGGCTCCGCCCTACCAGGACCAGAAACGCAGGCCGCCCCGGCTTCCGCCTGGCGTCTATACGTGGGGTCTAGGATCCGAACTCAGGACCTTCCACCTGCAAGACAGAGGCTTAACCCCTGAGCCACCTCTCCAGCCCTATTGAACAGAATTTTAAAAGATGGGATAATTTGCTCAACATTCAGGCTTCTTCAGGAAATGGTCAACTTCCCAAATCCTGTTGCACTGATATATATTTAACATAAAGATCTTGTGTTCTGTCTAAATGAAAGAAAAAAGTATGGAAGGAGAGATTCAGGGAGAAGAAAAAAAAAAAACAAGAAAAAGAAAGAAAAACGCAAACCAACTCTAAGCAGCTTTAAGAAAAATAAAGAAGTCACTATGAGAGCTGGACAGTGGCATATGCTTTACCTACCTGCCCTCTTAGAGGTGAAAAACACTGCCCTTAAAAGCTCAGTCAGACACACCTGCAATCCTAGCAGTCTGGAGGCAGAAGCAGCAGGATTGTAATGAGTTTGAGGTCAGCCTGCACTACAGAGTGAGATCATGTTTGAAAAAAATAAGTATGCATGAGAATTGGATCTGATGGTACACACTGACATTCTGCAACTAAGAAGTGGCAGCAGAAAGATCCTGAGTTTCAGGTCAGACACTGGCCCACATAGGAAGATCCTGTTTCCAAAAACCAAATAAACAATGCCTGTCCAATAACACACCCCAAAACACAACACAACACAAAACAACACACACACACACACACACACACACACACACACACACACACACACACACACACAAAACCAAACAAACAAACAAATGAGATAGAATGACGTGGCTTATCTGTTTTTTTCCTCCCATTGGTTTCTTCCAGGGTATCAGGCAATCTATCTACCTGCTCTTTTCTAAGTTTACCATGCAATGCCTGCTTGCAGGGAAAGTAATATAAGCACAGAGAAGAGAGAAAAACAATCATCACTACATGATAGTTGTGTATTCTGTTGAAAATTTGTTTCAACAGAAAAATAAACATACACATTTTAAGGAGTGAATAATAAAGAGTAGAGTGTGCATTCAGGTGACACACAGCAGCTGAGGCTCTACCACCTTGTAGCTGAAGAGGGAACTGGACCGCACGATCCCTCTCTTCTGTCAGCAGTGAGGGGGAGATGTCACTAAGCCTTCTATTTAGGCGAGACACAGATATTTTTCTTTTAAACATCTATAATAGGTAGCAACTCTGATGGAATTGTTTGGTTAGTACTTGCATTCCCCTAGATAGTAACACCGTCTATAATGTTTACCTCCTCAGTGCTTGATAGGGATCCGTTTGTTAGAAAATACATGGTCAGTCACAGACGTGGATAGAAGATAGAATTATGAAAATGGAAAGGTAAACCAAGTTCTGCAAAACAGAGTAAATATCTGCCATCAGGGCACTGTACTGGGGTCATTTAAAGCTACTTGGTAAAGGTAGCAGGATCTACTTGCTGCAGAGATTTTGCCATTTTTACATTGGTTCAATTAAGAAGAGAAAACTCTTAGTGTCACTATCCCACATTTGAATACTTTCCAGAGTTCTAGCCTCCCCCCATTTCCTTTTACTTTCTTTGTTTTTGTTTTTGTTTTTGTTTTAGTAAGGAAGCTGAAAGCACATCAATTATTTAGACAGCACTCCTGCCCTGCCTCCAGGTTTGAGAATTTGATAACAAACATTTTTCCTCAAGGTAAAATTTTACACAAAAAACAATTCAGTCATGGGTCACATATATAGCCCCAAATACAGATTGATTATGAACTCTTATTTGACTTCCAAAAATAGGGCCCTACACCTTTACCATGATTACTTTCTGGTTATCTTATGCCATCTCAAAATTGGGACTGTGTCTTTGTTTTTACTTTTGCTTGTTTATGTGTGTATGGGATGTGCATAGATATATCCGTGTGTGTGTGTGTGTGTGTGTGTGTGTGTGTGTGTGTGTGTGAAAGAGAGAGAGAGAGAGAGAGAGAGAGAGAGAGACAGACAGAGACAGACAGAGAGAGACAGAGAGACAGAGAGAGACAGAGACAGAGGGAGAGGCCAATGTCAAGTACCTTATTCACTTTCATTATTAAGGCAGGGTCTCTCCCTTAAACCCAGAGCTAATCAATAGATAGGCTATATTCTGAATTCATTTTTGATCTGTTCTGAATAAAAGTTTTCTTGGTTTTTTTTTTTGCAAATCTATGTTTTATTTCACTCTTGAATTACCTAAGAAGCTGGAAACACTCAGTCCAGACCCTGACCACTGATAACAGGTGGGATTTACCTGGATTGTGGGGATCTGAGCTATGGCCCTCACAGTTGCAGGGCAAGCACTGTATCTACTGAGCCATTTCTCCAGTGCTGGGATTATGTCTGAACTCTTTGTGAAAGAACCTATGGGTCTAAAGAAGTGAGTTTTACTCTTGTGTCCATAATTTCCAAAGGCAGCCAATGTGATTCAAATTTCAAAGGTTTGCTTTATCTTAGACCCCAGCTTCTTAAACTGTGAGTCACAGCCCTATTCAAGTTACATCAGTGAACAAGGAGCTCATGAGAAAATGCAATGACAAAAAATTGTATCAAAATCAAACATGAAGGTATTGCTGGCAACTCCTCACCCTGGAATGATGTGACTTTACTACAGCCTTGGATTTGAACCTCAAAAATTCACACTGCACTGAGAATGCTACCAGCAAACACTACCTCACACTCCTGAAGACTACTGTATGTCATGAATCCCAATGTTTCTACCACATTTATTTTTTTGTTCTTAGGAACACGTTTTAATTATAGACAACAAAGACTTGGTATTTACTTGGCAACATTCTTCTGCAAGTAAGTATCAAGTCATCCTTTGATTGGATTGTGTTATAATGTTTGATGTGAAAAGTTGAGTTGTGAATTTGTCAGTATCACACACACAAACTGCAACAGGAATATTTAGGATATTGTTAGAAATTCTTTCCTAATTCACGTAACTTTTTATGGATAGTTAGTGTTTCTATCAGTATTCTAAATTCACAACCAAACAGCTTAAAGGAATAAGGAGATTTTATTCTTTTTTATGATTATCAGTTACAGTTCTTTCTTTTTATTCTTTGTTTTGTGTTTGTGTGTATGTGTATGTGTGTATCAGAGGGCACTATTGTTCCTGTGGAGGACAAAGGATCACTCTGGGAATCATGCTGGATTGCTTCTACCTCCTTTTTGCTTTGCTCTGCCCACCAGGGCTGGAACTATATAGTCTGCCCCTGTTTTCCAACTGGCCTTTCTATGTGGGACTTGATATCTGAACTCAGGACCTTCTGCTTTGGAGGCAGAGTCTTAACCTCTGAGCCATCTCTCCAACCCAGTTCTTGGTTAGTTCTTAGTCCAGCTTGATGGAAGAATTCATACCAACATCAGGAGCCAAGGGAACTGGCTATACCAAATCCACAGGATTTGCCAGGCAAGTCTGTCAGAGAATGCTAAAGAATGCCAAAGCACTGAATGGTTCCTTTCATCTTATTCACCTGTCCAGGGATTGGTTCCCCCCAACATGAGATTAGCCTTCTCATATCAATTATAATGATGATCACATATGACATGTTCAGGGTTTGCCCTAACTACTAGTTCTTCAAAGATATGCCTAAACATCATATTTCAACTGTCAAATTCACCTCTATATATAGCCAGTGTAAACCTTAAACACACTTCTGCCCTTTTTAATATTTACACGCAGTCTCTGCATTGGGAATCATAAATCAAAATATCAGTTAACTCTGAAAAATGTTGAAGATATTCTGTGCCACAGTATCAAATATTCAGTCAAAATTACTTGATGTAAGAATAAACAAGCACATCCATTGTCTTCACAAACAAATTCTCTGTCATTTTAATAAAATGTAAAATTATACATATATATGTGTGTATATCAAAGAGTCATTGTAAAATGAGTTTCTTTATGCTTTAATATGAGTAAATGCTTGATTTGTATACCCAGGGGTCGTGGGGACCTGATAACAGAGATTCTGTTGATTTCTAGTTTTTCTTGTCCTTGGGGAGGGTTAGTTTTCTTATTTCACTGAGGGTTCAGCAGCCAACACCCCCGTGTCCTCCCTTTTCACCTCTACATCAGTGCTCATTTTTTTTTTTTTTCCTACTTGGTCAGTCTGCTAGGTTATCAGAGCTGGTGATTGCCGACTTTGATGATTTGGAAGGTCATGAGAAAAACTACTTCAGTTATAAAACTTCTTCCATTTACACTAAAGCTTCCCAGCAGTCTACCTTTCAAGTTTAAGGAAAACTGATACAGAAAATCACCTTGAGAGGATTATTTGAAGACTGGATAAGGATCAGGGTAAGTACAGAAAATGGTGACCTTGGGACCAGTGTGAATATTGAGTACTTGGACCTTGGGACCGGGGAAAATATAGTCTGTGACCTTGAGACTAGGTGAATATTGAGCATTGTGACCTTGGGACCAAGACCAGCACAGGTGTGACCTAGGGACCAGGTCTAATACTGAGCATTGTGATCTTGGAGGACTAATACAGAGCACTGTGACCTTGGGACCAGGGTTAATACAGTCCTGTGACCTTGGGCAGGAAGACAGCGCCAGGGAACTGGAAGATGACAAAATTTTTTAGCCTGTTCGTGGGTTTAGGCCACAAGGGTCAGAGACGCTGCATGCCCCCTTAAGTCCTTTTCTTCTGCAACAAGAGCTCCTCTCTTCCATTCCCAACTCTCCGGAAGAGTGGACCAGCGCTGAGGTGGACTTCCTTTCTCTCTCTTCCATCTAGCAGGCTTCTCTCCCGCTTTCCTGCAGTCCCACATTGAGGCCCTGCATGTCCCACTTTCTCCCGGCAGAGGAGAGCAGAGTCCTGCCTCACTCACCCGCAAAAGGCAGGTCGCAGGAGTTCTGCCTTGTTCACCTTCAGGTGTGAACATCTGCCAGTATCCACCCCGTCCCCTCTCCCAAGGTTTCTGGCCACTTCTGCATTAAACAGGAGCTAGAGTACACAGCCTAAAATTAAAAAATCCAGGAAAGAGCAATCTTACTGCAGCCGAATGATCGGCATTTTGCAGTCGAATCTCTGGGCACACGCACGCACTCTTGTCTTCTCCTGGACCTCAGGTGCCTTTCCTCCCAGACGCTCAGGTCTGGTCTCCAAACCCAGCTGCTCTTCCCTCCAGGACAGCAGGGCCAGCCCCCTCTGACCAACGCTGCAGTCCCCTCCCGGTTCCGTCCCCTCCCACTCCAGCGGCTGTCCCCTCCGGAGCCGCTGATTCCATCCCCCGTGGAATGGTGCTGCTATCTCCTTCCCCGCTGCAGGTCCGGTCCCCTCCAACCTTCCTCTGCTGTCCCCTCCAGGGCCACAGGTCCCAGTCCCTCCGACGAGGTCCCACCCAGCCTGCAGGTCCTATTCCCTCCTGACCCGCACAGCTGTCTCCTGGCTCTCAGTCCAGCACCTCCGCCTGCTTCTAGCGCTGGGCCTGTCTCCCGCAGCTGCCCCGCCCACTCACGCTGCCGCAGCCGCCATTGGTGAGCGCCTGTGACCGAAGGGCGCCCATTGGCCGGGAGGGAAGTCGTTCACTCAGCGCATTCCTCCGTCCGCAGGCGTGCGGGGAAACTTCCTTATTATTGTGACGCCGAAAACCCAGAAACCCCGAGCCGGGCCGAGGGCCGTGACAGTGGGATCCCGAGTCGTGGCTCGGCGGCCCCAGAGGTGCGCGGGCTGGGCGGGCTCCGGGCGGAGGCTCGCGGGCTCTGGGAGGGTTGGCGGGCTGCGCTGCGCCGCGGCGCTGGCGTTGGGCCGGGAGCGGGGCACGGGATCCAGGACGCGGCAGGGGGCGAAGGGGACCGAGGCTGGCGGGGCTCGGCTCGCCAGGGGTCCAGGAGGGCGCCGGCGGCACCCCGGCTGCGGAGTCCGCGGAGGGAGGCGTCCAGACGCCGTGCGAGCGAAGTGAGCCGGCCTGCGTCCTCCTGCTCCTGTGTCCCAGTTCAGGTCTGGGCTGTCCGTGACCTCCGTGCGGCTTCCAGGCGGAAGGACGCCTCGGAGCAGCCCGCTGACAGCGCGGTGGCTGCGGCGCGGGCTCCACCCACCTCGCGGCCGCCCGCGGGGAGCACCCTGGCGAGGGCGTGCGCACGCGTGCGTGCGGTGCGCAGATCGGGGTACGAGAGGGGCCGTGGGGGAGGACTGGACACCTGGACTGGGCCTGGCGTGTGTGCGCCCACCGAGGAGCCTGGGGGGGCGGCCCCGAGGTGATGCGCTGGCAGCGTGGCTGGGGTAACGCACGCATGCCTCTGAGTGTGTGTGTGTGTGTGTGTGTGTGTGCACACGCGCGCGCGCGTGCGTGCGTGCATGCATGCAGTGCGGATTGCTGCTGCAGGCTGCTATCAGATGACTTTGTACTTTACATTTGACACGGCCAGGCCTTCCAATGTGTTGCTGGTTTTGTGGGGTGCTTTGGGAAAGACTATTCAAGTGCTCTCTTCAATTTTCAAGCGCCTTCTGGCGCTTTCCACAAATAGGAAGCTATTTCTGGACTCTTTCATTTGATGATTTGATAACATGAGCTGAGTTTAGTTTTAGACATAGAGAAAAGAAAAGTGAAATAAAACGAGAATTAACCTTTTAAAACGCAGTAAGAGGGCCTGTGGTGTTATAGTAGGCAGCTGGCATTTAGGTGTACTTTTCCCTGGGGAGGTGGCAGTGGTGTTATAAATCAGAAAAATAGCTTCAATGGAATATATATATATATATATATATATATATATATATATATACCTATATATAATGTTTTTAAACTTTAGTGTGTGTGTGTGTGTGTGTGTGTGTGTGAAGGAAATCATCCTGGATTGCTTTTACCTCCTTCTTCCTTTGCTCTGGGATTTCCCAGGCTCTGCCCACCAGGTCTGGAAGTGCATGCCACTTCCATTTCTGCCTGGCGTTTTTTCTTAGGACCTGGAATCTAAACTCAGTACCTTCTGCTTGTGAGGCAGTCTCAACCCCTGAGCCATCTCTCCAGCCCCAGAATAAGTATTTTAAAGCAAAGCATATGAATTACATATTACAGATCTCTGACCCCCAATAGAGGGTAGGAACTTTCTGAAGAAGGTATAATACAGGAATCAAGAGTTTGAAGTCTGCTTGGCAAAAACAAAACAAAACAAACAAACAAAAAAATCTCCTTTGTCCTAAAAAAAAAAAAAAAGGAAACACTAGTATCCATTTCTCCTTGTTCAGTAAATACCTTGGGGTTTTGATTTTGGGAAAAAAAAGGGATTCCAAAAAAATGTTCCAAGTGATGTTGATGAAGCCCTTTAGTTATTCCATTCTATCTTGAGGGACAAATATAAATTCCTTAAGATTTGCATAAGCATTTAAAATCTTTTGTACTTTATGAAGGTAGCCCTGTACTGGAGATGCAGCAGTTTTTCATGGGTTTCAGAAATAAAAGTAATTTCCAATTTGAATGGGATTTTCTGGTCTGTTGCGGCCTTGTGTTCTGTGTCTTCTTATTTTGCACTGGAGATGTACTAAGGTGAAGACACTCCCAATGGAAACGATGCTGAGTAAAGTGAAGAGAATGATGCAGTTGAAGTACCCAGAATCTCTCCTTCTGGTTTAAAGGGGAACATATTGAAACATGCTGTCATAGTTAAGCACAGGTGTCAACTTGACTGTTGAGGGTTTGAGCTCTGGATACATTTGTAGAGAATTAGTGGCTAAGTTAAGCCCAGAGTGAAGGTGCAGGAGATTGTCTAGTTGCTGGGGAAGGCCCAGCCCATTGTGGGTGGGATTAGGCCCTGGAATAAATCACGGAGAGCTGGTTGAGAGAATCGGCACCCTTCTGTAAACTTGGCCAGATATGTTGGTCTGGCAAGTAAGGATTGTCCCTCTCTCAGCCATTACATAGAGATGGTATGGCCAGTTCCTTCGGCCCTGGTGTTGGTGCATACTCTCCCATCAAGCTGGAATCGTAAGAGAGAATAAACCCTTGTTCCCTTAAGCAGTTTGATGGTCATTTATCAGCAACCATGCAGGCTGACTGCAACACATGCTAACCGGGAAATGGCTCAGGGGTTAGAGCCTTTGTCTCCAAAATTAAAGGACCTCAGTTTACATCTCTAGATACTATGTAAAAATGCCAGGTGGATATGATGGCAGCCAGCATTTCTGCCTGGGAAAGCCCAGAGCCAAGCAATAAGGACGTAGAGCAATCCAGGTTGATTCCTGATGTCACCCTTGGGCCTCCACAAACACTCACACTTAAGTGCCATCATGTATATGCTCATGCAAAACAACAGCAACCCTGCTTTTTTTACTATTCCTTTCAAAATATCAAGAATTTCATAAAGCTCTGTCAGTAACTGTAGCTCCTTTTAGAAATGACAGTATCTTCAAGGTTTTTGAGGTTATCTTCTCCAAAGTCTTGTCTTGAAAGACAGTGGTGATCAGTTTTGAAGGTATTCTTGCTTTCACGAGTTTGCTCCTTCTCTACCTCTCTCTCTCTCTCTCTCTCTCTCTGTCTCTCTCAGACAAGGTTTCACTGTGTCACCTGGGCTGGCTGCTAACTCATTGTAGAGTCTGGGCTGTGCGAACTTGTAGAGAATAGAACTCTGCCAGCCTCAGCCTCTCTCATGTATTAGAATTCCAGGTGTGCACATCAGTCACCAGTTGGGGTTTGTTTCTTGCTTATTTACTTCAATCACATGGAAGTACTTTGCACAGTTCTGTAATGATGCTTATTATTTCTTTAACTTGTGGCTCTTCAAGCTGAGGGGGAACTACTCCAATTTCTGGTCCAAATATCAACCATATAATCTGGGCTGAATTAATTCCTCTTGAGCTTTAGGTTTTTTGTTTTTTGTTTTTTTTTTTTTTTTTTTGTCTTATAGATGGAGATGATATTTAACTCACAAAACTGATAAGAGGATTAAGCAAGATTGTGTGAAGGCTCAGCTCAGTAGAGCTCTTGGAGAAAGGACTCTAACAAATTAATGCTTTCCGTTGGCTGTGAGGGGTGAGACCCAGGTGAGTCCAGCAACCAGATCTGGCTTCTGGTCCCTGCTTCAGTTTACTGTTACTCCTTCTTGTGTTCTTTCCTCCTTCCCTTGTTCCTTCTCTTTCTCTTTCTCCTCTTCTTTCTCCTTTTCCCACTCCTGGGAATCGCTGTTCTTTCTCTTCCTTCTCCTCCTTTTCTTCCTTCTCTTCTTCTTCTTCCTTCTCCCCCTCCTTCTTTCTTCCTCTTCAGCCTAGGCTGACCTCTGAGCTCACTGTATAGCTGTGGATGACCTTGAACTTCTGATTCTTCTGTATCCACTCTCCAATGCTGGGATTACAGGCTCTGCTATGACCCTCCAAATCTAATGAAGTTGCTTGGTCCTGAAGTTTTTAGCTTCCATTGCAAAGATGTTATGAAGGTCTGGATCAGTGGCTCAGTGGTAGAGTGTTTCCTAGCATGCCAGAGGCCCTGAGTTTAATATGAAATGCTGGGGGGTAGGAGTGGGGGTAGGGGCAAAACTCGAAGTGAAGAATATCAGCTTCTTGCTTACAGGGTTGAGGATCAAATAGACTGTTAAAGCCTCCTTAAAAGAGGATCTTTTTGACAATGCTGCGCTCCCTTTAGATATTTATAGCATTCAGAAATAATATTCTCTGGTGGCAGGGGTGTGTTTCTGTGCAAGTGAACTGGTTTTATCTTGGGTCAGGGTAAGCATGGAGGAGTCTGGCTAAATACTGAGGTTTCTTCATTTCTGCTTCCCTCTGACTGGCCTGTGTTAGCTGTCTATAAATACTATTAGTACTTTAGCTAATTGAGTCCATCTATTGTAGACAGCTTTATATTTTTTAATATTTTCTTTTTTAAATGTTTTGTTAGCATATATTAACTTTAAAAAATTTTTATTTGTTTGAAAAGAGAGACAGAGAAGAGAGAGAATACAGGCAGGTACATGCATGCCACAGATGTTATCTGGTTCTGTCTACTATGTGGGCTTCTAGAGTCTGAAGTTAGGTCACTAGTTTTTCAAGGGGATACTGAATTTTATGTGCTGAGCTATCTGGCCAGTCAGCACATATTAATTATACACAATAATGGGTTTCATTATGACATCTTCATACCTGCACATAATGTATTTTTATCGTACATTGCTTTGTCTTTAAGCCTCCATATGCAAAGTAGAGAAAGGGTATGGCTTCTTTTTGTTTGAAAAAGTTCTTTGTCAGGTTTAACAGTGTAACCCTGGAGTCCAGTAGAAGAAGTTTAAATTCTACCTGTGACTTAGGAAGTTTCTCTGTCAGCTGCTTATCCCCATGTTCTTGGTCAGTGATTTAGTCTTGCTAATCCCAAGCTTGGTGAAGTGGTTTTTTGCCACCTTGCTCTCTCACCAGCTGTGCGAAGAGTCCCCTGTTCTGTATCATTATGACAAGGAATGGATAAAATAAAGTTTTCAACCAGATTCATGGTAGGCCTTGTAGCCACAGTAAACACTATTTTTTTTTTTTTTTAGTAAGAGGATTTTGAGCTCTATTTTGTACCAGACACTAGTCTAGGGTCATAGTTGGGTACAGGTTGACAGTTAGGGTTTGAGCTCTGGACACATTTGTGGTTGAGTTAAGCCCAGAGCAAACCTGCAGGACATTGTCTAGCTGATGGGGAAGGCCTGGCTTGCAGTGAGTGGTACAAGGTCCTGGAATAAAATATATAGAGCTGGTAGAGAGCAAGGGCATCCTTGGCCAGACATGCTGCTCTGGCAAGTAAGGATCGTCCCTCTCTCAGCGGTTATGGAAAGATGGTGTGGCCAGTTCCCTTGGCCCTGGTGCTGGTGTGAGTTCTCCTGCTAAGATGGACTAACAGCTGTAACCAGGAATCACAAGAGAAAATAAACCCCTTGTTCCCTTAAGCAGTTTGATGTGATTTTATCAGCAACCATGCAGGCTGACTGCTGCATTTAGTCTCTGGATATAGAAAAACGACAAGAGGCTCAGCCTCAGTGCTTCCATGCACAGCTAGAACCCTGTGCCGTCCATGGTGCTGGTACAGGTTCCCTCTGGGGTCTTTGTATGTCCAAGTTCTTGTGTTTAGGAGTCAAAGATTGAAACCAGAGCACACATAGAGGATTAAGGCAAAGTTAGAAGAGAGAAAGAACAGAACTCATGGACATGAATGTGCAAGGGGCAAGAGAGCCCCTAAAAACTCATAGACTCCAGGCATGGAATCCATGAGGGGCAAAGGAAATGAAAGGAACTCACAGACTCCAGATGGAGTCTCATAAGAGGCAAGTAAGCCAGAAATCATGGACTCCAGACATGGAGTCTCATGAGGGGCAGGAGAACCCAAGGTGGCTGCCAGGGTCAGGCGTATTCGTAGGCTTAGGCAAATCCAGGGAAAGATGACTTTTCTTTATGGGTTAACTTTTGCAAACCTGACTGGAGCGTTTGGTCTTCTACAGCTCAGTAGACTGTTCATATTGGGGTACAACCCAGTTGATCTAGTGCCCGACCTTATGGTAAGGCTTAGTTACAATGGGGAACTAATTTCCATATCTTTTCATTAAACAGAGGATTGAAGCAAGTCAGTTCCTCTAGATCAATATACCAGCGGAGGTGGGGAGGGGAGGGAAGGGTGGAAAATGACTTTCAAAGAACTTCAGAAACTATCGCAGCATAGCTACTCTAAAACTGCCTAAGTATTATGCTGGTTTTGTATGTGTATGCATGTGTGTGTTATAGGGAAAGAACCCACAGCCTGGTTGAGAATGGTCATTCAGAACTTGAGAGGCTGAGTAGGGCGATTGTCATGATTTTGAGTCTAGCCTAGACTACATAGCAAGACTATTTCTCAAAAAAGAAAGGAAGGAAGAAAAGGAAGGAAGGAAGGGAGAGAGGGAGAGAGGGAGGGAGGGAGGGAGGGAGGGAGAGAAAGAAGGGAGGGAGGGAGGGAAGGAAAGAGGGAGGGAGGGAGAAAGAGAAGGAAGGGAAGGAAGGAGAGAAAGAGAAAGGAAGGAAGGAAGGAAGGAAGGAAGGAAGGAAGGAAGGAAAGAAAAAGAAAGAAAGAAAGAAAAAAAGAAAAAGAAAGAAAGAAAGAAGGGAGGGAAGAAAGGGAGGGAGAACAATAAGAGAATCATTAGCGAAGCTCAGTGGTACAGTACTGTTCTAATACAACAAGGTTCTGAGTTCAGAGGTTTGAGTTCAATATTGAACTCAATCCCTAGTAAAGTAAAAAAAAAAAAAAAAAAAAAATGAACAGCAACAACAAAAATTACCCTGGTACTAAACCCCACTACTTTCCCAGTGTGGTGTTTGTGCCTGTAATCTCAGTACTTGTGAAGCTGAGGCAGTGGGGTTGACATGAGTTTGAAGAACCTGTTTCAAAAAGCAAAATGTCAGGCATGGTGGTACATACCTGTAATCCCTGTATGTGGAAGATGGAGGCAGGAGGACCACCTTTCACTACAACAGGAGTTTGAGGCCTGTTTGGGCTACTACATAAGACTTTATTTTAAAAATCAGAAGTGGGGTGAGGGGCTGCAGAGATGGCTCAGGCTGCAGAGATGTGAGCCTCTGCCTCACAAGGAGAAGGACCTGAGTTCAGATCCCGGCACCCTCATAAAAACACTGACGAAAATTGTGGTGACCTGCATTTCTGGCCATGGAAGGCAGAAGCTGGGGAACTCCAGAGCAAAGCCAAGAAGAGGTAGAGTAATGTAGGTTGATACCCCAAAATGCAGATGGGCCTCCATGGGCACACATAAGCCCTCTGATTCACACACACACACACACACACAAATGAATACTAAAAAGAAATCAGAAGAGGGCAGGTTCACCTAGCATCCACTGACATCGCCATCTGAATCTGGAATGTTGAGGCTACGCCTGGCTCCTGGCTCTCACATCAGCTTCCAGAGGTCTGTGGTTAAGTCTATTCCAGATAAAATGCCAGTGAGTCCAAGCACCCTGGGGGCATGAGTCCCTTTGTAAAAGTGGCATGATGTATGTATATGCATCACACTGTGCATGTATATCCATACATGGACAAGCATACCTACACATATACACTCACATACACACGTTTATGTGCACACACACACATCTGTGTTCCCTGTGCATATACACATGTATATGAACAGTATGTGAGAAAGAAACAAGAGGAAAGAACTGTGGGCATGGGCGTGCTAGGTGAATGCTGCACCGCTGCCCAAGATAGAGAGCAGCTTGTCATACTGATTCATTCCATGTAATGACTGCTCCATTGTAAAAGGCGTTTTCTTTTCTGTCAGTTCTGCTAAAAGATGGTAAGGGGGGGAGGCTTCATTTTGGAATGGAGAAATACCTTGTTATTTTTTGTTACTGCATTGGGAATCATTATACAAGAGAGACTTCACAGTGGGTTTTGCAGGAGGCCTGGTTCCTCACAAGAGATTCAGGTCCTGTGCCCTCCCCACCCTCTCTGTTCCTGCACTCTCTGAATCCGCTTCTTCCTCTGGGAAGCTCCCAATCTCCATATGGAGGGAGTGAGGGGGGTGAAAAGAGGGGCTTCTACAAACAGCTGCACTATCCTAGCTCTACTTGCTATTCTTTAAATACACAGATTTGTAAGTTTTTGTGAATATTGGTGAATATAAAGTAATGTAGTGGCGTGTATACTGAAGAACACAATGCAAGGACTCTGGGTGAGCACCCCCTTGCCATTGAAGCACCCTCTCTTCCATTCCGCCAGCTTGGGGTTGTTCCCTCTGTCCTTCTCTATGGTGAGTGGTATATTGGGTTCGGGACTCTTTTTTTCTATGTTGTTTTGTTTTATACCTTTGCACCTCTAATCATAGCAATATGCTTGTTACAACTTGTTTAAACTTTGTAGCAGTTCGTCATATTCTGAATTCTTCTGTAACTTAGTACTGTTTTTAAAGTTTAATCATAATAACATTAATTTGTTTCTCCCTGCTGCTTAGTATCCTAATTTATGCAGGTGATGCAGTCTCTGTGTTCTACGGGGTTTCTTTGTTTGTTTTGTTTTGTTTTGTTTTTTGTTTTGTTTTGAGACAGAATCTCAGGTAACCTCGGCTGGCTTCGGCCTCCTGACTGCCCTGCCTCCAGGAGTGCTAACATTATCATTCTGCCATCAGAAAAGCCTCTGTTGTCATCATCCCCTCGCAGCGACAGCTCACACGCATGCATCACCACAGTTGGTTTTTTGCTTTTTCTGTTTCTGATAAAGCTGAAATGGACATGCTTACCCATGTAGCTTGGTGCATCCATTCATGGTTTCATCACCACATTATATAGTGAGATGATCAGTAGCGATCAGCCTGACATACATGGAGTTTAAGGTCTTCAGGTGAATTAACACACTTCGGTGTCCAGTGCCCACACACAGCTGCCAGCTGTCATGATGACAGTACTGACTGGGAGCATTTCCAGCACCTTTCACTGGCCCTGCGTCCACAGCTGTCAGCACTCACATGAGTGCCTGAGATCCCTAAGGAGCCGGACAGGCTGGTTGTAGCTCAGGGGTGGAAAGCTGTGCCATATAGCATTTGCTTTTCAATCTTCAGCAGGGAATGCCAGCTCGCGTTCCAAAGTAGTTGTTCCAGTTGTTCTCTTCATCCACTTACGGAAGTTCCTAGCTGCTCTCTTATCCTCAGACTTTTCAGTTCTTGCCAAGCAGGCTTTTAAAGCCAGCTTACCCAGAGATCATTCTAGCTGCACACAACTCAGTGTGAGGTAGTGAGGCAGGTATGGCTGTGAGAGGCTGATGGGGCAGAGGCAGGACTGGTCAGTGTGGTGGCTAAAAGGTTCAGAGGATCCAAGTGCACTAAGTGGATTCATGTTGAAATTTTCTATTGGCTTTTTACATCACTTCTGCTGGTGACAAAAGTTTTGGCAGTAGAGCATTTCATTAGAATGAATCTTGTTACCAGAGTTAATTCTGCACGAGTTTTAGCTCTGTATTTATTTCACCTTGTACTTGGGGAGGACCTGCAAAACGCCAGAGAATTGGGTATAGCTTTTCTATCCGTAAAAATACTCCACACATTTCTCCATGTAGGTATCTGCTTCAGAGCTTACTTGAAAGGAAGTGTACCCCTGTTTTACATCACAGCAGATCCATCCTGAGGGTCACTTAGATTTTAGCGACTTTCAAACACAGTAATAGGAAGACAGGTTAGGAACTACAGTTTGCCTTACAATTCTGCTCAGTAGGATGACACAAAGAGATTTCTCTGTGGTTCTGTTGCAGCTTGTTTACGTGTTGCGATCAATTCACAACCAAAGAGTTAGAGGAACAAGGAGGTTCTATTCTTTCCTACACAATGCTGATTATAGTTCTTAGTCCAGCTTGGCAAGAGTTCACACCAACACCAGGAGCTGAGGGCACTGACCACAGCATGTCCACAGGGATTGCTGAGAGAGGGGCAGTTGCCATAGAGCAAATCTATCCAAAGTATGCTGGAAAATGTCCAAAGCCACTGCAAGCAGCTGCCCATCCTATCTACCTGCCCAGGGAATAGTCCTGCTCACTAAGGGCTTAGTCTTCTCACATCAGTCGGACAATCTCCTGCAGGCTTGTTTAGGACTTGCCTTGACTACTAATTCTTCACAAATGTGCCCAGATCTCAGCCTTCAGTTGTCAAGTTGACACCTATACCTAACTCTCAAGCTTTCCTCCAGAATTAAAGAAAACTACACACAAAAATCTTTCCAACAGCCTCAAGACCCTCTCATGAAAATCAGAATGAACAACATTGGTGTGGATTTGATGGAATATAGATAGTGCCAGTTTTAGCCAGGGAGCAAAGCGTCACATCGCAACCTCCTCTGGGAACTGTCCTGTCTGTCTGGTGAGGAATAGGAGCAGAGCACCAGTAGACATCACAGTGGCATTTGTGGCTCGCTCACTGCTGCAGGGCCTGGCACCACCGAGCACTTTCTGCACCTGCTGTCCCATCAAGCAACCCAACACTATGTCACTCTTCTGATTTTTTTTTTAACATTTTCTTATTGTATATTTACGTACACGCATTGGTCATATAGCACAGTATGTGTGTGTAGGTCAGAGACACCTTGTGGGTGTTGATTCTCTCCTTTCACTATGTGGGTTTGAGAGATTGAACTCAGGTAGTCAGACTTAGCCCCAAGCAAGCTCCCCAACTCCCTTTGCTGAGCCAGAAACAGGCTTGGGAGAACTTCCTTCTTCAGGTTTCTCAGTTAATGTGTGTTTAATTCAGTGATAGGTCTTTGTAGCATTTATTTTCTCCCAATAATTCTTGTATCTCTGACAGCCAGCATGGTGACCTGTGGAACAGGGTAAGACTGAGGAAAAGTCAGGCAGATGGAAAAAGCACACAAAGAAAAAAAGATAAGAAAAAACAGCAATGAGTCATGACAAGGACACAGTGAAAATTCCTATGATCACCTTCCTCAACGTTTATTTATACAAAGGCAAGGGATCCTCAGCACCTTGATTGGCCGAAGGTACAAGAAAGTGGGGTGTGCTCCTCAGTTTCCAGCTTGCTTGGAGACAGGTAACTGTAGTTTTGGGGGTCCACACATCAAGATTTTCATATCTGGGGAAAGAACAGTTTTGCACATAAGCATCCTTATTTCGGGGAAGATCTCCTCAGTCTCAAACTTTTACTACCAGAGGTGTTCTCAGACGTTCTCAGACGTTAGTGATGCTAATGCCTTATTATTCTGCTTTATTAAAGATCTTACAGAGAAACTTTCCCAAGCACTTTCGATGCTTTTCTCAGATGCAAACCTCTCATCACTGACAGGAAGGTGTCCTACACACAGTGTTCCACTAGATGGCCCCCTACAGGGCTTTAGTCCTTTTGACTTTTACCAAGACTAAATGAAACAGGAGAATCCCAGGTGTGACATCAGAGATTTATTCTCGGAAAGCTATTTCTGCTTTGTTATTGGAATTGGGGAAATAAGAGGTAAGGAAGTGGAGGGGCTGCAACTAGAAGGTGTGGGACAACCTAGTAGAGTAAAGTCCTGTGTCTTTCTGTGGCATATATCCACAATTGTGTGTTTCCATGGGAAATGAAGTCTTCTCTAGGATCAAGGGAGAAATGGAAAATGTGGAAAAATGAGTGAGAAAGGCCAGAATGTCCACTAAGGCAGATCATTGCTGAGCTAGACCTTCTAGCCCCTGGATAGAGATTTAAGGGTTCAACTAAGGCATACTTTTAAGAGGCAGCTGAATTAATGGTTGGCTGCTGCTTTTTTTTTTGTTGTTGTTGTTATTGGGGGAGGAGTAGTCAGAATCTAACTGAATACTCCAGGGTGGTCTTGACTAATGGACCTCCTGCCTCAGGCCTCAGAGTGCTGGGATTCAAGGCATGAGTCATTGTGGTCAGCTTCTTTTTAATTCACTGGGCTGCCCCCCACATTGTTGATCCTAGTACCTCCTGCTGTCATTT
This sequence comes from Typhlomys cinereus, assembly GCA_023101885.1. Lineage (NCBI taxonomy): Eukaryota > Metazoa > Chordata > Mammalia > Rodentia > Platacanthomyidae > Typhlomys > Typhlomys cinereus. The sequence continues at coordinate 14,897,350 of JALPQD010000008.1, read as the reverse complement.
TGAGAGCATTAGATGACTCAACCACATGTCCTCACTCACAGGGTTGCATCTTGCTTGTGGCTGTTCTTTCTTCACTTTATTTCAGATAAGGACAATTTTTAAAGTTCTCTCTAGCAACAGTTCTTTTATTCTCTACATAAAGTGTTGGTAGCTAATCAGGTGTGAGGCTCACTTGGGATTAAACTTACCTTGAACATTGATACTTCAGTTGCCTCTCACACAAAACAAGCTTCACACAAAACAAACTTCACACAAAACAAACTCCCCAAAGTCTATCGATTAAGTTAATAATGAGCAGAGATGTTGTCATGGTTTGAATGTGTTGTCTTCCAGAGGTTAATGTGTTTGAATCCCTAGTTGATGTTAGGAAAGATTGTGACAACTTTGGGAGGTGGAGCCTTGCTGGAAGAAAGCAGGTCACAGGGGGTGGGCCTATGAGGTTGGTTAGCCCAACCCTGCTTCTGAGAGAAGTCTGCTCTTGCAGTTTGCTCTCAGCCTCCGTGATGACAGCAGTGACTTTGCCACCAGGTTCTGCCAGCCAGCCATGTCTTTTCTGCCATAATGGACTTTATTTCCTCTCTGGAACAGTAAGCCAAATGAATCTCCTTTTCTCCCTTTAAGGTCCTTGAGTCTGAATGTTGTCTCACAACAGCAGTTCATGTTACCAGGTGTGGATGCTTTGACTGCCTTGGTTATCACGTTCTGCTACTGTAGTGTGATAGAATTGGCTCTAGATAGCAAGTTATTTTATATTACTTGTAATCATATATGGCAAATGGTTGGTTGGTGTTGGGGAATCAAACCAAATCCTTTTCATTATTGGAGAGGGATTAATTACTCAATGGATCAACTAACCAAAGTGGCCAGAATTTCTGGGACTATATTGTGAATGCTTTGACTCCTTACTGGAGAGTTCAGTAATGGGTCGTCTGCACTGTCCGCTCTATTTTCTTCTCTTTCGTTTCAAATTCCTTCTTGTTTCACTTTCTTTATCTGTAAAACAGAGATGATAACAGCAGTGTCCACCTTGCTACAGACTTAGTGAATTAACAGCTGTAAAGGGTGTGGAATCCTGCCAGGCTCAGAGTGAGCTCAGGTTGTCTTCCTTGCTGTCACTCTTAATGATGGCATCATTAACACTGTCATTCCGGAGCTGCTTTTACTGCAAGAGGGAAGCCCACTGCCAGCCAAAACAGACCCCTGGAACAACAAGTTGAAACCAGATTGTTTGTTGGATTATTAATGAATAGCTGTTTCTCATCATTTGCTGTAATTGAGTTTCCTAAAGCTATAGTGTGCACCACAATAAGGAGTGTAGAGCTGTCACCTCTCTGCACTCCTCACAGCATTTCTGTCAATTATCAGCATGTAATCTTGCTGTACATTTTTGTGTCTAGACACCTTGTTTAGTAGTTAGTGTTTAGGAATAATTATATTTGTGAGTTGAGAGAGGGCTACCTGACCTGGGTAAGGGGTGGCGACTGACTTAGGCTTTCGGCCTCACTCCAGGCAGCAGGGCCCATGTTTTTGTACTTGGTCATCATGTCTTGAGCTCACAGGCACTCTGCCTTCCCATCATCTCCCTTGCTTTCTCCATCATTACACACAGCAGATATTATTCTGTCACTTTCTTGGATGGCTTCATGAACAGCTTAAAGGAATTCCTCTTCCTTTTATGGGATGCATCCTGTTACTTATTTATTAATGAACTCATAGCTAACATTAACTTATCAATGAAGAAAATTTACCTAACACATTTTAATTCACCTAACATATCTTTATAAGGTACACTACAGCTTCTTGCTCTGGGCTTGAAGGCCATTTCAAACAATGGAATCTCCAAGAAAATACTACAGTTTATTTTAGTGTGTGTGTGTGTGTGTGTGTGTGTGTGTGTGTGTGTGTGTGTGTATGTCTGTGTGCGTCTCCATGTCCCATGTTGGCTCTGGCATCTCTAACATCTTTATTTCTCAAGGGCAAATAGGCTTTAACGCCACAGCACAAACTTCCCTTTTTGAGCCTCTGAATGTCAGGTTTCCTGCCATACCTTGCCTGACTTGTGCCATTTTCTGAAAACTTAGAAAAGGATCCACTACCTTTTCCCTCTTGCATCTTTAATACCTGTGAAACCAGGGACACGTGGATGACAGTGCCAAGTTCTGCTACAGCCTTGGTTGGAGACTGACCCCTTCAACTCACAGCTAATTCAGCTTCTCAGTGCTGACTATAGGAAAAATCTCTTTCTCTCTTGAACAGTTGTTTCAGAGGAGAAACAGACCTTTCCTTTAGAACTCCACCCTTAAGCTCATTCCTTCCAAGAGGATTTGCATTCTTATGGATGGGATCCTTCTCTGAGGATCTTGTCCTCAGGGTATGGCCTCTTCTAATATCCAAATTGAGAGTAGGGTTTGATTCACTAATGAAGGTAGTCCCTTTAACAACAGCTGATATTTTGCTGTCTGCGTTCTCTGTAGACAGCCCTCACATATTTCTTAAAAATTCACAATTTTTACTTCTTTCTGTTTGATTCCTTATTCTTTTTCCTAACTCTGAATAAGAGTACTAAAATGTAGCCATGGCACACTGTTAAGACTACATTGCTTTGGAAGTTCTTCCACTGGCCACTTGAATTTAACTTCAGGCAAGCATTCAGGAAGTGATAGTTAATTCTGGGTGTCATCTTGACATACCTGGCATTAACTAAGATCAGCTGAGACCATTTGAAGAGATTATCTGGGTAATACAAAGACCAGCCCTAAATCCCATTGGAACTTTCCAGTAGTGGACCAGATAAAAGGAGCCTCAGAACAGAAGACTGAAGAAGAAGAGAGACTCTCCAGGAATGCTCTAGTCATTTTGATGTCTGCTGTGACTTAGCCTGCCTACAGCATCAGCCAGCCAGTCATATTGCCTCTGCCATGAAAGACTGTATTTTCCCTCTGGAACCCTAAAGTGAATAAATTTCTTTTTCTCCCTTAAGTTATTTGACTTTGGGTGTTCTCTCAGTTAGCAGTAGTTAAGAGTAACTGTCACATAGGACTAGTGCAGATCATGACCAGATTCTCTGCTAACACATCATACCATTTTCCCCTTGTCAAGTTTCCAACACAGTCTGTTTCCTTCTGGATCATCACAAGCTGAGCTTCTACTGTCCATATCTTTCACAGCATTACTCTTTTTCATGCTTTCACAAGAATGTCCATTTTGGTCTGGTCACCAAGACGCAAAGACTTTCCCAGCACAGAGTCCCAAAGCTTTCCATATTTCTCCTAACAGACATTTCCAAAGGCTACAAGCCACATCATACTGCTGACTACCAACTTCTCTCAGCTTTATAAATAACAACTTTACTTTTTGGTACCAAATTCTTAGTCTCACACAGCAACATCTCACTTCTCTTGTATCTCTGTCAATTTCAAAACACTTCATTGTGGTACCAGATATTCTTAATCTCACAGCAATACTCCACTTTTCAGTACCAATTTCTATACCAGTTACTCTTTTCTGTTGCTGTGAGAGAACACTTAAAGACAAGCAACTTAAGGGAGAAAAGGGATATTTATTCAGCTCATGGTTCCAGAGGGGAGATACAGTCTTTTGTGGCAGAGATGGCATGGCTGGTGGCAGAAGCTGGTAGAAGCCTAGGTCATCCAGACTGAGAGCTGTAAGACTGCCATCTGCAAGAGCAGACTTCTCCTGGAAGTAAGGTTGAGGTAATTCACCTGAAGGCCCACCTCCTGTGACTGCCTTCCTCCTTCAAGTTTCCACCCCCTAAAGGTGCCATGACCTTCCCAAACACATGAGTCTCTGGGGGATACATTTCAAACCATGATGCCACTGAGAGATCTTACTGGTCCAGAAATTTTTTAAAATATGCTTTAGTCATGGCTTGGCCTTTTCTTCTTCCTTCTAATATCTTTATTGATGAATAGTATTCTGTTACTCAAGTAGAATACTCATATAATACTATCCATTTATCTATAGTTCTGATACAATATAACCTGTTTATCTTTAGTACTAATACAACCTATTTATCTTTGCTCCTGTGGATGTATATGTGGTTGTTTCTAGTTTAGTTTTGCCCATATAGTTAAGCTCTGTAGGTGTCGTTTCAGGATCATGTAGACATATTGCCATTTTTTTTGTTTGTTTATATGTTTTGAGACCAGCCTCCTTGCTCCATTCTGGAATCAAATTCATTGTGTATCTGGGCTGAATTTGAACTCCTGCCCTCCTATGCCCCCTTCTCTCAAGTAGAGGGATTTCAGGTGTGCATTGCCACATTTGGGTATTTCTGTCTAATCTTTTAGTTGCTTAATGTCATAATTGGTTTTACTCTCAGAAGCAACTTTATTTTCAGACTTTCAGGCTATAGTGTATATTGACCACAGTGTAGTCATTCCTTGGGTATTACTGTTATGGCATTATGGAAGGCAGATAAATGGATGTAAATGAAAGGGTAATTCTGTTTATGTGGACACTGGTATCAGGCTTTGCAGCCAAGCCTCTTGGTCTTTAGAAATCCTTCTTTATTTGAAAGGGATTGACTGCACTGAAGTTTATTTTAAAATTTGCATGTATTGGGGCTGGAGAGGTGGCTCAGGGGTTAAGCCTCTGCCTTGCAGGCGGAAGGTCCTGAGTTCGAATCCTAGACCCCACGTATAGACACCGGGCAGAAGCGGGGGCGGCCTGCGTGTCTGGTCCTGATAGGGTAGAGCTTGTGAATCCTGGGGCAGAGTAAACAAGGAGGTGGAGGTGGTCCATGGTGGTTCCCAAATTTGTCCATGGTTCTACACACACATATACATATACACATACGCATATACGCACAATTGAATAAATAATAAATAATAAAAAAAAAAGTTAAAAAAATTTTGCATGTATTTATTACTTGATTTCTTGTCCATTTTTGAAACTTGTTTTTTTAAAAATATTCTCTTTCTCTCTCTCTCTCTCATCTTTTTTTTTTTTTAAACAAACCTCTCTTCTAGGCTACATGAGTCCCTGAAGGATTGGAACAATGTTATGCTGGGGGTATTGGTCTCTGGGCCAACCAGGCATCAGCAGCAACTTGCAAGGAATTGTGTCCGAGCCCCAGGTGTGTGGATTCATAGCAGACAGGAGCGTGAAGGAAGTGGCATGTGGGGGAAACCATTCCGTGTTCCTGCTGGAGGACGGGGAGGTATACACGTGTGGTCTGAACACCAAAGGGCAGCTGGGCCACGAGAGAGAAGGAAACAAGCCAGGTGAGTTCTCTCTCTGCCCTGGCCAGTGGGAGGAAAGGTGGTGAGTTGGTGTCAGCCTTCTTCACCAGGCACCTACCCTCAGGGAGGCTGGGCTCCTTCTAGCAGTGTAGTATTCCCTACTGACTTTTGTCTTATTCAGCTAATGGGAACTTTCCCACTTTACCTTATTTCCCAGCAAGTTAGTCAACTGCCAGGGGTGGAGAGATGGTTCCCCTAGTAATGAAAGGAAAACACTGTGACAGTTTTGTGACCTGCTACTTTTCATCCAACAGTAGCAGAAGTCACCTATTTGTGCTACTGTGAATAACACTCACACGCAAGTAAGTTAAGTGAGATTCATTTGGCTTACTGTTCCGGAGGGGAGGGGAAAAAGCATGGAGGCTGGCATTAGAAGCTGAAGGTGACTGAGGTCACTGCAGACATCATCATGGAGGCTGAAACAGCAAGTGACTGACTGAAAGAGCAGACTACTAGAGGAAGCACAGTAGGGCGAATCATCTTCAAGGCCTGTCCCCTTGTGACTGCTTTACTCCAGCAAGGCTCCATCTCCTAAAGGTGCCACAGAGTTCCCAAATATTAATAGAATTAAGGTTGCAAACCTGTGGAAGACAACTCACATTAAAACCATTTCACACATGACTTTGTTTCTGCAGCGTGCACTTGTCAAACGTGGCACTCAGCATTGTGTAAGGCTCTGAGGGTAAAGGGACAGTGGCGAAGGGCACAGGAATATGACTATGCTGGGGACGAATGGAGAGGCAATGGGAAGATGGGTTCTGGCATCTGGACCAAAGCAGTAAGGACAAGTGGTGTGTGTGTGTGAGAGAGAGTGAGATAAGGATATAATGGTGTAGCACAGTGAGCCGAGATTGGTAATCTAAACAGTTGGGGGATGAGCTGGCGGGCAGGGACTATGGCTTTAAATTTTATTTCTTTTCATTTCTTTAGGACAAGTTGTATGCATAAGTTTGTTTTAAATTTTTCTTCCCACTTCACAGCTAAGTTTGGTTTTCAGTGGGCATAGGAGGCACACTTAGCAGTGATAGTGCTTAAATGAGTCTCATTTTGGTGAGAAATTATAGGATATGGTTTATGCATGTCCATAATATGTGACATCAACATGTGCGTGTGTGGATGCTGTTACTTCTGGGACTTTCCTTTGTACTTGGTCCAGACCAAATCTAGAGGCAGAAGCTTCACTGATGAACAGCTTTAGGCAGGAATGGTGTTCTGCAATCTCAGCACTTGGGAGCCTGAAACATAAGGATCATGAGTTCAAACCCATCCTGGGTTATGTAGCAAGCAAACAAAATAAAAATAAAAATAAAAAAAAAAAACTAAGCCTTGCTGTTTTTTCTAGATGATTATACTCACATGTTTTCACTTGGGAGAGTCAGCCTGATAACAGGGTAATCTAATTTGACTTCATCTTGCTCTTCATTGACTGTCCTGTGGCAGATCTCTGATTTCATGTTGACTGTCAGACAGTGGCTTGCAGGGTGAGTAGGAAGCAGAGATGTAAGATGTTCTGGGTGTGGGTGTATACCATAATACCAGCATTGGGAGGCGGAGGCAGGTAGATCTGGACTTTAAGATCATCCTTGGCTATATCATACAGCAAGTTCTAGGTCACCTGGACCGTGAGACCTGTCTCTTTGTAAAGAATGTAGAATGCGAGGCATGCTTGGTGGGCTTCCTCTTATGTACTTTCTGCCCCACTCCCAAGTTCCATCTCTGCAATGCCCATGAAGTTTGCTTACACAGGAGTGATAGTTTCAAGCAGACGTCTGTGGAATCATCTTGAAGCCAGTTTCCTGTGTGCCTTCTCCTTATACTGAAGTTTTCAAATGATCCTGCTGGTTGCCAGAACAAAGTTAGTTAAAAGCGCTACTAATTCTTAAATTAATAAATCATGTTTATTATGTGTTTTACCAATTAGTATGACAACATACTTCCATGAAACCAAAAGGAAGATTTTTGACATTTGTGAATGGCCCGATGATTGAAAAAGATTAAAAGCCAAGATCTTTTCTTCTCTCTTCTATTAAAACTCACTGTGTCTCACATCAAGTCCTAAAGGGGCTGTTTTTCCAAGTGAGAGTCAGTATCTAATGAGACACTCTGACTAAGGAATTAATGGCAGCTACAATAGCAGCCTCCTCTTCCCTATGGACCATCTGGATCCATCTTACTCAAGTGATTCATGAAGGATTTGTGCTCACCAAACCTCCACCTGGATTTCAGGTTGGCATCCCCATGCCCAGCCTACGGTGGTTCAGAATGAAGAAGATTCAAGTGGTTAAGATAGTGCAAAGCCACAGCCCCCATGCAGACTACTCGGATCATTTCTTCATGGCCTCTACATCCCTCACTGTGCATCTGGACCCGAGACCCTGTGGTGGCAGTGGCAGTGGGAGAAGCAGCAGGAACTGTGTGGTTCACCTCTTGCAAGACTGTAGAAGAAGCCATGGTGAGCCATCACACAGTCTCGCTGCTCTCCAGCATACCTGCCCACCCATTCCATGGAGCCAGGACTGGGTGGGTGGGGCTGTGGGTGCAAGAGGAGCAGGCTCTGCCTGCCTGCACCCTGGGTCAGGCCACACCTGCCATCCCCTTGTCCCAGCCAGGGTGGATTTGATAACACAAAACCGGAGAGGAGTTCAGAAAGCTCGTGAAGACAGCTGGCAGGGCCAGTCACTTTTGCCATCTAATTTTGGAATGAGCCAGGCTCTCATGTTAATTACAGGAGAATCCAGAAGTTTCTGTTGTGGGCTAAGCTTGCATATTAATTATAAACTCAACTGCAACTGTGGAAGAGTGTCTCTTTGAGTAGAAAGATAGCATGAGTAGGTGCCTCCCCCTCTTCCTGTAGCATTTTAATCCTGAGGATGCTCCAAATCTGGTAGCACTTGGGTTTATTTTTAATGAAAGAAGAGAATGAGCTTGTTTGCTTTCTGTGATTGTTGAAAGCCTTTACTGGGAGAACTGCTAGACAGGGAAGGACAGTGGCGGGGCTATGAATGGGACTCCAGGTAGGTAGAGCTCCTGCTGGCAGGTGCAGGGCCCTGAGTTCTAAGGAAAGCCAGGGCAGACAGGCTCTGGGCTGGTTAGATAAAACTGAATCAACTGCTCAGTTGAGGACTGAGTTTTTAATCACATTTGTGAGGAATTGTTTAGTTAAGGCAAGCCCTGAGCAAAGCAGTGGGGGATTATCTAGTTGATAAGGGAAGACCCAGCCCATCGCCGGTGGGCCCACTCCCTGGGCCGGAAGACCAGATACAGAGAACTGGTTCAGTTCTTGGGCATACAGGCACATAAACAAATCCAGAAGTCTCTCTCTCTCTCTCTGTCTTGACTGTTTGTGTGGATCTGGTATGTCCAGTTAGCTCCTAATGTTGGTATCGACTCTCCTGTCATGCTGATGAAGTGTATCCGAGAATTGTAAGAACAAGCCCTTTGTTCCCCTACATTGCTTGGTACTGTGCTCAGCAATAGGAAGGTGAAACAAGTGGCTTGTGGGTGGGGGTGGAAGCCTTTCCGGCCTGGCTTTAGGAACTTCCCCGATGCCTTTGGCGCTGGGTGGGGAGTATCTCCTGGGTAGGGGCAGGTGTGAGATTTTAGCCCCACAGTGATTGCTCACATCAGTTACTTGTGGGTTGTAATGTTTTCCAGTGAGGCTTTGGGAATGTGGTGAAAAGTGAGTTTGAGTCAGCGCCCTGGGCTCCAGGGCCTTCCACAGTCTGTGGCACAAGTGGAATTAGTTGCCTGTACCAGTTTCTGGCTTCATCCTGTCCTGTCAGATCCATTCTGCTCACTGACCACCTTCTGCTCCTGTACACGCCTCAGGTGGAATGTAGGCCTGGGAGGCGCGTGGCCCTGCCTGACCTCCTCCTGTTCTCTCACACATCTCTGGTGGAATGCAGGTCTGGAAAGCTCATGATTCTGCCTGAAAATTTGGTTAGTAAAATCCTAATGATGGGAACTTTGAGTTTCAGCTGCGAAGGAGAGTCAGAGGAAGATAGGCTGCTGAGTAGGTCTGTGCTTGGCACCGTGCTTTCAGTCTGTCTTGCTGGTCATCAGGTCATTTATTTGCAGTGTCTCCAGTGGGTGCAGCTCCAGGGGACACTGGGCGCATCTTCAGATACTGCACAGGGACGTCGAGAGTCACCAGACCCTTCTTTTCCTCCTGGAGGATCTGACGATTTCTCTTGTTGAAATGCCACAGCTCAGTTTCCTCAGACTGCTATTTCTTTTTCTCAGGCCATTCATTAATGGCCTTTTGTGATCGATTTCATGTGTATCTCTAGTATGTGGTAATGACTTCATGTATGTCTCTGGTGTGTGATTTCACAATCTGTGGCGTGACAGCATGCTTGTCTTTGGTTTGTGATTTCATGAGTATCTCCATTGTGCGACATTACACCTGTGATTTCACCTGAATCGCTGATGTGTGACTTCATGCGTCTCTCTGGTGTGTGACTTCACCTGTATCTCTGGTGTGTGGCATCATGCATGACTTCGATGTATCTCTGATGCATGATTTCATGTGTCTGTGATGTATGATTTCACTTGTATCTCTGGCATGTGTGACTTCACATGTGTCTCTGGTGTGGGATTTCACACGTCTCTGGTGAGTAGTGACCACCTTCCATGTGTCTTGGGCGTGTGGTGAGAAGGGAGTGGCTCCAGGTTAAGCACTGAAATTCTAGCTACACAGACCCTCTGCTTTTCCAGCGTGTCAGGGAGCATGGGCATCTGGCACCTGTCTACGTGTGGGCTAAGGTCAAGCAGGCTTGCGGTCCTCTTTGCAAGTTATTATAGCCCTGTTGGTTTGTCCAGCTTTGAAAACAGTATTGGATGGTAGCTCTCTGCATTCTCTCTCCTTTTGCTATCAGTTCCCTCCTCCTCCCCAAATAGAAAGAATTCTGATGATTGGAACATTGCGGGGTCATTAATAATTTCTGTTTGTTCCTGTCCGCAAGTCATCTCAACTTCCTGAGAGGTAGTCACAGGTGGTGTAAGGAGAGATCTATCAGTAGAGAAAGTGAACAGGAGGAGTTTTTTCTCTTAAATGATATTTTGAGTAATTATAATTGGAAAGTGAGTGAATATTGAAATTTTTATTAAACCCAAATAGAAGCATTTGTAGACAATAGTGCAAGTTTCTGCTATGTACTGTGAATGCATGTGGTACAAGCGTGCTATAAATGAATGTGCCTTGTGGGTGCCATGAGTGTGTGTGTTGTGACTGTGAGTGCTGCGAGTATGAGCGCTGTGAATGTGCTGTTAGTGTGCATGCTTGAGTGTACATGTGTGAGTGTGTGCTGTAAGTGGTGCACTGTGTGTGTACTGTGGATAGCTGTGGGTAAGTATGCTGTGTGTGTGCTATGTGTGTGGCTGTGGGTGAGTGTGCTGTATGTGTGCGTGGTGCGTGTGAGTATGGGTGCTGTGTGTGCTATAACTGAGTGTGCTATGAGCATGTGTGCTATTTGTGACTGAGTGTACTATGAGTGCGTGTGCTGGAAACAAGTGTGCTTTGAGTGAATGTGCATGCTGGAAGTATGCCACGAGTGTGTTACAGCTGTGCCGCCTGTCACTGTGGGCGTGCTGCATGTGAGTGGACTGCAAGCGTGCCATGAGTGTAGTGTGTATGCACTCTGAGTTTGCTGCGTGTGCACTGTGAGTGTGCTGTTTGTGTGCCTGTGGTTCAGCATTCCACTCAGCCCTCCTTTTCCTCTCCTCACCCATGCTCTGACTCCAATTACAATTTTGGTGGAAGCCAAGCCTCATGTTGTTAGGGCTGTACACGTTTATGAAAATGTCCTCTAGCATTTTGCCTGCCTCAAATGGCAGAATGTGTGTGGCTGCAATTACTTAATCTAATTAGAGTAGCTAAGTATTTTAAATTCCTCATAGACATCCAGGGCAGTGTTCCCAGCCCATCCAAGGGTAACATATTACAAACAACTTCTCCATGTGACTCTGTTTGATTTAGGTCTGTGATGGGTTCTTTTTGCTTCCTCCTGAGCTAGCATCTCTTTTCTGCAAGTGATTGAATCCACTTCATTCATTCTGTATTGAGTCCAGGCATGTCTAGAACCTTATGCAAGTACTTACTTACTGCTTGGTGAATGAGGTTTATAAAGCATACCTCCCCTGTACTGTGGTCGCTGCTGATGCTCCAGTCAGACTTGCAGCTAGCTCATTGTGTTCCTCTGGAGCGTTGCAGGAGGAGCGATGCCACTACAGTTTCGGCCAGCTTGGTAAAAGCCAAGTAGCTGAGCCGAGAGGAAACAGTCCTGTAATGAAGTTACTGAAGTGCATAGCTCTGACATCAAAGGTGGAAGGTGCCAGAGAAAGTGTTCACATCCCAGCATTGTACCTGTCAGGACCCTGCCATGTCCTCGTTAGGAGAGGCAGGTGTTCGAGGACCTGGCAATCCCATGGATAATAGTAGTAATCAAACCTTGTAATGTGTTTCTATCATTGGTTGCTTGGTTAAGACTGTAGCAGTTACTCTTTGAACTGCTGTGAGACAATACCAAACATATATTTAGGGAAAAAAGGGATATTTATTTGGCTTACAGTTCCAGAGAGGTAGATATTGTCCATTATGGTAGAAAAGGCATGGCAGGCGGCAAAATCTGGAGGCAGCTTGAGTCATGTCTATTATGGAGGCTTTAAGAGAGGTAGCTGCTAGAGTAAACTGAGTAAACTATTATTAGGAGCAGGGTGGGGCTAACCAACCTCAAGGCCCACCCTCTGTGATGTGCCTTCTTTCAGCAAGCCTCCACCACTTAAAGTCACAGGACCTTCCCTAACATCAACTAAGGATTTAAACATACGAGCTGCTGGGGGACAACCACACTTCAAACCCTGACAGAGACATTCAAGCGTGTTAGAAAATACATCCTCATGAATTAGCATACTTCTTAATGTGAGATGTTATTTGCAATGATACTTTTAAAAGATGACCACAAGTCAGGAGAGATGGCTCAGAGGTTAAGCTTCTGCCTCACAAGCAGAAGATCCTGAGTTTGGATCCTGGATCCCACATAAAAACACTAGGCAGCAATGGCAGTAGCCTGTACTTCTAGCCTTGGAAGGCAGAGCCTGGGAAACTTCAGAAAAAAGCAAAGAGGAGGTAGCACAATCCAGGGTGATTCAAGTCATCCTTGGAACTTCACAGGCACACACAGTGTCCTCTGATAAACACAGATACACACACACACACACACACACACACACACACCAAAAAAATAAAATAAAAAAAACACAGTGGCTGATGTTGGAAACAGAAGACTCAACCTCTCAGTACTAATGTGTTTATACCTATACCTTCTCTTCCTCTATGATATTATTAGTTTGTTAAAACTGATTAAGCCTTAAATAACTCTTAAAGTAGGTCAGTATTATTCAAGGTATATGGGAAGGAGAAAGAGTTGTGTGTGGACTTTGATAGTTTGGTTTCAGTAATTCTGAGATGTTTGTTCATAGACATCTTTTAAACCTCAGGCTTGAACAGGCTTTCCTGATAGGATTTTATTCCCAAACTGTTTTTCCCTATTACATTTACTCTCCACTCATCTTTGTGGCAGAAATGGAAGGTTATGAACTTGTGCTTTTAAGTTTACCATTTGAATATTGAATGTGATTAAGGTGCTTTGTTTAAAGGTAATGAGGAAAAAAACTTCATCTGTAGAATCATTAGGCCACTGTTGCTATGTCTGTAATGCTTTTTAGTGCGTGTGTGTGTGTGCATGTGTGTATGTGCATATGTATGTGTGTATCCATGCTTAGGAGGCCAAAGGACACTTTGAGAGAAATATTATGTGTAACACTTACTCATTCTTTTGAGTTCTGTGAGACAACACTCAAACTCAAGCAACTTAAAGGGAGAAAGAGGGATTTATTTGACTTACAGTTTCAGAGGGGAGTTACAGGCCATAATGGCAAAAAAGGCGTGGCTGTCTGGCAGAAGCTAGAGGTAATTTAAGTTGCATCCATCATGGAGGCTTCGAGAGAGCTAGCTACCAGAGCAGACTACTGTGGAAGCAAGGCAGGGCTAAACAACCTCAAGGCCCACCCACTGTGATGTGCATTCCTTCAGCAAGGTTCCACTTCCTAAAGTTGCCATAACCTTTCCAAACATCAGCATCAACTAAGAATTCAAACACATGAGCCCATGGGGACAAATTACATTCAAACCGTGACTCTGCCCCCTCTTCCCCACCTTTGAAACAGGGTCCTTCATGGCCTGGAGCTCACCAGGTAATGTTTGACCAATGAGCAACAGTGATGCTCCTGCCTCTGTCTCCCCAGTACAGAGATTACAGGTGTTCCAGATATTGAACTCAGGTCATTGTGTTTACCCTGCAAGCCCTTTACTGATGGGGTCATCTTTTTCACCACTGTTCTGCTGTTGTGAGCACGAGATGGCATGGCGAGGTCTTCTTCACAGCTCACGGACCATCCTGATGTGTTTTATGCACAGCCTGTCATTACTTCCTCCATAGTTACCAAGTGACTAGATTGCTAGACTTGTTTGTTCTGTCCAGCCTTGCCTTTGGGGATTTTATGCAGTAGACGGGAAGGTGAGTTATACTTGTGAAAATTTTATAACACAATTGACCATGTGCTTAGTGACAGATAAGATGGGCCACTTGTAGCATGGAACTCTGATTTAAGTAAACATCTCTTGTACCCCCATACATATAATCTCTCTTGTACCCCATACTTATAATACATTGTCTTGGGGCTGTGAGCTTACAAGTGAATGCTCACTAGTGTTGCTGAGAAGCAGCAGTGTCCGCTCTCTGGTCTTAGCCTTCAAGATGGTCCGTAATTTTAATGCCTCTGGTTGCCTTTTAGTTGCTTTTGTGTTGTGACAGTGACCTGAAGTGAGGTTATAGGATTTATGGGCTCTCACTGTGATTCTCGACAGGTCTAGGATAGGCGAAGTGTTCTTTAGTGTTCAATTGGGATTTTTATGACTCTGGAATTATTTTGAAGTCTTCCCAAGTAAATATCCTAGCATATAGTGTGAAAATCTTTGATCGCTCAGACTACTTTATCCTTATAGACTGTGAGTGATTTATTAATTGATTATTAAAATAGTTACTGTACTGGGATTTCTACTTTCAATTAAATGACTTAAAACAACTATCCTACTTTTGTGCTTCTATATTAAAATGGTTGAGGCTTGATAGCTTACAAAGGAAATGGTTTATTGAGTGGCTGGATCATCCAAACAGCTCAATATCTGGAGGAAGGCCTCTGGCCATGTCACAGCTTGGAAGAGATGGGAAGAAGGCGCTGGCCTCACACTGAGGGACACAGAGAACGGGAGATTTTGCATCATGAACCCACTCTCTTGAGAGCTGACTCACTGTGGCAAGACAGTCCATTCATGAGGACAGAAGCCCCTGTCCTCATGATTCCCTGTCCTCATGACCTTCTGTCAGACTTCACCTCTGAGGTTTGCACTGCCTCAGCACCACCACAGAGGGGGCAAATTTCCAGCGTATAAGTCATACCCAGTCCACACAAGCAGCTGGATGATTAGTGTGAATTACTCCAGTTTACTGTAACAGCAAATCAGGAAGACAGAGAACAATATCAGGGACTCTGAAGCCCAGGATGGAGCCTGACTACCTGGAATAAAGCCTCGTTGTCTTGGATGGAGCTGGGATGCAGCCTGAGCAGGATCTGGCTCTACCGTTGTTGACTCTGAGAAATTCCTTGGTGTGAAATGTGGATAATAACATTTACCTGTTAAGAGTAATGAAATTTAGTGAGCCTCATATGAAATATTTGGAATATTGTTTGGTTTATAGGATATACTCATTCAGTGCTAGAAATTGGTACTTATAGCCTTAGTGCTGCTCTCTGTTATAGTTTTCTGATCTTGCTATGTCAGAATACTGATGAATTGATGAATTAGTTGCATATTTAATCTGGGTAAATAATCGTGTTGATCATTGTTATGATTGCTGCCCTAGTTGGTAACAGTGTGGTCTGCAAGGGAGGCAGGAGTACAAGGTAGGGGTACTGAGTGTCAGGACACACACTGCTTTCATTGTATTCATATTTCTAAGTTTTAAGGGAACAATCTGTTGCTTTTCCTTTCAGTTTTTGACTCTTAAGAAAAATACTTTGCCTATGATGGATACTGTACAATACAAGACCATATTATACATGGATAGACATAGCTTTCTTTATCCCTGTCCAAAACTTCCCCAATAGGGAACCATGCAAAGCCCAGACACACCCCAAAAGAAGGATTCTTCAGTATATTCAGGATAGAGTGCTTCTCTAGCCAGTCCTTTGAGAGGTTAATCCTGACTGTCTATGATGGGTATAAATCTTAAGGGATGAGAAAGTTCTAAGGATCTGCCAGTTCCTGGTCCACTGGGTCCTGTCAGGCAGCCTGGTATTTGTTTGGGAACTTTTTAGTAATGCAGATTTATCTTTCCCGTTAATTCTTCTCCCTCCCCCCATTACCCCCCCCCAAACCAATTGGTTGTCATCTTCTCTTGGGCTCATTAAAGTTTATTAGGTTTGCACCTCACCTGACACCTTTTAATGTTGGGGGATGACCTAGAATAGCCCTGTTCTAGAAAAGGTCATGATTTTCTCTTATATGATAGTATTGTCCATTGATCTCTCTTGACTGGTTAGATGGGAGCAGTTTTTAATAGACTTGTATACGCAGAGGTGTGTGGCTTACCTATCAAGGGCCCCGGAGTGTTAGAATTGCTTAGGCTTCCCAGTTAGATGTGATGGGGTGAATACAGAGGTCTGATCAGTATTCTCTGGGGATTAGTTGCTCATTCTGTGAGCAAAGGTAGAATATATTCTCTCTCTTTCTCTCTCTCTCTCTCTCTCTCTCTCTCTCTCCTCTCTCCTCTCTTTCTCTGCCTCTCTCTCCCTTTTTCCAGTCTCATACTAGGAGAGTATACAGACAATTAAAAACTTGTTTCTTACCTCACATAGATTTGTTCTGAACCAGGAGTACACTTTTGTCGTTTTGGAATAATTCTGTGCTTGCAGTTCTGGTCACTGGGAGACCAAGTGAGCTGTGCTGATGGGCACGGAAAGTTCTATGTTCTGCCAAGACACAGACTCTCCTTCACAGAAAACCAAATGGGGAGCTGAGGAAGGAGGGGCGGTTTCAGTAGCAGGTCTCTTGGTTTCCCTTAAGCAGGAGGGAACAGTAGCTTGTCTGGGAATGCTGGTCAGCAGAGGCTCACTGAAGAGAAAGGAAGCCACAGACAGTCGCTCTGTGAGCTCAGCGGGAGCAGCCCCTTCAATTCTTTTTTTCGTTTTTCTGAGGGCAAGATGGTGGATTCCAGAATGTTCTTATTTTCTGTGAGGAGATGCCTGATGTGGTTGCTTTCGAGCAGTTCTGCACCAATGGAGGTCAGAAGCTTGTGCCATGTTTTTATCCCCTTCTGTCCCCATTCTTCTCTGATGACAACTTTTGAAACAGAACAGCACTGGTAAATGCCTTCATTACTTGTGATGTGGGGACATTAATGCACATGGTCATTCTAGCGACTTGTGCTCTTGATCACTGGATTTGTATTTGCTGGGTGCCTCCCTCCTTCCTTCTTTACAGACTCCAAAGCAGTCAAGATCTCTTTTTTAGTGTTGCATACATGAATATGGTGAATTGACGATGCTTTCACCCCTTAATCTCCAATCCTGTCCCCTATTTTTCCCTCATGACTCGCTCATCTCTTCTTCAGATTCCTTCTTAGTGTTTCATCTAGTGTGTCTTTGACATATGTTTGACATGGCTCATGCTCCAGCAAGTGTCATAGATCAGTGAGCATACCATTGAGAACAGCGTTTTCCTTTTCTTTCCCATCAGCATTAGTCCTTATCAATCTCTCAGGGAGGCTTGGAGCTTCTGGAGATCTTTCCCCTTCTGTGGTGATATGTTGATAGGACAATTCCTCTGCATTTCTTATGAAAATATATATAACTGCTATGAAATTATGGGTACCACAGTCCTGGCATGTCCAGGAGATGTCTGATCCACCGTGTCCTACTTCAAGCTGTTAAAATCTTACAGCCCTCTCTTTCACAATGTTCCCTGAGCCTTGGGGTGGGGGTGAGGGTAGTTTAGACACTTAATGAATTATTATTTATTACTTAGATTCAGATGTTTCTGTTTAGAAAACAATTGAAATGGCTTCCAAGTTTGTACACTTTGACACACATAACTAGTCACATCTGTTTTCAGCAAACAGATGCTTGCAGATCTTCCTATAACTGTAGCAAGTACATGTTATATGTGGATGGGACAGTTAGGGAAATGTTGTGACAAAAACAAAGACAAAAACAGAGAAAGCCAGAACATTTAAATATTTGAGTCTGCTTGGTTTTGTTTGTCTGCCCAATAGTGCTTCCTTTGGGTCATCATGCCAGATTAGAAATGTGGGTTAGAAGAGACCATGTTTCTTACTCTTTTTGCTTTACTGTTCAGCGTGTTCTGGACTCTGAATTTCCTGTCATTGCTCTATGTAACTTGCACATTTCTACAAAATATAGGTACACTTCACATTCCTTCTTAGACTTTATTGCAGGATTGATTTATGGTCCTCCAGATATGTGATGGGAATTTCAGTAGCAAAGACAATCTTATGTAATAAATGACATTGATACAATTGATTAGCAAACTACTAGATATCTAGCTTATTCCACATGCTAAACTAAATTCCAGATATGTGAATGACATATATGTAAAAAGTAAATCTAGGAAAATAATTAGGACGATGTGTTTAGAACCTCAAGGGTTCCTGAAACCATAAACTAAAAAGATAGGCAGATTTTTATGGAAAGAAGGAAACTTCCTACAGCCTAAGGCATCCGTCCACAAAGTCAGAAGAGGTAGGCAGAGAGGCAGAGAACATCTGATAAAGGTGTTCTACCTTGCTAGAACTAGGATAACTAAGATAATAAGAGAAATGTATGCAGTTGCGGTATAAAAAGCAGGCAGTTTATAGAGTGCTTATCTCTGTCAAATGAGTTTGTGTAAATAATTGCAGGGAAATGACAAACTTCCTGCCACTTTTAAAAAATCTATTTTACAAAAAGTTTCAGAATTATATTTATGCTGACTCAACAGAAAATGAATGCCATCCTGTGCTGGCTGAGGACGTATGAGCTGCTGCAGTCGCTTTGGACTTAAAATGTCCGTCTCTGTTGAATGGCAGTTCTGTTTTCAGAAAGCTTTTATGCAACTAAAATATTAATACATAGCCTAAGGAAATATTTCCATGCGTGGACATGGTGGTGGTGTTATGAATGGCAAAATAACAGGAGCAGACTGCTTGGGGAATGTTTAAGTGGACATTGCAGGAGGTCCAGGTGAACGTCTAACATGATCTTTGTATTGTTGGCTCACAAGTGATTTCCAGGCTCAGGTTCACCAAACTTCAAAATTGATGTTTATTTAAAATTCCTTTTTAAGCATAATATGCTCTATGTGACATCATCCACATGGCACATGCCCCTGTATAGCATCATGCACATGGCACATGCCCCTGTATAACATCATGCACATGGCACATGCCCCTGTATAACATCATCCACATGGCACATGCCCCTGTATAACATCATCCACATGGCACATGCCCCTGTATAACATCATCCACATGGCACATGCCCCTGTATAGCATCATCCACATGGCACATGCTCCTTTCAGTGTGACATCATACACTCAGCACATGTCCCTAGACGACATCATGCACACTACCATGCTCTCCTCCCCCACCTCATTCCTTTCTTTACTCACAACCCATTTTTCCTTTCTTCCCCCACATCTCTTACTTATTTTGGCTCCAAGAGAATCAGGACCCTGCTTTATTTCCCAGCACCTAGGACGTTGTGTAGTCCATTGTAATTCTGAGAATTCTGCTTTGTTTTGTCTTTCCTGTGGCTGGCTGTGACAGGAGGTTTTCTTCATAGACTTCCATAGTTTGGCTGTTGGGCATTACTGGTGGCCTATACCCCATGATAAGGATATTTGCCTCCTGGGATAAATTTTCTACAAATCCATAAAAACTAAATATGATTAGTTGGCATTGTAAGTTGCATGCAGTTCAAAATAGATGGTAAAAACAAAACTGCAGACTTATTTGTGGCTCCTGTTGATAAATCATATTGAAGGGTGTTATAGTTAGATTCTGGTATCAACTTAACAGTTGAGAGTTTGAGCACTGGGCACATTTGTAGAGAATTAGTAATTGAGCTAAGTCCAGAGTGAACCTGCAGGAGATGGTCTAGTTGACAGGGAAGACCCTGGACAGGTGAATAAAATGCAGAGAGTTGGTAGAGGAAGTTGGCATCCTTTTGTATACTTGGTTAGACATGCTGATCTGGCAAGTAGGGATCGTCCCTCTCTCAGCCATTATGTGGATATGGTATGGCCAGTTCCCTTGGCCTTTTGATGATGGTGCATGCTCTCTTGCCAAGCTGGACTAAGAGCCGTAAGAGAAAATAAACCCCTTGTTCTCTTGAGCAGTTTTGTTATGATTTTATAAGCAACCATGTAGAGTAACTACAACAAAGGGAAAGACTTAGGGTGTTTATAAAAAATGATGAAGAGAGAGAGATACTAGCATACATGACTCGTGCCCTAAAGCACCATCTCCAGACCCTGACACTGCCTTGTGAATGATTTACTTTTAATCTTACAGCATAAAATTTTAATGCATTTTTTACTTTTCTTTATAATAAAAATGCAGTGTACTTTTTTTCTTTAAGGGTACATTTGTATAAAAACCACAGTTAGATTAAAGGACATGTAGGATTCTAAGTTATAGTATGTTATACAAATGCTTACTTTAAAATTTGCACTTTTGCTAATATATTAATATTTGGTATCTGTTTACTTTTTGAGCATATAGATTAGATTTGAAATATAGATTAAGTTTGCCAGTTTTTCTGTATCTTTTGATTTAAGAAGAGTTCATTCTTAGATTTATGGGTTTAAAGACTAGATTAAAACCAATCTTTTTACATTTCCACCATGAAAAGAAATGGAGTTATGTTTTATTGTGATTATGCAGTTTGAATTTGCCAACTCCTTAGAGTATATTTGTGACCTAGGATACAGGCTTCTTATCTCTTTTGGGCTAGTCTGTGGGTATTGACTGACCTCCAGGAAGGCCAAAGGTAAAAATACTTCAACACGAAGGAAACAGCTAGTACTTAAAGGTAACAATAACTAAAAATTGCTATTAGAACTTGGTTCTGGATGAGAAAAAATGTTCGGTCATGTTAGACTAATTTTCTAGCTGGAGCTTTCTCAGACACATTACTTTTATGATTAATGTAACTTTTGCAAATGCATGGAATCTCTCTTTCTCCTAAAGCATTTTGAAATATCTGTGAACTTCCTCAATGATTATGAAATGCTTCTCTAAGCTTTTCCTTTCATTAGTAGGAATCATAGCACTGGAAGTTGTCTGCGAGGCCTTCGGTAGTCTGTCAATACATCCTAAAGTCTAACCTTTATATTTTGATTATGAAAGATCTATAGCCATCAGGCACTTCCTAGCTGTTCTTTAATATTTTAACCTGGCTGAGATGTGAGAAAGTCCTTTGAAATTTTCCAGCTGGTTCTCAAGGTCCCTCATGCAGGCGGTGACTACACAGAAGCAGGTGCTGTCTGGCGAGAAGGAAGAGCTATGAAGGATGAAACACTCATGAGAATCACAAGCTGAATGAGTGTTTAATGTCCAAGTATAAAGATTTCAGTCCTTTTGGAAGGGTCTGAAATTGTCAACAGACAATTTTTATAATGCATGAGCACACAAATGCACATATGCATAGTTGCAGAAGTACTTTTTGTTTTTAGGAGTCTATCCCAAAGCTCACAGATAGTTTTAT
This sequence comes from Typhlomys cinereus, assembly GCA_023101885.1. NCBI lineage: Eukaryota > Metazoa > Chordata > Mammalia > Rodentia > Platacanthomyidae > Typhlomys > Typhlomys cinereus. Next base: position 14,876,200 of record JALPQD010000008.1, on the reverse strand, counting down.
AATCTACAGTCTCTCCCTATTAAAAGTTTTCTTAAGGTAATAGGTTTTGCCATGGTTGGTGGTTCTGAGTCGTTGCAGCTGATCATATTCTGATTAGTGGAGTGTTAGTGCTCCAAAGCTACAGGCCCCTTCCTCTTCCCTGCACCAGAGTTCCACATGTCGTTTAACTTAATAAGTGCATCTTTCTGTCTTGGTTCCTTTCCTTTCACTGTGATAAAATGCCCTGGCTGCAGTAGCTTAAAGGACTTGGAATTTAAGTCAGCTGGAGCTTAAAACAGCTGGTCCCACTGCATCCACAGTCAGGAAGCAACGAGTGATGAATGCTTGTGCTCATTTCACTTTCTCCATTAGTATAGCCCAAGATCCTAGCCGAGGAAATGGTTCTGCCACGGTAGGTGGGTCTTCCCCACTAATAAACCCGATCAAGATCATCCACAGCATGCCCAGAGGACTCTCTCTTGAGTGATTCTAGATCTCATCAAATTAATAGTTGGGATTAGCCATTGTTCTGACTTTATCTTTTCCATAAGAACAAACATCAGATTTAGATTTATGGCTTTAAGAAGAAAATACTCTCAGAAACAGTTTTTTTTCCATGTTTTAGAATTTGTGTGTTTATATACTAAAGTTCATGGTTAAAGTTAACTATTTCTAAATAGAGAAATGATTATTTCTTTGAGGAGAATTGGTTAACTGACAGTTTCAAGTTGGGCAGTTGTACTTGGAATTAAGCACCCAGAGTGTAATGCACTCAGATAGTGTTAGCGAAGCATCAGACATACTGCACACCTCCAGGATCTGAACTGGTCATTGTAGAGGAAGGTGAAGCCCACTTCCATTTTTGAAAGTGTTTGGGGGGGGAACTATACCTCTAGTTTCTTTCACTTAGCCAAATTGAACAGTTTATAGATTTCTCTTTGAGTGCAGGCTACATTGTTTAGTTGGTTAAAGCACCTGCCTGGATGATTAAGTTTTTTTTTTTTTTTTTTTTGTTTTTTTTTTTTTCAAAGCAACACAAACTAAATCATGAAGTAGGAAGAAGAAAGTGTTATTTTAAAAACTTGGTTCTGGGTTTCCCATTTTACAGAAGGCGGGCAGGATAATAATATGTCCTATGGACTTCTGACTGAGCACAGCCATGAAACTTGGACAGAATGCATGGAACCTATGCTTAAGGTCTCTGAAAATGGTGGAAGGCAAGCTGAGAAAGGACTAGAATGCAAAGGACCACTGAAATGGGAGCAGATCTGTCATTTGGTGCTACAGGAAGGTGCAGCTACAAGTATATCAGTAGAGGTCAAGCTCAGGAATCACAGAAAAGCAGAGCTTTGGAAAACAACTGCATGTCATGAACCTCGTTCACCCCTGTGCTGAATGTCACCTCAGCCATGTGTGTACCAATTTTATTCTGGGCAGCACAAAAAGACTTTCAGACCTAAGTCATCCACATATACACAAGACGGATGTCCAGATAGTGCAAAAAGCCATGAAAAATAAAGTTAAATAGTTAACATTCTCTAGAAGATTCAAGTGACATCCAGAAGATAACAGAATAGTCAAGATATTTGTAACAGGATTCAAAGTTGCTCACCATGTAAAAAAAAAAAAAAAAGGAAAATCTCAAACTATCCACAAGGTGGCAGTAAGAGCATGCTAATGTGAGATGGATGCTGTGTATGTCAGACTTTAAAGCTGCTGTTATACAGTTAGTTATATAATCTTAGTAAGCTGCTCCAAGCTTCTGGAAGGAAGACGTGCTGTTTCTCAAAGACTATGATAATGAGGAAAGATGCTAAAAGCCCAAGAAAGCTCTTCTTGGCCTTAGAAGCAGAATGTAGTGACAGAGTGGGAAGCAGTGGGCAAGGACACATCCATAGAAATGACACAGGCTGTCACCATGGAGATAAGCAGCTGGCAGAAGAATGAACCAGGTCTCAGGAGCTTGTGGGACAAAACCTCAAGGTCTAGTGTTTGTGGAATTGATGTTTGATCAGGAAGACGAAGGACCAAGTACGGAAAGCAGTGACTGCAACCTCCTGCATTGACAGCAGATGTCAGTCTACAAGTTCTAGAAACCCAAGGAGCTCTGAAGAAACTCACTTGCTCAGAATCAAAATCCTGTGAGAAATGCATCCATAGGAGATTCTGTCTTACACATGTCTGAGAATGTATGGATACAAATTAAACCACAGGTGTAAGCTTAAGGGACCACCATTTTACATGCAGTACATTGCTGATTCAAAGGTGGTTTTGAAGGCAGCTAGTGAACTATTACACACATGCAGGGAGACAGTGACTCCAAAAACTGTAGGTTTTACATCAGAAATCAGGGAAGGTAAGGAAATATAATGGAACAGCCTTCTAAAACATGCAAAAAACTCTCAGCCTACAATTCTAGACAGCTGTGAATTCAGATTCCAGGTCCCATGTAAAAGAATAGCAGCCTGTACTTCCAGCCCTGATTCTGGGAAATCTAAAAATGAAGTGAAAAGGAGGTAGAGGCAATCCAAAATGATTCCCAAAGTCAGTCTTGATCCTCTACAGGGGCACACAATGCTTTTCTCTCTCTCTCTCTCTCTCTCTCTCTCTCTCTCTCATACACACACACACACACACACACACACAATAACAACAAAAGGATACAGTTAAAGAAAACAGGGTAGCCCAGTTTTACTAGCAGCATTCAATGGGAAATACCAAATGATGTGGCCATTGTGGGCAGAAGATGGTGTTTGTTGTGCCTATAAATGCAGAAGTTCTACCTCTTATCACTCTATGACATGAAAACTGATTCTCGTGCATCTACCTACATGTGAACATTTATCATCACTGAGAACTGGAGACAGCTGGGATCATCCACACACAATTGCATATTCCTTTCCAGTGTAAAGAGAAGACTACTACTGATGGCAGGTGGGGAGGGGGGTGGAGACACACATGTAACAGCCTCCAGGCATCTTGAGCACAGGGATTAAAAAGATTCTGGTTTCTTAGATGACACTATATGGTTTCCATTTGTGTGATCATGTCAGAAATCACGGACTTGCAACTACTTGACAGTGATTATAGGACAAGACGGGGCAAGAAAACAGCAGTGGCTCAGAATTGGGATGAGAAGGAGTCAGTGCAATGCTAGCACAAGTGGCTATTTTAGGGTGGTGAAACTTTTGTATTTTGTAGTAATAGTCACATATATTTAAGTTTCCAAAATTATATATAAAAAGATCAAATATAGAGCATGATATGACAGTTTCAGCTGTCAACTTGACATTTAAAGATATGGGCTTCTAGCCATACCCTTGAAGTATTATTAAAGACCTCTAAGCAGGCCTATAAGAAATTGTGTTAATTGCATGATTGGCATGGGAAGACAGTGCGTAGTTGGTGGGTCATTCCTAGTCAGGTGGATACAGTAGAGGACTGACTGGTTTCTGCTAGGTAGAAAGTAGTATTGGTCCTTTGCCCCTGCTGTGGTGTATCAGGTCTCTCAGCTTCTCTTGGTGATGCTCCTGCCATCATGATCAGTTGTGCACTATAACTGTGAACAAGAATAAATCCCTCATTCCTTTGTTTGAATCAGGGATGACTTGCAGGAATGGTGCATATGAAACTAATGTGTGGTAATGTAAAAGATTTAAGCACACTCAAGTTCAGTGCCTTACAAGTAGCTCAGAGCCTCCTAAATGTTTAAACAAAATAACTAAGAAGCAAATAGGAATATGGCTCAGGAAAAGAATGCTTCAAAATACAAAAGCAAAGAAGATGAGGCAGCCTCGTTATGTGATGGGAGGCAGGAGATTCCCGGGAGGAGTCGGAGACTGCTAAGATATCCTCAATTGCTGGGACACGGACAGGGCATTGTGAGAGAAAGAATAGCTTGTGCGAGCTGAGAGCAGCCATAGGAGGCAGGCAGAGACAGCAGAGAGTTCCTGAGAACCCGAGGACTAGGATCCATGCCAGCTATGAGAAGCTGGATCTGCCGCAGTGAGGCTGAAGAGGAGCCATCTTGAGCATACTGCTTGGGAGTTGGGCATACTGCTTGGGAGGACTCGGCAGAGGTTCCCCATTGGTTAGAGTCTAGCTCTCTTTTGTGTCTGCTGACAGTTTATTTTATTGTGGATTTAGTTAAAATTTAGTTGTGTGTGTTGATCTCTAATTTGGTGTGCTGTGTATCCTTTTCCACTCCACTATACGTGTTGATTACAAGATGTTTCTCATCATAGCAGCCAGCAAGGGAAGATTGATTTCCGTATTCTGTGCAGAGCATTCACCTTATAGAGTGAAGTTCTTGTAGTTCCCGCCATTGAGGACACACTGTCACTTCGTGAAATCAGACAGAGCTGCTATCCATTCTGGACTATCCCTGTTAATTGTGAACCTTGGCACATTCAAGCTTCAGCTGAGGGGAAGTGTGATGCCCATGCCCATGGGCTGCTGGCAGGATTAAGTGTCAGCACCAACTATCAGTCCCTAAACCAACCTTTCCTCTACCTTTTGACACCTTAATGTCAAGTTTACCATGAACCTTGACAGAAGTTAAAAATTTATAATAGCTAAGTGGCATAACCCCCAGAGAGCCAGTTTCGTCCCTTTGCCCTCTTACTGTGAATCAATCCTTCAAGGTGGGTAATATGCTAGAGTTTTAAAATGTGTTGCTTTGGGGGACTGGGGAGGTGGCTCAGGGGTTAAGCCTCCGCTTTGCAGGCGGAAGGTCCTGAGTTCGGATCCCAGATCCCACGTATAGAGGCCGGGCGGAAGCGGGGGCGGCCTGCGCTTCTGGTCCTGGTAGGGCAGAGCCTGTGAATCCCGGGGCAGAAGGAGATGGAGGCGTCCATGGTGGTTCACGAATTCGTCCGTGGTTCTACACATACACAGACACGCACACACAGGCATACACACACGCGCACACATACACACGCACATGCGCACAGTTGAATAAATAATAATAATAAAAAAATGTGTTGCTTTGGGAGGAAAAGAAAAAAATATTCTTTTATCCTTTAAAAAAATGAACTTTTTTTTTCTTCAGTATATTTAATTATGGTTATGTATGGGCTGAGGTTCTGTCATGGTCTGCAGAATGCAGCGGGTACTCTTAACAAGAGGAATTGGAAGAGGCCATCGTGCAGATATGTACCACAACCTGATGGCTGCTCCAGCAGACACAGGCTGCTCAGGGTAGAAGTGCCTGAGGCCTCTGGCACATGCTGGTTCACCCTTGCTGGAGAGCAGATTCCAGATGAAATTCCACACTAGGTCTGCAGTCAAGATCTAGTGAGGTCTGTTTTCTGGCTGGAAGGAAGAAAATTAGATGGGCTTTTAAGCCATGGCCTAATTCTCTCTGGCCTCTGCTTTCTCCAGCAGTGCTGCTTTCAGGATTGCAGATCGTTGCTCTGGTGAGGTAGTCCCATGTCTGTTTTACTGGCCACTTGTGATAGGAAGGAGACTGATTTGTGTGTAGTGTAGGGTGCGGCCCTGGAGTTGATGATATCTGGAGTACAGACAGGCATCTCTGAGGGTGCTCTGTTTTAGTGACAGACAAGATCAAAAAGGATGTTATCAGCAGTGTTGGAGACTTTTTAGCTGACAGATGCTGGTGCTGTCAGATCAGTGAGGAGAATTGTTGCCTTAGGTTTTGTGTCTCATCCAGGTAGGATGCCTGTGGAGTGGTCACGAGAAGCTGGGATTGTAACTCAAGGGGACAGGCTGCCCAGTCCAAAAGCTGGTTCAAAGTGGGAATTTGGTCAAAGAAGTAAAGTCTGAGCCTCCTGGGTTTCCCTGGTAAGGATTTCTTATATCTTGGTTAAGAAGATAAGGCTGTTCATGTTTGGGCAAGGTTGAATTGGGAATTGGGTCAAGTAGCAAGTAGAAGTTAAGGCAGATAGAGATGGAAACAGTAGGAATTATGACATCCTTGTCTTTATTTGATGGCTTGTGTGGCATGCATGTTCACATGTGTGCATATTACACACATATGCATGCATATGCATGGGTGTACATGCATGTGTAAACTTCAAGCTGATGTCCAATGTTATTCTCAGTTGCTCTCTACTGTATTCATTAAGGCAAAGTCTCTCAATTGCACCCAGAGTCCTCTGATTGGCTAGTTAGTCACCTTGCCCTGAGGCTTCCCATCTGTGCTCTCTGAATACTGGGGTTACAGGTGGCAGCATCACCTACACAGCTTTTGCACAGGTTCTGGGGATGCAGACTCTGGACCTTATGTGTGTACAGAATGCACCGCATCCACGGAACCAGCTTCAAGCCTCAAAGTATAATATATGCACCGACATGCTACATCACTAAGGGTCTATACCTCTCTTGCCCCCACATTTGACTCTTACTACCAGAATCCACCACTTGAATATGTTGGCTTTTGCTTTCTGTATTTACTTTCATATTTCTAAATAAAGTGCTTATCTAGCTAGTTCTTGTTTATCATACTGGATGAAATTATCTGATTCTTCCCGCTAGGAACATCGGGGCTTGTTTCACATTCTGCACTCTTCCTCACCTGTACACATTCATCCTGGCCAAATAATCTATCATTAGCTTGACAGTTAAATTATTAAATGCATAAATCATGTCTGTTTGGTTATTAGAAGTTTTTGCTACATGCTTGTTTTCCCTGCTGTGAACTATTTAGTTTTTCCTGAAAGTTGCTTCACAATTTCCTTTGGCTTGCATTCTCCTTTGCTGTTCATATGAAGATAAGACCCAGACAGTATAGGGGGGCAGTTTCTTTTCCTTTAGGATTCTCCATTACAGTTCATCAGTGTATCAGGAGGAATCATACCAATATCAGAGTTGAGGGAACTATATCCACAGGGATTGTTGAGAAGAATCTATTTTGCCTCTTGTCAGCCTATCTATGTGCCAAAATACGGAACCATTCATTGTGGGAAAGTCTTCCCACATCAATTAGATAATCTTTCACAGACTTCTTAGGGATTGTTTTAACTTCTAATTCCTAGGCATGCACAGAGGCTCCAGCCATCAGTATCAAGTATCCACCCATAGTTAACTGGCACAGTCCAGCAATCTCTGCATTCATGTAGATCTTCTCAGCATAGTGTCTAAGCTTCTTCCTTTTAGACATTTCTCCAGATTTGCTTCCTCCTCCTCCCAGTTGACACGAAAGTGTCCCATGTTGCATTCTTGCCCTTGGATCTGCAGGTATCTGATTCCTTTGCTTTGGAGGTATCTAGTTGCTTTCCTTCCAAATTGTGAAGGAACAGCTAAGATTTATGGATTTAGTGTGGGCTTTTGAGAAGTCTCATGTCCTGCTGATCTCTTTTCTAGAAATTTTTAGAATAATTTTTGGCATTCTGAAAATTTAAGGTGAAGTGTTTTGCCGTGTGCAACCTACCAGTCATCATTCAAGTGTCTGGTGGTGCTTTCAGTGGGAAATTTGTTCTTCATTCCTGCCTTCTTTGGAATTGTCTGCCATGCATTCTGCATTCTTTTTCTAGAGCTCTTGCTTTGCAGGTGTTAGACCACTTGGCATAATCCCCCATTGTATTTCCTAGGAAGTTTCCATTCTGACTTTCAGAAGGGTTTTCTTTCATGTTTATGCTGACACATTTTTGGCTTACAAGGTAAGAAGCTTATCTTCCCTGACTTCTGAACTGCACAGCTCCACAGCATGTTTTCCTGATTCATGGGCTCCACTGTTTTCTCTGTAAGAATTTCAGCCTGTGCTTTCTATACCATCAGCCTCTACAGAGCTCATTTCCTTTTGGTCATGTTGTCTTTTGTGTTCCTCAGAAACTTTAGGGTACTCCTTGAAAGCAACTCAGAAGTATGAGTGGAGTTGTGCATAGTGGGGAGGGGGGCACTTTATTGACTGGTGGGAGCTGAGCTGACCAAAATGTATCAGTGTCTTTTGATTCTTTTGATTTTGTTTTGTGGACAGTTTGATTTAACTAGTGTCACCTGTGTGACCATTGGATTGGATTGGTGTACCAGAATCTGCTGGGGTCACCAATGGGTCTTATCTCCTTGAATCTATCAATAACATTTTTTTTCCCATTAGTCAGTCTGTATCTTCTAGATGTGGAAGTTAATTATTTACATTTAAGGTCATTTTATATAGTTAGCTACTTTGTGTTCTTTGAGATAATGCCTCATGTAGTCCAGGCTGGCCTTAAGCTTCTTCTGTAGCTGAAGCTGACTTAGATCTCCTGATTATCTGTCTCTGCCTCCCTAATGCTGAGGTCACATACGGGTGCCAGAGTGTCAATTGCTTTCTGATGATTTGCATAGCTTTTGTTTCCTCCTTTTTCCAGTTAATCTTTATGATTGGTGATTTTCTGTAGTCAAGGGTTTGACTGCTTTTCTTCTTTTTAAGCTGCAAGGGAATTTTCATTCGTGTGTATTTTCATTGCTTCTAGCTATAGCATGCCCCTCACATTTCTTGTCTTACCCCTCTGTTGGCATTGGATCTTCATCCCTAGGGCAGACTTTGCTTCCTTGTGTGTAGTGTGGCTAGTTCATTTCCTGTCTCTGAATACATTGCCCCATTTTCTACTGGCCTGTAAGATTTATGCTAAGAAACCTGTGTTATTCTAATATTGTTTCTGGTCATATGACTTGATTTTTTTTTCCTGCTTTTATAATTTTTCATCTGTCTTTGACTTCTAACTGTAAGGTTATGATGTGTCTTAGAGAGAGCTGTGTTACCATTGGTGGATCAAACTGAAATTCTGACCGTACATATTTCGAAGTGCTGGGAAGGTTCCAGTGATTATTTCATTAAACATGTGTCCTGTATCTTTTCTGTTGTCAATATTTCATCACTTAATTCTGTCCCCTGGTCTTCACTTAAAAAAAAGATAACATCTTGTGGGATACTAGTTTTCTGTAGATTTTTACCTTCCTTGTGGGATTATAAATATGTGTCACCATGCCCAACTGTGGCTTTAATTGTTTTTTTTTTTTAATCATGTTTTTCTAATGAGGTCGATTTTTCTTTTTTCCTTTTTTTTTTTTAACTTAACTCTTCTACTTGGTCTAGCCTGTTGCTCTCAATGTAGTTCTTTCATTTCATTCATTGACTTATTGGCATTAGCTTTGGTTCTGATACATGGATGGTTTTTAGTCCTTATCAGCAATGTCTGCAAGTACATAGCAACCTAACTGTACATGTTTGCACTGTGTTGGTACAGTGCAATTTTGCAGAGGGCCTTGTCTTGTCCGCCTGGCTTTCACTGGCATATTGAGCCACTTATTGTGAATCAGCTTTTGTAATGTGCAAATCTATGTTTACTGGGAAATAACAACCTGAATCTTAGCCCTTCGCAAGGCCTCATGTGTTGAGCATCTGTCACAGTTACAATGCTGCAGCCATTTGTGTCAATATGGTGGGATGGTGGGTGTGGTTCAATACTGGGTCTTCTGTGGCTGCTGGCTTCTAAGCCAGGATACTCTAGCAGTGTATCTGATTGTACAAAGGCGGGGAGTTGTGCTAATTATCCTGAGAGATATACATGTGTCTCTGTGCTTTGGATTTTGACAAAGAAAGCCACTGAGAATGTTGAATGCTTATTTCAGGCATGGTTTCACTCTGTTTCTAGAAGTATGCCTCATTCCTGCTCTCATCTGGATCTTCTTGGCTCAACTTGTCTACCTATTTTTTTTATATATAGAAGCACTGAGTATATGGTTATATAGTTTAAGGGAACATGGGGGGGGTGTACTACTATATGCATATGTGCTACTTGGCCTAAGTAGAATCTAAATTGATATCATTTAGGAATAGGCAACATGGAACCACATTCTTAACTTCTCTTGGGGATAGAGCTAAGACATCTACTGGGGACAGCTACTCTACAATGTGGGTTACAGTGGAAAGGCACTGAAACTTAACTACCAGACAGATAGAACATTTAAAAAAAAAAAACAAACAGAAAAATCGGAGGAGCAGAACAGAGGGAAAGATTGCTCCAGCAAAATGTAGAGAACAAAGTGTAGAGAATACAGTGCAGGGGTCACAATCTGAGGCAAAAGAGAAAGGAAGGCTTTAGAAAGCACACACTGTAGCTTTGGTTATGAACAAAATGTGTGTGTGCACATATGCATGGATGTTGTATTTATGCATGTGAGTGCATATTCATATAGAGGCCAGAGGTCAATGCATTAGGCACCTTCCTCAGTCATTTTCTACCTTATTTTTGAGACAGTGTCTCTGATTTCAGTCATGCTGGCTGGCCAGTGAGCTCCAGGGATATACTTCTTTTATCCCTCTAGTGTTAGGGTTGTAGTCATGAGCCTCCATGTCCCACTGTTTATGTAGGTGCTGTAGATCTAAACACAGATCCTCACACTCATGTAGCAAACATTTTAACACTTGAGCCCTTTCCCCAGCCCTATGACTAGACTGTGATGGATCGAGAAGATAGTCAGAGCAAGGGATTCAGAAGACATTAACTCCAAGCAGGCGTGCAGTGTAGCCAGATGAGTACTTGAACGGACACGATGTGCTAGTACATGGAGAGTTCTCTCTTCTTCCAACATTTGCTTGTGAGGAGCCATTTTCAAAAGTGCCTGAGTCTACAGTTTAGAAGAGAAGATATCTGCATTGTCCTTTTCCTGGAACTCCCAGTGAGATCCTGCAATCATTCACTGAGTGCTGGGCTAGCTATAGGGAAAGTACTTTGAGACAGAAACAGAGAGCCCTATGTGGTTGGAACCTGGTAAGAGTCAGGGGGCGTATGTGTGACTTTTTCTGTTGTCGTGGCCAATTACCAGAGAGAAAGCAACTCAAGGGAGGAAAGTGTTATTTTGGCTCATGGCTTAGGGTGGGGAAGCAGGGTTGTGGGTGACTCTGGTTGCCTCTGGATCTGAGCCTGGCTATAGAAGTTGCAACTCTACTCCATGGCCTGTGCTTTTTAGGGGAGCATTTAGGCTCAGGTCTTCTCTAGTGCTTGGCCCACATACAGACAGACGCCAGGGACTAAAAAATCACAACCCATCAGTTTACTGCCTTCAGGAAATATATATCACCATGAAAGATAGGCACAGTCTCAGAATGATAGGTTGATAAAATGTACTCCAAGCTGATGAAGGAAACAAGTAGAATTAGCATTCCTAATATCAACAAAATAGACTTCAAATCAAAAGAATCACAGATAGATACTAGATATTAGTCAGAGTAACAATCCATCAGGAAGAGTTCCCAATTCTGAACATACACCTAATACAGGTTCATCTACATTCATTAAGCAAATACTACAATGTCTAAAACATTAAATCCACCCAAACATGGATAATAGTAGGAGATTTAAACACTCCGCTATCACCAGTGCATAAGTTTATAGGCCAAAAGTTGAACAGAGACTCTGGCTCTGAATCAAGCATTAACCCAAATGGGCATGACTAACTTCTACCAAACTTTCATCGTAACACCAAGGACTACATATTCATTTGAGCAGATCATGGAACTGTGTCCAAAATAAACCACAGATTGGGTCATAAGCAAGCCTCCACTTATACGGGAAAGTGGAAATTCTTTATCTGACTACCAGAGAATAAAACTAGATATCCACAACAAGGTAGGTGACAGAAAATTCTTGGAAACTAAATACCATGATGCTGTGCGAGAAATTGGTTCACGTAGAATTGAAAATGGAAATTCAAAATTTTTCCCTTTTAAATTCACAGTTAACTGGATCATTTTTCTTTTCTAGCTTTTTGGGTTTTTTTGCTTCTGCTTTCTGTTAACCTTTTTTCTGTTTTCCTTTTTTTTTTTCTTATATTGTTCTCTAGTGTTACTTTTATTTTTCTACTCCTGCTTTTGTTAACTGGCACCTTCACCTGTACAGGGTGTCTGGCTTATTCCCTCCAGTGCTGCTGGAGTTTTGGTCATTTGGTCAATTATAGTCACTGCTGCCATTGGTTTGCTTCTATCTAGGAGGGGATCAGGCCAGGTGCACTGAATACCAGGTGGAGTTTCAGTCCCTGAGCTGCATTTTAAGAACTGAGCCTCAACCTTGCCATAACCTAATTCTATCTAGATCTTGGCCAACACTTCAACTGAAAGAATACAGGAAATTAAAACTTCTAGTCAATTTGTATCCAGAGGTACAAATCCCAACTCAAGAGATATGGAAAGAAAAAGCAGCACAACTTCCCCAAAACCTCCCTCATAAGTCACAGTTCTGTAGCATCTGAGTCTAATGATTGCACAGCTGACAGAAGCAAAGTCAAGCTTCAAATCATCGATGATGGGAATGACCAACAACTTCACAGAGAGCAGAAGGAGGGGCATCAAAGGAGACACGAGAAAGTGATCACTGACTAACAGAAAGAATGTTGCAATGGTGACCATGTTACCAGAAGGTCTCTAGGGATTCAGTGTAGTTCTCATCAACAACCAGAACTAAATCAAACAGTCCTAAAGTTTATATAGAAGTACTGGGCATTGCCAAAGAGTCAGAGCAATTGTGAGCAAAAATCTAAAACAAACAAACAAACAATACTAGAGTTTTTGCAATATCTTGCATCAAATTATTATGTCGGTATAATAAGGAGAAGCTTCTGAACATGTTATTTCATTCCTACTTCATGCATCCACATTTTTAGGATTTCCTCAAATTTTAAAAACTGTTAATGGGGGCTGGAGAGGTGGCTCAGGGGTTAAGCCTCTGCCTTGCAGGCGGAAGGTCCTGAGTTCGGATCCCAGATCCCACGTATAGACGCCAGGCGGAAGCGGGGGCGGCCTGTGCTTCTGGTCCTGGTAGGGCGGAGCCTGTGAATCCCGGGGCAGAAGGAGGTGGAGGCGTCCATGGTGGTTCTCGAATTCGTCCGTGGTTCTACACACACAGACACACACGCGCGCACAACATACATATGCACACACGCACAATTGAATAAATAAAAAAATTTAAATAACCTTTAAAAAAAAAAAAAAACTGTTAATGGACCAGCGTGTATGTCCTATTCATTCTCCCAACTTACTAAACAACATAAAATTACTCATTACAGTATTCCCTACAATCCACAAGGTCAGGGATTTGTGGAGAGAACAAATGGCATGATTAAATGTTATTTAAAAATAAAGGAAGGGGAGAGGACCTCCGTGGATTCCCCTCAAAATATTCTTTCTTCCATTTTATTCACATTTAACTTCTTAAAAAGTTTAGGAAAAGATGGCTTTACAGTAGCAGAACACCTTTGGCATGCATCCTTTACCTTAAAATCATGAGTTTTTTTGAAAGATGCCCTTACAGGTCAATGGGATGTCCTGACCCAGTCTTACATTGCAGCCGTGGATATTTGTGTGTTTCCCCACCAACAGGGTCACCTCTGTGGATTTCTGAACGACTAGTATGATTGGTAGAAGGAAATGAAATCTCTTCCTGAGAAAATAAGGCTGAGCCTGGCAGAGAGGCGAAGAGGGATGAGCAGACATCAGAGGCTGCTGCAGAGACCCAGGTGGAAAGCCTGATACGTGAAGGGATGTGGCTGGTACAAGAAGCCCAACAACCAGTGACTCCGAGATACTTTTTCCTCATGGACTTGCTGTTCTCCCCTGAAAAATTCCACGACTTATGATCCTGACCCGCCAGTAGTGCATACCGCAGTGTGGGGAAAGAGAGATGTTCCAGCGAGCTTCAACTCTATGCAGCTCTGGGGAGGCCTGGATGCAGAAACTACCCCATTGCAGGTTGCTCAAGGGCATCTAAGCTCCACCTACAGGAGAGAGAGCACAGTTTTTAGGATCATGGGACTCATTGGAGGAAATTCCCTTAACATTTTTGCTGTAAAAAGGGTGGTCTATAAGAGAATTCTTACAGCTGTGCTGCAAAACAAAATGTGAGAAATTGTCCATTGTGGGTCATATGTGTGGCTGACCAGACACTACTCAGTATTGGACTGGTCAAATGCAAAAGAATGCAAAAGGTGACTTTTGATGGAGGATTCATTAGGAAGTATGCACAAACTGAACTGTGGAAATTATGGGGACAGCCTCAATTTTTGGAATAAGATCTTGTGTGGGCCCCCCCCAAGTTTTTTATTGGTTCCTAAAATCAAACGTTTTCACATAAGGTTTGAAGGGAGGTGTACTCAATTAGTTATGTGAATCGTTTGCTTGCCAGTTTTTCTTCTCCAAAGCTTGATACCAAGATAGTATTAGTTCTTATGCAACCCCCATACGTGGTTACACCTACTAAAATTTCTAAACCTTAGTATGATAACAGGGCGTGAAGTTATTTAAAGAACTAATAGAGCTAGTGCAACCTGGAAGAGTAATTAGGATTATTATAGCCAGCATAATTTCAGCTTTGGTTGCCACTCCACTAGTGCTCTGTCCATGATGCATGGTTCATTATATTAAAACCATAAAAAGGGATATTTCTGATATTTTAAAAACCCGACTACGCATTGATCAGGACTTATAGAAACAGATAGGTTTATTAATACAGACCATGATGGTCATGGGAGCAGAAGTGCAGAGTTTAAAATCAAAGGTACTCTGCGGTGAACATAGAATGTAACATTTCTAGTTATGACTGGTAAAAGATTAAAGCTGTTCTAATTGGTATCTGAAATCCTGATAACCTTTGTGCAAGGTTGACATTGCTACATAATCAGATTACATACATCAGTCAGGCTGCACTTTCATCCAGTTATCTTCAGGCCCTTCAATCGTTGGTTAATGGGCTTTCTTGTTGGATTCTAAGCATAAGTTTTACCAGAAAGCTTTGGTTTGTGAGCTCTGCCATGATAGCTATAGTAATAAGTATACTGACAGGATTAATAGCTTTTAGAATTTGATATGTCCTAACAGTGTAAGGAATGCTGAAGTCTAAAGGCTCTAGTCTCTTGAGATGGGAGATGGGGGCACTCTTGGTGGCCTACAGTAGCAGGTGGTCTCTTGTAACAGTAGAGATTTATGACTTCCTGCTGGCCTTCCTGGAAAGGGCCAGGCTGGCTCTCATTCTACTTTGAAACTGGCAGGAGGGTAGAGGTGTTTCCTGTGTACCTCTTCCTGTTCTTTTGAGGCCATTAAAATATATTAGCATGTTCAAAAGATGGGCACAGAGCTTTATTGTTGTAACTGTATCACCTTTGTACATAATAGTAGCCTGTTGTTTTTCTACAGTGAATGAGGCCATTAGGGCATATTAACATCTTTAAAAATTGGCTGGGCTGTGTTGTTAGTGGTGGCCTCACCTGTTGTTGATCTTGTATGTGGCTGTAGTCTATCTATCACAATATATAGATGTCATCTATCTGTTTCAATGTATAGCCGTCATTCCCCTGCTTCATGGTATGTAAGGAATTATATTTAAAAATAAATTTGATTTTGGTTTCGACTTTTCCAATATCCCCTCTGACCCAGCGTATCTCAATTCCCACTGATCCCACTCCAGAGATCCATTCAGGAAAGCGAGGTAAACACGCTGGTCCTAGATGCCCACATATGACAGTGACACACACATACAAAAAAATGCTTATAGCACTGTGAACCCAGAAACAAACTAGTAGAGGCAATACCTTCAAAAGATACTTCAAAAGAAAATTAAGTGAAAAATGGATCAAAGATCTATGTAGTGCCTGCAGCCATTGAAGGAATGCTACTACTACAGGAAAGCACAGGGGAATACCTCAAGATGGAAACATGGCCTCTGACCTTCCTGATGGGACTCCACAAATTCAGGAAATAATAAGAACTGATGTGATTGCAACTTACAGAAAAGCCTCTGTACAGGAAAGCAAACAATCTCCTGAATGAAAACTCAGCCTACAGGATTGGGAAACTTCTTTACCAGCTGTGCAAATCCAGAGGATGGAGACCTCAAAAACAAAAATGCTCAGATGTCAAGTAACCCAATTCATAAATGGCTGAATGTAGTGAAGTAGGTCAAATGGACAGTGACCAAATGCAGAGGTCAATGTCTTTATCCATGAGGGAAATGTAAGTCAGTTTTACATGGAGATTATCTGTTATTAAGGATTATCTGTTATTAAAAAACCAACAAACAGCAAGTGTCAGTAGGATGGGCAGGGGCTTTAACACTGTGGAGTATAAGTTAGTACCACAATTGTGGTGACCTCTCGTAAGATGGAACCCCCACATGACCAGATGTGCCATGATTTGATATATACCTGAAAGAATAGAAGATAGGATGTGGTAGAGATACCTGTGTGCCTGTAGTAATTATGGTATTAGTTACAATAGTCAAGTCATAGTGTCAGCTGGGGCCAGATAATGAAGATTCAGTGGAGTGTTATGTGGCCATTTAGAGGAAGAAAATTGGGACACTGGCAGGAAAATGGATGGAACTGAAAATTGACACATTAAGTGAAATTAAGACTTAGAAAGGTAAATGGGGTGTATTTTTCTCTGATGTAGAATCTAAAGCAAAAGGCAGACAAAGTGAACAAAAGAAAAACAAAAAGGACATGAAAATTACAGAGATATTATTAGAAGACACAAAGGAGAGGGGGGACAGATGTTATCAAAACACCTCACATAGGTATGAAAGTATCATAATGTGGGGCTGGGGAGATGGCTCAGGCCTTTGCCTCTCAAGCAAAAGGACCTGAATTTGGATCCCAGATAACACATGAAAATGCCAAGTGAATGTGGCTGTGACCTGCAAGTCTGACCCTCGAAGGCAGGCCTGTAAAACTACAGAAAAGCAATAAGGTGGAAGAATAATTTAGGATAATTTCCTGATAATCATCCTCGGGCTCTACAGGCACACTCACTCACGTGTCCCTCCCACCCTTGCCACACATACATGCAAGCAAGCATGAAATAAAAAATGTAAGCCCTTGTTCTGTACAATTAATATACTAATGAAGAAATACCTCAGGCTTATAGTCTTTGCACACACAGGTTTAGTGCTTCTCTCTACAATAAAACTCTCTTGAATGATAATTGTGATGGTTAATTTTTATTGCCAGCTTGACTGGATTTAGAGTCACTTAGACCTTTGACTAAGCCTTTGAGGTGTTTCCACACGTTAGCTAAAGAAGAAGGACCCACCCTAGATATGGGTAGCACCATGTCATGGGCTGGGGTCCTGTCTGGCCAGAGTCAAAAGTGAAAGAGAAGGAAACAGCTGAGTACCAGCATCTAGTCCTCCCCATCCAGAATTTGAGGAGCCACATCTGCTTGCTCTTGCTACCATGATGAACTGTGTCCTCTTGATCTATGAGCTAAAATAAACCTTCTTACCCACAGTGCTTATGCCAGACATGCGGTCACTGCAGTGAGAATCAGTTAACTGAGTTGTTCTGCATGGAGGAGGCAACATTTCTGCCTTTGGATCACACAGCCTTCTTTTCTTTGATCTCTTTCAGAACAAATTGGAGCTTTAGCAGATCAGCATATCATTCATGTGGCATGTGGCGAGTCCCACAGTCTGGCTCTTAGTGACCAGGGCCAGCTGTTCTCTTGGGGTGCAGGCAGTGATGGTCAACTGGGACTCATGACTACTGAAGATTCTGTTGCAGTGCCCAGGTAAGTATGTTACAGAAAGGTGTGAAAGATGTGGAGGGCAGATTATGAATTGATTTTTAATTGTTCTGTTTTCTTTTTTTTTTTGATGGTTTCCTTTGTGATTTTGTTACCTCATAGCGCATAATGTAGTTATTTATAAAAATGTATAAAGTTTAAAATGTGAGTCAATTTGGAATCTGTTTGTTCTGGCAGAATGGCTCCTAGAGGAGTTCCTAGCACTTGATAAGTGTTTCAATCAAAAGGACATCTCTTCAACACTGACACTTACTAACCTTCAATTGAGAATCAGAAGACTTGACTGCTTAGTTAAGCACTGTAAAATAGAAACGTAGAATTATAAGTTAATTCCTGTTATATACTATAGTACTTTCAGCACTGCAAATAAGTAAAGAGAAAGACAGTTCCCCATGTCCTCCTCCAAGGCAGTGTCTCTTTAATCCCAGGCCAGCTTTGAATTCCTGACCCTCCTGCCTCTACCTATGAATTTTGGGATTACAGTTATGCACCATGCATCAGGTTTATGCAGTGCTGGGGTCCTGCTCATAGCCTGATGTCATTGTTACTGTTAACATATTACAACAAAGCTCTGGGAGCTGAGGACAGATCAGTGTTGCCATGGACTGGGGATGGAGTTGGGAGGAGGGAGAAAAGCTGTAGGTTGAGGCTGAGAGGAGAAGACTTGAAGGTTAGAGATGAAGCTGGGAGGAAAGAGAAGAGCTGATGGCTTCCATAAGGTTGTGAGCTTGGAGAAATACTCAGGTGCAGTATGGGGAGCCCTGATGGAGGTGTTGGTATCATCAGCGTTCACTGCAAAGTGCAAAGGACTGGTGATGTGGTAAGATGCTTTCCTATCATGCAGGAGGTTTGATCCCAGAATTACAGGAAAATAAAAGACCAGAAAACCACTGTCAGTAATAAAGCACTAAAACAACCTGTAAAACCCACTCTTAATTGATAAATAATTTATTACTAAAAATATGCTGATAATTACCTGAGCTGTTGGAAAAAATGATCCCAAAGGACTTTCTCAATACAGTATTGATGCATATCTTTAATTTGTTTAATAAAGAAAAACAATATCAGCAGAGTAAACTGCAGTATGTAAGTGTTCTGTGCTTGTTTAACTGGCAGCTAGTACATGGGAGTGATGGCATTGGGCATATGAGCACACAGCATACTCCTCTGATTCTGGTTTTACTCCCTTTCGATGTATACCCAGAAGTAAAATTGCCCACACTTTGAAAGCCTTTATGGCAATGGTCATATGTTTAGGGGTCTTTCTTCTGTAGCTTGCTCTGTCTAGTTAGGAAACACATGCTAACTGTTCATTCACTGTTCTTGTTGTGGGAATCGTCTAGAACAATACCTCAGACACCAGTTAGGATGGAAGGGAGGAGCTTCATTGGCTGGTGGTCTGGAATTGAGATCATTCTTCAAGGACTCCAGCCCTGAGTTTAGCTGGTACTTTCATTTTATACTAAAGCATGGGCAGAAGTGGACCAAGCAAAATAAGACTTTCCAGAAGCAGACTTAAAGACTCCTAAGTGTCATCAGGGCAGGTTGACTGTAGATGACCCACGCTCGACTCTTACCAGAGCAAGTACAGGGCTCTGGGGATGGGGTGGTGTCTCAGGGACTCAGTAATTTTCCATCTCAGCTTATGCTTAGAAACAATAGTTTACATTTTCTACCTCATTCTCACATAACAGTCCATACAGAACACTTCTAGAAGGTGGGGAGTTATCCCTTCACCAATAAGCAAGCAGTTTTATAATAGCAAACAATTAGCTGGTATCCTGTAATACTCAATCTAGATTGAGGGCTCAGTCTCCAGGACTGCCACCCCTAATTAAAAGCCTACTGTAAGCTCTCGGTTGCTTTCCATAGACTTTTCACTTCTCAGCCATAAATTGAAGTTTCATAACTCCAGTCATTAATTTCAATTAATTGTAGTGGCTCAGGGAAAACTAGAAAGGAGAGATGGTAGGGCACCATATGAGAGAAGGGTGTGGAGGTCCCAGACATACAGGGCAACTCTCCCTACAGGAGCTTCCATATATTCAGCTGTTTCCTTGAATCCTCTCCTTTGGGGTTTTGCAATGAAATTATTTCATACATGCAACTGATTATATCTTTTCTCATTGGCAATCAATTTAACTCTAGCTCCTTTTAACTTACCAAAGGTCAGGGATGGACCTGAACAACCACTCTTTAAATCATAGCTTCTTAAACTATGGGTCATAACCCAACATGGGTGGCATAGCTATGTGGAAGTCACAAAACATTTGGTGACTCTAACAGATTTCTGAATGGCAAAGACCAAACATTAATTGAATATCAAGTACAGAATGGATCTGAGGTATCTGGAGCACTCAGCCGTGTTCTACCAAATGGCATCACCATAGCCTCAGTTCTGAACATACATGTATACGGTGCATGGTATCATGCCATGCAGCGCCCATCACCCCACACAGTATCAGCCAACACTGCCAGAAGCATCTCAGCCCAGAATTGACTAGTGCATGTAATAAATGCAGAGTTTTCTCTGCACAGCTTTTTGCTCTTAGAGAAATTTGATGGTCTCTTATGAAAAACAGATTTTTAATGTTTTCCTTAGTAAGTAAATATTAAATTTGGATTGTGTTTTGCTAGACTGTTTGATTTAAAAATTGCCGTTTCAGTTGATGACTTGAGTCTTGTTTAGAAACATGGTTCAGTGAGTTTTGGTTTGGGATTAGGACAGAATTTTTAACAGTTCTGAAATGGCCCTGAGCATGTTTGTGTTGCATGTTTATGCAAAAAACATCCTTATCATTAACAAATCCAAAAACAGAACAGTTGTCAACTCCGAAAAACATTGAAGATAAGATACTTTGGGCCTTCAGTGTCAAATGTCAGCCAATATTTAATTAATTATTTTTAAATTTTGAGACAGGATCTCATATATTCCAAGATGGCTTCAAATGTACTATGGAGCAAGAATGACCTTGAGCTTCTGATCCTCTTGCCTCCACCTCCTGAATGTTGAGATTACTAGTACATATCACTACATCTGTTTTTTTTCAATATTTTAATTTTATATGTAAAAATAAATAAGCAGTCCACCTCATCAATATACAAATTTGCTTTAGTCTTTAATGAATGGCAAAATTATGTAAACCAAATAATTATTTTAAACTTTTCCTATTTATTTATGGCCATTGTTGAGTTTGTATGCCTGTTTTATATACCTTCTTATCCAAAGTCAATAAGAACTTCTCATGGGAAAAGGGATGTCAGGTGTTGGTGGACAAAGTTGAGGAAAGCCTGCTTCAAACTGCACTTCTAGATCTTTTTGGTGATTTGCTTCTGACCAGAAGCTACCTAGGGCTGTCAGGCTCTAGTCAGCTCATTAGCCTCTGTGAAGCACTAGTTACTTCAGAGATGTTAAGGATTCTGAGTTGTGTGTCATAGTGTCACTGTTATAACAAACCACAGGACCACGGTAATGTATCTCAGAGCAGAGTGTTTGCCTAAGATGCAGGTCAGGTTAAGAGGTAATGCAATTGTATTATGTAAGATTATATGTTTGGCTTTAAAAATCTTTTAGGCAGGATGATTTTTTATAACTATATTTAATTGGGAATGTTTCTATTGATTGTTTATGTGGACACTCGTCTTAAAAGAGCCTTTTGTGTTTCAGGTTGATACAAAAGCTGAACCAGCAGACCATATTACAAGTCTCCTGTGGTAACTGGCATTGCCTGGCTCTGGCAGCTGGTAATAACTTAGTAACATAAGAGCAGTGCTAATAGTATATTAATCTTGGAAGCACCTCTCTCCTAAGTGCAAGTGATTTATTCCTGAATCCCTTCACTAAATCACAAGGGTGTTTTTTCTTTTCTTTTCCTTCTCTCCTCTCTCCCTTTATCCCCTGCTCTCTCTTATTCTCCCTCTCTTTTTCTTTTTTTTAAGCTGCAGTCTTTTCTCCAACATCTGCTCTTAAGCTTTCAATAAATGTAAAAGCAGGAGTTAGAGGAATGTAAGCAACAAAGGAATCCATTGCACTTTGCTAGAATAAATCTGGGATTCATGTCCTGTTGAGGCCTGTGAGGGCAGCCGTGGCCTGTGAGGGCAGCTCAGAATAGTGTAGATCGGCCTCAGGCCTGTGGAGAAGCCACAGGCATGAGGGCAACCGTAGGCCTGTGAGGTCCGCTGCAGGCCATGGGTCTGTGAGGGCAGTCTTGGCCCTGTGAGAACAGCTTCAGGCCTGTAAGGGCTGCCTCAGGCTTGTGAGAAACAGCTTCCATCTGTGAAGGGAGCTTCATGCCTGTGAGGGCAGCTCATAATCCACAGCACCTTGCTAAAGTAAATCGGCATGTCCCCGCCCTGCCTAGGTCTGTGCTGAACAGTC
The DNA here is from genome assembly GCA_023101885.1 of Typhlomys cinereus. Lineage (NCBI taxonomy): Eukaryota > Metazoa > Chordata > Mammalia > Rodentia > Platacanthomyidae > Typhlomys > Typhlomys cinereus. Next base: position 14,854,331 of record JALPQD010000008.1, on the reverse strand, counting down.
CAGATGGTCCCAGCTACAGCTCCTAAAGCTGAATGTGCTGGTCTTAGTGTGGCTAGACCTAAGTTCAACTTATTTAGATGTAAGCCTGGTAATTAACCTGTTCAGAATTAAATTTACTCAAACCTTTAATATTGGCATTATTAATTGCCTTCGAAGGGCAGTGAAATTCCAGTCTACCTTGTTCTGTAAAGTGATACTTTTCTCTTTGGCAGTTTTATAGCATGAAATGTCTCTTGGGTGGGTTTGTAGGAGGGGAGAGTCAACTAACTGATGCCCCTAATAACTACTAGATAACCTTGGAAAAGATGCCTGTATTGTTTCTGTGATACCAGTTTTCTGTTCTTCCAGATGGCCAGTTCTTCACATGGGGAAAGAACAGCCATGGACAGTTGGGTCTGGGGAAAGAGTTCCCCTCCCAAGCTAGCCCTCAGCGGGTGAGATCCCTGGAGGGGATCCCACTGGCTCAGGTGGCCGCAGGAGGTGCACACAGCTTTGCCCTGTCTCTGTCCGGAGCTGTTTTTGGCTGGGGCATGAACAATGCAGGGCAGCTGGGGCTCAGCGATGAGAAGGGTAGGTGCTGTCTTTGTATACATGCCTCAGTTCAAAGCACATTCACTTTCATGTCAAATGTTCCTGTGGACCTACTGTGTGTGAAGCTACAGTGAACAAGATAGATGGTCCCTGGCTCAGTGGAGCCCATATAGTAGATGGATGCAGACAACAAGCCAGTAAACACAGAATATGCCAGATGTGTTAGAACAAGCTTCCCATTTTGCACACATTAGTCAGGAAGGGCCTCTCAGATCCCAGTTTGTTTGAGCAGAGTCATGTGTGGATCAGGTAAGAAGTGGGCTACTGCGATTTCTGGGAGAAGAATGTTCCAGTGAAAGGAAAGAACACTTATTCAAGTATTGAGGATGATGGTCTGGAGGCAAGGCAGAGAGAGAAGTAAGAGGTGCAGGTCTGGTACTATGGACCCTATGGGGTAAGGGGAGGATTCTAGCTTCTCTCTGTGAGAGGAGGGCACCCAGGGTTTGAGGAGAGGAGTGGTCCTGTTTGAGGAGCTGTGATAGGGCAAGAGGGAGAAGCTGTTTGGAGGTAATGGCAGTACTCAGGTTTTCTTAGTACTGGGGAATGAGGACAGTAAAATGTGAAGCTGGGAAAGAGGGCAGCCAAAAGGGTGAAGGTGTGTGGGGACCCGGGAAAACGATGCAAGCTGAGAAGGAGGACAGAGTCAGGGAGTCTGAGGTAGCTATGAATTAGGGTTTAGAGAGAGGAAAAGAGACCTGCTAGACTCCAAGCAGGGGTGTAGCAGAGAGTTGAGCGGGCATCTGCTCGGGCCGAGGGTCGGTGTGCTCATCAGGGACCCAATCACCATGATGTTCCAATGGATGTTGGTTTATTATAGATCGAGAGTCTCCATGCCACGTGAAGCTCTTACGAACACAGAAAGTGGTCTACATTAGTTGTGGAGAAGAGCACACGGCAGTCCTCACGAAGGTGAGGGGCTGGGAGGAGAAGAGCAAGACAGATGGTTTAACTGATTGTTGAGTAGTAATGGGGTTTAGTTATTGTGGTTTGAACACTTGATGTTCTCTTAGTTTGATTGCTTTCTGAAGGAATAGAGAAAGATTACTGTGTTTTCTTCTTCAATAAGCTTTTAAGATTTTCAGTAATATTTTAAAATAGTTTAAGTACAGCATATAAAATGCAAAACAATACTCGATCTTTGTTCTTCTAAAGCAATTCGTTCAAATATATGAAATAAGTAGTCATTTATCTGATATTTTTAAACAATCAACCTGTGTCTTTTATGTTTAAGCACATTTGCCTCTGGGTGAAGAGTGGTAGAAAGAATGAAAATGTATTTTCTTCCCATGGTGGTTATTTTGAGATATGTAGTCCAGGGTGACCATGAGCCCCTGATCCTCCTGCCTCCACCTCCCTAGTGCTGGAATTGCAGGCCTATACCACCATGCCCAGCTTGAAAGAGGGTTTTCTTACTGAGTCTTTGTTGTCAGTGTTTATAGAGTGCTTCACCATGTGCTCAAGTACAAGTTTAAAACAAATCTTCCTTTATTAAGGGTTCGTGTTGCCCTGTTTCTTACATGTGCAAAGTCCTCACATTTTACCTGTTCTTTCCTTTTAAATTTTTGCCTTCAAACACATCTTTGTACTTTTAAACAATTTTTGAAATTCCCCGACAGCACATGTTCTTCTGAGCAGTGCTGTCTCTCTTCCACAAAACCATCATCTTAAGTTCCCCCTGATTTTTTTTTTTTTCTACCTAAAAACTGTTCTAAGAAGTGTTTATGCCCAGGAGTGAGATGAGTGTAGTGCCGTCTAGACAGATTGCAGAGGTGATACCTGAGGTTCACATGCCATGAAGTCACTTGGTCCTTGCTCCTTGTTAGAGTGGAGGTGTGTTTACCTTCGGTGCTGGTTCCTGTGGGCAGCTTGGACATGACTCCATGAATGATGAGGTCAATCCAAGAAGAGTTCTGGAGCTGATGGGCAGTGAAGTAACTCAGATTGCCTGTGGCAGGTGAGTGCTTGCAAGAGTGTTCTCTCACCTTAGCAAGACCCAGATATGGACCTGACAGTGACTGTTAATTAAGAAATCCTTCTGTTTAGTTTTTGTGTGTCTATATGTGTATGTATGTCTGTGACATATAGGATGGGGGTGCATGTGTGCCATAGTGTATGTGGAGATTGAGGACAGCCATCAGGTGGTTCTTTGCCATTCCATCTTGTTTGAGACTGGTCTTGTCTCTGCTGCTGTGTAAGCCAGGCTTGTTGCCCTGGGAGATTCTGGAGTTTATCAGATCTTTACTTCCTATGGATTAAAGATCCTTAGGACATTGTATCTGTGTTTGTATAGGACATGTGGATCTGAACTCTGGTCCTCATGTTTTTACAGCAACCACTTTAGTCAGTGAGCCGGAAACAGTGCCATATAGTCCAGGCTGGCTTCAAACTAGCTATGTAACTGAGCCTTACATTGATATCTTCTGTCTCCATCTCCCAAGCTCTGGCATCTGGGCAAGTGTCACTGCACCCAGCTTCATTTTAAGTAATCTTGACTGAGGCTGGAGAGCTGGCTCAGTGGATAAGGTGCTTACCCTGTGTGAGGTCCACAGTTTGGATCCACAGAACCGATGTAAAAGCTGATCAGGCATGATAACTACCTGTAATTCCAGCACTCAGGACTCCCAGGGCAAGCTGGCTAACTTGAGTCTCCTGGTAAGCTCTTGGCTCCACTGAAAGATCCTGACTTGATAATAAAAATAGACAGCAATTGAGGAAGACACATGACATCAACTTTGTGTCCACACACATGTGAATACATACACACATACATTGTTGCAAGTGCATGGTTGCACATGGATGATAAATGACCATCAAACAGCTTAAAGGAACAAAGGATTTATTTTCTCTTACGATTCCTGGTTACAGTTCTCAGTCTTGCTTGACGGGATAGCAAACACCAACACCAGGGCCAAGGGAACTGGCCACACCATCTCTACGTAATGGCTGAGAGGGATGATTCTTATTTGCCAGACCAGCATGTCTGGCCAAGTGTACAGAAGGATGCCAACTTCCTCAACCAGCTCTCAGTATTTTATTCACCTGTTCAAGGCCTAGTCCCATCCACCACCAGCTAGACAATCTTCTGCAGGTTTGCTCTGGGCTTAATTCAACCACTAATTCTCTACAAATGTGCCCAGAACTCAAACCCTCAACTGTCAAGTTGACACCTATACCTAACTATGACACTCCACCCCTTGTCAGCGTGACACAAAAACAGCACTTTTAAACTATAACCTTCAATCCTTCTCCCCATAGATGTTAAAAGTTATCTTAAAAATATAAATACATTTCATTGACAAATTTAAATGTTCTTTCACTAAATGTTCAGTTCCAACATCTAAGTTTCTTAATGTATTAAATCAAAATAAGTTAAATACTTTAAAACAGATAAAACATTAAAACAGAAGTATCTTGATGTAATAAGAAAACATTAAATTAAGATCAAAGTCCAGGAAGTCAAATACCACATCCTGTACTTCATTGTCCATCTTCTGTTGCTCATCATGTAGTCAAAGTGACTAAAAGATTCTAGGCATTCCTAGTCCCTGTTTGCAACTTGAAGTTGTAAAAGCAGAGTTCCTCTGAACCAGGCTGAATTTCCACTGGCAGCCATCCTCAGCATACATCCCACGGTTCTGGCATCTCCAACACTTCTGGGTTTGCCTCTGCAGGTATAAACTTCATCTTCTCTTGCATGACTCTATGCCTGCCACTTCGTGCCAAGCTTTTGCTGCTCTCCATGAACCCCATAATCATATATCAAAACCAGTACCACCTGGGGGACATTGCCAGATTCCGAAGGGAGGTTGACACCTAGCTTGGTCCACTCGAGCCACAGCTGTCCCAATTTTAGAGTGCTGATTCTGGAAAAGCCCCTTTTGAGGTAGCTGAAACTTCCAAAGAGCAAAAAATAGCTTTAACTTGGGCTTTTGGCCCCTGAAGGAATCTGGGTTTTCAAATCATGAATTCACCATACAGTGGTATTTATGTTTTCCATCATTCCAGTGCAAGTCACTAGGCCTTTTTCCATTGATGCTCATTTTTCCAACAACAGCAGCTATTTGGCCGCCTGCCCTTTCCTCAAGGCTGCCAACACAGCTCTCTTCTATCAAGCAAACCAGTCCATCATCTTTAAATTCAGCTTTACCAAAGTCCTTGTTCCCCTCATCTCAAACTGGGGCCAAACAATTCACAACTCTCTCAGCATTACTGTTTTCCAAATGGGCCACCAAACTCTGCAGAACAGTATTTGTAATCCAAAAAGTCAAAATCTTCAAACATTTCAAACTTTGTCTAGCAAAACCGTTCAGAAGCCACAGAAATCCATATAATCAGATTTATCATCAACATCCCACTTCCCAGGTACCAAATTCTGTTGAAGTTCACCTGCATGGTTGCTGATAAATGACCATCAAGCTTAAGGGAACAAGGGATTTATTTTCTTTTATGATTACTGGTTATAGTTCTCAGTCCAGCTTGACAGGAGAGCATGTACCAACACCAGGGCCGAGGAAACTGGCCACACCATCTCTATGTAATGGCTGAGAGAGGGACGATCCTCATTTGCCAGACCAGCATGTCTGGCCAAGTATACACAAGGATACCAACTTCCTCAACCAGCTTTCTGTATTTTATTCATCTGTTCAAGGCCTAGTCCCACCCACCATAGGCTGGGCCTTCCCATCAGCTAGACAATCTCCTACAGGTTTGCTCTGGGCCTCAACCCAACCATTAATTCTCTACAAATGTGCCCAGAACTCAAACCCTCAACTGTCATGTTGATACCTGTGCCAAACTATGATACACACATACACAAACACCTACATACATATACATACACAGAAGAAATCTTAAATGTGTGACTACCTATCTGTGTGACACAAGTCAGATTCCATCAGGGTATATAAGGGACAAGGGCCAAATCATTGAACTTCAGTTTCTATGAGAACCCTGTCTCAAAAACAAGGAATAGAGATATTGAAAAAGACACCTACCATTGACCTGTAACCTCCATGTGTATACACGTGTACATACACACATGTACTCATTCGTGCTAGCAAAAACATACCCTCAACCACAATACTACACCTGCAATGTAACATGCACACATACACCAAACAATAAGAGAACCATGTAATGAAATTACAATTAAACAATCTAATAAATTTTAAGTAATTTTCCAATTTTGTTTCAGACCACATTCATAGCTATATTGCGCCTTGTGGAGCCCTCAGACCACAGGGTGGACACTTGAAGGAAGATCAGCATAGAAAATCAATCGTCATAGAGATATAAGATGGTGTTCCACAGGCACTGATAAGAATTGCTGTGTTCTTGGATGGAAGTTAAATCTCAGAGACTGAGTGTATGTCCCTCTTAAGAAGAACTAAATCAATGAGTTCATTATTTTCCTACAGGCAACACACCCTAGCTTTCGTGCCTTCCTCTGGACTCATCTATGCATTTGGCTGTGGAGCTCGAGGCCAACTAGGCACTGGACACACTTGCAATGTTAAGTGTCCATCTCCTGTCAAGGGCTACTGGGCTGCCCACAGTAGCCAGCTTTCAGCCCGAACTGGTAAGAGTCATTTTCAGTGGAATTAATTATATATTAAATAATAAAAATTGTTATTTTAATATATCCGTAACATTGAAACCTTTTGGAGGGAATGAGTATGTGTTAACGCAGCAAGTACTTTTTTTGTTGCTGTAAGACAGCACTCATATACAACTTTTGGGTAAAAAAAAGGGAGATGTATTTGGCTTACTGTTCCAAAGGGGATGTAATTTATTGTGATAGCAAAGGTATGGCAGGCAGCAGAAACTGGAGGTGGCTTAGGTCACATCCATCATCATGGAGGCTGCGAGAGCAAGCAGTAACACGAGCAGAGTGCTAGAGGAAGCAAGATGGGGCTAACTGATCTCAAAGCCCACATCCTGTGGCCTGCCTTTCTCCAGCAAGACTCCCCCTTAAAGGTGCCTTGACCTTTTCAAACATTAGCAATTAAGGATGCTAACATATGAGCCCTTGGGGGACAACTTACATTCAAAGCATGGCAGTTAATATTTGAGTACTTGCTTTGCATGAAATTCTGTTGATGAGCCAAGTGATTGATAGTATATAAATCTCATTGTTGATAGTGATAGTTAAGATTCACTGACTGACAAATGTTTTTGCTATGTTAAACACTTGAACACAAGCAAATGGCTACTTGCTCTGATTCCCATTAGAAGGTTCATCATTAGAAACAAGCAAGAGGCTTAAAGGTCAAGATAATCTGCATATAATCACAAGAATTCTGGCAGCAGCATTTGCACTTGGGATTGCCTGACTCAGAAGCCTTTGTACACACTATGTTACTTCCACTGCTGGTGGTGTTGTAATACCTTTTTAAAAATTCTTTTAAAAAACTGAGCCAGGAAACTATTCATTTTGTTGGAAACCATAGTCATTCATCCTGAGCTTCATTGTGACATGGAACTGGAGAGTTATGAAAAAGTGTGATTTAATTATTAAATCTTAAACCTGAATTCTAAGCTGAAACATTTAGGGCTTAATAAAGATTTCAAAAATAGCAATTCTAAGTTCCTTACTAGCTTTGTGGGGAGGGGATTCAAAAACAAAGAAAGGATATTGTTCATTGGCTCCATTGGAAAGAGAAAGAAGTGAAGGATCCAAGTCCATCTTCCTCCTATCTGGATATTAGGAAACTTTGTAAACTTGGCACACAGTGTTCAACTGGCAACCCCTCGTTTCTCAATAAATATTTATGGAACAGATATGGGGGAGCAGAAATAGACAAGACCACTTGAGCAAATTTCCCAGAAGCAAAAGAATAAGTGCATTTGTGCAAAGAATTGTCATTTGTGAATATCTTGCTTCAGACATTCTCCTTGCACTTGAAGTCTATGAACTCAATAAGCTTACATCCAGATATGTGTGTTATTACAGGTCACTCCTGTAATAACAGTACCCCAGAGGCTGGGACAGCAGGGTTATATGATCCAGGCAACCCTGGGCTGCTTGGCAGATCCTTGTCGCTATCCTTTTCTCCACCAAAGCAGTCACCACCAATGTAAAAAACCTTAAACTGTAATGTGAAGTCACAAATTTTTTAAGTTGAATTGCAACCTGACTTGTGCTTGGGTGTTTGACACAAAGTGATCTTAAGACTTCAGCAGGTATTCTTCAAATTATTGTGTGAGTGCCATAGTAATATGGGTGTGTGAGGAAGCAGCAGGAAGCAGCGTGGCTAGTTGGAGCTGTGCCTGATGAATTGGAGTAGCCAGCACAGGCAGGTATAGTAGGGGTGCATCACCACTTCTATCGTCAGAAGTGCCATACGTGGAGGGAAGAGACACAAGTGCAATGCGTGGGTGAAGTGGAGGGCGTTAGAGATAAATAAATTTGGAGGCTGAAAATGCCCATATGCTATGGGGAATAAAATGGGGAGCAACCTTACTTGGAGTTGTTAGACATATGTTTCTGTTTGTAGTAAGAGCCCATTTTAGTTTTCAGGTCACTGCATGCCAGAATCAGCATGATTTTCATGTAGGAAGGAGGTGAGATTAGCTGGCAGGGTGGAGGAGAGGATTTATGTGGGAGAGGGAGTGCATGTGGCATCTAGGAGGGCAGGACTGGCATGGAGGAAGGTAGGATTAGCATGGCATGGGGCAAGTATGCAGTGGAGGATGCCAGTTTCCACATTTATTTTTAACAGTGGGGCAAGTCAGTTCTTCTCTGAAATGACTATATAGACAGAAGCACATCTTGAGATATCAGAAGAAGGGGTCCATGGAAAACTTCAATTATTGAAAAACTTGATGTTTGAAATCTTTTAACAGATGGCTTTAAATATCACATTGTTAAGCAGATCTTCTCTGGAGGAGACCAAACTTTTGTACTTTGCTCCAAATATGAGGTAACATTTTCTTTTGATTATTCCTTTGAAGTTAGAATGATGATAAACTGATACTTATTTTAATAATAATTGCACAAATGTATTGCTGCGCTCTGTTTCTACCAGTTTTAGCTCGCTAAAATAAGCAAACTAAACCTCGAAGCTGTCTCCATCTGGCTCCTTTGAAGTACAAAATTTTCCCAGGTATTGTAGAGTTCTAATTTAGAATTTAGAATTACTTGTTAATATTCTAAATGTGTTCAGAAAGAAACAGAAGAAGGCTTAGCGTTAGAGTCATGCTGTTGCAAGTTCTTTTTCTCTCTGTAAGGTGCCAACACATTCTGAGTATTTGAGAACTTGGATCTCTTTGAGGTGCTTAAATAGTGAGCCGAGAAACCAAACCCTTCAGGCTCGTGTTGTTCAGAGTCTCCCCATTACTGCCACTATAGAGTTCCCTCCCTGTGTCCTGCAGCTCTGCAGCAGGTCAGTCAAGAATTGCAGTAGTTTTGGGGTGTCAGGTCCAGCCTAGAAGCAGGATCTCAGGACAGTTCCCATACTCATCAATTCATTGTGCTCTTCTGGACAAGCTCCGTAGGTCTTTGGGCCTGAATCCCTTTTCTCTGCTTTTCTTCTCCACACTGCTTACCTTCTCTCCTGTTATTAATGAGTTTTATTCTTTTACAGTTTCATACATGTGTATGTAATATATTCTGATTACTGTTCCCACCCACTCTGGTCACTGTGCCTGATCAGCCCCCTTTTCCCTTATTTATGACTTCTGCTTTGTGTCCCCACTGAGTCAGGGCTGTTTAGAGCTATATGAAGGACCCTAGTGGGCTCATCAATGGGCATACAGCTGGACACTCTGTTCCCCCTTCCCAGAATCTGCTACCTGCCAGTATTTCAGTGTTAAGTGGGAGGCTGCTTGAACCTCTCTCCCACCCACAACCACCTGTTGTCTGGGCCAGTTTCCTGTAGTCCCAGTCTCACTAGCCACAGCTCCCATTAGTTCATGGCCAGAAGAGTATCTAGACTGTACGAGGAATTCAAACACTAAAGTGATAGGATATGGAACTCTAAACAGAGTTCTTCAAAGAGGAAGTGAAAATGGCCAGACACACTTAGACAGTGCTGGGCACTCAGTCACCAGCTCAATGCTGCCGTCGAACCCTATGTCTCTCTTTCCTCGCCATGCACTGCCAGGGACTAACTCTGTAGTGCATTGGTGATCTCAGCTGGTAATAAAAGACTGAGAACTGGATGCGAGAAAACTGACACTGAGGAAATGAGGGCCCTTCACTTCTAGACACGCGGGAATATAGGAAGCTCTGGGCTGCCCTCAGCACAGTCCTGTGAATCTTATAGGAAAGATACTAGCTGCAGGCCACGCTCAGCAGAAGTCCCAGTAAAGCTCCGCAAGCTCTGTGCTTCAGCCACTTCTGGGGTGATGGGGAGTTCCTAGTTTAGGCCTATTTTAGGTTTTGTTTTAGAGCCTCTCAGAGTTCCTGAGGAGACTGTCATTGCTCTTGTTTCTTCAGGATGCCAGCAAGCAAAATATAACAGCACAGGATTTGTTCTGAGTAGTTTTTGTCTACAAGTAGTAGAGTTTTAAGAATCCATTTCTTTAGTTGAAAGACTTTAGTTGACTTGAATAATGTTGCCCAACCTTTATTTTTCTGTGAATTCAAAAAATTTACATTCTGGACTAGGGAGATGATTTAACAGGCAGAGCATTTGCCATGGAAGACTGACCTGGGAATCTTCAGATTTCATGTAAAAGTCCAGCACAATCTACAACTGGGAGGCTGACAAAGGAGAATCTCTGGAAGCTCACAGCCAGTCAGTGGAAAGGGGTCTCAAGGTAGAAAGGTGACTGACCCCTGAAGGTTATTCTCTGATCCTTTGTACACATCATGGTGTACACTCACCCATACACATGGACACCACACACACACACACACACATACACACACACACATACACACACATCCATAACACACATATGCACACATACACATGTGCACACACATATATGCACGTGTGCATACAAACAAATTTAGTCTCCTTCTTCATAAATATACTCTGATACACAGCTGAATTTTAAATTTATTAGCAGTGTTGGGCATGAAAAGCGATTTACTGATGAAAGACAGTAAAGTATAAAATACTATCAGAGAGACAGGAAATTAAAGTTTAAACAACTGATAAGGGATATTACTCATTCAAAATTTAAGGTAACACAGAAAATGGGATTTTAGCGCTTGTTTTTTCCTTCTTTTTTTTTTTTTTTGTTTTGTTTTGAGACAGCAGCCCAGCATAGTGCTTGTCCTCATTTTCTTAAGTCACAAACCATTGACCTCTGTATACATAATTAGCTGTAGTTGTTTGAGTGCTTATCCAGTTATCTCTTTAAAAAAATAAGAAAAGTATGTGTGCACTGAAAGCATCAGTCTTCTTCAAGGGCAGATGCAAGGAGGAAGAAGGATGGAGACTTACCAAATCAAGTCCTGTATTTACAATGCTGGGACTAAAAAAATAATGTTTCGGATTTATTTGGGCTTTGGAACATCTGCATATGCATAATAAAAGATCTTGGGGATGGAGTCCAAGTTTGAACATGAAGCTCACCTATTTCACATACAAGTAAAACATTCTGAAGTTAAATGTACTATAATATTTTAACCAATTTTGTGCATAGAATTTCATGGTGCAGTCACCCTTGATCCTCCACAGGGCACACAGTACCTTAAAGCAGACCTCTGCTCTAGAGATTCTGACTTAATTGATTTGGAGTGTGGCTTGCCCATCAGGATTTTTTAAAGATCTCAGTGGTCCAAAGTCTAGTCACAGGACATTCCAATCCAGTGCAATTCTTCTTAGCATGTATGTAACTAGCAGGTGTGAAGGCTGGTGTATGTGTAGGGGGAGGGTCCAGGCTCTGGATTTGGTCTCTATCACCCAAGGAAAAATATTGCTTTGTCTTACACGTATAGTTTATTGGACACACAAAGAAGAATGAGAAAATAGTTCCAAGTCTATACTTTTTCTTTCAGTTGATATTATTGGTATATGGTTCCCCTTTGAATGAAGCAATAATTAAAATTCAGTAGCAACAGTGGTTTAAAGCAAATGAGGAAAGGGAAAGCAGTCTTTTGCATGCCCAAGGTGTCCACCTTTGCTGAACGGCTTCTTAGATATTATTTAAGATCTTTATCCTTTCAGTAAATGTCTGTGGTTGTTCCCTAGACTAGTTACCAAGAACCCGATGATCCCATGTGTGTCACAAGCTGTCTTCTCTTGATACGGCTTTTGAACTCATAACTGTAGAAAAATAACCAGACAAATGTACTTTGAAAGTTATATTTTATGTGTAAATACAAAAGAGGAAACTGATCATTTTATAAATTGATAGTTGATGACTTTAATATCCCTTTCACCTCTTCATTGGAAAATATAAAGCACTGTTAACTTTTTCTTAGTTTTAGACCATGAATAGATGTTTAAGAGCAGTTTTGGAGAATGGAAGTAATTACAATGGTTTCTTTAAAAATATCTCTAGTGTGCTGCATAGATGACTTAGTGGGTTAGAGTCCTTGCTATACAAGCATGAGGACCTCAGTTCAGACCCCCAGAACCCACACAAAAAAATTGGTCATGATTGTGTGTGTGTGTAACCCCTGTGCTGTGGATGGGAGTGCAGACAGGAGCGTCCTTGGCACTTGCTGGCTACCAACCTAGCTCCAGGTTCAGTAAGAGACCCCGTCTCCAGGAATAAGGCAGAATGAGTACTCATGTACACATATACACACCATACATACAAACACACACACACACACACACACACACACATGCAGCACACACATAGACCACACACATAAAAAATAAATACAAATATCATTGAAGAAAGGGCGGACAATGCTAGATAGTATGGGGAATTTTTAACATTTTTGCCACCTCCTTCATAAATTTATGTACTTGGAGCATGAAATTAAGAGGGACTATATTTATATAAAATATTTGCAATATAGATTTGATTTGGCTTCTTCAGACAGCTGGCTTAACTCACTCTGTACCCAAGAATGACTTATAACTCCTGGACCTCCTCTCTGGCCTCTTGCTACTGGGATTATAGGCATGCATCCACATGCTTCATTTCAAGTCTGACTTTTTCATATTGCATTTTATTGGAGTTCCATGAACAATTATGGCAAGTAATTATTACCTTGATATTGCAAAGATTCAAAGCAAAGGGAAAGAAATAGAAAAAGCTTGTAATGGGTTGGTTTTTCAAGGAAGCAGACTTTGAGTCCCAGAGTTTGGTAAATGTACTGTTGCGTGAGGGGGGTGGGGCTGGGCAGTGGGAGGCACTGAAATTCAATTCATCTGCAATAGGAACAGCAGCTAGTCCTGTGCGGCTCAGAGCTGGAGTGAAAATTCAGTGTTGAGGTGAGAGCAGGGAGCTGGCTTTGTGATATCTGTCTTGCCACTAAATATAATGGACAGAACTGTGGCCGATAGCACATGTTGGAGAGCAATCTGTTTGAGCTTAGCAGTCCTGGTAGGGCCACACACCCCCTCCTAGCTTTGATAAACACCCACTTACAGTTACTGAAACACTGGAGATTGTGGGGAACAGCCAGGAGGAAAGAGCTGTGCTGCGTCTTTTCTGTCTTTACCGCTATGTTTGATTCTCCAGAGTTCTTCTCCTGCTGTTGACTTCAGGACTGTGAACCAAGCACATTATACCAGTTTAATAAATGACGAAACCATAGCAGTTTGGAGACAAAAACTCTCAGAACACAACAATGCAAATACGATCAAGTATGTGGTGGTTTGCCTTCCTTTCATTTCTTCCAAAACATACAAGAACTTTCTAGTGTTGCGATGACCTCTTATTCCATATGGAAGTCATGATTGTAAATGGAACTATATTTATAGAATGTTTTATTTTTGCGTATGTATCTGGGGTTTCATCTCATTAGCCCCCATAGCACAGTGGACAGGTCTCTGGGTCTCATATAACTTGGGCTTCTCTGCTTTCCACATTCAGTATAAGGTCTTAGAAGTCCTGCCCCAGGAAGCCTGTTTCTTCCCAAGACCCCTGATCTGTGTTGTGATTTCCCATAGGACTTTTTCACAGGGATGTCACTTAAGAGTTTTTAGCATGTTGTCACTTAGAGTGACCAGTTGATGGAATAATTCAGTCATTTTTTTATTCAAGTTTGAGACGAGGCTTCCTTTCTATGTTGGCATTTTCATTGGCTCCTTCAGCGCTTTACGCCTGTCCTGCAGCCTATGCTCAAGAACAGCAAATGAATCTGACTCTCTGTCATGAGGATGGTTGTTCTAAGAAATGCAGAATATAAGCAGTCGATCTTGCTCTGTGATCAAAGTCAAACTGGGACAAAACCAATCAAAACCCTCTACCTGGTAACTTTGTGAGTGAGGTGCTCCTGGGGCTTCCCTAGGGCTTCATATTCCTGCTCATGGCGGAGGCCCTATCCTAGCAAAGACTTAGGCAGGACGGTGAGAAGGACAAGAGGAGGACCAGCTGATGGTCAGTTGCTTGTAGTTCTGTTTGCTTTTTTTTTTTCTTCAAAATGGGGAGTGTGAGAAACAATTTTAAGGATTTTACTGACCCACGGAAGGGACAGGGAAACCCTCTGAACACACTGTGCAGCAGGCAGTTGTCTCTTTGTTCACTGTTCACCTTTCTGTACTATCTCCTGATCCTGAGTAATGTCTGGGGTCTGTACAGACATTTTCACTCTGATTCCTCAGAAACTAGCTCTCACCAATTTTACGTGGTCTAGGTGATAGAAATACATCCACATTTCTGTACTTTTAGTTTCTTTCTCAGCTGGCAGCAAGTGGTTAGGCAGCTAATAAATTCTGCATTTGGAAATAACTCAGTGGGAGTTTCTTTTTTGTTTGCTTTATTTTGCATTTTAGATGGGTAGTAATAAGAGAATGTTCAGGAATGGATTAGAAGTTATTTTCCTTATAAAGGTTTTGGTGTTTTCAAAAAATGTAACTTGTCCATTTTAAGATGGCATGCTAATTTTCTAAACAGGCTTGCATTTACCAAAGGTAAGAATATGCTGCTCTGGCTGGAACATATTTAAGAGGCTGGATAGACAGAGGATAAGTTTGTTGCTAATACTAAATTACTAAAGCCAACTCATTTTTCTCTGTGTTCTGAGCAGTGGTGTTGTTCAAATACTGTCTTCTGCAGCCTGTTGGAATGGAAGTTTCCTGGAGAAAAAGTAAGTGATTTGGAGTCTTTTAAGATTCTTAGTCTGCAAATATTGAGAGGAAGCTGTGAAAGACTCAAGTTCTTTTTTAAAAAATATTTTATTTATTTATTTATTTTGTGTGTGTGTGTGTGTGTGTGTGTGTGTGTGTGTGTGTGTGTGTGTGTGTACGCATGCGTGTGCATCAGAGGGCACTGTGTGTCCCTGTAGAGGACCAAGGATGACTTTGGGAATCATTCTAGCATGCTTCTACCACCTTCTCCGTTTTGCTCTGGAATTTCCCAGGTTCCACCCACCAGGCTGGAAGTGTGGGCCACCACCATTTCCATCTTTTCCGCCTGGCATTTTTAGGTGGAACCTGTGGTCCAAACTCAGGAACTTCTGTTTGCGAGACAATCTTAGCCCCTGAGCATCTCTCCAGCCCATCCTGTTCCTTTTTGTTGGAGTTAACCTCAAGTGCAGAAGCACACAGCATGCATAAAGATTTTAACTACTAACAATGGTGCACTAAAGGGCACTAGGAAGGGCTGTGCTGACTCACCCCAGGTGGCACAGAAGCACGTTGCTCAGGATGGGCAGTGTGATCCAGAGTCAGAATCTTTGGGTGTCCTGAATGCCACCCCATCATCTGTACCAGATGTGCTCCTACGTTCCTAATTCTTTAAATATTTCATTTTTTCCTGCATATTTGTTTTATTTGAAAGAGAGAGAGAGAGAATATGCATGTGGTGCATATGGTAGGTCAGTTCTGTACTTTCACCATCTGGGCCTTGGGAGTGGCCACAGGAGGCTGAGTTTTTGTGCAGGCATCAAGCCATCTGACTTAGCTCCTTTCTGTTTTCTTCAGTTTGCATTCCCATGGCATTTCATTTCTCAGAAAGGCTGAACTCGGGGCTGGAGCAGTGGCTCAGGGGTTAAGCCTCTGCCTTGCAGGCAGAAGGTCCTGAGTTTGGATCCTATGACCCCACGTATAGACGGAAGCAGGGACGGCCTGCGTTTCTGGTCCTGGTAGGGCGGAGCCTGTGAATCCCCCGGCTGAGTAAACAGAGGAGGTGGAGGCGTCCATGGTGCTTCCCGAATT
Organism: Typhlomys cinereus; assembly: GCA_023101885.1. Taxonomy (NCBI): domain Eukaryota; kingdom Metazoa; phylum Chordata; class Mammalia; order Rodentia; family Platacanthomyidae; genus Typhlomys; species Typhlomys cinereus. The sequence goes on along the minus strand of JALPQD010000008.1, from coordinate 14,838,504 downwards.
CGTCCGTGGTTCTACACTCACACAATATAAACACACACACACACATGCATACACGCACAATTGAATAAATAATAATAATAATAATAAAAAAAAAAGAAAGGCTGAACTCATGAATAAGTTCTCAGAGACTCTAGGAGCTTCTGGGAGTCAGATACAGTTTAGCTCAGCATGTCCTACTTGGGATTATGGTGGCATGGGCCTTATCTCCTCTGCTATCACCTCACATCCCCCACCCCAGAACCCACACATGGCAGAGTCTAGCCAAGGGTGAATCTCAAGCCATGATCATTTGTTAGCTTTTTCTCCCAGTGAACAGGCTAATGAGATATCAAATGTGTGTCAATCAGCTTTCTATGTGTTTAACAGGCACCCCAAGAAATCTGAAGAAGACATATTTCTTTTGGCTTGTGGTTTCATTAATTTGAATCCATGTTGAGCTAGTCATGTTTCTTTTGTGTAAGTGGCAAGGAAGTAATCATGGCAAAAGAGGATGAAGGTGAAGATTACTCAGCTCTTGCTGGCCGGGAAGTATGAAGACAGAAAGTGGGGTGGGTCCCAGTATTCAGGGTTATAACTCCAATGCTAAAGTTTCCTCAACTATATCTCATCTCCTAAAAGCTCTGCCATCTCCCAGTAGTATCACAGACTGAGGAGCAAGCCTTCTATATCTAGTCTTTTAGCAGACATTCAGGACCCAAAGTATGCAATGAGGGGCTAATGAGAAAGCTGGAAATGGGCAGCCAGGTGAATATGGAGGATATGCTCAACGTACAATATGGAGATATAATGTCCTTATAACACAGTGTCATATATAATAAATACATACAATGTATAGAGCTCAGTAATGTCCATATAACACAGTGTCATATATAGTAAATACATACAATGTATATAGCTCAGTAATGTCCATATAACACAGTGTCATATATAGTAAATACATACAATGTATATAGCTCAGTGATGGAGCACTACCCTAGCTTGAGTAAGGTTCTGGGTTCAGTCATCAGCAACACAGAAAAGGATCAAAGAAAATAAGTAGGACAGCTGGATGGATCCCAGGGGAACTGTTCCCCTGTGTGCCTGTTGCAAGATAGGAATGTAGGGAAGACAAAGTCTAACAACCTGGGCCTGGAGGTGTCTAAACTCAAGTGTTTCCTCCCAAAGGACTGAAGATCTGTAGGTACAATGTTTGAAGGACTTTGGCAATGTCTGCTGACACTTTTGGCTGTTGCCATTATGGGGTGTACTCTTGCATTTTGTGGTAACCGTCCTACAGTCTGATAAAAAGTGGTTGCCCCCAAAGTCAAGAGAACAGTTCAAGTAATCCTGTACTACAGGGTGGCTTTCGTGGAGGCTGAGAACAGCTCTAGATTCGACTCCCAGGTTATTCCTCCTTAGTTTTATGGATTCAGTACAGTGTAGATGGAGGTAGATTTGTGCGTGTATCCTTTTCTTTTTGAGACAGGATCTTATGTAGTCTGGGCTGACCTCAAATTGACTGTATAGCTAAATCTGGTCTTGAATTCCTAATTCTCCTGCTTCCACCTCCCAAGCATGGGATTACACACCTGTGCATGTATGTGTAGCCTACTTGTTTTTCTCCTAGTTTTACAAGCAAATTGAGTGCTTATCCCCACCTCCCTCCTTTCCCCTTCCTTTCCTTCTCCTTTCCTCTCCCTCCCTTCTCTCCCTTCATGAATCTAACCCACTCCTTCCCACCCTTCTGCCCATTGGCTTCTATGGACCCCAGGGTTCCCTCTTAAGCCTGCTTTAAGACAATTTTTTTTTGTTTATAGTTGGTTTTTGTGACTTTTCAAGAAACCCACTCTTCTAGTATATGTTAGATGTGTTAGGAAACCAATCACTATGCAAATCCATTTTATCAGGCTGTGTGTGTGTGTGTGTGTGTGTGTGTGTGTGTGTGTAAGGGGGGAGGGAGAGGAAGAAGGAAATGGAGGAAGGGAAGGTTACCTTAGGTACCTCAGGATGGTCTTGAACTTGTTTGTAGCCAAGATTGATCTTGAACTCATGATCCTCCTGTTTCTACTTCCCAAGTGGGATTCTAGGCCTATACCTCTTGTACCCAGAAATCCCTCCCCCCCCTGATAATATAAGTACAAGGTACTTCCAACTTTGTAGATTACATTTGGAATTGATGTTTTAGGTGAATAGCAACAAAAGACCCTACAAGGAAGTCAAAGTGGTTGCTCCTGACTTGAATTTGAGTTCTCATGCATGGAATTAGATTTCAGAAAGTCTAGGTATGCTTTCATCTATTGTAAGATTGTTGTCAGGGACTGATAAAATGATCTAAATATATCTATTACTCAGAACAGAGGCTCTTTTTCAGGAGTTTTTTTGTAAATTAATAGATGAAATATATTCAAGAGTGGGAATTTAAGAAATATTCTGAAGTTGCTAAGACTACTTCAGTTTGGAAAGAACAATTCAGTTACTAGGAGGTTATAAGCAATGAAATTCCTTTGTAGCCAAGGCAATGGAATCCATCCTGTTAACTGTGTTAACTAAAAGAGATTAGCTTTGCATTTGTTGGTGATCTGATTTTACATTAAACACTTCCTGGAGAAGGCTTGAAGTAGAAGGTTCTCTTTGCCATCTGTGGCTAAATAGTCTAGTTGTTTCACCCAGTCACGGCATCCATGTCTGCTTCAGTATACCTCAAATGGAGAGAAGGTAAAAACTTCTAAGTAGAAAAAGGAAGCAGCACTCTACCTCTGTCCTTCATGGTCTCTTACTTGAAGTGATATGATATCTTTGTGCTTTGATATGAAGGGAGTTTCTGATCATATTTGGAAAAGTCTATAAGAACCTCTGGTTCTGCAGAGTAGTGTTCTTGTGGAATGCTCATCAAGTCGCGCTGAAGTGTGGTCAGAGTGGATATGGATAAGCTGTTCAACTTTGTGCAATTCTTAGCCCATGTTTGCTTTTTAAAAAATTACATCTGGATTTTTGTTTGTGTGTTTGTTTTAGAATCGATGAACATTTTAAAACAAGTCCCAAAACCCCCGGGATTGATCTACACTCAACTAGGGTTCTATTTGAGAAGCTGATGAGCTCTCAGCACTCCCTGATCTTGGAACAGGTATGTCATTTGCATGCGCACAGATCTTTGCATTGAAGGATGCAGCTTTTAGGAAAAAGTAAAAAACATGGCGAAAAGACCTCATGTCGTACAACCCTAACTGTGTAAAATACTAATTGGGGGAGCCCAGCCTACCTTTTGTTTTCTCTTTGATTTAAATCTTCCCAATGTGCACTGAATTGGGCAGCTTTCACACAGCAAATGGCTTTGGAGAGTTGGTGAGTCTCAGATGCATTTACATTTATCACTACTTTTTTTTCTTTCAGATCTTAAACAGCTTTGAAAGTTGCCTCATTCCTCAACTGTCCAGCTCTCCACCAGATGTTGAAGCAATGAGGATCTACCTAATATTACCCGAGTTTCCCCTGCTCCAAGACTCTAAGTATTACATAACATTGACGATTCCTTTGGCAATGGCCATTCTACGGCTGGACACGAACCCTAGCAAAGTATTAGGTAATCTACCAACTTCAGGCCAATGGTTTTGTCTTTACTTTTTTCTTCATGTCTACTGGCTCATATGAATTGACATCTCATCATCTATCTGTTGCCATTTAGCAGCTTTTAACATTGAAATTTTCTTTTGACTTTCATTTCTCGCTAAGCCATTTGCAATTTAGCTAAGTTAAATTTTTACTTGCCTCATTTGAAGTGATTCATGACACATGGATGAATCCTGATCCTGAAACATTTGTCAGGTTAAATTATTCAGGTTTGAACTTTTTTTTCTTCCTACATTGTCTTGCACTTAGTGCCCCCAAACTTAGCATCCATATATACCTGCCTGTCTCTAAAGCCTACCTTCGGAGAAAAATGAGAGAGGCATGCAGTTTAGTGACAGAAAGGCAAAAAGCGACCTGGGGGATTTGCCAGTGTTTGTTTTCCTTAACATTTTTTAAAGACAGTTGGGTCCACACTGAGTTTTGCAGGCCACAGATGTATTGCCAAGATAACAACCTCTCATCCTCAGTGAGCGAGAGAGTGCTGCTGTGGAGCTAATGTCTGGAATGACTTTAGTAACCAAGTATACAAGGTCTGTCATCTGGTCTTTTTTCTCCCTCCCTGGTAATGCTTTTAGGTACTTGTTGCAAGTTGGCAATGTCTATATTTCAGGTGACCTAGGCTGCCACTGGAGATAAAACCAGGAGTGAGATGGAAAGTATAGTGATGTCAGTTCCTGACACTTGTGAAGAATGGAGCCTTGGCACACAATTTTTAAAGACACTTCAGGAGTTTTAACTTTCTGAACTTAAAATTTTTGTGTTTTCCAAGTCCAATAACACAATACAGAACTATTCAATTTTATGCTTAACTGATTTTAACTCCCGACAATTAAATTTTGCAAGAAAGCTTCTATAATAGAGCAAACACAGCAGGCTGTGCTGTGTTCTTTGTGTCTGAGTCCCTCTACCCATTTAATTTCAATGGAGTATTTTAAGTGAGGAACCTCGGATGCAATATTCTTTCATCCCTCAAATTTTCAATAAGGTTAATAACTTCGTTGTGAGGTCATGAGAAAGGAGTATTTGGAGAGAATATAAGTAATCTTTACTTTAAACTACACCTCTTAAAGGGAAGAAGTAGTTTCCATGTTGGGGCTCTCCTGGAAGGAGGTGAGCTATTGCACCCACAACAGAGTGATTAGAAGGGCTAGTACAGGAAATATGTACAGATAGCCTTTCTGTCTGAAATATGTGCATCTGATCCCCTTGCAGCTTTAAAAGTGAACTTTCAGATTAGTCCTCAGCTAATTTTGAAAGAAAAAATTTCATAAAGCATTAAAAAAAAACAAAAGCAATAAAAATGTTTCACAGGATGGGAGAGATGGCTCAGTGATAAAACCTTTGCCTTGCAAGCGAAAGAACCTGAGCTCATATTCCCAGATCCCACATAAAAATGTCTGGTGGATATGATGACAGTCTGTAATTCCAGTCCTGGAATGCAGAGTCTGGGAAACCCCGGAATAAAACAATAAGGGGTTACAGCAATCTAGGGTGATTCCCAGTGTCACCCTTGGTCCTCCATAGGCACATACACTCATGTGCCTTCTTGTGCCCCCCCCTCACAAATGTTTCAGAGATTCTTGTATGCCTCTCTCCAGAAATGTTTTAATGGGTGCATTTTAAGTCAACTTGAGGAAGCTGTATTTTTGATTAATGTTCATCTTCTAGTCTTTAGTAGCTTCTAGACAGCAAGAAGACATACAAAAATCATGCTTAAGGTTATGTGTTTGAGACATGTTTTTTCTTTCTCAAGATAATTGGTGGTCTCAGGTATGTCCAAAGTATTTCCTGAAGCTGGTAAACCTCTACAAAGGGGCGGTCCTTTATCTGCTGAAGGGAAGAAAGACATTCTTAATCCCTGTCCTGTTCAACAATTACGTGACAGCAGCTCTCAAACTCCTGGAGAAGTTACACAAGGTGGGAAAGGCAGCGGGGTAGGCAACGGAGGGACTGCCCCCACTTCCGTGGAATAATTTCTGTTCTGCGATTTGAGTTCTTACTCTGTCCCTCTCCAGGTCAACCTTAAAGTGAAACACGTGGACAATGCTGCATTTTACATTCCCGAAATTTCCAGTCTTGTGGACATCCAGGAAGACTACCTCATGTGGTTTCTGCACCAAGCAGGGATGGTAAGAATTCACATTCAGAGCATTCAGAGCATCTCCAAACTTCAGTCTTTTGTAATTAACATGTATGCAGGGACAAGGAAGGCATGTGTGAGTTGTGTGGGTCATGTTCTGTCACACCTGTCTTCAGTTGCTTGGCTTTCACACTCTTAGAACTCGAAGAGCCTTAGGTAACCATTCATGTCCAAAGGAGTCACGGTAGTATTCACCCAGAATTTTAGACACTTTGTTAGTTGCCAACTTTTTTTTTTAAATCAAAGTATCTGGGGTTTGGAACTTAACTTAGTGGTAAGATATGTGTTTAGTACGTTCAAGGGTCTGACCGTGATCCCAGCATCATATAAAAGCAAAACAACAAATGAATCAAAGTATCTAACACTCAAATTATGTCGGAGAGACATAAGGCAGAAGGGATTGTCTGGGGATGTCTGGAGGTAGCAAAGGGTGGGAGTTGTGATATATCGAGTATGAGGGTTTGGTTTGGGGAGAGGAGAAAGGCCTAAGTTCCATCCAACAGCCATCACAGGTTTTTGTTGTTGTTGTTATTGATATTTAGGTTTTTTTTGAGATAAACGTTCATGTATTACAGATAGCTTCATACTTATTATGTAACTAAGGATGACATTAAATGCAGATCATCTTCCTCCACCTGTCCAGTGCTGGGATTTCAAGTCTGCCCTACCACACTGCTTTTGTGTGTGTGTGTGTGTGTGTGTGTGTGTGTGTGTGTGTGTGTGTGTGTAAATAGGGATAGAGCCTATGACTTTACGCATGCTGGGCAAGCATTCTACCAACTGAGCCTGTGTGAATGCTTTCACACTGCTGACCTATACATTAAAAAATGGCAAAGATGATCAATTTTATATTATGCACTTACTGTTTAACACAGTTAAAAACAAGACATGAAAATAGGAACTTCTACATTGGCCTCAGAACTGGGGAGACCTGCCTTAGCTGTAACAGTGATTGGAACAGAAGAACGTAGATGAGGCACTTGTGACCCCTGACTTTGAGGATCACTCGTTAATTATCATCTGATAGATAGCATACTTCACTCTTAATAGGGTCTAGACCTGTAGCCACCTCTGGTTCACGCTAATTTGTGTGACAATGCCATTTGTCCCTGACTCAGTTCTCACAATACATTAGAGGGATCATTCAAGGGAGTTTGGGTTTGCCTGCTGCCCAGCCCTAGCAGAAGCTGCATTTTGATGGCAGACTGGCTTGAGATCTATGCATCCTCTTTAAGAGCCCCCATCTGTTGGCCTGTACAAGTGTATGATGTCAGAAAAGAGGCTGATAATTTAATTGTCTCTGTAGGTAAGGCATTAAAATTGGTTTATTTAACTAAAGAGATAAGATATTTTTCTTTGTAGGATAATATATGATTAGAAGGATACAAAGTTATACTTGCCTGGCAGGGGAGATACCATGATCACCAATGATTTTCCCAGGATGAGACTAATCCATTGCATCACAGCTGTACTGACTTCTGCAGTTTCCCCAAATGCAGGAAACTGTACTGCATAATTTGTGGTACTAGGATACCATGTTTGAAATCTCTCCTAAAAACCATGATACAAGGTTGCCATGGTTTTAAGTAAAAATTTTACAGTTTTACAGTGTTATTTTGACAAGATTCTGTCTTGAAAAGCAAAATATTTATATTTTAATATTTTTATCTATTTGCTGACATTTTCACACATTTACAATATGTCTTGATCATATTACCTCCTCCCCTCCCACTACATCTGAACCTCCCAGCATGTTCCCTTTTCCTCTTTCTTGTCTTTGTGGGTTTGTTTTGTTTCGTTTTGTTTTTTAAACAACCCACTAAGTCCCGTTAACACTGCCCTCATGCTGGTGGGTATAAAGCCAACTACTAGTGCATGGGCAACCTACCAGTGACCACAAATCAAGAAAAATGACTCTCCCTCTCCCAGGGACCATTAACTGCCACTAGCTCCTGGCTAGGGGTGAGGCCTCGTGAGCCCCTCCCTCATCCACGCAGGAATGTTGACTAGGTCACTATGAAGCTGTGACTTCATGAGCATAGCATCCCGTGCAGAAGACAGTGCTTCACTTTACTGCTCCATCCTCCAACTCTTTCAGTTCTTTCTGCCCCCTCTTCCATGATGTTTCCTGAGCCTTGGATAGAGAGTCAACATTGACATGGGACTGGGTACCCAGAAGTCTCTAATTCTCAGCACTGTGACCACTTTCTGAGTTTCTATACTAATCCTTGCTTTCTTCAGAAAGAAACTTCTTTGACCAAGGTGAATAACCACACTGAGTATGAACAGAAATATTTAGAAAACAGTTTTGCAATACATTAAGCAGCAAGAGCCTATGACCTCCCCAACTATGAGCTTTTGGCCAGGTTTACAACACCAGTGGTGAATTCTTCTGGGAACAGGCCTAAAATCCAATTAGAAAATAGTTGGCTATCCATTTAACAGTCATACCATTATTGCACCAGTTGGCACATCTTGCCTGGAAAGTCTATGTTGTAGCACACAGGTGTAGCACTGGGGAAGACCATCATTCTCTTCTCTCCCTGTGCAGCATATGTAACACGATCCAGCACTGTAAAAGCTAATTAGCATGGAGGAAGTTTTCTGGTGACTTCCAGCTTGATTTCTCCTTGTCCTGTACCCAAAGCATGTGGTATTTTCAGCAGTAGCGTCGTCTTATGGCAGTAGACCCTGTTGTTTCTGGAGCCTCTGGGGCCTGCCTAGGTAGTGACTCTTATGGAAGTACCTCATACCTGGCACTGACATTTCTATCCAAAACCTCATGATTTTTGGAAGCAGTATTGTCCACCCATGCAGGGTGCCTCCATTCAGACTCCTTCTTTTGAATTTAATCGTATTTTCTAATCATTTTACAAAGTAGTGGGTTTCCACAAGGCTTTTTCATGATCCTTAGTTGTGATTAAGCCACCTCTTCTCTCTTCTCCATTTCCCCACTCCCTTTCCACTTGAATCTTTAACTAGTTAATCAGTATATCCACTGCTTTTCAAATCATGCATGTTCTAATCCTTCCCCCACAAATACTTTTTAGTAAGAATAGTGTTCTAGAAGAATTGATGTTGGAATTTTAACATGGAGCGACAATGAACTCTGGTCTAACTAAATTTAAATGTAAAAAATGAGTTTTTCCATGTTTCCATGTTGTGAATACTAAAATTACAGGCACAGAAACAAGTCTTAATGAATTATTTACCAACTGTTTTGTTTCTGTGTAGGAAAATGGAAACCTGAAGAAGGTATTTTTTCCATCAGTTCTAATCTCCCTTCTTTGGTTTTGATCTTGGATACAGTAATTTTAACAAACTCAGATTCATTTTGACAATAAAAAAGTTGTTCTTGTTAAAATACAGGGCTGGAGAGATAACTCAGGGATTAAGAGTCTCAAAAGCAGAAGGTCCTGAGTTCAGATTCCAGGTCCCAGTAAAAATACCAGATGGAAACTGGTAGCAGCCTGCACTTCTGAACCTGGTTGGCAGAGCCTGAGAAATCCCAGAGCAAAGCAAAAATGAGATAGAAGCAATCCAGGATGATTTTTGAAGTCACCCTTGAACCTCCACAGGGACACACAATGCCTGTAACACACACACACTAGATAGATAGATAGGTAGATAGATAGATAGATGATAGATAGATAGATAGATAAAGTTTAAAATACAGATTATTATTGTAGTCTCTGAATAAGCAGCTTCTACAAGTTTTTCTTAATTTCTTTCTGTAATATGTTGTAAGCCAATATCTTATCAGATCTTGGATAATAGTAGTCAAGGTAGTGGCTGCAGCACAATACAAAGTTGGATGTAGTTGGCGTACAGTCCTTAGTGATTGCCCCAGAGATTTTGCATAAGGTACAGTGCAATCAGAAATTGATGTTTAGGTTTCTTGATATTTTGGATTTTGCTTAAAATGTTAATGATATCTCATGTACTGTTTTTATTTCAATCACATTTTTTGAATGGTAAATGAATACAGTGCATAATGAATGGGTTGTTGTATTGATGTTTCAACATGGCTCTCGTCAAGGTGGTATATAGCATATAGGATAGAGCACTTGCTTCAGTCATAAAGGCCTAAATTTGAGTCTCTCTCTCCTCTAATCTGCTGGCTGGGGCCAAAGTGACTTTGTTTTCCTTAGGCCTAGTGGTCTCATTTGCAAATAAGAGCTGTAACAGTTTGTGGACACTAGATAGGTCATTCAGTGGGCAGGCCCTGTGCAGAGTGAATGTCCTTGAAGGCTCCCATAGAGGGCAGCACCGGGGAGGAATTTTATGCTGCACATGGATCCTTCAAAAAATAGAAACTAGAGAAATCCTGATGTGTTGCCTGTGTGCAGGAGACACAGTACAGTTGTTGTGATCCAGGGCCAGTGCTGGGCTGCAAAGGGGAGGTGAACACTAGGCAGGGTGATGTCGTCTGCCCCTGCATCATAGTTGTTGTGATCCAGGGCCAGGGCTGGACTACAGGAGGGAGGTGCATCTCTGCCATGGTTTTGTGTATTTGTGCACACACTTCCTGCCACAGTTAGAGCCACATTTAGGAAGTGTTGATGTAGTGTTGAAAATTTCTGGTTCTCACAGTTCTGAACCATTTAGTTGCTTCTATTTCATGGACATTAAGAAGTGAACGTACATGGCAGTGCAGCTCTACTTGAGGCAAAGGCCTTGAAATATGGTTCACTGGCACGTGCGTAGTTTTAAGTTTTCAAGACTCGTTCTTTGGGACTAGGAAGCCAGGAGGCAACTGAGTATCTCCTGAGTCTTCATCATGTAGGCTAGAGAGAGCACCGGGGTACAAAGAATAACTCCAACTTGAGTCATGGAAGAGATGCTAGCATTAACACAATTTCTGAAACTGTCAACATTTAGAAGATTCGCACTAATGAAGTGATATTCTTCTCCCTCCAGGCTGGCTGGGTTCTTTCACTTAGGAGGTGGGCTGGGTCAGATGAATGACAGTTACAGAGACTGGCATCTGTGGAAAGTTGGTTTTGTTAAATGGGCAAGAAGGACTTGCAGAAAAGATGGTGAGGGTCTACAGGAGACAAAGCTTATCCTTTCTAGTCTTGACAAAGGTGAGGTCCTTAGGACTGTAGAATGCTGTAACTCTCTTTGAAGTGAGTGCTATTTTATTTATTTTGTTTTCTTGAGGAAGAGTTTCACTCCACAGCCCATGGTGACCTTGAACTTGCAATGCAGACTAGGAGGGCCTAAAACTTATGAAGATTCTCTCGCACCTGCCTTCCAAGTGCTATACCACCACACCTGGCTCAGTCACTTACTGATCCCAGCAAGGACTGGCTGACTGGTGCACATAGGTGTCCCTGATAGGGATCTATGCTTTGCAAACAGCTTTATTGAGATGTGACCCAGGCTGGGAAGTCAGGAGCTGTTTTATTTCTCCTGCTCACTGGTGGTAGGGGAACTCTAGAAAGAGGGGTTGGAAAAAGCCAATCATCAATTGGATGGTGAGAAGTGAAAGCATTAAGGTCCTTTGAATAGGTTTTAATGGTTATCATGTCTCTTTTCAGGTTAAATTTTGGAAGGATGATGTCATGTTTTGGTTTAAGCTTGTGATAGAGTTGGCTGCTCTGGGCATATGTATTTTTGAAAAGTTTATTTCAAACCATCCTTGAGAGAATTCTGTACTGGATTAGTTACATTCCTTGTTAATGTGATCAAATATATAACAAGAAGCTACTTGTAGCTTATTTCAACTGATGGTTCATGGCGTATACTCCATCATGGCTGGGAAGACTTGGCAACCAGAGTCAGATGTGGCTGTTCATATTGCAGGCAAAATCATGAAGGAGGGAGGGGGAGGAGAGAGGGGGGAGACGATGGAGAGGGAGCAGGAGAGGGAGTACTGGTAGCTCAGTTCACTTTTAGTCCAGCATGATACCGCCCACATTTATGATGGGTCTTCCCACCTCAATTAACTAGTTTACAAAGTCTCTACAGATATAACGAGAGCTTTGGCTCCTAGGTGATTCTAGATTCTGTCAAGTTGACAATTAATATTATCTACCACAAACACTTCGTTAAGGAATTTTAAAGCCCACTTTCCCAAAATACTCATAACTTTCTGTAACTATCTAGACTGGTAGATAACTGTGTGGTGCTCTTTTACAAGTAGGGAATATATGGTTTTAAGTAATTTTAGTAGTTAAATTCAAAGTAATTTGAGAGTCAGTCAACCGGCCTGGATTATATATGCATGGCTTTGTGCAGGAGTCTGCTGGACAGCAATGGTTTGTCTTCATTTAGAGAAATGTTCTAAAAGGTTAATAGGGTGGGTAGATTTTAATTATTGCTTTTAAGTGATATAATTTAAATGTGTATAAACATACGGTAAACATAAAATCAAATTAAATTTGCACATTAAATATAGACAAAACAGAAAAGTCAGTGTGGTGAGCTGGCATGTCTTCTGAAAGCAAACCTCCTCTGCACTGCATATAATGACTGCCATTCTCCAGGCCTGCGCTTGGTGTCCCCCCCACCTCCTCCCCTGCAGTCTGCCCGGATGACTCAGCGCTCTTTTCTCATTTCCTCTTCATGTAGCTCTGCTCTGGCAACCTGCTGGGGCCTCATTGGCTTTTTCCTTGGTAGATGAGGCATTCATTAGACCAGACTGCTTTTTTTCTTTTGTTGCTAGTCTTGCACAGTGAAGTGTTCCCAAATCTTTAGCACAGCCATTAAGGACGAGTATGTGCAGCCATCACTAGGCGGAGGTGACTCAGGATATGCTTTTACTTTGCTGAAGAAATCATTAAAAAAAAAAAAACCTATTCTAGGACACCATCAGACACCGCCACCAACAACACAGTGTACTCAGTGCTCTGAGAATAAATCGATCCATGTAAACACTGTTAGGGCTCAACATGATCTGTATTGGTAGATTTTTTTCTTTTCATTGAGGTAATAGTACTTATTATGTAACCGTCAGGAACACACTGTGCTAGAAACACAGAAGGGTATGTTTGTGTCTTTCCACCATGTTGAAAAATAAATTTGTAAGTATATAGTTCCTTTTTAGGGAGAAGGGGTATGCTTTACTTGAAGTCCAAGACTGGGAAGACTATAGTAGGAGCAGCTTGGTCTGTAGTTCTCATCAGGAAGCAGAGAAAAACCACTAGCTTTCTCCTTTTTTTTTTTTTTTTCTTCTTTTTGAACCGAGGTCTCACATAGCCTAGGTTGGTCTTGAATTCACTTTGTAGTTGAAGATGACCTTGAACTTCTGATTTCCCACCTCTACCTCCTTAATGACAGGGTCGTAGGCATTTGTCACCATGCCCCATTCTTGCAGTGCTGGGAATCCACCCAGGTCATCATGCATGCTAGGAAACACTTTACCAATTGAGCTATATCCCCAACCCTACTTTTACCTTTTCTATTGGATTCATGACCCAAGACTAGGATATGGTGCCACTTGCATTCAAAATCGGTCTTCCACCTCTTCACCCTTACAGACATCTTCAGAGGAGAGCCTTTTAGGGGATTCTAGATTGACCATGAAGGTTCATGATCATAGATTTACCAAATAGCCCAAATCCTCTTGAAAACCAACCAGAGACAACCACAGGTTCATTAATTCCAGTCTTAATTATTAACATTGCTCATCACAGCACATTTATACTTCATGCAGTGTATGTGTAGGTTACATAATGGCTGTGAAAAAGTCCAGGTGGCCACAGAGTTCAGAGGCCATACTGGAGGCAGAGGCAGCACTGTATTCTGGGTGGGCAAGCTAACACAAGCTAGCAGTACTTGACTATAGGGTCATAAGACTGTTGAGGTGAGGCATGGAACCTGGTACAGATGGAAGGGTGAATAGATGGGTAAACGAAAAGACAGCCACTCAGATGACCCTGTGAGACAGTAGGGAATGCACTGAGCCAAATCCCTGGGGTTGGCCAGTTCTTTGCTGATCCTATGACACACATATTTGGTCAGTAAAGTCACTGCTATCACAACGTTATGTGTCCTTTTCATGGAGTCCAGCTGAGTGTGTTGTACCCTTTGTTGATTTCTTTTGTTTGGTAAGGTTCCAGGCTGGTTTTTTTCTTTCTTACATGGTTTTAATATGACCATGTGACTATATGCTCCTAATCTCCTTTGATAGGTTCACAGGTAGTATCTTCTAACTCTCATAGAGTATGTTATTGATCACTCTGTACCTCCTGGATGAAACTGCAGTTCATGGTGGTGGCCATTCTGCACATGCAAATACAGAGTCATTTGACCACTGCATTTGCATTCACACCTAAGCCAGATGCTGTAAAACAGAATCAGTCCCCAAGGATGCTCAACATCAGCCATGGATTCACACAACATGGAGTACCACCATAGGGCAGCGTTCAGCCTCATCTCCACAAATAAAAAAATCCAGAAGAATTTTCCTTACTCTCCTGGTACACAAGGCTGTCACAGTGTTAGAAATGTGTGCAGAGTAGTAAAGAAATCAGCCACAGCCAAAGAACCTCAGCAAAACAAAACTTCTTTTGATCAAAAAGGTGTCTCAACCTCCACAGAAGTGGCGACTTGGGCCATAGGCACACAGGCATGTGATTGATGTCTTTTTATCCTGATGTGTGGGCTGAGATTTAGCCTTACAATCTAATTGTAATATTTCTAGTGCTAAGCAGGGAGGATAAGATAAGTTTGTGGGCTTCGTATGGTGCCCCTTGAAGCCTGGAACAGAATTCGTGTAATTACATTCCTATAGCCCCTGAATCCCTGCCCAGCTTAATAGGGATATGTAAACATGCATGAGCTAGCTAGTGTTGGACCAACCTTCCTCAGTATCTTTTAATTTAGTACTCTGAAAAAAAAAAAAGGTCACACCTATTGCTGGCTGCTGGCTGGCTCATTGTAGTTGGAATGTTCATCCCCTTGGGTAAAAAGAGTGGAACCTAGCAGGGCCTTATTCCAGTTAGAATGTTCACCCACTTGGATAAAGTTTAAAAAAGGTTAAAGTATTCCCTTAGCCAAGGACATAAGTATATAGCCACTGGCCAGGGAAGTATAATTTGCTTTGTATGACATGGGAATGCTTATACTCTGAGAGAAAAGACAATTCTTTCAACACAAGGGAGAGTCACAGAATCATTCCCAACTATACTATATATTCCCACACTTACTGTTTAAGTGTGTGGCACAAAAAATGTCTTTTTATCCTGATGTGTGGGCTGAGATTTAGCCTTACAATCTAAAATTTAACTTGCATTACATACCAGGCATCCTTAATCTGAATTCAAGTTGCCTAAGATCTAAAGCTTTTCCAGCACATGCAAAATACAAGTAGAAAACTCCATATCACAGAAGTTTTGTAGGAAGATCCTTTCCCACGGTGTGTAAGATGTAGATGAATTTCATTTACACCTGGGTCTCATCCCTGATATTTTTTCATTATATCCATGCAAATACTCCAGAATTGAAAAAAAAATCAAAGCTTTTTTTTTTTTTGACCAGGCAGTTCACATAAATAATATTCAACCAGTTTAGGTAACAAAATTAATCTTTTTTGTTAAGATTGTGAAGTTCCTGTTTCCAAGTTAGATTTCTTCCTTCCTACATTTTTCCTTCCTTCCCTCCTTCTCCTCTCCCTCCTCCTCTTCTCCCTGTCCCTTTACTCCCCTCCATGTTGCTCAGGATAGCTCATGCTCACATCCGTATCCCAGGTTGGACATCATCTCACCATTATCTTAGTCTCTCAGGTCTGGGATTCTAGGCATGTGGTGCCATGAAGTTAGATTTCTCACAAAGAGGGTTAGAAAATGGTCCTTTTGTGGGTTTTTTTAAAACTTTTTTAATTATTATTTATTCAACTGTGTGCATGTGCGTATGTATGTGCGCACACGTGTGTGTGTGTGTGTGTGTGTGTGTGTGTGTGTGTGTGTGTGTGTGTGTATGTGTAGAACCACGGACGAATTCGGGAACCACCATGGACGCCTCCACCTCCTTCTGCCCCCGGATTCACAGGCTCCGCCCTACCAGGACCAGAAGTGCAGGCTGCCCCCACTTCCGCCTGGCGTCTATAGGTGGGATCTGGGATCCGAACTCAGGACCTTCCCGCCTGCAAGGCGGAGGCTTAACCCCTGAGCCACCTCTCCAGCCCCTTTTGTGGGGTTTTTATCTCTAGATTCTTGTGTTTGGGAGTCAGAAATTGAGACCAGGACACATGTGGAGGATTAAGAGTTTATTAGAGAAGAGGAAGAACAGAACTCAAAGACATCTGTGAGGAGCAAGAGAGTATTTGGCTGGTATTTGTAAATTTAGGAAAGCCTGGGAAAGGGACAAGTGGCTTCTTGTTATTGGTGAATTCTAGTTTTAGTAAGCCTGACTGGGGCTTTTGGTCATTTACATCTGATTGGTCTGTTTGTATGAACCCAACTCTGCCCAGACATCTTGGCCAAACCTTGTGGCCCAGTTCTTCTGAGGAATCTAGCTCGTTTGCATTTCAGGAACTCCTCTCCACCTGTATTTGTGGAGTTCACATTCATATCCCTTCATAAACAAAGTATTGAGGAAAGTTGGTTACCTTATCTCAGTGAGGGTTGGTACCAACTTCTGCATAGCTATGGTGGGACTTCAAAAGACTTCCCCAGCAGCCTCACTACTCTGTCTACAATTGCTTAAAAGAGCTATGCTAACTAAAAATCCTATTCTAAACTACCTAACAAAAATTCAGAAATTACTGTCTCTCAGTCCTTAAAGCTCCATTAAGTTTTTTTTTAGTCTATGGCCATCACAACATCTATTCATTTCCATCAAAATGTAGTCATGTCTTCAAAGTTAGTCAGGAGTTAAGACTGATTTCTGAACAGTTGGATAAACCAGCAAGCTGGTGACTGAATAATCAGATAGGCCAGGGAGTTCGTATTTATATTTCCTGCTTTGCAGTCTAAATCTTTTGTTTTCCTTTATACAGAAGGCTAGATCATCCATCATACAGGTACGACACTTCTTAAGTTCTCTCATTGTTTTCAGTAATGTGCTCTGTGGAGTACTGCAACACAGCCAGCCATGTCTTTTACTCTAGGATACTGTGACGCTTTGTTCCTACCCCTTCATCTTCGATGCCCAAGCGAAGACCAAGATGCTACAGACGGATGCAGAACTACAGATGCAGGTATCATTTTCTCTTCTTTTTACTGTCTGTCTTGTTCTAGGTGTTACCTTGTGACTTTTTTCCTAGTAGGAGACCATATTCTAGGTGGAATTCCATTACAACTTTAAAGTAGTGATATTTTTTTCAGTAAGTTTTAGTGTTTGGCTTTTTGAGACAGGAACTTAGTGTATAGTGCAGACTTTTATATTTTATGGACTTTTTTTTTCTTTTCAGAAAGTTTTCATATTAAAGTGTTTTCCCCTAGCAGTTTCAAAGTTCAGATGTTACTTTAGGGTCTTTGATCCAGCTACAAAGAAATGGGTTCCAGTGTGCTGACTTCATTTATATAATATTGTGAGGAGGGGGAGGGGGAGAGAGAAGGGGAGGAGGAAGGGGAGGGGAGGGGGAGAGGGGAGGAGGAGGAGTAGGAGGAGGAAGAGGGGGGAGGGGGGAAAGGAAGGGGAAAGGAGGAGGAAGGAGAAAGGAGGAAAATGGGGAAGGGGGGAGGAGGGAAGGGGGGAGATAGAATATGAACCCATGCTTCATCCACAAAGATTTTGAAGTTTATTGGGGACACTCCTCAAAACTCCAGTGAGGGCCCAGTTCCAGGGCCAGCCTAATCTCTCCCCATCCTGAAGCTCAGGGAAATTTACAGAAGAGGGGGTGGTAAGATTGTAAGAGTACAAGGATGGGAGGAGTAATGATATGCAAGATACTCCACACAAGTTAGGGCTGAAGCAATCATAATAGGACTTTGCATAACCTGCGCAATGACCAACACATTATTGACCTCACAAAGTCTAGCATGGACTAAAGGCACTAGGATCCTTGGAGGCTAGGGACTGACAGTCACAGTAGTGTTCCTAAACTTAAGGGGAACACAGGAAAGGGTTCTGGGAAATGCCCCTGGGTCCTTGCACCTCATCGGAGAGGAGGACCCAGAGGAGAGTTTGGCATGCACATTAAAGGATGTTCCGGGGATTGGAAGGGAGCCACTGGGGGGGAGGCACTGGGGCATAAGGAGGGAGGAGAGAGGGGAGGGAGGGGAGAGGGGAGGGGGGAGCAGGGGGATTGGGGAGAGGTGGAGGGAGGGAGGGAACCAGTGTACCTGTTAAGTTTGTATGAGCAGAAAAAAAAAAAACAAAAAACAAAAAACTCCAGTGAGGGAACAGCAATTTCCCCTTGTGTTAGAAAATACTAGTGCCTTGGAATCAGGGGTTCAAGTATTAATAGCTGGAGGGCAGGGGGAAGGAATTTCAGTTTGACCAGGTGGTTCCATTTCTCCCAGAAAAACTAGGAATCGTTCAGTTATCTGTTTTCTTTATCAGATCCTATTAACATTCTTGGTTTGGATCTCAGAGATAGATCTGGTCTCAGAAAATGGTTTTGAGATCTCTTTCTAGATCTATCATATATGTAGTACTTTTTTCTCATCTCTCCCATCATCACAGTACCTCCCCATCTCTGTCCTTCTGATACAGAATCCCTCTGGGGTCTGTATGTGTCCAAGTTCTTATGTTCGGGAGTCAAAGATTGAAACCAGACACATATAGAGAATTAAAGCAGATTGTATTAGAGGAGAGAAAGAACTAAGCTTATGGATGTGAATCAATGAAGGGTAAGATAATTGCCAAGAGCTCGCAGACTCCAGGCTTGAAATCCATAAGAGCAAAAGAAAGACAGAATTGGAACTCATGGGACTCCAGACATGGACTCCACGAGGGGCAAGGGCACCAAAGATGGCCGCCATGGCCCAGAATATTTATATACCCTTATTCAGGCTCAGGAAAAATGTTTTTTTCCTCATTGGTTAGTTCCAGTTTCTGCAAACCTAACTGGAGTTTTTGGTCCTCTACATCTCATTGATCTGTTCACATTGGGGCCCAACCCAGTTGATTTTGTGCTGGACCTCAGGTGGGGTTTATCAACAGTGTAGGACTAATCTCCATATCCTTTCATGAACTGAGGGTTGGGGGAAGTTGGGGACTTTATCTCTGTGAAGGACTAGAGTCATTTCCTCCAGATCAATAGGATGTGTTCCTTCAGGGTAATCCCAACCCTAGGGATGACCTTTGAAGACTTTCAGAGACCATCAAGGCATGGCTGCTCTAAAACTGCCTAACTTAGACTTCTCCCACCTCCCACCTTCTCCCACTGCTATGTTCTTTTGTAAATGTCTGTATTTGAATCTAAATTGCACATATAAGAGAATATATGACATTTATTTTTGAGTCCAGCTTATTTTACTTGGTTTAGCAATATCCAGTTCCACCCATTTTTCTTTTTTTTTTATTTTTTTACATTTTTTATTATTCAGTTCCACCCATTTTTCAAAAACGTCCTATTTCGATTTTTTAAAATTGAATAAAAATTCCATTGTGTATCTGTATCATATCTTTTTTTTTTCACTTTTATAATTGAGATTTATTGGTTGAGGATCAGTCCACAGACATTTTAATTCGTACACAACTCTTAACACATGTACTGAAAAATCTAAAAAGCCACGCATTGTGTTTCACAAAACAGTTATTCCAAGGATGTCGGGATTCCACCTCGGAGACCATTTTCCATCAAGCACGGATGGTCCCGACTCTGTCCATTCATTCTCCTCCTCACACATATTACTCAGGGGTTGACTTGTTCACAGCACGTCAGCAACATGACTAGGAAAACCACATCCCGACCAGAGAAATGTCACACAGGGCAGTTCTGACTGGCAGTCAGCAAGGAGTGGTTTCTTTAGGAAACAGCTCAACTAGAAAACAAGGGACTAGACAAATGAAAATACCCAGGACACAGCTGCACAACTGAGACGCCCACTGCCGCCCAGAATGCTTTGTATTGCAGGATAGAAAACTAACCTACTACGCAATGTTGTATCGACACCAAAAAACAGTCCCAGCTGGCTCTATTCGGTGCCCATTATTTTCTGGTTGTACCAAAAAATAAACAACCAGCCAATGATTTCACCTCTTAAAAAAAAACCATTTACACTTAAAAAATGGGATGAGGTGGGATTCCCTCCTTTTTAAAAATGTTTCTAGAGCTAAAAAACTCGCATTTACAAAATAGTCGATAAAAATATTCCTCTGGATTGTACAAGAAGGGAGACAGGGACCACTGCAGACACACGGCGCGGGATTAGTCAGACTTGGCTTCTTTCTCATCCACATCATCGGAGGCGGTGCTCTCCTCGGTTTTGGTCTCTCCGTTTTCTGCAGGCAGATCCGCTTTAGTTTCTGGGTCAGTCACTGCAGCCTGCTTTCCCTTCGCTCCTCGCTTCCCTTTTGCTTGTACTTTTTTGTCTGAAGATTTATCCTTTCCCGAGGCCTTTTCCGGCTTCGATTCCACTTTGGCGGGAGCGGGTTTGGCAGACAACCGCGCCGATCTGCTCGTGGGCTCCTCCTTGGCGCCATCCGCGGAACCGACCTTCCTCTTGGGCATCGTGGCTGCGCGTGCGATGCTGCAGGCCAGCACGAAGATGCGCTCGCCCGCGGGCTCCCGCCCCCGAACTGCTGCGACCCGCCTGTATATCTCTTTATCTGCTCATCTCTTGATGGGCTCCTGGACTCATTCCATATCGGAGTTATTATGAACAGTTCAGCAATAAGCATGGATGTCTTTGTGGTAGATTCAGAGCCCTTCGAGTATCTGTCTAGGGGAGCAGAGATGGTAGTTTTCTATGTAGTGTTTTGAGGGACACGCACAGTGGTTCTCACCTGCCTGTACCAGTCTGCACTCCCATTAGCAGTGATAAGTTTTCAGAATCGAGTGCCATTTGTTTTCATGATGACAGCCCTTCAGGCTGGGAGAGATGAAATCTCAAACTGGTTTTAATTTGCAGTTCCCTAATAACTGATAGAAGTCAAACTGTTTTCATATACTTCTTAGCTATTTATATTTCTTCTTCAAAATGTGTTTATTCACTTCATTAGTCCATTTATTGATGGGTTGATTTATTTTTGTGGAGTGCTGTATAGATTTTTAGATATGAATCAACTGTAGGATGCAAAGCTGACAAAGATTTCCGTGTGTTCAGCAGACCATGTCTCTACTTTGCCTTGCAGAAGCTTTTCAATTTCTTGCAATCCCATTGTTCAGTTCATAGGGGTTTCCTATGCTTTTTTCAGAAAGGTCTTGCCCATATCTACATCTTCTATTGTTTTCCCCTAGTAAAGTTTCAGGTCTTATATTAAAGCCTTTGATTTATTTTGAATATATTTTTGTATGTGGTGAATTTTAGAAAAGAGGAGAAAAAAGAAGGGTGGGAAGGGACCTAGAACGTGAACCCAGACTTCATTCAGGAAGACTGAAGTTTATTGAGGAAGCTCCTCCAAACTCCAATAAGGGAGCAATAATTTCCATCTCTCAGGGATGGAAATTACTGCTCCTTTGGAGTCAGGGGTGCAAGCTTTTAACAATTGGAGTGCAGGGGGAAGGGGTTTTAGTTTGACTGGTTTGTTTGGTCCCCAAATTGCTAAGAGTTATCCAATTATCTGCTCAGAGTTCTGTTTCTGATCTCATATCTGTAAAATGGGGTTTCTGTTTTGAGGACTGGTACTGAACCTATCAAAATCAGACTCTTGATGGATAAAAAGGAAAAATAGGTAGGATTAGGAGAAATTGGGGAATGGGGAGATGGGGACACAAGGCGATGAATCTCTCTAAACTGCTTCTTGCTGGTGAGGGGTATTTTGAAGGTGATGGAAGGCTAATGAGATGATGTGAGGCTGGGTTGATTGGATAGTCTACATGTGATGTCTCCCATTCAATCCTGGGTGCAGTGGACGAGTTAGGGGGCAAGGAGGATAAGACAGATAGCCATAAATGGACATAGAAAAGGAAGAAGTGAAGGTTTTATATCATTGATGAGGCTCCCCATTGAGCCAGAGGTGGTAGAGGAGCTATATTTTTCCTGGTGGGCTTTGTGGTGAGCTGGCAGATTTGGAACTTGAAGGATAGGTTTCGGGTCAGTTTTCTCAGTGCATGTGTTGTCTTCCAGGTAAGTTTCTAACCTTGATTTCCTCTGGTCTCCCTCTCTGATCTCACTGCCTGAGAATTCTGACTGGTGGGGGCAGAGGGGGTTGAGACTTTAATGAATTCTTGCTGAAGAGGGGCATAGCTGGTGTTACAGTCAAATGTCCTCAAAGCAAGGACCAGAGGAATTGAGAAAGTCATGTGGATCATCATTTTGGACTAGATGGAGCTTAACCTTAGAGACAAAAACTGACAAGGTTATCTTTCTAAACTGTTTCGTTATAAGGGTTATTAAGAAGTTCATAAGGAGAGGAGGTAAAGATTAGTTGATTGAATGTTCTGGAGGTCATATCCCTTATCCAGTCCTGGGCACAGAGGAGGAGGCAAGAGACTGGGAGAAGCTGTTACTGGACCTAGGAGAGGAAGGAGCCAGGACCCTATACCATCAGTGAGGCTCCACATTGAGCCAAAGCAGAAGACCTATATATTTTCGCATGCTCAGTTGCATTGAGGAGGACTTCCAGATCTTCAGTGGAAGTAGGGTGATCCATCTGTCAGTCCAGAGGGTGTGCCAGAACTGGTAGAAGGCATTAGTGGAGAATAGCATTGGTCTGTTTTTCAGATGTTCTCTTCCTGTTCCGAGGTGGGGAATAATTGGATTATTCTGAGGGAAGTTGGTCCAGTTGGTTTGGAGCTATATAAGGAACGGGTTAGGGTTGTAGGAGGAGAGTAGACTTTTTTGAGTCTAGAAAGATGGGCCCATGAAAAGAGGCCTTGAAGTTTTGCTGCAGTAAGAGTTAAGAGAATAACTTTTTAGGGGCCCTTCCATTTGGCTTGTAAAGGTAATTTAGTGGGAGGTCTGATAATAGGACTTCATCTATTTGTAGGGGGGGGATTAGTCTCTGGGAGATAAGGATAGATTATCATAATCCCAAAGAATGTGTTGGAGAGAGCAACTTGGAGGATGAGGAAAATGGATGAAAGTAAGGAGAAGGATTAGAGAGAGAGACCTGGAAGCACAGACCTCCCATACAGGAGCTCAAAGGAGCTTATATTAGTAGGGTTTTTTGGCAGGGAGCAAATTTACTAAGAGAGCTAGTGGTAGGAGTTTAACCCAGTCAAGTTTGAGTTTTAGTGAGAGCTTAGTGAGAGTTTCTTTGAGAGTACAGTTAGTTCTTTCAATTTTTTCTGGAGAAAAAGTTGGAGGTGGTAAGGGATATGGAGTCTCCAGGGAATCTGCAAGGCTGATGTTAAAGTCTGAGTAATCCTGGAAGTAAATTTGGGACCATTATCAGATTGAAGAGAAGAGGGGACTCCAAATCTGGGAATAAGTTAGTTAGTTTATTGGCAACAATAGAAGCTTGGTTGTTACTTGTGGGAAAGACCCCTATCCATCCTGAGATGTTCACAATGATGTTCACAATGACAAGGAGACACTTGAATTTGTAGTCAGGGTAAGTCAGTTTACCAGTCTGAGGCAGGTGGATAGGAAAATGGCCAGGGAAGGGGGTGTGTGTCTAAGATTGGATTGAGGATTAGTTCATTGACACACAGCACAGCCTTGTGAGAGGTTTTGAAGGAAAGTTTTGTCTTCAGGTTGAAGGGAGAAGTGAGTTTGCAGAAATTTTAATAAGGCAGAGGAGTTGAGGTGAAAGAGGGAGTAGGGGAGACATTCCTTAGCAGGCACAAGGGGCAGGGACAGGGAGGGGTTAATTAGAAGGGCATGAGGTCCTGAAGGGGGGTAAAATGAGTGAAAGAAGAATGAGTAAGAGAGGTCTGATGGGCCAGGTTATCAGTGTGGTTATTGGACATGGAGAGATAAGTTTTATCTGTCTGGTGTCCTTTACAGTGGAGAATGTCAAACTCTGTGGGGAGGAGGGCTGCTTCTAGGAGCTATTGCATGTATGTGTGATTGAGAATGGAGGATCCCTTTTTTTAGATGCGAAATCTCTGTCTCCAGATAAGGATGTTGGAGTGGATAATATTATATACATGTTTCAAATCCGTTAGCTTTTACATCTTTAGATGAGGTCACTGTTCAAGTAAGAGCAAGTATTTCAGTTTGTTGTGAAGTTGTATGGGTGCCTCAATGAGTGTGTAGGAGAAAAGAGAGGTGTGATGTCCTTGAATGATCTCATAGCCTATAGCAAGGGGGGAGGGGTGTTGATTTTTTTGGGAGCTGCCATTGATAAACCAGTCAGGTGTATAGGGTAAGGCAGTGTAATCAATGTGTTGGAATGCATTAAGAAAGTAGGTTAGGATCTTGGAGTAGGATGTGAGGGGATTTAGTTGAAGGATAGGGAGGTTGAATGGAGAAGGGTGGTGGGATTTAAAGCAGGGGGCTCAAAGACGAGAGTGGAATCTAACAGATATGAATAGAGGATCTGGATGCAGGACTGTGGAAGAGACAGGAATGACTTGTGACTAAGTAAGTCTTTTAGGGACTGGGTGGTGAGGATGTGGAGTATGCTGTAGCAGGATAGTTTATTTGCTTTATTGCTGCCACAAGGGTCTAGAGACACAGAGGCCATCCTCTGGAGATTGCAATGATATTGCTAGAAATATAAGCCAGAAAAGTATAAGTGTTCCCCACTTTTAGCAGGGGATAGATAAGGCATGTCCCTGTTAGCATGGAGAGAGAAATAGAAAGGTTTGGTGTGATCGGGTAGAGAAAGGGAATAAGCTTGTAGAAGGTCTGTAAGTTCATTAATAGGGGTTGTGAGTGAGATGGGGTTACAAAGGAGAATATCATCTATATATTAAAGGAGGCCCTTTTGTAGGGCTTGTCCAAAGAAAGGGGATTATCTCTAAAGCCTTGGGGAAGGACTGTCCATGTGAATTGGCAGGAAATTATGGTGTTGGGGTCTTCCCAGGAGAAGTAAATAAGGGCTGAAAGGAGGGATGAAGCAGGATGGTAAAGAAGGCATCCTTGAGATCTAGGACTGAAAAGTGGGTAGTTTGGAATGGGATAGAAGATAGAAGGGATAACAGAGGTTACGACAGCCTCATTAATTTTATGAAGATGTTGAACTAAATGGAAGGTGCGATTAATTTT
The DNA here is from genome assembly GCA_023101885.1 of Typhlomys cinereus. NCBI lineage: Eukaryota > Metazoa > Chordata > Mammalia > Rodentia > Platacanthomyidae > Typhlomys > Typhlomys cinereus. The sequence continues at coordinate 14,813,601 of JALPQD010000008.1, read as the reverse complement.
TTTGATTCCCAAGATGGTAGTGTTAGGGGGAGGGGGAAAACGGGAGGGATTTAGGATGTGGGCTCTTAGAAGATAGTTGATTGGAGCCTTCTCCTGGTGGGAAGAGGTAAAGGGTATTGGACTTGTAAAATGTAAGCAGAGTAAAAAGATGGAGGTGGACCTTGGGGGGGGATGTGAATGGGAACCTTGAGGCATTTTAAAAGATCCCTCCTTAGGAGTGGCATAGAACATTCAGGCATAAAAATGAAGGACTGAATTAAGGTAAGGTCACTAAAGTGGCATGTGAGGGGGATGCTAATTGGACCTCAAAGGATGTCCCAGTACCCCAGTGAGAGAAAGGGGATAAGGATGGGTGGGTCCACGGGGGGATGGGCGGGAGGGGTAAGGGGAGGGGGAGCAGGGGTTTCGGGGCAGGGAGGAGGAGGGAGGGAGGGAACTGGTGTACCTATTAAGTTTGTATGAGCTGAAATAATAATAAAAATGTATTATAAAAAAAAATAAAGATCAACTGGCCCATGTCCAGGACGAAAGACACTTGTCTCCAGGCCACCATCACCTGCACCCAGAGTTCAGACGAACTGGCTTGGTTACTACTTGGGGACAACGAATTCAGGTCTCCTCATTACAGTAAGCCTTCAGGAAAAGGGGTTAGGGGAAAGGCTTGGCATCCCATTGGGCATTCCATCTTCCAGTGACCCCAACCTCCACAGGAGGCCTGTGTTAGCAGCCTGGGATTGGGGCACTCCCTTGCCCAATGTCCATTGGGAACACAGTCTGGGGATCTGACCCCACTTTTGTGTACTGACCAGACAAGGTAGTAGTCAACTCTGGAGGTCATAGGCTAAAAACTGAAAGTGGGCATAGTGTTTTCTTCCAATCTCTTTCTCTGTCCCTTTCCCTTTCCCTCTCCCTTTCCCTTTTTGATTCATTCTTTCTTTTCTTAAAAACCTTGACTGCCAGTTCAAGGAGGTCTCCCAGAGGTATGAGAGGCCCTTTTTCTAGTTTCTGGAGCTTTTTTGTTGTTGTCTGGAGCAGACTGGTTTGTTAAGTGGACATGTAGAAGGAAAGGTCCTTTGGGGAAAGGTGGGTCTACATTTGCATATTTAATTGTATATTTAATTGTATATTTAAAGATGGCTTCAGTTGTTCCATATTAACCCTAGAATGCTTGTTAGCTTGCATTCCTTCTGCTAAGCAATTATCATAAAGGAGATGCATTCTGAGCCTGATTCAGTAGTCTGGTGATTCCAGTTTGGATGACTAGAAGGACTGCTTCTTCACCAGGTGACTGAGCATCCTGCTGATGTAGTCTCTCTGCATATTCTCAAGCAGATATGGGCTTTTTCATCTTCCCTAAAGGCAGATGTTAGGATATAATGAATGTCCTTCTAGGTTAGAGAATAAATTTAACATATGCAGGCAAATTGTTTCTGGACGTGCTGGGGATTTTCTGAAAAGGATCCTAGCTTTTCTCCTGTGTGGTCTATTTCAGCAATGGTAAAAGGAACATGAACCCTGGTTGGACCATCTCCTCCCCCACCTCACATAAGTGGAACATGTGGACAGTTCATTTGTGGGAGTGGGAACAGATAATTGGGGAAGAAGGCACAGGTGAGGATGGTTGGGAAAGATTCACAAAAGAGACACAGGAGTGGGGACTGGAGCAGGAACTGAAGCTAGTGACGGTGCTGAGGGAAGGAAGCATTTGGGCATGGAAAGAGAGAGTGCAGAAGAGCTGTAAAGTGGTGGTTCATCAGCTGGGTTGAAACCAAGAAGGGAAGGGGAAGGTTTTTTGGGGGGGTGGGAAGTGGTAGTCTTAATACAGAGAAGTATGTAGGCTGGGGAGCAGGAGTTGTAGAGAGGGGGTTGGTTACAGAGATTAAAAAAACAAGGGCATAAGGAACCTGGGATCATTTGCCATTTTGCTTGAGGAATTTGGCTAAATCTTGGAGAACAGTAATATCAGGAGTGCCAAACTGGGTCAACATTTACCATTATCCAATTCATATAGGAACCAGATTTTGACCGAAAGATGAATTAGCTTGGGTGGTGGAAGGTCTCTCAAATGGAGTTCCTTCAGATGTCTCCTTAAGGCAAGGGTATGACTTTTGAGATAGTTAATTTATTGTCCATGTCTGAGACATTAAAGCTCACTGTCCCAGGACCACAGGCTCCCTGTGTCTCAGGAGGAGCATGAAGAGCCAGTTTCTAAGGAGGGGCATCCTCCAGCCTCCAGGCAATCAGTATGAGATAACCAAGTTAGAAGGCTCCTGGAGTCGACAATAATCTTCGTTGGGAACAAGTTTTGAAATTTCCAGAATTCTGAAAACTCAATTCCAGTAAGTGAAGAACTCTCCTATAGAATTTACCACAGTCTCAATCAAGGTACCTCTGAAAGAAATTGCCCAGCAAGATTACCTTGTCCAGTGGGCATGGGTGGGTGCATAGTTGACTTGAATGGCAAGATAACCTCTAAGTAGGAGCTCACTTGGGATCATATTGTACATGGGGAAGAGATGAGGGGAAGAGAAAAGTTACTGACAACTAGGTTTAATCTGGATGCCAATATGACTGCTCATTTCAACACATTCTATACTTCCACACATGTCCATAAGGGATCAGGACACTTGATCACCATTTGGAGGCAGAGGCAAGAGTTCGAAGCCAGTTTCAGAAAAACAAAAACAGCAAAAATATCCTTAAACCAAACCAAAGCCTTATGTGTATGGACATATGAACATTACATAATTTTGGCATGGAAAATATTATTATTTCTGCCCCCCGACTGTTTAAAAATATGAAGACCATTGTTAGCACAAGAGTTGTGCAAACCAAGTGACAGTCTGTAGGGCCAGTTTGCTGACCCCATGAAGAGAAAAATTATCAGATGGAACTTAATATCTTTATCGAACCAAAACTTATGTTGGAAATATCTGCTTAATAATTATTTTTACTGCTTTTTTCATTATATAATGATTTGGATGGAATATCTACAATGATACTCCCAAATTAGCAACTCATACCCACTAGTTCCCAGGGCTGATATGTCTGTGTGCATTCATCTTGCTGTCCTCTGTCTTGAGTTCATCAAGTTTAGTTCATTTCTATATGCATATGTCTAAGTTCATGTTAGTACATCTGTGATTTTGCCAAGTTCAAGGTTTTTCTAGAGAAATGGATGCTTCACAGAAGACAAACCTTTTGAATGAGAGATTCAGATTTATTTTTCTGCTGTTTTATGTTGTGTTTTTACCTATTCTGTCATATTTCTTCCAGAACATTATAACTTCAGTTTTAATTGACCATACTAAATACGTTTTTCTGAATATGGTTATTGATCACATGACTCATAAAACTCTTCTAGTTAATCTTTTGGGGTCCAGATTAGAATGACTTTTGTGTGGTATAAATATAAGCAATATGAAAATCTGTGAAAGCTAAAGGGACAAAACAACAGAATGGAAATGCAACAGCCACATATGGTTCGCGGACTCCTAGCTGCTCTCCACATTCACACGCACTGTGAATTAATGGTGTGCGGGTCTGACCTCTTCCAGGTAGCTGTCAATGGTGCCAACCTGCAGAACGTCTTCATGCTTCTTACCCTGGAGCCTCTGCTGGCCAGAAGCCCCTTCCTGGTCCTTCATGTCCGCAGGAACAACCTTGTGGGAGATGCCCTGAGAGAGCTGAGCATTCATTCTGATATTGACTTGAAAAAGCCACTCAAGGTAAGCTCTTTCCATACATTTCTCTAAGGTTGTTTGTAGGATTCTGATAAATAGTGAAAATAACAAATGTTTTAAGATGTAAAAGATAGCCACTCATCCTTTATTTCAGCCACTTCAGAAGAATTTAAGCAATTTCTGTAGTGATATCACCAGGGAGAACATCTCATTGTAACACCAGAGTGAAGTGCTAGTGGATTATGTGAGGGATCAGAGGCTCTGTCTGCTATTTGTGGTATGCCCATCCTAGCCAACCATATTAACCAGACAGAGCATAAAGCTTCAATTAAATACAACTGAGTTATCATCGAGGAGTGCCAAAGAGTTAAAAGAAAGGTGAAATATAGAAGCTGAAATCATCTACAAAGCCATTAGCCTATCTACATTTACAAACCTGTTAGCAACTTGTATTAATTGTATGAAGACAGCATCTTGTCCCATAGACAGAGCATGTTTAGAAGACACGATGCTGTGCTCGAAGGTGTGTCATGGCACTTGGAAGGCAGTAGGTGTCCTAGAAACGGTTAATGAATTGTTTGAAATTTTAAATTGAATGATTTCTATATCTCTGCTTTTAATCACACCATATATATTAGTTTCAGAAAGGTTTCAGAACCATAATAGGCAACAAACTGAACTGATTATCCCACCACATTCTAGCTAATCAGTCATTCTGGACAACTTACTTAGACTGTGACTCAAAATAAAGTCTAGAAAAGACTGGGATGTAGCTCACCTTTAGACTATTTGCATGTGTGTACTGCAAAAACAAAACTAAATAAAACCCTAATAGGCAGCATCAATCCATCTTTCTGCCTAGGTTCCTCTAGAACTTCTGGGTTATATTGTTGAGAATGGTTTTTCCCACTGTTTTCAGTTCGTTATTCAGATGGGCTCTAGTATTTTGCAGCATAGTGAAGTTGAATCTTTGGCTGGCATCTGTATAAGCACTATAAAGAATCTTCTTGAAAGAGATTTTCCCTAAAGCATTCATTCTCTATTCTTGATTTAAAGGTAATCTTTGATGGGGAAGAAGCAGTGGATGCTGGTGGTGTTACAAAGGAATTTTTTCTTTTGCTGCTAAAAGAGCTTTTGAATCCCATCTATGGAATGTTTACCTACTATCAAGATTCAAATCTCCTGTGGTTTTCAGATACAGTAAGTTACTTGCATGGAAATCAAATGGATGATTGGAAATTAAACTTTCTTACATTATGAAGATGATAATTCGACATGACTAATGTATTTAGCCTTCATTTCTCACCTGTTGCCAAGACCTCATAGTGCGTAGTGAAGCCATGAGTCCAATGCCCTTCTAGTAGATGAGGTCTTTTATCCGTTAAGGGCAAAAAGGAGAATTATAATAAGAAACTTATTTTTTTACTCTTCCTGTTTAGGTTTCAAGGTCTCAGTGAAAAACAAAACTACATCCAGGAATCTATCATGGGCAAGATCAATTAGCTAAGGATAATCCCATGCAGAGCTATCATGGGCAGGATCAGTGTGTCAAACAGAACACCATGCAGAAACCCCTTCACGGGCAGGGCCAATGTGACAAGAACACCATCATAAAGAACTCTATCATGAACACACATGTGACAATGTGACCCTGTGCAGTGTTACTTCAGGTCCGCTTGCCCTGCCTTGATGTTTGTATGTGTAGAGACAGAATGACTCATGCAGCCCAGGTTTTAGCCCAGGCTAGACCCTTGTGTTTTCTAAAGCTAGCTATATATCATTAGCTTCAGCACTGGAGAAATGAAAAGATTGTTTTCTATTACAGAGGCTATAGACTAAGGTAGAAGAAATCTTGGAGAAAAGTCTGAAGGGGCTGGAATATGAATTAAGAAAAAATAATTATCATATCCTAGAAACCTTGGTTTGTGGATTACATTAGTCAGTGTTCTCTAGAGAACAGAGCCATTAAGATGGAGATCCAGTGTGAAGGGGCTTTATGAGATTGACCTACACAGGAATGTCTGGGTAGTTACTGGTGACCTTCTATATGCTAGAGAGGCTGGGAGTCCCGAAACTGAATGCCTCAGTAGTCCACTCTGATGCTGAAGGACAGGCAGTTCCCTGGAATGTGGCTGATCCTCAGTCCACTTTGGAACACAGAGAAGCTGTAGTTAGCTATCAGCAAAGCATTGCCATGGCAATAGTAGGGACAAGACACAAATCAGCAGGAAGCAAAGGGAGAGAAGGAAGCGGCCCCACTTTTCCTTCAGCCTGCTGGATAGCGGGACATGCTCTGGAGGCAAGGGGGGAGGTCATCAGTTCATCCTTCCTGACTGACATCCCAGACCCACTCTGAGGTATGTCTATTAGTAGATTCCTATTCTGGCCAAGTTGACAGCCATAACTTACCATCACATGATCCAGGAGCACCTTGGTCTGGGCAGCACATATTGGTGCTGGGCCAGCCAGGCCTCAGCATGGCAGAGAAGAAGAACAGAGAGGTCGCACTGGGGCCAAACAGAAGCAGTGAGGAGGCGATGGACTGATGCCAGCGAAAGTGAGGTAGAAGTATCCTTCATAGCAGATGAGTGTTCCCCAAGAGGCCAGTGAAGTGCTTTCAGTGAAGTGGGAAAAAAAGAAAAGAACAGAAATTGGTTTTGTAGCCTGTTAAACATCAGGAATCAAACAGATCTTCTTTTAATCATAATGTGTATATGAATTTATGTCCAAAAACATACTTCATTTTTTTAAAAACTCCTATTGATAGCTAAGTTTTAAAACGAGCTTTAAGCTTGGAGAGCGGCATCATTATAAAGTATTTACCTAGCATATGTGAGAGCCTGGGTTAGATCTCCAATGCTGAAATAAAAACTCTTCTAATTTCTCTATCTGTTCGAGAGATTTTATTTTCACTAGCCATGTGTAACTCTTTAAGTTTAAATTAAATAATAAAGATTCATTATCTAAGTAGTCATATTGCTGCTGCTCAGCAGATTCTTTTAGTTAGTTAGTAACTGCCACTGAGCAGTCCACAGAAGAATGCTTCCATCATTCCAGGCGTTCTTGGGCAGTCATGCTCTAGCGGATAGTAAATCATCTCACTATTGCTAGAACTACAAATGCTTGTCGTCTGTATCACTTACATCTTTTAGGACTAATAAAACTTTATTCAGGGGTATTTCTCTGCCTCAGAAGAAATGTAAATGTTATTGTTATTCTTATATACTTTGAATATTTTGAGTAACTGGTAGTGTTTTAAGGGCTTCACATATTGCATTTCTTTTCTTTTCTTGTAATGTACTTGTATATACCCTCCAAAGTGTTTTGTAGAGCATAACTGGTTTCACTTGATTGGTATAACCTGTGGACTAGCTATCTACAACTCCACCGTTGTTGACCTCCATTTCCCATTGGCTCTCTACAAGAAGTTGTTGAATGTACAACCCAGCTTGGAAGATTTGAAGGAGCTATCACCCATGGAAGGAAGGTACAGAGCTGGACAGGGTGCAGAGGGTGTGGGAAACTGTGCGTGGGGACTTAACGTTGAAGATAGCATGTATGCAAGTGACAGTGTATTCAACCCTTATAGATTCCAGGACTGCTCCCCTGAAGCCCTGTCCACCTGGGTCAGCATAAGGAGAGGAACAAATGAACAAAAAAGCCAGGAATACACAGTAATACCTACTTTCATTATGCTAAACATACAAACCAATAAAAATAGAAATTTGTGATTTGAGGCTAGAGCGATAGCTCAGAGATTAAGCCTCTGCCATGCAATTAGAAAGTCTTGAGTTCAGGGGCTGGAGAGGTGGCTAAGGGTTAAGCCTCCGCCTTGCAGGCGGAAGGTCCTGAGTTTGGATCCCAGATCCCACGTATAGACGCCAGGCGGAAGCGGGGGCGGCCTGCACTTCTGGTCCTGGTAGGGCGGAGCCTGTGAATCCCGGGGCAGAAGGAGGTGGAGGCGTCCATGGTGGTTCGCAAATTCGTACATGGTTCTACACACACACACACACACACACACACACACACACACACACACACACACACGAGCGCACGCGAACACATGCACATGCGCACAGTTGAATAAATAATAATAATAATAATAATAATAATAATAATAATAATAATAATAATAATAAAAGAAAGTCTTGAGTTCAGATCCCAGATCCCACATAAAATACTCCAGGCAGAAATGGCAATGGCGTCTGTCCTGGAAGGCGGAGCCTGGGAAACTCCAGAGCAAAGCAAAGAGGAGGTAGTACAATCCAGGTGATTTCCAAAGTCACCCCTTGGCCCTCCACAGGCACACACGAGGCTTTTTGATACACACACACACACACACACACACACACACACACACACACAGACAATTCTTTTTAAAAAATAAAAATCTAGGAGATTAAAAGAGAGACTGTCAAGGTCCACTGATAACAGTAAGAGGGACATTGAAAAGTGAGACTTTTTAACATGTAATTTTTACTTTTACTTTGTACTACTATATAATTAACATATCAAAAATTCATCCATTTAAAATATATGTAAAGTATGTTAGTGCAATCAGAAGTTTGTGATCATCATTGTAGTCACTTAGAGTATTCCCATCAGTAGCACTCGGTTGCATTGTCCCTGATGTCTACATCATGTAGACCTAATTAAACACTAATCTTTGTGCCTCTGACTGTCTGTGTATTCAAAATATTGTTTTCTTTCCATATATGTTTACATTAGGTACACACATACATGTGTATGTATTTGTGTATGTTTTCATGTGTATGCATTTCATGTGTGCTTCTACATTTGTTGGTCAGTGTACCTTTGAGTTGCTTCCACACTATATGTCTTACGACTGAAATTGATATGAACATTTGATTTCAGGTTTTTGTAAAGATGTAATTTTGTATTACTCTCAGCGCATACCTAGGAGTGGAATTGCTGATTCATACTGTACTTCTATTTTTAGCTTTTTCCAGGAACTGTAGAGCTGCTTTCTAAAGTAGTAAAGCCAATAATTTTACCTTATTCTGATTTTTGATTCTTGAACTTCTTTTCAAAAGATTTTCTGTGTAGATTTTTGAGTGGCATAAATTTAAACATATAAGCAACTTTAGCATGAGGGAGCAGCTTCTTTTCATGGTCAAAAAGTGCTTGTTTTAGGGTGTAGTTATGCCTGAGGTTGTAGCTCAGTGGTAAAGTGCTTGTCTAACATACATGAGATTCTTGTCTCCATCCCAGCACCCCAATATAAGCATAAAATCTAGCTGAGCATAGATTCAAGAGTATTGAACACTCTTAAAGTGCAGGAGGTTTTGAGTATGAGACCAGACTGTGCTTCACAGCTAGTTCAAATTAATTCCCTGTCTCAAAAATAAAAATAGTATACTTTCAGGTCTTGGGAGGTATAATTCAGCATTAGAAGTTCTGCCAGGAAAAAAGAAAGATCTTTAAGACGGAAAAAAGAGGAGAATTCTATCAGGCCCCTCATAGATGTGAGATTATCATACTGGCATAGGACTCCAGTACTGAGAATTAATAAAGAATGGGAAAGTCAGGGCATCAAGAACTTCAGAAGAAACAGAAAGAAATGCAGAAGAGATGCAGGCAGTGCTAATTTCTGGTTGCTAAAGAGAAGGCTGCAGAGCAACCAGCTGTGTGCTATTTGCTCTGCAAATCTGACTGAGAATTGGAGATTTAAGTAATGATTTTTTTTTTGATTGTTCACCCAGTGGCACATTTAAATTTCATGACAGGAATTTTCATACACACCCTGCCCCTCCCCTCCAACACACACACACTGCAGGAGGAGCAAAGACTCTTTGAAGCTCCTCCTCTACTTCTTCCATCAGGAGAGCCTGCAATCTAGTTACCTTCTCTTTGCAAGTGTCTCTGCACTGTGACCTACTGGGTTCACTGCCCTAGATGAGCCCACAGTTCAGTACCTCAGTCTGTGCCATCTAGATTAATCTGTTTGGTGAGGATATTTGACATACCAGGGAGAAGGGATGATGACCAGTCTGGCTCATTTATGCTGAATGGGAACAAACCAAGAAGAGAGGAACTGTCAAATATCCTCATTTCAAGTGTCCAGGGGCCCACAATAGATGGGATTCTCCTGAACCATCACACAGAATGTTACTGAACCTATTCTAGAAGAGATAAAGTGAATAAGGCTAAGTAAGAAAGGTCTAAATATAAGTACTCAACGTATTATAACTAGGCACCAATATGCATAAACCAGTATGCATAAACCAGTATAAAACAGTATGGAGTGGCTATGTTGAGCTTGTTAATTACCTGGGTTAGCTTATCTAATGACATTCTTAGCCTTTTAGTTGGTGGAAACCAGGGGTCTGCTTATATATTCCAGAGAATTTAACTGACAGTCACTAGGATGTTAGTCACATACAGAGAAAGGCAATAAATGGCAGTTACGGGTAGTAAGAGGGGACCAAGATAACTGGCTCTGGATTTTCAACATTCCAGGTCTCTGCATTTCATTGAAGCTCTAATCAAGTCAATCAGCCTTACAGATGTAGAAGTTCCTTTTTAGGAGCACACTCAGTTCCTCACTGGCCAAGCATCATAATTTTGTGCATGTAGAGGCTACATATAGTCAGTGTCCCACATAACTAAGAAGGCTCATTCTTAGGATCAGGTGTTGAGGCCTGCATAATCAATAGGAAAGCAGTCAGAAAAACTAGACAACAGAGCCATTAAAAAAGAAACTCCTGGGGGCTGGAGAGGTGGCTCAGGGGTTAAGCCTCTGCCTTGCAGGCGGAAGGTCCTGAGTTCGGATCCTAGACCCCATGTACAGACGGGCGGAAGCAGGGGCGGCCTGTGTTTCCGGTCCTGGTAGGGCGGAGCCTGTGAATCCCGGGGCAGAGTAAACAAGGAGGAGGTGGAGGCATCTGTGGTGGTTCCCGAATTCGTCTGTGGTTCTACACAAATATACACACACACACACACACACACACACACACACACACACACACACACAAATGAATAAATAATAATAATAAAAAGAATTTAAAAAAAAAAAAACTCCTGGATCATATTCAATCTACTAGCTACAATGATCTGAATCTGATATATATATTCATTTTTCTTGTCCTCTGTATTTGATACAGCATTTATATGTGACCTATGATTAGAAATACTATGTGTAAAATTGAAATACCCAATTGCATTGTCTGATCTAGTACAGTGAAGGTAATGGTGAGGGAAAGAAACATTATATGTGTAGTATTTACCTTCAGGCTAGCTTGGCATTAGTTAAAATCTTATATTTATAAACAGAGAACAGCCATGTCCATTTTTTGAAGCTCAGTTTAAAAAATCTTTTTCTTCTACAGCATATAGCCTTTTAAGGATCACAATCTTTCTACAAAATATTTTAATCTAAGTTCATTCCTATATATTTCCATTTCTGGAAAAAACTTTACCTTCTTATTCAAAAGCGTTTTTTCCTAACAACATATCGCCTATCTACAACCTTTACATTACCTTCCTCTATTTGTGATTCTCTTATAATATTTAAATAAACTTTGAAAAAACATGTCTTTTAAAAAGAGGCATTATCAGTAAGCCTCATCTTTAAAAGAAATAAAGATTTGGGCCTTCTTTGGCAGTTTTTTAAAATTTATATTTATTTATTTTTTCCCCAATCATACAAGCTTAATAGGTACTCTGGTTCCCTCCCTCCCTTCACCCTTCCCCAGTCCCCTGTGCACCCTCCCCTCCTTTTCCCTTTCCTTTCACCCCCTCTCCCTCCCCTTTTCCCAGTGCCTCCCTCCCTTCCCCCTCTCATCCCCTGGAGCGTCCTTTTGTGTGAATGCCAAACTTCCCTCTGAGTCTTCCACTGTAGTGAGATGTAAGGACTCAGTGGCATTGCCCAGAGCCCTATCTTGGGCTCCCCTTTAGTATGGGAACATTATTATGACTGTTAATCCCTTGTTTGGCAATTGTAATCTACATATTTATAAACTAATTTAATACCATGCAAAAGACATAAATACATAAATACCTAATCACATATCACATGCAGATAGTACACATCCATATATATTCATTTATATGTACTTAAAATCCAAGATTTTGTAGCTCTCACCTAGGTTTATCATTTGTCAACTAAGTTAGAATGTTAATTTATATACTTTAACATTAAGCAATCTTTAAAATTTGTACTTTTAAAATACACGTAGAATACTTTTGACTCAAGATATAAAGCCTAACATGACTATTGATAAAATTAGATAAACTCAAGTGTTTGTGCCAGCTCAGAGTTTTAAAATGGAACCTCTTTTTCTACTTCCAGTTGGTCAAAGTAAAAACCTTAAACTTGAATGCTAATTATTAGGATTATGTCCTTTTAAATCCCAAAAATATTATCAAATAGTGAATGAAAAAGCAACATATAATTAAAAGAGAATCTTTCAAGTTTTCTTTAGAACTCAGTATTTAGAACTCAGTATTATTCCATCTTAATCTGAATTAGGTTAATATAGACAGAGGGAAGCTCATGTGTCTTCTTGATTGCTAGATCTGCTAGCACAAGATTCTATAAAAGATCTCCGAAGAATGGACACATTTAACTAAATCTATAGTGACTTAGCTAACTTGGGAACACAGGGAAAATCTTTAAAGGAACTGCAAAAGTGACACTAAAATACTGGCAGAAGGTCATAAACTTGGTGGGACATTGGAGCCCTGGCAATAGGGAAGAAGTCTGGAGGGGTTATCAGAACTTGGCAAGAACACAATGGCATCTTTACCTGCAGTTTCATTAAAACAAAACTAAGCATGATAACATATCTGGTTGTTTTACTTTTCATGAAGGAAAACTTATAATTTACTAGCAGTAATTTCAATAGACTTAAAATTTCAATTGTGATATAGTGTTTAAGTTAGTACAAACAGACCTTTCAATGTTATCAAAATTATTAATTTTTAAGTATGCATGCATGTATTTTAATTGAGCATGCCAGGAAAACCCAAAAAGCATTAGCATGCAATAAAAGTGAAAATGGCCACAAATTTTGTTATCTTGAAACACAAAATACAAACATAGTTTACCAGACACATGATTGGATTATATGAAATCCAGCTAACCAAGCAAGCCAAGACGCCTTAAAAAATGCATTGATTGGGCTGGAGAGATGGCTCAAGGGTTAAGACTCTGCCTCACAAGCAGAAGGTCCTGAGTTCAGATCTCAGACCCTACATAAAAATGCCAGGCAGAAATAGCAGTGGTCCATACTTCTGGCCCTGGTGGGTGGAGCCTGGGAAAATCCAGAGCCAAGCAAAAAGGAGGTAGAAGAAATCTAGGATGATTCCCAAAGTCACGCTTGGTCCTCCACAGAGACACACGTGCCCTCCACTAGACACACACACTCAGTAAATGAATGAATAAATAAGTAAAGTTAAAAAAAAAACACATTGACCAAATACATCAAAATGAAAATGAAATGAATAATATTTGGTGGTATCTCCTGCTGAAAAGGACTTATAATTCATTGGCAACAACTTTTAAATTCGATGTTAATCCATATGATACAGCCCAACAAGATTCTATAAAATTGATCAATTTGGAAACACACTTTTGAAAATGTTATCAAATTTATCAGAAAATGTTATCAGATTAACATTTAGGAAAGCCATTATCATTGAAAATAATAAGCAAATAAGAATTTAGGAGCAGACTAACTAATGCTCTGAGACAATTTCAGTTAGTAAAATAAGCAGATTTGCAGGCACTAAGAAGCCATGATCTGCTGGTGCCACTTACATCCCCTCACCTGTTGGAAGGCTATTCTCCCTTTTGTCTGTTGCTCCCAAACAGAGTTGGCAAGAAGCTTCATGGTTCAGATGTAGAAGCAGGAAGACACAGAGGTCTCTCAGGTTTCAGGATGGTATTCCTCAGAGTGACAAACTTATGACCACACATATAGCAAGACTCAATTCCAAAGCCAACAGTTTCCATGAAATATATTTAATCTTATTCAAATTAGGAATCCTGTCTCTTTCCCTAGTCATTTTCAGACAAAGGTCCCCTCTTGACAAATGCTGAAGACAGTAAAAGAAAATCTCGTGTCGATCTATCAAAAGGCACATAATCAGTGTTGACCCATCCACAGGGTGTTTGATATTCACTTGAAGTGGTGAATCACAGTCGCTACTGTGATCTCAAGTCGGAAGCTCTTCCCAGCCTATGTCAGTTAGCAGTGGTATAACGAGCAAAGGAAGACAAAAGACAATGAAAGGTATAGGATACATTCTGAGAATACTTACTAGTGTTTAGCTGAAAATTAATAGTAGGAGTGAAAAAAAATCAATGTCCTGTGATCAGTAACTTTAAAGACAAGCCAGTTTTCCTTCTGGCACTACTGATCTTTCCGATGGCAAATTATAGCTGGTAAATTATAGAAAAGGATAAAAAAGATGAACAAATATAGAGAAGCTGGCTAACCTAGAAAGAAAATGGTTTTTATTAAGCAGTAAACTACATTAATATTATTTTCAAACTTAAAGATGTCCCTGTTTATTTTTGAACAAAAACCTCTTGCTCCACAGACCTGGCCCAGACCCAGACTACCATCTGTAATACACCGTTGTTAGAATCCTGAAAACAGCTTTCGGAAAACCTTTGCATTTAAACAAGGTGTGCTTATCGATATTATCAGAGAGATAACAGATAAGATTCCTAGAAACACATGTAACTACAGGAACGGGAATTACAAAAGACATTGAAGCAATATGTAACAAATAACAAATGTGTGAACATTAGGACCAGGCAGGAAAGAAACTGGAACGGAACATGAGCATCCATCTTTAAAAGCCTAAACATGTGGCATGACCTCCATTTTTGTTTCCTATCCCAGAACAAGGGTCTCATTGTAAGCTGTAGCTGGAAACAGGGAAAAACAAGCTGCATCTTCTCATAAGATTTATGGGATCAAAAACATTTTCAGTTACATTTCAAGAGAATTCCTCTAAGAAACAGAACTAGAAATTCCCATTTGAAAAAAGAGTACTGCTCAGGTGTCCACACTGAGTTTCTAAATCAGGGGGCTGTTTTGCCTGAATGGTTCCTCCCACATTTGGACTTAATGCACTTACAAACACATGGGTGTAGATGGGAGCTAACCTGGGAAACATTTCACACACATGTTCCTTTCTAGATCCAGATTTAGTGTCTGGTGTCTAGAACATAGGAAAACTGGGGAAACGCTCCGCATAGCGCATCCATCTTTAGTGACAGAATGAGCAGAGCTTACAGATGCCTAAAGCTTAGAGATAACTTCTCAGTGCCAGAGGACCTGCCTGAGAGATAAAACCTTTTAGTGTCAGAGGCAGCACCTGAGAGATCATAGAACCTCTCAATGCTAGATAACTATTGTCTAGAGAAAAATCCTTTAGTCTTTTCTGTCCTTGGAGCCTGAGCCTTAGACAGCCCATTATCATAGACCTGAGCTTGTGAATGCCTCCATTCAAAGGACTGCCATGTTCAGGCATCAGTGGACTGAGAAAGAAAGGGAATGTTCCCTCTTGGAGCCATTATTCCCAGAGAAAACACCTGCCAAGGAATTGAAGACAGTTTCCAGGAACCTAGAGTGGTGGCTGCCCTCTTGAGAATTAACCGGCTGGTCAACGGGTACCCCATTCTGAAGGATCTAGTTAGTGCCTTTTCCCTGTGAAGCCTGCTCAAAGGATGTGAGCAGAAAGAGAACGAAGTTCCCATTACTTTAGATGGCGAGTTGTACTTCTAGTGTCTGGTAGAAGTATCCGTTTGTGGTTGTTATTATGGTGCACGGTTGCTGTTTCTTGGGGTTCTTGTGTTCGGAAGTTGAAGATTTAGCATGTTGAGGCATGTTATTGAAACTGAGAGAGGAGGGAAGAAACTCTTGAATGCTGGGTCCAAGGAGGTAAGGAGGAAACCTCAGCCTTAAGGTGGGAGAACATTAGAGCAGAGGAGAGAGCTTAAGATCAGAGGGAACAGGGAGACAGCCTCCATGAACATATTGCCAGGAAAGAACAGCCACCATGCTGAGGCTGCATGGTGAGAGCTGAAAGGAGAGCGAATGAAAGATGAAGCCACAATCTTCCGTAGTCCTTGCATTGCTCATGAGTGTACCAGGACTTGGGAAAGTGAGGTGAAGACTGGAAGGGTGTGGGGTGTGGTTCCTACAAGAGGAGACATTCCTAACTGTACTAGCTGTCCAACAGAAATTACTCCCTCAGTGGTGATCTATTGAAGTGTCTGGTCCATCTTGTCAAAGGACTTGGGTCATTCTACGTGTTGTTTCTGTGGCCACAGTCACAAAGCTGTTGCTCCTGGTTACCATGAACAGCATGACATTTCTTTAAGCACTTACTTTTGACAAATTTCTTCGTGAAGATGGTTTGCCTGCCTCATAACTGCTGTGCCTCTACAGCTACCTCTTGTGTAGCTGAGTATTTTAACTTGCAAAAAATACGTGTATTTTCCTTTTTTATTTGGTAAAGTGACCCATTAAGTATTTTCTTGTTTTTTAATGTTTCTCATATCAATAGTGGAAATAAGTGTGCTTTTACCTCTGGATTGAACCAGCAATAGGTGCACGCTTTACTACTAAGCTGTATCCTCACTCCTAAAGAGTTATTTCAATTATTTTTCCTAAAATTGCATTTTTGAGGCTTTTTAGATGATAGAGACCTTGATCTTTCAGAATTTCAACATTTGTATTTCTAGCATTTGGAATTTTGAGTTTGAAAGAAGGGATTTTTTTCTCTTAAAGTCCACCATTAAGAGTCATAAAATGGATAAGGTGATTTTGGTTTAAATAGCAGCAGGATGATTTCACTAATGCATGTGGCTAGTCTGTAGAGCTACTGCAGAACTACCCTCTTGGTATAGTTGTGCTTCCAGGCCACCAAGAAAGGGCTAACACAAGCATACCTGATATAGATCTCAAGAATTTCTGTGAATTTTAGGAATACTTTTAGGAAAAGGACACCATAGGGGTCTGATGCCATAGTACTCTTCAAGGTTCAAGGGTGTGGCTCTCTGTCTAGTCCAGATCCAAGTGTCTTGGTGTCTCATCTGCTTCTTCCTTTCCTGTCCTTAGGAGTCTCCAGGAGCTTTTAGATTACCCTGGTGAAGATGTGGAGGAGACTTTCTGCCTCACCTTCACGGTAAGCACATCTGTGCTTGAATTCCACTATAATTTCCTGATCATATTTCACAGCCATTCTTCAACTTAAGCAGCAAAGTCAGATTATTTTATTCATAGTATCTTGAATTCAGTAAGTATGTTGGATTAAAAGAAACATTCATGATCTGTGAACTTTGAAAATTTCCATAATGTTAATCTACTTTGCTTCTGACATGCATGAGCTACTTGTTTTCTCTGGTCCTTGTCATTTTTTTCTTGATTCCATTTGCTGGTGACTCCATGACCTGAAAGGTGTCTTTTGGAAGTGTTGATGGTTTCTGACTCATATCTTTTATTCTCCCCCAAATTTTCTGCAATAATAGTCATCTAGCCTCATTTATTTCCAACGTCATCTCTCTTGAATCATCTGGACTCTGGAAAGGTAAATGGTAAACAAAATTGAAGCATATCTTTTTTCTGCCTTACATGCAGATCTGTCGAGAAAGCTATGGAGTAATTGAACAGAAGAAACTGATACCCGGGGGAGACGAAGTAGTCGTGTGCAAAGACAACAGGTTAGCCTGGCCCTGGGCTGCTTGGCGACATGACTGTTTGGTTTTCATGCAGTTTGGTTTTCCAGAGCGAGGTAGAAATGACATTTTAATCCATCTACAGAGGTAACAAGGGTGGAAAATAAGGATTTGAAGATGATGGTGGATTTTCCGGAATAGAGCAACATTTGGACTTAGGGGATAACTCTCTTTTAGCTTTAGATCTGTGATTGATGGGCTTTGACCCTGGGTAGGTCACAGAGATACATAAACTGTTTGCTGCCAGAGATGTTATCAGTAAAATGGGATTATAATTACTGGCCTGTCTACATCATGGGAACAGTTGTGTGAATAAAGTAAAATAGTTTATGAGGCAATATTTTGGAATAAATGAGCTCCCAGCATCTAATATAAACTTTCTGTGTCGAGCCAAAAACTTGACATCAAAATGCTACAAAAATATTTGTTGACTAAATGATATTATCAAAGTGTGTGCAATGCACAACCAACTCAAATGTAAACTCAGTCTTTCCTGCTCTACCTTCACAACCGATTATTTTTATGACCTCAAAAGTCCTGAGAATTTCTCTGCACCAGCAAATAAGCAATTACTTCCAGATACCAGCCACATGAACACTAATCCAAGTCAATTTTGGTCAGCACTTTCATGTGAGACTTAAACTCTAATTAAAGTAGCTACAGAGAATTAGTTTGAAAGAGAAAATTATTTTGGTTCACAGTTGGGTGAGTGCATTGTCATGCACCTGAGACAGTGAGGCAGATGTTATGGTGGCATAGAGAGGCAAAGGAAAGCTACTTATCTTGTGAAACTAGGGAAGTGGGCAAGACAGGAAGAGGCCAAGGGCAAGGTGGACTTTTCAAAGGCATGTCCTCAGTGACCTCTTTCCTCCTTATAGCTGGTCGATGTGGACTCTTTTGTGTATTAACCCACTGATGAGGTTAGCACGCTCCTCAACTTTTACTTATACTTAAGATATTTATTTGAGAGAGAGGGGAGAGGAAAAGAGAATGAGAGATATGATGACATCTTTCAGAAATCAGTTCTCTCTTTTCTGGATATTGTTTCTGGATATTGAACTCAGGTTGCCAGGCTTGCACACAAGTGCCTTCACCCACTGAGCCATCATTCAAGCTCTAATATATCTAATATAAACTTTCTACTGTTGAGCCAAAACTTGACATCAAAA
Organism: Typhlomys cinereus; assembly: GCA_023101885.1. NCBI lineage: Eukaryota > Metazoa > Chordata > Mammalia > Rodentia > Platacanthomyidae > Typhlomys > Typhlomys cinereus. Next base: position 14,795,032 of record JALPQD010000008.1, on the reverse strand, counting down.
TGCGACAAAAATATATGTTGACTATTATCAAAGTGTGTGCATTTTTTTTATATTTGTATTTTTAAAACTTTTTTCTTCCTCCATTTGTTAATGAATTTTATCTTTGATATTATATATGTGTACATAACTTCCATTTACTCTCTCCTATTTCCCTTCCTTCATTCCTTCTAGTGTTTACTCCATATTCAAGTCCTTTGGTTTTGTTTTGCATATACTGGGTTCACCCAAGGCCTCCTGTATGATTCTGGGCCTGGGATCCTCTCTTGGCGCCTGATGGTTTCATTCACATACACACACACACACACACACACACACACACACACACACACACACACACTTTACATACACATTGCTAGTTATCTTTCTCCACCCTCCCAAACTTCTGGTAGGCCCCTTCTTTATCAGAATTTTATAGGGAACCTGTGGGCTTCTTATCAGTTGATAGTTGATCATTGGTCCTGTAGGTTGCATGTAGACATGGGTTTCTGATTGCTGTTGTTTCACAACCTTTTTTCCTGTCTTCTGGGTCTTCCATTTTTTCTGCACCCTCTTCTACAGTGGTTCTTGAGCCTTTAGAGATAGAGTATATGATATGTTGAGGGCTAAAATTTTCAATCTTTTCTGACTCTTAGAATCTTGTGTGACCATGGGTCTTTGCCATTTCTCAAGTTATACATGTGTCCTGTGTATAAGACTAAAAGTGGTTTCAGTGTTCTTTCTGTCCCCTCTTCCGTGATGGTTAGAAAATACAACAGTCTCAATAAATGGTATTGTGAAAATTAGATAGCCACATGGAAAAAAGTGAAACTAGATCTTTACCTCTAATCTTGCACAAAAATCATCTCTAAGTATATCAAAGATCTCAATGCTAACTGAAAATTGGAAACTTCTGGAGGAAAAAGGAAGGAGTACTCCTAAAGAGACAGTCATAGGCAAAGACTTCCTAAATAGGACCCTATTCACATAGGAATTAAGACCACCAATTGACAAATGGGATCTCATGAAATTAAAAACTGTTGTTCATCAAGGAGCCATTAGTCAAGCAAAGAGGCAGCCTTCAGAATGGGAGAAAAGCTTTAATACATTTAGCAGAGAATTAATGTATGGAATATATAAAAAAGTTAATAAATCTAATATCAGTAAAACAACACAATTTTTTAAAAATGAGCTGCTATCTGAACAGCGTTCTCAAAAGAAGAAATACAAATGTGTAAGAAATATCTTTAAAATGTTCAACGTCATTAGCAATCAAGGAAATGAAAATCAAAATGACTATGAGATTCCTTCTTACCCCATTCAGAATGGCTGAGATTGAAAAATCAAATAGCAAATACTGGGGATATGGGGAAAAGGGAGCCTTTATCCACCGTTGCTGGTAGTGTAAAATAATACATTCATTCGTTTTGGAAATCAGTGTGATGATTCCTCCAAAAACTAGGCATATAACTAACTTACGAATCAGCTATACCACTCCTGAGCACATTTTCAAAGGCCTCTACATCTGATCATTGAGATACATACATGCCTGTGTTCATTAAAACTCTAGTCACAATAGCAAGGAATTGGAACCAACTTAAGTGCATACCAACCAGTGAATTGATAATGAAAATATAGCATAATGAAAATGTAGTACATGGACACAATGGAATATTACTCAACTATTAGGAAAAATTAAAACATGAAATTCACAAACAAATGGATGGAACTTGAAAAATATACACTGATATCTCAGTCCCAGAACGGCAAATACCACATGTTATTTCTAACATGTAGATGCTAACATTCAGTTTACAGATTTGTGCAGTTTACAATCTCTAGCCTAGCAGCTTTTCTTATCTATATCATTATCAGAAGAGAATAGATGGCCAAGGAACACTGAGTTCCACACACTTTCAATAACTCCCCAGCTGAGGGCCTGAGCGACTAGCACATGGAAATCCATATTCAGATACGTAACCATGACAACTATCTGCCTGAAGACAGATCAGATGGTCCTCCAAATTAGTCTAGTTCCCCTGAGTTAGGATGCTCAGCTCAAGCCTCAGGCTGTCTCACCCTTCATCTGACTGACCTGTAAGTAAATAAGGTTTCTCCCAGCCCTCTTCACAGTGCCAGTTGTTTTGTTTGGGTCACAGAACTCAGAGGAAATATTTACTTATGCTTACTGGCTTACTATTTAAAAAATGACAAAGGACTGAGGAAATATATAGGGCGATGGATAGGAAAGGAGGACTTCATACCCTCCCTGGGTCACCTTACAGGAACACCACCCCACCTCACATACAATTTTGTAGAATCTCTGAACCCAGTCAGTTTGTGGCTTTACTGAGACTTCCTTGCCTACCTGATTCTAGTAGAATGTGTGGGAACCCTCGCAGGGCCTGTTAATTCTGATTCTTCTTGATATGTGTACGTTCCTCCTCCTAGTAGGAAACAGAGCCTTCTAAAATGGGGTCTCAAACAGAACAGGTAGCTCAGAGAAAAGTGGAGGAAAAGTTTAATATGATCCCTGGCTTGGAGAAGGAGTGCTAAGCCAGAATGTATGGATAAAGCCACACACACACACACACACACACACACACACACACACACACACATCTCAGAATAGCACAGACTTTGTTATTGTTATGTTATGGCTGGAATCTGTAACTGAGATCTAAAGATGAAGTTTTCCTCATAGAAATGTGTTTGGTACATCTTATTTTTCAGAACTATTCTCCATCTTTGAGTTATCTCTTCAGAAGAAAGATTATCAATTTTGTTCACTTTCACATTGAACCATGATAATTTGCACATATATGCATCACTTTACCAGCACTGAATGCTTACTGTGAGCCAAGCATGTTTCAG